>OW203654.1:33786250-35048333 GCA_934044485.1 Apeira syringaria
AAACAGCCGTAAACATACATATCCTCATCAATGTAAAAATCAAATATTTGATTTATTGAGACTAGCAAATACACTAATTAATTCGTTAATTAGTACATCGGTAACTAAGTAATAAGTTTTTTTCTGTTACTACTATAGTAAATAATATGGCTCATTAATCAACAATGTTGTTACCTTATGTTTTTTTTTTTTTTCATTACCTCTGTATAAAAAAATCTGTATCCGACCTTCTACTTGCCTATGGATGACGAGTCATTCCATGGGGTGTCCACTCCAAACAATGTGTCCGAAGTGTTTGATGATGGTATTTGCACAATTCTTATAATCTTATAACTGTTATAACTCTAAAAATTTACACAACCATACAATTATAAAACAAAACCACAATGTTTAGACAGCTGTTGAAACATAATATATCTGTTGTCAGCATCTTTATTTATGAGTTGGCTAAAACCGTTTTATCCCGTGTGGTAATCAACTGCTATCAATGATATATATGATATCTATATATATATGTATATATTTATATATATATATGATTATACGTCATCTTTAGTAAAACAGCATTGACTGCTATATATTTTTTTGTGGTGGATAGGCGAGCGTTTGACCACCATCTCACCTGATATGTTAAGTGATGATGAGGTCTAGGATGGAGCACGCTTGCTTAAAAAATACCTATTTACTCACTTGAAGCTTTATATAACATCATCGAGGAAACACATGATTATACGAGTATATAACAATAACACGTTGAATCTGCCAAACGATCCTGAGCAAAATACCAAACTATTCGTTCTTTATATATGGCCATTTATTAGCTTTCAAATCCAGTATAGTTTAAAAAAAATAGAATGGAAATATCTGTAGCAAATTAGTAAATAAACTATGCTATATAGCCAAAGCATAGTTTTTTTTAAGGCAATGAATAGTTGAAGTTTGAAACTATGGCAGCCAAAGTAGTAGAGTCGTAAGTAGAGTCTGCCTTCGCTTTTGCCCCGACCTCGGCATTTATGCTGTTTCTGGGAGTAGTAGTAAGAAACAGCAGTAGGGCACGTTTTTCTGGACAAGCTAGCATAGCTAGCCCCTTCTGGTTTGAAAATTCATCACACATAGCAATCAGTGTGAGTCTGAAAACTATCGCGAGTTTCTTCCATAATTGTAATATAACAAACCGACTAGGACTCACGTGGTAAACACTGGAAAATTACTCTCCGACCAGTTTCGAACTTATTTGCCGGTATGCTCTTATATGGTAGAATAGAATAGAGACCGCGGACCCGCAAGCGCAGCATAGAACGGTCACTAACCAGGTGGACTGATGACCTGTCTAAAATCGCTGGAAAAGGCTAGATGGGGCTGTTTCCAACCCGGTTCTTGAGGAAACCAGTGGGGGAGGCGTATTTCCAAAACTGGGAGTTCTATGACTGAGATGATAATGATTACTGAATCTTATAGTTGTATAATTTTACATTTATATTTCTGATATAAATTTAATTTTATCATTGGTTCCTGTGTCCACGTAATCAGTTTGTCTGAGCCGGATTATGAATAACCAGACTTCTGTGGTAAAAGATGTATAAACTTAGGTACCTAACAAATTATTGGAAGACATTTAATATAAATTAAACTAGAAATAAAACCATACTTTTATTATTTTAGCAACATTTTTTATTAAGAATTCCACAGTGGAACAAATTTCTTTAATATATATAATATCTAGACCTAATCAGATTGTATGTAGGTTGTGAGTAATTATACTGTTTTAAACTATTTAAACGCAATTCATAATTAGTGCACAATTGGACAATTCATTATGAAATACCTGTATTTAAATTCTAAATCCAAATTGGTAAGTATAGTACACCTCATTATTTTTATAATTATTTTTTTTTGTTTCTGTTCTGTTCCTTTTGCACTTATAACTTATTTACCATCGATGCTTCAGCTAATAATTGGACGCTTTATGAATTTCCATGAAATTTTATTTTCACGGATTGTTCTGATTAAAAAAAAAATAGGATTATTTTTAGATTTATTAAGTGATGCCAGCAAATAAGTTTGATCTTATAAATTGACTAAGAATTTACTTTATGTCCAACTATGAGCCAAAAATAAGAAAGAAACTTAAAATTAACACTGAGGAAATTACCTTGAATCAGACATGCTAATATAAATTAATAATAGTTATATATATAATTACTTTTAAATATCTATATTATAATTTACATCGGGAAAATACTTAACTATTGTTATATACATGGGACTTAAGGGAAATTAAAGATTATGTACATTTGAAAAGTGCACAGAGGGCGATACAGCAGATCTAAGGTTTATCCCTTTCCGAGACTCAATAATTATTGATACTTTGTACTACGAGTAGTATATAATATACGTTACATCGCGGCAAAATCCTCAGGAATTTCAAGCTTCCCCAAAGCAAACATAACAGTTAACTACTACGTTTACGATATAACTAACGAAATACGACAAAATGTTACCACACTAAAAATTCGCTATAGATTCGGTAATATTACCGGGTAAATTAACGCACAAATAAATTCCTCTAAATACCATAAATTACCGTAAGTCGCGGGCTCCCCAAATATTACTAGTAATTCGTATGAGCCGTCCAGGCAGTTTGGGGTGACCGCGACGTAAAAATAAACAAGCATTTTGTGGTCTAACCATTAGTTCGCCAACTGTCAATGACGTCAAACCCCCGTAGAAAATAATCGAGCTTGAAACTTTAAACAACTTCAGTTCAAATATTTGAAGGAAAAAATTCGGCTGCTAGTGGAACTTGAACCCACGACTCGACGAGTCCCACTAGCAGCCGAATTTTTTCCTTCAAATATTTGAACTGAAGTTCTGCCTAGCATAGCATTAATGCGATACACAATAAAAATCTCTTTAAACAACTTTTTTAAACAAATCCCGTAATAACTCGTAGCAGGTATCTTAAGTTACTAATGTTTAGATGCACGATTCAGCGTCAAAGATTATATAATTCCTTGTAAATACAGTTCGATTTGATGGATTAGCTCAATAACTACGAGGGCAGTTTGCCATATGCCATTTAAATTAGTTTATACACAATGCAAAGTGTTATGTACATTCAACCCGCATTCATCTACAATCACATGCTAATTTCCAAATATAATACAAAATGAAATCAAATAATATAATATCTAATGTAAAATCACAAGTAGTGCTATTCTTACTGTTAAAGAATTATATATTCTTCCATTATAATATATATAAAAAAGTCGCTTAAAAAAATCACAGACAATCACTTTCCTTTACAGACATAGACCACCGAACCGACGATTTTTTCTAAGCATTATCTCGCTACGTACAAAACCCTACTTACTTAGTTTTACAACCATTCAGGTTTACATTCGTCTAAACAACACCCCATTTGCTCTACTTCGACCACTCGCTTTGATGTTCTCTATTTAAATACCCTCACATTTGAAACAAACAAAAATTTCGTTTCAAAAATAATTATAATCTTAGCCCATCCGTTCAACAAACCGCGGGCTGGTGTACATACAGTTATATCGAAATTATCCGATTTATAATTTGTACTTCCCACATAAACCTACACTAAATTAAGTTAACCGATGCCTCAAAATATATGATTTGGCAACACCACATAAAAACAGATATTTTTTTTATTTTTCTTCATCTTTTATTTAATAAATTTGTACTGGCAGTAACTCTTTAAGACTTCAGAAATTTGTACTTTAGTTCTCGTCCTACAGAGTGCTCGCGCAATTATTTTATGCGTAATTATTTTTAGTTACACTTAGACAAAGATGACACCAAGAACAGTTTTACGCAACATCGAGACTTACCTCATTTCGAACTTAACGCGATGAGAAGATTAAACATTTAAGTGTTATTTATGTGAAATACAATGTAATGGTTATATACAGTCGTGTACGACTTAAAGAAAGACAATCCTGATGTTAAGACACATAATATTTTAAAAGACAATAATGATCTAAGAGCCAGAATAATTAAGATATAGTGCAATGTTAAAATTACTATAATGTTCCAATCAATCAAATTACCTGCCATCATTTTCCAAGCAGATGTCATCAACCTTTTTCTTTCGATCCGAGTAACTGTGATTATTCTAGTGAAGAAGTGAGCATATTATTATACGTAGATATTGTACGTAACATTTAACGCGAGAAAACATTAATTTTTATATCAAATTCGTAAACGTCGTGTCAATCTTACGATCAGCCCGACATACGTGCAATCTTATGTATAACACATCCAATTAATTAATTATACTAAAATATTTCCTGTCCAGATAAGTACAACTTCAATACGGTAAGAATAATTAGATACTTAAACGTCAATTCCTTAAATAATGTACTTAAATTTAATAACACGATGGACGGGTGTAACTTGTCGAATAAAAATAAAGAGGGATAAACTAAGGGAAACAAAAATAAAAAAACCAAAAAAATAATTTTGTTACAATTTTTTAATTCGCAGAAATCTAACAAACAATAATTCATCAATTTTCTCATCATCACCTTAAAACATAGTAACATCTATGCAAAACAAAAAAAAGTAACGGGAAAAAGTAATAATAATACAATTATGATTAAAAAAAGGTTTTATACTCCGGAGAGTGGAGGAAGGTACATTTAGATTACGTTGTGTTGTCTTGAGACCGATCTCCTTAGAAACGCTTAAAATGAGGTATGTACATCAATGAGATTGTTAAACTAGCCTAATAACCACTTACAAACTAAAATGTAGACCGTCAACTCAGTTCTAAACTGCCCACTGAGTCCAAAGATGTCATTGTATTATAAATACTCCTTTGAGCAAACTGAGTTGAGAGCACAAAATTACCTCGCAGAGATTCAATATATTTTTTACAGTAATATGTCATTACACATTTAGAAATAAATGCAAAAACAACATAAGTGGCACATAAAATAACACAGCAATATAGATTAACAAAATAATACAGCTTCGTCTTAGGTTTTGGTGATTGTTACATATATAATATAACAATAGGATGAAAATAGCTTTACAAAAATAGTTTACAAGACATAAAATGAGTTTAATTGTCTGAAAACATTAGAGTTGAACCCTGAGGTAGCGTATTTGTACTTGATTTTAGACGCAGTAACTTATAGCCTAACATTATTTATAATTTTTTTCTCCATATAAAAATCTACTTATAAAGAAAGCATACTTAACTCTAGTTTCTTAATTCCTCGAGGTAGATAAACTTACGCTAAGCGGGCTACGGTGTATGTTACAATGACTGGTTTCTTGTAGTAACAAATTGAAAATAATAATGAATGGTAACAATTATCATAGAAGATTTATATTATATATGTTATTTGGATTACAGCGCCATCTAGTTAGGAATGTGTTCAACTCTACCGGTTTTTTAAAGTATTCTTATATCAAGTGTAGTAAAGTGCCAAGTAACACAACCACGTAGCCCATGTGACGGCAGAGGGTCACCATACCCGTAATAATCTTTGGCTTTACCATCACGACATATCGCGATTTATTTACATTACAATTAAACCTTAACATTAACTAAATATTAAACTTTACTGACAGTAGATACCTGGCTCAAACAACTGATACAAACATAAGTATGATTTACCAAAACAGAAAAACGTTTTTTTAAAATATCCTATTTTATAAATTGATAACGCATGACACAATTGTGCATCATTCTGACTTAACGTCAACCATCAGTGGCGATATTTCGAAAAACTATGCAATATAATTCAAACCACACTTACAGCAGTAACTTTTCGGAGATCGGTCTAAGCTTTAGAGGGATTAGAATACACCGATAAAACTGTGATTTTACCTATCACATCAAATATAACATTAATACTAATAGGGACCACTAGTAATTTGTCCACTAATTAGCTTTAACAATGCTATAACTAAACATACGTTTTTTCAGTATCTCGCATTACCGATTCATACAGTTCTTTTACAATTACAACTAAATTCATTAACAGTGTTTATTGCAAGACTAATTTTAACATAATTCAAATTGACCAAAATTCTGTTAGATTGTAATCTACGTACCTTAATAAAATTTAGAAAGAAACAAATCTAATTATAGATTTCATAATTCAGCGAACCATATTTGCCATTGCTCACATAAATAATGCAACCTTTCGTTATGAAGATACTCTTAACCAAAATGCTTAATAAAAAAAAATTCAAATAAAAAGCTAATAAAAACGTAATGCATTAATGCAATTTCTCAAATTACGTATCACAAATTAAACATTTTATGTCGAAAGAAATCACAACTATGAATTTTGAATTCATAAGAACATAACGACAAGACAAAAAATAGAACGTTTTAGAATATTAAAAACACTTTTGTTATTGAAACAGCAAATCATATTCATCCTTACAATAATACACTTACCAAAGAATAATGCCAATTAAAATGAAAAGTAAATTTTAACATTAACTTACAGTCGCTTCAGTCAACTGAAAAATTTAAATAATTAAAAGAGGTATTTTCCAAGCTCCTGATCTTTTTGATGTTTTAAACGTAGACATTGCACTAACATTATGTTAAATGCACATACAATTAAACTTCTACACCGATTTCCTATCGTGAATCAACCCAATACATTCATGTCTCAAATTCGGTAAAAATGACTATAGCCACTTTTGATTGCGATAACTTATTCCTTAACACTCGTATTTATAAGATGGAAGCAAAATATGTAGAAGATTATAAGATGTAATGTACCTCCTTGCTTGAGTCTTTTTTTATAGATATTTCCACTATTTTTGTAAAGTAAAGTAATAGGACAAGACAATATTTTTGTGCTTGACCCTCTATAAATATTGAAGACGATATTTATTTGTATGTATAGAAATGTGAAAATATGTTTATAGTATAATCTTATACTCACGCCACTTTGTACTAACGTTCCCATGACCCATTACTGAAGTATACTTATGAAATCAACACAGATTTACTGTAAAATAGTATTTAAGGATTTTTTGTAAGGATACTGTTAATAAAATATCAATTTAATAAGTTTAGTGTAAAAAATATGAGGGATAGAACAATCTGTATGATCTCATCATCATCATCATCATCATCTCAGCCATAGGACGTCCACTGCTGGACAAAGGCCTCCCCCATTGATTTCCACAAGGACCGGTTGGAAGCGGCCCGCATCCAGCCCCTGCCTGCGATCTTAGTCAGGTCGTCTGTCCACCTAGTCGGTGGCCGTCCTATGCTGCGCTTGCCAGTCCGTGGTCTCCATTCGAGAACCTTTCGGCCCCAACGGCCATCGGTTCTTCGAACTATATGCCCTGCCCACTGCCACTTCAACTTGCTAATCCGCTGGGCTATGTCGGTGACTTTCGTTCTTCTACGGATCTCCTCATTTCTGATTCGATCACGTAGAGAAACCCCGAGCATAGCCCTCTCCATAGCTCGTTGTGCGACTCTGAGCCTGTTCAGAAGGCCTATAGTCAGAGACCACGTTTCGGTTCCGTAAGTCATCACTGGTAACACACATTGTTCGAAGACCCTCGTTTTCAGGCATTGCGGTATTTTGGACGAGAAGACGTCTCGAAGCTTTCCGAACGCTGCCCAGCCGAGTTGGATTCGACGATTGGCCTCTTTCTCAAAGTTGGACTTACCTAATTGGACTGTATGTCCTAGGTAGATGTAATGGTCAACAACTTTGAGAGTCGAGTTCCCAATTGATATGGGGGCGGGCGCAACATGGGCATTTGACATAATTTTCGTCTTGTCCATGTTCATTTTAAGGCCCACCCTTAGGGAAACTCTGTTGAGGCCTTCGAGCATCGTGCTGAGGTCTTCCATGGATTCTGCCATGACCACAATATCGTCGGCAAACCGAAGGTGAGTGATGTACTCGCCGTTGATGTTGATGCCGAATCCTTGCATCATCGAATCCCTGTATGATCTAATCTAAATAAATAAATCTGATAAATTCACTGTTTCTAGCTTCTATATTTGGTCTTTTGATATCCAAAATGTTATCCATATTTTAATAAAAATACATCTATAAAAACAGTCACGTTGCGATAGAATTTAATACTCATATAGAAATATGACATACTGCGATTATCTCTTTTTAAAATGCATGATATTGAAACAAAGATAGATTTGGTAAATACAAATAATGTAGATAACATTTTGAATTTCATTACCTTTGTTTTAATCAAAGTGTAACCACTTTAAGATAACTAAAACGCTGTCTTTTAAATGGTAACAGAATTTTTTTAAAACATTATTAAATTTGTCACTGAGCCTTAGTAAATCAATCTTCATTTATATTCAAATTTAATAACTGTACCCTAAAGTATAAATATAATAATAAATATGAATGTAACTTTTTCCTAAATATCAGGAAAAATCACTTAGTCGCTACATTCACACTTAACAAAAATAAATAATACAATGTGAACTTAAAATTGAAGATATTTGGCACTATACCATCTGCTGTAACTAAATCCATGTATTGCAGCTGAACTTGTTTACATATGGACACCGTCGGAGCCTACTCAACAATATAATACAAAGGCACCGACAGCCGTCCCTACAATTATCATTTAAATAATTACTCTTCATAATAAAATCTCAACTGGTTGCACTTGAAATGACTAGGAATATAGAAGTAGTAAGTGGCCTTCATCTAAATGCACTAAGATAGAAAAAAAAACAACATTATAAACGGAATGTTAAAATCGATACCACTCCTGTAACATATAATATTTGGTCTCAATAGTAACATCCGCACAGGCGAGCCTGCTCGAACGACAGAAATGGATTTGCAACGCATTCACGCATCGAATCTTGCATTCATAAACTTTAACACGATTTTTTACCTAACTACTTACGTACCTAGGGCAAATTGTACTTTGTACAAAACTAAAACCGTTCATTAGCCGCTGTACGGTAAAAAAAAACTGCTGAAACTCTTACTAACGCTGCATCCCTCTTCTCTAACACGACAATGTGGCAAAATGAAAAAATATAAAATAATAAAGTCCATCGCTATTGTATCACAGATATGTTGAAATGTGTAACTAAAAAGAGCTATTCTTTAGTCTATTGTAATGAAATACATAATGCAAGCTTAAATAATAATAAAAATATAAACAGAGGTAGTTTTGCCACAATCCGCTAAACGCGTGTTTCAACCTAGGCCAAGGCAATTTACAACATTCTCCTAATATGTACATACACTTAGCCTATGACCATCAGTCTCAACAACATTTCTAAAATCCCTAGCTCAGGTATTTTTTTAAACAAGCTATGTCAAACTTGACGGAGAGCTCAAACTAAATCGACAAGGTAACTTTCACACCACAGTAAACATTCGCAAAATAAGTAAGGTACGTTTTCGCGACGATGTGGATGCAAAGGTACAAAATGTTCAAAACATAGTACCGGGTAGAGAGGAGCACTGAGCAACCATTCATTGTCACACTCGAAATATTAAATTAAGTAACAATTATCGCACAATGCCGAAACCTTAATAAATCTTAAGATCAAATTCTGAGGTAGATATTGTTACATAATATATGCATCGACGAGGTATATTATTGTTCGCACGCTAACACACAGTGCGACTTAACACGAGTGACTAATTAACAACAAAAAGGCATCGATCGAGTTATAAAAATGAACGATGGAGGTAGATAGAAGGGTCACTCGGTCAGCCTAAATGAGCAGAGGTAGTTCGGTTGAAGATAGAACTATAGCCTTGCGTACACGGGAACATTAAACGATACAAATAAACTAGCATATTAACATCAGAACTCACCCAGAGCAACGTATAACTTGTGAAGTTTTAAATCAACGGTAAAGAATTTAGTTTAAAAGCTAAGCCATGAACGTCACTAGCCGATACAGAAACATTTTTGATTTTGCTAACCGTATACAATTGTTGAGTAGGTAGGTAGCCGTGGGGCGTGTGGACGCCTTGGTGGCGGAAGGTAAATGATGGAAGTTACTTCTCCTGGCTATATCCACCTACTCTACTAATTTTCACAAAATCTACTTAATTTGCAGCTATAGCATTACAATCAAAATAGACGTAGAATGAACACGTAAACATTTGAATAGTTATAGATTATTTATCGTTATTCAAATTCTAATATATTCTAGCAATTATTATTTACTGTGCATGATCTTATAACAATATATAGGCCTGGACTTTGTTCTCTATCCCGCTTAATGTTCAGCGATCATTTGGTTTTTAGGTTAATGAATAAAGCCTTTACTAAACTTCAAGAGCAACTCCCGAAACATAAGTAGATACTTTGTGATTTAGAACACGAGTCTAGGAAATAGCTACAAGGCGGGAAATTCAAAGTATTTACCAGGACGTCGTGACTTCATCATCAATGATGATGATTTGGCTTTTTTTAGAAAGTTCTTATCATAAATGGCTCAAGGTCGAAGAAGCATCAAATCTTGGACATCCGGCTCTCATTATCATAACAACATAAAATAGTTGAAACAGATTATCAACACTGAAAAGTTTTCTTTATGCCGTGCATTTATACAAAACAACGCACAGTCTTTTTAAAAGTGCGATTGTCAACAATGACTAAGAATCATTTCTATTTGGCATTCGAATTTTAAGATTTAACAACATTATAACCAACCAAAATTTTTTTGTCGTTTTGTTACAACCAGAATTATAAAGCGTCCTACGATCGTCATCTGTTCAGATGTAACATCTATTGTGATTGTAATGTCATTGGTTAGTAGGGTAGTGACGTCACGCCGTGCTACTGCACGCTTATTTTACCCGTGTACAGCAGGCAGTAGACAAAGGTGTGTTTACTGTGTGTGATTAGGGAGAGGTCCTTGCGTTATATGCGGTGTGACCTGGTGGCGATGCTCGCGCGCGATGTGACGACGCACGGTGTTGTTGCGCGTGAATGTGCGCGTGCAGTGCGGACACGGCACGCGGATGCCCTGGTGCCGCTGGCGGATGTGCGCGCGCAGGTTCGTCTCATAACCGTACAGTCTCTCGCAGTATGGACATTTTAGCTTTTTACCTGGAAATGTTTTTGAAGAAGGTTAAAGGTGAATACCATCTTTATTATCCATTACAGATTCAGCGTTTGACTACTGTGTCACTTGACATTGACAATTTGGCCGACGATATAATCACGCTAGACCAAGAATGGTTTATTGACTCCGAAAGACTGGTGCCTGAGCACACTATGTAACAATTTTCTAAACCTGATGGTGGTAGCTAGACAGACTGGTACTCGAAATTGCGTTATGAGAGTATTAGTAATACAGTGGCTATGTTAGAAAATAATAATATCTTATTTTTAAATTTAAAGAATAGCATCAGTGCTGTTCTATATGGTTTACAGATTGATCGTTACGATTGAATGTTACGCACTCCTTAAGTAACAAATTTTTTTAATACTCGACGTTGCGTTGTTTTCTCGTCGCCGGGACCAATGCCACTTTGTCGAACTGACTAGATAAATAAGTATTTGTAAAATTGTATTACTTTATGTTTTTCAAGTGATCAAGGCCCGATCTATTTATTAACAACTAGCTGCGTGGATAAAAAATAGTCTATGTATTTTTACACTATCTTCACTCTCAATTTCATAAAAATCCGTTCTGCCGCTTCAACGTGGAGGAGTAACAGAGACTTTTGAATTATTTGCTTATCCCATAGTAACAGCAACTATTTTCGCCTATGTGTTAATCGAGGATCTAATCTATGTACCTACTACCGTAGTACAACCTACTCTCAGAGGTTTATTATTTTTTGCAATCTGTATAACCTGTGTTTATAATAAATAATATTTAAATGTTGCATGTTGTATGTATTGCTTCCGGGCTGTTTTGCCGTGGTCTAAGTGAAACTTGTAGTCCATCTAAGTAATAATCTGAGTTCAAGCGCCCCTATAAAAACACAAGCGACTTAAGACACACATCAGATTCCGTTCCCCGCTCTCGAGTGGGTCGCACGTGTTCGCTCCAAGCTGTGGAATTTCATCCCACTTGACCGCGCTCGCCGACGCTCTCTCGCCCTCTCGTTCTCGCGCCATATCGCCGACTCTTCTCTCCGTACGAACTTTCCGCGCAGTGACTTTCAGTGTTGTGACATTCAGTGCCTGTGCAGTGAAACCTAACTCGGACTATAAACTCTAGACTTCGAACATTAGATTCTCCACGCATATTGACTGTGTTGTGTAATCCATGTTGGTGCTTCTCACCTACCCAGACTCTTAGACTATAAACATTGGACATTAGATTCTTCCGCGCATATTGACTGTGTCGTGTTGTGTTAGCGATCTAGGTGCTTCTCACCTACCTGGAATATAGACTTTAAAAATTAGCTATTAGATTTTTCCACGCATATAGACTCGTAGTGTTGAGACTGTGTTGTGAAAAGTGTTCTCGGTGCATCGCACTATAGACTATTACGGACATTGCGGACGCTCTGTGATCTGTGTTAGTTTACGAAGTGGTCTGTTGTGTCGCGATAGTATTTGCAGCCCTCTGGATATTGGTATCGTTCCCTTTTTTCTCACCGACCCTCTCGCGTACATTTTTTATCTTTATTTTATATTTTTAAACTGTGTACGTCTGTGTGTGTGTGTGTCTAAAACTTGTAACGTCCTTATTTACCGTCCCCGCCGCCTCACGGCGGGGAATGTTAACCCATTCGTGCCCAAAGTCCTAAGCCACCTCACTTAGGATGGCTAGCTCCGAGGCCCGCTCGCCCACGGCCACCGACATAGCCCGGTGGCTGACTAAATACCACCCCCAGTTGGTGGACCAATTCCACGCCTACCACGCCGCCGACCACGCCGCAAATTCGCGCGCTCCCGTACCCGACCGCCCGCTAACCTGCGAAACCTCCCCCGCGACCGCGACCCCGACCGCGCCTGAACTCCCGACCTCCCGCGATGACATCTCGGAATCATCGGATTCCGAGATGGAAATCGAACAGCGTTCCGACCCACCCTCCGACGTTAATAGTGAAGACGACGGCTTTCAAACTGTCGTCTCGGGTAAAAGGAAACGCGCTGCTAGGCGCGAATCCTCCACCCCCTCTCCTCCGCCGAAGACGCAATGTGCGGCCTCCGGCAGTAAGACTCCTGGGCCCTCTGCCCCGTCTCCCCCTCCGTCTGTAGCCTCCCAATCCCAAAACGGCGCCCCTTCTCAAGGAGCACCCGTCGAGGGACGCGTTAAGGCCCCACCCCCTCTGTTCATTCAGGACAAGGGGATGTGGGACAAAGTCTCGCGAATGATGATCCCGCGCGGCATCAGTTTTACGTCCGCGCGAACCACCCAGACCGGTATAAAGGTACAGGTACCAACACCTAATGACCACCGCGCCCTTACCCGCCTGCTCCGCCTCGAAAGCATAAGCTTCCACACTTTTGCTCTCGAGGAGGAGAAACGACTCCGCGTAGTCATCCGCGGACTCCCCAAGGAGATTAGCTCCGACTCGATATTAGTTGACCTCAAAAAACAGCAATACCCGATACTCGAATGCCACCGCATGTACAGTGGCAAAACCCGCGCTCCATACGACATGGTGCTCGCCATCCTCGACCGCACGCCGGCGGGGAAGGCGATCTTTAATGTTAAGGAGGTAGTAGGTCTTTCGGGCCTCGTAGTCGAGGCCCCGTATAGGAACGGCCCTCCCGGTCAATGCCACCGCTGCCAGCTGTACGGCCACGCAGCCCGGTTTTGCCACGCTCGCCCTAGGTGCGTCAAGTGTCTAGGCGACCACGGCACAGCCGACTGCGCCCGCACAAAAGATAGCCGCGAACCCCCGAGTTGCGTACTCTGTGGCAACCAGGGGCACACCGCGAATTATCGCGGTTGCCCCAAGGCGCCACGGTACGCAAACCGTGGGACCTCTAGGCCCGCCCCACACACGCGTCCATTAAATACCCGCGCGCAGCCAATAGGCATTAGGACAACCGCGGTACCACAGGTGTCACCGCTACACACACCCGCCCCCGCGCCGTCATACAACGCTTGGTCCAAGCCCCTGAGCTTGGGCCAATCGCGACCGCCGCCCGCCGAAATCCGACCAACCGTAGCACAGACGTGCCCCTCAGTTCCCCCCGCCGCGCCCCGCGCACCGGCCCCATACCGCGCGCCCGGCCCGTACCGCGCGCCCGCCCCACTGACCGCTCTTAAGCCTGCGAAACCGGTTTCGCTCGCGCCAACCAACCTCGCCGCTGACCTCGCCCTTGTCATGGACTACGCGATGGCCATAGACATGGACGAGGTCAGTGTGCTCGCACACAAACTTCGCTCCGCGACAAACCCCAACGCCCGATTACAAGCGACGCTCGAGCACGCGTCTATCCTCAGCACCATTAGGAGCTACTCCATTTCCAACTCCATAAGACACCAAGATGGCTAGTACAACCGCTAGAGTTAAACCGCGCGCCATTACGATAGCTACGTTCAATGCGGACGGTTTTTTCAATCAACGCGACATTGTCCACGAATTTTGTAAGGCCCATCAGGTCGACATCCTCTGCGTGCAAGAGACCTTTCTCAAGCCCGGCAGAGCAACGCCCAAGTTCGCAAACTACGTCGCGATACGTAACGATAGATTACACACCGTAAAAGGTGGCACGTTGATATATTACAAAAGGTCCCTACACTGCATCCCCATAGTCACGCCCACGTTAATCGCGTTAGAAGCCTCGGTGTGCCTACTAGGTATGACAGGTCATCAACCCGTCACTATCGCCTCATGCTATGTCCCGTCATCTAAAGAACTGATCCAAAGTGACTTAGAGACCCTCCTCTCAATGAGTGACTCCGTCCTTCTGATAGGTGACTTCAATAGCAAACATGTTATGTGGAATTGCACTGCCACTAATAAGAACGGTAAAATACTCGATGACCTAGTTAACTTGTTAAACTTTGATATCATAGCCCCCACGGAGCCCACTAGATATCCCTACACAGACGGACAACGCCCCGACATCCTCGAATTAGCACTCTTAAAGAACGTCACGCTCCGGCTGCGTTCCATAAGAGTGATTCACGAACTTATCTCAGACCACCGCCCAGTTCTCCTAGAACTCGGCCCCGAACCGACAGACAACACACCGACATACAAGACGATAGTGAACTGGAAGCAATTAGGGGAATCCCTAAAAGCGATCAGTTCACCGGACCTTGACAAAATACCCGACGACATACAGACAGTAGATGACATCTCCCTTTCAATAGACGCCCTCAGCGACCACCTCCGCACCGTTTTAGGAGAGTCCTCGAAGAGGGTCATCGCGGCGGCCAACCACCGCTTTGAGCTCCCCGAGGACGCTAGGAGACTACTGACCCAAAAGAACGCAGCCACTAGGGCATACGATTCAATTCCCACCCCTGAGAACAAAGCAAACATGCGCTACTTACAGCGTGCTGTAACTAAACGCATGGCTGAACTGCGTTCTCAAAGGTGGGAAGAAACACTCTCAACCATCGAGCCATCCCACCAGGCGTACTGGCGGCTGGCACGAGCCCTAAAAACAGACCGACCACCAGCTTTTCCCCCCCTAATCAGACCTATCCCGCAATCCATCGCGTTCTTTGACGAGGATAAAGCCGAATGTTTAGCCGACAGCCTGGAATCCCAATGCGCTCCCAACGATGACCACGTAGACCGAGATCGCGTTCAGTTAATCGACTCCGAAGTCGAACTCGCGAACACAGTCCCCATATCAGATCTCCCTCTCATCCCACCAACTAAATCTGCCGAAGTAGAGTCCCTCATCAAGGGACTCAAAAATCGTAAGGCTCCAGGAGCAGACGGAATTAGTAACAAACTGCTCAAACACTTCTCCGTTCCCCTAGTGCACCTGCTAGTTAGCATTTTCAATGCCGCCATGGCTAACGGCATGTTCCCAGCCGTCTGGAAACATGCTATAGTCATCGGCATACTCAAACCGGGCAAAAAATCCTGCGATCCTACTAGCTACCGCCCAATCAGCCTCCTCAGCGCCCTGGGGAAGCTGTATGAGCGCATCATAGTCAACCGCCTCTGGTCCCTCATTAGATCAAAAAACCTACTGCCAAATGAGCAATTTGGCTTTAGGCCTCGACATAGTTGCACGCACCAATTACACCGCGTCACCGAGCACATTTTAGAAGGTTTCAATCGGAAACCCAAACCGCAATCCACGATAGCCGTCTTCCTCGACGTGGCTAAAGCGTTCGACAAAGTCTGGCACAATGGCTTAACATATAAGCTATACGTGCTAGGCGTGCCAGATCGTCTTGTACGAATAATACAAGACTTTCTCACAGATCGAACCTTTAGCTACCGCGTCGAGGGAACTCTCTCCACCCCTCACCCTATCACAGCAGGGGTCCCTCAGGGGTCCACGCTCTCACCCATACTATTCGCGTTATATACTAGTGACATCCCACACTCCGAACCCTCAGTTCAAATCGCCCAGTTTGCAGACGATACGGCTATCTACTGCACTGGGTGGCACCCAAATAGGCAAATACCCGCCATGCAGCGAGCCATCACCGAAATCGGTGAATGGTTCCGCGCATGGCGGATCTCCGTCAACCCGGACAAAAGTACAGCAGTGTACTTCTCGCACAAGCTAGTAACGTTCAGACCGCTATCGCTCTTCAATAAACCCATTCCCTGGGCAAGGTCGGCTAAATACCTAGGCGTCATACTCGATCGTAGACTCACCTTCAGTAAACACATCCAAACCGTCCGCAACAGAGCAGGCTTCGTTATGAGCCGCCTCTGTCCCCTCATAGGCAAACGTAGCAAAATGTCCCTTCGAAACAAAATGACTCTGTACAAAGTCTGTATACGCCCAATCATGACGTACGCCGCAGTCGTATTCGGTCACGCGAGTAAATCCCTCCTCTTTAAACTCCAAACGCTCCAAAACAGATTCTTACGCAAGGCAACCGGCGCTCCGTGGTACGTACGGAACGCCGAACTGCATTGCGACTTAGGCCTCCCCACCATCGCCCAACATATCAAAAACTGCACACGCCGATACTTCGACTCCGCGCTACATCATCCTAATCCCTTGGTAGTCCAAGCGGCCAATTACTCGACTGACTCGACCGACCCGTGGTTCACGCCCCCACGCCGGCGCCCCCGTCACGTGCTCGTCGACGCGGACGACCCGATAACCGTGTTACAGGCAGCCCAAACTCCGGCTTATGACCCGCGCTCTCACAACTCGATCTCCAACCGTGACCTAGTCAGTGGCTTCGGGCTCGCTGGCTTCACGGTAAGACACCGAGCCCGCCGTAGACCACTGCGCCGCAGGCCCCCGATTAGACGTTTCACTCATAACTCAGCTACTACCCATCTTGGTGGCTCTCCAACCGATAGTACGCGCCTTAGTCCGCGACGTCCACACACACAGACGCTACCTCGTTTAGGCGATAGCCCAAGCCGAGGTCCGAACCCTTGAGGTGCCCTTGCGCTAGTCGCTCCCCCCTCATCCCAACCCATAATCGGCTGAGTGCCTTCTGCACTCGCCAAAAGTCCGGTGACGCTGTTAATACCCCATGTGGTAAATAGCATTTAGTCATTTCTAACATAGACATAGACATAGACACACATCAGTAACAGAGAAGACGCCGCGAAGGAGAGTTCTACGCTCCAACCTGAACCACTGAAGATGTCGACCGCAATGATCGACGAAACGTCTGGGACACAAGTTTCACTTAGACCACTGCCAAACAGCCCGAAAGCATTTACATACAACATGCAACGCTGGCTGTGAAAGCCTTAGAGTTTACATTTAAATGATGGTTTAATTAAAATAAATATTCTTATGACATTACCGTCGGCAGTGGCGATCCCTCCAGACTTGCTCGTAATAATCTTAGCAGGCCAAATGTCAGGGCTCGGCTTAGCCGGCTGCGGTGACGTAGTTATCGGCTTCTCGTGGTAATTAGTGGCAGGCATTGACGTCGCGGGCGGAGGGGAGTTGTTATAACCAGTGGCGTGAAAGTCATTCTCACTCTTCACCCGCAAATCTGAAAGGAAAACTTATTGTAGAACAAGTTTCGCAGAGATAAAGCATGAAACGATATGAAAATGTTTTAGCCATTCGATACTAACCTGGTGGCTCTGTTTTCATGAAGTGATAAATGTTAGTGATAATGAGTGCAAGCACATTAATTACACATAGCATCTGTTAGTGCGCTTGCGATTAACTATCCTCGCCCCTTTAACGGGCCGCTACAAACCTTCGGCACCTTGGTCGTTAGAAATCCGTTCCATCATGTCATCATTGGCCGAGGCGCTTCGTTCGTATCCATTGTTCTTGATCGGGTTGTTGAGAGTAGAGGTGCAGTCGGGGTTGGCGTCTTCGTAGCGTTGCGAAGCGCCAGGCGACGACCGGGTATCCGGCTCGTCGGCCACGCTGCCGCAGTGGGACGATGATGAGCTTTGCCTGTAACCATTCACGTTGTTAAATAAAAAATTTAGTCCAGATTAGGTAAGCAACAATAACCCTTCTAGTGGGCAAAATCGGAAACTACCGAATTCCGTCCATTTGCGGGCCAAAATGGCGTCCGCACTGCACAGCCGGCCGCGCGCATAAGGTTCAAATTACCTCGATCATATTTCACAGAATCACAGACTACTTGAATGGGCTGTGTTCGTCAACTCCTTATTTATTTTACCAAGTTCAATCATAGATAAAAAAAACGGTCAAATTCGAAGCATTTTCGTAGAAATAAATTGGTCAAAAAAGGGCATCTGTTACACTTGAGGTTACTTTTTGAAAAATTGCAAAAAAAAATATTTTTATCGATTTCAAAGAGCATGATGTTGATTTAGACTGGCAATTAATATATCTTATTATATCTTAGATATTTAGTTCATCAGCCTCTCAGCCATAGGACGTCCACAGCTGGACATATGCCTTCCCCATACAGAGGGAATTTGCCAATTCTCGCCACATTTGGCAGGTGGGTTGGCGAGCGCAGTACGATTTCCGATCCTCAAAAGGCGCTGCTGCCCACCTTCTGGTACGTGATCCCTTAGCCGACTCTTACGGAACCCTCGGGTAGAGATGTGGCCGGTCTAGGCCGGTACCACCACGGCACTATTTAGTAATAAATAATACAAATTATTTACCTAACATTCTCATCTAATATCCTCTCTTAAAGTTTATTGTTTTTTACAAATTAACCGATTGGTTTATCTCGCATTGCAGCACGTATTTTTGAACGCGGCGAGTTTTTTGCGCTCTGTGTCAAAATCCGTTAAAAGCATGAAATATGTTTCAAAATAGATGATGAATAGGGTTATATAAACCCTATGCTATCTCCGAACCTTCAAAAGCACGTGGTGGCGTACGATAAGATAACTGACACTCACCAGTTATTTCCGAGTAAGAGAACTATTAAATACCTGTAATTCCTTGCGAGTGGGCTCTGTGAGGGCGATGGCTTTGGGGGTGCCGGTCGACGGTGAGATCCAGTGTGATGCGGCAAGTGCAGCGGCGGGGGGTACCGTCCCATGGCTCCACCACCAGTGTGTATCGGCATTCCGTATGAAGGCATGATCGGTGCGAACGTCGTGTGCTGAGGCGGCGCTGACTCTTGCACCTCGCAGTTCCCTGATCCTGACACTGGGCTTGTCTTAATGCGAGTCTGGTGGCGCTCGCCTGATTGCTGAGTTTGTTGCTTCACCCAAGCGTCTTGGGACATCTCCATTGACAGGCCCTTAACCTGGAAGAGTAGAGTATGACTGCTTTTAACGAGCTCAACAACGTTCAATGTTAGATGTTGTCTTAGATCTTATTGCTGAAGAAAATACACTTCCAAACTTTTTGGCGATTGAGTTTCAAGAGTGTGTTTTTAGCATTTTGGATCATATCAAACCATTATTTTGATAACTCTTTATCATTATTATTCAAGTTTTCTTGATATATGCGGATATAATAGCGTCCCAAAATCAGGATTTGCATCCAAAAATGCGTTCAGGTAGTAAACTAATGCGCAGAAAAGGGGTATTCATAGTAGGACAGACACGTTTGGTTGTAGGATTTTTATGCAGTAGCCCTCTTATGAATGTATGTACCCTTATCTAAATGGTGTAATAGTATATATAAGTAAAATGTACATTTAATTTTGTCATTGAGCTTAAGGTATGGGCTAGATATTTTACAATAATTTGGTTATTAGTTCGAGAACAACTCCAACATTCAATCTTCACTATGCTGATGATACAACTCAGATGACCTCATCAAAACAGGAAATGGAAGTGCTCCTGCACCGTCTAGACACCGAAAGTAAGATCATGACTATTTATTAATAAAGGCAGGGCAAAGTTAATGGTAGTCTAACGAGCGGGATTGCTGTCAGGTACCAACACTTGCCGGGGCATCGAACTGGTGAACAGATTCATCTACGTCGGTTTGCTCATCACCAATCACGGTAATTGTGCACCGGAAATTAGACACAGAATAGCCATGGGTAGAGACGCAATGACTCGCTAGGAAAGTATCTGGTAAAAACGCGGTATATCGATGAAAACGAAGATACGCCTTGTTCGAGCCTTGGTTTTCTCCATATTTCTATACGGCATAGAGATATAGACCATTCTAGCTAGAGAGAGGAAAAGGATTGATGCATTCGAAATGTGGTGCTGGAGGCGTATCCTACGGATACCGTAGATTGCAAACCGCACAAATGTATCAATCCTTACAGAGCTGCAAGTATGAGATAGGCTATCCACCATTTGTCACCGTCGTAGACTATCCTATTTTGGTCACATCTCCAGGTGTGGTGACGAAAGCCTCGAGAAGTTGTTCATCGTTGGAAACGTTGAGGAGAAAAGAGCCCGCGGACCAAATCCAAGACAGTGATGACAGTGACAGTGAGGGAAAATAAAAACTTCAAGAAGTGCTGCAGATGGCCGCCAACAGAAACAGCTGGAGACATATCGTCAACGCTACCGAGAAGACGACCCAGTGATCACAACCTTCAGCCATTAAGAGACCGACCATAGAGAAGTAAGTAGTTAATTATACTTATCCTAAAGTAAATGAAATAATAAAATAAAAATGAGTATTTTTATTTGTTAAGCCACCGCAAGCTACAATTAATTATTGGTAAAATACTATTTTAATAGGTTGTTCTACGCGCGTGCGAATTACCGAACTATGCGAGACCCACATACAGCAGTCGATATAACATGTACAGCTCTCGTGAATACCAAGATCAGATTGCATCAGATTATAATCTGTACAACATATTTAGTCACAAAAAGGCGAGCTGCAAGTTCACAAAATCGAAGTAAATACGTTACATAATCAGATATTTTGTTACACGCGCCGGGATCAATGTTGGGTGCATTGATCCCGGCGCGTGTAACAAGAATGTCACCTTCGTTATCAAACATTCAATAGTTTACGTGTTTTACATAATGTATGCTTATGAAATTCATTGAATTATCTTTTTTGCCAACTCGTGTTTTAAAAGTTTATTCAACAGTCAAAAAGCTGTTTGAATAACAGTTTTATTTTTCCTCAAACAGAATATAGTTACTATAAAATATTGAAATTATTTTTTAGAACTGCCGATTTGTATTTATGTTGAGGGTTTTTCCATAGGGACACTTGAACTTTGACAACGCATAGCAACCATCTTGGTAAAGCGATAGCTCTCTTTAGAATTTGGAATGGATACATCTTTAGTCGTGACATTTCACCATGGAACGTTATAAGCTTTAAAAACGCGTACAAATTGTTAAAATTTGTATCAAAGATGTGCCCTATTCCCCTAGCGCTCGCCTCGCGCTCAATGGCGTTCATAGCCGTCCTGCAGAGTCTACAACCCGTCATTTATTTAAAAAAAAACTGGAGACAACTGAGTCGGTGATCGATGTAGCAGTTCCTGTACGTCAAAGAAACCGCAAGACCGTTGGATAATATTGTTGCCGTTGGGGACAGTGTCCGAGAAAACCCCAGACAGTCTATTGCGAGTCGTGCTCAAGAACTGTATCATGCTGCGACGTGAACATGGCGGATTATGCGCCGAGACTTGGGTTTTCATCCAGATAAAGTGCAGTGAGCAAGTGAGCTCAAGAGTGAGCTCAAGAGCTAAAATCCAACGACCACAGGCAACGCCGCGTATTCGCTCATTGGGCTTGAGAGCATTTGGCGGCTGATCCTGATTTTGAAAATATTTAGTGATGAGGCTCATTTCTGGTTAAGCGGATTTGTTAACAAAAATATTGCCGGATTTGAAGTGCACTCCGAAAAAGTCACTGTCTGATGTGGATTTTGATCCGGCAGTATTATCAGCCCTTATTTCTTCAAAGAGCCACGTAATAACTCGCGTTCTTCGTGAAATTGAGCCCCATTTATGCGAAAATGACGTCCAAAATCGGTCTAGCAGCATATAACATCTACAACGGAGTCACGGCGTCAATTTGACTAAAATTATTTTTCATACAAATGATTTCATCGAATATCTTGTAAAATATAATGAAAAATGTGATAGTATCACTTTGATAGGTTGTTTTATTACATTTCAAAGTTCGAGCGCTCATAATGAAAAACCCTGTACGAGATAATGATCAGCAGTACATTCGATTAGTAATTTGAGATGAGCAGATAGCATCTTTAAATAAATAAAAAGACACAAAAAAATACGGGTATCTTTTTTCTCCTGTACAGAGCCAGTGGTCGTTTACAGGCATGGGATGCGGGACAAAAACCTGATTAAAAATATGTTAAATATATACTTTACAGATGACTTACGGTTCAAAAAAAATTTATCACATTTTTAGATTTCTTAATTTATTTACTTCTAGTGTAAGAAGACAGTTCAAGTGCATCTGTACCGCGAGAATTTTCGATAAAGGAAAAATAAGTACTGATAAGGAATATGTGGCTGGAAATAATTTTCTTCTAATAAATTAGCAAATGAAATCTAATTTCGTTAAATCAGAATTAACCTTCATGAAATTTTCTTATAGGTGGTATTTTTTATTGTTTATTAGGCATATAAAACCTTCAACTAAATATGGTTTAAGCACTAGTGACACCTTGTCTTGGTACATGAATCATTTCATCAATAGCTGGCATATTACTTTATAAGTTTTTTTCTTTTATTTTATAGTTAATTAGAAAATAGTGTATTAATTATTATATAATATTAAGGCTTTAATGGGACTGTCATAAACTTATGGTTTAAAACTCCCAAAAAAAAAAACTAGAATAAAAAAAAGTTTCAGACTCATAATCGTCTATTTAGCATAATTATGGTAAAGCCCTAATGGATATCAAGAAATTTAAGAAATTAACTATTGCTAAAAGGTCAATATTTGGCACTTACTCTTTCTAGCGACTACTGCGCGAAGATAAACGAAGAGTAATAAAATATTCAGTTTTTTTTAAATGTGTATAAGAAAATAAACAATAATTAAATGAGCTCTTCTAAGAATATAAGGTACAAAATCACATTAATTCACAACTGCACAAATCAACTAATCGAACAATTAGATTTTGCAGTGTATTACTATTTTTGTCCTCCCATATGAATATGACTCGCCATTTGCATTTATTAAACTGACTTAAACAGTAAAATGGCAAAATGTACTTTATTTTATCAGGTTTTAAGCCTATGTACCTGTAGATTCTCTCCACTCTTGAGGAAGCTGGACAGCGCATCCTGGCTGACGTGGACCTCTCCTTTGTACATGAATTCAAGGAGGGCTTGCATGTTGTCAGCCGATGTGGCCTCCAAGATGACGTAGCATGCACCGGCATGGCTGGGCGGAGCAGTGTCAAACAGCTCCTGAAAGTGCTTGCTGCATGCCGCTAGGATCACCTTGTGAGCTTTGAATTGGCGACCTGCAAAGATGAACATTTCAACGTTAATAAGTCACTGACACAAAGGTTCTCTTGTAATGGCCGTCGTCGTGGCTCAGTGATCAGCGACACTGACTTTGGTAACGCGACCCCGGGTTCAAGTAAACATTTCTGTGATGAGCAAAGATGTTTGTTCTCGGGTCTTGGATGTTTGTGTAATGTGATTGTGTGTGTCTATGCCTCCCGCGACACAGGTTATCCTAGTGCGGGAGTGTGAGGAAAAAAAATTGGATAAAATTGATTGTTTGATGTTTGATACATATGCCAGTTATATGTATCAACTATTCATTATGCTCAATCACAATTTAATAGAAGAAAGGAAAATACCGGAAGAATAAAATTGTGATACAATATTTTACTTTCTAGATGAAGTAGTAGCCGATGTGCTTACGCATCATTTTGTGTCAGCTTTGTCCATGGGAGCATCTGGAACATCTGGTAAGGTACCAGATGTTTCCCATGGACAAGTGTCACCCAAATTGATTGAAAGATATATCCAAATGAGTTAATTACGTGTTTCTAGTTGTAGGTCACTAGTCGATAGTCTTTTGTTTGTTTCAAATTATGTTGTGTCAAATTATCCATTGTTGATTGAAAATTGAAAAAAATCAGCCACTAATCTTTGTATTTCTGAAGACACAAGTAAAAGAAGCGATACGAACTTTCTCAGTCACTGGTATTTTTAATGAAAATTGGGCATAATTAACTCAATCTAGACTTCAATTCTCAATCAATCAATTCAATTCAAGGTCAATTTAGACTTAATGGCCAGACTAAGTAAGACTATCCTGCATATCACATCCCCCACAGTATATTTTTTTTTTTACATATCATAAGTTTGCGTTTGACAACTGTCTCACCTGATGTTAGTGATAACGTTATCTAGAAATTAGAACGCAAACCTAGAAGGTACCTATTCACTCGCGACTTGCAGATTCCAGACAATCTGACTAACATGTCCTAAGGTCTGGTGTCTTGATTTACTATAAAGGCAAATGATAACTTCTTTTGACCATTGCTAACAACTTTTGATTAAAGTAGCAGAATAAAAAATAAGTGTATGTATATATATATATATATATATATATATATATATATATATATATATATATATACATATATATATATATATATATGTATACACTTCACTATATATATATATATATATATAATATAAATAACAATGCACTTAACTTCTTCTTTTAATACTGTTATGTTTTATCTGAAATAAACGTTTTATTTTAAAAAAAAGATGTACCTACTTCATCATTCATTTTACAATTCGTTTCACTACCAGAGCATAGTGATCATGTAAAGCCGTCTCTGTCTAAATAGTGCTTTACTTTAATTTATGAACAGATCTACATTTTATTAATTATATTTAACATATATCTCAGTAGCCGCAGCTTTTGATACAATCGTCGACAAAAAACACTAATTCTAATCGCGTTGACCCCATTGTCTATTTTTGTTTCAGTTGATTATGTTAACATCGTAAGACTTCCCCCCACGCAATGCAATAAACCATAAACAAAAGTCAAGGCAACTCTTGGCGGTCCCGAAAAAACTTCAAGAAATTAATTCGTATATCGAACCTGAACGGTCTTGGAGTGACATTGTAACACAAACTAAATAGAGTCATTGTAATGAGAACTGCTATCTACGTAAGGTCGGCAGATTTTAAAGCCCAAGTCCTTTCAAAGACCAGAAAAGAGTCAGAAGCAACGATATAAAGACCGTGTATTACTGCACTAGCGGTATACGGCCAGAACTATGGCAAGTTTCACGTTAATAATTACGCACAATTAATGGATGTCTTTCACGTTGACGTGGTCAAATGTAACGTGCGTTGATTTTGAAGCGGTGATCTCGGAGTTTTAAATATAAAGGGTCAAACTGACGGTCCTGATATTATTCTTATCAAATGCATGCCATGGTGGTAGGTATGAGTAGATACTACTTTCCAACAAAATGTTTACATATTCATTTCATCAAAAAGATTAAGGTCTTAACCGATATTGAATATTGTTATTAATTTATTAAATGCACAAAAGTAACCACGAAAAGTCGCTTATCAAGTCCGACCTTCGTCCCAGCCGCCTATTTATGGGTCCAGTCTAGTGGCGCCCATTTCGGCCTGTGCTGCGTATTTTTGTACAGTTTTAAACATACAACTTGACTGCACACTGTCTCTGAACGGATTGTAGCGCCCTCTTGATTTCACAATGATAAAAATTTTTATTCTTCGTGTGCAATGTGTGCCTGACGTGCCTAGTGACGCAACGGAGCTTTGTTATGCGTCTACGAGATGGCGCTTGGAGTCACGCTCAGAAAAATATGTTCAGTTTAAAAAGGCATTTCCAAAGTACGACTGTGACTTATAAAAATGGACGATCATAAAAAGCAAAAATCAGTTTTAGTTACTTACGTTAAAAAGTTAAAAATAATATTACCATATTAATTGCCTTGAACTAATTGTAATACTACAATATATATAAAAATATCTACTAATTCTGTTGTTCCGGGCAGTTGACAGGCGATCGAAAAAAGATTACGTAATATAATGATATATATTTGAGCCTTTTTGAATTGAAATGCTTGGAGCGTGAGGACCGGGAGCACGCCGAAGACCTGTAGGGGCGATAAGATTAGGCATTCATCGTGGCAATGCCGCCAGCATTTTGGGACTTTTGCCCACTGTTCAATAGACTAGTTGATCTATATTTTTTTGGTTATAGATAATATTTTGTTTTTACAGGAGTATAATGCTTCTATTATAAAATAATTATATAGAAGTTATGACTTCCTTAGCATATTTACAAATTACATATAGTTGGTGCTATTTTTCTAAAGTTCAATCTTATAAACATGCTTGTTATAAGATTTAACTTTTTATTCCGTGGCTACATTTCGTAGCACATGTTTTACATACTGATTGAAGACTGGACGCATTTATACCGAGTCAGAGCGAGAGGTACGCGGCCCTCATTGTTACTATGCTCGTAGTCAAGCGAGTACTATCCTACAATGCGAGGCTCCTATAGATAGCAGAGAAGTACTTGCAGGATTACGTCACGACGAACAGCGCGGAACAAAATACGGTTGGCCTTGGGAACGCTGCCGTATGCGCCGCAGAAGGCTGTTCATACACGTGACGACCGGGCGACGCAATCCCTCTCGTGGTCGCGTCTGATTAGTTACCCACAAAAATATTTCACTTAGCGATTGTTTATACTAGTGACACCAATTTCGTTGGCTCAACTTTAATTCCTTTTAATGAATTACAACCCAAAAAAAAGACGTGTGGCACTCGGGGACTGCCGCGGTAAAGCTATTGCATAGCATTTTTTATCAACTTATTCAATTAATATATTACTAACTTATGCAGTAACGCCGATACAACCAATGCCACCTAGAGGCGAGTTGCTGAACTAAACAGACAAGAGTGATATTTCAAAAAAGTCATTAAAAATTCTGCTATTCATCGATAGATAGCAAAACTAAAATGTATCACCGCTGTGCCGGTCGGAGTGGGGGGTGTTAGGCTATTTTCGTTACGGAATTTCTGGATTCGGTCTCCACACTCAAGGCCCACGATAGAAGCTATGCAATAGCTTAAAAGTTTATAAAACTTATTAATCAAGCGTTCTGATGTACAGTCGTAACACAATCGCACTATCGTTATTGTTAGGCATACAACAGAAGATAAAATTTTAGTATACCTAGTAACAAATTGCAATAAGTGAGGTCAATGCACTTAGATTGTTTCGTAAACCTAAATAGCATACATGTTTTCCTTAGTTACTAGTTGATATTTCATCAGCCTACAAAGTTCAAACTTATGCTATCAATTATTCAAAATTAAATGTTCGTTCGGACGTGCAGTTGTAATAGTAATATAATTGTTTATTTGACATACAATATACAACTTAAGTATACATATGTAAGTAATAATGAGGTCAATACACTACGGTTATTTCGGTAACCACTCCCGCATTAGTATTTTCTTTACATTTAAAATAGTTAATTATTCAACAGTATACAGAGTTTAAATTACTATCTTCATTTCTTCAATTTTTTTGTTACAAGAACATGTTATATATATAATAATGTTGGTATAATACATTTTTATGTAATGACGAAATGTTTTGTTCTCGTGTTCAATCTGCAGCCAATTCTCAGTCGCAATTGAAATCCAATACAAGGTGCAAGTCGTCGTTCTACAGCCGGCCTAACCTAGAGGCAAAACGTTGCACGACTATTCGGCTCATACTGACTCCGCCCACACATTTATTCCAAACACTTCCTTGTGGGTATTTTTACTTAGTTTCGTTTAAAATCAATAGCTGTATAAAAATTAGATTTTTATTAGTTTTTAATAGAATGAAACGAAAAATTCCATTAATTCATTTTGCAAACCATATACCATATTCCAAACACGTATTTTTACGTAAACATTATATACTTTCTTGTTTGAGTAAGTGTTTGAAGCTGAATAATAACTTTGATTGATGAAACCCAGTATTTGATTTGAAACGTTGCTTTAATTATTTTGTTGAAATGAGTAACGATACAATATTTATTTTGAATAATGTGCTTACTTACAGTGCAAGGAAACTTTTTTATTTTTAATTGGCGGATGTGTATTGTTAAATTAAATACTACAAATTAAAAATTTAACACGTGAGTAAAATGCTGGCCTTTCTCTTGCTCAAAGATTAAACATTCAACGGCAATGTTTTCAACACTTTGGGGATTTGCCCTCCGATAGTGGTTTAAAGCAATAGTATTTTTTTTATAAATATAACAAAATTACAGCTCTTATAATAACATTTAAGACATACACGCCAAATACATGTTTGCCAGCGTTTTGGTAAGGTTTCACATTGACAAAGTGCTAGTCTATATAAGTTCTAGATGTTGACTATTTAACCGCTGGAATTTTATTTCACGCTCTCTTCCACATTCCCATCTGGCTAGATTAGAAAATGATATTTAATAATGAAATAGACACCCAAATAGAATTACTGCGCGAAACCTTGTTTAAAAAACTTCATCTTTAAAAGTGAGTAAAGCCGTATTATTTATATATATACATACATAATAATGTGCCAAGATGACGACATTTTCCAATCAAAAATATAAAGAATGAAAGATACACAAATCTTTTGTGAATCTTTTGGAATACCCCCTCATGTTAAGGCTGGTATCAATATTTGAGATCTATTCTAATAGCTATTATTTGACACTACCATCACACACATATTTGAGACCATTGTCTTGACATTTGCTAAATAGGCAACGCTGAGTCTTTGCATCTTATTTTGTGTTGAAAGCCATATGTTATTTCATTTCGTTTCATTTCAATTTATTAGTAAAAATATTTTCGAGTGACCATATTTTTAATTTACCAAAAAATATCGCAATACTGACAACTGTGTTCGAACTGTGTCTTACAACAGCAGAAAGGTATTTTAAAAAAGTCCTTAACAGAGATTCGTAAATTATTTCTTAAGCCAGTAAGTCAAGAAAGTAAAGTATGTTTATATTTTTAATATTTTAATCATCATGCATCGGGATTTCTCTGTCTGTAAACACCCACGAGCCTCTGTATTGTCGTTGTGTTGTGGTTGTATGAAATTCTTGAAAATACATGTAGTACAATATATGCTACATGTAGCTAAATGGTATACATTTGCGATGTCTCACACTCACACTATCAAAACATGAATATTTTCAAATAAACCCACTGAAAATTGTATGCTTAGTGGTTAACTATTTCTAGTTATTTTTAATAAAAAGTAAAAGTAATAATTTATAGGAGAGTTTTACGGTTGTTGTTAACTGCGTAAATAAATACTAAAAAAAGGTATTTATATATGTATGTTAGTAAGCATGTCTTTTGTTTTAATAATTTAACCTCAATGTATTAATACGGCAAATAAAAACCAAACATTACGTCAATATCAATAGTGCATTAGTATATCAAAATAGTAAAAAAGAGCAGAAAAATTAATGTGTTCAATCCGTAAAATCTTGAATAAAAAATACCCATGTAGGTGCTGGTTTTATCATTATTCGTCAAACTATCCGTCCAACTAATCCGATCAAAATATAATCTTTATCTGTTTCACCTTGAAGCCCTTGCATACTGATAAACTATGAATCTACCACAAAAACCTATTAACACCTTGTCGCTATTAATAATCGTACCTGAGTTTTCGGTTTGTTAGACACGTCGAAATATTTTGACTATGACATGGTCCAAATCATTAGTACAATGCCGCATATTTAGTTACTGTATTTCTGTTACATAACCAAGCTAATGAGGAAATAAGTCGATTGATATGTTAATTTTAGAAGCGAATAATTCCCATTTTTGATTTGGCCTTAAGACAATTTAAAATTCATAAGGATTTTTTTTTAAATATTATTAATTGCTTAACGGAAAATTCTACTTTGATACAAGCGGGCTTAGATGCGATCAGAAAGGTCAGTTCATAATCATCATTTCAGCCATAGAATTCAACCACCAGACTTTCTTTTTTATATCCCTTTCATTCCCTCGCACTAGGATTACAGGTGTCACTGGAGACATGTACACACACAATCACATCACACATACATCCAAAGCCCAAAACCAACATCTATGCTCATCATACAAACGTTTGCCCCTGTCGGGATTCGAACCCAGCAGCTTATCCTCAGTTAATTGTATTGGTTACCAGATGTTTATTCTATGACCCCCAAACTCGATGAAGCATGTGCATCCGTAGAGACCCGAAAAATGAGAAGATACAGAGAAGAGCTGCAGCTTTGTTTGTGCATGCTGTTTAAACGAAGTTATAACCAATTTTACTCAAAGAGCATTGATCTATTTAACAGTAGACATAGCATATTCAAAAACACCATTACCAACCCCCATTTCAGCATTATTGAGAGTACCTAGTTGACCTACAAGAAAAATATGTATAGATGGTTTGGTCATGTAGAGAGAATGAACGAAAGGAGATTGACTAAGCAGGTATACATGGGTAAAGTGAATGATAGTATTGGAAGAGGAAGACCTAGGGGACGTTCTGAAATCAGATTGAGGAAGTTCTAAGAAAAGGCCAAGTCAAGAGTACTCTAAACCGACGCTCTTGTATGAAAAGTCTGATGAGCGTGGATGAAGCGGAAGAAGTGTGTCAAGATCGTAGCAATTGGAAGGCTGTGGTCTCTGCCTACCTCTACGAAGGCGGGAAAGAAATGGAATAAATGTATAATAAAAATAAGTATTATATAGCTAATATTTTCAACTATAGTCGTAACATAAAATTCGTGAGTCATACAAAACACTAGACAAGAAAAATCACATCAACTATCAATTGAAGCACTTCTCGGACTATTTTTGATCAAATCTATTCACTTGTCTGGTGAATATCAACTATTGACTAATCGTCCATCTTTATTACATATTGAAAAATCATAGCGACTTATTCTTAGCATATCTAAAAAGATATAAATATCATATACTATTCGATATTTGCATATCCTTTAGTCGCTATGATTATAGTAAGTAGTGTGTATTAGTAGTAAGTATATATAGTGAGGTCTAAAGTAGTACCTACTTAAATAATATACAGTCGTGTAGTTTTATTCTATACTAGCTGCGCGCCGCGGTTTTACCCGCGTGGCGATGATTGATGATGATGATGAAAAGTAGCCTATGTGTTATTCCCGGACTAAAAGTATCTACATATAACATTTCATGTTGGCATTTGAATAATAATTCTGGTTTATTACAAAAAAAGAGTAAGTAAAACAAAACAACACAACAAAATTTATTTTAAAAAAAATGATACTCTTCTTAATATATAAACTCAAAAAATATAAGAGAAACTCTTCCGTAATTAAATTATTCAATAATCAAAAGTACTCATGATAAGAGCTTGTTTTAAATCAATTATTGAAAGTACATGGTTATTGCAATAAATATTCAATACCGACCATTTTCTACTCGTACGAAAAGAAATCCATACGGCTCAGTGACTGTTGCTTAATCTACGGTGCAGTATAAATAAAACTGCCTAAAACCGCCGCGGCTGTGCACACAAGATAGCGTTAGTAGGTCCCCGATTGGGGCCAATGTCGGTGGTGTTGCAACCGCGGCTCAGCTTAACGTCTTCCTCTTTACTATTCAAATAGTAACGCATAGTGAATGCGTCGTTGCATTCTTTCTATCTCTTTTGCTAGGCTATTTCTTCAGTTATTGACGTAGGGATTTTTTTTCTCGACTGGCCGGTTGGCTCAGTTGGTAGCACTCTGCCTTCTGAGCCGCTGGTCCCGGGTTCGATTCCCGGACAGGTCAAACATTTCTGTGTATGAACATGTCTGTTTGACCTGTGTCTGGGTGTTTATATGTATATAAGTAAATATATAAGTATGTATATAAGTATATATATCAGTCATCAGGTTACCATAGTACAGGCTCTGCCTAGTTTGGGACCTGAAGACCTTGTGTGAATGTTGTCCCATATTATTATTATTATTATTATAATCGTGTCAACAAATTATATTTTTTCATAGATAGTGAGGTTTTAATGTAACAAAAATATAGTAAATACAAATCAAGAACCTCATTCGTTTTTCAAAAGTTTCTTTTGTTTCGTTGGAAATTAAAAATGGAAATGTTTTTGCTAGCTGTACTCTGCCGCGGCAGTATACTTGTTATTAAATCCTTTACCCTGAAAGATGTCTCACTTTTTTCTCCGCAAATCAGTGTACATACATATGAGTATTATGTACTCGTATATGAGTACAATATGTCATTGTGGCATGTTTTCTATAATACATTACAAGCCAGCCGCAGATTTAATGACATCCTTACAGCATGACTACAATTAATTCAATACGCCTGTTACGCAGTTTAAGCGGTCAATCGCTAGTTCCTATTTTGATTTCTTTTTATAAATGAACTAGCAGTCTGCCCCGGCTTCGGACGGGTATAAAATTTAAAAATTACGGGGATCCCTAATTTAAAAAAAAATAAGAATGGCTTATGTCACCCGGGGATAGTGTAGCTTTCTAACAGTGAAAGATTTTATTAAATCAGTTTACAGTAGCTTCGGAGCCTATTCAATGCAAACAAACAATCAAATCTTTCTTTTTTATAATATAAGTATAGATTTTATTATAATATGCATTTAATTTTATGTAATACTGGTACCTTTTATTTGGTCCTTATAGTTCCTTAATAAATTTAAATATTACAATAAATGAACATTTATTGTAATTTGCAGCATTCCAACGTAATAAAGAAAAATCAAAATTTCAGGCTGCGTATTTTTTTTTTAGTGACACTCTTAAGTGTGAATATCTAGGACAAAATAAATCGACAGCACTTTATCTAGCCGTTTACGCTATAAAGCATCCCATTAAAATATATATACATACAAAAAAAAACATAACCCACATTCGGGTGCTCGTACTACGGATTATAAATTGCAATTATGCTGGAATTGTATTACCATCAAATTGGTGCACTCGCGGAACCAGTTTCTAAACATGCATCAACCTACATTAGTATTGAAAACACGTTTGTTCATAAGCATAGTGAATAAAAAAGTCATTTGACTTCTAATTCCTCTGATACATTGCAAGCTGACCTAGATTCCAGTAATTTATCGGCACAAAGCGAGCCAGCGGGGCCCGGTCTTGCATTCGGGCCGTGGTGCGTTAGAAATAGGTCACAGAGCACACATGATGTACATCAAAGTTCCTTTTTTTTAAACTCCGCAGTGGGTAGGCTCATTAGAGGATGTTGAGTCAAACAGGACGATTATTGTTTTAATGTTTGTAATCACGTTTAGCATATGACATCAAATAGTGATCTTTTGTTTGCTTTGGCCTGAATAAACAAGTCGCAAATGTCAATTATACCACAAACTTTTGAAGTTAATTAAATGTATGACTTATATGGTCAAATATGTAAGGTCGCCGCCTGGTGTTATCTTAGCTGTATTAAAATATTTTGCTTTGCTATTTGAAATATTGGCATTAACTGCATATATAAATGACCGTTTTTTGAAATTGCTAGAATGAGATTCAATTATACAATACTTCAAACACTTTAACAAAATGATATTATAGATTATGCTCATTTTCCTTACAGGGCTCTGTAATTCTCTGACTCATTATCAACTAAACCCTGGATAGCTATTGCACAACCTTGCGTGTTTCAGAATTCTCCATGTTAAATCTGGTCAAACAAGAAAGACACAAGTCTCCTCTGTGAATAGTTTTCGTGGTGCAGTGTGACCTACATTCTTAGAAACTATCAAGATGATAGTTTATTTTTATACCATATTCCTTCAAATAATTTGAACGTAAGTTTCGCCTAGCATGTTGTTAATGCAATAAACCATAAAACTCCTGAGATAAAGGTTAGGGTGCTTCCGCTTGATACGATATCAACTGTAATGTTGGTCTCATTAATCTAATTAATTGTCCACACAATTAAAGATAGATGGCGCCAATAACAACATCCCCTCAGATGTTAAAGGAAGGTATACATTCGGCGCTAGTGGTATGGGCTGCTATAGTTTAGTTGGACAAAGTGACAGAACGGTATTCTGTAGTCGACGATTCAAGTTCCACTAGCAGCCGAATATTTTCCTTCAAATGATTTGAACGTATCAAGATGATGTCCTCCGCGAGCTTAACATTTTTTCCACATACAAAAGCGCATTCTCTTCAAAAATTAGATTGAAATACATGGTTATCTTCTTTAGTTATCTTACTTATCAAAATGCCGAGCTAAACAGGTACCTACTTATTACTAATGCGCTTAAACTATTTATTCTGTGACTCTTAAAAAAAATGAAAACAAAGGCCTCAATGACCAAAGGTATGGCCAATCGTCGTATTCTTTGTCTCGTCCTTTATGAATAATAACTATATTAAACATTAAGTCGAACGTCCACGTGTCTGTATTGTAATGTAAAGCATACCAAGGGCGACTGTTTACATTAGAATTACGATTGTCTTCATTCTTTTCAGTTAATTTGTACGTAGGTATATGTTACAGTCAAAACTATAAAATGGGTAAAAGTACTTCTAACAAAATCTTAAAAAAGTTTTTTTTTTTAAACTACAGGCTTTTCACAACAGTGGTTTTGTCTGAAATAAGATTAAAAATGACTATTGCTCTATAAAGCAGGTCAAAAGTAGTTAATGTCCATATTAATCGATCTTTTAAAAAGTAACACTACCAACAAATAATTAAAAGTAAATTTGAATGAGTCTGAAGCTATTGAATGTAGTTTTAACCAAATGGCGTCAGTCAGAACCTCATTCGACCACAAATTTCCAGTAACTATAAACAATATTAACTAATAATATTTAGACAAAACTAGTATTGACCAATCTGTGCAGTGAAAATAATTTTGCCTGTTTTTTTTTCAATTAAAAGTGCTTTTCACATGTTAAGACTGACATAACTAACTAGTCATTTTGATGATAGTCAGAAATAAAATACATAGAAATTTCTGTAGCAATAAGGTTCAAATCTGCACAAATGGCACCATTGTGTATGCAATTTATTCAATTTACTCTTCGCTACCGTAAAAAGTCTATCTTTTACTAACGTGCGAGTATTAATCAAAGTACTGTTTTTAAAATATAAAGCATGGTTTACCGTGTTATATGTTTTATTCTGATACTGTTTTTAAAGAACAATGTATTTGTAATAAAAATGTAAACTGTAATGTGTAAAATCCGGTCTAAAATTACCTATATGATATCACCTTTTTATACATATACCTAAACATACATAAAAAGTTGAAAAATGTACTGATGATTTTACTTTATGAATTTACGGATAACACACAGTGAACTATAAAGGATTCCTAATAAAAATACTCACTGATACACATAAAAACATAATATACTGCTATTGTGTAAGCAACATAAGTACGCAGACTTAATATAACTCTTTTAGATAGCACTGTTTGTAGCTAATACCAAAAACTTCATCATATTCGCACTCAAAAAGTGAATATCTTCTTTTCTCAGCCATGTGCGTCCACTGCTGGACGTATGCCTCCCCCATATAGGGGGGATTTGCCAATACTCGCCACGCTTGGCAGGCGGGTTGGCAAGCGCAGTATGATTTCCGATCCTCAGAAGGCGCTGCTGCCCACCTCCTGGTACGTTATCCCTTAGCCGACTCTTACGGCACCCACGGGAAGAAATAGGGGAGTACTATTCTAGGCCGGTACCACCACGGCCAAAAAGTGAATATAAAAAAGGGATATTCAATTATATGCTCCTAAAAAACATAAATCAAAAATTCGGCGCAGCCACCCAACAATTTCCCCTACCACACGCGGCCGGGGCAAATTCGAATCCGAAATCAAATTGAAAATCGAGTTGCCCACCTACGCCGCGCCCGGATGCAAGTGAGAACGACGTTAGGGAGGTTCGACTCTCGCTAACCCCATTTCCATCCCCGACCCACACACGCACACGGTATACATGACAACGCATCCCCAGACGGGTGGTTGTGTTTCAAGGTCGGTGAAAGCCTCCCCCAGGCCCGGGTGAGCGAGACGACTAAACATGATATCGTCAAGTGCAAGCGAATGCGGGAGAGAAAATCGATCTTGCAAGGGGTAGGGGAAACTAGGTGAAACGCGCTGTGACGTGCGCCGAGTATTGAATAGCGGTTGCAATTAAAATTTTACGATGTAGCTCTTTATGTGCAGAATGAATTATTTTTTTCAACACTTGTGTTGCCAGAAAAAAAAGTTTTTGTTTGGCTTGCCAAACAAAAACTTTTTTTACACAAATCATCTTATTTATGATATATGTTTTTAAATTTTTAAGAAAAAAATATTACTTATATAATACTATTATACTGTATAAATACATTAACACAACGCAAAATAAATGTATAACAAGAAATAATATTTTTATACCATTAATAATTAATTGATCATATTATATTTTTCAAAGTGGCGAGCAGTAGGTTATTATCTTTTAATAAATAAAGATTATTATTATAATTCATGAGACTTTAAAAAAATATATCTATCGTTCATGTAAATTGATAAGAAAGTATTCAGTAATCTTGTAAGAACTTTTGAAACAATAAGAATATAATAATTGATATTGCTCTTTAAATGATTTCATATATTCAAGAAGTGTTTGAGTCTACAGCTTAACATAATAGGATTATGATATATTTCAATTACAGCAATTTTTTTATTCTTCAATACAAAAAGTCCAGTTTTTTTTTTTAAATTAACAAGAAAATATTTGGCGTAATCTTTCTTCAGAGTTCTAATTATTTGTCTCAAATACGCCACCTCGCACGCCTTACAACATAAAATTTTGTTATGTGTTAAGATATAAGTATATTAATAGTTATGCTATACTAGCGGCCCACTTCGACCTAGTACACGCACGGGTATAAAATATATAGCCTATGTCATTAATTGATGTTATTATACATATAAACCTTCCTCTTCAATCACTCTATCTATTAAAAAAACCGCATCAAAATCCGTTGCGTAGTTTTAAATATTTAAGCATACATAGGAATATAGGGACAGAGAAAGCGACTTTGTTTTATACTATGTATTGATACTAAGTACCGTGCATAATCAGTATGAGGTGCGTTAAACTTTTTGTTTATAGATACTATTATATGTTTTAAAACTGATTAAGCCCATTTCAATCAATTTCCATCCCTCAAACCATACATGCCTACCTTCGTAATGGCGAATAATTAACTCCCCTCCGACACTGCATAAGATCGAATTTCGCAACTCCCTTAACAACTCAATCATCCCCCCTAGGGGACGTGAAGGTAAACTCAACCCTTCCGTATCCCTCATTAACGTCAATCGATACTTGCACACTTCCCCGGCCTCGTAATTATTAGACATACCAAACATGCACAACTACGAAATTCCCGGGCCGAGCTAGCGTCCTCTACTAGGTACGAGTAGAGACTCGTACCTATAATGCACTGAGTATAGACAAAGGGGGGAAGTGGGAGTCCTGCGGTATCTCCCTTAGTGGGTGGCAGGCTCGGTTTACCCCACCTGACACCTTGATTTTTCAAACTATGTGCGTGATGTTTTCGAATAAATTTAGTACTTGCAGGACCGGATAAAGGCCTTTGTTAGTTTTTGGAGCTCATTTCGGAATATGAGGCTTGCTTTGTCAAATTGTAACTCAAATTTTAGGTTACATTACTATATATTAAGCCTTCATGGGCCTATTAGCCGTTATGAAATTACGGTCTTATACAAAAGCTATAACTGTTTAGATTTTGATCTCGAAGACTAGCTAGCCACTTATTGGAACTGAGTTTTGGCATACGTTTTGTAAAGTTAAATATTTAAAATTCTCAGAAGAAAGAACTCTATATATAATATACTCTATATGTATAATAAGTTACTTTAAGTTTATAGAACAGAAGTTTAACCAACTTAATTTCATGCATGCATATACACCCTTCAAAATTTGTGTCGCAAATAAAGTCATATTAAAATTCAATGTATATAAGTATATATATCTGTCATCAGATTACCATAACACACGCTTTGCTTAGTTTGGGACCTGAAGACCTTGTGTGAATGTTAATAAAAGTAAAAAATAAAATATAAATGCGAAAGTCTATATATGTGTATGTATGTTACTCCTTCACGCTCCAACGCCTGCACCAATTTCAATGAAATTTTGTATGGAGATAGTTTAGATCCTAGATGAACACATAGGCTAATTTTCCATATCCCTAAAATAATTTCTGTTCCCGTGAAATAAGCAAGTAATTCAAAAACTTCTGTTGTTCCTTTAGGCTCCACCGCTGTACCGATTTCAATGAAATGAGGTAAGAAAAACACATGTAGCCTAGGTGTTTTTCTTTTTATCCCGGAAAAAGTATAGTTCCCGTATGATAATTGAGGTAACGGGAAAACAGTAATCCACGCGGGTGAAACAGCGGGGCGCTACTAGTATTGTTATACACTTCTATACAACTTATTAGTCTTTAAGCTAGTCGATAATTACGCAATGAAATAGGTCGCATTGTTCACTGAAGTACTTTAATTTACAGTAAACCATACCTGAACATAATTCGTAGGTACAAAACATCTGTACGTTAACGCCCGCGTCTCCAAAGCTGCCAGCTATGTAAATTCCGATTTCATTATAAAATTTAATTCAAATTAAGAATTTATCGATCGTAACATCGAAATAATGCTATAAATTTGTCGTAAAATGGCCGTTTATTAAATGTAATACTGTGTACTAGTATATCAAATATCTTAAATCTTTTGATGAACTTAATTGATTTTGAAAGTGCTTGTTAGTTAGTACAGCATTGATTCAACTAAAAAAACTCTATCAATCGATAGTTTTTACATACCGTATCAATAGATATTAAGACTTTTTTCCTATTCTTTTCTTTGTAGCATGCTATAAAGTTAAATTAAATGTCAATGATTTAAATTCAATTTTAAATGGACCGTGTTTCGTTATTAAGAATATTATAATTAATATTCCATTATTTGAATAATACATTTTCTTTCACACGACTATTTAAAAAAATAAGATAATAACACGGGTAAAAATTTACAATGTTTGACACCGGTATCTGTACACGTATATTATTTTTATCCCTACATTTATTTCATTATTCATTTTTATCGCCGAAATAGGTTAACGGTGGTTAGTAGCCTGAGTATGAATCACTATCGACAGCGTATCGATATCGTTGCGCAAAAATGTAAAATGCTGTAAAAATCAGTTGGTGCTAAAACGAAGTGTCTGTAACTAGGACTGTAACGTTGTAACAACCAAACGATATCATGAAAAACAGTTCTTAAGCATAAAGTTTTAAGGTTTCTCTACTTAGAATTATTTAGAACTATCTGAGAACATCTTAGTTGAACTACATTTAAGGAAGTAATTTGGAGTATGGGTAAGCACTATAGCTTGTTTTAACAAAGTAACGGCAAAACCGTATAAAATTCTAGGCAGTATAACAAGCAGATTTTTTAAAAAATTTACACTCGAACCCCCTTACTAGGATTTTGTAGTGGCGCGGGAGGCATGGACACACACAATCACAGCACAAAATCATCCAAGACCCGGGACAAACACACCTATCGCATAAATGTTAGGCCCTGCCGGAATTCGAACCCAGGGTTCCCACAGACCAGAAGTCACGCTACTGACGACTGAGCCACGGCGACCGTCAATTTTTGTCCACTTTATCCTTATTATTTAAATTTTTTTCTACGTTCTGATTCTAAGACTTTATTCACTTCATTCATGAGATAAGCCTTCAGATTGTTTATCGAAGTGCACTTATCACATATCTATGACACGGTATGTGTGAGTACTATTTTATCATTGACACACACAAAAATACACATAAACTATTTCTGATATATTTTATATATTCGTAAATAACTACGCATTTATATCATGTTTTAACACGTGATATCAGAAATTGCTCATGCGATCTAGTTCATACTATACTAGTAGCGCCCCGCGTTTTTATCGGATTTTTTATTTATGTGATCATTGAACGCCATAGTCCATTTTATTAAGAATATTATTGATATTAGGTAAACAAAATATGTTTTTCCGAGGAGCATTTATAACACGTCACAAAAGCACCTGCCTAAATAGTTTTAAGATAAAGATACAATTTCATTTATTGCCTTAAATATTAGCACAAATTACAACACAATTACAAAGACGTGACAGAAACATTACATGAAAGGCAAAAGGGCTATGCTCAGCATGTGCAGAATTTAGATTCACTGGGTGAAAATAGATTGCACTGTTTTTCAAGATATCAGCATCTGCTACTACATTAATCGAAGTGCAAGTCATGAATATTGAAACGTATATCCTCAACATTCGTCAGCCCGATATCAACGTATCAACATGCTTTAAGACACAATATATCTCATGTTAATAATTCCATCATACCTCCCTTCATTTGAATAACTGCACGACACTCGCGCGGAGGGGGAGGCACCGTGAAAATGATGCAAAATCATGGTATTCTGCTCAAATAAGGGTACAATGAAATACAAAGGGAACAATGGAATACAGAGAGCGAGCCGGTTTTTTTTTTTTGAATATGGGACATCATTCACACAAGGTCTTCAGGTCCCAAACTAGGCAGAGCCTGTGCTATGGTAACCTGGTGACTGATATATATATACTTATATACATATACACACCCAGACACAGGTCAAACACACATGTTCATGCACACAAATGTTTGACCTGTCCGGGAATCGAACCCGGGTGGTCCCGGCTCAGAAGGCAGAGTGCTATCAACTGCGCCAACCGGCCAGTCAAACAAGTTTTACAGATACTGTGCCGTTTTGCAAGGTTTTGCTTAACGAGAGGTATCAGATGTGGTGTCAGGATTTCACTTGACATTCTCACCAATATCATCGAAAATAAAGTCAGATGAATTTGTATGCAATGTCAATGTATCTAGTAGTCTAGTAAGTCTCTAGTAATTCACTTAAATACGAATAAGCTTCACAGATGTATCGCTAGTGCATCGAAGAGGTTTATTTGAAAAATAAGTAAAGTAATAAGTATAATAATAATCTACGAACGATCTTCTAGGTTTGCGTGCTAAATCCTAGACAACGTCATCACTTAACATCAGGTGAGACAGTTGTCAAACGCAAATTTATAATATGTAAAAAAATAAATAATAATAATAATAATATAAGTCTCTGCAGTAACAGACTTGAAAAATAATTAAAGTTAATTTATATACAATGTTATAATTATATTCGAAATCGTTTCCGATAGACTAAAACGATATTGATTAACTATTCAGATGAACTTGAAGTGCATGTATTTGATTCACATTATTTTTACGTCGCATCCGTGTATCCCAATAACAAAAGAATACCTAAATATTTTCCCTTAGACTGGTTTTTTCGTCAAGATGTATTTAACTCTCATCTTAGAGGAATAATCATGGATATTTATGAAATCCAAGATCCCGCTTCTGACAAAAAATGTCGCATTTCCCCATTAAAGCCCCAATAACCGTTACGAAAGTCTAGGCAACATCCTAGTTCAGTGTCGATAGCTGGAACGTGTCTGCGTCGGGCGTGGGTGTTTCAAAGCCCCCCTTTTGAGGGGTTGAAGGGGGCTGGGGGTGGGGAGTCGGTTGCTGCGCGACACATATAGAAGGCGGTCGATAACGAGGCTGCGCTGTGATGCGCTCACCGGTGCCGAGTCGAAAATTGGGAATTAATCTCGGTTCGATAGGTAGGAGGGAGTATTTGGGGCGCCATCTCGAAGGATGAAAGTGAAACTAGTCCTTTGTTGTTAGAACTAAGTATGTCGTTTGTTCAAGTATTTGGGATTATTTGAGCTATTTGTATAATATTCTCTCTGCTCTTTAAATAATAATTAATGGAATCAAAGGTGAGTAACAGAAATAAATAGTATAAGTTTTTAAACTGGCATGGTCACTAATATAAGAATTATTATTATTTTTGGGATATTTATGTATTTTATTTGTTTTATGAGGGAGTTTTGTGTGTCGGGATCAACATCGAGTTTTAAGTGACTTTTGTGATAGTGACAGTGGTAACACCATTAAACGCAACAAACGTGAAAGAAAGAGGGTAGACATATTATTCTGTTCATAGAAAACACCTACCCGCAGTAACTTTACTCGTGAATATTGCGCTTGAAACTGTGCCGAAATATCGAGCAAATAAAACAAATAAAATACTTGGAAAATAACCCAAAAATAATTTTAATTATAATAATATAGAAAAGTAGTTTTATCCGCCTTTTACGTTTTCACGCCTTAACCGCCTTAACCTTAACCTCAACCAATTTTGCTGAATTTGGTTTTAGAAATAGACAGGGCCTTAGAGAAGGACATATACTACTTTTAGTATGTTTTTTTGATAAAAAAATATATTAATAGAAGGTAAAAATATAAAAAAATCTTATGTCCGCCCGTGCGAAGCCGGGACGGGCCGCTAGTATGAGATAAAGTCCTTGCACTTGTTGGTGTAGTACAATAGGTGATCTGATTTTACTCTATTTCTCTATCTAACGCCATCTCTTTACTATTTCCATATAACATAAAAACCAATTAGTTTTTATTTGGTTCGTGTAACTCCTTGGCCTTCCACTACGTCTTTGAATATTTTTTTTCTATTATGTTCTTTTTAACAAGTTGCCATGTCGTATTAGGTGGTCCAAAAGTATCTCAATATCGGGAACTTGACAGTATAAATTACTTGTTAAATATCTTAAACAGCCATTTTATACGCTAGTAATGAGATTGACATTATACTAAGCTTTTTTTTTAAATACGACATCAATATTTCTGTATAGAGAAAGACTTGTGCAAATTGCAGTATAAGCAGTGGCAAGAGTTGCTCCAGGGCAGAGCTAACTCTTAATATCGGAAGCCAAGACTCATATTTTGTGTCACTTTTTTTATTCTGTATAGATCTAGCGTTTGACCTAGAATGTTCACTGGTTCTCAAGGACTGCTGCCTGTACACACTATGTGTTTGGTGACAATGTGGTGGTGGTTATGTTAAATACCTGCGCGCGACTTAATATTGTACTGTTAGACAATTTTGAGTCATCATTTTATTTTGTCGAAAGCCCTAAAATGTCTAATAAACTTCAAAAAATCACATTTATGAGAACAACTCATGAGGGTTAATTCAAATAAAATTCGATTCCATTTGATAATTTTTTACTTTTTAAAAAAAAATTTTCATGTGACCATAATTTATCTTATATCAAAAATTTTCGCGGTGACTACAAGTGCGCTTGAATTGTGTCTTACATCAGAAAAAAGGCGATTAAAAAGTCTAAAAATGTTGTGATGTATGATATGTATCAATAAGCCCTACTCCGCCCACTGATTGATAACATCTTCTCAGCCATAGGAAGTCCTAGGCTGGACATATGCCTCCCCCATATAGGGGGGATTTGCCAATACTCGCCACGCTTGGCAGGCGGGTTGGCGAGCGCAGTATCAATCAATCAATCAATCAATATTCTTTATTTCCAAAAAATGGTAACAATGTTGTCCTCATTTATAGTTACATCTACATACGTAAATTTACATTGCTTCCGTTACATATGCATTATGTATTCGTACTTGTCTGCAGCCATTGTCCAGCCACCGAGCCATCAAAAGAAAGTCCTGTTTCCGAACTAAGTTAATAACTTGTATCTCGGATAACAGAGACCTCCCCAGATAGATAGCGGCTAGAAATAGTGCAGATAGTACGGTAGTAAATCTGCGCACAAGTTACGCATGCACACGTTACTCTATTTATACATATATATATAGTAGGTATTATACTATAAGTATACTACATAAAGAATGAAGACAAACAATTAGTCACCTTTATCAAACATTATTTAGCTATTGATACCCTGTTAGGATTAGTCCTGTAGTAGGGTATCAAACTAATTATAGTACAAGTATTTTTCTGTCGCTCCCGGTAGACTAAATTACAAATAAACTAGATATAAATATAATGTAGTATCCGAAAGAGAATAGATATAATAGTAAAACTAAAACTAGAGTTTTCATGTGTGTGAGTGGGTTATGTTCGTAACTGTATGTGAGTGACTGTGTGTTTTGTGTACGTGTAGTTTGGTGCGTGTATTTACGGTGTGTCTGAGTAAGTGAATGTAAGTAATTCAGGTTTAGTTATAGAATACGAACAGTTAAAGCATCTTTTTTTTTTTTGTTTAGAAATTGAGTCGAAGAAGTTCTTCGGTTTCAGCATAGTTAAGTCCCAGTAGCCAGTTTGTGACTTTTAGCTTACAGCTATACTTGGTCAAGGGATATAGGTTCAATCGTTTATTAATGATGTTATATAAGTAACAGCCTACAATAGGAAAGAACCGACTATAAAAACGGGTTCTGTGTTCGGGTATAGCACAGACAAGATCGCTTCGTCTCTTCGTGCTAACTTTATGAAGATCATATGGTAGGGACACGTGTTTACGGACCATTACTTGAAGAATGAAGATACGTCTAACGGAAAGCACTCTAGTTTCGAAATATAATTCGGATGTTGAGAAATGAAAGGGTTTTTTTAGCATGACTTTCAGTATGGTTGCTCATCCTCAGAAGGCGCTGCTGCCCACCTTCTGGTACGTGATCCCTTAGCCGACTCTTACGGCACCCGCGGGAAGAGATGGGGGAGTACTATTCTAGGCCGGTACCACCACGGCACTGGCGGCTTGATAACATATAATATATTATTTAATAATAATATATTAAATTGAATAATAATTTATTCAATTATTTGGATTTGATAACGATGTTACTTACGCACACACAATAAAACAATATGCTGACTTCCTATACATAGCTTTTATTAAAACAAATAAATAGTTGCCATTATATTGATTCAAATAGTTTCTGTTAATGCCACGAATACGGATTGTAAGCCGGGTGCCAGCTGAAATTGTTTTCAGTCTCGGAGGCCTTTAACTATAAGCCTATTCGAGAAGCCTCCACAAGTGCAAACTTCCTTGCCCCATCCCCAGGTCGCAAAGAGCGACGGGAGCTACCCACCCCCTCCTACAAAACCTTCTCCTCACACCAAACCCACCCTCTTGCGTCTAGCACTTGTACCGAACGACCTCGAAAACACGGGACTAAAGAAAAACTCAACGCTGAGGAACAGTTTACAAATGGGCTGCAATTAACAGCTATTGTTGAGCTTTAAGGTCAGATTATTGTTTGCAACGTGATGAATTTTTCTTGCCCTTTCTTAAGTTCTTGCAAAAATACGTAATTTTCCACATCGTGATCTTGAACGTTTTCAAAGGAGTTTGGTCGTTTCCTTTGACAATGGAAATTTGAAGTCGGTTGAACGCATGTAGGTTTTCAGTTGTTTCTTGCGTTATGTTATACAAAACTTTTAATGTAATAATGTCTGGGAGAGATTGCTTCCTAAAAACGCTAATTGTGCAACATATTTTATATAATATATACATTATTTTATAAATATTATTTTAAGTTGATGTACTTGTACAATGAAGTGTTATCTATCTTACGAAAAAATCTTTAGAAATGTTGATACATTCAGAAATCTTAATAAAAATGCGTAATAAAATATCATTATTATATTACGCACCCGTTATGTTACGAGATTTCTCACGTGTTTCATTCTTTGAAGTGAGTTACGTTAACTGGCGTATTACATTGGCGCTTAGTTGTCGATTTGTAAATCTACATTATTTGCATATTTTACGCAAACTTAACATTATTTTAGTCATAATTATTAATTGTTAAAATGCTAATTGTTTAAATGCACATTAAAGACATGATAGATCTTTAGGTCAATCGCGACCGTTCTACGTTAAAATTAACGCATTTGGCTTGGGCATTTGGCTGGCCGGTTGGCGCAGTTGGTAGCACTCTGCCTTCTGAGCCGCTGGTCCCGGGTTCGATTCCCGGACAGGTCAAAAATTTGAGTGTATGAACATGTCTGTTTGACCTGTGTCTGGGTGTGTATATGTATTTAAGTATATATCAGTCATCAGGTTACCATAGTACAGGCTCTTCCTAGTTTGGGACCTGAAGACCTTGTGTAAGTGTTGTCCCATATAAAAAAATAAAAAACGCATTCACAGGCACCTGTATCATAAAAAGGATGTGGTCGAAGACGCTAGACCTAGAATACTTACTGGCTCTACAGGCTTTCTAACATTTCAATATAATAACGTATAATAAAGCTTCCCAATATGTTTCCAAGTCCACAGTTAAGGGAGTCTGCCTACGCCAGACCGACAAAGGCGACGTGACGTGTGATATTAACAGTGATATTTGAATACCTTTGGTTGCGATGCGGCCATGCGTGTACGCATGTTAGCTACATGCTGATTTTTGTATTTAGATATACGAACGTGAGCTATGACTTAATGTGTGGGTACACACTGTGTACCCGCTGTGTGTGAGCTTTCAAATATATTTTTTTTTATTAATAAAAATAGAACAAAAATTGACAAATTTTATAGAAAACTGGTGCAGTTGTCAATTATTCCTTCTATATAAATAGGACACTATTGTAAGATATAAGTCGATATAAGTATATATATATGACACCCGCGTGGTTGACGGTTTTTCCGCTACCTCAATTATACTAATACTTACTATATTTTTTCTAGGATAAGAGTAGCCTATGTGTTAATCCAGGGCTTAAACTATCTCCATACCAAATTTCATTGAAATCGGTATGGCCGTTTAAGCGTGAAGACGTAACAAACATACATACATACACACAAACTTTCGCATAATTATAATATATACATGATGAATTTAATCATCGACAGTCGCCGTGGCGCAGTGGTTAGTGTCAGTGACATGACTACTGTATCTCCGGGACCCTGAGTTCGAATCCCGGCAAGGGCAAACATTTGTGCGATGAGTGTAGGTGTTTGTCCCGGGTCTTGGATGTTTGTGTGCTGTGACTGTGTGTTTCCAAGCCTCCCGCGATACAGGGAATCCTAGTGCGGGAGTTTAAGTCTGATAAAAAAAACATCCCTATCTACTTATAATCTGTGCACAGATTATATTCTTAATATCATTGTAAGCTTCGACTTTATTTCTCTTGTTTTTGTTTCATGGAATCCCATGAAATGAGACTCTCAAAGCAAGTTTTATACTTGCGAGCCTGAGGCTAGTTTAAATGAAGCAGCTGGAAAGGTGAAGACATCAGCGAGCGTGTCCTAGTAGTACCTAGTAATATACATTGACAGATCTATTTGTAGGTCGCTTTGACACACTTAGAGGAAATATTTCAAGGAACTGAGGTCTAAGAGTTAGGCCTCATTATTTTAAAATTGCTAACCCATTCATACATTCAAAGAGCATGGTTAGCATGTACGTAAAAGTTTTAAATTTTACAATTAAATTAATGCAAAAAAGTCATTATTTGCTTAATTAAACGAAAATATACAATAGACAAAAAAAATATTAAGGCTAAAAAATGTCTTGAATACGCTTTAAACAAATTTGATTAAATGTTCTCACGCATGTCGTTTGCACATTATATCAAGAATTATCGAGTTTATACTATGTCGGTAAAACCGGACAAGTTCGAGTCGGACTTGCCCACCGAGGGTTCCGTACGAATTTGTAGGTACGTATTATCAAAAATAATTTGTGATTTACTTACAACACTGTTTTTTATGATTGAGTTCCCACAAATATATAGTTTTCAGACTTTTCCCTATACTTGTAGTATAAGACGGTATTATTTGTCAAATCTCATAGTTCTAGGTCAACGGAAAATACCCTATAAATTTTGATTCCCTTGAGAGTGTCGAAATATACGTTTTTTTGCGGCATAAACGGCCGTAACTTAGATATTTTATTTTTAAAAGTATCACCGCTGTGCCGGTCGGAGTGGAGGGCGTTAGGTTATTTTCGTTACGGAATTTCTGGATTCGGTCTCCACGCTCAAGGCCCGCGATAGAAGCTATGCAATAGCTTAAAAATAAGTGATTCGGAGAAGATGATCCACACTTCGAATTTTTTTATCATTGAAAAGCATGTATTTTAATTTAAAATGAATAGAAACTGCTTATAATTATGTTATCAAAAAACTAACCAAAATTTTTTTTCATATAAATTTAAAAAAAAAATAATATAAAAAGCAAACAATTTTCAGCGCTCAGCGACGGTCACCGTGGTTCAGTGGTCAGTCACATGATTTCTAGTTCCTGGGCCCCTGGTTCGAATCCCGGTAGGGCAGACAATTATGTGATCAATATGGATGTTTGTCCCGGGTCTCGGACATTTGTATGATATTGTGATTGTGGGTGTCTGTGCCCCGCGACACAGGGAATACTGTTGCTGGCGTATGTGTTACAATTTTTTTTTATTGAATTTAATTATTAAGATTTCTTGAAATAAGCAAAGGGATTTTTTTTTCCGATGGAATTGAAAACTTCTTGGCTTCTGAGCTAACGTGGAAAGCATGCGGTGACGATGACGCGAGTTTCACGCTTTTTGTTCACCCAAAAAGTACGCAAAAAAATTCCAAAAAATCCGTCATAAAAAAAATTATACGCAAATATATCAATTACAATATATATAAATGCAAAGTTTAATCAAAAGTTTACATTTACGTAAACAAAGTTAATCAGATATAAAACAAAACCTATTTAATAAATACATTGAACGCATACGAAAAACAAAAGTTAACTTTGGGAAAAACAAACAACTTTCGTATGCGGAATTGATAAAAATGCATTCGTCATTTGTTTTCAACTGCGTGTTTCGACGAAAGATAGATAACCTCGGTTTTATTGCATACATACATACGTACCCTTTTATCTTGAGCGGCACGTGTAAGTTTTTGTATAACATATTATGTGTTTCGTGATGAAACAGTAGGTAGTACGCTTAAATAAAAACATGTTAAAATAACTATTTACTTATTGCACAAGTTGTGATCGAATCAGCGTAAGCTAGTTATTTTTTAACCGACCTCAAAAGGAGGAGGTTCTCAATTCGACCCGTATGTTTTTTTTTAATGTTTGTTACCTCAGAACTTTCGACTGGGTAAACCGATTCGCATTAGAATTTGACTGCATGGTGCAGTACTTCATACATTATTCATGGAGCGATGATAGCTCTGCCGTGGGAGCGTCGGCTGTCAAACTGACGGACGTTGATTCGATTCCTACTATTGGCTTGAGCTTCCGCTGAAGGTAAACACCCTTATCAAATTTGCTGAATGGTAGTAAGGTACTGTCGAGTACCCGCCTGGCTAGCTACCACCCTCAAGTTAGAAAACCCGACAACAAACACGTCGTGTGTTCTCAGGCAGCAGTTCTTAAGAGCCAGTAAGCATTCAAGGTCTAGCTAGCGTTATAACATCTTCGATCACATCGTCACTGACTAAGTAAGATAGTCAAATGTCAATATAGTCAAACGCTAGATTTATTCAGTACAAAAAGTGCCACTGCGTATGTAAGAGGCCTATGAGAACTAAAACGCCTTAGCAAATTGGAGCCATTGTTCACATTCAAGTCGTTTTGCATACCCCTATGCTTTTTTAATTCCAATTCTAAGTAAAAATATTTTTTTTAAGATTACAAGCTTATGTTTGACCACTGTCTCACCTGATGTTAAGCGACGACGCGGTCTAAGGTGGAGCATGCAAACTTAGAAGGAACCTATTCATTTGCGACTTGAACAGTCCGAGGTTGTACCTATCGGGAAACACAGGCTCAGGCAGTGAGTACCACTTCCTGGTAGTAGGTATATAATGGGTAAATGGTCTTTAAAGAAGCACTTAAGAAAACATGCTTCAGCATTCTTCGGCCTTAGCGTCAAGCCCGCGAACCCCTATCAGAAATGAAGATGCACGAGAAACCAAGTGACCTGCTAGACCTCAGCTATTGTCGTGCATATTTCGACTGAATCAGAAGTATGATACCTACAGAAGTACTATAATTATCACTCAAGAGGAAACACAGGTGTTCCCATATGTTTTGGCTCTAATTAATTTCCTTTGCTATAAATTTACGTAATGGTCCCGCAAAAAATACTTACTTTTACTTTATTACAACCGTTTAAATTCTGAATTCCATATTCAACACAAAGGGGAATGAAAAGGTAAAAAGTCAAACTAAAAATTCGCATACAATTTTTTTAGTCCTATTTAGATTATACGCCACCTAAAGAAATGACATAACAAGAATCTCTGGTCACTACCAAGGTACCATAAGTTACCAGAGTTAGACTTTCTGTCTGGTACCCTTCGTAATTTTACCAGTATACGGTAATTTAATTAAGAAAAAAGTAATTTAAGAGCATTTGAGTTATCTATAGGCTGCCAATGGCTGGTGGATTGCTCAAAGGTTATTGTAGTAGCTGCAGTTTTGTAATTAGTTATTAGTGTTTTATTTTAATAAAGGCATTTAGTGATAAAATGTACTTTTTGGAAGTAAATGTGTAATAAATTTTAATATAATTTTTCAGTTAGTTTTTATCTTATAACAAAGCCAAGAAAAATCTTCCAGAAAGATCCAAATAATGCCTATACATAAATAGGTATCAAACTGATGTTATCTCATGCAGAAGTAAAATATAATAATAATATGCATTCAATGAACTACGATCCGTTTCGATAACCAGTATCGCCAATATCGTGAACGATGAAAAAAGTTTAGTGCCAAAATTATCAGCGGCACTGGTTCAACGACCTCTTTATCAATTTAGCAAGATTTGGCGGACATGCATGCAAGCCGTATTACACGCGCAGTATGATAACTCGTGATAGTGTAATTTTTGAAGCAGTTGCGTAATAAAGTCGTGAAGGAACCGAATATGCCAATATTAATATATTAAAACAACTCTAGTCACCGATATAGCCCAGCGGATTAGCAAGTTGAAGTGGCAGTGGGCAAGGCACATAGCTCGAAGAACTGATGGCCGTTGGGGTCGAAAAGTTCTCGCATAGAGACTACGGACTGGCAAGCGCAGCATAGGGCGGCCACCGACTAGATGGACAGACGACCTGACTAAGATCGCAGGCAAGGGCTGGATGCGGGCCGCTTCCAACCGGTTCTTGTAATTTCTACAGGAACCGGTTGGCAGCGGCCCGCCGAATGGGGGAGACCTATGTTCAACAGTGGACGTCCTATGGCTGAGATGATGATGATGAATATATTAAAACTAGTAGCGCCCTGCGGTTTCACCCGCGTGGATGACGGTTTTCCCGCTACCTTAATTCTACCGCGGGAACTACGTTTTTGCGGAATAAAAGTGGGTGTTATTGCAGAGTCAAACCTATTTCCATACCAGTTTTTATCGAAATGGCGCTACCGTTTTAAAGTGAAGGAGTAATAGAGATTGTTGAATTATTTGCTTATCCCACGGGAACAGACACTATTTTCGGGATGTAAAGTAGCCTTTGTGCTATTCCAGACTATAATCTATCTATATTGTGTTTAAGCGTCATACTATCACATTATTATTATAAATGTGAAAGTTTGGATGGATGGACGTTTATTACACTTTCATGCAAAAACTACTGAACGGCTTTGGATAAAATTGGCACACATAACTAGTTTAGACTTAGGCAGCTATTAAGAACGAATTTTTGAAAATATTACCTCCATAGGGGCGTGGAACGTATTATTGGATCTTTAACGAAGGAACAAATGGAAAGAAAACATGGAAAAGTATGGTTCCCGTAGAATATATATATATCCCATAGTCCGCTCGGGCAAATCCACGCGATTCAGTTAATGTGATATAACACAAGATAATATTTTTTTTATGTTTTTATTACACTCAAACCCTAGGAACAACCTAGGATACCCCTGTGTCACGGGAGGCATGGACACACACAATCACATCACACAAACAACCAAGACCCGGGACAAACACCTACACTTATCACACAAAGTTTACCCCTGCCGGGATTCGAACCCACGGCCCCGGAGACACAGAAGTCACGTCACTAACAATAAAAGATGTTAATTGGCGTCAATGTAAATCTTCTAGCTGGTTTTACGCACGCTTTTAAAATCCTTGCAATAATGCAGATTTACTTTACATGAACAAAAAAAAACAATAGACAGATTTTTGTATTAAAATTAATTACGCGCATTAACGGCAAAAATGCGTGAGATCTATTTGCATAGCAAAAAGCAGATTCCACGGTAAGCCAATGAAAAAAACTTATGCTTCTACCTAACTACTAACTACCTTTAAACTTTACATAAATTATTACATAATTAACAAATAAATTGTTTAATGTGACATTGAGTTAATTAACGTTAAATCCAAAATAATATATGCACTCGGTATAAATAATGTATTTTTTATATGTGTGTAAAAAATATATTTTGAGTGAATCACTTGATATTATTACCGAATACAATATTTTTATTCACGCGGAAATGGATCGTTAATCTGGTAAGTTGTAATCCTACTAATATTAGAAATGCGAAAGTTTGTGTGTATGTGTGTATCCGTGTATGTTTGTTACTTCTTCACGCTCAAACGGCTACACCGATTTCGATGAAATTTGTTATGGAGATAGCTTTTACTCTAGATTAACACATAAGCTTATTTTTATCATTAGCGTTTTTCATCACCACGTAGGTACAACCGCGGGGCGACGCTTGTAGAGAATACTATTCATTATTTTTGCTGCTCAACGGTTATAACGCCTACAAAAGAAGTTACTATGCAAGTTTATCTGGTGTCTATTAAGTTATCAAAGTTACACTTTCGGGTTTTATTCTTTCGTTATTTCACTTGTGGGCGATAAACTAGAACCTCTACTGGTTAATAATAAACGCTATGAATTTTTTATAATATTTAAAAATATTAAATATTAAAAAATTTAATGTATAAATTCGAAATCGAGCGAGACCTCTCAAAAATACATTAGTGATTGCCAAACTCAAGGAAATAATTAATAATTCAATAAGCCTCTTACCTTTCGGTAAAAACAACAACTTGATCACAAAGATATTATTGAATACATCTTTATTTTTACATACTTTATAGATCTAGCGTTTGACCACTATCTCACATGATTGTCAGTAACGGTGTGATCGAAGATGTTATGACGCGAGATGTAGAATGCTTACTGGCTCTCAAGGCCTGAACACACAATGTGTTTGGTGACAATTTTTCAAACTTGAAGGTGGTAGCTAGCCAGGCGGGTACTTCAATACTTACCCCCATGATATGGATTATACGATGGTGCTACCTTTACCGAAAGCTCAAGCCGTAGGTGGTGATCAAACCAGCTTCCGCCAGTTTAACAGCTTACCATCGCTGACTCATATATATACTAGTTGCGCCCCGCGGTTTTACCCGCGTGGTGATGAAAAACGGTGATGATGGTGATGATGAAAATAAGCCTATGTGTTAATCCAAGGTATAAGCTATCTCTAAACTAAATTTCATCGAAATCGGTGTAGCCGTTTGAGCGTGAAGAGGTAACAAACGTACACACATACACACTTACACACAAACTTTCGCAGTTATAATATAAGTAGGATATAATTTAGAGGTACGGAACCCTAAATACAAATACAAGCAATGCGAACTCACCCTCGCAGTAAAGTGTGACGTCAGCAAGGCTCTCCGAGTTCCAGAGATTCGCAAACGACGTGGCCAGGTTCGAGCCGAAGCTGTTCCATTTCAAGCAGTACTGCTGCTGCTGGGAATCCATGCCCGGGCCGCCTCGTATACCTGCCCTGTAACAACAAACGCAAGGTCAAAACATACTTTGAAATAGTCATCAGTTTAGAATTGGTCTATCTCATTATAAACTAGCTCTGCCCCGCGGTTTCAACCGAGTGGACTACGGTTTCGCACTACCTCAATTTATCCCACGGGAATTATACATTCTCTCAAATTAAGTTTTTTTATTTCTTGTCCTTATGATGAACTTTTATTGTTAATTTAAATATTTAACTAAATACTCATTCGTTAGACAACATGATCAGGCAGCGGGAAGGTAAATAAAATATCTAAAAAATAACTAAAATTATTTATATTTTTTTTATATATAGAATGCCTCCCGATACCAAATATGTAATACCAACATGAACATAGTTTCCACGACACGGGTCTTGAGCCTAGTGTGGAGTCGTTGCGTTTAAATCCTTGGATATCGCATTCCATTCTAGCTTGTATTGTAAAATATTAAAGTCTTATGTGATGTTTTAGTTATGTAATTAAATAAATAAATAAAAATAAAATATTCATTTATTGCCTCGAAGTTATAAAAAAAATATTAGAATAGTATTAGACATATACATACATTTATTCACTGCTTTAGCACACAACGGTAGTAACTAATATAATAATATATAAGTAATTAAAAAGTATATAAGAGTATCTACATACACATTGTATACACACGATAAAGATGACACAAAAAGTAAATAAATGTGTATTGTGTATTGTGCAGCAGCTACTAGAAGGTCTTATGTTAAGTAATAATAATATCTAATTCGGTGACTTTAAAAACGCCAACATACGTAATGTACAAAAATATTAATCATAAATCACACGCGCCTACTTTTGTATTGAAATCGCAAAAATATGTGGCAGACAAATGACAGTCGCCAACTAGTACATTTTAAGACAGCAAAGAAAAATTAAATCATCGATCACAAAGCTTATAGACAGCCTATGAAATATATATGAAATTCATACACTGATATCCAAAACACAGTGAAAATTAGTTTGGACACAACGGGTTCATGTACAGTCATGTTATTTGCGTTTAAAAAAAGTATCGCGAAGTTTTTTCATCATTATTATTTTATTATTTAAGAACCGGCTAGGGGTGATACTTTCTTGAAGATTCCCTCTGACCAGTTTCGAACTGATTTGCAGTTCTTCATCTGGGAGTTATGATCTTGCCAGTAGAGGGCGCGACCTTTAGCAATAATAATAATACTATTCTAATAGTTTAAATAAAATGTAAGAGTTTGGAGAAATGTTACAAAATTATTTTCTATATAATATAATATGGGACTACATTCACACAAGGTCTTCAGGTCCCAAACTAGGCAGAGCCTGTACTACGGTAACCTGATGACTGATATATACTTATTTACATACTTATATATATATATATATATATATATATATATATATATATATATATATATATATATATACTTATACACACCCATACACAGGCCAAACTGACATGTTAAACACACACAAATGTTTGACCTGTCCGGGAATCGAACCCGGGGCCAACGGCTCAGAAGACAGAGTGCTACAAACTGCGCCAACCGGCCAGTCAAAAAAATATATACCTACTGATCTAATAGAGTAATCATTAAAATATGCTTACCATATATTGTAACCCTCAAATTTCAAATGTAATATAATATAATAAATAATTATATTCTATTATTAGCGATAGTCGAGAAAAATATGTCCTACATTGGTCCGAATTCTGGAACTAGCTTGATTTCACTAAAATTCTTCATAATGAAATAGCTCGTATTATATTCACACTAAAATTCCAATGCGTATAGCTCCATACAACGCTATTTTTAATATTAGACGAGTTGTATTCAATTACTAGACAATTGCGGTTAGTTTTAGTCTTCATGAATAATCATCAAAATTATGGTGTTGACATAAGTAAATAAGAACTTATTTACTTATGTCATTTTCCAGAATTTTAGTTCAGTTGAATAAGAAAATCACAAATTTTCGAATATAAATGTGATTTTCTTATTCAACTAAACTAAATTTAACATTGATACTTATTTTAAAAGAAGAATACCACACGTGTGAATGCGAGCAACAAAATATTGCTAAAATTAATTTCGTCAGTGCTATCTAAAAAAACTTGTGCTTGAATCAAAGTAGAGTTGCTAGCTCAGTCACTTTTATTAAAGTTGTACGAAACCGACGATTCAGCCACCCTCAGAACGAAGGCTATTTCTATAATTTTATCGGTTCAGCCGGAAGGTCGGCCGGGCCCGCAAGGTCGGGTGAACAACCTACACGCGGACAAACTTATTTTTCCCACCATTAAATCGGGCAACATGTGAGGAAAGCTGAGGGAAACACAGATTACAATAAGGAAGTAGCGTTGTCTTAACCGCAAATTTAACTTTGTTAGGTTGTATCCATGATCGATGCTGGCTCGGCTGATGAATTCGTAATGTTGGCAGGGCTGGACATCGTTCCCACGGGCTGCCAGGTGAGTGTGACGTCATTATTGATAGGGGTGGAGCTGTTTGTGAGCTTGAAATTTTAAAGGGCACCTATTTTCTGGGAAATTGGAAAAGCTGTATGAACAAAGGCTTTAAAGTTTTTCCATTTCATTTTGATTTTGGAATGGGTTATTGTTGTTTTTGTTTATAAGCCTGAAAGATGGAAACATAGCCAATACATTGCTATAGCTTCCAGGTTGTATCAACTGTAAATCTGACGGACTCTGGTTCGATCCCCGGCTTAGGCTTTTGATATTGGTAACATCATTGTCAAACTTGACTTTGACGGTCACCGTGGCGCAGTGGTTAGTGTCAGTGACATGACTTCTGTGTCTCCGCGGCCCTGGGTTCGAATCCCGGCTGGGGCAAACATTTGTGCGATGAGCATAGATGTTTGTCCCGGGTCTTGGTTGTTTGTGTGTTGTGATTGTGTGTGTCCATGCCTCCCGCGACACAAGGAATCCTAATGCAGGGATCTAAGTAAATAGCCAGATGTCTCCAGTTTGGAAAACTGTCACCAAACACACAGCGATCAAGTAGTCTTCTGAGAGCCTTTCAATATTGCGTAACGTTATAACTGTGACCAGATCATCACGCATTAATTAATTAATTTAATCAATAATAAATTGGTTGCCTTTTATTACGTGGTTACAGAAATCGCCGATCGAATCAATAACCCACTATTTCATTTAGAGCTTGAAATTGTATACGACTATTTATAAAAATAAAACTCTTCAAATGTTACTTAACATAAATGATGCTTGTTTGGTTAATAGGTGCAGATGCAAAACCGCCAGGTGGCGTTATGTCGCTGCAGGCCACCGATCGATAGCGATTGACCTGATAACCTGTTTTCCTATATGACTATGACTCTAAAACTTTAATGAAGCACCTACATCGTTTCTTAATTGTACGCTTGTTAAATATACGTGTTTTAAAATACAGCAAATATAAATACCTATGCCTTTTTATTAGTTCTTTGTAATTTGCTACATGCAAAATTAGAAAAAAATAATAGAGGCGTACATTGATTGTGTTAAATTTTTATTTGGAAGTCGACTAGTGACTTTGACACATTATTGTGTACATAATATTATGTGTATAATTGTATAATATATATCTAATATATATCTTTATTCAACAAAAATACATTGAACACACACACATATTTTGTACATTATGTACATAATAATCTGTTTTACTCAAATTTCTAATTGAATTTCTAGACCTAGGTTTCAGGCATGTCCGATTCTTATCCCAGGGAGATTACGATGCCAGATTTACTATCATTGTATTTGCGATACTCTCAACGCAGGTAAAATACAAGTAATGTAATTTCTGGACCTAAATGTAAATAATTCATTCAATTGATTTGGCTGGTTAGTTAAGTTGATAAAACTTTCAACAATTTTTCATTCATAAAAAAACTTTGAAGTATTAGTGCCAATTCAATTAGACATTTTTTTTTTATTACACTTAAACCCCCGCACTAGGTTTCCCTGTATCGCGGGAGGCTTGGACACACACATTCACAGCACACAAACATCCAAGACTCGAGACAAACACCTACACTCATCGCACAAATGTTTGCCCCTGCCGGGATTCGAACCCAGGGTCCCGGAGACATAGTAGTCATGTCACTGACACTAACCACTGCGCCACGGCGATCGTCGCCGTGGCGCAGTTCATTATATATTTGTTATTCGGAGTATTAGGACAACATTTTTAAAGTCTCAAAATTGCAAAATAGGAATCTGGAAACTGTGGAAAGTAGTTAAAAAATGTTTTATAACTAATTAACACATTTTTGTTATTGAGTAATTTTTCAGAGAGAATATTAACTTTTGTGTATTTAAATGTGTAAGGTAAATATGACGTCATATGTCTTTGTTGACTACGTGCTAAACTAAGTACCTACTTTAAGAGTAACTTGACCTTTTGTATAAACCTGAAATTTTCCTGTAATGACATAACGCAACGGTTTGCATGTAATTTAATCTCATTTGCCTATAACGATACTTTAATAATTGCAAATTTTACAAATGCTAGGAATATTAATATGTTTTTTTTTTTACATATTATAAGTTTTCGTTTGACAACTGTCTCACCTGATGTTAAGTGATGACGTTGTCTAGGATTTAGCACGCAAACCTAGAAGGTACCTATTCACTCGGGACTTGAAGACTCCAGGATTGTACATATCGGGAAACACAGACTCAGGCAACGAGTTCCATTCCTTGGCAGTACGCATTAAGAAAGTGGAAGCAAAACAAAAGAAATATGTTCATTCGTAAAGAAAGTTTTAATATTACGGTCACTCCATAAGCAAAATACTTTTCTGAAAACGTACCTGCATTTGTTTTTGGAAACTACACTTAAAGCTTGAACAAGGACTATATGATAAAACAATATAAGATATTCGATTATTGAAAATTCTTGAAACCGTCTAAAATAACACATATATACCTGTATGCATTGTTGCTCTTGCTTATACATAATTATGTATATATACAATCCTTCTCTACACTATAATATTATAAAGAGAAAAGATTTATATGTTTGTAACGGATACAATCAGAAACTACAAGATCAATTACAAAAACTCTTTCAACATTACATTTCTACATTATCCTTATTAGGCTATATATAGAATAAAACAACTTCATTCATGTAACCGTGCGAAGCCGGTACGGAAAGCTGGTTATGTTATAAATCTGTCAGCAACTTTCTACAACTCAAAAATCTTCAATCAAGCACAATTTTTGCAAATGTCGTTTTTTCTTACCTTTTCCGTTTCATCCTAAAACTCACAAAACATATTTAAACTCTGATACGAGTATTCAAATTTGTACAATCCTCGATCACTGTAAACTGTAACGTCCAATCACCACCTCGTATGACTGATATGACTGATTACCTTTCATGTAACTCAATCACCAATTCCACATGACTAAATACCATCCCAAGTCACTATCACCAATTCCATATGACTAAATACCATCCCAAGTCACTATCACCAATTCCATATAACTAAATACCATCCCAAGACCAATCCATGGGACTGACGACTATCCCGTATGACCAATCAGTATTCAATATGCAACCTCCGCGAAAGCCTCACGCTCGGTGCACTGAGATCCAATGCCGTATCGATCACAACGAAGCCTAACTGTATATTTGCATGCGTGCACGTAAAACCCCATTATAAATTGAACTCCAGAGTTTGCAATCTACGTTTGAAATAGGCGTAGAAAGGGGAGGTCAGGATAGGCTGGAGGTTGTGAAATTTTGGATGGCCTGGTTCCGCTATGCAGTACACGCGCAGGCGTAGTAACCATGCCCCGGGGAGGGGATCGAGGTGGGGAAGGGGGAAGTGCAGTGAGTTGCGCAAAGAGCGGTCACTCTGCAAGTGTCATAGAGTAGAAAGTAACAGTTGTTGTTCGCTTTCTTTGTTTGTTTGAAGATGTTGATAAAATTGATAATACTTCTTCACTGTTTGGCATTTTAAGTGAATATATTTGTCTATGTATTTCAATTAGATCACTGTTAATAGCTTGTTTGATAGTAGTCAATTAATTATTTTTCAATGGTTGTAATTCATTGAATTCCAAGAACTATTATGGTCTTGAGCAGCGTACATACAAGTTATGTAACAGATGGATAAATACGACGAATCCATGTCCGTGGACACATTTATACAAGATTTGTCGTAGAATGTCTTTCTTTACGGAAAAAAAAAAATATTGTAGTATACCGCACTGATATATGACGGTATTTTAATGTAATGAGTAATTATTGTTCATAACGCTTAAACTTATAAGCATAAAGTATAAACATATATTATATGTATATACATAACTAAAAGATGTAGTCCTCGTACATTTTATGTAAAAGATTTTATTAAAAATAATATCTTTTTAATATTTAGTAAACAAAAAACATGACCTGAAATTGACAAAAGCCTTCATACATTAGGCGGCCAACCTGTCAGTCTTTTAATTAAATAAACTACTAATTAAGGTACTTTAAATTTTATTATTGTTAGGATGTAACCGACAAGGCTGTTGTAAGCATTCATTACATCATTTCGCGCATTTCAATTAATCAAAATTTTCATAATTTATAACAATAATAATTATTATTATGGTTCTTAACTACACCTCCATAGAGGGGTTAGCTAAGAACTCATCAACAACGACTCTATAGTCAAGACAAGAGTTCAAAGCCTGCAGCATCGATGTGAAGCCGCTACTTAAGTTCACCATCGGATACGTTTCAGTGGGTATGCTTTGGAACTATATAGTTTGCTTATTTTTTTCTCATTTCGTCAAAAAATACAGACAATACAGACGGTAATGCGACATCCATACATGGTAGACATGAAACGTTTTGCCTCCACAGTCATAGTGCGTACAGTTAACGAGTGGAATTCTTGTTATTCAAACTGACGTGGTTTTGACATATTATGAATGTATAAAAACAGGAATTACTCACATAGTAAGTCAGAGGGTTCTGACTATAGTTTCAACCACATTCGGTGGTCTTTTTCAAGGAGAGTACGGGGCGCTCGCGAACGCGGTTCCTGAGTAACCTGAGTAAGCTGGTGAACCTGAGTGGAATTCCTTGCCTAAATCTGTATTTCCGCATGGGTACAATCTGGGTGTCTTCAAGTCACGTAAATATATATCTTCTAGGCAGGATTGACCCATCGTAGACCAAAACATTACTTAAAACCAGGTGAGATAGTGGTCACACGTTTGCTCGATGGAAAAAGAACTGTCCAGGGTCCGAAGAACATTTCGGTTGAATGTTCTTAGACTGTCCCGTACAAATCCATCGCACTTATGCACTCTACGACTATGAGTTAAAAAAAAAAATAAGGTCAATATATTAAAGTCAATGTTTTCCTTGTTCTTGTGAAAATTTTCAAGCGTTGTTTTAAAATAAAAATAGAATAATTTTTGTCCAAAACTTTAGGATATTTTGGCCTGCATATGTATACCAAAATATGTATAGTATATATATATATGTATGTAACTGTACCACTTTATATATATATACAGATTCAAATTTTAAGGGTCACGCAAGTGCATTAAGTTGTTAAGCCCGATTTATGAACGTTATTTCAAATACTTTTTTCTTGTTTCATGGGCTCTTTTTACATTTAGATATAAATAGCCCTATTAATATACTGTAAACATGATATATACTTACACATATATATATATATATATGTTACCCTTACAATTTGAATTTGTTTCACAAACTAAAGAGCGGGGCTTGGTATATCAATTAAAATTCCATATAAAGAAAAAAATCAACGCTTCGTTAATCATTTTGTAAAGTATTTATTGAAAGTTTGAAGTATTCTTATAACAGAATAACCCAATTATACAAAAATATATATTTAGTCATAATTTTTAATCATCCTTAACTCGGTTTCAAACCAAACAATATTATATATCATATATATGTAATCGAGTAGATTATATTTGTGTTCTACTGTATACTGTTCACACACCTAACGGTAACAAAGGCCTGCATAGACCGCTATACAGCTATACTCACTGCACTCTATACAACTATAGATAGGTATACATATACTTAAATCCCCTCCACACCCCGCATTCCCCTCCCAGGGACTCTCGATACACCTGTGGGGTAGGGATGTAGAGATTGATAGGTACATGCAGAGTAGCGAACAAAGGATAGAGTTTGATCATGAAGGTTGAATGCTTTCTGGTGCAGAGGTTTGTTTTGAGGAAGTAAAAAGTTATTATTTATTTCTAAATAAAATATCTTTAGCTGCACAATTTATGTAGAATTAAATCAGCAGTCTGCATATTAGTAAGACAGAGTACAGGGTTAAAATATAAACGACGATATAATAAAACTATAGAATATGTATTTAGAAATTACTATTTTTGCAGCCATTCAAAAGAACTTTGGAACATTGTTTGTTCCAAAGTTCTTTTGAATGGCTGCATTCAATTGCTTAGAAGTCAATTGAAATCTATTTTTGTATAATATTATTACATAATCATTGTATAGAGGTTTATTTGTTTTACAGGGAGCCCACAGGTTTCTTTGTTCTATAAAAAATAAACAATTTCGTGCGCAGATCATTGTCATCATTCACAACTAGGTCAACTCGAAAATGCATTCTGCTCTACTGGCAGTCAAATCTCTCTTTCTCTCCTCTCACTCGCACTTTCATGTAATTCTAACAGTAGAACAGGACAGATATATTAACGATTATGTCGCACGCACGCTGTGGCTACGTAGGAAGGTGCGTCGCCGAATGCGGTTGTAAAATTTCGTATCGATTTCTTTTTGGATAAAACTAGATTCTAATGAATGATTGTTATTTGTTTCAAGTGTTGCTATTGAAAAATGTGCTGATATTTGTACACACTATGGGTTGTTAAAAAAAATTTTTTACATCAATGTAATGTGTAAATATCTGTCTTTATTAGGGGTACGTTTATGCGTGTGCGTATCCTTTCAATGACATTTTAATACTTCTTGGAACAAGGTCAGTTTTACGTAAGATGGTTTTTAAGTAGTTTAGTTTGTAAGATATTTTTATATCAGTGTCAAATGACTGCTGAAGTACCACAAACATAAATATTTCATAATTATTACGATATATATACAGCATTATATATAACCAAGATTTACGCAAAGAAAAGAAAAAATCTAATTACAATCTTAATATTACATATTGATCGAATTTCCGTTTATCTTTCGTTGCTATAATATTAAGGTACTATTTATTATATTATTTATATATTAGATTTATAAATACATGTTTGAAAACCTTGAAAAACGCATTATAACTACGCGGTGTGACGCAAAACTATTGTTTGTAAATTAATTGATAACACCAGAAGATATAACTAGAATAATTTGGTGTTTTGTATAAAATGTAGGCTTTTATTTTTTATCACCAAAAGATTTTAAAAATATGCCTATGCCTATGTAAAATAATGTCTTAAAGTCAATGGGCACACGTATGACTTGAGAAAATCTACGTTAAAATTGCTCTTGACAATTCTCTCTTCAAGCTCATTTTTCTGCAATCTGATCTATTTTTATTTCAATATTGAGACCTCCTTTCTAAACAAACTTACTGGAATAGAACATGGAGTCATTTATGCTTCCATCGCATCACTACGTCAGCCACTGCGTTGCGCAAGCGCATGTTGAAATGCGCATACTGTGAACCGGTCCGCGGTTCTCACACACTCACGTTGCTTATCTGATGCATTTCTCATTCTTGAGCGGATGGGTGTATAGTACATACCTATTATAGAAACTTGCAGGAAGTACAGACAACGTCATAACAGTAAATACAGACACAAAAATTACGACAAAACTAATAAAATATGGATATTATTGAAATAGCGTCGTGAACAAACCTTAAAATAATTTTAAAAATCCTTGTAACTGGCAGTATTATCTATTCTCGATAAGCTTAATACTAGTTTACTTATTACTAATTTTATCGTAAACTTTAATTATATACTAACTTTTTAATCTATGACCTGAGTTATAATCCCAGAACGCTGGGTTCCCGGAATCCCTCAGGAAACATTTGCGTGACCAGCATAAATAATTATACCGAGTCTGAGATGGTGGAAAAAACAGATGAAATAATATGAAAGTATCCATTGCCTCCAGCGACACAGTAGGCCTAGACAAACTAAAACTCTACAAGCGTTAACGCTATAGAAAACTTGAAACTGTATGTGATTGACACTTCAAAGCGATATATCATGTGATCAATGAGAACCAATATTCATTGTTAGCGGTTAGAGAAAGAGCAGCGATGCATCTTGTGCAGGCCCGCTGGATATTCTAGCGGGATGCGTGTAGAAGAGAATTTTTTTTTAATTTCAATGTCACTGGTAACATTTGCAATAAACTTTCTATTTCAATAAATCACTTTTATATTTTTAAAAGGTGTAACAAAATATTTAATAATCAATTTTATTTCTTGACTTAAATAATAATTAAAATTTGCTACGCTAAAATTAAATTAAAATATTGTATAACAGCCACGGTAGCCAGTCTTCATAATACGACGAAACTTGTTTGTTAGTCGTGCTTACAAAATATTCACCCACGGTTGAATATTTCTACCACTGGTTGTCTGATATCAGATCAAAAAAGGTTTTTGTCAGAAATTGATCTATTCGTTCGTAATTGTTATGGTACCCAACTGTTGCCTAAAGTGTAGATCAAAAAACTGACTATAAGTGAATTTTGTTAAGTAGGGTCAACATCTAAACATGCTACGGTCGGAAAACACCGAATCATTGTATACATCGAATCGAACTCAAGTTAGTGAGCTCACTGGATGGAATTGTAACTGTTATGGAATAGGACGGTTTTTATCAATCAGTTTAACCACTTGTTAGTTGTCTTAACTAAATTGTAACATAAAAATACTTTGTGGCAACGAGTATTTAGGAGGATAGTAGTAACATGCGTTAGTAAAGTCCTACGAATATGATAAATGCAAAAGCTTGTAAGCATGGATGTACATTTGTTACTCTTTAACGGCTGGATGGATTTGGATGAAATTTGGTTTAAAGATAGCTTATATCCTGGATGTTAATCCACACACCCACCACACAGGCCTATTGTCATCTTAACCATCAGCATTTTTCATCACTACGCGGGTAAAGCCGCAGGGCGTAGCTAGTTTGACATAATTGTATAAAGTATTACAACATATATCTAATAATAAGCATTAATAAATTTAATAAACAGTATTTTGTACCTATTTTGTTAAACAAAATTCAATTTTAAAGCAATTACACGTAAAACCAGATTAACTTACTGGGTGGTTTCGTAGCATATTGTGCAGCTACAAATCGCATCTGTATGCAGAAACTGCATTACACTCTACGAAGCTACGAAATGTCTACGCCGTAGCTATGTTGCAAATTATTGCGAATTCTGTAGCACGAAAGATTTCTTGACTTTTAATACTTTTTGTGAGTTTTACTGATTTAACTCAAAATCAAAGTCAAGCATCAAGTTAAAATGCTATAGAACCAAATAAATGTTACAGATACATAAAAATGAAAAAAAATACTAAGATTAAAATATTGCTAAAAGCTTAAGACTTTTAGCAATATTTTATTGCATATTGTTCGGATGTAGTACTGGACGGTAATTAACACTTTATTATTGTAAATTATTTCAAATTTGGTACAACATTTCTTTTGAAAAGCATAATACAGTTTTTTACGTACATAGAAACATATCTAATATATGACCAACAAAATATGTAAACAAACTATTGGCAGTTGACAACGACCCCATCAATAAATCAGTTAAAACTTTCAACTACAAAATTCGGCAGACGAAAAGCGCTAAATTTTGACAGTCGCCGTGGCGCAGTGGTTAGTGTCAGTAACATGACTTCTGTGTCTCCGGGACCCTGGGTTCGAATCCCGGCAGGGGCAAACATTTGTGCGAAGAGTTTAGATGTTAGTCCTGAGTCTTGGGTGTTTATGTGCTGTGATTGTGTGTCCATGCCTCCCGCAACAGGGAATCCTAGTGCGGGGGTCTGAGTGTGATTACAAAAAAAAAAAAAAACGAAGTTCACCAAAATTGAAACGTCTGATTATCAATTAACCGTCGGTTAACTGTATGGTAAAAACTGTTTTACCTACGGTTAAATCGATCAAATAATCGGACGTTTTATCTTATGGGGAACTCCACCCTAAACCAAACAAATTATACAAACAAGAAAAAGCTTCAAAATAATCTGTAACAATGCGTGCAAGTAGAATAAAACATGCGTGTACAGTGTACTTTGCATTGTAAACAACAAAAAAAAACTTTCTATTGCAATTATTTTCCCGACACAAAAAACTCGACACAGCGCCGGCGCCGTGCGCTCAGTTACTCTTACTTATTCTGTAACAAGACTGACGAGAATTAAAATGCAACTTAAAGTTTTAAATTTTGCGCGCAACTGCACTATTTTCAACAACTCGTCACATTTCTTACTTGTCCTATTTAACAGAACAAAGCATTATCAATCAATCAATCAATTTTTATTTCAAGGAAAAAAACGTAACTGAATAAAATGATAAACGTTATCATAAGCGGTAGTTTGTATGTTCACAGCAACTACACTAAGATATCAGTTTCTTTTGTTGTAGTTTCTGCTTATTCTTCAAATGTACAATAAATTACATAATAGTAGATTATGAAACTGTATCATATTACGGGTTCTTAAAACACGAGTGTAAATTTAAAAAAAACGAGCCGTAGGCGAGTTATTTTATAGCATTACACGAGTGTTTTAAGACCAAATTATGTGCAGTTTCATAGACTACTTAATCTAATCTCATTAAATAAATAATGAAATTTACGTAAATTGTAAATTATATATTGCATATGTTTGCATTTATTTGTAAACGTTTAGCGCCAAAATCCATTTGTGGAAGAAAAACTGCATTGCAAAGTCCTTGGTCCAGCTGAAGTTGTATCTTAATGGTGAAAAAGTTACAGTTGTCCATAGAAAATCTGTATAATAATGTAATTATTAAATTAATTTGATATGTTGACTATAAAGACTGTAATTCAAGATCCGTTTTTCGATTTTTGAATCTTTATGCGTATGAGATTAGATAAAGTACATTACTGAGCGAAACAGAGAATGTGTGTGTGCGTGGGTGTGTGTGGGTGTGGGTGTGAAGGTGTGTGTGATCGTGTGTATGTGTGTTGTGAGAAAAATTGTGGAAAGAGATTTTAGTTACACAATCACCTTTAGTAATTGCTTAGTTTCATCATCACATCATTTTGTCAACCAATTAAAAAGTGATTTCTTCTCCTACTCCGTTTTGACATTTCAGAAATCCCTCCGTTTGCAGGACTATAATTATTCTAAAACCTTTTGGATACTAATCAATAGCCTCAGTTTCATTTGATAACGTTATCTACAAACTATAAACCCCTGGGTATGGGTCCGGGCCTATTATGGAACCGTTACTGTGTTAGAATTTGTGGATCACCGTGTCAGAAATGAGATAAGGCGACTTTAACACCCATGCTCACAAACACAGTCAACCCCCGCATAGGTTTTAATAACAAAGTTATTGCTCATTAAAAGTGAAACTCAAAGTCACAAGAGTTATGTTAACTATTATACTCATAGCATTACTAAAAATAACATATTAATTACCATTATTTACCTCAATAACGTACATAGCACTATGCATTGTGTCCTCTCAAACAAATAACTTATTACGTGCAAAACATAGTGTTGCATTTATCAGAGAAGCATGCGAAATATCTGTGTAGTAACTAATTAGTAATCTGTAACCTAACATGTTATCTTAGCAACAACTGTTGAAACTGCGTCCCGTCAAAATAGAAAGTTGCATGGTATGGTGTTTGTTGCAGTGTCTACGCACGTAACATCGTCAGGTGTCGGATATGATTAATCATCGAAGATTTGTAGTTATATCTAGCTGAGATGACCTTTGAGATTTAATACCTACTTTGTATTTTTAAGATATCATTTATAAAGCTTAAGCATGTACAGATAAGTATAATGTTGGGTACCTATATTGGGTAAAGTGAGACAGTAATTCATGCTAGGGCAGTTGGTCAGCCTGTACCGAGCACAAGTCTGGGCATACATGAAGTAGTATTCGCATCATGGGTCGAAAAATCGACTTGTTCGATTGTGTGTACCTGCCCCCCGCGGCACAGGGAATAACAAGTGCGGGCGTTTGAGGTAAAAAATACCTTGAACCTTTTAGATGTTAACGAAAAGTAAGCCAAAAAGACAAATTGGTAATGACTCTAGTAGAACGTAGGATCGAGCATAGAGTTGCTTGGTTATGGTTTTCTATTGGATACATTACGACGAGTTACATAATTTTGGTTCACCATCTCCATTGTGTCATCTGTCAACCAGACGCACGGCAATGCACCACAGCTACATAGTAGACCCTTGTAGCTTTGCATTGCAATTATTGAAAAAAAATATTCAAAAGAAGTTGTTTCGAAAGCCATTTATTCACTACAAAGCTGATCTATAAGGATGGCATCATTAAAAAGTATTTTACAGATATTGCAAAAAACCTAGCTCGCAAGTCAGATGTAAATAGCTATACATTAATTCAAAAGTATGCCAGTAGGAAAAAATGGAAAAGTGCGAGTCAAATTCGCGCACCGAGGGTTCCGAACAAAACCTGTAGGTATAGGTTTAAATCTATTTAAAATATTTTTATTATACGATGTAACCAAAAATGTATGCTTTTCGCAATTTTCCGTTATCTGTGCTATAAAAACGTTGCTTCGTACCAAATTTAAAGATTCTGAGTATATGGAAAGTACCCTTAAGGTTTTGATTCTCTTGCGAGTGTCGAAAATTTACAGCATAAACGGCTGTATGTTTTAATTGAGTTGGCTTAGAAGTTTTATTTTTTCACAGCTCTCTAAGGGACAATAGATTTAAGTATTTGATATGAACTTCAGCTTGATACCTCTACGCGTTCCTGAGAAAAAGGGTCTTGACTGACAGACAACGAGACAGACGGACGGACAACAAAGTGATCCTATAAGGGTTCCGTTTTTTCCTTTTGAGGTACGGAACCCTAAAAGTGTGGCAGATATAAAAATATACCATTAATAACGAGATTATACATAAATATAACTGCAGGCTAACATCAAATTTATTATGAATAATGTCATTGAGCAACATATAAATACCGCAATTTAATCAATAACTCCAAATATGTCAAGAGAGTAAAAATAACTGTGACGTATCCATGGCTAACTGGATAATAAAAAAGCAACTGATTGAATGTGTACCCACATTTTATAGCACTTGTTTTATTTATTTTCTTGTAAAATATATTTATTGCCAACTGGCTGTAGCAAGTTAAAAAGGCAATTAATACTTTAGTCATAAATTATTCTCTGTATTACGTATACTGTATATTGGAAGCGATGATAGCCCAGCGGTGGAAGCGTCTGTCAAACTGACGGACGCTGGTTCGATTCTCACCAACTACTTGGGCTTCCGGTTAAGGTAACACCGTTGTTAAATTTTCAGCATGGTGGTAGGGTACTTTCGGCTACCCGCGTAGTTGCTACCTTCCTCAAGTTTGGAAAACTACCACCAATCACATAGTGTGTTCAGGCAGCAGTCTTGCTCTGTTACATGATTTAGAGGCCTGAAAAATGGGGCAATCCCAATAAGTCAAAAACTTAATCGATATTTTATATGTGCATTAAAAAATAAATAAATCAATGTTTCCATATCGCTCACCTAGTAGTATAATGGCACATCTACGTTTTTCATATATATAGAATATTATTTAGTTCATTATTACAATGTTTCATTAAATGCAACATATACTATGTTTTATTGAAGTTTTTTTTTTTTTTTTTACATAATATAAGTTTGCGTTTGACAACTGTCAAAAGTAATAGGGGTTGTACATTTTTATAAATAATAAAAACAAATGGTGCTTTCTCTACTTATGGTTGGAATCAGTTAGTGGGTTACTCAGCTGCTCTACATTCTACAAGTAAGCCAGTTGAAAAGAAGTCTATTAAAACATATATATGTACACAAACAGCCACTTCATAATTTTATTACAAATAAACGATATTCATCGACACTCATATAAATGGGGATATTTTAAGCGAAATGTCAGCTTTTAAAATACTTCTTCAAATATACTTGCAAAGGAAGTTTCCTGAAGTATATTTGAAGAGGTATTTTTACTACCTAGATTTTAGACGTTAAAATTACGTTATATTCCAAAAGGCACAAAGATAAAAAAAAAGATAATGAAGAATTCCTACAAGTACATTCGTCTTTATATAGTTCGATAATCACCGTGAGAGTAAAACCGCGCAAGCCCAACCTTCTTGGTATGTGCACTATGCCTTTCACAAGTGCAGCTTGAAAGCGCTTTGTCTTACCTCTCTCTTACATAACGGCCCGTGGCCTCTCATTAGACAATTAGCTTTTACGAGTACTATACTGTTTTGATACGGCGCCATTACGAAAACCACGGTGCGGCAAATTTAGGCAAGTTATAAAAGCTCCGGGCGGAATTAATTAGTCGCATTTAGGCATGCATTTCTCAATTAGTATGGTTTCGATTTGAACACATTATTTTCAGTGTTTGTATGCCTTTTAAGGTGCCTCAGTCGTAGTAAATACTAGAGTGGTCTTTCTAAAGACTTAGTGAAAGTAAAAAAAGTCTAAAATGGACCATGTGCAAGATGAGACACTGCGCTCCACCATTTTAATAATTGAAGACAAAAGAAGAAGATTATATTCACTAAATTTCGGTATATGAGTCACAGTTAAGGCAAGAGATGATTTAACAAATCCACAAATTGTTAAATACATGATATATAAAGATTTTGATCCGCATTGAGACAGTCCGCAACCTATTGATTGACGACTGGCCGGTTGGCGCAGTTGATTAGCACTCTGCCTTCTGAGCCGCTGGTCCCGGATTCGATTCCCGGACAGGTCAAACATGTGTGCATGAACATGTCTGTTTGACCTGTGTCTGGGTGTGTATATGTATTTAAGTATATATATCAGTCATCAGGTTACCATAGTACAGGCTCTGCCTAGTTTGGGACCTGAAGACCTTGTGTGAATGTAAATAAATAATAAAAAAAATTGTCAAAGTATGGAACCATTGGTGAAGAAATATAGACAGAAAAGTTTTAGCAAAAAGTAATTTTAACTATTAGTTGCCTTCTTAACTATGAATGGCCTTAAATTAAAACTAAACTAAAACCTTTCATATGTATAGATTTTTTAAGGTTAATAATTGAAAATATTGATTTGCAGATAAGCATGCCAAGTCACCAAGGGGTAAATTACCAAAGTTATTTTTTATAGATACAATGGAATAAATTCCTAAAAAATTACACTTATATTGTGCAAGAACTTAGTGCTGGTTAAGGCAAACTGATGTGATATTTAATTTTTTCATTGTGGCTTACTAGCAAAATCGGAAGGAACTTTAAGGACTATACACTGCATCACTATTAGTCAATTTGACTAAATACTGCTTTCATAAAACTTAAGGGCTTAACAGCTGTCGACGACATTAGGTACAGAGGCTCGCGGTGATAACAGGCAAATCATCATCAACAGACTGATACAGCAGAACAAATCCTAATGCGTGTTAATTTATAAAATAACCTTATGTGTTTAATATGTACTTTACATAATTATGACCCGAGGGCTCAAACATTTTTTGGTGCATGTAACAGTTAATGCGCATTTGTAGTTATAGAATTTCGTGACAATTTTTTATAAAGGAAATAAAAGCATAACAAACAAGCCATAACAAGCCGCTTGAAAATATTATTTCAGAAATAAATTACCTAATGACATCATATTTTGTTTAATCAGAATTAAACTTCATGAACTTTTCTCATAAGTGATATTATTTTAATGTTTATTAGACATGTAGGACTTTGAACAAAATAAGCTAATTACACTTAAAATTGTCTTTTTAACATTTGATCAACTATCATTAGATCATGCCTTAAACTGTTACTTAAATAATATCTGCCTAGAAATGGTGTAGAAAAATTAAACTCGATATTTACATTCGCAAGAAGCAAAACTAGAGAATTATATTAATGGTCCATTCAACAGATATGAACAACTTTAGTAAACTGCTTAAAATAACCACATTTATTTACAAAATAAAGCCATAAACATGATTGATGCCCTTTATAAGTCTTAATTATAACGTACGTAGAAAATTATGGGTGTGTCAATTATGGTCTTAAGTGTACCTATTTAGCAACCCATAGCCAACAATTTAAGAAAAATCAGACCATGGGCGAGAAGAGAGTTGCTCACCAAGGGTTCCATACATATATTTAAAAAAAAATGTATTTATAAATCATTTAATTAGACAATTTTAGAGCCTTTAGGGTAAGAAATGTTAGGGTCGTGGAGACCGAGCGCGCACTGTCTATTAATAGATTTGTCAGAGTGCCTAGTAGAAGCAGCACATCACCAAAGTGCTGACCTTTATCTTGCACAAAGAATAAGCATTGCAACTTCACGTGGCATTGCCGCGAGCATTTTGGGAACTTTGCCCACTGGTAGTGGATATTTAGACTAAAACATAGAATGAATGAAAGTTTGTACAGTATTTTGTTGTTTATATTTGGTCTATTTTAGTCAAGTAACATAAATGTACTATTCTGTATGTATCATTGAAGTTTATTAGATAATGTATTATATACGTTTTTTTCCCCTTGAATTTACTAATATGTATACAATGAATGATAAACCTAAGAAACTCAGTGTTAAGTTAGGAACTAAAAAGAAGAGTAAGAGTTCCAAAAAAAAAATCTGATTATGTTCACTTAGGTTACTTTTCACCAACATTGAAAACGTCCATTATCAATTTAACCGTCGGTCAAACAATTTTTACCACACAGTTAACCGATGATTAATAGATAATCAGACGTTTAAATTTTGGTGAACAGTACCCTTAGTTTCTTTCGAAAGTTATGTGTTCGGTAAAATTACAGATACTTAGTATGTTATTATTAAATTGTTCAGCAAGCGAACTAGTCCTAGATCCTCTCCGGCTAATTGTTCAGGTTCATTTATTTAATATGAGCCAATTACTTACCTCGAAACAGCTGAGTACTTTCACAAAGACCCCGTCGAGGGCACCTAGATCCGTCCCGTCCCGACCCTAAACTCCCGGGTTTAGTCAATGATAACAACTTCAATGTCCAATAATATCTTCACAATATTCGAATTACATCTAATAAAATCGCCAATATAATACAGTCGCTCGCTAACGGTATCGGAGATGTACTAAGTCTCCAACTTAGTACATACTTCTCTCTCTCTCTCTATCTTCTAGGCAGGCGTGCTCCATCGTAGACCGCATCATCACTTAACATCAGGTGAGATAGTGGTCAAACGCCTGCCTATTCCCAATAATAAAAAAAAAAAAAAAAAAAAAAAACACTTGTTGCTGACCGTCATTTGAAAAAATAATTTGACTAACTACCCTCTTTTCTTAATCGTGCGTAGGAATTTCAGCGCGTGAATGAAGGAATATTAAAATGAATTATGTATAACGCTCGATCACTATTATTAATAGTGGTATTGAGCTTCAAATAAGGCTTCGCGAGTACCTTGGGCGTTCAATAATGCGTTAGTTATGCGATGTGGCGCGCATATTTAATATATTGCAGGTATTTTTAATTTACTGCGAATATTTATTTGTATTAACTGACTTCTAAGAAAGTAGGAGGTTATCACTTTGGTTGTAATTTCTTTGTCTGTTTTTTTTAAATAATTTATAGATCTAGTTGCGTTTGACCTCACTTGATGATCAGTCACGATGTGGTTAAACTTAAAAAGTTACCATAACTCGACATTTATGAACCGTTTTTTTTTTTGGAGTTTACAATTAAATATTAGTTGGGTAGTTGGGTTTCATCGAAATCTTATCAGTGCTACTCAATTTTAAAACGATGTTGTTTTTTTTTCAATCTTCGGTAGTAAAAATCGTACGTAAAACTACGCAGTATTTTTACGTAACTTTCATAAGAAATTACTTTTAACTTTGACTACAGCGATATAAAATAGGGAGATTAAAGTTTCACGATCTCCAATTGGTTGATTAGATTTAAAAATAACAGTAATGTTCTTTAAATAAGTGTTAAAGTGTTATTTATATAATTTTACTTTCACGGTTGGGCTGTTAGATTAAGTTTTAGTATTTATTATTTTTAGATTTTAGTTTTAATATTGACGAAATTATTAGTCTTGCGTTTACTATGTTTTATAAGTTAAAATAAATAAATGATAAAAGTGTTAAGCCATGTTAAAAAATTAAACTTTTTGTAAGAATTTTAATTGGCATAGCATTTAATTATATCATGAAATCAGTATCAAACTATCCCGTTATAACTAACGAACTTTGAATGAACATTTTTATTTCGATATCTTTTTCTTTTTGCGCGTTCTAAAATGGTTCTAAGCGCTACTTTACAGCACCTATAATAGTTCCTATTAAGCGGTGTTAAATGTAATAATTATGATAGGAATAAACATTAAAGATATATTTAACATAAAATATACCTTTCGCATCGCTAACCGCTAGTTGAAATATCTTAAAATTTGACACATTATTTATTTTTGCATTTGGCACGGAACCCTAAAAACGTTTACGCCTAATTACGAAACTAGATATAATTTACACTCCGACGCAGGAAGTCGTCATGTTTTCAATTAATAGGGGCCATTAAAAGTTCCAGGAGTCATAAAACCGTTGCGTTAAACTTGATCAATCACAGCGAGTACTTTTCATGGATGACAACTTTCGTTTGACTCATAGTACACCTTTTTATATACGTAGTAATATATATACTATGGAAATCTATAGACCTGTAATAACTGGTTCAATGCATTGATGTTTGTTCGAGAAAGTAAACTGCATAATGTAATATTAATGCCTCTAACGAAAACATGAATTTTTTATTTTTTTTTATTAATATTCATACGAGGTCTTCAGGTCCCAAACTAGGCAGAGCCTGTACTATGGTAACCTGATGACTGATATATATACTTATATACATATACACACCCAGACACAGGTCAAACAGATATGTTCATGCACACAAATGTTTGACCTGTCCGGGAATCGAACCCGGGACCAGCGGCTCAGAAGGCAGAGTGCTACCAACTGCGCCAAACGGCCAGTCAAAAAAACATGATAACATGACTAAATATTTCTGAGATTTTCATACATTGAAATTTAAGCTGATGTTTCAAATCCTTTTATTTCAGCGAGCGTGTTTTCTAACAGATTTAATTGTGTTTATAGCGTTGGAATCAATCACAAATAATATTATAAAAAAATGTATCTGTTGACGTTTTAAGACTGCTAAATGTCAATTTACAAGCATATTTTTATTTAAAAGATGGCCCTTAGTGAATAATTATGGCTTTGATCGATTTTTTACCGAAAAGGGATAATTTTGCTCAGCATGTTCTTTCGTAGTAATAGATAAAAGATGAAAAAAAAGATTGGTTTTTTTAGTCCAGAAATGAGTGGTCCATCGTTGGTAAAATATTAGCTTTGAAATAAATACTCTTTACTTATTAACTTATGAAACCTATTTAACATTGTTCCGTGTTTAAAATAAATTCATAAGTTCTTTATTGGAACTTTAACAAAAGAACGACTAATAAGGTAAGCATGATGGTGCGTGTGGTCTGCGAAAGTTTTTTGAAAAACTGTGTTGCAAGCCCCTCTTACTTAGTAACTAAAGTACATTTAGATCCAATCAGAAAATTACAATACCAATCAAAATCTGTTATTGTAATTTGCGACGAGACAAGACGTCACCTTATTGACGTATTATGCCAACAGGCTCCAAATCAATGCCACGCTTAAACTGTCACCTTTTTAAAAGTTGGAATTAAATAAAAGATGCAAAATTTCCTCATAATAATAAATGTAAGCATTACTAAGGGTGAGTGGAACATATCGGTTTCAGCGATAAAGCCGCCCTTTGTAGTATATTTTAGATTTAAGATTAGCCTTTCTGAGCCGAGCACATTGCTATATTTAGTAACATTGTATAATAACATTTAATATGGGTATTACAGAAACGTGATTAGATTGAAAGTCCATCTGTGCGCTGATAGAATGCGTTCTACAGTTCGTGGTGGTAGTGTCGTGGAGACATGTCAATAAATTAAGTCTTACTAACATTGACAAACACACATTGACAAAATTATGCGATTTTGAACTGGAAAAAAACTATAATGAAACGAACTGTCAAGCGCATTCCCTCAGCGACGCGACGGTACTTGAATAATATAGTATATAATAATAAACTCTTACATTACACATTGACTCGTAGAGTAGATGTAACTAAGATGTAAGTTTTGTATACTTTCGTAGTGTGTACAAAAAAGTGTTTTGTATTGTATTGTTAAGTATAGTAAACCCTTTTAATAAATTTTTATTGGAAATTCTCGTGAGTTTGATACATTATTACATTATTATATTATTCAGCTTTATTCAAATTTATTGTCGAAGTTTCGACCTAGGTTTCGGGTCTTTTAATGCATCTACAAAGAAAAATAGAGGCCCAATTAAAGTAAACATATTCTATTAAAAATGTAATCATAATAAGCAATAACGTTCAGTAATCTTATATCAGAGTGTGTTGCTAGTACACATATATATGTGCTACAAATAGCATATTATCGAAATAAAAATCTGTTTCTAAGTATGACCAATCGCCATCTTGTCTAACTCCTTATAGTGGAACAAAAAAGTTAAGCCTCAATTAATTTAAATATCCATGTATGATATGATTGGTATCACTAGAATTGGTAAACACGTGTTTTAATTAAACTTATGGAAGGGCATTGCATGCTGAAACACAAGCGGTGACCCTAGTTCGGAGACATATACCGGACATATAACGTGTGCAAACCCTAGATTAAGATGTGAAACAGTAAGTGCACAATTTTTCCTAAATAAACTTTTATGTATTTTTTTTATTATACTATACTAGCGGCCCGCCATGGCCTCACACGGCTAAAAAATATCAAAAAAAATATAAAATCACTATTTAAAAAAATAATAACTATATAGCCTATCTCGCCCGGGGATAGTGTAGGTTCTCCACAGTGAAAGAATCTTTCAAATCGGTTTAGTAGTTTCGGAGCCTATTCAATGCAATCAAACAAACAAACAATCAAATCTTTCGTCTTAATAATATAAGTATAGATAAAACACGATCGTAATGGAGACAAAGTCAATTTTGTCACCATTAAGACTTACCCTTTGATGTTGAGGGCAGTCAAATATACCTATGGGACATCAGCACCCACCCTTCGCTTCCTTATTGAAATCACACTTGCCGGAATACATTGACCATCTTCCCTCATTTTGACAATGGGCTCAAACACGTTTCCGGGTAGGGTAACCAGAAATAGCACCATGAGCGGAGCTCTCTCAAAGATTTGAAAGAAAATAATCCTTGACCCAAATAGCACTTCGTTTTTAAAAGGGATACCAGTTTTAAATCGAGTATATACCAGTGTCTACCAGTTTTGGTACTGTCCCACACAGTTTAAGTTACGCATTGTTGTTTTGTTGCTTCTTTTTTAGTATGTTATGATTTCTTTCCTTGCTTACAAATTTGAAATTATGCATGTTTACGTTAGTAAGCATAGTATATAAACACAGATTATTTAAAATTAAATTAAACGCATTCACACTCACATTTCCGCCCTAGAATACCTTGTGTCGCGCGAAGTATGGGCACACCATAATATGATACAAACATCCAAGACCTGAGATTATTCTCAGGTCATTCTTCATTTCTCACATCTATGTTCATCACATAAATGTTTGCCCTAGCCGGGATTCAGGCGTGTGAAGTTAGCGGCCAAAAGTTAGCGGCCTAGTATAATCCGACCAATTCGAGAAGTTCACTCAATAATAGGTGTATTATTTATTTAATCAAGCTTTTTAACATCATTTCCTTCTAAACCTACCAAATTTATTATTGTGATATTTATTATGGTAGCTCCTAAGAAGCCAAAAAACAAAAAAAAGATATTAGCCGCTGGGGGTCAACGCACCTTTTCTCCAGAATCTTCTCGGGTATCACTTAGTGCGATAGCGTGTAAGGTAGTGCTTAGATATACCTTTCAAACGTAAATAGTGGCATGTACTCAGGTCGCTCCTAAGAAGCCAAAACACGAAAAAAGATAATAGCCGCTGAGACTCAACGCATCTTTTCTCCAGAATCTTCTCGGGTATCACTTAGTGCGATAGCGTGTGAGGTAGTGCTTAAATATACCTTTCAAACGTAAATAGTGGCATGTACTCAGGTCGCTCCTAAGAAGCCAAAACACGAAAAAAGATAATAGCCGCTGAGACTCAACGCATCTTTTCTCCAGATTCTTCTCGGGTATCACTTAGTGCGATAGCGTGTAAGGTAGTGCTTAGATATACCTTTCAAACGTATATAGTGGCATGTACTCAGGCAGCTTCAAAATAGGTCAAAAATTGATTTTTTGTGAAAAAAATCACATTTCTTTCCAAAACCACTATTTTTTTCTAGGGTATCACTGAGTGCGATAGCGTGTGACGTAGAGCTTAGATATACCTTTCAAAGGTATATAGTGGCATGTACTCAGGTTGCTCCTAAGAGGCCAAAAAACGAAAAAAGATAATAGCCGCTGGGACTCAACGCATCTTTTCTCCAGATGCTTCTCGGGTATCACTTAGTGCGATAACATGTTAGGTAGTGCTTAGATATACCTTTCAAACGTATATAGTGGCATGTACTCAGGTCGCTCCTAAGAAGCCAAAAAACGAAAAAAGATAATAGCCGCTAGGACTCAACCCATCTTTTCTCCAGATTCTTCTAGGGTATCACTTAGTGAGATAGCGTGTGTGGTAGAGCTTAGAAATACCTTTCAAACGTATATAGTGGCATGTACTCAGGTCGCTCCTAAGAAGCCAAAAAACGAAAAAAGATAATAGCCGCTAGGACTCAACCCATCTTTTCTCAAGATTCTTCTCGGGTATCACTTAGTGCGATAACATGTGAGGTAGTGCTTAGATATACCTTTCAAACGTATATAGTGGCATGTACTCAGGTCGCTCCTAAGAAGCCAAAAAACGAAAAAAGATAATAGCCGCTAGGACTCAACCCATCTTTTCTCCAGATTCTTCTAGGGTATCACTTAGTGAGATAGCGTGTGTGGTAGAGCTTAGAAATACCTTTTAAACGTATATAGTGGCATGTACTCAGGTCGCTCCTAAGAAGCCAAAAAACGAAAAAAGATAATAGCCGCTAGGACTCAACCCATCTTTTCTCCAGATTCTTCTCGGGTATCACTTAGTGAGATAGCGTGTGAGGTAGAGCTTAGATATACCTTTCAAACATATATAGTGGCATGTACTCAGGCAGCTTCAAAATAGGTCAAAAATTGATTTTTAGTAAAAAAAAACACATTTTTTTCCATAACCCCTATTTTTTTCTGGGGTATCACTTAGTGCGATAGCGTGTTAAGTAGTGCTTAGTTACACCTTTCAAACGTATATAGTGGCATGTACTCAGGTCGCTCCTAAGAAGCCAAAAAACGAAAAAAGATAATAGCCGCTAGGACTCAACCCATCTTTTCTCCAGATTCTTCTCGGGTATCACTTAATGAGATAGCGTGTGAGGTAATGCTTAGATATACTTTTCAAACATATATAGTGGCATGTACTCAGGCAGCTTCAAAATAGGTCAAAAATTGGTTTTTAGTAAAAAAAAAACACATTTTTTTCCATAACCCCTATTTTTTTCTGGGGTATCACTTAGTGCGATAGCGTGATAAGTAGTGCTTAGTTACACCTTTCAAACGTATATAGTGGCATGTACTCAGGTCGCTCCTAAGAAGCCAAAAAACGAAAAAATATAATAGCCGCTAGGACTCAACCCATCTTTTCTCCAGATTCTTCTCGGGTATCACTTAGTGCGATAGCGTGTTAAGTAGTGCTTAGTTACACCTTTCAAACGTATATAGTGGCATGTACTCAGGTCGCTCCTAAGAAGCCAAAAAACGAAAAAAGATAATAGCCGCTAGGACTCAACCCATCTTTTCTCAAGATTCTTCTCGGGTATCACTTAGTGAGATAGCGTGTGAGGTAGTGCTTAGATATACCTTTCAAACATATATAGTGGCATGTACTCAGGCAGCTTCAAAATAGGTCAAAAATTGATTTTTAGTAAAAAAAAACACATTTTTTTCCATAACCCCTATTTTTTTCTGGGGTATCACTTAGTGCGATAGCGTGTTAAGTAGTGCTTAGTTACACCTGTCAAACGTATATAGTGGCATGTACTCAGGTCGCTCCTAAGAAGCCAAAAAACGAAAAAAGATAATAGCCGCTAGGACTCAACCCATCTTTTCTCCAGATTCTTCTCGGGTATCACTTAGTGCGATTGCGTGTTAAGTAGTGCTTAGTTACACCTTTCAAACGTATATAGTGGCATGTACTCAGGTCGCTCCTAAGAAGCCAAAAAACGAAAAAAGATAATAGCCGCTAGGACTCAACGCATCTTTTCTCCAGATTCTTCTCGGGTATCACTTAGTGCGATAGCGTGTGAGGTAGTGCTTAAATATACCTTTCAAATATACATAATGGCATGTACTCAGGCAGCTTAAAAATAGGTCAAAAATTGATTTTTGGTAAAAAAAAAACACATTTTTTTTCTATAACCACTATTTTTTCTGGGGTATCAGTTAGTGCGATAGCGTGTTAAGTAGTGCTTAGATACACCTTTCAAACGTATATAGTGGCATGTACTCAGGTCGCTCCTAAGAAGCAAAAAACAAAAATAGATAATAGCCGCTAGGACTTAACGCATCTTTTCTCCAGATTCTTCTCGGGTATCACTTAGTGAGATAGCGTGTTAAGTAGTGCTTAGATATACCTTTCAAACGTTTATAGTGGCATGTACTCAGGTCGCTCCTAAGAAGCCCAAAAACGAAAAAAGATAATAGCCGCTAGGACTGAACGCATCTTTTCTCCAGATTCTTCCCGGGTATCACTTAGTGAGATAGCGTTTTAAGTAGAGCTTAGATACACCTTTCAAATGTATATAGTGGCATGTACTCAGGTCGCTCCTAAGAAGCTAAAAAACGAAAAAAGATAATAGCCGCTAGGACTCAACGCATCTTTTCTCCAGATTCTTCTCGGGTATCACTTAGTGAGAAAGCGTGTGAGGTAGACCTTAGATACACCTTTCAAACGTTTATAGTGGCATGTACTCAGGTCGCTCCTAAGAAGCCAAAAAACGAAAAAAGATAATAGCCGCTAGGACTCAACGCATCTTTTCTCCAGATTCTTCTCGGGTATCACTTAGTGAGATAGCGTGTGAGGTAGAGCTTAGATATACCTTTCAAACGTATATAGTGGCATGTACTCAGGTCGCTCCTAAGAAGCCAAAAAACGAAAAAAGATAATAGCCGCTAGGACTCAACGCATCTTTTCTCCAGATTCTTCTCGGGTATCACTTAGTGAGAAAGCGTGTGAGGTAGACCTTAGATACACCTTTCAAACGTATATAGTGGCATGTACTCAGGTCGCTCCTAAGAAGCCAAAAAACGAAAAAAGATAATAGCCGCTAGGACTCAACGCATCTTTTCTCCATATTCTTCTCGGGTATCACTTAGTGAGATAGCATGTGAGGTAGAGCTTAGATATACCTTTCAAATGTATATAGTGGCATGTACTCAGGTCGCTCCTAAGAAGCTAAAAAACGAAAAAAGATAATAGCCGCTAGGACTCAACGCATCTTTTCTCCAGATTCTTCTCGGGTATCACTTAGTGAGAAAGCGTGTGAGGTAGACCTTAGATATACCTTTCAAACGTATATAGTGGCATGTACTCAGGTCGCTCCTAAGAAGCCAAAAAACGAAAAAAGATAATAGCCGCTAGGACTCAACGCATCTTTTCTCCAGATTCTTCTCGGGTATCACTTAGTGAGATAGCGTGTGAGGTAGAGCTTAGATATACCTTTCAAACATATATAGTGGCATGTACTCAGGCAGCTTCAAAATAGGTCAAAAATTGATTTTTGGTAAAAAAAAACACATTTTTTTCCATAACCCCTATTTTTTTCTGGGGTATCACTTAGTGCGATAGCGTGTTAAGTAGTGCTTAGATATACCTTTCAAATGTATATAGTGGCATGTACTCAGGTCGCTCCTAAGAAGCCAAAAAACGAAAAATATAATAGCCGCTAGGACTGAACGCATCTTTTCTCCAGATTCTTCTCGGGTATCACTTAGTGAGATAGCGTGTTAAGTAGAGCTTAGATACACCTTTCAAATGTATATAGTGGCATGTACTCAGGTCGCTCCTAAGAAGCCAAAAAACGAAAAAAGATAATAGCCGCTAGGACTCAACCCATCTTTTCTCCAGATTCTTCTAGGGTATCACTTAGTGAGATAGCGTGTGTGGTAGAGCTTAGAAATACCTTTCAAACGTATATAGTGGCATGTACTCAGGTCGCTCCTAAAAAGCCAAAAAACGAAAAAAGATAATAGCCGCTAGGACTCAACGCATCTTTTCTCCAGATTCTTCTCGGGTATCACTTAGTGAGATAGCGTGTGAGGTAGAGCTTAGATATACCTTTCAAACGTATATAGTGGCATGTACTCAGGTCGCTCCTAAGAAGCCAAAAAACGAAAAAAGATAATAGCTGCTAGGACTCAACGCATCTTTTCTCCAGATTCTTCTCGGGTATCACTTAGTGAGATAGCGTGTTAGGTAGTGCTTAGATACACCTTTCAAACGTATATAGTGGCATATACTCAGGTCGCTCCTAAGTAGCCAAAAAACGAAAAAAAGTAATAGCCGCTAAGGCTCAACGCATCTTTTCTCCAGATTCTTCTTGGGTATCACTAAGTGTTATAGCGTGTGAGGTAGTGCTTAGATATACCTTTTAAACGTTTATAGTAGCATGTACTCAGGTCGCTCCTAAGAAGCCAAAAAACGAAAAAAAGGTAATAGCCGCTGGGGCTCTATGCTATCCATGACGTAAATTTTGCTGACTCGGTCATCCGTCCTATATCATACCACTAGCTTAGGTGTACCAAACAATAACATTACAATTTTTGAAACATGCTTGAGTTCGTTAAAATCTAGTCGACATATTTATGGGTATCAATAAACAATATTTCGTGATCGATTAATAAAATATATATTGAATAAACAAATATATACTTAAGATATAGCATTCCTTTTGTAACTTTAAAATAAATGTAAAATGTATAATAAACTTTTTATCTAAACTCAAACCAAATAACTTTAAAACAGAACCTTTCATGTAATATAATTTCCATGATATACGCAGCAAATGAAATAATTCTAAATTATTTTTATTTTTTATTTTATTTTCTTCGGAAAACAAACAGTGTAGTATAACTAATGTGATAAAATATAAGGTTCTATAGACCATTAAATTGTTTTCGCATAAAAAACCTAATAATAGATAGATTATATAAGAACTATAACGTATAAAATAAAAATCTGTAAAATGTATTTCGAACGACTGTGACGCACCCAAAAATACACTATAAATAAGTAAAATAAATATTCCACTACTTCCAATAAATTGGTTCATAAGGGTTATCATACATCTCAACCTTGTATATATATTTTCAGACCCACATAAAGCTACAATTTATGGATATTATCAACAAAGAAGCAAGTTTTTTCAATTCATAATTTTGCTATTACTATGTATCATAATCATCATAAAATTTTACTTAAATGAATTAAAGCTCACGTGGTGTATTATGTAAGGATCATAACGACTGTATCATAATGAAATGTATAAGATTTATAAATCTTACTTATTATATTTATTTTTAACATTAATGCAATAATTGCTAAGCTAAGTAACACTCCCGTTATTTACATTTCTTATGGAATCTCTCGATGCAAAGGTTGCCTAGAGATCACTTGTAGTGATAAGGCCGCCCATTGTCAGAGTCTATGTAAATTTTTAGCCGAAAAATAATACTGAGCTGAGAATAAATTTAGGCACTACCTATTAGGCACTTACTAAAAATTACTTTCATTTCTTCGAAACATTCCAAATCAAACACTTCATTCCCACGCCACGATAAGGTGCAGTTTCTATAGCGAGCACATGTTGCAAACAAAATAAAATGTTCTGGTTAAAAATACTCTTAAAGTATACCTTTGGTTTTGCAAGAAGTTCTTTTGTTTAAAAGTAATTGCTTACATTTTTTTTCTAAAGGGTACAAAAGTTTTTTATTCCAAATGTACTCGAGCACCCTTTAAAACTATTTATGACTTGACATTTATGTCAGTTTGGGTTCCCAACTCTCTTGAGATCTTACAGATGCGCTCAAGTGTGGGTTTGACCATACCGATAGCAAGTATAAAAAATAAATCTTTGGCGTATTTTGTTTCCTCTACCAATTTTATAAAGATTTGAAATTATGTATCTTTGAATATAATTCGATTTTTACAGTATGAAAATACTGTAGACACACTCGAAGTCATGCTACTAAATGGAAATCTAATCAAAGAACAAATAGGACGATATCTCTTTTCCTAATCTATATTTTTTAAATTAGTTATAAAAAGTTAGATTTAAGTAACTTCTAATTTGTACACAGAAATATTAATCTAGTCTGATTCAACTCTATTTTGATGATGGATATAACTGTTCTATATAATGTTGAAGAAATTGTTTTAAAAATGAAAAATACTTGAGAAACTACAAATGGTGCGGCGCCGGCGCACTGTTGCAAAAATCGCAAACCCCTATACAATTCTTTAATATTCGCTTGCAAATCTTCTACAACCTACTAATAGTCCATTGAAATGTTACACGAGCTTTGCATTTTCAAAGGACGCAATTTTATTTTTGGGACATTCGTGAGGGGTCAAAAGAAGCTTAACACTAAGTTTGTGGGGTCGCCGCCCTTGTCCCCACCATCTTGGACAAAAGGGTGCAAACACTTTATTCGCAAAATGGATGAGGTTGTTGAAGTTGTGGCATTTTTACAAGAAAAGTTACGGTCTAAGGACCTGCATGACGATGACAAGCTATTAATTTCGGCTCCTAGTTAAATTTATTTACAGGAGAGAGATCACGATACTGATGTCCTGGTTGTGAATCATAACCTCTCCTGGAATATGATGTAAAAGTAGGACTTGGGGAGCTTACGTTGCAATCAGCAGGCGACTCTTTATTATCTTCAAATAAGGAAATCCTTGTGTCGTTTCTGTAAAATAATTGTTTACTACACTTTGTCTGCGGTTTAGGCTCATTGTCTTCGCATTCATGTGAAACACATGAATGCTTACTTGTTGTTTCTTTTTGGGGAGGTTTAGCAGAATTGTCGTTAATAACATTGCGGCATTTTGAGTTTTCGCTTCTGCAGTTACTAATTTTCAACCATGATTTGTAAATTTTTAGTCGATTTTTGATCGAATCAGAAATATTACATTTTTTACAAACTTTTTCATAGTATGAATTTGATTTGCGAAACGAAAGCGGTATTGCAGGGATTATATTATTATTTACTAGCTTTTCAATAATGTATTGCAATGACTGATTAAGATCCTCGTAAAAACGTCGAAACTTCGTAGCTTGTACAATCCTCTTTAAGTTACTTTCATATTTTGTATATTTCGAATTACCCAATTTATGTTTAATTGTTTTTAACAATGATGAATCTATTTTGCTTTTAAAGTCAAACATGTTTTTATTAAATGTTTTTATTTCATTTGCTATTATAGCAAATGCTTTTTTTTCGCTATTCATGTTTGCACAAAATTAACTTTTAAAAAAATTAATAAGTAAGACAATTTGCGTAATAGGTTGAATATAAATGATAGCTTAGAAATAAATGTAAAATATTGCAAATATGGCAAAAAGTTACTTCTAAAATTAAAAAAATCATATAATTATTTTACATATGTACTAAAGTTATAGTCTATTCAACATATAAATGCTGCAACACCCACAAACTTATAAACTAACAATCATTAGATACACAAATGAAAAATCGCTCAAAATTTTGAGAAAACTACGTAATTAGTAACTTTGACGGAAATAATTACTTTATTCTATTATCAACAAGCCAAGTATACGCATTATTGCTATCAAAGACACAAGCAATTACTCAATTTTAATATTATATATAATATAATAATAATAAAATATATAATTAATGATAATTAAATATATAATTTAACATATCAATGAAATGAATCAAAATACCTAAATACTCAAACTAAAATACTTCACTAAGCACGATATAATATAGGTATGCGTCTAATGAAACGACTAAATAAAACTCAAAACAAAAAAGTATTCAGTCCCTGATACTTACGTCATCCCTCAAAAAACACACCAAATAAAAATACAAATTAAACTATATCAAAACCTTAAATTTTGCTAAAACAAAGCAAAATTAAAAATTAATGTTCACAACACTTAAAACACCCTACCCACAACATATCATCCTGTCTTAAAATTTAGAACTACAATGGGTCATGGCAAGGAACCCCATACGGCCACATATTTTTTTTGTTTTAACGGCTACTTAAAAGCCACCAAAGTACATGTCACACTATCTTTGACAGATAAAATCAAACAAAACTACAAACTGATGTTTTAAAGTGCTACATCATGAAAGTATAACGTCTTCCATCCTCTGCCACTCTTTCATTGCGTGGACTAGTAATCTAAATTTTTTTTATTATGTTTTTTACTCTGTGATCTAGGTTTGTTAGGTATTTTCACAAAAAATAAATTTTTGACCAATTTTGAAGCTGCCTGAGAACATGCCACTATATACGTTTGAAAGGTATATCTAAGCACTACCTTACACGCTATCACACTAAGTGATACCCGAGAAGAATCTGGAGAAAAGATGCGTTGAGCCCTAGCGGCTATTATCTTTTTTCGTTTATTGGCTTCTTAGGAGCGACCTAGTACATGCCACTATATACGTTTAAAAGGTATATCTAAGCACTATCTCACACACTATCGCACTAAATGATACCCGAGAAGAATCTGGAGAAAAGATGCGTTGAGCCCTAGCGGCTATTATCTTTTTTCGTTTTTTGGCTTCTTAGGAGCGACCTGAGTACATGCCACTATATACGTTTAAAAGGTATATCTAAGCACTACCTCACACGCTATCACACTTAGTGATACCCGAGAAGATTCTGGAGAAAAGATGCGTTGAGCCTTAGCGGCTATTACCTTTTTTCGTTTTTTCGCTACTTAGGAGCGACTTGAGTATATGCCACTATATACGTTTGAAAGGTATTCTGAAGCACTACCTTACCCGATATTGCACTAAGTGATACCCGAGAAAAAAATAGGGGTTTTGGAAAGAAATGTGATTTTTTTCACAAAAAAACAATTTTTGACCTGTTTTGAAGGTGCCTGAGTACATGCCACTATATACGTTTGAAAGGTATATCTAAGCACTATCTGACACGCTATCGCACTAAGTGATACCCGAGAAGAATCTGGAGAAAAGATGCGTTGAGCCTTAGCGGCTATTACCTTTTTTCGTTTTGTGGCTTCTTAGGAGCGACCTGAGTATATGCCACTATATACGTTTGAAAGGTATTCTGAAGCACTACCTTACCCGATATTGCACTAAGTGATACCCGAGAAAAAAATAGGGGTTTTGGAAAAATATGTGATTTTTTTCACAAAAAAACAATTTTTGACATATTTTGAAGGTGACTGAGTAAATGCCACTATATACGTTTGAAAGGTATATCTAAGCACCATCTCACACGCTATCGCACTAAGTGATACCCGAGAAGAATCTGGAGAAAAGATGCGTTGAGCCCTAGCGGCTATTATCTTTTTTCGGTTTTTGGCTTCTTAGGAGCGACCTGAGTACATGCCACTATATACGTTTAAAAGGTATATCTAAGCACTACCTCACACGCTATCACACTTAGTGATACCCGAGAAGAATCTGGAGAAAAGATGCGTGGAGCCTTAGCGGCTGTTACCTCTTTTCGTTTTTTGGCTTCTTAGGAGCGACCTGAGTACATGCCACTATATACGTTTGAAAGGTATATCTAAGCTCTACCTCAAACGCTATCTCACTAAGTGATACCCGAGAAGAATCTGGAGAAAAGATGCGTTGAGTCCCAGCGGCTATTATCTTTTTTCGTTTATTGACTTCTTAGGAGCGACCTGAGTACATGCCACTATATACGCTTGAAAGGTATATCTAAGCATTACCTCACACGCTATCACACTAAGTGATACCTGAGAAGAATCCGGAGAAAAGATGCGTTGAGCCCTAGCGGCTATTATTATGTTTCGTTTTTTGGCTTTTTAGGAGCTATCTTAATTAATATCACAATTATAGATTAGGTAGGTTTAGAACGAAATAAAGTTAATTAGCTTGATAATATAAATAAGACACCTATTATTGAGTGAACTTCTCGAATTGGTCGGATTATACTAGGCCGCTAACTTTTGGCCGCTAACTTCACGCCGCTCCGGGATTCGAACCCGGTGTCGCGGTTCTACTGTCAGTGTAACAGATCACTGAGCCACTACGACTACCATGTACTCACACGGCAATATAATATAAATTATAACAATTACAGCACATTATTAAACTGAAATAACGAAACCATTGTTATAAGAATCAGATGTTACGTTTTGTGAAGGCCAAGAGTTTAGCATTAATTTATATGCCACTTTTAGTACAGGCCAAAGATTATTTATTCCGTTATTGTGTACAGAAATGACACTTGTCTATGTGCTATTCAATAATATTTATGAAGTATTTAATTGATACAAATTCTTCGACACTTTGTACGTGTACAACCGGCAGGCTATTCGGCAGAGATAACGGAATCACTTGCTATGTTCCTAATATAATATTATTTTTTTCCTTTGCTTTCATCGACCTTTGCATACATGGGTGTTCGGTAAGAGTGCTCATGACCTATACTTTTATTGAAGGTCTCTGTCATCTCGGTCACAAATCGGGGCAAAATAAGATAAACATTTTTTTTTTCTTCTCAGCCATGTGCGTCCACTGCTGGACGTATGCCTCCCCCATATAGGGGGGATTTGCCATTACTCGCCACGCTTGGCAGGCGGGTTGGCGACCGCAGTACGATTTCCGATCCTCAGAAGGCGCTGCTGCCCACCTTCTGATACGTGATCTCTTAGCCGACTCTTACGGCACCCACGGGAAGAGATGGGGGAGTACTATTCTAGGCCGGTACCACCACGGCCATATAAACGGCCAGATAAACAATAAGTAATAATAATAATCCTACTTAATATTATAAATGCGACAGTTTGTGAGTATGCTTTCACTCAAAAACTACTGAACGGATTTGGATGAAACTTGAAACACAGATTATACCAGGATTAACATATAGGCTTAAATTTTTTATCACCATCATCACATTTTTTCATAACCACGCGGGTAAAAGGGATTTGGACGAAATTTGGTATGTGGATATTTCAGGTCCCGGAATAACACATAGGCTACTTTTTATCATCATCACTACGCGAGTAACACCGCGGGCGCAGCTAGTTTAAAATATATAAATTAATATATTAGAAATTTCTTCTAATCACAGTAGGTAATATTATAAATGCGAAAGCTTGTTTGTATTTATGTAGGTGTGTATTGTTACCTCATCGCGTCTTAATAGGTTTGTAGCTCAATAGGTTTGAATAAAATTCGGAATGCAGCCAACTTACACTTAGGCTTTTTTATCCCAAAAAAATTACGGTTCCCCTGGTATAAAACAAAAATCTTATAATATTATAAATGTGTAAGTAATTCTCACTGTTACGTTTTCAAACCTATACAGCTGAACCAATTTCGATGGATGTCGGTATAGAGAAAAATGAGATTTGTGAGAAGGGCATAGGCTGCTTTTTGTCCTGTATCCTTGATTACTAATGTAGAAGGAAAACCACAGTCCACGTGGATGAATGCAACAAGCGCATTATTAATAAATCTAGACAAAAAATGCCATACAAATGTGCTCTAAGTATGTCGTCAACGCTGTCAAAACGCAAATGGCCGAATTACAGTAATAAAATAATAACCGCAGCTTACAGACGTATTTATTATATAGTCATTATGACCTGAATAACAGAAGTCGACGCACTCGTTTATGTCATTGATTTGTCTATTTTTTTTTAATCATTCACACAAGGTCTTCGGGTCCCAAACTAGGCAGAGCCTGTGTTATGGTAACCTGATGACTGATACTTATACAACACACCCAGACACAGGTCAAACAAACATGTGTATACACACAAATATTTGACCTGTCCGGGAATCGAACCCGGGACCAGCGGCTCAGAAGGCAGAGTGCTACCAATTGCGCCAACCAGCCAGCCAATTTTTTTTTATTCGCTTTTTTGTCCCTTTAAACCATACTACAATAATACAAACAATATTACATTTAAATATATTATATTCGAATATAACACCCACACAGTTAATTAAAGTGACATTGCACGCGCAACGCATTAGCCTTGGTTGTTACGTAAATATCTCGAAAGGCCTTCAAGAAGGGCGTCCTTGATACCCACCCCCTTACCCCCCTAACCCCATATAACACTCCACCACGGGACCAAGCGCGAGGCCGTTCGTAAATGAATATAATATTTCGTTCAATGAAATAGCGGGTTATATGTTTTTTAATATTTGTAATTGAATACCGGTCTTTGAGGAAGGAATATGCTTTATTCTTGAAAGTTCTTAAGTTGTATTGTATCATAAATCGTTTTCTTTATATACTTTAGAGAAATATTTATCCATCGTTTGATTACTTGATAGTCAGTGACGACGTGGTCGAGAGTTACCTTCAACAAACTTAACCAAAACAATAACGACGTCTCAAAAACAGCTGCCTGGACACAAAATGTTTGCTGTTTTGTTATTTTTATTTGAGCGAACTAAATACTTAATATAAATTTACTTTGTTACTTTTATCGGAATCCCGGATAAAAATCTGGGAATAAGATTCGAACTAACGTCTGTCGGCTTATTGCAATCAATTCGTTATAAGTTGTCAAAATCAATAATGTTACAAGCATAGTATATTAAAGATCATAAACTATGAATACATAAATCTTAGAAGAAGGCTTAGAAGAATATTAGACACTCTTATGGCACACATAAAGATGGACCCTCTATAAGATACAAGTTCCTTGATAAAACAGAATGTATATGAAATATTGTAATATATTAAAGACAGTTAAGTAAAAAAATCACTTGAATTTAAAAAACATGTTTTTAAATACAGGACATGCTCAGAAAGACCAGAACGTGTCTTTTCTGTGAAAAATCACGGGGCCAGTAGAAATATCTACTTTGTAAGTCAACCGTATTTAATAGTTAATTAATGAAATTCGTCAATAGTTTTAATAATTTTGAGTTTGATCACTGGCTTCATTCATCATTATTATCTAACAACCGGCTAGTACTCGCGTAATATTTGACGGGAAATTACTCTTCGACCAGTTTGATTAGTGTTATTAATATCAGCCCTTTGCTTACGCCAATAGTGGCAATAGTATAACATTGCTTTGCAACTAATGTGATAAGATATTATTATTGTTATAACGTTCTAATCACGCACTATCTTGCGTTAGTCCTAATAACTAAGGTTATCATCATCAAAAGTGCAAAGATACGTACGCTCCCCGTTCTTAATCACTTTGTTGAACATACATGATTAATATTAATACTTACTAGTTACGCCCTGCGGTTGTACCAGCGTGGTGCTGATCATCATCATCATCATCATCATCATCTCAGCCATAGGACGTCCACTGCTGGACATAGGCCTCCCCCATTGATTTCCACAAGGACCGGTTGGAAGCGGCCCGCATCCAGCCCTTGCCTGCGATGGTGATGATGGTGTTGATGAAAATAAGCCTATGAGTTAATCCAGCTATCTCCATACCAAATTTCATTGAAATCAGCCATAGCAGTGCAGCCGTATGAGCATGAAAAGGTAACAAATATACACACATACATACCTACAGACATACACACAAACTTTCGCATTTATAATATTCGTAGGAAGTAGGATACCATGAACAATCTTTTTGTAGCAGTGTAGACGAAATATGCTCATTGTTTGATATCTGAAAATTAAAAATGGGACAAAGATACTAAGAAAAATGAAGAAGAGACAACAGCTTTTGAGATCATTTCTAATTTTTAATTTTATTTTATTTTATTTAAAAAAAAAAAAAAAAATACGTTTTTACTTTTAATTTTAATATAATTTATATGTTTAGTATTTGACCTCTGGCCCTTGATTCGAAGACGGAATCAGTCTGTTGACTAGCGATCAATGATAGCTGCTCAAAGATTGACAGTTTGTCAGACAAGAGGATGGTAGCTATCCAGGCGGGTACTAGAAGGCACCCTACTATCTTGCTGAGGATTTGACGATACTATAAAATTAAAAGCAAAACCTGAGGTTCGACCCCGATCGTCATATTTATAGCCAAAAATAAATCACCTCGCCAACTAGTAGTAACATAGTGCTTGACACTGGTTTTTAATCGTATATAATAATGTCGTTATATTAATATATAAAAAAATAAGAATAATTTATTTTGTCATATTCGGGTGGCGTACAGCTGTAATTATAAAATAACGGTAAAATAAATGGATATGAGACATTTACATGCCTCCACAGTTGAAAATGATATAAAAATAAAATAAAATATAAAAATGTAGGTATAAAAGTGCTAACTCCTAAAATAACTATTTAGTTACATAAATACTAGTCACTAGTCATGGATGCCAAATTACTTGTAAATAAATCAATCATTTTGTTGTCGAGCGTATTACTTATTATTTTATATTGAAATTGGCACAATTTAATGCAAAACATAGCGGTATTTTTTATTGTTTTGTAAAGGTTGAGCTTATTTTTTACTTTTTTGCTTGATAACAGCAATAATTTGAAGGTAAAGTAATACCTACAGGTTGCGTTGTTTATTTGAACTACGTAGCGGGAAGTCAAATTGTAAAGATCGCAATTTTGTCTACTTTTTATGTACGAGTAAGTTTAATTATGGTGGATTATTTAACCTTAAAGTGCCTGATGGATCAAAAAAAAGGACATTCACGTATTGATTTTTTATTTCAGAATGTGTTAAGAATTTGAGGAAATATCATAACTTTATCTTATCATAAAATGAAACCTAAAGAGAAGTTAGAATAAGATTTAAGTATATATATTTTTAATTGATGCAATGAATTGGACGTCATTACTTGATACTGAGTAAAGGCACATACTGTATAAAAACAAATTAAATAAAACTTTGATCATTATAAAATCACGTCACACACAACGCAAATAACATAAAAGTATATCTTAGTAAGTGGACTATCGTATTGAAGCAAAAATGTACAAACCTACGTTTGCCTGACAAACTTATTATCTGAACAAAAATACAATACATATAAATATTTAATATAAAAATATATATTTCTTGTTAAATATTGTATAATCGCAGAAAAAAAGATTTATACAAATCCATACAAACGACCTCAACTCGCATCTGTTCTATGGTTCATAATCTATGACCAAACACTTGAGTTCGGAATTTAAAAGTGCGTTCTGTCAACTGTCTTGCGCGCTGATTGGCTGATGAGTGCGTGACGTAGTCGGAAACGTAGCTCCAATAGAAACATTGGCCTTCGGTAGCACACGTATTTGTATATTCTGCTGGCTTCTGCTTGCCTTATTATAATGCCATAATATTCGAACAAAATTGAATATTCCTGAGGTTAGCACTTATCCTTGATATCCATTAACGTTTAAACGGTTTTACACAAAGATTCTTATTAATAACTTGTTAAGGTTCATTTTAGTCAACAAACAAAGATGTAGGTATCTATTTTTGTTTTCATATTAATGACATTTTCAATTTCGTCGACATATATTATTTTGATAATACCTTTTCGAGAAGTAGGGCTATGTTGTATTTAAACGAAGGATTTTCAAGAATTCTTTTAATTGCGCAGCGAAGCGGTCAGCCTGTTTTAACTTTAAACTATTGAACTATATGTAAAGCTCTAACATCTTTAAACCTTCCCATTGGCCGGAACAATAAATGAACAATACAAAATAGGAACAATGTTATTATTACGAGTGACCGAATTAAGTGCCGTGGTGGTACCGGCCTAGAATAGTACTCCCCCATCTCTTCCCGTGGGTGCCGTAAGAGTCGGCTAAGGGATCACGTACCAGAAGGTTGGCAGCAGCGCCTTCTGAGGATCGGAAATCATACTGCGCTCGCCAACCCGCCTGCCAAGCGTGGCGAGTATTGGCAAATCCCCCCTATACGGGGGAGGCATATGTCCAGCAGTGGATGTTTAAGTGCTGAGAAGAAGAAGAAGAAGAAGAATTAAGTGCTTGTAAAGATAATCCAGTTTTAATCAGAAAAGTTTTTCACCTGATAGTAAGCAAGAATTCAATGAAATGGAATACAGTTAAAACATAATTGTGCAACTAATTTTATACTATATTCTCGAACAATCTATATTGTCCCGATCTATATATACATATCGATCGGTATAGATCGGATACGGTATTCATATACCATACATAAACATGTATGGTATATGAATACCGCTTATTGTTACTTGAAGTACTAACATTGCATAAATAAATAATCGAAACAGTTATATAGGCAGGAAGTATGTATTCTTAAATAGATAGATATACATAAAGGTTTTCATTTCAATTTCATTGGAAGTGTATTATTCGTATTAAGTACTTGTAGCGCCCCGCGGTTGCACCCGCGTGGATTACGGTTTTCCCGCTACCTCAATTATCCCACGGGAACTATACTTTTTCCGGGATAAAAATAGACTACCTATGTGTTAATCCAGGGCTTAAACTATCTCCATACCAAATTTCATCAAAATCGGTGTAGCCGCTTGAGCGTGAAGAAGTAACAAACATACACACATTTACACAAACTTTCACGTTTATAATATTAGTATGATTCTATCATAATAATTATAAAGTATATTATACATGCCTTAACTATTATATTGCTTTTCTTACAAGTTACCAGGGGTGCAGAAAGTTAAACAGAATGTTATTGATAAAAAGAAATAGTAGCGTGATTGAGGAATAGAAACATCGCAGCTCGCGTGGTCTACAGCTAATTCAATGTAGAGCAAATATATACGTGATTAGTGTCGTATTGTATACCAAATTTGATATATTTAAATAACTTAAGAAGTAACAACAATACATCTAGATTTATAATCTACCCAGGTTTTTGAACTCTAAACAAGAGATGATAACAAAGTCGTAAGCTCGAACTGTGACCATGGCATATTATTAATCAATGATTAATGGCATGGAAAATATATAAGTATAATATATATATTTTAACTGCGCTCTGCGGTTATGATCAGTAATCAGTAATCATTTATTCCCAGAAACACAATTTATACAAATAACATAAGCATATTCTATAAAATTAAAGTAATTTTAATAAATGTAATTATTATGCAACGGGCCCCAAACTACGCATAGCCTGTATCTTGGGCGCCCAAACCTACAGCTTTACTTATAGTTTGTTGCGTGACAGTACGCGCGCGGTCTACAGTTTTCCTATTACAGTATATTTTTTTCATATAAAAAGTAGCGTATGTTCTATTCTAGACCAAAATCTATCACTCTGCTAAACATTATGACATTTTGCCATTTTGACGTGATTAAACTACAAACGTACAACATATACAAACTTTTACATAAATAATATTAGTAGGCTTAATCCTAATATACCTTGATATAGCGAAAGTCTGACTGGCCGGTTGGCGCAGTTGGTAGCACTCTGCCTTCTGAGACGCTGGTCCCGGGTTCGATTCCCGGATAGGTCAAACATTTGTGTGTATGAACATGTCTGTTTGACCTGTGTTTGGGTGTGTATATGTATATAAGTATATATATATATATATATAAGTATGTATATAAGTATATATCAGTCATCAGGTTACCATAGTACAGGCTCTGCCTAGTTTGGGACCCGAAGACCTTGTGTGAATGTTATAAAAAAAAAAAATCTCTTAGATGTTTTCTGTGCAATCTCAACTGTTCGACTAGGTAAAACGACGTTTCTGAGATCACACATTGGATGATAAAATTAACAATGTTGTCTATGACAGTTCAACATATATGCTATTAAAACTGACGTGGTTTTGACACATTATGAATGTATAAAACACGAGAATTAGTCACGTAATTAATTAAGACAGATTTACATACCTCATTATTGCTACATTCTGATTACGTTTATACCAAATAATAGAATATAATAATATGACAACTATATGAAAATAGATTTTTAAATGGAATACTTATATGAGACGCGGAAGGCGCTAAACGACATAGATAAAGTATCATAACAAACGCTGCTAAAAGATTAGCAATGGTTCAATATGCAAATGATGAACTGTCTATTCTTAGAGTTAGCGTGACAGAAACTTGTGACGTGCCTATCTACCTCAGATTCTTTGTTCAAAATAGCTCTATAAATTTGCCATAGAGTAACGTAATCATACGTTTCAACAGTTGAGACAAATATATTAGATTTGAGCAGTAGCCAAAAGCAGGAGTTATCAGATCGTCGTAAGGGTTCCGTCACTGACAACAGTTTCTTTTATACCCTATAACGTTTGACCACCGTCTCACAGCTGTTGTAGAACAACAAGTGAGGCCAACTTGGCCTACAGTGATAATTTATGACTGCACTCTCTCCCCGTTTCATCTACAATAGCTTACGATGATTAGCTTCAGGCGCCTGCCTGAAGCTAGGCCAGCCATTCAAATTGAGGCACATTTTTTTCCCACTCACAAAACCAGTCTACTGCATCGACGCTGAGCAGGGTAAGTGTTTGTCTGTCATTATTTGATTAACGTTTGTCTTTTGTTTAATTTGTTACTATTTCACTCTGAAACTGCTGAACGGATTTGCATGAAATATGGAATGAAGATAGCTTATACCCTGAAATGACACATAATGCTGCTTTTCATCCCGAAAAAACTATAGTTACCGCGAGATAATTCAGTAGCGGGAAAACTGTAGTCCTCAAGGTTGCAAATGCGGGACGAAGCTCGCAGTCTAGTTTAATATATCAATGAAGATTATTAGTAATAATACTTCACAAAGCATCTGTACACATATATATAGACTAGCTATAAGCCTGTATTAACTTAACATTATACATGTATTGACCGCATCTGCACTTAACATCAGGTGAGACAGCGGTCTAACGTAAGCTTATAACATTAACAAAGTTGACACTACAAGAAAAAATAACAAGTAGATATGCAACAAAAAAAAAAAAGCTACAGAATTGCATAAAAGTGATTCTTTGAGACCGTAAAACTACTTCAAGTTTTCATAATTGCTTCAAAAAGAAATGATTCGGCTATTTGCAGTAACTGACTTTTTAACTGCAGATCATTTTTCTGTCATTATGATAAAAATAACTGCAGTAGCATTCTCTAGGTTTTCGAATTTATTTTCTAACACAGAAGATACCTTATTGAAAAAAAAAGGATTCAACTATAAGGCAAGTAGCCTTATATCCCTATAAAATTTGAGGTTGGTTCCTCGACAATCACTCAAAAATTAAAAAAATAATAATTTGTGGTTTGTGTTGCTAAAAATCTGTATAAAAAGTTAACTGTTATTATAGTTATTGAAAACTATCTGAAAAGTAGTGAATGAAACTATGTGGAATTTCACCATGTTTTGTGTGCAAAGTAAAACAATAAAAAAAATATTATTTTCAGATTTTATTACATTATTCAACGTGTGATTTCACCTAGATGTTGCCATCAATTTAACTTCTGCACAACATTTACTTCTGACGAGCATTTATAAAATATATATTTTAGTTGTAAATAATACTTATAATATCTTCAACTTACAGCACTGTTTGAGCTGTTGCCCTGCGGGTCAAATAAAATATTAGTGTTTTTTATTATTTATTTTATTATTTATTTATAAGAACACCAACACTGTGTACACTAATGCGTTTACAAGGATTGCGCTTAACACACTAAGAGGCAAATGCCACAGCAGTTAAAGGTGTAGACAACATGCAAAATTAATTTATATTATTTGAACGAGTAACAGATGTAAAATGTAATATAGACATAATAAAAATAAATTTAGAAATAAATTGACTTGATATAGTAATAACTATGACAAGTAATGTTGCAATGGCAAGTGAAAATTTATAAATAGATCATGAATTAAAAGATTATATAGTAAAATTGCAAATTAAAATTTATATCATTACACGCGTGTTTTAGCCAAAATTATGTGAAGTTTCATAAACTACTTAATCTAATCTCATAAAATAGATAATGAAATTTACGTAATGTTACAGCATTATGTTTACATTTATTTGTAAACGTTTAGCACCAAAATCCATTTGCTGATCGCGCATGCGTGTAACGCCACGTCCACAGATTATGCAGAAAAACTGCATTGCAACCTCCTTTGTCTAGCTGAAGTTGTATCTTAATGGTGAAAAATTTACATTATGATAACGTGGTCTATAGAAAAGCTGTATCGTAATGTCATTTTTTAAGTTTATTTCGATGGCTTGTCTGAAAAGACTGTCATTCAAGTTTTGTTATAGATTTTTATTATTTATATTTCAGTATGAGATTAGATAAATGATTTTATCTTCTCTATATTTTAAGAACTTTTATTGTGAATCAATTTCATAAACTACTACTATATAAGCTCATTATTATGAGGTTTCTCAGCTCCCTTATTCAAAACGTTAGATGAGTTACCAAACCGATTCACTTCGATATCGAAGAGTTCTGAATCAGGGGGCACGTTATGACTTAGGTGTATAAGTATCAAAATTAGCCTTACTTACTTTTGAGAATTGAGTTTCTTTATTAGGGTACATTTGATTTTAAATGCTCTTAATTTTTTTGTATTTACTTAGCTCCGTAGCGGTTCAGTAAATTTGAATTAAAATCGGACTTGGACTATTAATGCGAAAATTAGATATTGTTCCCGTCCAGCTTACACCACAATAGTTGAATGATTTTTCATTAAATTATGTACTCAGACATACTTGAGTCATGAAGTCAAAATAGCACAAAAGAGAGTTTTTTTTAGATTTTTTAATTCCAACTTCCAAGCATATAAAGTCTCAAACTAGCGTTTGCAGTATATTAGCACTTGAACCATGTCAAAATTGTGTTGAGCTGATACATTTTACCTGAATGATAATTAAATAAATGTTATTCAACTGTGGTAAAAGATAAAGCAAAAATATTATATCAAACATGTCATAAGAAATAGCGATGGAAGATTTACATATACTGTGTCAACACTCAATTTAAGATGAGTGTGAAAATTGTCGTAGAGAATTGAATAATATGCCCCGAATGATGACAAGTACCGACAATCCGACTAGTTGTTTAGAAGCCGACACTGTACTGATGCCGGCACTGGCTGTGCGTAATGTTTACATTACAATTGACTCAGCCGTCTCATATAGATTATGAAAGTAAATTAGATAAGCAAATTCGCGTTTCGAAACATCGCTGCATCAACCGACCTAACCGATATTCAAATCAGGCTCGGTAGCCTCGAACGGATTGTTCACAGATTGAGCCGTATCTAAAAGGCGTAAGGCCGAGTATCGCGGAAGTGACCGTTGCGGCGCGAGCGTCAGAATAGATGCGGCCTGTCGTGTGCAGAAACGCACACGCAATAGAAGACGGGCGGTTAGCGTTGAGCGCGCGGGTCGAGGCGCTAATAGCCCGGCCATGGGCGGTGCGGGGCCGCTTTGACAGTTTCTATGCAAATGTATGCGTTGTGCGACCAGTTTTCGCCTCTCAGAGCGGTTCCGGGCCCGCTCTTGCTCACGTCTATTCACGCACATAGAACCCTAAAGCAAATGTTACCAAACTTGATTTATATTATACATAATTTTACGCCGTATCGCTGTGTGTCATAAATTCACAGTTCTACGAGCGTAGGCCGCTTGTGGCGGATCTACGTGAATCATTGTGATAATGCATTCGTAGCTCGTTGATACAATGAAATGAGAATCCTTCCTTCGAGGTCACGCAGAATGAATAAATGGTGCAATATCTAGTTTTTAAAAAAGAAGAAGAAAATACGTTTGTCGCATTATCAAGTTCAATAGCCCCGAATCGGCAACACGTGTATGCAAAAGTTTTGGATTCGAAGAGCTACTGCGCAAAAACACCTTTTTGCAGTAACGTTATAAGGTGGAAACTGCTTTAAACTGTAACACTATTATTATGTATAGAATTCTGCGGAGTTTCAACACATATTTATCAATGACTCGATAGCTCCATACCTACCTATTTTAAACCCATCCAGATTGACTCCCAAATGAGGCTACGCGCAGCGCATTTTTTTGTATAATCCTATTACGACTTCCTGGTGAGGTCGCGCCCCCGATTCTCGTGAGGCCACTCGCGCAGTTTAGCTAGATATAATAAAATGGGACAATACTTTCCTCGTATCCATATCGTATATTCCAACAGTCCTCGTATCGTATCAATAAACCATCAGCGCTCTCATGAGCTATGCACAACTATCATAGTTCGGTACACTGAATGTGCGTCGCGTTGCGTTCACTAGTAAGACACTGGGTTCACTGGAGTGGCGTGCGGGCCGCGCGATTACTTCCGCATATTGCAGCGCGCGCGCGCGCTCGCTCGCTAGTCTGCCGTGCGCGTTGCTCCTAGCCGTAGGAAGCCTCGCTCGCGAATGCGACCGCCGAAAACTCTTCACGCCGCCCGAATGCAGAAAATTCGGACGCGCCGAGTGGGGGACGCTCTACGACTATCCGAAACGTGTACGTGCAGCGCTTCGCTATGAAAAAATCCAAGGTTAACGTGCGCTGCCAAAAAAAGACGCACGCAAAATGAAAAAAGACGGCTAGAGCGGTGCCCCTCGCGGGCCCTCGACGGCGGTGCACCGACTCTGCACGCCGACCGAGGCCAGCCGCCGCATTCGCGATTACCGTGCTTACGTACCGTGCCTAGGAAGTACTTACATACCTACTAATAGAGTTTGTTGTTCGACAAATCTGTAAGCGAAACTTCTTTGTATCGGGATAGACGCCCGACAGAGGGTTGAACTATACGAGAACTTTATTTTAAATATTCTTATAAAATTCTTTCAGACATCAAACTTGAGGTTAACATTAAGGTTGACGGTCGCCGTGGCGCAGTGGTTAGTGTCAGTGACATGACTACTGTGTCTCCGGGACCCTGGGTTCAAATCTCGGCAGGGGCATACATTTATGCGATGAGTTTAGATGTTTGTGCTGTGATTGTGTGTGTCCATGCCTCCCGCGATACAGGGAATCCTAGTGCGAGGGTCTGAGTGTGATAAAAAAAAACCAATAAGATGTTGTTACTACACCTTCCAGCAGTGGACGTCCTAAGGCTGAGATGATGATGATGATTACTTCAACCTTACAAGCATGTCAAAAATATCATCTTCATCTAGAATTACTCATATAACTTTCAAAAATTATTATACATGGATTAGATCGATTTTATGGCCTTAATGTGTATTATACCTGCGTAATCGATAATTGTAGCGTTTTAAGTGTTTATCTACTTTCCTCTTCGTTTTTGTGATGTGCGAATGTACTCTTCATATTGAACTTAATAATGAAGTATGGATGGATGGTATAGGTTCTGCATCTGTGCCTCTTTTTAGTACATCAATACTGGTTATATTTGTAACAGAATAAAATTGAAATGTATTATGAATTGCTATAAAAAATAGTAATATTTAATAGTTTATTAATGCATAAAAATACTAGGTACATTGTGTAAATATATATGATTTGGATAATATACATTTAAAATTTCAATTAAATAACAGCAAATAATTCAATCATTTTTTTATTTTTTTTTTATTTAAGGATCTTCAAACAGTACATAACTAAAAATTACAATTGAATGCGAAAAATATAAGTATAGGTAGTTTATGTACCAACAGCGAAGACCACAGATTAACGAAGAACACAGATTAATATAATGAATAGATAATCATGTCTATTTGAAATAAGTATTTCGATCTCACGTTTCAAATCCCACTTTTTGAGATGATGGTCTTAAACTGTATAATAGGTTTATTTATTTTTTAAATTAATAATTATTCTTATCTGTAGGTATCTTGTTTATAAAACAAGACAGACCATATATTTAGTTCCATAATCCACAAATCTTTGCCAGATAGAAAGTTCTATATTTTTTTATTTATGCAAACAAAGATAAGTATAGCGATATTGTGACGTAAGGCTGTCGAAATAGAGAATACTTTTTTTAATATAGACGATGGTTTCCAAGTACCAGCTACTTGAAATCTGATTATAAAATTAGTCCAATTCCAGGTGCATCATAACACTGCCTGACCTCTAGATACTGGAGCGATTGTTGTGTGCACAACAATTTTATTAAAAAAAAAGGAAGTTCAATACGTAACTTAAAAATGGAATTGTTACACCACAGACAAACATATTAATATACATGTAAGATTTATCCGACGCTTAGATTTGTATATTAAGTGAAAACACAGGAAGGCATTATATCAGAATTATATTTTTTTGAGTGAGAACCAACCATACTTGCTCAACAACTGCCACCCCAATTGCGAATGAAGCAAATTAGGTGCATGAACCTAATTTATGCGATCCACGCCCTTGGAGCTAGTGCCTCATCTCCCCTTTTTAATATCATCGAGATTCTGCAGCTGTTTTGGTTAAGGCTGAGGCTGTAGACAAATGGAATTTTTAACAACTTTTTTCAGCTAGATCAATACAGAGATATATAAAGAGAGAATGTTTAAATATATGCATTATGTTGTTTTTGAGAGGTTTATAATATTATGGAGACCACGGAGGCAATCGCAGCATAGGATCGTCACCGACAAGGTGGACCTGACTAAGATCGTAAGTAAGGGCTGCTTCGAACTGGTCCTTGGGGAAAACAATGGGAGGATTGGTGACTTCTGAGACTATTTTATAAAAAAACACACACTCTCTGCTGCGTCCACGCATGCCCTTGCCGGTTAGATTACCTACTTGACTAATATACATAGTTTAATCGTATATTCAGCTAAATAATGATCTATTTACATATATTATCTTCTAGTAAGTTGTGTTTCAAATAACATGTACTTTTTTTTCAAATATTAAATACACAATATTCAGTGTTGATCCTGCGAGTTCATTATTTCTGGCTATTATGGAGTGTGCACCGCCCTTCCTCCCGCGTGAATTGCATGCAGGAAGAATATATATAATATATTTTATTTTATTTTTTATTTATATATTATATAATATACGTTAGGATAATATTATACACATGCAATCCTACGTCCGGTTACGTTAACCTCTTCACCGCGTGTTTTGGCTCTGCACGAGGCATCCTCAGGAGCTATTAACGCGTCAGGACTAGAGTGGACTAATTATTAAAAATAATGCAATGAACGCCTGATGCTGTAAACTTTCATCAGTTTATTTATAACTAATAATAATATTGTGAAACGCCTACTTATCCACGGAAGTATACTGACTTTTCGAGGTCACACTGCGCTGTGTACTTGACTATTATCGTAGTAGCGTGACGACGATAATTCACAAAAATCAGTTATATATCTTACGAATTTTTACTCCACATCTATAGCTTCAAAGTCTATGATTTTTAAGAATTAAAATTTTACATAAATTTGGAAATCATGTGTGCATAAGGAAACTGCGCATTTTTCGAGGATAAATCTATAAGTATATCTCATATTTATATATAACAAAAGTAACGCTTACTTTACATGTTTATTGTTTAGTAAAAATGTGAGGAACACGTTGTTTTTAGTTACTACTTGCAGTGCCCACACTAGGACTGAAATCTATAGATCGTGCTTGAACTTTGCGTATGGTGAACTTTGCTAAGCAAATACTCAAATTCTAAATTCTCTAAGTTCAATATATCTCTAATTACTACTTATTTAACCTTACTACCCACAATTTTAATAAAAAGATCTATTTTTAGTGTCGTTATCAATAAGTGTGATACTAATTTTGACTTTATCGTTACCGCATAAGAATTTATCTTACATATAGTATTTCCAGAATTTCAGTTTAGTTTAGTTGAACGAAAGAATCAATATCATTAGCTGATAAGGGTTTAATAGGTTATACCTATCCTATCTTTTTAACAGACTTGAAAAAAGAAGGAGGTTGTATGTTCGACCGTATTCGAGTATGTATGTTCACCAATTTCTTCTCCATTTTTAGAACGATTCTCAAAATTATGTTTATGTTTGATAGATACCTTTGATAAAGATACCTTACCTTCAAAGTAGTCCCATTCAAATTTCATCAAAATCGGACAAGCGGTTTTTGAGTTAGACTCCAATAACTGAAGAGTGTAACCTCTACTTGGACGACTTCCTGACTGAGGTTGAAGAAATCGGTGAACATACACAATGACATTTGATCCCGTGAGTAGCAAAGGTCACTGAAAATGGTGAAAAAAAATTTTTTTTCATAAAATTGAACCGAATACAACACTTAAAAGTGTGAAATAACTAGTAGATCAAGTTACTTCACATTTTTGAGTGTTGTATTTGGTTCCATTTTTTTTGTGTACAGCTTTTTCTTCAGGGTATAATGTAAGATCTCTATGTATCTGTCCCATTGCAACAAATGGGCGGAGCGCTATCAATTAAAGTTTTATTTTTATTTAGGCCTCCGATATCTATTGATTTGGCTCTAATTCCATACAATATGCACCTAAAAGAATAATAACAATCATGTACATGGCGTTTCCTTATCAATAACGCAAGGCCACGAGTACTCTGATAACATTTGAATTAGGATACAGGATGTTCGCTTTATCACGATGTATTTTGTTGCTGTTTTGTGACAAATACTATAGATATAAACAAAAGATGGGTCGGCCTTTTGTTAAGAACATTTTATTGATTAGATTTTTTTGTTTGTTTGTTTCTTAGTATTCAATGTAATAAACAAATGGGTTATGTGCCCTCTAAATTGATTTTTTTATTTTATATTAATAATTTTGTGATGATATTATGAATTATGAATTGATATTATGAATTGAATCGTTCACAAAATTGATATGTTTTTAAGTATATATATCACATTTGAGACTTTCAAAAAAATTAAGCTGAATTATAATAGAGTCAATACTGTCTATGTAGCAAAATGGGTACCTAAAATAGTAGGCGTATATTTTTCAACTGATGTAACAGTTGATTATACGTCGAGTACAGTTAGCATAAAAAATAATTCTTCGAGTAATATAACATCACGAATAATATTGATATAATAACTCAATATTATTGGACCATATCTATGTCTAGATTTTGATGTCCTATGGCTTAGATAATGATAATTAAAAGTTAACTAATGATGAGATGATCATAATTATTAAATATATAAAATAAATGAAATATCTTTCATTCATTCATTCATCTCAGCCATTGGGTGTCCACTGTTGGACATATGCCTCCCCCGATTGGGGGGAATTGCCAATACTCGCCACGCTTGGCAGGCGGGTTGGCGAGCGCAGTATGATTTCCGATGCTCAGAAGGCGCTGCTGCCCACCTTCTGGTACCACCCTTAGCCGACTCTCACGGCACCCGCGGGAAGAAATGGGGGAGTACTATTCTAGGCCGGTACAACCACGGCGCCATGAAATATCTTTATTGCAGGCAAAAGGACCCATAGATAACAAAATATAACATTACGTTTGTTTAGTGACATGGCCTTTCTAATCAGCAGAAAAGTAATTATGTATTCTATGGTAGCAAGGCTACGGTCGCCGTTGCGGTCGAACGCCGCAAAAAAATACGTCATTTCCTAGTGCGTTTTGTTGTTGTAGAAGCTATTTACTATTCTGTGAGAAAGTGTTTTTACTGAAACTCGTATGAAGGTTGCATTTTAATGGAGCTATGTATATTGGTTCATGAGAAAGTGACTTTTAGCAGTAGTTAGACGTAATCGTAAACGTCTACCTCGGACAAATAAAAAAAGAAGAATTATGTGACTTAACACTGTTAAAGTTGTATAATTAAAATAATATCTAAGTTTATTTTAATACAGTAACTACATAGCTTGAAAGTAGCACCAATTAATGATAAGTAGAAAGGGAATATATTGGCTTGGTATGGGCAGGTCATGAGGAGCGATGAAAAACATGTAATAAAAATGATACCAAAAAATGGAACCGGCTTCAACACTCAAAAGTGTGAAATAACTTGTTGAAGTCGGTACCATGATGGTTCAGAAGTAACTATTATCAAAATATTGTAATCATGGTATCGACTTCGATAGGTTATTTCACATCTATCAGTTTTGAAGTGGGTTCCATTTTTTGTTAAACATTTTTTTTTACCCTTTCAGTGACCTTTGCTACTCACGGGATCAATTGTCATTGTGTGTCATCCGCGTGTACGTAGCACTTTTCAATTATTGGAGTGTAACTCATAAACCGCTCGACTGATTTTGATGAAATTTAAATTTGCGTTCCGCGTGGTCAAGGTTTTAAATAAACATAAAGAAACACAAGGGTCGAATGAGAACCTTCTCCTTTATTTGAAGTTGGTTAAAAATAGTACTTTACATAAATATGGATGAATATAGATGTCGAGGAAGGCCGAAGAAGACATAGATGGATTGTGTGAAGAATGATATGTTTACAAACGGTGTGAGTACTGAGAAGACTAATGATAGAAAATAATGGAAGAGGAAAAAATGTTGTGCCGACCCCGCCTAATGTAGAATAAGGACAAGAAGAAGAAGACTACACTTTATATACTGAATAGTTAACAGATACCATGATTTATGATCTGTGCCATTTTTAAAAATGATTTTTTTATCCTCTAAGTTGGTTGAAAATCAAATGCAATTCTTTTCAATATTGCAGCTACGAGTACGTACACTTTGCCAATAGACATAGACATAGACATAGAATGAACTTTATTGATAATATTTATTACAAGTCAATTTCTAGTCAAGACAATTACATGTTATTTATGTAGTTTAATATAATTATATTAGTTGTACCCAAACCTTTTTTTTTTTTTTGTCGAGGGGGAAATCTTCACCAAGATACTTCGCTACATTGAGGGTGCAGCCTCTATGCTTGACAAAGGGCTCCGGGAACTCCAGAGGAACGCACCGGTGCCCTTTTCGCATATCGCTTGTAGCAATATCCCAGGGGCAGTCGGGCTACCCCCAGTACCCAGTAAAAAAAATATTTTCATTCATAATGTTCCTCAAATAAGATATAATAAGGTTCTAAAGTACGTTTCAGCAAATAATTCACCCATAAAACTAGCATGATGTATACGCAGGGCTTATAAAATTCTTGCAGGGTTATCTTATCATATTTTAGGCTCGCACACCGATTAGATGGCTGCACCGTTGTGCGTCGCCGTCGGTTCGGCTAATCTACGAGAAGGAATAAAACGCAGTTTAACTACTTTGGTCTTGTGATTTTGGCCGTCTTGTACCAAACAAATTATTTGAGATTTTCGCCTGATCTCGTAAAAAATCACAATTTTTATCCTCAATTTTATGATTTAATCTGAGATTTAGGAGGTCATCATCATTTCAGCCATAGGACGTCCACAGCTGGACATAAGCCTCCCCCATTGATTTCCACAAGGACCTGTTGGAAGCGGCCCGCATCCAGCCCTTGCCTGTGATCTTAGTTAAGTTGTCTGTCCACCTGGTCGGTGGCCGTCCTATGCTGCGCTTGCCAGTCCGTGGTCTCCATTCGAGAACTTTTCGGCCCCAAAGGCGGCATTTAGGAGGTAATCTCGATTAATTGGGTTACGCAAGTAGACCTTAACTCTACCAATCTTTCTCACTATCCTGCTCTCGGTATAACAGGATATGCGTCAAGAGACCGCTGGTTTTACAATATTTAAGGCTAGGAATTCATGTATTTCAACTCAGTTTATACAGTAACTTTAACACACCTTTGTTCTTTGAGTGTGATGTCCAGAATGCAAGCATATATTATAATGCAAAGCACTATCATTCAAATTAGCCACACCATGAAATGAATTAGGGTTTTATATTAAATAATTATTACCAACCTTAGCTACGATTTATATCAAAATATAAAAAAAACGTAAAATATATGAGATCGTTTTGATAGAAATGGCTATAAATAGGTCCCTACTAATCATTTATCCTGTTGAATTCTTGACCGTATTGATAATCTGTCACCTTAAGGCGCTGTACATAGACAATTCTTTCTTTCTTCCTTTCTTTCTTTCTTATCTACCATGATAAGAAAAATATTCGTACAAAACTAATTTTGATGGTTTTGTTATTAAAACGTGTTTTGGCACATTACGCATACGGGGCGCTCGCGGATGCGGTCGTGGTTCGCCCAGCACGCCTAGTAGTCTTATTTTGATGGGTATGTAATAGCATAGTTAAGAAACGGACAGGATTGTAATTTCAATATCCATAATTATTCATTATATACGAATTTATTGTGTACAATTCGTACTGCCGCTAAGTATCACGTGACCTCAGCTGGCTAGTTCGCACCGCTCTTCACCCGTTCATTCCTACTAAGACCTCATCAGAATCAACCTCAAACATCTGCTTGATTGCACTGTCCCAATACATTTCTAGCTTATTTTATACAGAAAAGTTCCGGCGCTATGTTCCTAAACGGTCGGGACAGCTCAGCCTTAAGCATAAACAAATTTCAACACAAACACTCCTAGAATCTAACAAAGTAACGGGAAAAAATATTCCCACATTCTTTGGACTGATCAAAAAAATAACCAAAGTAGTTGGTATTATCAAATTCAAAATTCGAATTCAAAATTATTTTATCTCTGGCAGATTACACCCACTCAGTACACAATATATAAAACAAATGAAATACAATAAAATGTGATATCAAATGAATATAATATATTAAACTTAATTACAGTCCAAAATATAGTTCTCCGTTTTGGTCACCCAACAATACTTAAAAGAAAAAAGTCAAAAGTGCCATGGCAAGCTAGTATCATCTCTCCGGCACTGGTATTGCGATATGTCTATTGCAGCAATGCTGGAGGTAAGTACAGCATCCAGTTTGGATGCAAACTTCTCCAGGATGGTGTTGAAGCTGGCACGAACTCTGTGCACCAGGGGCGCGGCACAAATTATCCCCATCGTAGATATTATTAATATAAAGGAAGGTGACGTCCTTCTTAAATCTAGTGGAAGACCTTGGCCAATAAAAGACAACCCTTACAATCTTCAATTACAATCTTCATTGAACAAGTGATTTAATGAACAAATAAAGAACCTGTCTGAATGAAGCTTTTATATTTATTTTTTTATTACACTCTAGCGTTTGACCACTATCTCACTTTGATAGTCAGTCAGGATGTGGTCGAAGGTGTTATCACATTAGACCTGATGAGAATGCTTACTGGCTCGCAAAAACTGCTGCCTGAACAGACTATATGTTTGGTGACAGATTTTCAAACTTAAGGGTGGTAGCTGGTACGCTGGACTAGCGTATACAGTGTTACTCTCACAATACTAATCTAACGAAACATCTCAAGCTTGTAAGCCATTTATGGTACAAAGGGTGCGAAGAAATGCGACATTCAATAATCACAACCTTTCTGGCGCAGTCAGGTAAAGTCGTATCAAAAGCGGCATTAGTATGAATCGGTTGAATGATAATCACTTTAAACTTGAGACATACGCGTTCTCGAAATTATAAGAATGATCGTATTAATCACGAGAGGCACCAAGGCCCAGGTGTAGAAGCCCTTCAATCCTTCATCAGTTTGATGTCTAATGCACATTTCTATGTCAATTTTCCCGGTCTATAGCGAACCATACATAACATATAGCAGACTGGCCAGCCTAGGTGTGACTTAGTAAATCTAGCTTAGTTACTTGAAAACAAATCGATCGAGCAAGGGTAGGATTGAGGGAGGCAGTCTGCGTTGCGAGCAAAATAAGCCTACGTAATACGCCCAGGGTTGCAAGTTCAGAGGTTTCCCCTTTTACAAAGGAGTTCATCAGTATTGAGTGTTGGCTTACTCATTTAAATTTCATTTATATTATATAGCAATAAATTGGGAACAATGAAGTCCAAGTTATTTAATCAAACAATTTACATGATTAAATGTAAAAGTTTCGATTCAATAGTTTCAAGAAACTTTTTGAGAGAAACACGATTTTTTAAATATTTATTTAATTTAATAATCCGTTTCGTCACTATCGCAGGTAGCTACCAACTCGTTGTCAATTAAACTTGTGATTATGAAGTAACATTATGCGGTAATTCAAAAAGGACGCCGAAACTTACTGACTTTATGAACTGCTGTAAATCTGAGCGCAAAATTATTTTATCTATAATGACATTTCGGTATTATTCTACTGAATTAATATAATTATATTTTCCTTAACTAACTAAATACGATATTATTTTATACACATCGGACTATTAAGAGTGATGTTATCAATACAAGGGGTAACTAGTGAACATTTGAATAAATGCGTAGTAAGAATTCGTAGCCGCTCACTTGCCTGATGCCAACCCAATTTGGGGATTATCTCTTACCCCTGTTGTAAGCCTATTAACAGGAACGACCTACTGTTTTCTCCAAAGTATGGTCAATAATTTGTCAATTTGAAAAAGTTTCCGTAGTGAACTTTAGATTAAAAATGCCTCAACACTGTTTAACAACAGAGTGACCATCTGTAAAATACCCACGGATTAAGATTATAAACGCGCGGTAATTATTTATAATTTTGTTAGCAATGTTGCCAATATTAACCTTATTTACAACTGTGCCTGTGTTATGGCTTACATCGCTTCCCCTCGAATGTTACACTCGACACAGAGTTCACTTAATTCTATACTTATGTAGGTTAAAGGTAAATACTAATCTAATTAATTATAATAATAATTTTATATATATTAACTGTGGCATTGGGCCTACAACTGCGTACTTGGAGTGGAAACGTGGCAAACGTGACAATAATTTCCATCTTTGCCACGTTACATAATATATTCTATCGACTTTTCGAGATTTTCATTGATGCTGGCCTATCGGTTCTGAAACTTTTCCTTGAACGTTTCTGCGGACATCTGGTTAAACAATGGCGCATGTGTAGTCTTGTTAGCGTACTTACACTGTTCAATGTCAATGATATTATATGTTTATATGAGGTAGATGTCGCACAAGCGCGCGGAAACTGAGGCGGCAAAATTAAGTCAATTGTAGTAATTTTCATTACGACGCGTATTTCAAGCGCAAGTCTAAACATATAGCTATCTTTTTCTATATTCTTTGCACCGCATTATCTGTCGCAGTAAGCATGTTTATGTCGTAAAGGAACAAAATCTGAGCACCGCGCAGTATGAATATACGTCATCTTTAGTAAAACATCATTGGTTAAATGTCAAACTTTTGCATATGACTTCATTAACCGACGCGGCGACGAGAAGTCCATTGCTGCCTGCCACAAAGTGGGTAGGTAGCAAATGTGAGGCGGCCTCTCGTCCCGCCTAGCGGCAAATAGTGAATCTTTTTTGTTCTAAGAAGGACTATATTTAAATTTTTCAACAAATGCAAAAATAAATTTATTAGGTCGCTTCTTTTTTTTTTCTTTTCTCAGCCATGTGCGTCCACTGCTGGACGTATGCCTCCCCCATATAGGGGGGATTTGCCAATACTCGCCACGCTTGGCAGGCGGGTTGGCGAGCGCAGTATGATTTCCGATCCTCAGAAGGCGCTGCTGCCCACCTCCTGGTACGTTATCTCTTAGCCGACTCTTACGGCACCCACGGGAAGAGATGGGGGAGTACTATTCTAGGCCGGTACCACCACGGCCTAACGGCCATTAGGTTGCTAATATAATTATAATTATTAAATAATATATAGCATAAGAACGAAAGTCACCGATATAGCCCAGTGGATTAGCAAGTTGAAGTGGCAGTGGGCAGGGCATATAGTTCGAAGAATCGATGGCCGTTGGGGCCGAAAGGTTCTCGAATGGAGACCACGGACTGGCAAGCGCAGCATAGGATGGCCACCGACTAGGTGGACAGATGACCTGACTAAGATCGCAGGCAAGGGCTGGATGCGGGCCGCTTCCAACCGGTCTTTGTGGAAATCAATGGGGGAGGACTTTGTCCAGCTGTGGACGTCCTATGGCTGAGATGATGATGATATAGCATGTGGAGATTTGTTTAAGTATTTTATTTATTTATTTATTACTTATTATAAGTTTGCGTTTGACAACTGTCTCACCTGATGTTAAGTGATGACGTTGTCTAGGACTTGCACGCAAACCTAGAAGGTACCTATTCACTCGTTACTTGAAGACTTCAGGATTGTACGTATCGGGAAACACAGACTCGCGTAACGAGTTCCATTCCTTGGCAGTACTACGGATTATAAGAGTGGAAGCAAAACGCTTCGTACTTATACGATATGTCTTAGATTGAATGCTTTGGTTCACCCACAGCATTAAATCTAAGACATTCTCGTATAACGTGCCACTATCCACTCAATATGACGTGGAATTTCAATATATGAGTGGAGGATCGATTATAGGATAATAGTCCATATGATGATAACACTACAGTTCAAAGGTCTTCGAAAATACGACCTCGATTCTTTATTGCCAACTAAGTTTAAGTGGGTACCTAAGTCCCTTCGCTGGAATGCTCTCATGCTTGCCTCTATCTTCTCTATTAGGTTTTTTTAACCCTTTCACTTCCGTATTGATGTTAACGTTTATATGATATGATGACTTTGGAACCGTGACCCCGGGTTCGAATCCCGGCCGAGGCAAACATATCTGTGATGAGCAAAGATGTTTGTTCTCGGGTCTTGGGTGTTTGTGTATTGTGATTGTCTGTGTCTATGCCTCCCGCGACACAGGGTATCCTAGTGCGGGGTGTGTGTTTGTGTAGAAAATATATATATATCTATTATGTATTCTATTTTTATTTTATATTTTATTTATTCATTACAAATTACAAATATGAACTTAAAGCATATAGACAAAGCGCTCACATTATAATATTACTTCAATAATACGATACAAACATACATAAACATTATACATATACTATTATATCAAAAAAATCAAATGCTACATCAGTTCAACATGAAATAACTTAATATTTTAACTTATTACAGCGCCCTTTATTCATTTTAGATAACTTTATCCAAAATTTTCGCGGTAACAAAACATTTTTTTTTAAAGTGTCTGTTCTGTTACTGAATCTGTTATTGACCTGCAAGAGTGCGTATATATATATAGATTAGGAGGAACACAAAATAAGCAGTTTGGGAATCATCGAGAGGTGAGAAATGTTGCACGCTATTAATATTGTAGATATGGGGGAGGCCTATGTCCAGCAGTGGACGTTCTATGGCTGAGATGATGATGATAATGAGATTATATTGTGCTGATATAAGTATTTTCGGGGAAAATAAACATAATGTTTCCAACAACATGTTTCCTCTCGCAATATTGCTTAAAACTCCGCACAACAACATAGTAGCCAAATGTCAGAAGTTAGTCATACACTTCCTAACGATTGGTTAGTTAGGTAGAAATATACCTGAATCACACAGTACATTAGCTACTGCAAGCATTTTATTATCACTTTATGTTGGATTTTATCCAAACGCAAGCGAACTTTGACTTGTAATATCTAGCAAAAAATGTTCAAATCATAATATTTGTGTCATATAGAAACGTCATTTTGCAGTAGGTACCTAACAATCTCTTATCTGCGAACTTGTTTAAGGGTTTTTTATAAAATGTCTTTAGTACATTTGTATGAAAATCGTTAATTAAATTTCAATTCAATTCAATTTATATATTTGGAACAAAATTGGTTTGTTTACAAAAATATGAAAAAACGATGACAACTGCAGAAGTATATAACTGTGTCGCAGATGTCAACGCCCTCCTCCGAAAGTTACATATTAAGTTCCACACTAATTAAGGTATTTACACGTTTAGATATAAAGTAATAAGTAATCTAAGTCATATGAAGCTTATTATACTGCCAGTGTAGAACTGCAATTGAGCGGGTTGCCATCACGGTCATTTTGTTCCAGAAGTGCAGGTTGAATCTTTCGCCATGATATCGTTGCGTTGGCATGATGCTTATTCTCTGGAAGTTAGGGCTGTCTTCAGTCTGGGACGCTACATGCGTTGACACTTTGACGCCGTCACATCTTCCCGAGACACATGTTAAGGCTGGTGCCGTGGCTTATTCGGCGGAGCAATTGAAGCGGCGAAAACCTGCTAACCTAGTAATTGCGGTCTTTAATGCTGGACTAGACGCATTAAAAGCGCAATAACCCTATAACACCGCCCCATCAACTTCTTGAGATCTCGTCCTAGGGCTGCCGCTGCAGGAAATTTGGCAAAGCAATTGAAGAGTCTAAAATATGCTAGATAAGGTAGCATTTATATGTTAAGGGTTGGGGTAATTACAAGGGTTGGGGGTCGAGACATTAAGCCTAGAGACCGAAAACTCATCGAATTTTCCAAAATTTATCAGGGCGCTTGATCATATTTGGCTCAACGAATCAGCATTGCAATTTGCAATGCTGCTAGCATTCTACACTGAAAATATAACTGGTAGCGAGCATTTGAACGTTTTTATACTATAGATCTAGCATATGACCACTCTCCGACTTGATAGTCAAATACGATTGGGCCGAATATGTAATCACGTTAGACCTAGAATGCTTACTGGCTCTCAAGAACTGCTACCTGAACACACTATGTGTTTGGTGACAGTTTTTCAAACTTGAAGGTGTTAGACAGTTTTTCAAACTTGAAGGTGTTAGCTAGCCAGGGGGTACTCAAAAGTACCCTAACACCATGCTGGAAGTTTGATAACGGGCTTACTTTCACCAGTAGCTCAAGCCATTGGTGGGGATCAAAGCGTCAGTTTGACAGCCGACGCTCCCACCGCTGAGTTATCATCGCTTCATGGAGTCTCTCAGAACACAGAGTGGCTTCTGGTTAGAGCTATCCTTACACTTGCATCAGCTAGTGGATTACTCATATCATCATCATCTCTTTAAACTCACGGCATTGTATTGGTTTTGACTGTGAAGGTGTTGTGAAAGTGTAAATAAATAAATAAATAAAATAAAATAAATGTTATTGTAGTATTGTAATTGGTCATTTTAATTAAAGCATCTAGAGTCCAAAAATATAAATTAGTGTACTTTATATAAAAATCCATTAGGCCATTAAAACGCAAGTAAAATCACTGATTAAGTATTTCTTGAAATCGAATGGTTGGCGGGGGTCAGAAGGCTAAAACCATAGGTACTTCACTTGGAATCCCTAATCTCAAACAGAAGAAATTTAAACGCAACAAATAAAATACTTAAAAGAAATAAAAACCAGGGGATATTTTGAAAAATAGATAATATATGAAAGCTGTATAATAATAAATTATTAATTAATTATAACTGCAATGCGACATCCATATATGGTAGACGTTCCACCCTGTCGCACGAAGCGTTTTGCTTCCACATTCATAGTGCGTACAGCTAACGAGTGGAATTCATTTCCTGAATCTGTGTTTCCACATGGGTACAATATGGGCATCAAGTCACGAGTGAACAGGTATCTTCTAGGCAGGCGTGAATCATCGTAGACCTCATCATCACTTAACATTAGGTGAGATAGTGGTCAAACGTCTGTCTATTGTGAATAAAACAAAATTGAAAAAAGTATTAGAATCGGAAAAGTTTAAAATATTAACAGAATGCTATGAACCGGAAGGGTCAAGACGGATAATAACAATATGAAATGTAAAAGGCAAAATCTGAGAGTACATTAGACCAGTGAGAATCCCGGTGAACATTTAAGTATCACATATAATCACATTGCACAAACACCGGAAGCCCCGGAAGGAATTCAAACCAAATGCCCTGGGACAGATCTCCGGTCATTGACCGCTGAGCCACGACCATTGTCAAAGAGTACTGTATACATGTTGTTTATACTTATCAACATTAAAACCTAATTATATACTAGCTGCGCCCCGCGTATCTGCGTGGTGATGATCGATAATAATAATAATAATGTTAATGTTGACTCGACGATCATTGTCCCGATAGTCGTTTCGACGAATGGCTTAATAGCGAAGAGCCTCGATCAACATCTTAAGAGGCTCTCGCTAGACGGTTGGATCAAGGGTCAGATGCAGAAGACGGTACTCCGTGAAACGGCGCGTATTGTCCGGAGGTTCCTCACTCTGCGGCCCTAACCACCGGTAGCTTGGGCCCTGCCCTGCTGTTGGCGGAACTATAGATTTAGGTTTTTTTTAATATCTTCTTTATTAATTTTTGTTTTTGATATATATACTGTAAAAATAAAAAAATAAAAAATAAGGAGTAATAATAATAATATGGGACAACATTCACACAAGGTCTTCAGGTTCCAAACTAGGCAGAGCCTATACTATGGTAACCTGATGACTGATATATACTTATATACATACTTATACACATAATGATGATGATGATAATAAAAAATAGTCTTTGTGTTATTCCGGGACCTGAAGTATCTACATACCAAATTTCATTCAAATCTCTTTTACCCGTGTGTTGATGAAAAAGGGTGATTGTGATGATGAAAATAAGCCTATGTGTTAATCCAGGGTATAGACTATCTCTATACCAAATTTCATCCAAATCCATCCAGCTGTTTAGGAGTGCAAGAGTAACAAACATACATCCATACATCGATACATCCATACTTACAAACTTTTGCATTTATAATATTTGTAGGATTTTTTGGTGTTGGTAAATGTTTACTATTAAAGCTGAGAAGATAAACGATTTCAGAAGCTGTTTGTTCATCAGAGATGGCACAAATCAGATGTTTGTTATAGATTAAGACTTTTAGGGTGTCCACTTTATTACCTGTCACTAGTTAGGCGAACTACTCGTGGAAAGCCAAGACGTCTCATTAATATTATTATTTTTATATACTTATCATTACAACATTAATATCACATGTCTGTTTTTAGAAACAAATATGAGAGTCGAGATTTTTTGTATTATATCAGTAATGATTTTTTAGATGTAAAAGATTTTTTAAATGTTTCGTCGCAGCCATACAAAGCCGGTAACGCAAGTTCCTTATTAATTTAACAAAACCAAAGCAAAACAGATGCACATACTAAAGCAACACAGAACTATAACTATGTATAGCAGTGTAGTTTCTGAAGAAACGCAACTTTAGTTCGTAGATATCTATAGCAACCGTCCTGAAAAGTAAATAACATATTCGCAAATTCCATTTGTGCTCAAATTCTTAAGTTAAAATAAGACAAAGAGCAATCTAGCTACATTTTTACAATCAAAACACGTATATTAGGTTAAAGTTGTGACCCGCGTGCGTAGCATATACTTGTATATATAACATTTGATATAACGACTTTAATTAAAAAAACATTGAATTTTCTTACCGTTTCATGAATTATAATTGTGTTTTGTTTGAAAGTGAATAATTCATGTGGCACGTTGTTATGCGGCCTACTTGCAAAGCACTAATGGGATGAGCGGCTGAGCCGGCCGGCGCCGAGTACTCACGTTATGACGTGATGACAATTTCAGGCGGCCATCAGGTGACCGGTCACAGCGAAAGGAGCGCGGTAGCGGCGCGGAGCGAGCGTGGCCGGAGCGGAGCTTACTCGGCGCTAGGCCCTGATGCAGCAGCGCCGAGGACGCGCGTATCGAGGAAGGAAGTCCCGGCGAACTGTCAACGGCGCGGAAATCGGGCGGCGGTGTGCACAGCGCGCATGCGTCGCGCGCCCGTCAACAGCCGCCCTGCAGCCACTCCCGCCGCGCCGCGGGTGCCACCACCCCCGACCACCCGCCATCCGCCCGCACCAGCGCCTACCCTTTAAATCGAACGTCATATCCCACCGCGCTGCCACCCGCTGTAATTTCTGAAAAGCGCTGACTACCCCCGCCAGTCGACCCTAAAAATGCATTGCGTAACGTTTTACAAAATTTAGGTAGAAAACGTTTGCCCGATCAATTATCCACCTGTATTCGAGGGACAATGGCGAAAACAAAATCTGTTTACATCTGAATATATAGTACCTTGAATATTGCTAAACATAGAACGTATGTAATCATATTTATAAATACTCTCCTACTTAATAATTCACAACTAAAGAGAACTTTATTATACATTAAATAGGATATTAAAATCATTGAACTCGCTCAAACCTGATGATCATAATGATAGCAACCCAAGTGGCAAACTATTCATTCTACATTACGAGGCTAATTTACATTTTTCTCCCAAGTATATATATATACCAAGCAAAAATTCATACTAATAAATGAGTTATACACACTAATCTGTTAACGTCCGTGACATTTTGGTGACTTCAAGACAAAATTATCAATTTAAATTCAGCGTTTCGTTTTACGTGAAAACTAACTGGTCCGTGAGGTGAAGGGAAAAAACCAGAAAGCACGCGTCCGAGACTTAATAATAATGTTAATGTATCGAATCGTCCTTGGTATTCACTTCTATTATGCTAATAATGTGAGTTCGTTGCCAGTGATACGTGTCAATAAAAACCTTCACTCAAACGTCTACGCATTACCTTTTGGAGGACATTACGCTGGGTACCGAGGTCTACCCGAGCTCCTAAGTTTTAGCAGTAAACCTAGGAGCTCGGGTAGGAATAGGTACCTGCAAAAGCATCATGTTTTTTTTTTTATAAATTTGGGTGTGTTTCAAATTGAGCTTTGAGCGCTTTCAGCACAGTGAGCGCGCTTAAAGTCATTCCAAAATGCAGTGACAGCTGCACACAAAATGTATATGACGTCATCATCTTGTGCTTAGAACGCTCACGAGTACGACGTAGAGCAGTGAGAGCGCTGTCAAACACATAGATAAATAACTATGCACTGAGAGTCAAACATCTGACTCATTATGAGAATCTGTCGAAAAATTGGTAGTTCGTCCACAAAAAATTAAAAACGTAATTTTATATATCAGAAAAAAATTACCCATTTATTGCCCATGAAGTACGGAAGTGAATGATTTAATATGAATTTAATGGGAACTGACATTTAAAGAATTCGCGCGTATTCACACACAAAAAGCCGTTCCGATTTGCTTACGAGCGTCAGCACTGTCAGTACTAAATTCATCTCGGAACAGCTAAATCCTTGCTTACGAACGTGTGCACTGTGAGCCGAAATTGAAACGCATCCTTTGTTACTTGTTAAACGTCACTTAGTAGATATTTTTTTAGGTTTTTTTTTGTTGTTATGCAAACTTGCTACTGAATTGCATTTGGCTGGAATGTTTACCCATACTGCTACAGATCAATTTATCTGCTTGTGCCTCAAAGTCGCACAACGAGCTTTGGAAGGACCATGCTCAGTGTTTCTCTACGCGATCGAATCAGAGATGAAGGAATACGTGGAAGAACGAAAGTCACTGACATAGCCCAGTTATATACGTTTATTAAACTTAACACATAACTAATGTACGTCACACTGTTAGGAAGACAGTTTACACATTTATCAAAAAAAAAATCAATTGTTGCTGTTGCAGCTTTCAACACGGGTAAACATTCCAGCCAAATGCAATTACTAGCATCAGCATCATCTCAGCCATAGGACTTAAACCTCCCCCCACATCGATCTCCACAAGGACCAGTTAGAAGCGGCACGCATCCAGCCTCTTCCTGCGATCCTAGTTTTTTTTTTTATTATTGGGAATAGTCAGGTCATCTGACCACCTTTTCAGTGGACGTCCTACACTGCGCTTGCCAATCCCTCGTCTCCTCTCATGAACTTCATGAGCCCAGCGGCCATCAGTTCTCCGAGCTATGTGCCCTGCCCACTGCCACATCAACTTGCTAATCTGAACACACATGCTTAAACTGTAATTATAATAATAATATAATAATATGGGACAACATTCACACAAAGTCTTCAGGTCCCAAACTAGGCAGAGCCTGTACTATGGTAACCTGATGACTGATATATATACTTATATATATATATACACACCCAGACCCAGGTCAAAAAGACATGTTCATACACACAAATGTTTGATCTGTCCGGGAATCGAACCCGGGACCAGCGGCTCAGAAGGCAGAGTGCTACCAACTGCACCAACCGGCCAGTAATTAAAGGAATCCTTTGATGATATATTAACCCGTTCAACATTGTTATTTTTTATTAATTTTGCGTAAATAAAAACCCTCAAAAGATATAATTAATTTTATATTTTGCTATTTTTACAGTATGGTTGATCTACATACTCGATGGATTGGAAAACATTGTGTGAAAAACGAACCACCTTAAGTTGTTAAACTTTGTAAGATATGCATTTTTTATTTAACTGACCCGGAAAGTTCTTACATATAAATTATCAAATATCAAATTTGACTTTTCGTCGATGGACGACGATTTTAATTACGTGGATATTTGTTCACACAGAAATACTAAAAGCAAAAACCTCCGCACTAGCATTCCCTATGTCGCTGGAGTCATGGACATACAATCACCACACAACAACCAAGACCCGAAACAAACATCTACACTCATTGCACAAATGTTTGCCCCTGCCGGGATTCGAACCCAGGGTCCCGGAGACACAGAAGTCATGTCACTGACACTGAGTGAAACCAGAAACACAGTGCCACAATATCTTTATTTTTATTTTTTTTTATTTTTATGCTGTATAGATCTAGCGTTTGACCACTATCTTACTTGATGGTCAGTGACGAAGATGTTATCACGCTAGACCTAGAAAGCCTGATGGCTCTGCAGGACTGCTGCCTGAACACACTATTTGTTTGGTTACAGTTTTTCAACTTGAGGGTGGTTTCTAACCGAGCAGGTATAGAAAATGAGGGAATAAAAATAATATAAAAATACAGGCATCTTCAAATCACGAGTGAACAGGTATCTTCTAGGCAGGCGTGAATCATCGTAGACCGCATCATCACTTAACATCAGGTGAGATAGTGGTCAAACGCCTGCCTATTGTGAATAAAAAAAAAAAAAAAAGGTACTCGAAAATACCCTACCACCATGCTCGAAATTTGATAACGCATTTGATAACAACCTTCACCGGAAGCTCAAGCCGTTGTTGGGGATCGAACCAGTGTCCGTCAGTTTGACAGCCGACGCTTTATATATTAGAAGAAGACGATTTTTATTTATTTGTTTAAGATATACCTATATGTCATATCAACTCAGTGTTCGCAGCGTCACATTCAGTTTATACAATAAAGTTCCACTGGCTTTGACCTCTGGCTCTACATGATCGTTATACCTATGTTCCACTTACATCACAATACATTAAAAATAATCTATATTATTATCTGTACAACAATATACAGGACAAGGTGTATAGAAAGTCACCAATACATTTTCTATATCACACAGTCCCGCCCTCCGTCAAACAAAGGCCTGGCCAGCACTGGGATTGGGGTCACGCCGGCTGGCCAAAAAATAATGCATCAGCTGTGCTCTTTCTTAAATAGAACGCCAGATATGTAGGTCAAGCTATGCGTCTGCGTTTCTAATGCTTCACATTTTTATTGCTCTACTTTCGGTTGACGAGGGAATAAAGTATATAGTGTAGTTAATAATTATGACAATTTCTGTTTCTTTTTTTAGTCTTCTGCAATAAATATATTAGTTTAAAGTGTTAAGCTTTGCGCATACTAAGCTATCGCCATAAATGACTGGCCGGTTGGCGCAATTGGTAGCACTCTGCCTTCTGAGCCGCTGGTCCCGGGTTCGATTCCCGGACAGGTCAAACATTTGTGTGTATGAGCATGTATGTTTGACCTGTGTCTGGGTATGTATATGTATATAAGTATATATATAAATATGTATATAAGTATATATCAGTCATCAGGTTACCATAGGCTCTTCCTAGTTTGGGACCTGAAGACCTTGTGTGAAAAAAAAAAAAAGATCAAAAATCAGTAGGGGACGATGATATATCTTCGGGTAAACATGTTTTTTTTTCGATACTGACTTCCTTGAACCCCTAGAATGCTCGTGGTCGTGGTCTAGAAACATTTTTTTAAATAATTTATCACAGTTTCGTTAAAATTTTTCTTCGACTCTTTCACCCACTTTTTTATCAACTAAGTGCGCCCCGCAGCTTTACCCGCGTTGTGATGATTGATGATGATCATGAAAAGTAGCCTATGTATAATACAAATTTCATCGAAATTGATGGAGCCGTTTGAGCGTAAAGAGGAATGGAGTACAGGCATGGGGAAATTCCACAGAAAAAAAAATTCGTCTTTACTGCCCAAGAATAGTGTATTCGAGCAATATGCAAGTTGAAGCAAACAGATTCCTGAAAACTTTATTTCAAAATAATTGAAGTGTAGACCCTCCTCCTCCTACATATCTACGATTCTGCAGGGTATGTAAATAATAATAATAATCAAAACTTTGATATAGAATATATATATATATATATATTATATATGCAAAGAATGAGTGAAGATCGAGGCGTAAAGAGGGCGTATGTGGGTCAACAGACCGGCCGTCGGCCAGTATGAAGACCTAGATACAGGTGGAAAGATGAGATGCTAAAGGACCTGCGTGAGCTCCACGTGGATGACTGGTGGGAACGCACTCATGATAGGGAAGGATGGCGCTTGCTCTTGTCAGAGGCCAAGATCCACTTTGGGTCGCTGAGCCAGCGGAGTAAGTAAGTAAGTAAGACTTTGATAAGTTGCGGGTTAAGTGACATAATAACAAATTGCAAGTTATGAGCCACAGAACTGCGCTGAGCAGCAGAAGCACATTCTAATGAGAATGATAATTTATAATAAATTACCACAGTATCTGAGAGATATCCAAAATACTGACATTTTTAAATTTAGGCTTAAGAAGTTTTTAATAGATAAGACATATTATAGTCTTGATAAATTTTTGAATGGACACAATGTACATTAATTTTCGTAATTTTTATTAATTGATAACTCTAATGAAAGTGTTATAATTACAATATAATCAATAAACTATATTTTGCATGCCTCACCGACTAAAGCATGGCGAGCTAAAATTATTAAAATGGAACTGTTATCATATTAGGTATATATTCTACGCATGTTTTGCGAAATAAAATAATTTGAGTTTGAGTTCATTCCGAATTTCATTTGAATCTATCACGCCGTTAATGCGTGAAGCGGTAACAATAATAGTACACACATACATACAAACTTTCGCATTTATAACATTAGTGTGATTTTATGTTTAAGAATAAGGTGTTAAGAACTAGTATTCAAGAATAATCGCGACTATTTACATTGTTAAATATTATAACAAGTTAATGACACGGAATTAACTTGATCGTTGCTATTTTTAAATGTTGCAGGTCGACTTTAATGACTACCGCAGTAGCGCCCTTCCTTTTTTACCCGCGTGGATTACGGTTTTCCCACTACCTTAATAATCCCACGGGAACTAAACTTTTTCCGCGATAAAAGTAGCCTATGTGTTATTCCAGGGTCTAACTTATCTCCAAACCAAATTTCATCGAAATTGGTACAGCCGTTAGAGCTTGAAGGAGTAACAATCATACACACTTGCAGTCTTGTACTGTTGTCATGTTTATTTTAAGCATTTAATGAACTACTAATATAATAACTTTCCAGGCTTTAACGTCATAAATTAAGAACTTTCCATTTAAAATGTCAACTTTTATTGCACACCCTTTATACACCCATGGCATATTATTTTGATAACACTATTTTCATTTTTGTTAAATAACACATATACCAAATTTCATTGGTTGAAGTTCAAAAACAAAGTTACATACAAATTTTTAACCCCATTTTATCCCCTTAGGTATGGAACTTCAAAAACCCCGTTCTTAGAACAAATCTAGGTACTAAAATAAATACACCTTCCAAATTTAATATCCCTATGAGCACCCCTTTGGGCTGTAAATTGCCTATTTAGTATACATTTTTAACCCCAATGGCATCCCCCTTAATGCACCCCTGGCAACAGTTTTAATAATTTTATTTTTACTATTTAATAAATTATGAATTTTATAAGTTTCCAGAGTTTAGCTTCATAAATAAAGCACTTTCCATATAAACTTTCAACCCCTATTACATACCACATATCCTTAATGTACCCCTGGAAAACATGTTTTTTTTTTATTTTGAATAAACTACGCATACACGAAATTTGCCTTGCTAGAAGTTTGAAACAGAAGTTTCACGCGAACTTTTTTACCCCATTTTCCACCCTCAGGGATGGAATTCCCAAAAATTCGTTCTTATTACACATCTACGTACTAAAACAAATACACCCTCCAAATTCTATATCCCTAGGACCAGGCGTTTGGGCTGTGCATTGTCTATAGATCAGTTAGTCAGGAAATACAGTATTAGATGTACGGTTTTTTTTTATATTGTATAGATCTAGCGTTTGACCACTATTTAATTTGATGTGAGATTACTCTCAAGGACTGCTGCCTGAACAAACTGTGTTCTTGGTGACAGTTTTTGTGAGGATGGTAGCTAGCTAGGCGGGTATTCGAAAGTACCCTACCACCATGCTGGGAATTTGATAACGGTGTTACCTTCACCGGATACTCAAGCTGTTGTTGGGGATCGAACCAGTGTCCGTCAGTTTGTCAAGCGATACTCCCCCCGATGAGCTATCATTGCTTCAAAACGTATATAGTGTGAATTGACATTTGACGCTAGGACGTAAGACTATTTTGTGTGGCGAGGAATAAAACAAACAAAATTATAGTGGACTTAATTATAAATTTCCTCAAACATATAAGGGTCCTTCACACTAATAACCAATATTATCCAGATTTTTCAAATCATTCTACGTTTCACAAGTAATTAATATAATGCGAAAATATACATTACATATAAAAATAGTGAAGTCCTTGTTAAATTCATTATTATATATTAGCATAATTAATGTTTGTTTATGTATTATTTAGTCAAACCCAAAGTACTGTACGTGCGTAGTATGTATGTGAGCTATGCGCAGTTTTGCGCGTGTGGTCATAGTTTCATGGAATAATGTAAATATAGTGTGAATGTAATAAGACTTCATTTTTAATATTTTTTATAGTCACACTGTCCGGGACAAAGTGGGAAATGTGACATCTTAATAAAAATAATAGATCTAGAATGACAATAATATTATTATTATTCTTTTATACTTTATAGGTATTGATTGAAATAGGAATGGGCAAGGCATATTGCACGCAGGACTTATGGCCACGGACTACGACAAGTGCAGCGTAAGATGTCCATCGACAAGTTGAACTGATGACCTGACCAAGATCGCAGGAAGATGTACGAGCAGCTTCTAACAGCTGGTAATTGTGAAAACAAATGAGAGAACAAATGTTAGCAGTGGATGTTTTACGGCTGATATGATACTTCATAGTTAATTTGACCAGAATCTCTCTTGATGGCCAGTGACGATATGGTCAAAAGCGGGATCACACTGGAGTGCCAATATGATCCCGCCTTTGAAAGAAATTTCTAATAAATATTGAGAGTTTTTTGTCTGCTTCCGGTTTTATTTGGAAATAGACCTTCAGCAAAAGTTAACGCAAAGTCATTCAAATAAGCGACTAGCTAGTTGGTAGCCCATATTCGTTGCGTTCCATGCGTATCCTTGCGTTAAGAATATATAGGATACTAGCTGCAATTCCCGTTTTTACCCGCGTAGACTTACTCCGGGATAAAAGTAGCATGTGTCATTTCAGGGTATGGCCCTAATACTGTTAATCACTCAAACTAGCTAAAATTTTACAAAAAGAAATACCACGTATTAATTTACGCTAAAATTCAAATTCGTATAACTCCATTTAATACTATTCTTAATTTTAGATGAGTTCTTTTCAATTCCTGACCAATTGCGGGTAGTTTTAGTGGGCACAAATTATGTGGCGACTTATTTTACGTAATACTACCCGCAATTTTAAATAATTCTTTTTTTAGTGCTGTTATGGATAAGTGCTATACTGATATGGACTTTATCGTAACCTAATAAATACCTATCTTACATACCATATTTTCCAGAATGTTAATTAGTTTAGTTGAACAAGAGAACTACTACCTATATCTCTATTCCTTCAGCTATCTGCATTATAAATTTCATGAAAATCCATTTCACCGTTTCAGCGTGAAGAAGTAACAAACATACAAAAAACAGACAAGCTTGTACCTTTACAATATTAGTGTAATTTAAAGCAATTCGTAAAATGTCATCAACATTTTGTTTGATTTTATTTTAATTGAGTAACACCTATATAATTGACAGAAACCTCGTAAGCAAAAAGTTAGTATATATCAAAATAAAAAAAAATCAGTTCGCTCATTTAATATCAAATTTAATAAATATTGCATAAGAATACTAATGTGCCATTTCAGCCGGTTTTGATTTAGCATAGCAGCACAGCTGCCAACCGGTCTACTAAGAATACGCGATGACTTCTTGGATAAAGGCAAAAAATATTTACAACGAACATGGACGTTCTAAAGCTAGCAGGATTAAAACATAGTGAGTAGCTATCTACTTCCTGTTTAAATTATTTTCATTTATACCATGTTGAAAAATATGGAATTTGTTTTGAATTCACAGAAAAATATGTCCCATTGAATCTCCTAAACAGAGTTTACTAAAACATTCAATTCAGCAACAAAATAAGGTTAGAATTCAGGTTAAACTCTCAGCCATAGAACTTCCACTGACCAGATAGAAGCGGCCCGCATCCAGTCCTTACCTGCGAGCATATCTGTCCAAAATAGTGTGATGTAAGTCGCTATGATGAACTGACCATATTTGTTTTTTTTTATGTTTTATTGCATTAATCATGCTAGGCGGAACTTACGTTCAAATTTTTGAACCATGTGTCTATGCATACCAATACGTTTGGAATGCTTCACTTTTATTAATTCAATTTATAACATTATTATCTTTTTTAAAAGAATGCTTCCACATTTGTAGTTGCGTTTTAGTTGTGGCTCTTTTTAACCGACTTCAAATTTAAGGATTTAACTTTGTGTTGTTGTGTTAACGTTTTTTATGTATGTTCCTTGATTACTCCGTTAGTTATGAAAGGATTTTAATGATTCATGTTTGGATTTTTTGTTTGTAAGTCATGTCTCACAGGTGGTCTCAAACAAATTTTATACAGTTGGTTGGTAGCTTGGCTTTTAAATCAAAATAACTAAGTAACATGCCATCCAAGTGAATGAATTAGGACGATTGAAGACGGTTGCCCCGTTTTTTCATTTCTTACATAGTATGCCTTCATTAAATAATTAATTTTGATTTAGAGTATGAGACATGCCTTAATTGCCTATTTGCACATCTCAAAGTTTTCTATTAATAATTATTATTAATAATAACAAGTATCAATATATAGATAATCTCGTTACAGTCATACTGTACGCTGTTATCTATGCTATTGCGTGCATGTTCAAAATAATGTTGGGGGGCGCTGAGGGCGCGCGGGACGCGGCAGGCCTCGCGGGCTCGCTTGCATACAATGCCAGGGCACAGATTACGCACCAGTTACTCCCGCCGGACCGCATCCCGGCCAAACACCGCGGCACGTGTAAGCACAGTGCCGAATCAGAAAATTAAGTAATTTTATGCAATTTTCTATAACAGTATAAAATAAATACGTGCATAATTAATGATGCCAGCCAAGCAACCTATAAACTTAGTAAGGTTTTCCTTTTAATTATATTATCTAGCTAGCTTTGTAGCTTGTAAGATATCCTTTAAATGTATATAAGAAAGCCGTGACTAAAAAATTTATTTGAGAACACGGATAAAAGTAGGATTTCTGGTGTACAGTATGTGAATGCTTTCATAAATTAAAAATGTCGCTGAAAATCATGAAAGGGTTTCACAAATGTCACCATCAAATATTACGGCATATGGACTGGCCCGCTTTTATGCAGTTTAATCAGAAAGCCTTTGAAAACTGCCCTCGTTTTATAATCGCCAAGGGCGGATTGGTGTGAGGTGGACGGGAGCGGGCGAAACGCGGCGGCTCATGTTAACCTTCCTAACCCCCCCAGTATGACACGTGTAATATTGGGGACTGATGCATAAATAAAACAAAAAGACCAATAACTTAAATAGTAACTCAATTTTCCAGGTGGTTAGTCCCTGGGCGTCTGGACATGTATCAACTTTAGCAAGAGTAATTAACTAGTAACCGACTAAAAGTTCAGTTTTAGTTTCGGTTTCGGCCAGTTTCGGCCTTAGTTTCGGTTTCGGCCAAAAATGGCCGAAACTTTCAACCGCAACGACACTCGAGTCTTCATGAATTATCGTGGCCGTTCGGCCTACTTCGCAGCTAACACGTGTAAAGAATACATAGTGTTTTTTTACATGTATTAGCTGTGAAATTCGGAATAAAATATAAATTTTAATTTGTGTGTGTAAGTTTCCGTTTTGGTTTCATTTTCGGCCGATACTGAGAGTCTGACGAATGTGGGCGTGCTAGAATAATAGTACACATTGAGTATTGAGCATTGAGCATACATTGAGTATAATTCAGCTTCATCATTTTAGCAGCTGCTGAGAAAGGTGCAGGTGTTATTCAAGTGTGAGAAGTATACATAAACAGCAGACAACCATGTGAATCTTTATAAAAGATTTTGTTATTACCGAAAACGCACTACGGTGCCGAAATCATGTACAAATATGGCAAATATTTCTTTTATTATTATTTACTCTATTTATTATTAAATCTTTTTATCTAATTTTGTTATCCAAACATTCAAGTACTTTTTGACATATGAGTACACATAGTTTACTACAAAATATAACACAGAATTACTTACACGCATGGGCAAGGTATTATTTTGTTCCTCTCTTGATGTGAATAGGGTCGAAATTAAAAAAAAAACAAACAACTTAGTTCTAAGTTACAAAACTATTTACAGCACTTTATAACTAATTGAGAGCTTTAAGGGAATACATAATACAGGAATTTCTCTTGAATCTGAACAAGAATTTTCAGTTCGAGGTGTGTATGCATAATTAGGTGCCGATGTTCGAACTCCCATAGTACTTTTGAACCTATTTTTGAGACGTGTTTTATGAGCGACTTCAATTAAACGCGGTATATTTAAGGAGAATTGTATGAATGTCTTATAATATTTTTGGTTTTCCATCGTAGAGTTTAATGCGCAGTAGTCGGGCCCCAATCCGGCCCTGTAATCGCATTGTATGATAACGTCATTCACTCACACACCAGAGCGCATAGCCGAATTTCGTCGATGTATTTTCCTATTCCGCATCAATGTGTGCAGCGCAACACTCGTGGCGACGAGACAGCGATACGGACTCACTATCATGTTTGAGCGAGACGACAGAGGCTTATATAACGCATTATTTTTATAATTAACAGACAAAAATTGTGAGATACGACGGCGCGACCCTGAGCGAGGACAGTGATCCCAAGAAACGAAAATTTGCACAGATCGAATGTGGGCGGCCTCGAACGCTGCACGCTACACACAAGCAACTACGCACACATGTAGACAAAGGAAAATTCTCGACTTCCGCGTGTGATCAAGGCTCCACAGTTTACACCAGCCTACATGCACCCTCCCTCCCTCTATCGATCGCTGCAACCCCCCATGCCCTATTAATTTTAAACTAGATTGAAATCGAAACCATACTGCTTTATAAAGTCGTAATATTTGATGTAGACATAAAGCGGCACTTTGTATAACGTGAATGGCTCTCTACTGTAGCAACAAGTTACAAGTCAGGTTGACAACAAGAAGATAGGTAGCAGATGAATATTAATAGAAGGCACACGACCACGTGTGCATCAAAGTTTGTCAGTTTTCTACATTCAATTTTTTCAGATTAATACAAAGGTGAACAAAATATTTATTTTAAAATACTTTGAGTTTGTACCTGAAATGTTGTTTAATTTTTCATAAATATATTTCAAGAACTTTATTTTTTTGGGACAAAATAATTTAATACTTTGTTTAAATAGGTTAGGTTTTTTTCAATTAACTATCAGAATTATTATAAGACTGAACAAAATTTGTTTTAATTTGCTAATTTATTAGTGAAAAAATATTGTGTGGGACAATAATTATTATCTTTTCTTTTTTTGGAGGATTCAATCCAGTTGGGAAAATACACTATTTTTTTATTAATATTCACTAATACAGAGGTTAATATGTTATCACAATAATTAAAGTAAACGTCTTACACAGAGAGGCACGAGAGCTGCACATAGTTAGTACTGGAATAACTTGCGCTACTAGTGATCGTATAAACAATTTAAAAACGCAATTACCGTACGTAGAATCTATCGATTTTCTGTGTCACTGTTTTTCTAGATTCTATATAACTGACCGTCAATGCTGAGTTCAATATTTTCTTGCTACGATACAGCGCGCTACGACAGCGCTGATGGTTCATGATTTGGCTCTAGATCCCATAATCATACTATAAATAGAAAAATAAGCAAAAAATTTATATATGTACTTGTTTGGCTGACAGTCCGTGATATATTTTTTTAGATGCATAGTGTTTTTATATTTTAAGTTCTCTGCCAAAGACTTCCGCTTCACGCCACCCTAGAAACCAAAACAGTTAATGCCTGCTATTAAATACCTCCGTTTATGCAATATTATATTTATATATATATATATATATATATATATTATGCAATATTTAAAAAGAATTAATAGCTCCCTGTGCAGTCCGTCTGTTTTTGTATATGTAAAAAGTGACGTGATTAAATTTTTAAATAGCATCTAGAGATCAAATAAACAATTTGAGCGTTCTGTTTATCAATGTTTGTGAATATGACACTCAAGCTTCACGGTGGCGCTATTATTGCCTCGGTGGTCTTCTGACGATGACATTATAAGATCATTGAAGTGGTCTTCAGAAAAATACTCGTATGACTGATTCGATTGCCGACCAGGTTCAGATTTTTTCGTTCTGATTTCATCTACTTTCTCTGCTGTTGCGATTAATCGTTTTATGTACTGATGCGAAAATGATGTTTATTGCATACTAGCTGCGCGACGCGGTTTTACCCGCGCGATGATCGATGATGATGATGAAAAGTACTTTACACTGTTTTTTACAGGTATAGCGTGGCAGGATCTTGAGTGCGGTGCGTTAGTCGTAACGTCCCGTCTCGCACAGTCTAACGCACCGCACTCAAGATCCTGATGAAGGCTTCCGGTAGAAGCCGAAACAATTGTCGATCGTGATATCGACTACGCGTAAGTACCACGTTATATCTGTAAAAAACAGTGTAAAGTAATTATGAACGTGAGTTTTAATATAATTATGATGAAAAGTAGCCTATGCGTTGGATGAAATTCGGTATGTAAATATTTATGAAATAATAAGTATTTACATACCAAATTTCATCCAAATCCGTTTTACCCGCGTGGTGATGAGAACGGTGATGATGGTGATGAAGAAATTAATGTGTTAGTCCAAGGTAAAAACTATGTGTGTTTCAATTTTTAAATTGATGATGATCATGATGAAAAGTAGCCTATATTTTATGTCATACCACACATACCCTACATACATATCATACATACCATATTTTATCCAAATCCGTTTTACCCGCGTGGTGATGAAAAACGGTTATGATGGTGATGATGAAAATAACCCTATGTGTTAATCCTAATATTAGTTGTGTAGTATATTAACCTAATATTAGCGCTGTAGTATTTTAATTCGTTATAAGTATTTTATATCAATAAAGTTTTCACCCGGTAAAAAAATGTAGCCATATTATGTTCACTATTTTATTTTCCACGATTAGACTTCTAAAGATATAAAAGTGTTTGCATTATTTATTACACAATTTATCTATAATAATTATATTGTATCAGTATATTATTGGTTTATATTTTATTTTTTGCTTAAATAATAATAAGGTACCCATTTGAAATGCATTATCAACATAAACCGATTCTGAAGTGATTTTGCACGTTCAATATTTTAATTCTTAGTCAAGCATTATAGAACCGATGTAAGAATATAGGTAGGTGTGTATATAAAAGTATGTGTGTATGGTTTTTCAAAAGAGATAGATACATGAATAGATAAAGATAGAGAGTTGTAACTTTTACAACCAATTTAATTTCGAGTTTTAGATTCCTCGTTATTCGACTTCGTCGATTTGAGCTACCGTCAAGATGAATAATATATTTCAGTAACCACTTGTATTGATCCTTCCTTCCTAGTTCAGGAACTGTCATTCATTATTCGATTTTAACAAATCTCATTAATATTATATGAAACTTTGCAACCCCAAGGAAAGGGATCGTCTCATTTTGCTTGCTTTTTTGACCGTGTCGTTTATAAACTAATGTGAACTTTCTGTCCACCTACAGACAACCTGGGTGCCAATTCTCTTATTTATTAAGACAAGCAATCTATAAACAATGCAATAACGATTCAAATGTTATCGTGATAAAGCTTGATATTTCGCTAAAATAACAATTGCATCTCGATTGGATTGTAGTCAATTGTATTGCGGTAGGAATAAATCTAAATGAATCAAGTGAGATAGTGGTCAAGAGCTATACAGTATAAAAAAAACTGTGTAGCCATTATAATTTATGCTCCAAGTAGAATAGCAAAACTAGTAAAAAAGGCAATTCATTAACAATCTATGAGCAATGTGCTAGTAGAATTAATACCCTGACAGACGACCTGAATAAGATCGCAGGCAAGGGCTGGATGCGGGCCGCTTCCAACCGGTCCATGTGGAAATCGATGGGGGAGGCCTATGGCTGAGATGACGATGATGCGAATTTTCTTTTTATTTCAAAGAATATACTTTGGATTGGTCTCGTAAAAGTTGTATCAGATTCCATTAAGTAAACGTTAAGTTCCTTTATAACCAAGCTCAAGGTCGCACAATGAGCTGTAAGGCGAGAGGGTTTCCTTACCTTATCAGATGAGAAACGAATCCGTAAAGAAAAAGTTACCGACAGGTCACACAGCTCGCAGCACTGGTGGTCGATGGGGGCTCAGAGGTTCTCGAGTGGAGATCTTGAACAGCCAAGCACAGCATTGGACGTCTACCAACAAAGTAGCAGTAGTGGACCAGGTGAGAAGAGATCGCAGGAAGGAACTGGTTACGTACCGCTTCCAACCGTTCCTTGTGGAGGTCCATTTGGGAGGCATATGTCCACAAGTGGACGTCTTATTGGTTACATGGTCATGGTGATGATGTCAGTTCATATTTAAGAAATTATTGATAATGTTCCACTGATGAATAAGTCAGAAGATAATATAGGTCAAAAGTTGTTTTTAAAGACTTTTAAGTACGTAATGATATAGTCAAAACTTGTTCAAAATTAACCTTTTTGCGAATAGGAGCAAAATGCTATTTTGAAGCGATTATAGCTCAGCGGGGGGAGCGTCGGCTATAAAACTGACAGACACTGGTTCGATCCCCAACAACAGCTTGAGTTTCCGGTGAATGTAACATCTTTATCAAATTTCCAGCATGGTAGTAGGGTACTTTCGAGTAGCCTGCCTAGCTACCACGCTCAAGTTTGAAAAACTGTCACCAAACAGATAGTGTGTTCAGGCAGCAGATCTTGAGAGCTATTACGCATTCTAAGTCTAGCGTGATAACATCTTCGATCACATCGTCACTGACCATCATGTGAGATAGTGGTCAACCATCCATATATCAAATAATCAATATATCAAATTAGTCAATATAATATCAAAATATATATCAAACATCTATACAGTATAATAAAAAAGTAAAGAACAGAATAGCATCATATTTTATGTAAATGCTTTATTTTCTTATCAAGGTATGAAAACTCATTAAAATTTTGTAGAACTTTTAGGTCAAAGTTGAAACATGAAGAATGGATTTGATTTTGCACGAATTTGGGTATTATAATTGTATTCTGGTAATATACAATTTTTAATGTAGGTCCTTATACACAGCATAATTACGTCAGATATAATTCTGTAAAAAAACGGAATAATTAGTCATTAGGCGTATACTATACTATCCAATGCTATTATATGTTTATATGAGGTAGATGTGGCACAAGCGCGCGGAAGCTGAGGCGACAAAATTAAGTCAATTGTAGTAATTTTCATTACGACGCGTATTTCAAGCGCAAGTCTAAACATATAGCTATCCTTTTCTATATTATTTGTACCGTATTATCTGTCGCAGTCAGCATGTTTATGTCGTAAAGGGACAAAATCTGAGCACCGCGCAGAATGAATATGCGTCATCTTTAGTAAAACATCATTGATACTATCAGTCAATATATGGGGAGTCCGTTCTACACTGGGAGGTATTAGAGCCATCTTTATTCTAAGAAGTGTTGGAATAATAAATAAATAGAAGTTGAACATTTAATAAACATGATTAAGTCCTTTATATTACTCAAATAAATATTCATTCTGACACACGTAATAGTGCTAATGTCCGTTTTTCTGTCATTATCAATTTTTTCGGCAGTGGTTAAAAAAATATTCAAAAAACTGCATTGTATTTGAAACAGTAATTTATTTAATGAGTAAGATGCGCAAAATCTTTTACTTTTTTATCACACTCAGACCCCCGCACTTAGATTCCCTGTGTCTTAGGAGGCTGAACACACACAATCACAGCACACACACACACCCAAGCCCGGGACAAACATATCACTCATTGCACAAATGTTTGCCCCTGCCGGGATTCGAATCCACGGTCCCGGAATCACAGAAGTCATTGTCACTGAACACTGCGCCACGGCGTCCGTCAAAGTTTTTGTTCAGAGTATTATTGGATCACCAAGGTACATGCCCAGCCTGGGTTGGGGCTTATTGGCGATTTATTTGTACACACGAGCTCTCTTAACTACTGTTTATTATTATTTACTTGTTAAATCATGCACTGTGTATCTTGCAATGTTAAATAACTATTCACTTAATTATTTTATTAATTTCAATTTACTCATAATAATTCTTTTGAAATAGGTTATTTCACGGAGCGTGCTTTGAATGAGCTACCTACTTCTAAAAATAGCACGCTTTTAAGATGTGAGTGACATCTTAGCTATTGGCAACAGCAAAATAAAACTAAAAACAAAATAGTTGCACACAAACTTAGAACAAAGACTTATATATAGAACAGATTACACATTCACAAAATTCGGCCTATTCGTCGACCTCCCAGATTGCAAACAATCTATAAAAGATGTGATGCATAGTTTTAAAACGAAACACATGCAAGCCAGCTACGTAGATAACACACATCCTTGCTACACTCATGCGAATATAGGGCCTCACACTTGCACATTTAGCTCACACATGCAAAACTAGGGCCCACACATGTAAACCTAGGGCCCCATACATGCATGGACACATTCCTAATCTCAAGGCATCATCGATAAAAAACACATGAACTTGAAACTTGGCCGTGAACTCGGCCAGCACGTTTAGCTGACGTCACCAACGAACAAAACAACGAACAATTGCATAACATCAACCATACACTTCCTCTTTGAAGTGTTATTCGATTAGCAGGTCATAAAATGAATTCTTAAATAAAAGACATCAATTGTATGTATATATATACATACGCATAATTGCCTTCTTTGTCCTTGAATGTAAACGTACCTGGTAACTGCTACTATATATAAATAGAATTTTGATTGAATATATTACGATACTAATATGTGTGTTTTCTGGATTTTTCGTAGACAGCGTGTAGGTTGTAGAAATGTCTTATTTTCACAATTTTTATGCAATCAATTGTTTTGCTGCCTTGTTTTTTAAGAAAAAGTTTATTCGCAATCTTTATTTAGCGATTAGAATCCTGTGATACATATAAGGAAACTTTTTCTTGTTAGCAGCAAAAGAGTTAGTCCGAATGCATTTTACGCCGTTGTTAAATGAATAGAAGTCACATTAACATGATTAGAAACCTTGTTTATCCAGCCATATTTATGTAGTATTATTCATTTTCAAATTCAGTTCTGAAACGTATTTTTTTCCACTCATTTTTTGACTTCCAATTTTAAGGCCAGAAAAGACTTATTAAGACTTAACATCTCGAGTGTGTTTTTTAATTCAATTCTGTCAGATAAACAGGCTACTTATAAGTTTATTTCTTATAATAATAATACAAGACAATGTGATGAAATAGTTCTTATTTCAATGTGCAATAAGCTTGCATCATCAAGCTTACAACTGCGTATGACTGTGTAACTTTTAGTTTATCAAGGATACCATGTGTGATGCGTCACTGGCAATGCAATGCTTGACTGTTATTACACGTGTTGATTAATTTTGTGTCAATTAATATTGATTACATAACTGCTGACTACGCTGCTTAGTAATTTAAGTTTGTATATAAGTTACATATTCAAAAAATATCTAATTTAAATATTAAAGCATAAATATCTTCACGGCTAGAACATGCAAAATGGCTATAAAAATGTCGACATAAAAACACACTACGATGCTAGAAATATATACAGTCATCATCACCATCATCTCAGCATAGGTCATCCACTGCTAGACATATGCCTCCCCCATTGATTTCCGCCATGACCGGTTGGAAGCGGCCCGCGTCCAGCCCTTACCGGTGACAGGTCGTTTGACAGTCAGGTCGTCTGTTCACCTGGTTGGTGGCCGTCCTATGCTGCGCTTGCCAGTCCGTAGTCTCCATTCGAGAACTTTTCGACCCCAACGGCCTGACTGCAACAAGGTTATTTGAGACTATCGAGTGTTGAAGTCGGTTCCATTTTTGGTAAAAATTTGTTTGTGAACTATCATGGTACATACTTCAACAAGTTATTTCACACTTTTGAGTGTTACAGTCGGATTCATTTTTTGGTAAAAATTGTTTTTACTTAAAAATAAAAATGTAAATGTCTATTTCAATGTAATGGACTAGCTTGCTTTGCTTTCATAGATTTGGCAATTTTTGTATACATTAGAAATGAAAAACCAAATCAATTATTATATACCACGTTTTTTTCTTGTAATAGTTACCATATATATGTGCTTTAATTTTTACTTCAATATATAATTATGTAAGGAAATAAATTCCTTATCTGTTAAATGTACTGAACCGATAATCATCATCATATAACGTCCAATTCTGAACATACCCCTCCCTTACTTAGGGACGTTTGGCAGACAGGTTGGCGAGCGAGTATTGTGGCGACGTGCCTAAAAAGCGCTGCTGCCCACGGCCTGGTGAATAACCCTGCAGCTGACTCTTACGGCACCCACGGGATGAGATGGGGAGGTAAGATTCTAGTCCAACACTCCACGGCAATTTACGATTGAGATTTTAAGAATTGAGTTTTGAAATGATTAAGGATATTAGTTTATTACTAATGAGACTTTTGGGTTTGTAATGACTTTCTGACAATATAATCATGAAGTAAAGGGTGATAATCAGTGCCTAAAGCAGAAACAACTTGAATCAAATTCAGCATTTTATAAAGAATTAGTAGGGCCCCGCGGTTCCACTCGCGTAGTTTCCAGTTTTCCCGTTACCTTAATTATCCTACGGGAACTATACTCTTTTCAAGATAAAAGTAGCCTATGTGTTAATCTAGGGCTTAAACTATCTTCATACAAAATTTCATCGAAATCGGTGTAGCCGTTTGAGCGTGAAAAAGTAACAAAGACACACACATACACACAAACTTCACACATACACACAAACTTTCGGATTTATAATATTAGTAGGAAGTAGGATTGAATAACGCTTGTACTATCCGTACAGACTATTGTTTCTCTATGTCACAGTTACACGGGATAAATTATAGCTAGTACTGAGTTTAATTGTTTCAGGCTATAAAACAACAGCAATAGTAATTCGTGTTCTGGCTACACGTGCAAACTCTAGAGGTGTCTGATAATTGTTTATAATATCTAATTCATACTAAAAGTATGCACTAGCAAAATGTATGGTTAAAAAATATTACTTGTAGTTTTTTTGTTATTAACTTGGCAACTTTCCGATTAAATTATTTTTATTCTTAAGCGATGATATGAAGCTTATGATATACATCATTAATTCTAATGAGTACATTAGCATTGATGTTTTCATTGAAACATTGTTGCTACTCCAACTGATAACATTTGATAACTCCGCTATATCAATAAGGAACTACTATAACCCTAAAATGACGATGCAACAAGTAACAAGCACATAAAATCGCAGAAAATCCCAAATGATTATGGACCTTAAATCTGTACGACAAAGTTTATTATATGATTTGATTGTGATAAGGAAAGATTGATGCTCAGATTACGTAATGGACTTGAATCAACACTCACGGTCATGGTGTTTTAAAGGTCAACAAGTGATTCTTGAAGTAGATACAGTACCAAAGAGCCTTCAAAAGATGTGTTGTTAGAGTTCCGTGGTCTCTCATATCTATTCGCAGCATAGTATTTTCTTTAAATTTGGTGATTTGCAATTGTGTTCTAATATTTTAGATAAAGAATAAAAAATGAAGTAATTAACTTCAAGCTTCAGCATAGCAGTTCCACTCACTGATGTCGACTTCACACTTTGCAAAGCATTAAACGCAACGCAGGGGTGTGAGAACACCCCTCGCAATGGGATACCCTGCCTCGTGAGAGGTATGGACACACACAATCACAATACACAATTGATCTGGAGCCATAAGACTAACATTCTACAAGCGCTAACGCTGAGAAAAAAACATAAAAATGTTTGACATTGACACTTCAAAGCGGTATATCACGTGATCAACGAATGACAGATTCTGTCTCTGTTTCTGCTTTCTCGAGCGCCAAATCCATACAAATTCGTAGACAAGATACAATGTTGACAAGCGATACTGACAGCTTTTCGATTCGTTCGTACGTTAAGCTAGATACCGCCGAGACCCTGCATAGTATGCATCGCTACAAAATGGCGACAACGATTAGGCGGAAGTGGTTAGAGAAAGAAAAATAGCTATGAAACGATCTTCTTGTCTAGGCACTCAGACCTGAGAACAAAGATCTATGCTCATCACAGAAATATTTACCTCAGCCTGTCACTGGTCACTGAGCCACGAAGACCGTCATGCTGGCTGACCTACATAAACCTAAAAGGTCATTACAACCGTTTTTACCCTGTAAAAAAATTGGAACAGAAAAAATTGATGAGCCATTGCAAGAGTCTCTCAGTAAGTAAATCTTAAAGGGTGGACCAACTGACTGAACGGACTGAAAAGGGTGAAAAAAATTTTTTTAATAAGAAATGCAACCGACTTCAACACTCAAAAGTGTGAAATAACTTGTCGAAGTCGGTACCATGAGCACAATATTGTGATGATAGTTACTTTTGTGTGAACTATCATGGTACCGACTTCAACAAGTTATTTCACACTTTTGAATGTTGAAGTCGGTTGCATTTTTTGTTAAACAATTTTTTTCTTCACATAAAAATATTACTACGGAACACTGTGCGTAATACGCGAGAGAGTGCTTGACCAGTTTCTTTGAACTTGGTAGCGTAGGAGGTTATCGAGTTTGCGCGCAGTCTCTCTGGTCTTGTTCCAGTTTTTGCGCCTCTTGCTGCTAAGTACCTGACTAATTATATTTTATAGGTTATTTATACATTAACTATAATCAATTTTTTTTATTTTATTTATTTATTAACATTCACACAAGGTCTTCAGGTCCCAAACTAGGCAGAGCCTGTGCTATGGTAACCTGATGACTAATATATACATACATATACACACCCAAACACAGGTCAAACAGATATGTTCATGCACACAAATGTTTGACCTGTCCGGGAATCGAACCCGGGCTACCAACTGCGCCAACCAGCCAGTCATTTGTACTTATTTATTGAATCCGTAATAATTATATATTTGTGTATAATATTATTATTATTATTGAAACTTTATACTATTATTTCGGCGTAATAATAGCCGAATAATTCAGTCTACATTTTTGAAAACACTTTACTAAAAATTCTTGCGGTATCGACAAATGCGCTTGGACTATGTCTTACACTTAAAAAAAACAATTAAAATATCTAAATATGTGATACGTAATTATTTGTTCAGCCCGTATATCATTTGTAAAGTACATTTTTTAATTTTTTTTATATCAACCCTCATCAAGATTTGTATAATATTTTGTAGCTTTACGTTCACGGAGCTGTGAACGTAAGTCATAAGTTATATAAGAGAGTTTCTCCTAAAGATTCAAAGGAAAAACAATTATAACGGTATAATACAAAAATTTATATCTAAAAACACACAATACATAGGATATAATTAGAGAGTTCAGGAGGGGAAAAGGGAAGACACAGGCTGAAGTTTCAGGAACCAGGAACTGCTTCATCAAAGGGATATTCACAGTAGGTACACAAAATTACAAGGAAGAGATTTGAAGTTAAGTGACAACGCAGTCTAAGGTGTAGCACGCAAACTTAGAAGGTACCTATTCACTGGTGACTTGAAGACTCCTAGAGTTGTACCTATCGGGAAATGACTACATTATCCTCTATCGGAAAACAGCAAAGCTTGTCGCCAACTAAACACATTTTTAAAGGTTTTTAAAAAAAATGCATTCAATCCGATGCTAGGAAAACCTTTGATATTGCAGTTAATATTACGGCTATAATGCTAAAATTAGTAATGAAGGCCACTTCATCACTTAACAAATATACCCAGCAAATATTTCTCGATGGAATATTCAGATGCCAACAATCAATAACTCGACGGTGAATTGGGCGCTCCGAAGCCCGTTCCTATAGCAACCATCCCTTTGACGGATTTCCCAGGGCTGCTGGCTCTCTGAGCCCAGATATAGGTGCTAAATTTACCAAAATCAGAGGTATTTTGTCAAAGTTTTCCATAAAAGCCGTCGGAGTCTAAAGAGTTGAATACTTGTCGCTTTTTACCAAAATAAATCCATTTTTGTTTATCTTTTACAGACAGGTAAAAGGCTCTTTTTTCCGTCTTTTTTAACGTCGTGAGAGGATTTTAGTATTGTGTACCACTGACACTTTTTTGTTCATATATTTTTTAGCAAATCACTGAGTGAAGCGAAGCTGTAAGTTTGTTATGTTTTAATATTTGTATGTTTATCGTTTATATATATGTCGGAGTATGTTAGATATTGAAATAGGATAGATGTGTTGCTAGTATCGGAGAACCATTATAGATGGCGTTGTCAAAGCGTTTTAGACGTCTTAAAGTAGATGGCGCTAAATCTAAAGATTTGCTAGTACTTGATTGGTTAACGAACGAAGGTAAGAATCACGTCATATTCTATTTGGCCAATAAGAGGTTAGTTTGCGAAAAGAATTGAGTTGGTAAGAACCTCGGTCCCAGCGAACAGTCTACTTGTGAAAGCCTTATACACCTTAGCATCGCATTTAGTATTTTAGCCCCCAGTACGGCACCGACATTTTTTTTTTTTTTTATATCACATTTAAACCCCCGCACTAGGATTCCCTGTATCGCGGGAGGCTTGGACACACACATTCACAGCACACAAACATCCAAGACCCATATGTTATATATTATTACGTTCAAACATAACTATTTATTTAAGGGCATATTTTTTTAAATACAAAACTACAGCTTACAGCAACTCCTACGTATAAGTCATAGTTATTCAAACTTTTCGCTCCGAGAGTGTAATGTACACAATACTCTTCTACAAGTATTTTTCGCATAACGAGTACGATAATAAACATTCCATCGATAATCATGAGGTTATGCCGTACGCAGATATTATCTGGGAGTCACTGTGAGCGCTTGCATCATGCAATGCAAGCATGACTTACCCGTGGCTTAAACGCATTCGATAACATTTCACGAACGCTATTTTAACCATGTCCACTTAAACACGTATACATTTATGTCATCATTCTACCCATAGTTAGATAGATCTATAGATAGATAGAGAAACACCATAAAATAAGATTTTATAAAATATTCACATAAGACATATCTAGGTGTAACAGTGAGCGGTCTTATCACTCAGAGCGATCTCTTCCAGACAATCCATTTCTGAAGGAGATTTCAGTGAGGCGTTGACGGGTTGCAATGCTTAAGAGACATGATTAAATTACTAAAAATATAATTGCATAAAATACGTACAGCTAGGTGCATAAAATACTTATAGCTAGTACCTTAGTTAGGTATTGGTAGTGATTCGCTTATTCAACTGAACTAAACTAAAATTTTGGAAAACTAAATCAGTTCTTATACGGTTACGATAAAGTCTAAATTAGTATGAGACTTATCAATAACATCACTAAAATTAAAATATATTTATTAAATTTGCGGGTAGTTTTAGAGAAATTAAGTTGCCATTTATTTGGTGCCTACTAAAACTACCCGCAATTGGCCAACAGTTGAATAAAACTCGTCTAATATTAGTGAAAGCGTTGTATGGAGTTATACGAATTTGAATTTTAGCGTAAATAGAATACGAGCTATTTCAATTTGAAGAATTTTAGTGAATTTTAGCCAGTTTATGTGATTAACAGAATTAGGGCCATTGTCAATAAAACTACATATATGCTGAGTGATTTAATTTTGAAAGGCTTTATTTTAATTGCTTTGCTGCCAATATTCATTACATTTTTTCACATATTTTTTTGTCTGAGCAATGAGGTTTTGCCCAAATGCAATCTCTTGCACCACTTTAATTCTCAAACTTACTTAAGTTTATGTTACTATATTATGTTTATATACAACTACAAAGCCGTTTATAATGTGAAAACACATTTTCTTTTTTTTTAAAAGATTATAAGATTGCGTTTGACCAAATAGAAAGAAAGAAAAATAATTTAAAAAATTTAAATTATTAAATAAATAATAATATTAATTAATTTTTTTTTTTTTAAATTTAAATTTAATTCAATGAAAGACAAGATAAATATTTATTGTCTGAACCTTCTTCCTGACCTTATCTAACGCTTAGTAAGTTCGGCACAACATGGCGTAAACTTCTTTCATTCTGCCTTTTTAAAATTTTAGAATAGGCAGGTGTCAAAAGCCGTTTGACTGATTTTGATACAATGACTATGGACCCACCTCGGAAGTATACTCCATCAAACAAAAAAGAATCATCAAAATCGGTTCATAAAAGATAAAATTATCCGCGATAACACATAAAAAATATATACGGTCGAAGTGAGAAACCTCCTCGTTTTTTAACCGACTTAAAAAGAGGAGGTTACCCAATTGGACCGACCAGATATATATTTTATGTGTGTGGCGGCAAAACAGGAACCAACATAAACACTCAAAACTGTGAAATAACATATAGAAACTGGTTCCATTTTTTAGTAAAAAATTGTTTCACTCTTTTCTACTCACGGGATCAATTATCATTGTGTATGTTCACCGATTTCTCCACCCGCAACGACGTATGCGTAGCACTTTTCAATTATTAGAGTGTAACCCCAAAACCACTTGACCGATTTTGATGATATTTAAATAGGACTACACGGGAAGTACCAGCTGTCAAATAAAAAAAGAACGATCAAAATCAGCTCTACCAGTCGAAAGGTATGCGGGTAAAAGACATACAATTTTTTTTTTTTAAAAACATATGGGTCGAATTGTGAACCTCCTTTTTAATTTGAAGTCGGTTAAAAACTAGGTCAAATGGGCAGCGTCACCATATTTTACTGAAACATACAAAGTTTCGGGTCTATGGAAATATAGCTTCATTTTGAGCGGTTCAATGACTAGCGATATGAGTCATATGTAGTCTATTGTGAACTGAACAAAACCTTGTTACATACTAAAAGAAAAACAACTTCGTTGCAGTTTCATTTCGTTCATAGTTGGGGTCATTCTATAGCACCTGTAGAACAGATGTTTTATTAACCGACGTTTATTTAAAACGATACCTATTAATTAATGTTCCTAATCAAATTTATTTATTGATAACAAAGTTTATGGCGACCAAATATAGCTCAACATTTAAGTGATACTTTAGGATCACTATTTAGTTTGTTAAAATGGTTTGGTCATGTAGAGAGAATGAACGAAAGGAGATTGGACTAAGCAGGTATACATGGGTGAAGAAAATGATAGTATTGGAAGAGGGAGACCTAGGGGACGTTCTGAAATCAGATTGAGGAAGTCTAAGGGCCAGGTCAAGAGTACTCTAAGACGACGCTCTTGTATAAAAGGTGGATGAAGCTAAAGAAGTGTGTCGGAGTCGTAGCATTTGGGAGACTATGGTTTTTGCCTACCCCTACGGGAAAGAGGCGTGAACATAATTGACGGTCGCCGTGGCTCAGTCGTCAGTGTCGTGACTTCTGGTCCACGGGAACCCTGTGTTCGAATCCTGGCAGGTGCAAACGTTATGCTATATATGTTTGTCCCGGGTCTTGGATGTTTGTGTGTTGTGATCGTGTATGTCCATGCCTCCCGCGACACAGGGAATCCTAGTGCGGAGGTTTGAGTGTTAATAAATATAAATAAAAATACAAAAATTATGTATGTACTGTTTAGTTTTTAAAAAATAATCGTAAACTGTATTGCAAAACGAGAAAACTGATGCCAATACATTAATTAGTTGGAAATTTTTTTTAGTCTCATTAATTGGCCATTCTTGATGTGCGGTACGTATTCGGGCACTTGCTCACATATTATATACAGTTAAGCAAAGCGATCGTAGCAAAGTTTACTAATGTGATCTCATTCGATCGGCTGGCCACAAGCCTGTCGCCAACTCGCATTGGCTTGCGTGCAGGCCAACACATGAAAAGACTGGAAGGCAGGTTCCAGCAATGGAAACGTAATGGGCTTATTATGGTATTGTGTAAGTAAAGTTTTTATTTATTAATTTACATATAAAGCACATAACAAAGGTACTTAAACGATAAAGTTTCTTAGTAACAAAAGTATTTAACTAATAATAATACGTAAGCAATGCACGTAACATTAATTAGGTCACATCGAAACTTCAAGCTAGGAATAACCTGTGTTATGAAGTTCGATGCTTCCCTTCGCACGTTAGTGTACAGTGGTCGGTAATATTCGGAAACTTACTGCAAACAAACTCTAAGTAACAATAATAATAAAAAATCAAAATAAAAATACAAAAATGTACTTAGTGATACAGAATAGCTTAAAGGGAAATAGTTCTAATGTGTATCATCAAAGTTATAACAACTGTAAACTCTAAGGCTTTCACGGCCGGCGTTGCATGTAGTATGTACTGCTTCCGGGCTGTTTGGCCGTGGTTTAAGTGAAACTTTTGTTCCAGACGTTTCGTCGATCACTGCGGTCGACATCTTCAGTGGTTCAGGTCCGAGCGGCGACAAGAGCGTAGAACTCTCCTTCGCGGCGTCTTCTCTGATACTAATCTGTACTGACTGATCAGTATCAGAGAAGACGCCGCATGCAACACGTTATAACAACTGTTTAATTTTTAAAAGTAATAAACTTTTATGCAAATACGGTTTAGCGCTCAGTAATAACAAACATAACAATAACAACAAACAACAATCTCACTTGATTTCAGATGCGATGTGGTCGTAGATACAATCACGCTAGATCTTGAATGTTAACTGGTTCTCAAGGACTACTGCCTGGACGCATCACGAATTTGGTAACAGGATTTCAAACTCGAGGGTATTTATTGACATTCAATATTACATTCGACATATTAGGAGATTTGCATAACTACTGCAACATTAAAAAACATCCATAGTATTTGCGGGATAATGCATGATAATTTATTATCGACCAGATCTTTACATGACTAATTTTTTGCGAAAATATGAGAATAATGATAATTATACTATTTCTGGTTACTAGTGACCTTTTCCAAAACCAGCATTTGCATCAATACGTAATAGATTCTTGCTACAAAACGCGTCTTACATTCAGTGATGGCCATAAAATTATTTTAAGTTGATCGCTTGTAAGACGAGGAAACTAAAAGCTAAGTATACATAATATCAGTGAATGAATAATTAAAATTTGTAAAACCTGTGATGTAGTAGATGATAGTAGTAGCTCAAATATTGAATAAAAAGTTACATATTTCAAAGCAGGCCATTTTAGCTTTTTTCGTGTGAGGTTAGTGTTATGGCTTCTATTTACTATCGGCTATTAATAGACGATCATGGGCGAGCACTATTGTGTGGAGGTCATGCCCCCATACTCACACGACCGTAGATTTTTCATTCACCGGAGGACAGCGAGCGAAAGATACCGTATGGGCGTCGTCGCCGAGTTGTTTTGGTTTTTATCCTTTTTAGTTTAATTAGTCCGTTTCCTCGAAAGATTTATAAAAGATCTCTTTTGGATCTTTTATAAATCTCTCTCTCTTTCTCTCCCTAAACCAGAAGGTGGGCAGCAGCGCCTTCTGAGGATTGGAAATCATACTGCGCTCGCCAACCCGTCTGCCAAGCGTGGCGAGTATTGGCAAATCCTCCCTATATGGGGGAGAAATGAGTCCAACAGTGGACTTCCTATGGCTAAGATGATGATAACCGAAATATATGAAAAAGTTGATAAAAAACATTAAAATCAATTATCATTCCTACCGAACATTGTGCATTCGCGAATTGCACTTCGGAAAAAAACAAGATGGTATACAATTTGGGTCGGTCAAACAGTTTTTACTATACAGTTCACCGACGATTAATTAATAATCAGACGTTTAAATTTTGATGAACAATGGCCTTATTAAACCATAAGTTTACACGAACATCCGTTCTGAGCGGATTCATTTATCGCGAAGAACCGATTTAACGATTGAGAAACTAAAAAAACATACTCATATGAGTACGAAACATTTACTCTGAATAATACTAAATGTTATAAAGAGGAAAGATTTCATTGTATGTATTGAGTAAGCTCCGAAACTAATATACCAATTGAAAAAAAAGAAAAAAAAAAAAAAAAAATTCACTCTTGAGTAGCTATAATATCCTCGGTGGCATAGGTTACATTATATTATGAAAAATTTTGATTTTTGAATATTTTTGCCCGAACCAGGGCGGACCGCTAGTCCATGTCTGAAAAGAGAGTCAAGTCTATTACTGTGCACCAGATTTTCCTATTAAATTGTTTAGGTAGGTGTACGCGTCCGATGTACGATGTTCTATTACGATAAACACTTAAGCGCCAGCAACCTTAATTATTGTTTTACCTTCAAGACTATTCTTTCTACTAAATTGACAAAATGATTGTATACCGAAATCAATGAGTAGGTAGGCTTGCCGCTCGAAAAATGGTCACAAACCACCGTGTTGATGCTTAAAAGAGAGGACCACCTTGCCGATGTCGGACGATAATATGAATGACGATCATCCCCGATTGTCAAGAGGAGACTTAAAGTTAAGTCCAAGTTTCGCGGGACAAGGTGCAACCCTAGCCTTGCGGGCGCTGTCGTGTAAAAATTGGTGGAAATTGTTTTTACATAGAAATGCTGCACAGAAAATATCCAAATATTTTTTTTCAAGTATTTTATTGTCTCTAACTTTAGTTTTGTAACTTTAGCTGCAGAATCAAAAATAACAAAACTATAAAAAAATGCGAACTAGGGAAAAAAAAATCTTTTAGTGCTTACAATTTTTTTCTGGTCATTACTAACATCAAGGCACTCTGATACAAGGAAATTAGAGAAATAATTGCAGTTCAAGATATATGTCTAGAATGTCTACGACAGCTGTGAGCACTGAGACGACTAATGATAGAAGAAAATGGAAGAAGAAAATATGTTGTGCCGACCCCGCCTAATGTGAAGCTAACCTAAACGAGAAGAATAATTTCAGTCAAATAACCCTATATCAGGCATACTATTTACTGCACGGAAAATTGGTCAAAACCTTTTTAGTTGCGAATTCAACTTTCTATAACTTTAGTGATGTAACTTTAAGTCGCAAAACCAAAAACAAGTTATTAATGTGAATACATTTGAGAACTGTTTTGATTTCATGGTTGTTATTTTTTTGATAGTCATTTAGTAAAAAAATACATCCGCCCATTTTAACCGGGGTTTCCCAGAAATAATATCTATAAATAACTATATTACAATTTTAATTATTTGTTAAATATAATACTGCGGAAAAGTATTTTTTAAAAACGATATCATTATATACTAATGGATAATAATGTATGGTTAGCCTTAGTTCTCTCACTGAAATAAGTAACTTGGCCTCAGTGAAGTAAAAATTACTTATACACATAAAAAATGTAAGTACTAACATGCAGCTTATAATTTAAACAAAATAATCACCACTCTTGTCTAGAGGCTTGTCTTTATGGTGATAAATGCCACCTGCCTCTTCATTAAATTTTTTATACAAATCCAAAGCGGCAGGTGTTTGACTTGTGTAAGTCTCACTCCAAAGTTGATAATTATGTTACATCACATAATCTTTTTTCAATCCATTATAATTTTTTTTTGTCACCCTTTTCTCCTTTTCTACTCACGGGATCAATTATTAATCCCGTGAGTACAGTACATACATACTACACAATGACAAATAATGTCATTGAGTATTTTCACCGATGTCTTCGTAGCACTTTTCAGTTATTGGAGTACAACTCGACAACGGCTTGTCTGATTTTGATGAAATTTACATTTACATTATACACAGGACCACAAGGGAACCAGCTTTCAAATTAAATAAGAATCGTCAAAATCGATTCACCCAGTCAAAAGTTCTGAGGTAATAAACATAAAATTAAAAAAAAACATACGGGTCAAATTGATAACCTCCTCCTTTTTTGAAGTCCGTTAAAAACAGAGAACCACACTAATATCATATAAGGGCGAAAGATTGTCTGTCGTTTGTCGTTAGTATACTCTTTAACGCTGAAACGGCTGAACGGAATTAAATTGATTAATTTAATTGCATTAAATTTATATTGAAGATAGTTTATGATCTCAAATAACACATAAACTACCATTTTTATCCCAAAATAGTTATTGCCTGTAACGGATGACGAAAAAACAGAAAAACGTCAATTTCACGTACCATTTTACCGCGGGTAACGCAGCGGGGCGCTTATAAAAAATTGGACTCCGATTTAATATGCAAAATACAGGCACGCAACGCAAGCGTTTTTTTTTAACTAATCGTCGAGATAATACGATAGTCAAATTCCGGTTCGATCAGTATTAATGGAATCTAGTCTTGTTTCCAATTAAAATTATCTGGTTGGGATAATCTTATGCGTTGCTTTAGAATGTCTCATACATTGACTATAGGATACAATTTGTATCATTACATTAGGATTCTCTGATCAGAAATTACAAACATCCTATATAAATATACACATCCGCATTAGAAGAATAAGGAGGCTATGGGCTGTCATTCAAGATTCATTATTTTCATCCTTAGAGTAACGAAAATAAAATAATCCTAAGAGTTTTTTTACTGCTATAGCTTAGTTGGATACAGCGACAAGACGGTATTCTGTAGTCGTGGGTTCAAGTCCCACTAGCAGCCGATTTTTTTCCTTCCAATAATTTGTACGTCAGTTCCGCCTGGCATGTTGTTAATGCAATAAACCATAAAACTCTTAGAATAAAGGTAGGTGCCATCGCTTGATACAATATCAACTGTAATGTTGATCTTTCAGTCCTATTTATTAATTGTTCATACAATTAAGGTAGATGGCGCTAATAACAACATCCCCTCAGATGTTAAAGGAAGGTAGAAATTTGGCCCTAGTGGTATGGGCTGCTATAGGTTAGTTGGACACAGCGACAAAACGGTATTCTGTAGTCGTGGGTTCGAGACCCACTAGCAGCCGAATTTTCTCGTTCAAATTATTTGAACTTACAACCTAAGAAAGCCTTAAACGCCATCAAGATACGTGTGATTATCGAATTCAATCAACGAATCAGACGTCATCTATCCGAAACTGTTCACTCCCGCACTGGAAGTTAGGATACTGTTGCGTATTTGCTATTCGAAATTCGTTAAGCAAGTTCAGATTTCAATGAAATTTGGTATGTAGATACTTCAAATCCTGGAATAACACATTAGCTGCTTTTCATACCCCATTGATTTCCATAAGGACTGGATGGACGCAGCCCGCATCGAGCCCTTACCTGCGATCTTAGTCAGGTTGACCGACTCATGCCGCTATAAACACAACGTTTTTCTTATTACTTTAATAATAAAAAATGTAATCTAATTTTGGTTGTTATCATATTCAGATTTATTATATAATTATTTATGTTTAATGTACTTTCGTTAGATTTTGTAAACAAATAAATATGCCGGATACAGGAAAGAAAACGAAAGTTAGTCTATGCTTTTTTCCTATACCGAACGTAACTTGAATATTTTTTTACACGACACGGGTCCTCATCCATTATACCGATCGACAAATTTAAAAAAAAACATGAACAAAAATATCCGTGTTTGATAGTCCGCCACAAGTATAATTGCATATGTTTTGAATACAAACATCACGTATCGTCCTTAATCGCTTGTGATCACGTGACAATTCACGCCTTTGCATGATTATAGGTAGGTATGTCATTGCAGATAGATAGATAGCACTTTATTGTACAAGTGCATCAACTTAAAAGAATATTTATGAAATAAATCATTAACAAATACCAAAAAACATTGCACAGTTGGCGGTGTTCGGTATTTATGTATCTTATGTTATAGAACCTTTTTTGTGAAGTCTATTTAAACATTATTATTAATTCTTTTTTTTTTCTCTTCACACTCAGACCCCCGCACTAGGATTCCCTGTATCGCGGGAGGCATATGGATACACACAATCACATCACAAACATCCAAGACCCGGGACAAACATCTACACTCATCGCACAAATGTTTGCCCCTGCCGGGATTCGAACCCAGGGACCCGGAGACACAGTAGTCATGTCACTAACACTAACCACTGCGCCACGGCGACCGTCCGTTAAATATAGAGAAGATACTGGAAACGCGACCATAGCCATTGAAAGAGACAAGTTTTAAGACTCACCTGGTCGTCGAATATTATAAGAATGCTGAAGTAAACAGCAAGATGCCTTGTTCAAGACTGACTTTATTACGAACTTCAGAGCCTACCCTCATATCTTATTATTAACATATTTACACATATTATTATATATTATTTTATTTTTACAAACTTATTTGTTGCCTTACACTTAAGCAATGACGCCCGCAGTATATCATAACTGGTGGCAGCCGTCGGACACGAACCCATGACAGAAGATAATATTATACAATTGGTTAGAGACCTGAGGTACTGTCTCGTCACTAGCAAACGGAGGCGGAGGTAGGTACGAAGTTCGGGGGCCCAGCGTTCGCCGATCGCAAATAGCAAGCTGCTACTTGGCATACTATACTTCCTCGCCAGGGTTGGCCGAAGGAATACTTTTTTACAAGAAAAAATAGACATACACGAAACACAAGTTATTAGGATTCCAACTAAATTTTTGTTTACTAATTGCATAGTGATAATATTCAGATCACATTGTTATATTTTACAAATAAATTTGATTTTCACCCAGAAAATAGAAGTTAGAACAGCTGTTAGTTCAAAAGACATACTGCCAAGGAATGGACTCGCTGTCCGAGTCTGAGTTTCCCGATACGTACTATGAAACTGTGGTCAAACGCAAGCTTATAATATTAAAAAGAACAAAAGTAAAACACATATTCACGTATGATAAATATACAACACTCATTTACCCGGGCCGATGCAAAGTATAAACTAGCCCTTAGACATATTTTCAGGCTTCTTTGTTAATATCAACATAAGTTTCAAACTTTAAACTAATTGAGGATTAACATTAAAAATAAAAGGATATACTAGGATAACAACCTTCCATTTAAGAAAATTTTCGTATAATTACTTCTTATTTCCGTGATTACTTGAGTCAAAACAATTTCTCATTATTGACTTTACTCAGAAGTAATAAAACATCCAGTTTTGAACACAAGTAACAGTAAGAAAACTTCGATCCTAATTAAAATATTTTAGAACAATATTTTGTTATCACAGTTAGGGCTTATTGAGGGCACGAGTAACATAAATTACTCATGCTTAGGCATCAGAGAATCTCCCCAAGGATCTCCTTTATATTTGCTACTTAAGTAAATCGAATACAGTAAAAATTTACATTATTATGGCGAATGAAAAAAGAATATAGTTACAATATTTTAAAATTGGCAGTATCTCCATTACATTAATTTTAGTCTTATTATATACCAATTGTTGGCATTAATTACTTTTTGACTGTTTTCCCAAACTTGTTGTATTTGAACATCAAATTATTTTACGAGTATATATAAGACAAAGCCCTTCATTTAACTGGTTAGTAATTGATACATTTACTATTTATAATTAGAGTTTAAATATTAATGACTTGGATACTTAATTAAATGAAACAATTATGTAAGTACAGGGCTGAAACTACCTGACATAATATTCGTCAGCCTTCAGGTAAAGATTTAGGCGCCATTGAGTCAAATTGAAAAGAGCTTGTAATAAGCGAAATGGGAGGCGGTGGGGGCCGTTGGCAGGGTGTACGTCACTATCGCGACGGGCCGCCGCCGCCGCGCGGCGCGGAAGACCCGGCGGCTGTCTCCATGACTACGCGCCGAGTGCGGCCCTGGGTGGCCTTGCAATGGAGTGGGGAGGGCAATAGCCCCGTCTTGCAAGTCGCTATCAATCCACGCTCGCCAACGCGTAGTTTGCTCTAATGTATACTCTAATAGCACAGAACACTGATTGTTTCCCAAGGTCGCCATGGATTTTTATTTGCACTGCATTTTTGACGGTACTTACGTGGCAAAAACTTTCCCTGATTGAACGTTAACTCTTTGTGTTGAGAAAAAAGGAAAAAAATCATACTTCCGTTGGGTCCCACTTAAATGTAAAATGATTAAGGAGTCAAATCTATGTTAAATAATACCCTTCAAATTCGTAGCATTGAACCTCCTGAAACTTTATCTAAATATGAATTATACAGACACGTGTAACCTCGCAATATAGTGACTATAGAACGGTAATATAAAATATTTTAGAAGAGGTTCTCTAAAGAAATTCATTTCGATGAGAAATTATGTCTAGCCTAGTTATTATTTAGTTTAGGGCGTCTACGGTATCCCTCCACGGCCGTCAACGAAACCTTACAGCTGGCTGATTTAATCTAATACCTGCCACTGAAATTTTATCTTTGCTCCAATGAATTAGAGTTTGTTGTTATTTATTCAGACTTACCACGTTTTCAGACGTGAATTCAGTGAAAGAAAACTGTTGGATGATATACAGGGTTGGCTAGGAATACAATATTGCTGGGCAGTCTGTACAATAGCAGTAATGTATTTTCATAATACGTCTTAGTCGTGATTCACGAGCCTAAATAGAAAGTTCCTTTGAAGTTTAGTCTGGCGTGCTCTTTCGTGCGTGCTTTCAGCTAGTTTTCCTGAATTTCAGACGGGTCGGCCTCGATTTTCAGGGCTTATGCTTCTATAAGTTATTCTACCCTACATACTGAGCGTAGCCTTTTGAAATGCAAATTAATTTGCTGTATTTTTTATCAAGGGGTAGTACATATAGTGTAATATTTTGAGATACTGTTTCAAATATATCACACTGTTAGGTAGGTATATCTTTGTTGCAGATTATTGATACTAATTATATTGTTAAACAATAACGCATGTAGTCCGTGCACGAGCTCCAAGGAATCGGAAGCTGAAGAAGCGAGCCCGTGTGCACCGCGCCCGACTGACACTCCATACCTAACGTGACCATACGTCCCGCTTTCAGGCAGACTGTCTCGGTGTCCCCAGCGAGGTCGACATAGTCCCGCTTTTGCTGCAGTTGAAAAGATTATTTCAAATGTATTTTTTCCGCTCGAAGAGACAACACGAACTGCAACTTTGGGGGAGATAAATTCACGCTACTAATGGGGTTTAGAAAGTCGTGCTTATTTAACTAGGTATTTTGTGTTTAGTGCTTTGATTAATTTGTGTTATTCTGTCTCTTATAATAAAAATCTTGTAAAACACTAATAACTTTTTTTTTAAATATATAATTCTGCAAATGTTTATACATTTTATTTTTCACTGGCAAAAAAAAAAATGGTCACGTTATCCATACCCCGCCCCCCAAGTACAAGAATCGACCGTAAAGCAAGAGCACGCTTATCGATTTATTCTTTTCAATTTTGTGCTATAAAAAGTACATTGTGTTAATTAAGTTTAATTAATAAGTTATAATTATGTGATTTTGCAATGACAAGATAACTGTATTGTGATACTGTTATTGTTATTGGTTGGACGTAAAACTCAACTCAACAAACTCAAATTCTTCAAGCACTGATTATTCTGTTTGCCACAATGGAAAAAAAAAATTGGAAAGCAAAATTGCAAATTGGAGTTTACGTTCATTTTGTCTATAGAAGTAAATTCTTACGTGATAGAATTGTTTTTTTTTATTTCATAATACTCTGATAAATATTTTTTTCATAATTTATACTCACGCGGGGACTTAAGATGGTGATAATACCGATAGCCCAATATCGACTAAATCACAACTCTAAGCTGAATACGTAAGTAAACATTCCATAAAATTCCTCGGAGCTCGCACGTGGACGTGCTATTGGAGTGGTTTTAGATATTATTTTTTTTAAATTAACAAAAAATGAAACCGTCTTTAACACTCAAGAGTGTGAAATAAGTTGTTGAAGTCGGTACCATGATAGTTCACAAAAGTAACTATTATCACAATATTGTGCTCATGATACCGACTTCGACAAGTTATTTCACACTTTTGAGTGTTGAAGTCGTTTCCATTTTTTGTTAAAAAAAAATTTCCCACCCCTTTTCAGTGACCTTTGCTACTCACGGGAAATTTAAAAAAAAAAAAATTTGAAAAAATTTTTGAAAAATTTTTTTCAAAATTTCTATCAAATGCCCATTTACGTCAATACATCGCTGCATCCAATGGAACCACTGAGAAAAGCACTGTGCCCACTCGTCCTTGGGGGTCTCTTCGACGGCCTTTTGAAACGTACCCACAGTTTTCTCGGCATCCATAAAACGTTTTCTTAGAAGTTTTCCTTTTATTTTAAAGAATTACCCGAACCCCTTAACCCTGATTTCACTATATTTTAAACTTAGTACGTTTAAAAAATCTGAATATATCTTAAAGCCTTTAACACTGCAAACATTTAGCGCAAGCAGTTACCACCTCCCTCGACTTCCCGCCCGTTTTATACAAAGCCCAACCACAGTTTACGCTACAGTAACATAGTTAGAATCCACTAGTGCTGTGTTTGACAAAATGCTCTAGTTACAATCGGCCAACATTACCAAAATGACAGGGAACCTCTGACCTTTCCTTTCAAACCCTTTTCAGGCGTATTTTTTGTCTGTTCCACATTGAAATCACAAGTCTCAACTGTAGTATTTATCAAAGACAGCGACTTTAGAATTGCCAATTTTAATCATTTTAAACTGAAAATGTAATGGAAATTATTTATTCAAATATAAAATTATGTCTTATAAGGGTATTTCTGATTATTCTTAGGAGTAAAACTGCAGTGTGTAACAAGTACAATATGAGTTTATCTCACAAATTGCAATTATTATTTTAAATATATAATGATATGATATTTTATGTTTATATGAGGTGGATGTCGCTCAAGCGCGAGGAAACTGAGGCGGCAAAATGAAGGCAATTGTCGTAATTTTGATTGTAGCTATCCGTTTCTACCGTATTATCTGTCTCATTTATTGTTGTAAGCTATAGATACGCCAGAGGTTAGTATGTATATGTCGTAAAGGAACTAAATCTGAGCACCGCGCAGTATGAATATACGTCATCTTTAGTAAAACATCATTGGATACTAACCATAACTTGCACATTGCATATCCATTGTGAGGACTCAAGCTGTTTTTCTAATAAAAGTACTGGCTATAATTATCACGCATCGCCAGTAGAAATGCATAACTGAAAATACTACTAGTTAGTATAGTAATAGTATAGTACGCACAATGTTAGTTGTGTCTCTGAAGTTGCTGAGCAATTACTGCATAACTAACTCGCTCACGCTTTTTGCATCTATCTATCTCGCACACTCTGCTCGATGGCAAAGTGTTTTACCGGTAGACTATCGTGCGTAAACATTCACAGAGTCTTACTTTCAACCGTAAACATCGGCTGCGTGTACAGTATACTGTACAGTATGCAGTATAATCTACACAGTGTACATTGCTTTGCACATATCGTTTATTTATGTATGCTTGGTCTTCAACACCCCGTATTCAGTTAATACTAGCTTTCTTCAGCAGCTTCATTTTATCAATTTAGTACGTATAGATTAAACCAGAACAATTAATTTTTCTAATATTCCCAAATATATGAACAACTCAATTGAAGACGCCACAATCAATTGCACGGTCCCCAACACAAAACGCGCCTAAATCAATAAAACAGACCAGTTTAATAATTCACGAAGTTCAAGCAGTTTTCATTTAGATCCGTATATAGGTTTGCTAGGGCATCTACCCCGATGTTTGCTTACCATTAATATTCGAGGTTCTGTTCGAGAGAAATTGGCATTTTGAAATGTAAATGCCTATTTGAAAGTTGATTCTGCCAATCTATATAATTTATATTTCTCCAACCGATATGTAGAACGTAAAAACGATATGTTGCTTATTTGATCTAATTCAGGAAAAAACAATGACACCCTCAAAAGTAATTATGACTATTACGTATAAAAATAAATAAATGACACGATAGTACAATTATTGATGAAAATTACAATATTTCAAATAATATAATAATAATATTTACTCTACTAACGCAGGCAAGGGCTGGATGCGGGCCGCTTCCAACCGGTCCTTGTGGAAATCAATGGGGGAGGCCTATGTCCAGCAGTGGACGTCCTATGGCTGAGATGATGATGATGATGACTTTACTAACGGAGCACTGACATGGGACATTTTGACGAACGCACCGCACTCAAGATTCTGATTAAAACTTTTGAGAAGAAGGTGAACAATTGTCGATCGTGATATCGGCAAACGCGTTAACGTTATGTTATAAAATAATCAATAGTATTACATTCTTGGATTAAAATAATTAAAAAGTCTAATATAAAATAAATCTTATGGATCTGAAGTCAAAGTTGACATAATAATAATTAATGCCAATCGACAATATACTTATCCTACTAATATTATAAATGCTAAAGTTTGTGTATGTGTGTAGGTTTGTTACTTTTTCACGCTCAAACGGCTACATGGATGAAATTTGGTATGGAGATAGTTCAAACTCTGGGTTAACACATGGGCTACTTTTAACCCGGGAAAAACATAGTTCCCGTGGGATAGTTGAGGTAGCGGGAAAACCGTAATCCATGCGGGTGAAACCACGGGGCACTACTAGTATTTTTTTTTTTTAGGTGAACAACCAGCGCAGCGTTCACAGTTTGAAATACCAAGTCAAACTCAAACTGTTTATTACGGATAAAGGTAGTTGTAAGATGTTAGCAGATACAATTTTTTAATCAACTTAAAAAAGAGGCTCAATCATCATCATTGTTTGATCCGGATTTTGAATGTTTGTTGGGATATGTCCATGTCTCCCACGACACAAGGAATCCTAAGGGGTATGAGTGTAATAAAAAAAATCACCACCTCGTATGTGACATTTTGATAATGCAAAACGTCAGGACTTGTATTCTGAACACCAAAAACGAACCAATTAAGAAATCAAAAATCTGAATCGAACATTTGATACCACATTTTATAAAAGATCCAAAATTCAGAACAGGCATCAAATAATTCCGTTTTTTCAAAAACACGAGCCCTGTTTTAGGGTTACTTTTTTATTAAAAATTGTTAGTTACATAAGTATGTATTGGCGGCACTTTTGGTTATAATATTTATGACGTAGAAAGGTATATAAACCATTGACCTGACACAGTCATAGTTTAACATCATAATTAATACGCCGCCTACGTACTATCAATGCATCCTACGTGGCAATGAATATGAATACAGTGTTTATAACTTTTCTTCAGTATCTACCCGGAGAATAGTTAATTAATCGATTACACTTCTTTGCTTATGGTAAATACATGCAATACCAAAACCTCATCATTAGTGTAGAATCGAGAAATTGACTCAGCTTTACGAGATTCATGAACCTTCATGACCCTTAGTCATGAACCTCGTAAAGCTGAGTCGAATTCTAAATAGACTTTCATCTTCAACATCATCATGTCAGCTATAAGATGTCCGCAGCTCCATGGACATATGCCATTAAGCAGACTTTCAATTTAACAAAAAGATATTGTTACTTATGTTAATAAAAAATTAAAGACTGAAGATTCTTTTGTCATTTGTTTAGGAAAAGTGCCTTAAGTAACAAGAAAGAGAGGAAATAAATCTCGTAATTGATCAGGAATCCAAAGGGTTGGAGGTGTGAAACCGTCTAGACGGAGCAAAAGGACGGGTTGTGATGAGGGTGCCTTGGGCGACCTTGGCCTTTCCTGTCCCGAAACAAACGAGGCGTTCCCCACAGTCACATATTTTCATGCTTAACGCATTCATTGAAAAACATTTTGCCCCTAAAATGAACGAGAAACGCCGAAACTGACGACAAATCAATTCAACGTTTATAATATTCGTTGTGTCAAATACCACACAATCAAACTGTTCACTCATGAAACTCACCCGAGGCTTTCTATTTACCCAAAATAACGAATAAATTTACGGGCTAGTGATCGACATTCAGACAAAACTTGTCCAATTACTTATCATGGCCAAAGGGACATTTCTGTGAAGCGCTGCCTTTGAAAACTGTATAATTGGTATTGCATAGCTGTTTGTAGTTATGGGGAGATATGTAGGTGCTCGACCCTTCAAAAACAAGCGAACACTACAAAAACAAGCAAACCCCGGACCTAGCCAGGTTCTGACGTACGAAAATAAGTTCAGTGAGTTCCTAAACAAAAAGAAACTGAAATAAACAAGGTCGGGAATCAACGCCGCCGTCGCCGCCGCCATAAAGACCGACGGCCGTCCTTGAAAATGGGGGGGTTTTACAAATTGGGTTATTACGGGGCGTGGGGGTAGCGTCGGCGCGAGGAAGTGAGAGAATATTAGCTTCGTTCCGGGGGATAGAGGAGGATAGAGTGTGTGTGGGCGTACCTCCGTTGCGCCACCCGGCACCCGGCACGCCTCTCCAGGAAGGAGTCCCGCTCCAGTCTGGAGTTCCGGCGCCGATCATTATAATTACTCTCCAAGGTGAGCCGGGAGCCTGCAGCCCACCGGCGGCCTAATCTTGGCCCGCCGGGGCGCGCTGATATCGCCCAAAACGAGTACCAAACATTGAAAGCACTTAAACATCATCTAGCTATCCGGACAGTACCAATTATGTGCCAAATTGAAAGCTTCTCAGAATTTTCGCGAACACTGAGCTTATTAAGCATTTAAATTTAATTTTCCAACATCTCAAATGAATTTAATGAACTTACGCTTAAATTATTTCTCGAAACTGAGATTCTATACATAGTTAATTGAAAATTCACTCTTGACGTTTCTACGGTTTAAAGGAATCATATCTATCTAACCAGTACAAATAAAGTACTAGTATCAATTTCAAAACAATACATATAAACCTATTAGAATATTCAATAAGACAACCCGTACAGCAGCCAAACCTCAACTACAATTGCACTATAAATGTAATAATTACTATGGGACACGTACAAGAAAATGGCCAGTGCCAAGACTCTGTAACGATTTGCCAGTTGACTTTGAAAAAACCTTCAAAACAAAAAATAGTTATAAAAAAAGTTTTAGCAAATATGTTAGTATTTTAGTAATGCACTAACTGATGTAAAATGCAAAAATATTTTACATCAGTTACTGACCTTTTTTATGTTTAATCATATTTAATTATTATTACCCACTCGTACATACATATGTAATATTTTAAATTGAAATATGAGAGATAGCGTCTGCCTACAAATTACCACGCAGTTTGGCAGTATTCTGTAAGTTGATATGTACCTGTTTTGAATTGAATGAATTTTATTTTTTTAAATGTTGAATAAATTATTTTCAGCTAGATGTTTGCCTGATGACACCCTTTTACCTATAATTTTGGCTACAAAAATACAAGGCATTATGTTGCAGGTGTTCTCACAGCTGTAAGAAGCCCCCTTCTTTAACAAACAGCTGGTACAGAAGTAGATACAAATTAAATAAGCATCATACTTAGCATCAGTGCAGAAACTACTTAACAATAGCTATGATTTGTAAATAAAAAATGGTATATTTTATCAAAATAACATCAAACTATTGCTACCAAATTATATTCCAAAAGTTTCTTTGTTATAGTGCAAAAAACACAAAGCAATTTACAACTGCGCATCATTGTTAACAGAACGTATTTGCATTTTCTTTGTCAATGCAGTGACCTCAATAATAAGGAAACTAGCTGAACTGCGGTTTTGCCTTTCTGGTGAGCATTAGCTATTTATAAACTTAACGCACCAACATTCCATTTGCTCCGATAGTGCGATGACGCAACACAACCAGTTGGGGACCATTATATTTTAGCAACGCGGCTAGCAACATTGTGCGTCGAAACGTGATAACAGAACCAAAAAACTGGGACCCTTCAAACGCACCTACACGTTCTCAACTGTTCAAAGACATCACACAAAAAGGGGAGCTCTGTATAAAATGGCCAAGTATGCGATTTATATCGCCAGTTCTTTCTATGTTTAATAAAAATCTTAACAAATTAAATGTTTTGTTTGAACGCTTGCAAATCTTGTTGTATATTAACTGGATGCCAATGATAAAGTAGGTTTATTGACCCGGGTACATCTGTCTGCTGACACACGTGTCGTGCTAGGCGTCTATTCGCTAGAGGCATTAAGGCGCAGTCGCTGGCAAAAAATAGCCAATGATATTCAACGAGGCATATTACTGAACACTATAATTTTCTGCGTTAAGCACTAGTAATATATTACCATGCAAAAAATTAGTTATATTTAGTTATTGGCATTAAAATAGAACAAGGGTTAAAAGAAAAGTATTTCAGATGCAGGCCTAGCCTAGTTTGGGGGCCATAGTCTAATTAATGTATTGAAAAATTTTTACTTTAATAATTGATCTTCTCATTTTTATTCCTTTTTTTATTAGCACTCAACTTGTACTTTCTACGTAATATTTAAATATGTTAACGAGTTTAAGCACGGTTTATTATATACATAATAATATATGTGATCTGATCAGGTTCATCAGCCTAAAATTATTGCGTTGACTAATTGCTATAGTTTTTGACGTTCTTTCCGTCTAGTAGTTAACCTAAGTAAGCTTGAACAATTAGTTAATCATTTATAAATTTAAAATATAATTAATTAATATAATAATTAACTGTTGTAGCTTTCTTAGGTTCGAAAAAACGGATGTAAAGTCAAAAACTATAGCAATTAGTCGACGCAATAATTTTAGGCTGATAAACCCCAGGGAGAAAACTATTTCACACTTTTGAGTGTTGAAGTCGGTTCCATTTTTTGGTAAACATTTTTTTTCGCCCTTTTCAGTGATCAGCTCCTTACGGGATCAATAGTCATGGTGTATGTTCTCCGATGTCTTCACCCGCAACTATAATATGGTCATGGTATGATTAGCACTTTTCAGTTATTGGAGTGTAACTCAAAAACCCCTTGTCAGATTTTAATGAAATTTAAATGGGACTACCATGGAAATGTATTATATCAAACAAACAGAATCATCAAAATCGGTTCATAAAAGACGAAGTTACCCACGAAACCACATAAAAAAAGAATAACAAAAATATATACGATCGAATTGAGTAACCTTATTTTTGAAGTTGGTTAGAAACGCTTATCATTGCCCTGTTTTGGGGCACGAAAATTACCACCTTCTCCAACTAATCATGATGGACTAAGTTGAGGTAAGGCAACAAGTTGAAAGAAGATAAAGTCGTGGTTGGTAAACATCCTATAGTGGTTGAATATTCCCAGCAGTGTAGAAAAACTATTACGCATGGCACAAAATTGGGAAAAATTGCTGACAATAAGTGGACAAGCATTAAAAGAAGATGCGTTCTAAATTGATGCATACACGAAAACTGTCCTACTTCCTACTCATATTATAAATGCGAAAGATTGTGTGCATGTGTGTATGTTTGCTACTTCTTCACGCTCAAACAGCTACACCGATTTCGATGAAATTTGGTATGGGGATAGTTTAAACCCTAGATTAACACATAAGCTACTTTTATATCGGAAAAATTATAGTTTCCGTGGTATAATTGACGAAGCGGGAAAGCCGTGATCCACGCGAGTGAAACCTAGTTTTTAATATAGTTACAAGTTAAGAAAAACCCAAGTTCGTTTTTTTTATAGATTTTTGACAAAAATTGCAAAAAATGGTTTCAGAAATACTACAGTTAAACTATATTTGCCATCAATATATATGTACATCTATGAAGTCACTATACATTTTCACCTCGTAGATATTAATAGAATTATAATTGATTATTAAAAAACCAATATTACACTTAAAACGAAAAACGCTGAAAGATTATCCGTTCCACGTGACTAACAGGAAATATTAACTTTTACCTTATTGCAAGGTCTCACCCACTTTATTTCTAAATATCTTCCTGGTATTCGTTCACTCCAGTTAATTATTTTTAACCGACATCAAAAGGAAGAGGTTCTCAATACAACCCATATATTTTTTTAATGTTTGTTACCTCAGAACTTTCGACTGGGTGAACTAATTTTGATGATTCTTTTTTATTTGAAAGCTGGTGCTTCGCGTGTGGTCCCATTTCCCTCAAAATCAGTCAAGCGATTTTTGAGTTACACTCCAATAACTAAAAAATGTAACCGACTTCAACACTCAAAAATATAAAATAACTTGTCGAAGTCGATACCATGATTATTCAAAAATAATTGTTGTCAAAATATTGTGTTCATGGTACCGACTTCAACTAGTTATTTCACACTTTTGAATGTTGAAGTCGGTTCTGTTTTTTGGTAATATTTTTTTTCTACTACCAGAACTCGTGCTGCTTCACATTATAATTACACAGAATAATTTATAATATAATTAAATAAAAATATAAAATAAAAGAAGGTGCTACTGTGCTACTGCTTACTTCGTCTCCGTATAATATATTTATCGACCGATAGTTATAATATATAAAAATAATTTAGGCAAATATAGTACTTGTAGTGACCACGATAAGACCTATATTTATGAAGATTAAAAAGGTATCTTCAATAATTTTTTTCTATTAAGCAAAGAGAGATCTAAGGTAGCCTTCACAATATTAATTTTCATGCAAGCACTTTTGTAGCAGCAACATTATTCATATTGACCAAGAAGCTATTACAGGAATGTAATTGTATGTTTTATAAATAACTCAAAGCAGTAAATTACATAAATAACCATTTTACACCGTGCTATTCGTTATCACCATCTTTCAGTAGTAAATATTCAAACATATAGTTCTTCTTGCCACAAGAGGTAATAAATACAAGCAGCGAAAATGCACAGCTTGAGTCCAGAAGCTATGTCTATCAAAATATTTAATAGAACAAAGAAGATACACATCTGAAATGAATCGGTCTGTTTGCATGTATTTTGCGACAACCTACCAGGGTTGTTTCTGTATATTATTAGTAATGAAAACCTTATTTGTATCCATAAGTATTATGCAGTAATGTATTTAGTGTTGAAGATTGAAGGCTAAAGTGTTTTTATTAATTTTTGGGGTGTAACCAATGATCCTACAAAAACGAAAAAGTATTCAATAGATTTGAAACCCCGCCATCTCGCATCACCATATTCAAACAGATTTACTCACCATAGCCAACCTGATTTTACTGGGCATGCATTTTTGAAAATAGAACTAAAGGCGGTGATGTATCTGGCGAATACGTGCATTGCGTTTACAAACAAAATAGAGTTGACAGCAGAAAACAAGACTTAATATTATATTGTATTATTCCATCTTTTGTAATTGTACAGAATAGTAGGATGTAACACACGGCGCTTGAAATGTTTCTATTGACTAAAAAAACGTAAAAATTCGGAATATGTTGGGTAATTTTAGCCCCTTGTAATGTTTTTAATATACTGTGTGTACTGAAATATTTTTACCTTATTGTACTTATTGTCCCAGATAAACATCATTCAACATAAATTCAACAAACATCAAATCATTTCTCGGCTTATGATAGAATGTTGACGATACTATAGGATTAAGGACTATCAGTTGTTCGTTTCAACCGTAAGACATCCACTGGTGGACATAAGCCTCCTACACTATTTTTTTTGATACTGTATAGATATGGCGTTTGACTACTATCTCACTTGATGGTCAGTGAAGATGTGGTGGAAGATGTTCTCACGCTAGACCTAGAATGTTTACTGGCTCTCAAGGACTACTGCCTGAACACACAATGTGTTCGGTGACAGTTTTTCTTGAGGGCGGTAGCTAGCCAGGCGGGTAGGTACTCGATAGGACCTTACCACCATGCTGGGAATTTGTCAACGGTGTTACCTTCACCGGAAACTCAAGCTGTTGTTGGGGTCGAACCAGGGTCCGTCAGTTTGACAGCCAACGCAGCTTGAAAACAGTGTACAATCATTTAATTTACCGCATTATACATTGTCGTGGAGACACAGATTTATTATGCTACACTTCCACTACATTGAATTATATGAATTGCAAGTCTTGGAAATGTTACCAAAGCAAAAACTCGTGCTTCACATCCATCCGTCATTTTCAAATGCTGTTTATTGTAGGCCATCTATCTTTGAGACTACACTTCTTTTGGGCAAACTCGGTCAGCATCGGTCAACGCTTCTGCGCAGGCCATCATGCGGTCAACGCTTCCTCGGTTGCCCATTCTAGGCCTCTACTAGGCTGGTATTTCGATTCACTTTTTATTTTACCCATATTTTGAATGATCAATTAACCGTAGCGTAGTAAAACAGTAATTGGCGATTATTTTTGTTATGAATACGATAAAATGTCAAATTTGTTTTACAATTCTTACATGAAGTTATAAAGTTTCTTTTGGTATTTTTTATGTCTAGCTTTTAAAATATGTTCAAATTACAAAAATCAGCATAAATCACGTCAGGGTAAATTCTTTTTAAAACATCTTGAAAAAAATACTGAATCTATTTTGGTCATGTAACTAAGTTTAGAGTCCATTTCAAATAGAAAAATATTATTCTAAAAAGATACATAATTAGTTGTGATGACTAATAAAAATAGACCAAATTGATAGCCGCCTCTTTTTTCGCATTATACATCATTTTGCTTGTATATTCGAAAATGTGTACACTTGTTTAAAAAATAGTAGGTACCTTAATTAATAGTTTAGCACCTTCATTCAACCACAAATAACCACAATAAAAAAACATATTTAACTTTAATTTAGTAATTACTAGATTTACATTAACAGATAATTTATTTATTTTTGAATATCGACACATTACAATAATTCCAGTGATTAACTACTTTTTTGTATTTTATAAGAAGGATATCTTTTATGCAAAGTAATTTTGTATATATACTTAATAAAATAAATTGGTCTTAAGTGAAACTGTATTGTGGAGATATATTCTAAATTTATGGGTTATATCGCTATACGGTTACAGTCGAAATATTATTTATATTTTGAAAGAATACCCGATATATTTATTAGATCAACAATAAACAAAAACTAACTTTAACCAACGGAAAAAACACACATTTTTCTATTTACTTTATGACAAAACTACGTAAAAAAGAAAACGAAAAGCAATACTTAATTTTTTACAATAAAAATCATCGACATTGTAAATCTTTTCTTCGCGGCTGGTGGAGGGCTTAGTAGAAGAGTTAAAATTAGCACCTATGTACTTGCACGTTCTTAAATGGACATGGCCACATGCAATGATGTAGGTATGTCTATTCGCGCAAGTTTTCGACGTATCTTAGTAGTGAATACCCGCTGTCAAGTTCAATGCACTCTCAATACAATGAGTATGCATGAGATAGGAGAGTGCGTGTCATCTTTCACTAATGTCACTCGTGTACGGCGTACATAATAGACATATTATTCTATACCCGTATGTGTGAAAAAAACTTCTTTTTTTTTTACATATTATAAGTTTGCGTTTGACAACTGTCTCACCTGATGTTAAGTGATGACGTTGTCTAGGATTTAGCACGCAAACCTAGAAGGTACCTATTCACTCGCAACTTAAAGACTCCAGGATTAGTCGTCGTTGATTAGTCAGTTTGTGTTTCTTCGCGACTAATCAACGCGTGCTGTGAAACCAGAGGCTTTATAACTTATATATAATGTAATCAAACCAAATAGTTTATTCATCAGAAAATTATGAATAATCAAACACATATTAATAATAAATGTTATTCGTAGTACTGCTTACAATGTTTAGTAATAGTAAGTTATCTAGATAATATCTCGATCTCATCTTACTATTACATACGAGTAGGTACATACATAAATTCGCGCCTATTTCCCGTAGGGGTAGGCAGATACCACATCCATCCAATTGCTATGATCCTGACACACTTCCTTCGTTTTATCCACGCTTATCAGACCTTCCATAAATCGCTTTAGAGTACCTACTCTTGACCTGCGCCTTTTTTAAAGCTTCCTCAATCTTATTTCGGAACGTTTGCCCAAAGCTTCCTCTTCCAACACCATTGTCCACTTCACAACTAAGCAGATAAACATGATACCCGCTTATTCAATCTTATTTCTTTCATTATCTCTTAATTAGTAATAATTAAATATAATTTTAAAATAAATTTTATTTTTTTTCATTAATGATGATTTAAATTTGTAATAAAAAAAGATTTTTCATATTCATCCCCCTGAGGGGTTAAATTAGATAAAAGAAGTTTATGTAAATATTGTCAATTTTAAAGGGTATATATCCAAAAATGAGCAAACGAGCTCATTATTAATTTTGGAGGCTGTACGAGCATCCACAAAAAAAACACTGATTGCAGGTAGACTAAAAAACCCAAATTTTGTAACAAACTGGAATTTTGTTACAAAATTGAAAAATTGAAAAAAAACTGCATAGTACTTTTGCATATACATTGCATACGGTTACCTGGAAGAGATCGCTGTTTAGCGATAAGGTCGCCCATTGTGCAATTTATTTTACTATAAAAATGTTAAATCTATCTCTTTGGTTGCCTGGAAGAAATTGCTTTAAGCAATAAGGCCGCCCTTTGTATCACTGTATCTATATTTGTTTGTTTTTTTTTTTTTATGTGTGTAGTTTTTAAATAGTGTGCAAATAAAGAGTTTTCTATCTATCTATCTATCTATGTTATGTCCCCTTTGTGCAATAAAGTGTTATCTATCTATCTATTGTGTACGATAAAAAAATACCGTTACCTTCATTATCAAATGTGTTACCACAATATTTCAAATGCAAACCACACAAAACATATGACCGACTCCTTAAATTAAGAGTTCATGTGCAAAAACGAAACGTGATGAAAATAGATTCCTCTGACTAACGAACTAGGAGTTCGTTACCCGCTCATTCTCACGCGCATCTTATGTCATACTCGAGCCAAATGCGACCGCGCATGATATAACTATATATTTTGATAATATGCCAGCACTTTAGAGTTCCGTACCTCAAAAGGAAAAACTGGAACTCTTATAATTAATCCCAAAAATATAATTGTATTTATTGTTCTGTGCTAAAGCAGTAACAAAACTTCTGTCTATGTTCTATAGGATCACTTAGTAGTCCGTCTGTCTGTGAAGAATATTTTCTCTCAGGAAAGCATGGAGGTATCAAGCTGAAATTCATAGCAAATTTCCAGGTCTATTGTCCCTTGAAGCTGTGAAAAAATTAAACTTCTAAGCCAACGCAATCAAAAGATACAGCCGTTTATGCTGCAAATTTTCGACACTCGCAAGGGAATCAAAACCTATAAGGTACCCTGTGTACTCAGAATCTTGAAATTTGGTACGAAGCAATGTTTTATAGCACAGATAAAGAGAAAATTGTGAATAACATACATTTTGAATTACATCATATTATAATAAAAATATATTTAACCATTTTAAACTTAAACCGGTACAGGTCTGTACGGAACCCGCGCGAGTCTGACTTGCACTTGGCCGGTTTTTTTTTCATCCTTACTAATATTATAAAAATGAATGTGAGTTTGTTTTTTTGTTACGCTTTTACGCTCAAGCTGCAGACCATTTTTTATGAAATTTGGTGCATTTGCAATTGCACATGGGCTACTTTTCATCATCATCATCATCATCACGCGGGGGAAACCACGACGCCGATATAAATATTATGAATGTGAATGTGAGTTTATCTGTTTGTTACACTTTCACGTTGAGACCAATCTTGATGAAATTTGGTATGGAGGTAGTTGACACCCTAGAATTGCTTATAGGCTCCTTATCATTCATTTTAATGCATTTTAGACGAGTTTTTTTAAAATTTCTGTCCAATCACAGGTAGTTTTAGTGAGCACCAAATAAGTAGCAAATTATTTCACTAAAAACTACCCGCAATTTCAATAAAAACATCTAATACTGATTTTTATTGTTACCATATAAGAACTTATTTTATTTTCCAGAAGTTTACTTTAGTTGAACAAGAGAATGATTGCCATTGTCTTCATTTAAATTATTATTTACTTATTTTAACAACACTCACACAAGGTCAAACGTTTGTTTACCGCCTCCTCGGGGAGTTCTTGAAGCGTTAATTTAGTTAATTTAAATATAATTAATCAAAATTATATATAGAACATAAAGTACAAAAAAAAAAAAAAACACACAGGTCAAATCAGACTTAACATGGCAATCACGCTGGTTTTACACATGCCATTTCTGGCAGCCTTGGTAGTCTACAATTATTTTCATATTGGTTCAGTATAGGTCAGTCTTTAGTGACTTTTTAACTGACTTCAACAAAGGAGGTTACTCCATTCGACCCTATATATGTCGCCCTTTATATGTGTTCGCGGATAACTTCGTCGTTTATGAACCGATCTTGATGATTCTTTTTTTGCTAGATAGAGTATACTTCCGTGGCGGTCCCATTTAAATTATTAAAGACAAGCGGTTTTTGAGTTATACCTCAATAACTGAAAAGTGTATTATTGTCGTGATTGAAGACATCGGAGAACACACAATGACAATTTATCCTGTGAGTGGCAAAAGTCACTGAAAAGGGTGCAAAAAAAATGTTTAACAAAAATGCAACCGACTTCAACACTCAAAAGTATGAAATAACTTGTCGAAGTCGGTACCATGAACACAATATTGTGATGATAGTTACTTTTGTTAACTATCATGGTACCGACTTCAACAAGTTTTTTCACACTTTTGAGAGTTGAAATTGGTGCCATTTTAGTTTAAAAAAAGTAAAATAGTCTTTTTGAATATGTTCCCACTTGACTTGCTAATGAAGATTGAGTATTTGTAGATAATTAAAAACTTAATTTAAAGTTATAGGTTTTATCTTTGATGAAATAAATTCAGCAAAGTGCATCCGTAGATACGGCTACGCTATCGCTACGACATGCACCGATGCACCGTAGCAATGCAGCTACGTCTCTACGACAGACGTAGCCTTGCTACGGAATTGCATGTGCAAAATTGCAGACTGCAACACAATGCACTGCCATTATGATTTTTACAAAAATGTTACTGTAACATCGTTATAATTTCATAGAATGATCAGGCAATCTCCAAAACAGCAACGCCATTTTATTGTACACATTATTGACAGTTGCATTGATGTATAATTACCGGAATTAATAGAATAGGTACGATCCTGGAGTCTTCAAGTCACGACTGAATGAAAATAAAAAAAAGTATAAAATAAAAAAACATATAAAAAAACAAGTAATAAAACCTTCTAGGCTTGCGTGCTACATCTAAAAGCATGTCAACAGTAATTTCATTAACATTATGTTAGATAGTGCTGAAATGCAAAATTGTATTATTTAAAAAAAAATATTATAAAGCAGAGTGTGTTATATATTATACTAGTAGCGCCCCGTGGTTTTCCCGCCACCTCAATTATCCCACGGGAACTAAAATATATCCGGGATAAAAGTTGCCTACGTGGTAATCCAGGGTATAAGCTATATCCATACCAAATTTCATCGAAATCGGTGTATCCGTTTGAGCGTGACGAAGTAAACAACATACACACATACACACAAACTTTCGCATTTATAATATTAGTAGGATTATGTGATGACACAAGTAAGCTTAGTCGTTCATTACACGAGACCTCACACACGGGGCTGTAATTCACAGTGGGAACCGCAGGCGAGGTTTATGATTCAGCCGAGTGTGTAATGAGCAGAGATTACGAGTTTCGTACGACGGTTCTCAACAAATTCGCGACAAAGAAAATAAACATGCATTGCTTATATCGTTTGACTATTACATTGAGAATGATCTGTTTACACATTTTTTGGGGCCGTAAAGTCATCCACGAAGTACATATTTGTAATATTTTAAATAAATATGCAGCCTATATCTAGGCCTTTTGAACCGCCGTTTTAACAATATCGGGAATAAATAGTTTAATAATATTTATAAAGCTTATGTTAAATTTGTATGATGTTAACTGATCTATACTAATAGAGTAACTGAACGCGGCCGTGGTGGTACCAGCTCAGAATTTTACCCCCTCATATCTTCGCCAGCCCGCCTGCCAAGCGTGGCGAGTATTGAGTAACCTTCCAATTGGGGAGGACTGTGGAGGGATGTTCAGCAGGGGACATATTATGGCTGACAAAAAAAACTAAAAAAACTCATATGATTTTTTTATGTTCTGTATAGATCTAGCGTGAGACCACTATCTCACTTGATAGTCAGTGAAGATGTGATCAAAGATGTTATCACGTTAGACCTAAAATGCTCACTGGCTCTCACAAATAACTTTGAACAGACAGTAGAATGCTACTACTACTATAGCTTAGATGACAAAGCTACAGAATGACATTCTGTAGTCATGGGTTTAAATACCCCTAGTAGACGATTGTTTTTCTGCAAAAAATAACTATCTAGCTTGATGATGTTGATGCAAGGAAACATTAAACACACACACACACACGAATATATATATTATTATTATAATTAATATACAATTATAATACAGATAGGATGTAAATAATGATAATGTATACGTAATATAGGATATTGTGTCTCAGAAGGAAACAGATGTCCACGACACAAGATTTATTCTTAGCGTGGGCTCTGAACGCCAATGTTATTGTATTTATTATTACTATTATTATATTATTATTAGTGAAGCATGCAACTTACTGTTTAACAATAAATCATTATTATCTTTATTATTATTAATTTCATGTACGAGTATTAAGCTGTTTAATTCTCATTCACTTATGGTACTACTATATTGGTATTACATACAAGTATGTATGCTATGATTCTTAAGGGTCAAATGATCTATTTAATTTTTGACAAAAAATAGTATAATTAATCTCAATGTTGACTCTCTCATGGCTACAAGTAGATAAATGTAGCATAACAACAAAAACGTGCGCAGCAGATGATTGTAATCTTTGAGTTAATGACTGGTTTATCAATGAATTAACAATCTGTTCTTTCAACAACTCTAACTTATACAAACATACCTAATATTATTGAATAATTAATCTTCTACATGTGCGTGTGTATGTCACTGAACTACTCCTAAACGGCTGGACGGATTTGAATGAGTTTGTATGTATGCGTTTGAGTGGCGCCTGAATAGTTTAAATTCACAAAAAAGAATAATTAAATAAATGGTTTTGGGTGGCAGCGCCACCTGACGCTGCATGCAGGACAACGTCTATCGGGTCCGCAAGTCTATATATAAAAATCAAATGATGTTCCTTTGTCTCGCTAATACTCGAGAATGGCTGGACTGTTTTGGCTAATGTTGATATTGAAATATTTGTGGAAGGTCAGGGAAGGTTTAAGCGGTGCATAGAAGGTAGAAACATAAAAAACAAATAGCGGAAAACACTAAAAACGACAATTTAATTTTCCAACACCATAAGTTCCAAGCTGTGAAATATTTGATGTCTTTTGTCTTTGTCACTTCGTTGTCAGATATTCATAGGTGCGTTCAGATATTTGTCTATTTAATAGCTGTAGTATGAAGTCCGATCTTTTTGGCCTGTTTTTAACCGACTTTAAAAAAAGAAGGAGGTTATTCGACCGTATATATATATTTTTTATTTTATGTGTGTTCGCGGATAACTTCGTCGTTAATGAACCGATTTACATGATTCTTTCTTTGTTTAATAGAGTATACTTCCGTGGTGGTCCTATTTTTCTGTTCCCAAATTCCATCAAAGTCGGAAAAGCTGTTTTTGAGTTACACTCCAGTAACTGAAAAGGGCTACGCATACCTCGACTATATTACGTATAGTTGCGGTGGAAGACATCGGAGAACATATACAATGACAATTGATCCCGTGAATAGCAAAGGTGAAAATGGTGAAAAAAAAATATTACCAAAATGCGGAACCGGGATGGATACATTTTTTACCGAATTGAAATAAGTGTATAAGTGTCAGTAGGTTGTCAAAAAATAAATAAATGTCAAGACGATTACTAAAATCTACATCAGTTTGTTATTGCGCGAGAACTTTATTTACTGTTGTTCTAAAATCCCAAGAAGAAGATGATCCTGACTTAAGTTGTCGAAGTCAATCAAATGTGCGACGAGCTACCTGACGTTCGCAAACCGCCCTGACGACCAGCGAGAGAAAGATAAATACGAAAAGAAGAAAGTTCACCGGGTCAGCTAGTAACATGATAAAAAATTTAACCGAGAAAAACATGCTTGAGAAGTTCCAATTTCTACAGATTATGTACTGCTATGTACATTCTACATCTTCTAGATATGTGAGAAGATCTCCAACTACTTATACTAGGAACGTTTACCAGAGGTTCATTGGGTTTAAGCATAATTTGCTTTGGCCAATATATCAAATCCAATCAAATCAAATAATTTTACTGTCACTATTTAAATTTTACAATAATTTTCTGTGTAGCACTATCCTACTAATATTATAAATGCGAAAGTTTGTGTGTATGTGTGTATATGTGTGTATGTTTGTTACTTCATCACGCTCAGACGGTTACACCGATTTTTATAAGACATTCTAGAGAATTAATTAAAACATACATAATGTGTACGTTAGAAAATTTCGTTAATGATAAAAGTACAGATTAAATTATTCCATTGAATGATGAAATATGAGTGAATTAAAAAGTTCTAAGTACAAAATAAATGAACAATAGTGAATTCGGTTTTGAATCAGGGGGCAGATCTAATTTTCAAATTCTTTTTTTTTTCAAAACTAGGGATTACAAAATCGATGCGCATTTCGTTAAATATTTTTGTCGAATTTGAAGAACCAAGACTATATTGTTGTATCTCATTCTTACTGCTTATTTACCAAACTTTTTTTCGCAATTCGATACAACTTGGAAACATTTGAGTAAAAAACATTTTGTTGCTATATTCATTTCAACATTTGTGTGTATGAACATGTCTGTGTGACACGTGTTGACTTGTGTCTGGGTGTGTAATAAAGTATATATATATCAGTTATCAGGTTACCATAGTACAGGCTCTGCCTAGTTTGGGACCTGAAGACCTTGTGTAAATGTTGTCCCATATTATTATATATAAAATATTTTATATATTTATTCTCAAACAATTCTTATCCTACAAAACTTTGTTAGCGGTGGTTAAAAAAGACAAAACCTTGACACTATTTAAATTCCACTTCATACCAGATACTCACTGTTCCCTATTATCGCTTCAATATCAGAAGCACACAAACCTTGGCCCATTTTGATGAAGATCGCCCTTTATTTTAATCGATTTCATGAACGGCATAATACTTATTTTGATTTTCTCATAACTTACTGCATTTCATTAACTCTTTTGACACTTGACAATATTTTGGACACTTTTACATGGGAACATACATGTTCCCATGTAAAAGTGTCAAAAATATTGTTATTGTGTTAGACTGTTTTGAAAAAAAAATATGTAAACTGAGCATCGTAAACGCGTACCCGGCTACGCGTTGCTATATCTAGTAGAATATGTTTGTAAAACACAACGTAATAATTATCTTGTTATGCAAAAAAAACAAACTATAATGTGTGTCTTATTGTGCTGACTTATTGGTGTTGCTTTTTAACCGACTCCGAAAAAGGAAGAGGAACTGTATGTTTTTCTTTAAAATTAATTTATTTTCGCCAATTTCTTCCCCATTTTTGGGCCGATTCTCAAAACCCTTTATTGTTTGATAGAGTGTACCTCCGAGGTGGTATAAATTTCATCAAAATCGAACAAGCGGTTATTGTGATACAGTCTAATAACTGAAAAGTGTCATCTGAATTTTATCAAGCTAAAAAGGTTTTAAAATTTATCAACGGCGAAATCAAAAATAATACATACAAGAATACGTAATACGTACAAATCTGTAAAAAATTAAAGACCTCCACTTCTCAGAAGTCAACCTTTTAGAGTTGGCAAGTTTAAATAAAAATCTATGTCACATTTAAGCATTGCTAAAATTCCGTAAGTCACGACAACGCTGAGTAAAAGTAGTTGACATATTTCATTTAGTTGACAAGACAGGTTTGTTTGATGTTGGAATGTCGGATCTCAGGACGCTTCTGTTATGTATGACTATGTAGGTAATATTTATTGATCAACTGAAGCATCATATAAAATACCTAGTCAATCATAGTATATTTTATGTTGAGTAATATTTTTGTATTCTGTAAATGATTATGATAAGTAATTTGAATACTGTATTATAATTAATAACTTATGATGAGCAAATTTATTTACATAACTTAACCTACTGGAACTTAGACATAATAATATATTATCTTAGCCATATAAATAGGTATATTGTCATAAATTCCAGGCTACCCTCTAATTAAGAATGATAATAATCTCACTAATATTATAAATGTGAAAATTACGATGGATGGATGGATGGATGGATGTTTGTTACTGAATCACGCCAGAACGGCTAAACAGATCTAGATGAAATTTGGTATGGAGATAGCTTATACCCTGGATTAACACATGGGCTTATTTTCATCATCACTATCATCACCGTTTTTAATCACCACGCGGGTAAAACCACGGGGCGCAGCTAGTGTTTAATAATATTAAGAATTTATACACCTGCTAAGACAGAATTTTGATGGACTTCTACTAAGCTATAACAACTTAGCACTAATGACCTAAAATTCTTACAAATAAATATATCATTTCATTTCATGAATGAATGATGTCATAAGTACGTACAGTTGCCATTCTTAAAAAGTTCTGTTTTGTATATAAACTTGTACATCGCAGACCACAGATTAATTATATAAATTACCATAACTTTTATCATAAACAAATCAAAAATAAAAAAAGTTTAGCTCTATAGACTAATTACTAAAATACATATTTAAAGAAAGTTAGTGTAGGTAAAACTTAATAATTGTGTCTTAATAAGTTAAGTGACTACAGTGTCCGAATATAGGTTATATTGTACAGTTAGGAAAAATCTACACTACAAAAGGGTTTTTTATGAGTACTCGCTGAGTCAAACTTAACATTTCTTTTCCTTGTCCCTAAATCCAACTCACCGCCAAGGCATTATGATGTTACCGGTCCGAAACCAGTTTCCCCTTAGCCTTGGGTCCGTAAGGTGTCCGCACGCGGCTCCGGTGCTGGTGATGCTATCAATATATATCATAGCCTTTTTGGTCTTTTGATGATACACTCCAAATATATTTTACTAGGAAATTGAATATAGAACGGGTATTTTAAAATGCTTTTCTTATCAAAAGTAATTAAAAACTATAATTGATATATTTTTTAAATAATAGTGCTAGAATAGGTTTTGTTAATATACTAATGATTTAATTGTCTTTTCACATAATAAATTAATTTTGAATTTTTGATTTTTTTTCTAAATTAATTAAAGATGTGTTAAGCTATTATAATCAAAAGATAATGTCGAGAACATGATAAACAAAGTGTCTTAATTGTCAAATATTGCATGTTATTTCATTTGAGATTTTCATCATCCCTTGAAATTTTCGTTTTCTTTTATTCCATATTTCAGATATACTCCATTTTGAATGTAAATGTTCATCACATGATGGCAGAAGGTAAATTATCAGATAAATAAATGAATAAATAAGTATGAATGTCGTATTGCCGCTCGTCATATCGTTCGTATATTGAATCAGAATGAGTACTGAGAATGTGAAAGTTTATCGCACACTTTCTGAAAATTTTCCAGAAACTATGAACCAGAAAAACATATATTATAAACTAGACGTTATGTTTACATACTTTTTATTTCGTCTGTCAATGGTTCAATAATATAAGAAGTAATATTTGAGTAATGTATCGTATTTATTTTGATAGGATTTTTACTCGACATCCAATGGCCATTATAGTAATGGTATTATATTTAAAGCATAAAATATATAGCGGTGACAGAAATTTTAATGCCTTGTCTAATGGCTATGGGCAGGACAAATTCTCATATGGAGTAGAACTGATGGCCTAGGGGTTCAAAACGCTCAAGAATGTTCACATGCAAGACAAACGACCTCACCAACATTGCAGGTAGAGGCAGGATGTAGGTTGCTTCCAACCGGTCCTCGTGTAGATCAATGGGGGAGGCCTTTTTCCAGTAATGGATGTCCTATGGCTGAGATGATGATTATGATGGTTTATTAGCCATCATTATTATATGATGACTAATAAAACCTTTTGACGTGATAACGTCTTATAAATTGGTTTGCCGGGTGACACTTCAAGAAACTGCGTTACGCTCCGCTCACGTTATGCGCTCACAAGAGCGCAATCAAGATCAAGAGCGAGTGAGAGGCACGCGTCCCTTCCACTCGGGCATGGTTAGCCCGCCTAAGAGCGAGAGAGACAGACATAAAAAGTGAAAGGCACTCAAAGTCGTTGTCACGTAAAACTTTCGCCCGTATACCGACTTTACAGGCAACCAATTTTTTTTTTTAACCGGGCCGAGATGCCTTTATTCAAATAAAATACTAATAACTAATTACAATACTACAGCTACTACAAAACATTTGAGCAATCCACTAGCTATTGTCAGCCTATAGATAACTCAAATGCTAACCCGCTATCAGCTGACAGCGTGCCCAGAATGCTAGCAGCATTGCCACGTTGAATTGCAATGGTGATCCGTTGAGCCAAATATGTGCCAGCATTTTGGTCACGCGTCGCATCGATCAAACGCTCTGGTCAGTTTTGGATAATCCGATGAGCTCCCGGTCGCCACGGGCCTATTGTCTCTATATGACACAAATAAATAAGATATCACGTCATGTTGAGTCAATTAATTTGTAAGTAATTTATAACATAGGTAAATTGATAAGTTCGCCATAATGACACTTATCATACATTACAAGAGAGAGTGTACATTTAAAAAATGTTTTTTAAAATGTCACGCAATAGGTAATTAAAAATCTTTATAAAGTTCTCTTCCAGTGTTGCTGATTAATTACTTTTATTTAAGTAAGCACCTATGCTGAATAAAAACGGATTAAAAATTATACTAATTTGGATTGATTATATACGTGTCTATTGACAGATTAATTAAACATTTCTATGATGTGGAGGCATAAGAGTAGGTAAATGAGTTTTATATAAATAATAAAATTAATGAAGACCCTGGCAAATTCTCATTTCCTACTCGATTTAGTCGTTACATTGATGTTTATTCAACAATTTTTCACATGCCTATGCATAATTGTGTTAATTAAAATAAAGTTTAGTCAAGAGCCAACGTCATTGGAATACATTTCAATAAAATATAAGAAGGCCTCGCCCTTGCCCTTTGCCTTGTAAATCGATAGAATATAAACAAACACCCACATAAAACACGCGGAAACGTTCTTAAGCGTGCAAGTACCAATTCATAAAAAAGGTGTTCTGAACTGAAGATTGAACTCAAGACAGGTGTTGGCCGGCGGAATAGAAGAGTTGCCAAATGACTGGTCAATTTGGATAATAGCCAACATGAAAAAATCAAATATTACAAAAGCGATGCAGCTGAGGTGCGTATAAATTTGATAGTCGGGATTTGTGTACACGCACGACGACCTCGGTGTTAGTTAGTAGTTAAATAAGAACCGATTCTCGTATTCCGTAGAATGCGTGTTTGCCATGGCATGCATTGTTTAGGTAGCTAAGACTCGCATGGTAATCGTGCAAGCGATATAATGTGACGCAGGCAGCAAGGCGTATGTGTAAGCTTCAAATTGTTACAAATTCATCGAGGAATTGGTAGCCGCGTTCGAATTGGGCCGTGCCCCCAAGAGTGCCCCGCGCATCGCGCATCGTGAGTAGATACTAGCCTATTTGAATCGAAACGCATCTCGCCTCGCGGCTGTTAATTCTACACCAACGTGCAACGCCATCTATTATCATTTTCTTGAAGCTGTTACTACACATTCGAATTTCGGTATAATAAGTATCAACATTAAACAATAATTTTGTGTGCGTGACCAAAGGTGTTCTTACCAGCGCGGAAATATTCAAATGCACGGCGAAGGCCGTTTTAACCGTAAAACCATACTATTTATAATGTGTAGGATATTCATACTATAGATACCTATACTTGTTTCGGAAGCGTCATATAAGTGGTTAAAATTATATTACTTATTAGTATTAATTAAATCAAGTATATATAAACTACATCGTGTTATCTTTTGTACGTACCTAGTAGCAGTATGAAACTAGGAAGATATAGGTACTTACCTATGTTAGCTTCAAGTAATAGTTTAAAATCCAAATGTTAGGTATGCTTAATCTTAGTATCTTGAATCAAGACTCTGATGTACAAGTCTAGTTTTAATTTGTTTTATAAAAATAATAATGTAAATTAGAACAGTAGTTTTGAATTATAAGGTATACATGTATTTTCTAAAATACAAAAAAAATATCAAGCATGATTAATTTTAGGAGAGATGATAAATTTTAATATCATGAAGTAATATTCGTCGAAAACAGAAATTTTAATGCTACGCTAAGACTTCTTAGAAAAAGAAAAAGTATTAAAAAAATAATCCCTCTGTTTGAATTCGTTGTGTTCAAATTGTGCGACCAGCGTTTTTATTTGTATGAATTATAGATAATATTTTGAAAATCCATTAGTAATAAACGATACCCCCATCGATCATGATAAAAAACGAATTCTAGCTGCTATTTTCTGAAATCAAACCATAGGAGCGTATGTATAGAAGCAACCTATACATAACATATGTTGTACTTAAGTCGTACTTATATAATGTTGTATAGTATGTTACTGTATGACTTACATTTAGATAAGTAAGTAGGTACATGCACCTTTCCTAGCAACTATATATAGTATTTAAGTAGGTTTTCCCTATTCTGTTAGTCATGGACACATGGAAGTCAAAGGGAAGCCACAGAATAATTGACCATGAAACAGTTTTAGATTGGAGACTGCTCACTAACTGTTACTTTTCTATGGCCGAGGTTAAGGGTTCGAAGGTCGCGTAGTTATCTTAATTGGGTATTTCTAACTGTAAATTATGAACTGCGGCTTATCGTACATTTATTACAGAACGGATGGTTTTAGGGCGGGAATCCGCATGCGCAATGGACACGTTAAGATAATAGTTTTACTGAATGTTTGCGGTGGTCTAATTTTGTTTTTTTATACTATATTTTATAAATCTAGCGTTTGACCAATTCATGGTCGGAAACGATGTGATCCTTAATGGAATCACACTAGACCTAGAATAGAATGTTAACTGACTCTCACGGACTGCTGCGTTTGGTAACAGTTTTTCTGCGTTTTCTGCGTCTGGTAGTTATAGGGTTTTCAACAAGAACTTTGTTTTCAAAATTGGCGCACGGAAACTATATGACAGGTTTGACATTTTGGTTTTTTGACATACATTATTATGTAGATATAGGAAGCATGTGTAATTGTTACCAGGGTGGGTAATCTGCCATCCAAATGCTATGGTCCTTATAGTTTAACCTAGGACGATAAGAATAATTCTCTTTCTAATCAGTGATTGTTACGATGAATTCAATTTCATCCGAAAATCATATTAAGATAATGAATAAAAATTGCTACGCAATTTTATTATTTTAATTGCAGCCTTGAAACTCAAAACTCGTGAAGTGATAAAAACGAAATAGACACACCATTTTGTCAAAAAGTGATCAAAGACTTTTATGAAAGAATCGAGATCTATAACTGTGGTCGTGGTGGACGATTTAGCTGCTGACTCCTCAGATCATATATAATTATCGCTCAAGCTAAGCCAGCTAAAATTATTTTAAATCCAAATCCTCTTATTCTGTATATGCTAAAATTAAAATTCGTATTACTCTTAACAATTGAAGTCATAATATTTTTAGAACAATATTTCAATGAGCATTTATTCGTGAGTGCCATACAAGTATGACCTTTCAAAACTGTGTAAGAAGTACCTTTTTCTGTATAATTTTGTTAGTACTGTTGAATAACAGAATATGTTCCGATAATATGTAGAAACTATGGGGTTGAGATTCCTAGTTGGATCCCGGGCTAATTTTTCCGCGCCCACGCCGTTAGTGTGCGGCACAACGTGTGTAATTCAGATAGTGGACTATCGTGAAGAACAAATTGATAGTCTATGGAGCCGAATAATTCTCGTCTTGCAAGTAGAGCATAGGAAGTCCAATGACAGGGTGGAGACACTAAAAAGATTGCAGCAGAAAGCAGATCGCAGACTCCAACTTATTTAAGTCAGGTAGAGATACAACCAGGCGGGCAGCGACGTCGGCGGGGGCTGCGGATAGTGCGAAAGCGGAACCGTGCCCCCCGTCAATAGTAGATGCAGGTGGAACACCCCGGGTTTTTAGTGGATATGCCGCCCTACTGGTGGACACCCCCATATAACCACCGTGCCCCCCAGGCCGGTGGTATCCATAAAGATTTTTTCCGGGTAAAAAAAAAGGTAGAGATACAACCAAACAAGTACCTAACCTATGGAATGGAAATAAAGACTATCTCTCCTGTAGCTGCATGCCCATGCATTACCCAAGGAGGATATATTTTGTAAAATTAAAATATGTATTTATTTACATTTGAATGGATGACCAACAAATCTACACAATATAACAATAGACCAAATAGACAGGTCTATTACTACGACGCAAGCATTATTGAAGTGCAAACTTTTGCAGGCGCGTTGAGAATTTTTTGGGTGAACAAAAAGCGTGAAACTCGCGTCATCGTCACAGAACGCTTTTCATGGGCTATATCTATACTGTATATGAAGACAGTATAGTCTGACTGAATATGTACTTTTTGGGTGAAAAAAAAGCTTGAAACTCGTATCATCGTCACCGCACGCTTTCCATGTTAGCTTAGAAACCATGACGTAGTTTTCGCTTTTATCGACAGACCCCAAAAACTGCCCCTTTGCTTTCTTTATGTCCTTTTAACTTACATGAATTATGGTCCTAATAAAATTAGACTATTCAAAAAAATTTCTGCTCTACAGCTGCCTAGCCGATCTTATACTTGTTCCAACTCCAGGCGCTTACTTAGCCAATTGAAGTCATTGCTCGGTATATTATCGCAGGTGTCGTCAATAAGCGCTTTGGTACCTATAGTCATCTACCGATTTCTAATTATATACCGTGTGTGTAATTAATTACTGTGTTCGAGGTGAAAACCTAGAACTTAACTAATTTTTCCCATGTTTTATTAATATGAAAAGTATATATTTCGAACTGACCAAATGCGACCAACAGATTCCTCGGCTCGGCTATACCTTGGATGAGTGCCCGATAGGGCTGCTAGCATTATCACCAGTGCGCTTTGGTGCTTCGGAGGGCAGGCTAGGCCGTCTTCCGTCATCCCCGGTTGTTTTTTTATGATAATAGTCCTTAGGCAATGTGGGAGATCCTTAGGCGATCTGAAAACTCCGACACGGGCTGACCACTACCCTATCCGCCAACCAGCCTTGGCTAGTGCGGTAGATTGTAACAAACACTTTTACTTAAATCCAGTAATCAATTACGGACATTGAATTCCACAAAGGTGGAAGCGGTCCGCATCCAGCCATTGCCTACAATCTTAGTCACGTAGTCTGACCTCATTCCGCATGAAAATAGTTTTGCAAATCACGATCTGAAATTGACATTATGCAGCACCGAGGAATATTTTTACATAGGAAATAACATGGAAGGAAATAATAAGCATGGTATTAGCAGGATAACAAATCAAGTAACGCACGTCAGGAGAATATAAATTGCTCAAAATGAGCCTACCAACGATACTAGCACGTAGCATCAAACGCATCCGGGAATAGTCGCTTTACACGTACCTACCTACGATAGTTCACCTGTTGATTTTTGCAAGACAATCAGATAGTATGTAGAAAGATCGTCAAAAACAACATCAGTTAAATCAAGAATGGACATAATATCTTGCCATACTATGCTGTGGTTTAAAATTCAGATTATTCACTATATTTGAATTATTCACGCTACAAGGCGGTTCAAAATACATATAACAATATCCGTACATGTTAGTGGTGTGACGTCGTTTGTAGCATTCATATAGCGTGAATACAATGTTCAAGAAAACGAGGTAGTGCACGTTATAACATTAATAATTGATGGTGGATCAAAACAAAGTTTTCAACTTTTAAAGTTCAGGGAATATATTATAGTCACGCAGTGTTTTGATAAGTTTCACTTCGCGATTTAAACATAAATCACGGTTTCAAACTTCGTCAGAATACTTTAATTTAGCAAGAATTTACAATCAGCTGATTTCTCTGACATTACCAAACAAAAGCGTACAATTTGCGGTTTATTTTTGGTAGCGTGTATAAAAAGTTATATCGGTGAATACAATTTTAAACCGGGCGTATTCACTGTGAGCACTGTATTCAAATACTCCAAAAAATAAACCACACTTCTGCTGAGCGCAGCCCAGGGAAAAAAAAACCTTTGACAAATGACGTTTCACCAGTCGACCGCTGTCGACATTCCACAATACCCAATCATCCGTCACGCAAGTGGCATCAAATGATGCCACTTTAGCCTTTGATAGCCACAAAGAGCCTAAAGTGGCATCAAATAATGCCAGTTTAGGATCTACTTAATATATAATATATTTTTGGCTCCTGCCCAAAATAGATGTCCATAATAGATTCTATTAAGTTCATTAGATTAAAGTGTAGTTTTTAATTTTTTATTGATAAAGGCTATTTCACAATATAACAATAAAGATGTATAGTAAACACTCCATCTCGAGGACAAATTGTGGTTACTCGTATTATAATAAAATTATCGTTGTATTTTTGTATTATATTAAAAACAGTAAACAGCACCATGCACCAGCACTGATTGTACCATTATAACGATCATTTGAAGCGAATGTGGAATTCATATTGCTTCTGTAAGGTTTTATGTAGCACAAAAGTCTTATACTTAGCTGGCAGCACTGTCTTCGTCCGTCAGTCAAAACTTGTGGTAGGCAGACTTGTGGTTTGCAAAATCTAAAAGCAATTCTGTTGCGTATTTCTAATAGTGTAGCAAAATGACTTCTGTTGTGAGAGCCGGGCATCTTGCACCGTACTTCAAAGCTACTTCCCAAGTGGTATCCAACGGTCTAAAGCCAGCAGTTGTGGTGCACACACCTACTGAAAAATTGGTGGTCCAACCCCTGGCTAAAACCTCGACTGTTCAATCACTACATGGATCCTTGCCGATTCAAGGCTTGAAGGCTACTACTGGTGTAGGTGGTGAGTTATCTTTAAATTTTAATTGCGTAGGAGTTATTTTAATGTTAATAATGGAAATAATTGAGAAAATTTCTATTACATAACACTTGATTTAAACTTGCAGTGCCAAGCCAAGTGCGTTTTGCTCACACTGATATTTCTGTCCCGGACTTCTCTGCATACCGCCGCAAAGAGACCAAGGATGCTAATACCAGGTCTTCTGATTCTGCTGATGGACGTCAGTCTTTCACATATCTCATCGCTGGAGGTTAGTTTTTAGTGTACTTGTAACTGTAGGTAAAAAAAAAATAGTTCTCATTAAGTTAAATGTGCCATTATGTCTTCACATGATAATCTTGTTGTATATTATTTAATGGTAGTTCTGTGGTTCTCTGAGTGGAAGATAGGTACTAAGTTACAGTGACTGTAAACAAATCATATTGTCTTTTTTCCAAAGTGGAAGCTGAATGTCTATGTCATCTATTTTATAAGATGGTTGACTTATTTTGCAATAATAAATTAAATTTCAAGAGCGAAATAATTAAGATTCTAAATCAAAGTTTCGACTTTGATTTGGAATCTTAGTCATTCAAGTAATACAGCACTATACCGGCTGCTTCTCATTCACACACGGACACACAAACACGTTAACATACACAAAAACCCAGACACAACACACACACTAATGCACCTAAAACCTACTAGTCCACATACTATGACAGTCTAAAAATACATAAGTTACATCAGTAAAATGTAAATCCGTTATTGGCCTTAGGTGTAAGCTATTTGTACAATAATTTGTTTTTAAAGGGCTGTGGATTTTGTAAATAAATAAATGTCTGAATTTTACCCTCAAATTGAAACTTTTAAATCATAAATGTAAACTCAAGCATATTGTTTACATACTTCAAATATAATAATATGTTGATATTATTATGATTATTTTATTGTCTACTACACAAAATTTCCAGAGTTTCAGCAACATTACTTTAATCTGGAATGGTATTATATAAGTTTTGGCTTTGCTATTCACAATAATATAATTTAACTTAGTACATTACATTTGTATGTCTTTAAAAAAAAATCTAAAAATGTTCACCCCTCAGCAGCAAGATATAATCAAACTACTAGGCAAGATATAATCTTAATATTAGATATTTGCTGCAATGGGCACCCCCATTGCAGCCTTACAACTTATTTATCAGAAATATAACAGTCTGTTACTTCTTTAAAGCATTTCTTACCTTTGTACACTGGCCCGGAGGAGGGATTTTTGATCCATAGTCAAAGCAACAGATTTTATAAAAAAAGCAACTACTGTTAATTTTATCTTACACCATAGTTTAAGATAACTTTAACCTTTTGAACTTTGTGAGAAAATTGGAATAAAATCATCTCTGGCTGTTATTCCACACACAGCACACACAAAAGAGGATGTCAACAATTGAGTGGACATCTGAGGCCCATGGCTGGACATCACTGGCGAAGGAGGCATTACATGGAAACCAATGGAAAATGCTAATGGGAGTCTATTCGAAAAGGCACATTGAATTATGTGATATTTTATAGAAAACACCTCATTATTACTGTTATCTATGTTAAATGTTATTAATTCAATATTAAGATTGAAGGGTGTATTTATTACAGGTTCTTAAACTCTTTACAGATCTACAACCGCCATTATAAATTAATATCCATTATTTATATGCATTAAACATTTTCAAAATTAGGTCTACCACTCACACTCCATGCGAATAAAATTATTCAAGATTGACTAATGTGATTAATCTCCTCTCATCTTCCAGCTGGAAGCGTCGCTGGTGCTTATGCAGCCAAGTCTGTCGTCACACAGTTCGTTTCGTCCATGTCTGCAGCTGCTGATGTGTTGGCCTTAGCCAAAATCGAAATCAAGCTCTCTGACATCCCTGAAGGAAAGTCAGTCACCTTCAAGTGGCGTGGAAAGCCTCTGTTTATTCGTCACAGGTATGTTTTTCATCATCACCATATTTTTCTCAGACATAGGGAATCTACTACTCATCATAGGCCTCCATCTTGATCTCAACAAGAATTGGTTGGAACCTGTCCTTTTCCTATGATTTTGGTCAGGTGTCTCCATCTTGTAGATGAACGACTTACGCTGCGCCTATCAAACCCTAGTCACCATTAAAAATCTTTTCGGACACATCAGCCATCAGTTCTGCATGCTATGTGCTCTGCCAACTGATATACTAATCTTCGGGGCTATGTCGGTTACTTTAGTTTTTGTATGGATCTGCTCATTTCTGATTCAATCACACAGAGAAACCTTTGAACATAGCTTGTTGTGGATCCTTGAGCTTGCTTACAAGGCCCATAGTCAGAGAACATGTTTCGGTTCCATATATCATCCCCGCTTATATCATACTGGTGTAAGACCTTTGTCTTCAGGCATTGTGGTTGTGCTGGTGCGGGAAGAGATGACGTCACGAAGTTTCCCGAAAATTGCCCCGCCCAGCTGGATTGGACAATTAACCTCTTTCTCCAAGTTGGACTTTACTGTGTGTGATGTTTTTATTAATGTATTAGTTGTTTGAGTTCATGATATCAACAATAAAACATCAGGATATGTATAATTAGATGCTGCTGTGATGTAGAATACAAAGACTGTACAAATAGAATAACAGATTGTAAAGGTATTAAGCAGTAAATAGAATATAAAGCCACAGTAATATTCTGACAATATGAATAGAAAGCAGAGTTTAGAACAGAACCCTTTAAGCATAACATGTAAGATCTAATCATAACATACCTAGCTGTATCTATCATTCTAAGATGGTAATTTAGTTCTAGCTCATCATGCATTTTGTTTTTTTTTTTCATTTAATGTGTATCATGTGTATGTAACCATCCTAATATGTCTTAAAATTATTGGAAGAGTCATCAGAAATCAGAGTTCTTTACCTCATAACCGAAATTTACGTTATACTTGGTATGTCAAAATACAATTCAAAAATGTTTAACCTAATTGGTTAAATATTTTTTACGTTGTATGCTATGTAAAGAGACAAAATTCAATGTCACAATTTGAAATCCTACAGCATGTTTTTTACCCAAAAGAGAAAGTCGGTTAATTTCATAATCATAAACTTATTGAGCGTATAAAAGGCGTAGATATTTTTTAATGTCTGCTGAACGCTACACTACACTACACGCTACACCAACGCTACACAGGAATGTTTAGTAATCTTGTAAGGCAACATTTTAATTTTCAGATAGCTCCCTTGTTTTAGATGATAAACAAAGTTTTTTTAATCATTTCACATGCGCATATGGAAAGTGTCACCTACCTGAGAACATGATCACTGAAATGAGTTCAAAACTATGACATCAAAATAAATAAAATATTACATGCCATTTTACATCATTTTTTTGTGAAAAGTTTCAATGATTCTATATTAATAAGTGTGTATTTTAAAATTGATGTAATCTTAGTCCTATTATACGTTTCACCTAAAGATGAGCTTAAATTAGTTGTACATTGGTTCAAATTTTGATTTTGGCATCCTAAAAGTTGTTTTAAAAGTCTCATAAAACTCCGGGAATTAACAATGCCAAAAATGTTGCACCAGAATCAATGATAGTGGCAAAGTACTCCTCATACTGCTCGGACAGCACATGGCCCGACCAGCACTACAAAACATTGACGCTTTTGCGAAACACGTAGCCATTGTCTTCATGCCCAACGAAGCTAAAAATGTTGACGACTATTTGAAACATCCTAATATATTATAAATGCGAAAGTTTGTTAGTACGGATGTATGTTTGTTACTCATTCACGCCTAAACGTCTGGATGGATTTGGATAAGATTTGGTATGGAGATAACTTATACTCTGGATTAACACATAGGCCTATTTTCATCATGAATCTACACTAAAATCTGGATATATCCCGCTGATTGCAGATAAAGATAAAAAAAACAAATCTCCTATCTTAAGTCATCCAAAGGCACAAAAATTAGTTATTTCTAATATGTCAGTTTCTAGCTCTAATAGTGTTGCTATTTGCCATAAAATTGTAAAGCATAGAGTTTGCAACAACTTTTGTTCTCATGTTTCTAACTGTTTATGAAATAGAGGTCGATTTACACATAGCACTCAGCCATAAAATTGATACTTGGTACATACATTATAAATATGATATGAAGCAGTTCTATTTTTCCTTCATCACCTCCTATGAGAGATGTTTTTACAAATCTATTTTATTAATTTATTTTTATAATAATATGTGTGTTTGCAAAAAGGTCTGAATTTGAGCTAGGTATTATTCAACTGGAATTTAATTTTGATGTAGCATTCTAGTGTATAAATAAAACATTGATTAAACATATATGAGTATATATGGTATAAAAACACACAGTGTGTATTTGAGAGCCAGTTAAAATTATAGAAAATTTAAAAAAGATATGCAAAAGAACCAAAACCGATTAATTGTCTGGCCGGTTGGCTCAGTTGGTAGCACTCTGCCTTCTGAGCCGCTGGTCCCGGGTTCGATTCCCGGACGGTTCAAACATTTGTGTGTATGAACATGTCTGTTTGACCTGTGTCTGGGTGTGTATATGTATATAAGTAAATATATAAATATGTATATAAGTATATATCAGTCATCAGGCTACCATAGTACAGGCTCTGCCTAGTTTGGGACCTGAAGACCTTGTGTGAATGTTGTCCCATATAAAAAAAAATTAAAAAAAAAACTATTTTATTTCTGCATATCATTACAGGACGGGCGCTGAGATCACCACTGAAAAGGCAGTTCCCGTGGAGTCCCTCCGTGACCCCGAGCATGATGACGTCCGCACCAAGAATCCCGAGTGGCTGGTTGTCATCGGAGTTTGCACGCACTTAGGGTGTGTGCCTGTAGCCAACGCTGGTGACTTTGGAGGCTATTACTGCCCCTGCCACGGCTCCCACTACGATGCTTCAGGTAATTATTGGCTTTGATGATAGCCGTGGGAGAAGCGAGTATCATTCTAACGGCAGCTCGTTGAATCTCCACATATGGCCTTAGTTTCTGGTGAAACCAACACTATTTTCTACTATCCAGAGGTTATGGTAGCCAAACACACAGCGTTTCCAGGCACCTGTCCTTGAGAGCCAGTTCAAATTCTAAGTCTAGCGTGATTATGCCTTCGACCACATCGTCACTGACCATCAAATGTTGAATTACAAGATTTATTAAATATTTAAAAAAAATATAAATTAATTTTCATTTTTTAAATTTCAAGGCAAAATTGTCTGAGACTTAGATTATGTTTAATTTGACATCACTTACTGCCAGCATAGAGCCATTATTAAAATTAGAATATTTATTAAGCATTAAGACATACTAACACATACTTTAGATTTAGTAGGACTATGTCGCACTGGGACAACACCCAAACCGATACTTCAGGGCAAGCATAGATCGTTGATTTGTTAAACTTATCATGTCGACTAAAATGTTTGTATATCGAATTTCATTGACAGCCTCTAGCATAAAACTGGCATCGACAACTTATATCCATCGATAATACTGTTGACAGCAATTATATATAATTAACAAAATGGCAACACAACAGATATATCACACAGATTGTACTTATCGTGTGACTCTATTCAAATGAAAAAAACAAAACAATTAAAAACATGTACGGATTCACTGTGTAGCCAGTTGTGGCAGATTTCTGCCATATTGAGAGAATTTACTGTAGAATGGGTGTCATGATGACAATGCCGTGGGGCACCGGCTTGAGCGGAAATCATGCTGCACTCGACAACCCGCCTGCCAAGCCTGGCGAGTATTGGCAATCCCCCCTATGATAGTGCAACACATGTGATAGTGCTCACAGTTCATCAACAGTTGGTGGTTCAGAGTGACTATAATGCTCACCACTCCGAGTGGCTTCGTTCAAAAACTACGAAATTCGTCGGGTCGTGCTGTGTGTCATTTTGCCTTAGCCTATGGCCTATCTCAGCAGCATTAAAAGGGATTGGCGACGTATTGTAATGCCCCCAGTATAACAGATTACCATAGGTGACAATGACCTCTTTTGGCACCTATTACAAAAACAATATTTATTTAATCTCATACTGAAATATAGATAAAAAAATCTAAAACAGAACATGAATGACAGTCTATCGAAATACATTTTAAAAGTTACATTATAATACAGCTCTTCTATGGACAAATGTATCATAATGTAACTTACCATAAAGATACAACTTCAGCTGGACCAAGGAGGTTGCAATGCAGTTTTTCTACATATAATCTGTGGACTCGGCGCAACACACATGCGCGCTCAGCAAATAGATTTTTTGTGTGCTAAACGTTTACAAATAAATGCGATCATATGCTGTAATTTAACCTAAATTGTTTTGCCTATTTTATGAGATTAGATAAAGTAGTGTATGAAACTGCAAATTATGTGCAGTTTCATAAACTACTATTATAATCATCCCCAGTGTAGGAAAACATATGAGTACACCTACTGTTTATCCTATTGCAGGCCGCATTCGAAAAGGACCAGCACCGCTGAACCTAGAAGTACCACCCCACGAATACGTCAGCGACGACTTACTTGTCGTAGGTTGAGTTATAAACAATTGATTTAAGTATAATATCCATCATAGAATTAAATAAATGTGATTGTTAATTTATTTAATTTCTATTATCAAATACCCTTGTACCACCAGTAGTATTTATTCAGTGAAAACCGGAATAAACTAAATGTGATATTTACTCAAGTTTTATTAATAGTTCTACATAAACCTGCTTTTTATAAATACGAAGAAAATGGTTTCAAGGAAAACTATCCCTATAACGCGTTAATTAGGGAATGAATTCGGATAGCTTGTGGAATGCTACTGTAGTTTAGTTGGCAAAGCCACAAGGGCGGTATTCTGTTTCGTTCTGGTCGCAAGTCACAGAGGCAGCCAAGACCCTAATTCTGTAAAGACTCGAACTAGCTAAAATTCACTGAACATTTTCAAAAAGAAATAGCTTGTATTATATTTTACTAAAATTCAATTTCATACAACTCCATATAAGCGCCCTATTAAAGGACGTTTTATTCAATTGCTGGCCGCTTAGCGGTATAATATACGAGCTACTAAAATCACCCTAACTGACCCAAACTGTAACATATTGCCCCAACAAAGTAAATTGAGTGTCGAGGTGTGCCCAGTATATTAGGTATCATCTATGGGTGTGCCAACTGTAAAACGACTGATCCAAAGTAAGAGAAAAAACGGACTTTGCACTTTATTTCTAGCATACTAAGCTCTACTGATACTACTCAATGGTAGGTTGAATCAATGGAATATATTATACTTACACATGCCATATATCGGTATTGCAGCTTTCCTGTATTAGGTATTACACAATGTTTGCGGGTCAAAAAAACGCCTTTCAACTGCTACAGCTGTTAATAATAACACATCGAGATTTATATATTTTATGTAGTATTACTGGCCTTGTCTTAAATAATAAGAGATTTGACACCCTGGAGATAAGAGTAAAATATCTAGTACCTACTTGAAATGACTACTGGATTAATTAATATCTTATGCCTAATTTCAAAACAGCCTTATCAAATGTCATACCACTGACAACATTTCTATTTCTTTTACTTTTTGCCTAGCTATGTTGTATGTACCTGATGAATTGATAATGTAACGTAGGTAACTACGTACGAAAAGAACTTATTTTGAAATTAATAATAATAATAATAATAATTCTTTATTGGAACTTAAACAATAGAACAAAAATAAAGAAAGCACGATGGTATCTGCGAAAGTTTTTTTGAAAAACTGTGTTGCAAACACCAACGCCCTCCTCCTTAATAAAAAAGTACATTTAGTTCCTTACTTATATCATACTTCACATTATATTTAAATACTTTATATAAAACAAAGCGAAATCATAAATATTTAGATATTATTTATAGACCAAATAGATTCAAAAAATTACGCTATTTATGCAGACTTGGGTATGGTGACCTTTTCAAGAGTGATTCGACTAGCACTGGGTGACCTCTCTGACTCATTTCTTGTTCTCTTCTTCTTTTCTCGTTGTCTTTAACCGCCTGCGTCTTGTTCCAAGTATTTAATAATTTAAATCACAAGCTTTGAATTGTTTCTGGAACATATAACGCCCCCACATCGAAATACATGGATGTAAATAAAATACAAATAAACGATTTTTCAATATTTTTAATTCTCGTTATTACTTCTCATTGTAATTCATATGCAATTTAGACAGTTACAATCTACGTAACATCTAATATAGACTACTAAAATTTACACACATTTACAGGAAATAACTGGGATAAGTTCTGATTTAATAAACAAAATATGAATTGGAAAACGTAAGGTCGAATATATATTGTTATAAAAATTTAATGTAAATGAAATTATAACATCAATAATCAAGTATTAGGCCTGAGTTCGCAGAAAAGTAAATACAAACAAATCGATTTATTATTATAAACCGAGAATGGGCGTAAAGAAGGATCCACAGATTTAAGAGCTAAATTTATAAGTAACCAATTCAAAAGATGACACTATAATGTATATTTACAATGAACATAGTTACATATTTGGCAAAATAATTTAGTTTGTATTATCTTAACAACTATAACTAAAGTTCAACAAAATGGTAAAATGTTCAGTTTACACAATGGTTTAAGATCGATTTAAGCCTGATTTACACGTTTAACACTGCCCCTCCTTTAGTAAAGTAAGCACAGGTATGACCGTATGTAGTGAAGTATTTTTTTTTAATTATGACTACCTTTTAAACAACCTACCATACAATACATTAATAAACATTGCATGATAAAAATGTTGTTAGCAATAAAATGATACAACCGTAATGACAGGCCTTCGTCGACGAATGTGTAAATGAACATTTTAATAAAGAAGTTTCAAAGCCGGCTACTGAATAGAAAAAGAAAAAAATATTAATCTTGAGTAGAAAATATAGATAAAGGTAAGTAAACGGACGTTTCACCTAAAACATAAGTACTAGATTCAACAAAAGCCAGTAACCGGCTTTAAATTAATATATAAATTATTATTGTTATTAGTACTATTACCGATAGGTAAAAATAAATAGATTGTAACTTATAATTATAACAAATTTGTTCGTTTCTGCATACATGTCTTATTTACAATAAATATTAATTATGATGACTGATTAGCTGATTACATGCACATTTTTTTGATGTTTTTTGTCAATAATAAAATGAAATAATTACTTTTTAACATTTATGGCACAGATCTCTTAATATATTACTTCAAACGGCACTGAATGTCAGTTTGCCGGGTCTACACAATTCGAATTATTTCGACCAGTTACAAAACATGGAAAATAATCATAGTTGGTATATTGTTCTCATAAAAGTTTGTTTGATGTTAGCAATCTAATCTTGGTACTTTGATATATTCCAAATCATTTGTTATGTGTATGTCTGCCCTTTGAAACCATTATTAACGTCAGGGAGGTTTTAAGCGTGCAGATGCGTTATGAACATCAAGTTAATTTGAATAATTGTTACTTCAATAACAGATAAATATATTTCTTTATACCTACGGATTAATAATGATAGCACACAATGGTTTATTTGGAATTCAATTGTAGACATAGTATATATATATATATTAAAAGTTATTATTCCGAAAAATATATATTAATCTAAAATTTAATACACATCGACACACACAGTGACATATAGATTAGGAATTCAGTATTAATAGATTTCTTTTTACTTAATAATTATAGATGAGTATCTCTGGTTTTATACTTAAAGATAAATATAATTAGGTGCAAAAATATCGAGCCAAACGACGATGGTCCTCTAGTATGAATATTAACTTTCCTCGCCGAACTATAAATCAAGAAAATCGTAAAGAATATAATGTCTGGTCGACTTGATATTTTTGCGTATAATATTGGTACTTAAAATTCAGTACCAACTAAACTTTGTGCGGTATAAATAAAATGTGTTTTGAACTGTCTGTCAAAAGGTCATTTAAGTATTGTCAAAATGTTATCTTGTTTAAAACTTATATTGTGGTCCTTCTACATTGCGCATCTACGACTCCACACAACCATGGAAGCTCAGTTTTTGTGTGAGTAACTAATAACTGAAAACAATGATATTCTCTACTTATGTATTTATTAAAAATTTAGACTACACAGACAACAATGAGCAGAGGTATTCGGTGATTATTAGAAACCACGACTATGAGTTTTATAAAGTACTCATATATTAAGACTCATATTTATCACGAAGTACTTTCTTAAGTGTGAATCGTGCTTTTAGACACATTGTATGAGTCATTAAATTTAAATAGAAATTTATATTAATGATTTTGGAATTTAATATTATTATAATTGATATATAGGGAAAGATGTGAAATTATGTTTAATCAACAAATTTTAACAATAATGGCATCAATATGCCTACGATGAAATTACTAAATAACGTCAATATCATGCTCATTTTCTTGTTACTATTTGTTAAGTAAATGTATTGTGAAGATATCAAATGGTAACCCATTATTTAAATAGGTTATTTAAATAATAATGGTAATTATTAATGGTTTATTATTATTAGTTGTAACGATTAATATATTCATATGCTCAATAAAATTAAATGATCTAGTTTCATTTGGAAAAAATGATATTTATTGATTGTCCGTCCATCCTATTCAAAGTAATTCAATTTTGTGTAATCTGGACCAAAAAAGAATTCCTTTTTGATTTTACAAAAAAAAAAAAAAATTTATTTATATATGTAAACGTACGATATCTATGAAGTTAAGTAGATTGGTGGGAATATAAGCTTATAACATATTGTAAAAAGAGCAAGTGTCGACGTAGAGTAAGTTAATTTAGTCACTCACTAAGGTACCTGGAGTTTTGAACAAGTAAGGTGATCACTATAATAAATCATATGTATGTATGTATGTGGGTAGGTTGAAACGTGGGACATGAATAATAAAATTATTGTAATTGAAGCTGTAAATATATCTAATAATTTTCACCGTGATTGTGTAGATGTCACACCATAACATTAGCTACTCTTCAGGGGCCGAAGCACGAATCACTATAGTAGCCGTAACGTAGTCGTAACGCAGCGTCAAACAATTCAAATTAAAACTGAAACTGAGTACAACTGTGACACAGAAAAACAATAGTGTGTACGACAGTGAGTGCGTTATTCAATCGTTTATATACGATGACTGTGACGCAAGTTATTCCTGCTTCGGGCACTGTAATAAGACGAGAGACACACTGGCGATTTTTTTTTATAATAATATTTTAAAATCTGATATGGATTCTAAAGTTAAGTACACAAAGTCGGTGGTATTTGTTTATTTACAAATATTTTGTTTCAATTAAGATTTGTCGCCAGTGTTATAAGAAATATATCTCAATCGTGCCCTCCATTGTGGTCGGTGGTATATCGCCTATGCACAAGTCACTTATAAGAACAGCCAAGGCTTACAATGTGCATCCCGTTTTAAAATTCAAAGTTATTAATTCGTCAGTATACCATTTCAAATCATAGAAACAAAATTTGCAAATAAATAAAAAGAAAATACACTGCTATACGTTTCAAATAGCTACAATCATGTTTATGAAACCCTATTTAAATAATATTTAATGATAATATCACGCGCAAAGATGCCTCGACAATTTTTTTCGCTTCTGCTCTTCGAGCGTTCGCACGCCACGAACGGCAATTTCATCAAGTAAACAAATCATCACTAACCGGATTAATATTATTGAAATAGAAAAATCAAGCAAAGAAACATATTAGTAGTGGTTTGAACCGTTTGGCATCGAGACTTTGGGCCCGAGGGGACCGAAATCCGATCTCCTCATTACTGAATCGATCACGTAGAGAAATCCCGAGCATAACCCTCTCCATTGAGCCTGCTCAGAAGGCCCATAGTCAGAAACCACGTCTCGGTTCCTGGAGATTATATATTTTATATTAGATTTTGCTAGAGATTATAATATGCTTGAAGTAGCCTTTTCTAAGTTTCTTGATGATAAGTGTATGGCCATACGGTCATATTTCAAGAACATTTCTATTGGAAAGGCGACTATTACAGACACATACCTAATATATTTCTATACTTTAGTGAATACATTTATTTATTTAACTAATTTACCGATAATTTTCATTTTGTCGCTCCGACAGAAATCTCATCATTAGTTTTGATCCCGATATTTGTCGCTACAGCTATTGCGACTCCTAATTTATAAAAGTTTTGGTATTTCTTTTGAATATTGTTAGAATTTCATAAACCCAAATTAGTGTTTTGCGTAGCAGTAAATCTTTAAAAATTTTTTAATTATTAAAGATTTACTGCTTAAATATTGGTACACAAACATGATTAACAGTTTAGTTTTCAAAGTGTATAATAATTATCAAAATGTTAATAGATCTCAACGAGGGAATAAATAGGCAAGTTGATAACCGTGTCAAAAAATTGTGTAAATCTTACATTATATTGAATGAAAGTATTTGTAGAACATTGGATTGTAAAGAGACAATAAATCCAATTTTAAAAAAAAGTTTCTATTAGTTTTGTAATCTACGACGCCACAATAGGTGTCCTTTTGTACGTACAACTTATCAAATACTTAAAAAGTAAACCCTATGAGGAATAAAAAAAAACTCATCTCCGTATACATAAAACTAAGAAAATTTTAACTGTGTTGTAATTCTTAGAGCTTCCTGATTCGACCACATAATTAAAGAGGCTTCTCGTGGCCATGACCGATGCAACATGGTCGAAATGTCGAAGGAAATAAATAACTAAATGTTTTTAACTATTCTGTTGCTTCCAAGGTTTTCATTTACATTGACAAAACGGGATGCACATTATAAAACGTATCTGACTTCTCGACGTTATGAAACCACGCGTACAATTTAGATACCGCGTTTATAGTGTGAGCTACTTTAAGTCCTTATACACTGCGCACGCGCACTCATAGAAGATTGTATAAGAACCTTAAACCTTGTCTTGCTGCTTTCCTATAGATCTGTCTACGAAATAACCTCAGATATTTTCAATTTGTGTATTCTGTCGATCGTGAAGTGGAGAATGGCTGTGACGAACTTTTTCACCATATTCCATTCAACCAAGTATACCATCGCACGTCCTGATACCGTTTCTAACGTCATACACTTGGGCCCAGATCACCCGTACGGTCCGATTCACTTGGATTCAAGATTTGCCGAACACGTATAAAATTAGGACAACGGATAAACGAGCTACGCCGTTTATGGAGTTTAGGGCCACGCGTCAAGTCCAGGCTCAGCAACGCCTCGACCGTTCAATAACTATTCCAGATGTCCAAAAGCGGCGGTGCCCATCGACATCGGATGGGGATGGGCAGGCAGGATCGGCGGATCGTATGCTCTTTTGCAGCTCATAAAAAATATAACTTACGTTTTACATACAAACTACTGCGCTTTGAGCACAGATGCGTTAAAGGGCATAAAGAACTCACACTATGGCTACCGGGGTTCGCCCGAAGTTGCAGTAACATCAATTCGTGCGTTCAGTAGGCGCATCAACAGTCTGCCGTGAGGCGCATCAACAGTCGGCCGTGAGACGCATCAACAGTCGGCCGTGTAGACGGGCGTGAGGTCGAGCGTTAGGTGTCGCAGCGCGCGGTCGCGCGACGCGGAGCGGGACGCGCGCGATGATTTGATGATCTGCAGCACCATCGCCTTGCAGTCGTGGCACACCGCCATCTGCACGCCGAGCAGCCGCTCTGCTGCCACGCCGGTCGCGCTCCTACTGTACCGCGCTCTGGAACAGACCACAAATGTAATAATATGTCTCATTTAGATACTTATTTATTTATACTTATCACCATTTTAGTTCATTACTTAACGCTGAGTAGCACATTGGAAACGTCATCAGTCATCTCGGGACGTCCAAACTAGTAATTAAGGCAGGTATTTCAGATGCCAGACCCCATCGTTTTAATGAGTAAGTTACCTGCGGTCCAAGCTAGAGGTCGGCATGTGTGCGACATGCGGCGCGTGCATAGAGCGCGACATGTGCGCAGGGGCGAGGGCGGCGGGGCCGGGGGGCACCGACAGCGGCTGCGGCTCGCAGTAGCCGAGCGCGGAGCCGCCGCGCGACCCGGGCGCTGACAGCGACACGAACCGGCGCGACGCCGTGGGACTGTTGGGCGCGCTGCCCACGCTGTTCTCTACCATACTCTGGAAGGGATCGCGATAACACGTGCTTGAGCTTATAAACGTTTCCAAAAAACAATCAAAGCATGATCAGTCCATTACATTCTCTCCTTTGAGACACGTACGATGTACACAGGTACGAGAAATCACTGCTCTCTACAGAAAGGAGTACTGATCGAGCAAGCTTACTCTATACTATACTCTATAAAAACAATACCACTATGCCTTCTGAGCCGCTGTTCCCGGGTTCGATTCCCGTCAAAGTCAAAGTCAAAGTCACAGTCAAAGTCAAAGTCACAGTCAAAGTCACAGTCAAAGTCAAAGTCTGTCAAAGTCGAAGTCAAAGTCATAAATGATTATGACGTTATCACGTAAATCTATCGTCCGTAAACCGACTTTACAGACAACCAATTTTTTTTTTTTAAGTCGGTTCAAAAGCAACATAACGCTTGAGAGCAAGAAACCAATATCTGATTCTAATCTTTTAATGTTAGAAATGAGGAGATCCGTAGAAGAACGAAAGTCACCGATATAGCCCATCGGATTGGCAAGTTGAAGTGGCAGTGGGCAGGGCATAGTTCGAAGAACCGACGGCCGTTGGGGCCGAAAGGCAAGCGCAGCATAGGACGGCCACCGACTAGGTGGACAGACGACCTGACTAAGATCGCAGGCAAAGGCTGGATGCGGTCCGCTTCCAATCGGTCCTTGTGAAAATCAATGGGGGAGGGCTATGTCCAGCAGTGGACGTCCTATGGCTGAGATGATGATGATGATGTTGAATGTTAGAGAATTATAGAATCAATAGTTACCGTGTGGTCCGGCCCCATAAGCCTTGACATGAGACTTCGTGGGAAGGAAGACTGCGCCTCGTCCTCCGGCGAAGGCAGTAGAGACGGGCTCAACAGGACCACGGGCACGTGGGCGAAGTGCTCTGTTGGTATCCGCATCTACAAACAGAATATAATTTTTTTAATTAATTTTTGAGGACACATATGGGTAAAAGTTGTATTCTTTGATACTCGGAAATAACTGCTGAAGAAACATTTAAAATACTTACTTGATTCTATAACAAGTTTACAGTTAGATAGCATTGTAACCAAAAGATTATCGAAGACCTTGCAAATATTGTATGCCTAATTACATAGGTTTTTACAATGATATAATTGATTATTTTCTTATTTGCTAAGCATGTCTTTCGCATTCATCTATTAATAAGATTTTTTAGTTACCTATATACAGTTCTAGAAATTTCAATGAACAACATGCTGAATTAAAAAGTTGAAACTTTTGCGTCATTTTACTGGAAAAATTGTAGAAGAAGAATGAAAATGAAACTCACCTTTGAACAACACTTTTGACAGACAGTCTTTTTACACAGCTTACATTTTTGACCCCACGGGCCAAAAATGCCGAATCTAGTCTTCAAACATAAGAAACAAACCTGAAAACATAATAAAATAAACATAAAATGCATGTAGGTACGCTGTTATACACACATATTGTAATTTTTAGACTTTCGCGATTCGAACACATTTTTCTTTTCTTTTTTTTTCGACCCATGCAACTTGGTCGAAACGTCGAGGTAAATAAATTACTAAATCTTTTTCTCTCAATCAAGGCCCGTTTGATATAACAATACGCACATATTATGTCTGAATACAAATCCTATTGGTTAATATTATGTATACGTTATCTAGATAATATTAGTATTCCGTGGATATATATCATATATTCCATTTAGGTGTCTATTATGTTCTGTATGAATATGACTAAGTGATTAATATGCCATGAACAATATGCGCACGACAATTGTTAATTACACTTTTAAAAAATAAATTAATATGTATTTAAAAACAATGAATTTAGAAGAGATAATCAAAGAGAATAATGATACATTGAACTTATGTTTTTATACAGAATTTGTGGGTCTAAGCCAAGCTTCGAATTATTTTGATTTTGTTGATAAAGGTTTTCTAACAATTGTAACTTACTCTTCTTTTTTCTACGTCTTCTTTAACTCTCCCTTCAACGGGCAGGACCTCCAGCTCTGCTTTGGTCAGCACGGATCTTATGTGGACAATTTCCTCCAGGGTCAAGGAAAGCCGGTCGTCAGACATTATCGCATCTTGCCATTGTTTCTGAAAAAGGAACTCTAATTATTTTGTATGAAATTTCAACAGAATGTTTTCTAAGCAAGCGGGAAATTACGTCCACTTAATACTACGTCTTTGAGGCAAAGCAACAGTCAGAACCAGGATGGTGTTCTACCCAGAAAACAGTTCTACCTATTGGGACGGGCTATAATTAGACGGTGTAGGTAACTGCACAAAGTTTTTGTACAAAAATGTTTTTGTAGTTATTTGCACTTGCTCAATTCAGTTCAATGTCATCATAATAATTTTTACCGAAACACTACCCTCATAGATAAAATCGGTAAATATCACGTTTATTCCAGATACCGATATAACCAATCACAACGTAAACAAAGCTTAAAAAAATTTAGTAACCAATGTCTAAATCTACAGTAGCTAACATGTTTCATGTACTAATTAACTAATATTATTTGTGAGTTTAACCTGGACATGCGCATGCTTTTTACAAGTTACGGAGTTTAAAACAAAATAAGAACTTTTTTAAGAAACAGATAACGAATGAATTTAGTCGTTACTACGTTGAGATTGAGTCGAACTGTGAATTGTTAACTAAATAAGTTACGACAAACAAATCTACCAATAAGAAGCATATGGGATACATACCGGGCTAGTAGCAAGAATAACTTGTGTTAAAGTATTTGTATAGTTATCAACTATTGCACGTACATGCCATTGTAGTATCAATAACAGTTAGTACATTCGATTCTGCAATACGGTACTGAGCTGTGGGGGTGTGCAGCCGAAAAATTGCGGGCCTTCCGAATGCAAAAAAGGGCCGTGAGGGCAATTGTAGGGGTATCGCGGTTTACGACAGTAAAACCTTACTTTAAATCCCTCGGAATACTGACGTTGCTTGCATTTGTAATATGTCAGGTCGCTTTGTACGTACGAAAAAATTTCAGTGAGTTTTCACAGCTCAAAGATAGGCACTCATACAATACTCGTGGCAGAGACAAGCTATCAATTGTATTTCGGAGACTGAATCGATCTGTGAAACTACCGTACGTTATGGGCCCTCAAGTAACAAGTTGCCTGTTTGTGTTACCAGCACACCTAGTCTTAAATTATTTAAAACGACATTAAAGAGCTGGCTCGTCGAACAATCATACTATTCGGTAGACGAGCTCATGATGGAAACGAACTAGCCATCTAGTGAATTGTAAGATGTATTAATATTGATACAAACTGAGTTACTTGGTTGATTGATAGTATGTTTATACATTATACATCGTCTTACTTTTTTTTCTATGTTGACAATTGTATTTTTTATAACAAGTTTATAATTTGTATTTTGAATTTATCAATTTCCTTCACTTGTAATTTAATAATTATTAATAAAAATGTTTATTTGTTTAGTACTGGGGCGAATAATTTGTAATCACATGATATGTTCCCGATCAATAGGTAAGTTCATGTATGTGTACATAGACTTAGAACTAGATACTGCACGTAGAGCGAAAATCTCTATCCCAATCGTATTATTCATCTTAATTCCATTGCACCGTAAAACAATTGCATTCAGTACTAACTGACCTGTATATTCTTGTTTACGATCATTTCCATCGTAGCGTAAAACCATTAGCAATTGCATTCCGTATTCAGTAAAAATCTACTAAAACTATAATTCAGACTATTGATAGCCTGTGGCAAGAGCACGAGTCAAGTCGTATTCGAGTATAGTTTTGCAGCGTAAACAATTGAACTCAGTATTAGCTATCACGTTGCCACTACAACTATAATACAGAATTGATGATTGAATAACAAACAATAGCTTCCTCATTCAATTGTTTAGACGAGGGCGATACGAACATTTTAACGACAGACATTTTACAGTAACAGTTACAGTAATTGATCTTACAGTAACACGAATGGCTTGGCGATTGCCAAGTCATTCGTGTTACTGTAAGCTCAATAGATGCGTTATTCAATTGTTTCTATGATAATGATATGAACATTGAACATTGCGAATATTGAGGGAAGTTATTCGTGCTATAGACACTGTAACTATATTCAGTACGTGCCTTGTGTAAAATTCTTCAATGAGTTCGATAGCTAACGCCACAGCTAATCTAATCTACTCACATGCGAGCCATGAGTGGGGCTGCCACTAACCGACTTGATGAGCTCGTCCTGCAGCGAGGAGCGCGACCACGACAGCTCGCCAAGCTGCGCGTCTGCCTCCGAGCTCGCCAGCGACGCTGCGCCGGCGCACGACGCGCGGGAGCCTGGCCTGGGGAGAACAAAATACGTGGTTGAATAAATAATGCAAGAATACTTTTAAAAATAATATTTTTTCTCAGTTTAAAATATTTAGACAGATTGATTCCGTAAGTAGCAAAGGTGACAAAAAGGTTTAAAAAAAATCCCGAAAATCAAGCCATCACTTCGATAAGTTATTTCACACTTTTGAGTGTTGAAGTTGGTTCCATTATTTAGTATTTTAATTTATATTAATTCTATTTACATAGATACACTACGACAATCCTGTTAACGATATTACAGTTTAGAAATAGAATAATCTCTAATGAACCTCTAATATTTGTGTAAATATATCTACCTGGACTGTGGCAAGGAGTGCGCTCCATCGGTGGGTGGACAGAGGGGATGTGCGACCGTGTGCCGCCTCATCGATGCCCTCCGGGATGGACACTGGGTCGCCAAGTCGTACGCTAAACAAAATAACTCAATTATTGTCACATAGAAATTCATGCCGAAGATGTTCCATGAAAGGTACAGTAGTATACAACTAATTTGACTGGCTGGTTGGCGCAGTTGGTAGCACTCTGCCTTCTGAGCCGCTGGTCCCGGGTTCGATTCCCGGACAGGTCAAACATTTGTGTACATGAACATGTTTGTTTGACCTGTGTCTGGCTGTGTATATGTATATAAGTATATATGTCAGTCATCAGGTTACCATAGCACAGGCTCTGCCTAGTTTGGGACCTGAAGACCTTGTGTGAATGTTAATAAATAAATAAATTAGCAAAGAAGTAAGTAAAATAAAACTTTGAGATGGAACAGCCAACACTAAGTCTATGTTATCTCAGGCAACGAATAATTAAATTTTAATAATTAAATGACCATTTGCTTCAAAAAACTAACGCCTCAACATCATCATCTCGTATTTTTTTTCACTGCTAGAAATATGCCTTATATGTACTTAGGCCTCATAAATAGTAGTAGATATATAATAGAATTATAAAATGTAATATATAAAACAAATTAAATTTACGAGTACGATTTATTTTTCTCGATAAATCAGACACGTCTACTCTTTCAAAAGAACACATACCTATTTCAGGAGGAATTTTAAAACTAAATCAATTCATATGGGTAATGAATGTGTCCGAGTTAAATTAGAACTAATATACTTGAAACTAATAATTTACTCAAAACATAGAATACAAATACGGAAAGTATAAACTAATTTAAGAAAATACTTAATAAATTAGTTGACTTTACGTAAGAGGCACTACTATTGTAATGCGTTAGTAATACGTGTTAAACCAAACGTGATCATTAATAAAGCATAATCAATTATAGAAAAAAAAATGTGATATAAGTAATATTAAGTAAGAATGAATTAAAAAAACTGTGACGCCAAGTGCCTCGTACTAATACGTAATATCTGTAACTTTTTAGAATTAAAACACTGATAAAGAAGGATGTCTCAAAACAAATTCAGAATGTAAAAAAATATTGATGGCGACGAAATAAAAATTAACACTTAAAGACACCAATTTAACAATGAAGTAATAAAGAATGATAATAATATAAAAACAATGATATGCACAAGATTTGTAATAATATAGCTGAAAAATGTTCGTAGCTCACACAAAATAGAAGCAGAATGCGAAATGCGTCAACATACATCCATAAAACTATCAAAGACATGATTCCGCAAAGCGTCGACAAAAATCGTCATTGCAAATTAGTAAGCGTGGTTATATCATGCTTGAACACGGTCAACTGCATGCTACAGCGTACATTCGAGGGTCTCGTCGCAAAACTGATGGTATTCGTCGTGGGATATGCGCGTGCGCGGCGGAGCTCGTGGCGGCTCTTCTGTGCTCACCGATACCGGATCACCAGCACAGAAGTCACCGCAGTCATCGATATGGGCCGGTCAAGGCGTGCATGGAGAAAGGGTTACGTGTTTCAAATAATGCAGTTTGTTTTTGAGAATTTGTATGTATCAAAGCAGCTTTAAGCTTAAAAGCTAGATAGAATACATCAAGTGTACTTTTTTTAAGAATTTAGAATTTTGGATCTTGTCATAATATAGACTTGTGTATAAAATTAAATGGCTTTCACACCAGAGTAGGGTAGTACCACTAGTTGTGTATGTTTTGTTTTTCTACTCCCATTCAAATATAGAGTTAATTCAAACCTATCTGGTAGACAGTGCTTTATGTAAAGATTGTGATTATGTAATATTCAGTTTCGTTTACCGGTTCTCTTCCAAGGTTTAGGCGGCAGCTGTTGCGGCGCCGTGTGCCTTGGGAAGGGCTGTGGGGCGCACACTTCTGGGCTGGGGCAGATCTCTGTGTCATCGTCATCTTCATCATCCTGAAATCAATTAACGCTTGTCTAAGAACCATATTCACAGCAGTAGAGTAAAAATGGCATGTCATTGGGATTATTTTGCACGGACGACTTGTTTTCAGACTTCGTGTAAGTTATTCTTACAAATCACTACAGATAGTGATTTGTAAGAATAACTTACAACTTAATCGTAAGCCAGGCATATCAAAGTATTATACAATTGGATTCAGTACAAATTATAAATTCTTTAATATGTAACGCAATAATTAATAGTTCATTTATGTAATGTGCAACAGGTGCAGTATTGCGGTACAATTTTGTTCTACCAAGGTAATACAAATATTTTGTCACATAAACCAGAACGAGAACGGCAAAGTTAAGGTCATCTGTGAAAAACAGCAATCACAAAAACCACCAAAGTACGCGAAGCCTGGTCATCCTAATATTAGGTATTGTATGATTCGAAAACAAGGATTCTATTGATACTAGATGCGACCAATTTTACAAGAACTCAACACCAACGTCAGATATTATCGTCGAGTCTGAAAATACTGCTCACATTTTTCGGACACATTATCTGAAACCCTCACAATGAAAAGAACGTAACGGATCATCTAGTTCTCCTAAGTTAGTAGAAGGGAGATGGTCTCAGAAATAATCTCAACACTCAACACGACAGATCAGATCAGGTGCAAGCACATTGCAAAGGCTCCGCGAATATGGAGCCGAACAACGACAACCTTCCACCATCTGTAAATACGATTATTTGCGATACAATCGATAAACATAATCGGTTATATCGTATACCTGTCATCATCGCGTCGCCGACGGTTACGACTACATCACTGTTACGAGGTTACCACAGTCTAAACGAACCACAAAACGATCTAGTTTGACGATATCGAAAGCTGGCTGGTATTGCAATCGACGGTGAGAGGTTATGAAATGCAGGTGTATCGCGGTTGCGGTTCACTGAACCCTACTGTTAAAAATGCTCCTCATGGTGATCATCGATTCTAAATGGTTTGTTAAAAAACATAACGGCAATTACCCTTGTGCGATTCACCTTCATCAAAATGTGTGTTTTGAAAACTATTTGAACGTAGAACTTTATCGACATCATCTTTGTTATCAAAGACGAGAATATGAGAAAAATGAAATGAGAAAGCATTTGATTTCATACTTAATTTGGCGACTCGCAGTAGTGTGTCCATGAAATATTGAAGATAAAATATTCATATAAAATGTACAATACAATACTGTTTTATTTACATTCTTTATGGAATGAATCTAATGTTTATAGCATTCTAAATCTAGCGTGATAACATCTACGACCACATCGTCACTGACCATCAAGTGAGATAGTAGTCAAACGCTAGATCTATACAGTAATATATAAAAAAATACTAGATAGCGGAAAGATCGGTCGCCGTGGCGCAGTGGTCAGTGTCAGTGACTTGACTTCTGTGTCTCCGGGACCTGGGTTCGAATCCCGGCAGGGGCAAACATTTGTGCGATGAGTATAGGTGTTTGTCCCGGGTCTTGGGTGTTTGTGAGTTGTGATTGTGTGTGTCCATGCCTCCCGCGACACAGGGAATCGCACCCGCATCAATAGTGCGGGGGTCTAAGTGTGATAAAAAAAAGATAGATTTAAGTGTCGTAGTGTGTATTGGTGTCATCGTACTGTCTTTTGACACTTAAGCGAGCTGGTTGCCTAAATTAAAGAAATTTATTTTGATTCTCATTTTGTCTGTAGACACACCCGGTTATCGAAGAGATATGATATTATAACGAAAAATCGTGATAAAAGTCGTGAAGACTCGGAAATAGCGACTAGTTACAGAATAATATCGTCATGGTTCTGTGATTGTTTTCCGCTTTGGAATCTTTGTAAAAGAAAATTCATGGCCGCAATAATTAATCAGTTCTACTTTTACTACCGAAGAAATTGTGCCAAATGATTTTTAGTGAAGCTCTTGCTGTTTTCACTGAACATCTAACTTATTCATGGTTGTTCGATTTAACATCGATGTTTAACGTCTATGAAATCGAACATAATAGTTATGACTATTTATAATAACTAAATAGCGCAGCATAGGACGGCCACCGACCAGGTGGACAGACGACCTGACTAAGATCGCAGGCAAGGGCATGCGGGCCGCTTCCAACAGGTCCTTGTGGAAATCAATGGGGGAGGCCTATGTCCAGCAGTGGACGTCCTATGGCTGAGATGATGATGATGATAATAACTAAACACATCAGTGTGTTGAATATTAGAAGTTTTTTTTTTTTACATATTATAAGTTTGCGTTTGACAACTGTCTAACCTGATGTTAAGTGATGACGTTGTCTAGGATTTAGCACACAAACCTAGAAGGTACCTATTCACTCGCGAAGTAAGTAGAAATTAATTATTGTGAAATCTTTATGAATGTATAAAACATGGGAATTACTCACGTAATAAGTCAAATGGTTCCGCCTACAGTTTCAACGATATTCAGTGTACTAGCTAGAGGAATCGCGACTCTGTCCCCGAGCGCCCCGTATTCTCCTTGAAAAAGACCACCGAATATGGTTGAAACTATAGTCAGAACCCTCTGACTTACTACGTGAGTAATCCCCGTGTTTTATACATTCATAATATGTCAAAACCACGCCAGTTTTAGAAACATGATTGTGAAATCATTGTGTCCGCCGTACCCAAGTATCAAAACTGATCTGTCTCTAGGGTTGCGAGTAGTAAGAGGGTTTGTAACTTACGTTACGCAGTCCCAACTCTAGTTTCCGTGTAGTGTTGTGAAAGTATATATTGTTGATATGGTAACCATAGGAGACCGGTTGTAAAGGTTGTTTATTATATGATAAAGGGACTATGCAGTAGGTATCTACCTGACATAGACAGTAGATAGGTCACAGAATAATGCTTTCTTGCAACACCATAAGTTTGTAACCAAGCAAAAAGTTTTATTTTATTTCATTAGAATATAATAATGAATCAATAATATTTTGACACATAAACACAATAATTACATTACAGTTTTGTTGGGTTTGTATATGTGTTCATACAAAATCTATTTTAGAGACTTCAAAAAGTTGTTACACTTACGCAGCTTTGCAAGGGTCATGAAATCCAAATCATAACCTGCGGTATATGGGGCGGAAAACCCCATAAACAGGATTTAAAGGTGCGATCAAACGCGTCGTGTAAACATATCATAGCATTACAATAATCCAATTTTCCCTGTTCGTTCACTAATGAACTGGAACGAAGCCAAGTTGCGGAAACCCTGATGAAACAAAACGGAGGCTTTCGTGTGTAACTAATCATATTTATTTATAAGGCTAAAGGCTTTTCTAAATTTATAGGCGATATAGAGTGATGGTGGATGGAAACTACAACAAAGTCGTTTTAAGACAAAAACGTCATCTTGTTGCTGCCTAAATAAATCTATTTAACGGGTTTTAATTGTAATAACGACTAGTTGATCGAAAATGTAACGTTTCAATTATTTATTTATTAAGCGTCTTTAGATAAAAATTTAAATTTGTCGCCAAAATGTTATTAAATGACATGGCGTCTTAATTTTTTTTTACATTTTTTTATGGGGCCCGGCCTACATTCTTTTTAACCTACCATAGTTAGGGATGGGAGAGGCCTATGTCCAGCAGTGGACGTCCTATGGCTGAGACAGATTTTATAAAATGAAAAATAAAATTAATGACGTGAAGAATCTCAATAATCTAAGTAATGTCACAGATGAGTCGGGAAGCTCAGCTATTTGGTAAACTATTTTTGGCATTCCATAATAGTAAAAACAGACTTGTTTCTTGTCTAGACTTTGAGGTAGACGTAGATTTATAATGGTAAGTGAGCCCGTAGCGTTACATTACTTGGCAAAAGAGAGCAAATGCACATTACCGGATTGTTTTTGCAATACAGTGAATTCGATTGGAAAATTGAGTAAAAACGAATACTTGAATCGTTAGAAAGCAGACAAGACAAGCATTCCGTAATTGCAAGAATGCAAGTCAAAAAACGTTCCATTATCGATAAAAAGTTATATATATTGATAAGAATCATAAAATAAATGTCCAACCAATTTCCATTTTATGGCGAAAGATAATGCTCCCCTTAACTTTTGTTACCTCGTTATTGTATTGAGTCTCATTCTATTCTGTTAACTTACTATCTATTAAGAACGGTAAATTAAAATTTACTTTTCTTAATGCTACGTTCTCTCTTCTATTTCCTCAACCTGAAAGGGACAACAGACTAATAAATTTATTCTGAGTAAACGGGCCTCAAGAAAACGCAGAGCCAAATGTGCCTCTTCGCGGAGATCTCCAACATATTCAAATGTCAAACTTTAAACATTTGCGACCCACATTCTGAAGAACAAAAACTTTATACATCAGAAGTGAAGGTTGAGAATCCCGTTACGCTTCCCAACTGGAACATGAAAACTCAGAGATATTTGCACAAATGTACGCGAACTAAACAGACGGTTATTTTGCGTGATGTTTTGAGTACAGTTGTTGTAAATACAGGATCATTAGCGTGGACGCTTTAGTGAGTCTTTAGTTTTTTTACAGTAACTTACGGAGACTTCAACTCGTTTTGTTTACACGGATTTGAAGTTTCATATGCGAATATTGTATATTTTACACTAGGTGTAAATCTAAATCTAAAATAAAATACCACAGCAGTGCTAAAGACATCCTGGCTCTAAGCCGTCGTGTGAAGCATTACTGTATTTGAAGTGAACTGGTTGAACTAAACATAAAAACTATTCAATATATCTTGGTGTGTTCGAACATTATACTCTATACATAGAAGCCTAGTAAACGCGCGACATATACGCAATTTTAAAGAAGCTATTTATAGCTTCTATCATCATTATCATTGCGTGGTCAGTCAAGTAAACTGTCAAACGTAGCGAATTTGTAGCTTACGTCTGTAAGATACCGTTGTAGCTAAAAACACCTTCTATAGAGTATCAAGCAGAACGTGTTCAAATCAGGCTGAAATTATATTTCTGTTGTGGTAGCGATCTAGTTTGTTCTGAGTAGGCGTGATCCTTATCACCAGGTAAATGCCTAGGCCGTAGCATAAAAAAAGATGACGGTATCCGGTCACGCGTTGATACGGCTCGTTCTGGTTAAACTAACTTTTTATTATTTTCAACTCTATAGTTTTGTAGGTGACGTTAACACAAACCTACCTAGCAATTTATAAAGTTTGTCTTAGGTTATCTGATTAGTCATGAATATTGAGAATGGTAAACGTTGATAAAGTATTATAGTTATAAAGTATATAGACATTAGTTGCATAAGTCACTTTATCTGCTATAACCACTACATCATTTAGGCAGTACTTCTGTAATTTAAACGTAAGAGTCCTGGATCCCATGCCACAGATTACGAGCCTAGTTTGGACTCAGGTGTACAAACTGTTAATGTATTCATATGCCTTATATAGTCAAATAAACGAATTTTAAATTTGAATTTGAGTTATTATAAGTAAGGCGAAAATAAAGTGCATGGATTAAGACCGATTAGCATTATTTCAAGAACATTTCAACCAAAAAAGCAGTATCTTCATTTTAAAACTGACTGGCCGGTTGGCGCAGTTGGTAGCACTCTGCCTTTTGAGCCGCTGGTCCCGGGGTCGATTCCCGGACAGGTCAAACATTTGTGTGCATGAACATGTCTGTTTGACCTGTGTCTGGAGGTGTATATGTATATAAGTATATATATATATCAGTCATCAGGTTACCATAGCACAGGCTCTGCCTAGTTTGGGACCTGAAGACCGTGTGTGAATATTAATAAATAAATAAAATAAAAAATAAAAACATTTCTAAAGTATCTGTCAATAACAGCAAAAAATGGCAACTCTAGTATTAAATAAAAGACTTGCACGAGCCGTGTTTTATAATCGCAAATACGCTTCATAAGAAACATAATACATGCTATAAAGAAATCTATGGTTACAAAAGGAGCTTATTTCACGGATCGACGGATCACAACACTTGCTGACGTCATTACCAATGTACATTTATATCAATTCAATAGAAACTCAATTACATTACTATGAGAGAGGACCGCACTATTCGCGGCAGCAAAGTTGTCCATTTGATAAATTGGATTGTAGACGTTAAATTTGGTGTTGCCAAATGAGATTATTATGGGAGCAATATCTATACAATGTCATGTTTGCGGTTTTTCACCAATGATGTTTTACTAAAGATGACGTATATTCATACTGCGCGGTGCTCAGATTTTGTTCCTTTACGACATAAACATGCTTACTGCGACAGATAATACGGTACAAATAATATAGAAAAGGATAGCGATATGTTTAGACTTGCGCTTGAAATACGCGTCGCAATGAAAATTACTACAATTGACTTAATTTAGCCGCCTCAGTTTCCGCGCGCCTTTGCGACATCTACCTCATATAAACATATAATATCATTGTTTGTCACAGTATTTTCATGAACATAATAATCTGCTTAAGTATATATCTTTTATCTTAGTGAGTATATATCTTTAAAATAATAAAACAGTTATGATCTAATTATATTGAGACGGAAAAGTGTTTTAAACGTTCCGTATTGCAAATTGTAATACAAAACCCAAAACAAACTTTTAATACAGATATTTTATATTCTTTGAATACTAGCTTACTTGCAATCAATTGGGTTTTTTTAAAATTTTTAAATGTAATAACGTTATTACACTTCGCAGGTAGAGTACAACAATACAATTACATAATACAAAGTTATTGTTAAAATTAAGTTCAAAGCTTGATTACCTTTCTACGCGAACTATGAACCCAAATGTTAAAAATACAACATCAATCAAAATGGGAAAATTCTCTGACACATAGTAAACATATATCCAGATTAATCGCAAAATATCTAAGAGCTGCTCGGATCCAATTTCAAGAACGTAATTGTCTATTTGACTGCTAAAGATATGGAGCAAACATGACTGAGACTTCAAAAAGTTTTTAAAAGCATTGGCGTCAGGCATATTTCGATTTTTGCAGCCATGAACAGCACAAGCCTGCACTAGATCAAGTACTAGAGTGATTTCATTCAACTGTTGGCAGCTTGCCAAGACTTAGGCATTAGGGATAGTGCAACTTGGTTTTATTAACGCTGATAATTTATCGATGGCAAAAGCAAAGGGTTGTTTAATGAATGACATTCAGAAATTTAAAACAAAATCCCATAAAAAGCCAGACTTCAAAGCATTTGTCATCAAAAAGACTCCCTAATTATTAGTGTCTTACAAAACACATTTTACTGAAAGCATGCATTTTATACTTTAAATCTTTTACCTCTCTTTTCGCAAAAGATATATAACAGTAGAAAAGATATAATAATGCGAGTAGATAGAAGTAAGTAAGTAGAAGTAGAAGAAGATCACACTAATTATAAAAGCGAAAGTTTGTTTGTCGTGTGTATGTTTGTTACCTACTCCTTCACGCTGAAACGGCTGAACGGATTTGGATGAAATTTAGAATGTAGATAGTTTATACACTGAATTAACGCATAGGCGAATTTGTATCCCGAAAATAATGAGTGTTCCCGTGGAACACAATCGAAGACACAAAAATCATCAATGCCACGAACCATTTCACCGCGGGTAACATTGCGGGGCGCAGCTAGTATAAAATGATATAATCATTTTTACAGAAAATGTATTCTGATTCCTCTTAATACAAAAATGAAATTAAAATGAAAATAACTTTATTTGTAGATGATTCCATATCAATGTTTAAATACTCTTAATCTCTCAAAAAATATGTCTGTGTATATGTGTTTAGAAAGAAATTACCACGGGCACTATTACGAGTCGACACTTTAGTATGTTCTGGTAGCGGAATCACGCTAGTAAATAATAATAAGATCATAGAAAATCACAGCTTTTAGAAGCTACATCTGTACATCTATTGACATTAGTGTCAATAGATGTACAATGGAAGTACCAAATGGTGTTGCATTAAAAAGCCTCAATCTATCACGCAAGTACGTATATAGGTTAATACAATTATGAACTTCCTAAAGTGATGCTTACCTCTAGGTTTTCAAAGTCCACCTTGATAAGCCTCCTCTGCGGTTGCGCGTGAGGCGTGACGTCACCCCCACGCCTCGGCTCTCCACCACCAGGCCCACTGCCAGCACCACTCGTCGCTACAACAAAAGAAAAGACAAACATAAGAAAAGTTATCCATACAAGTAGACGCAAGATTCCCGCAAACATACAACCTGGGTATCTTCAAGTCCCGAGTGAATAGGTATCTTCTAGGCAGGCGTGCTCCACCGTAGACCGCATCATCACTTAACACCAGGTGAGATAGTGGGCAAACGCTTGCCTATTCCCAACAAACAAAACCTTTCTGATGCTGTATAAAATTCGTGAAAAATTGCTCATGAGCGGATATTCACACGATTTCATCGTCCACAACGTATCCATACATATATAATTATCTATATGTGTATAGGTATATCCTTATTCTTCCAAAATGTAGTATATATAGATTAACTCTTTATTGCAAATCATAAAATGTACATTAAAAGTATATTTTGTACTGATTATAGCTTATGGTTACACAATCGGCGGTCTTATCGCTAATACAATCTCTTACAGACAACCTTTGGATGGACAGGATTGATTGAACATTGTGGATGTGATGTGCAACAAGATCTTAAATTTATATAATAAACTTATACACATGCTGGATATTATACAATTAAATAAATATAACATTAAAAATAAATAAAATACTATGCAATATATACATATTATGTTTATACAAATATGTATTACAAAGTAACAATCAAAACAGTTTTACCTTTCAAAAGAATACATTCAAGCTGAGCTTACCAATCTCATTTTTCACCTAAGTGTTAATTTAATTAATAATAAAAATTAATAAACTACATGTAATGTAAGAATTCAGCACAATCCCGACAGTATGTTACTTCGTAAAAAAAAATCACACGCTGTATAAATATGAATAAAAAATTCTGGTACCATCAGTGTATGAAGTTGTATTTACGTGCTAATAAAATTGCTCACAATACTTTTTTGACAGCCATGATTTACACGCCTGCAGAGAATTGACACAACTAACACGTATTCGTATGAGTATGTATACTCCCAGTAAAAATGAAATATTGACGTGATAACGTTTTATAAATTGATGAATACCAGCAACACTCATGAAAAATCGTAACGTTCCGCGTAACGTTCCACCTGAGTTTTGTATTACATAAAATAATCAAAGTCAAAGTCAAAGTCAAAGTCGAAGTCAAAGTCAAAGTCATAAATGATTATGACGTTATCACGTAAATCTATCGTCCGTAAACCGACTTTACAGGCAACCAATTTTTTATGGAAGTGAAATTAATCTCGGCGAATACGAATGATGAAAAAAATAATCCCCTTGGACCAACATTTCGACAGCTCTGAAATCCCCTGGCGACTGAAGATATTACCAACTGTCGATATGAAAAAGTTATCTATCATTCCTTGAAACTGTAATAAATATCAGCTTAGGGATTCAGATAACAAAATACCTCTATGTTTAAGTAGACAGTTTAGTTATTTTCTAGATAGGAATTTACTGAGATAGAGTTGGAATATCCTTTTTTTTTTTTTTTTTACTATTATAAGTTTGCGTTTGATAACTGTCTCACCTGATGTTAAGTGATGACGCTGTTTAGGATTTAGCACGCAAACCTAGAAGGTCAATCAAGCGTTTCTCTTTGTCAATATGTAAGCGGTGTATCAACTCATGTGACTTAGAAATTTTTTAAAAATTTATAACGCTTATACCCCCCGCACTAGGATTCGCTGTGTCGCGGTATGCATGGACATACACAATCACAGCACACAAACACCCAAGACCCAAGACAAACATCTACACTCATCGCACAAATGTTTGCCCCTGCGGGGATTCGAACCTAGGATGCCGGATACACAGAAGTCATGTCACTGACTCTGACCACTGCGCCAGGCGACCGTCTAATTAAATATGTTGTTGGTAATATTTGATATTTTGGGTTCATTTTGCCCTCTTCATGTCATGTCACTTACCAAAAAACAATGCTTTGAGCAATTGAAATTACACGTTATAACTTTTAATTATAATTAAGAAAGGATTTAATTAAAACAAAAAATAAATAACAATGTCTAACTAATTTTAACAAGGATATAGCTCCGTTTATTCGAGTAGGCGCGATACACTTGAAATTCAAACTCTTTCGCACCCCTCTTGTTTCAGAAAACTCGTTTTCTCACACACGTTAAGGGAAACGTGAAAAAGAACGAAAGACGAAAAGAAAATTCACCCAGTTTCGTGGCAACGGCCCTTCGTATCGCCTTTCATTATGGATCATATCAGTTGCATAACCTTAGACACGCGCATAGCCAGCGTTAAAGTTACTATGGTTATCTTAGAAACGTGCTTTAGTACGGTTTGCCTGTAAAGGTAACCTTTTAGAAATATTGCTTGTTTCTGGTACTATAGCAGCATATTGGTCAAACGCCTGCCCATACGCAATAAAAAAATTTAAAAAATTAACTATTTTTACTTGACTAGTTTTTTTAAAAGGTTTCTAGATAACCATACAATATTTTGCTATTCAAACTGACGTGGTTTTGACACATTATGAATGTATAAAACACTGGAATTACTCACGTAATAAGTCAGAGGGTTCCGACTATAGTTTCAACCACATTCGGTGGTCTTTTTCAAGGAGAATACGGGGCGCTCGCGGACGCGGTCCCGGTTCGCTTAGTACATACATATTAGTGTTTTGAAACAAAAGTTAAGGAGATTCGAAAGAGTCTTAAAAGGATTGGCAACGTATCCTAATGCCCCTAATGTTACAGATATCTATAGGCAACTATGATTGCTTACTATCAAGCGAAACGTCTGCTTGTTATCCACCTAATGCATATAAAAAATTGTCAAAGAATAATGCGTCTATATATCGATCGCGACTTAACGCGTCTTCCTAAGCAGCTAGCAAGGTCGATGCGTCTAACTCGGTAGGGCATTCGAGCTAATTGGCACGTTGAATTGTCAGGTCACTAAAATCTCAATGAATAGCCTTCGAATTTCTCAAGGGTGTATCGGATCGGCAAACGCAGCGTAGGCCGTCAATTGTCAAGCTGGACAGATGGACTAAGGAAAGTTGCAGAAGAAAGCTTTCAATGGTATATAATGAATAAGAAAATATATTGAAAGGCTCATATCGTGGGAGTTCCCACCCACAAACTATAAAGATACCTATGTTCATACCGTCAAAAGTATATATATAATGGTGAGTGTTTTGAAAGCATTTTCACCTGCAGTGACACTTACTTCCCGGTTTTCTCAGAAATTGGTTCGTAAAAACGCGTCCCAAGTTTGATCGTTCGTTTGGTTTCCAACATTCATGACCTCTGTACTCTAAGTTTCTATAAAATTTTGAATTACCAACCATCATATTATAAATATTCGTTTTTAATACCAATATATATTTTTTTCTTATATTAATATCATCTATTACATATAGATTGATGCTGTATTTATAAAGAATACAAAAAGACAATCTACAAATTTAATTTAAGAAAACTCTCAAAGACTATTTATACAAATAAAACTAAAATAATGCCATAATAGCGGATACATACTGGCAACATTTCATTCGGTTATATATCTCAACCATCTGTGGGTAATACAGCCACCCTCTCGTTTAGCGAACTTGCTCAAACATATGCATCAATTTGTTAGGCAAGGGAAAAAAGGGTAGGTGGTGTATTGCTTTCTATTTACGGAAAAACAGGGATGACAGCATGACAACAACTTAAATAGTTAGCCCAAGTGTAGCTTAGATATTTCTGTTCTTTTTTAACTGTACTTTATAGAAAATATATTGATCGAAACCATTTTAAGATTTTCTACTTCAAAATGGTTATTTTAAAATATGTTGATCGAATTAAATCCCCTAGAGCATTGGTCCTAAAAATAGAGTGAGTAAAGGTTAAAGTGAACAAAATGTGACCTTTGACTTTAGGTGTTGCGGACGGGTTGTGTAACTTTGCGGCGTTAAACCGACTGGGGTGGATGGTTAACAAAAACAACATGTAAAGATTCCCTGAAGGCGAAAACCAACAACCGTGGATAACTATTACGCTCATGAAAACGTGTTAACTAAGCTCACAACTTTAAGACAAAACCTTAATCATTATTATGAATGCATAGTTGATTAATTGAATGAAACCATATAATTAAAGTTAATTTAAAAATCCCTCAGGACCCCTTCTCTGAATTAATGCGCCAGGTGCTCTTCGGCTAAACTGCTCACACTATGGTACAACCAGATAACCTTTTCCGTTTTATAAAGTTATTTCATTTATAAATAGAACTTCTATCTTCTATATAAATAAATAAACAGAATTTGTTATGCGCGGAAAACTCGAGAACAGCTCGACTAAATTAGGCTAATATTTTTTTTTTTTTTTTTGGTTAAGGCATAGGACACACAATCATAATTACAATCATATTTTAATTTAAGAAAAATTTGTAGGAATTTGGTCATTATTTACACCTTAGCACTCTAGAAATCGGGCAAATTGGTATTATAAAACTATTTGTCGGCCGGCAAGAGTCATATAAGAATCAGAGAAAATAAATACTATTAGCATTTTAACAAGCAGCCTATGAAAGCCGAAGACTGAAAAGAGAAAAAATCTCGAAATTTAAATTAATGATTTTAGTCAAGTAAGGTTACAAAAAATTTAAAACAGGTTGTCTAGTGTCAATATCGTTTAAGGATTATTAAAATATATTTGCGCAATATCTATAATACAGACCTTAAGCTACAATTTAGCATCTGAAAATATTGGAAGGGTTGTGAAACTGAAAAGGAGAGACCGCAAAAAAGACTTGATTTACGACTCGTCCGCCCTTGTAGGATAGACAAAAGAAGGTTTTATGCGACCTTGACCTTGCAGACATAAACAATATTTATGTCGTGAAATGAGAACATTTCATTTTTACAAATGAAGACATTGAGTATACTTACTCAATACATACACAATACGTTTGATAATTCATACATTTTCTCACTATCAATTCCATATCGATACCTACTTTCCTACTAAATTCTATACTTGGTTACGTAAATATTTTAAATTGTCTGTTGGAGTGATTGATTCTTAGTAATCTGATATAAATATGTGGTTTTTTTTCTATCATTTCTATATACTTGATAACAATCTCACTAGGTCAGTAGAGATGTTGGTCGTACAAGATATTGACTGGTACTTAAAGGCAGCTGCCTGTTCAAACTGGTGTTTGGGGATTGATTCCCAATGTTGAAGGTATGTTCCTTACAAACTTCTTAAATAGAATTCATACTTTTATTTTAGTTTTTATTTATTCTTAATTTTCAAATATTGTTTTAAAATATACATTTTAGATATTCTTATTGTCAATGTATAATTATTTTCAATCGCCAAGCAAACCAGCGTGTTTCATTAATTTCTTATATTTCTCTCCATAAATCTTGGTCAGTTATAGGGTGTTGGTGGATAACCAAGCGGGCATTAGAAATCCGATGTATTATAAAGCAATCTTCAGAAATATTCCGCAACCAGCAATCATTTTCATCATCACGGTTGGAAAGGTTGCAAGTAATATATATTACATTGCTTTCTTTACCTCATCATTGGTACTAGCTCATTATGAAAGGTAGCAACGTATGAGTTACGTCGTGGAATGAGCTTTCACTGCCCTTTCTTAGCTGTGTATGGCATACGGAATGAGTAGCATTATGGTATAAAAAGTTTGAGCAACACTACTTTACATATTATATTAATTTACCTACCCTATATATCAGAAAAACACTACTGCTTAGTTTCAAACTTTTGACGGTAGAATTAGTGAATAATGTTTTACCTACCCTATATATAAGAAAAACACTACTGCTTAGTTTCAAACTTTTGACGGTAGAATTAGTGAATAATGTTTTACCTACCCTATATATAAGAAAAACACTACTGCTTAGTTTCAAACTTTTGACGGTAGAATTAGTGAATAATGTTTTACCTACCTTATATATAAGAAAAACACTACTGCTTAGTTTCAAACTTTTGACGGTAGAATTAGTGAATAATGTTTTACCTACCCTATATATAAGAAAAACACTACTGCTTAGTTTCAAACTTTTGATGGTAGAATTAGTGACTAATGTTTTACCTACTCTATATATAAGAAGAACACTACTGCTTAGTTTCAAACTTTTGACGGTAAAATGAGTGTATAATGTTTGACAACATTCATTCACCTTTTCTCTGATGTTTTACATCATACAACATTCTACCGTCAAATTAATATAATATGTAGAGTAGTGTTGCTCAAACTTTTTATACCATAATGCTACTCATTCTGTATGCCATAAACATTCCGTATGTTATATAGTGTAAAAATGACAGAACGGATCTAAATACTACAATTCCAGAAGAGATTTCCAAATTTCATTGGATGATGACTTGTAATACTTTACGATGGGTTATTAAACTTTAAATCGGCCGTAAAAATGAATGAGTGAAGGAAAGTGAAAGAAATAGTTATTTGTTGTAGGATAACCGTAGGGTCGGCAGGGCCCCTGCTAGAGGGTCATATGTAGGTAGCTGTTTGAAATGATTAATTTTAAATTGACATATAGTTTGAATTATGTTAAGTATAACGTAATTATTTTGTTTTGTTGTGTTTTAAATTTTAATACCAATTTGTAGTTAGTGTAATTGGTATTATAACTGTGCTAATGATTAAATAAATTGAAATTATTAAAGTTCAAGAGGTTTTCTATCCTAGAGGTTCAAGAACCTGTAGAGCAGCGAATATTTCAAAATTAGAAACGCTAAATTAAATGCGGCACAATAAAAATAAAATAGTTTTAAAATATATGTTATTATTTATTATTTATATTGTTTATTAATGAAATCAGATCTAGCCATAACAGCGGAAGGTCAACCAAAGCGCAAGGTTAAATTTAGTACAAGAGCCTCATTAAAATAATAATAAAACTGCTTAGGTTAGATTCTTTAATCAGAATTGGCTGTCAGTACTAGCCTTGTTGTGTTTAATTAATCTACGTCAGTTTTGGAACCATTAATATCTTTTTCAAACTTTGTATGCCCAAGGCCTGTACTACAAAGAAAACACCACTAAACTACGATTTCTTACTAAAAACAGGCGCCTGCCAAAAGGGTCATTCATAAAGATAAAAAGGCGATGAAAAAGAGTCCAGTGGTTCTCGAATTCTAAAGTAATAAGCAAATAGTGAAAAACGAACCTTTTATATAAATATTGAAAACATGTAAATAAAATGCAAACTAATGTCAAAAAAGTAACTCCCACAGTTATGTGATATGTTTTATTTATTTCACCTGATATGCCGCACTTAAGAATATTTTTACGCCTAAGCGGAATACGAGTAAAACAGCAAGTTCATCAAGAGCCGTTTTCTTCCCTAGTTTATAATTATATCTGAAACATCATTTCAACCATTACATGCCACAGCTGGACCTTCTGCTTGTGAGAAATAAAATAAAATATGATTTTACCTAATTGACAAAGAGAAAGAGAGAAAAGAAAAAGAGCCCGCCCACCAAGTAAGATTCTTACCTAATTGACAATTTTGGAACATGTCTAGCAAGTCCTTCATCATAGAACCACCAAAACATGAATATTGGGCTTGTAATGACGTAAGTGCGTCGTTAGCACGACTGCAGACTGATTGCTATTAAGTGCCAGCCCACTCCGCTTACAACTAGCGTATTTTATGCTTACTTTATGATAGAAGCATCGCTTACTACTAAGGTTTATTTTTTATTTAATATTTCCTAATTTCGAATTTAATTTAGAAACATTTAATATATAAAAAGTTTATCGGGCATTGATTGTGTGCAATAATTTATTTATTTTTTACCTCAACGTGCGATTTGCTTGAAAAGTCAAGATATATATAAAAGTAAATCTATTTCACGTGATCGATTCTCGATGAATTGGTTTAAAAACCACGAGCATCATACCTTGTTTTAAATGTTCGATTTTTTGTCACACAAAATGAGTATTTATAATTAAGCAAAGCTTTGCCATTTCCAGATCAAAAGACCAAAACAACTGTTCATTCTCCCAAACAAATTACATTGCCGAAGCCCGGAGTTATTTGGGCAAAGGGCGTACCCACTTAAGGTTGAAAGGTTTCAGTTTATTTGAACTGCCTTTCATAACAAACTGGTGACGTAAATTAGACGACCTATGACATTAAATCACTATTGGACACAAGGCTCAGAAGGAAAGCGAATCTTGTGTGGGAATGAGTCCAGCCCAATTTGTACAGTATTTTCTGAAACGTAAGGTTGTTAATGGTTTTTTCATTACCACGATTCACATTAAATATACCTTCGAGCGACATAAAAATATAGATACGTATAGTATCTACGTCTCCGAGATATAAAATGACATTTTAACATGAACATTAAGGGTTTACGAGGTGCCGATGACATAAGATGCTCGCGGGTGTTTACAGGTAGAAAGGGTGGGACAAATTCTGATGCATGTTGATTTAAAGTATTTCATAACCTTTCATTACCTTAGACTTAGGGCTTCTTGCTGATCACATTTCCACACTTTTTTTTTTCTATTGTAAGACACAGTTACATCACTTTTGTTGTTACCGCGAGTATTTGAAAAATATAGATAATCGAAAATATTGTTTAAAAACAAAATTAGCAAACTAAATCAAATTTTGTTTATTCAGAATTAACCTTCAACAACTGTTCTTTTAAGTGGTATCTTTTTTAATTTATTATTATATGTGTATATGAGGTAGATGTCGCACAAGCGCGCGGAAACTGAGGCGGCAAAATTAAGTCAATTGTGTGATTTTGATTACGACGCGTATTTCAAGCACAAGTCTGAACACATAGCTATCCTTTTCTATATTATTTGTACCGTATTATCTGTCGCAGTAAACGTGTTTATGTAGTAGAGGAACAAAATCTGAGTACCGCGCAGTATGAATATACGTCATCTTTAGTAAAACATCATTGTTTATTAGACATAATATAGTAATTTGAATAATATAAGCTGAATAGACTCATTATTGTCTATGTTGTTGTTATTATTGTCTTAACATATAATAACATTGACCTGTTTATTATCGAAGTAATATAATAACATAATTTATAATAATAAAGCGATAAATATGTGATAGATTAATAATGATAAATTTAATGAATATTGTAATTAACACATCTGATACATCCAAAGAAACATGTTTAATATAACTTCAGATTTTAAAAGCGATGATCTAGACCTGTCGCTAGGATTATCGGCTGTCAGACCGGAACCATTAACAGATGCACAGCATCGTGGTAGGGTACTTTTCAATTGCTGCCTGGCTAGCTACCGCCCAAGTTTAAGACACTGCAACCGAACTCACAGTGTGTTCAGGTAGCAGTCTTTGAGAGCCAGTAAACAGTCTAGGTGTAGTGTGATAGCATCTTCGACATTGTCACTGACTATCAAGTGAGAAAGTGGTAAAACGCTGGATCTATAAAGTAGAAAAGAGAAGAAAAAATGTGAAAAAAAATGATGTTTAAATATTTCACTTAAAAGGTTATGAACAAATTGATGTTAACGTGAAAAAGGTAAGTAAATTCACTACGTAATTCAAGTCGTGCATAAAAAATGTTGCTTATCTACAATCGAAAACGTATAAAATGTCCGCTCCAGTTACAGCAATTAGATTTATCACGGTCCAATCCCGCCCTTAATTTGACCAATCAGTGAAGGTGACCGCGAGGCGTTAAGAAAATCGAGTTTCAACTCTAATTTACATTTCATGCAGGTTATGTCAATGTTTGTTTATTTGAAGAAACACGTTCTAATTTTGAATTTTAGAGTACCGCACCACAAAGTCAGATTCCACAAAACCTGCGTCATCAACCAACCAATTGGTGTATCTATACCTCCTTCACAAATCTTTTTTAGGTTGTAGTTTTAATTTGTATCATCATTTATGTAGGTTGTACGAGTAATTTTAATATTTTCACTTGTTGGAATAATCTACCACTATGATGCTATCACGGCAAAAGAAATTATACAAAAATAATCCAAAATTAGGAAGTTAATCAAAAGGACCCCTCAGTCAAAAACTCCTTTTATCTAATATCATACTGAAATATTAAGATTATACAAATCATAAACAGAACTTGAAAGACAGTCTTGACAATATATCAAAATCAATTGAAAAAGTTACATTATGATACAGCTGTTCTATGACTACTGTATCGAAATGTTACTTTTTTACCATTAAGATACAACTTCGGCTGGACCAAGGAGGTTGCAATGCAGTTTTTCTACATATAGTCTGTGTACGCGGCGCAACACGCATGCGCGACCTGCAAATGGATTTTGGCGCTAAACGTTTACAAATAAATGCAAACAATATGCTGTAATTTTACGTAAATTTGATTATCTATTTTATGAGATTAGATAAAGTAGGTAGTGTATGAAACTACACATAATTTGGTCTTCAAACACATAATTTGGTCTTCAAACACATAATTTGGTCTTCAAACACTCGTGTAAGTTAAACTCGTGTTTTAAGATCCCTTATTATGATACAGTTTCATAAACTACTATTATTTTCAATATTTAATTATACAACTAGCTATCGAGAGGGCTATGCTCGAGGTTTCTCTACGCGATCCAATCAGAAACAAGGAGATCCGTAGAAGATCGAAAGTCACCAGAAACTAGATGATTGATGATATGAAATGATTCTATTTTCAGAAAGACGGTTACAAAAAGTCCGGGAGAAGCTTTTAACCTCCATAGTACGAATTTCTATACTAAGGCAACAGATACCCAAAAAATTACATGTGCTCTAGACATTTAAAATGAAATAGTCTGTTGGTGCACAACTTTACTCGATCGAACTTTTAATCAATTATTATTATTTTGCCTTTGTAGCGTAAAATCAGTTTTCTAACCGACTTCAAAAAAGGAGGTTACTCAATACGACCATATATGTTATTTTTGTTGTGTCAGTTGTAGTATATAACACAAGACTGAAGCCAATCGAAAAGTCCAGCGGTGGAGGGAAAACTCGGCAAAATGCTGGCAGCATTGCCACGCTGAATGGCTATGCTATAATAATAATAATATTATTAATAATATATTTTTCGCTATTGGCTTTTATTATTATATATTATTAATATGTAGTTTGTGTATATTATTAAAAATGCCTTTTCAGTTTTCTACTACATTTTCATTCAAAACCCTTCATTTTTGCCGTATGTTTTATGCGGCTCTAAAACTATACCTACGTCCACTGCAGTAGCTGCGGAATGCATATGAGTCATGCGGTTTCTCGTTAAACACGGCATGGGGTTATGTCGTTTAAGTACACATATAAGTACTAAAAGGGTACACAAAAAAAAATTGAAGAATAACTATTATAAATAAGTTATACGTATTTGCAAACCAATAATAATTAACTAGTTATTAACAAAATAATGTAAACAGTATTATTGTAACGAATAGTGATAGTATGAGAAACATGATTGATTTATTAAGATTTCTAATGAATAGTTACATTAGAAGTTTGCTCTCTGTCTAAGTAGAATAAATTAGCTAAAAAATCACACTAATATTATACAAGCGAAAGTTTGTCTGCCGTTTGTCGTGTGTATGTATGTTACTCCATCACGCTGAAACAACTGAAAGGATTGGCATGAAATTTGGAAAGAAGATAGAGAGAATAAAGAAAAATAAAGAAGAGAGCTTATACCCTGGAACAACACATAAGCTACTTTTTAAACCTTAATTCTAAAACCTTAGTCAACGCGGGAGAACCCGGGGGCGCAGCTAGTGCATTATAATAAGCCGAATGTGGTTAAGTTGTAAGCAGTAAACATTGTTAAGCAATGCATTTATCAAATATTAAAATATACATTTACCGCTTCTTAAAATGTAATGTTTAAATCTCGACTCTCTGTACCTAACAATTATTAACAAATTAGCAAAATACAATAACATTTAAATTAAGATTTAAATAACATTTTAATTCATTATCCGCAGCGCCGATCTTGATTTATCAATAACACAATAATATTTTTATAGAAGCTCTTTACAATATATATATAAATCTCTGTGCAATACATATATAAATTCAAGCCTCTTTGCCGTAGGGGTAGGCAGAACGTTACTAATACCTCTTACGTTATTAAACATTTTAGTGAACTATTAAATCATTGCGTCTGGGTTAATAATCCTAGAATATAATAATATCTTATAAGTACTAACTCTTTCGTTATCTTGCTGAAATGAATGATTGGTTTTAGTATCCTTAAGTTAGTAGGTTCATTTTAATAAAAAATCTCGAGTGAAATTTTTTTTGTAACTTCTGTTTCAGAGTGCCTATTGCATTGGCAATAGGCACTATGCATATGGCGCATGTTCTAACCATTAGGTTAGAACAGGATAAAAACCTCGTTGGTTTTTAAAGTTTATTGACTGTACACATGCAAAGATGATAGAGTATTTAATTTATTTACTTGGCATAGCAGGCGCAACGCTACCCCAGTACGACTTGTCCGACGCGACGTCCAATGCTGGCTCCTCTGGGCTTCTCACGGGCTCGACCAAGCCTGAGACAGGCCTAGTGCCCAGCAGCAAAGCCGCCGGCGACACCTTCGAGCGACGCAGCTTGACTGAGCTTAGGAACTCCACGGAGAAAAACGAGGCCAGGTTATGAAAAGATTTCGTTTATGGCCAGTATTTAAAACTGTGACAGCGCGGGAATTTGACTATTTTTTTTCTCAACTTTATAACTTAAAGTTCAGTCACTTAAAGTGGGTCAGCCACTGTCACTATTCCAAAGCAATCTAGAAATGTTCCTGACTGGTAAACGATCAGCTGAGTTGACTATGCATAACGTATCAAAAACTAACACTGGCACTGACCGTAATAAAATGCGCTTTACCTTCTAACTCAATCAAACGATTAGATCGCACTGCGACGTCAAAAATGAATAACACCCGATTAGTCAAAACATCTGCAACACAACGAAAATAATACGAAGCAAATATATCCGCGGATAGCCTCTAACGGTTTTAAGTCACAAAATTTTACTTGAGCTATAGATTGCAATGTAAATAGACAGCGCGTGCTGGACTTGTGGCGGTCGACGCCATATTGGAAAACTGGGATTGCTGTAGTTCACGCATGCGCGTCCCACTTTTGAAGAGGGTTTCCCCTTTCATAGCACCACCCTAACAGCCACAGCAGAGAACAACTTGTAACGAATGAAAGTTGCGTTTTTGGATAACAAAAGACACGAAGAACAAAAGGTGCATGCCTGCTAACTTTACCCTGTCGCGGCTTTCTCTAAGCGATTGCAAATTATAAAATAGTTTGTTTGTTTTGGTTATTCTCATGGTTGTAAGCAGATACATCAGTTCTCATTTTATTAAACAGATTCTGAATGCTTTTCGTTCTCACGCACTGGTTGTGTAAAATTTACCGAGTTAGTATTCATTATTTCGACAAGTTTATAAAACAGTTCTAGTGAAAAAAGATAAGCTGCCAAACTGACACTTTTTATTACACATATTTTCTAATCGTACTTCACAACGCGATAAATGCACGAAAGAATGTCGAAAATCAAACGTAGCTATTGCGCCACTGGATCGTGATAGAATCGAGTTGATTTTCTGCCGATAAGTCAGCGAGTTACCACCGAGTTGGGAGAGTTGGGACAGTGGTGACCGACCTTGAGAAGTCGTGAGCGTACGAACCTTGGCTGCGTGTCTTGATTTATTGAAATGAGAGGAAAACTTAAATAAGCGGTTGAACTAGTTCTAAGTTGGTCTAGATTTTGCACAGTCGCAAAGTTGTGATGATTAAATTTATTAACTTAACAAAAATCTATTACATGCCTTTTGGTTATCAGTTGGTATACGTCATCTGATACGGATAACCAAAAGGCATGTAATAGATTAGAATAGAGATCAGAAAATTATATATTTTCACAACTTAAATATAAAACAATATATATAAGCTTATATAAAGAGTGTGACAATGGGCGGCCTTATCATTAAAAGTGATCACTACCACGCAACCTTTGATGGAGAGGATCTAAAAGAAATGTAAATAACGGGGGTTTTACTTAGCTTGAAAATAACTTAATATGTTAGTAACATTTTATTATGGTACAATTGCTATGATACTATGTAGTATCTACCTTATAATTATAGTATAATACCTTTTGATTTTTTCAACGTTAACAATCTATTATCATCCTGATATAATCACCCTGAGCAATCAAACATCGTTCAACCTCTTTTTACCCGACTACGACAAAGCCAAAAAGAAGGGCATATAATCTTAGCAGTGAGTGTATGTTTATATAACGCGGGTTCCATCATATCGTATACATACTCATCCAATTTTGATAAGAGGTTGTAAATATCTTAATCTTTCGAGATATATAAGATAATTTTTCCGTAGTCGTCTTACAGTTCTTTAAACATTTTTAGGTAATATTTTTTTAAGTTGACGCCATAAAGTAACTTAAAAAAATACTGCGCATCCTATGTAGTATGCTGTATTTTTGTATATATTTCTGTGTATCATGTGTCCATATAACACATATCTTCTAGCTTCTGGAAACGAACTTTAAATGAAATAACTGGTTTAAAATGAAACTCTAATAAAAGGCTCCCTTTTCACCACCTTAGTAAACTTGGCGACAAATCTGTATTTTCAGTATATTTTTTCATTTTTTATTTTTATTTTATTTTTCATATTTTGTCATTATTGTGATGCTATATAAAAAAGCAATATAATGCTACATACAAAATAGAACCATACACTCGTAGCTCAGAACTGGTTTTTAAGTTAAACTTAAATGGAATTGCTTTACTGAGAACTTTGCTATCCGCTGGTTTGTTTTTGAATGTATATAAATATGACTAAAAATGTATTTATATAAGTATTTTAATTGAAATTCTAACGCAATATTTAGTTTGGTAAACACATTATTTATACTTAATTTTTTGGAAATATTAAGTGCGTGTGATCCAAATATCTCGTGTGCGAGTTGCGAAACAAACTATGCTTCATACTTGAAAAAAATCCTGAAGTCTTCCAGTCACGAGTGAATAGGTACCTTCTAGGCTTGCGAGCTCCATCTTAGACAGCGTCAACACTTAACATCAGGTGAGACAGTGGTCAAACGCAAGCTTATAATGACTATTTAAATAAAGAGAATCACATCTCTTCAATTGTGATTCTCAAACCGTTTAAGCGTGAGCAACCGTCTCTGAAACATAAGAAACTGTACGTTGTATAAAAGAGAATTCATATCATCAATAGAGATATTAAAAGTGAGGGTGGTCTAATCTTAAAGCCGTTAGACTATTATAATAATAGACTACCGTGTTTTAGGACTAAAAGGAAAGTGATAGTTACATTTATAAATTAGTCAGTTACTTACTTAAAATAAATTAAAACGAAAAGTGTAAATGATTGAGGGCATTATTATTCTGTAAGTGTATACACCTCAGTCGAACGTCCTTTAGGAAGCAATATCACTACATCATTCGAATAGAAATGAAGTTTATCAAGATTCAAGATCTCTAGTAATTGTATGCAAATGGTATAATATAACTTCACTACATTTACTACGCAGATTTACCCCGTTACGAGGCCGAGTAACAAATAATAAATATATTATGTTACATAATATAAGTTTATGTGAAATACATAAAATATGTAGACAATTTGCCTATATTCAAATTATTTGAAGGAAAAAATTCGGCTGCTAGTGAACTTGAACCCACGACTACAAAATACCGTCCTGTCGCTTTGTCCAACTAAGCTATAGCAGCCAATACCACTAGCGCCGAATTTCTTCCTTCCTTTAACATTAGAGGGGATGTTGTTCCTATAGTCAGGAAATTATCAAAAGAACTACTAATGAAGAACAATGCTTCATCGAAATACTTGGGAATATAATATTATTAAACTCACGTTCCTAATTACTTTACACTGTTTCTACGGGTATAACGTGGTACTTACGCGTAATCGATGTCACGATCGTCAATTGTTTCGGCTTCTTAATCACACTCAGTGCGAGACGGGACGTTACGACGAACGCACCGCACTCAAGATCCTGATGAAGGCTTCCGGAAGAAGCCGAAACAATTGTCGATCGTGATATCGACTACGCGTAAGTACCACGTTATACCCGTAGAAACAGTGTAAAGTTCTTGGGAATATGTTTTGAGGGAAATAAAAACAATATGTGAAAGGCAATAATAGCTCTTTTTGTATAAGGTATTAATGTTATTCGCCGAGCGCACGGTATGCGCGTACGGAAGGTGCGAGTACTATGCCGAATCGTGCTGGTTGGGTCGTATCGCGTCCGCGACTCCTGACAGGGAAAAACGAAACGAAACGCCCCGGGCCCCAAGGATGTTTACGCTTTGACTATTTTCAGAGAATTTAAGTAGTCTGTTTTGCTTCAGCTTGGTGTCTGACTGTGTAATATCTAGAAACTAGACCTTGTGTTTTACCAGGATATTATGAAATCGCAAGTACCTTTGTCTCATGCGTTTCTATCTACGATAAATCATCGAATTTGCCACGCCCGGCAAGATTCTATAACGAAATATAAGGATCTGTTTGTTCTTAGTACAGCGGATAAATGTAGTATCTACGTATATCCGATTTACCCCACGCAATGCATCTAAACCCATGCTTCCTTTGTTTACTAACCATATAAATCCTTCCCATCAAAGTTATTCCTTACCTTATACAGGATGTTTTCTTTCTGAGTTTTTGTGATTGATTAGTGATTGATTCGATATTTCGCTTTGCATAAAAATAAGTGGTTCATTAGCCTACACGAGTAAAAAGCTGCACCCACATCTCTGCTCCCTTCACTGACCCGGCCGGAGCCAGCACAAAAACATGATTGATTCAAAACAACACCAGAAAACAAGACATAACAGTTACCTAATAAAGCAGAGGCGTAAAATTTAGAACGGTTATTTGAGAGGTAAAAGTTGTATTTTTAGAGCTTTCATCTGTAACCTTAAATGCTAAATAGTGGATGAATATTACAGTAGAACCTCGATAACTTAAACCTCGGTAACTTAAAAACCTCTGTCATTTCAAAAAATAATATGTTGCCTTCCCATCAGAGCCCAAAACCGCTATAACTTAAAATATGCAACCTCTACAACGTAAATAAGTATCTCGTATCTCTGTATTGACCCTCAGTAACATAAAGAAATGTTTCCACAACCTCTATATTATAAAATTGTTTGTCAATGATTCATTTTGAAAGAGTGTGCAAAACAAAAGGTTTTGGTATTTATTCCTTGCACGTGTCCACTAGTTAAATTGCTAACGTAAACATACATAATTATGTCACCTATTGTTTGCTTCTTCGAAATTCTTTAAAGCTTTGCGACGGTTAGCCGCAAGTAGACTAAGCCTTTAATTGTTGTTTTATTTTTATGTAACGTGCGCAATGTGAAGACATAAATATGATTATTTGAATTTCTGTATTTTATGGCACTAATCCTTCTGACGCATTCAAGTAAAAATAGGAACAAGGGTACATTCATACATATGTACATACCTACCTCTATATTAACCTATCCCTAACATAGACCCTTGAAACCATAAAACCTCTATAACATAAAATATTTTGTGTCTCCCTTGGACTTATCGAGGTTCTACTGTATATAAAATATTCTTAATCTTGATCCAACTGGCTGCAAAATTCACCTGCTCATTTCCGAGTTTATGATCACGAGTAACCCTTGTAAACCAAATATTAAAAAAAAAAAACGGTCGGTCAATTTCCTATGCCACCAGGATAGGAACTTCAGTGAAATTTTAATCTCAAATTTGGCTCAAAGCAGAGACTATGTTATTTTCGATCGATTAATACCATCCTTTCAATCGCGTTCATCATCATGAGCTATGCCTGTGCTCACCACGCTTAGCAGGCGGGTTGGCGAGAGTACTATTGTACGCGAGTGTGTTGATTTTCTCCGCAAAAGGCGCTGCTGCCCACCTTCTGGTACATGATCCGACTCCGACGAAACCCACGGGTACAGATGGGGGAGTACAATTACCCCAAGGCACAATTATTCATGTAATAATGATAATAATTTTCCTAATCAAATGTTGTTAGCTGCATAAGCAGGCACAGTACGAATACGCTGAGCAGAGGTCACAGTTCAAAGGTCGTTTGACGGAATAGAATAAGTAGGGCACGACTGTTTTAGAGTTCTAGTTTCTACGACCTGTTTATTTTTTTGTCCGTACGCTGCAGTTGAACAAACATAAAAAGTAAGAAATAGTTTAATCTTAGAAAACAGAATTGTTGCACGTGTAGATATCAGTCTACATTATTTCTTTAAATTTTAGCTTATTTAAGCAAATGCTTTTTTCATCGCGTGCGAACAAGACCAATCTTCGGATATTTTGAATGCCTACGTCAGACAAAGTTATACAAGTATAGGGTAAACTTTTAGCTATCGAACTGATTGATGTAATATGCCTTTATATAAAGACCATTTGGTACAATGATATTATATGTTTATATGAGGTAGATGTCGCACAAGCGCGCGGAAACTGAGGCGGAAACTGAGGCGGCAAAATTAAGTCAATTGTAGTAATTTTCATTCCGACGCGTATTTCAAGCGCAAGTCTAAACATAGCTATATGTTTGTTTATTTTTATAGCTATATGTATCCTTTTCTATGTTATTTGTACCGTATTATCTGTCGCAGTAAGCATGTTTATGTCGTAAAGAAACGAAATCTGAGCACCGCGCAGTATGAATATACGTCATCTTTAGTAAAACATCATTGATTTGGTACAACATAGTTCTATTACTTAGATATTTATAATATACCGATTAATTTGAAACGTTTTTTTTGCTCTATTTTGTATAAAAAACAACTATAATAAACCCTATTCACGACTTCACCATATTTTTTAAATAAACTGGCAGTCTCTAATTATGGTTAAATAAAGCAAATACACAATCGCTAATTCAATTCTCGAAACCGCGAAGAAAAGACATCTAATTGATGTTTCTTTAAACAGTATTATACAACTTGAGATCATCTGCTAGCAATTGCATTAAATGTGGTACAAAACAATAATTGTTGTAATGCTTATTACTACATCAGTGTTTAGAGTTGCCAGCGCATTGTTCTCGAATCTTCCCATACGAGATTAGATTACACTTGGGAATTATTATTATACATCATCGCGGAATAAGACGTTATAAAAATGTGCCTAGTTCTTGCAACGTTGCGACAAGTATGCACTAGAGAAAGTCTAATGACACTTGCCATTGTATATCATAGTTTAAGTACTCAACTACTTGAGAATACAATATAGAAATTGCTTATATTGAAATTATTTCATATTTTAAATATGTATATTTCTAAAATAAAGATCATAATTTGGACTAACACAGGCTATGGTAGAATAAGACGATACCAAAGGTTAGGATATTTTAATATTTTCAACGTGCTTTTCAAAGTACTATTAGAAAAATATCTGGTGGTAAAAATATACTATAATAGGATTTTTAACAAGTAATATAAGATTTGGGCAGACAGTATCGTGTTAGCAAATTACAAACATAGAGTTAATTTCTTAATAAATATAGTTACAAACTTCAATCAAATAATTTATATCGCTGGTTGCAAATAAACATTTGAACAATAAAATAAAAAGGATAAACATGTATATACTCGTCGATCGAATATGTTTTCTCCTTCTGTATTCGCCCATTGGCTACTTGTAATATGCTTACGAAATAAACAAAATATCTCAATTAACGTTTAAGCTATTTTAGCAACTATTGCTTGCTAACTTTAAGCTCGTTTTTAATATCTGCTCGTAGCAACTCATTATTAAAACACCAAGCCAGATCTAGATCATAAAATGTAGAAGGTCAACCTCTGCATCTCAAGTCTCAAACACCAACTTGAATACTCATTCAAATATATCACGTCAACTTGATTGCCTTCATTAAAACTTTTTCCACACACACACACACACACACACACACACACACACACACACACACACACACGCACACACACACACACGCACTAGGATACCCCGAGTCGCGGGAGGCATAGACACACACAATCACAATACACAAACATCTAAGACCCGAGAACAAACATCTTTGCTCATTACAGAAATGTTTGCCCCGGCCGGGATTCGAACCTGGGGTCGCGGTTCCAAAGTCAGTGTCGCTGATCACTGAGCCACCACTACTTCATTGGTACTCTTTTACTTTATGTTATCATCATATGATTGAAAGCAGGAAAATGAATGAAATTCTGCTCTAGGACTTGATTATCCTGCTAATATTATAAATGCTAAAGTTTGTGTGAATGTGTGTAAGTGATTATATGTGTATGTTTGTTACTTTTTCACGCCCAAACGGCTACACCGATTTTGATAAAATTTGGTATGGAGATAGTTTAAGCCCTGTATTATCATTACATAGGCTTCTTTTATCTCGGAAAAAGTATAGTACCCGTGGGATAATTTATTGAGGTAGCGATAAAACCGTAATCCACGCGGGCGTAACCGCGGGGCACTAATAGTAAGACATAAATGTTACTTTTTCATAACAAAATACTTCTAATGCGGGGGCTCTCAATAATAATTCGAAAAGGTATCTAGTACACCGTTGGTTGTACGTGTTTATGCTTTTTATATGTGGAGGCACTTAGGACCGGTTCGTAGATTGCCCAGTAAATGCCAGCTGACTTGCACAAGGCTAGCCGCACTCTCTCACGGAAATCGTAGAGCAATTTTTTTAATATTCTTGCTCACAGTCTCACCCGATGTTAAGTAACGACGCCGTCTAAGGCGTAACACGCAAACTAAACAGGTAACCTATTTACTCGCGACTTAATGACTGAGGCTGTGAAAAAATTGACTTTATTAACTAACACGAAATACAGTCTCGGGCAGTGAGTACCACTCCACGTCAGTACGCATTATAAAATTGGAAGCAAAACGCTTTGTGCGTAAAGTTGGTATATCTAGCGTGTAGCGGTGGCGCATAGTCGGGTTGATCGATGATAGAATGGAGATGGTGGAAATAAATTGTGTGATTGCTGCAAAGCATTGCGATACCAGCAAATAAATGGTTTTATGCTAACATCACAGATGTTCAAATATTTGATGGAAAAAAATCGGCTGCTAGTGGGACTTGAACCCACGACTACAGAATACCGTCCTGTCGCTTTTTCCAAGTAAGCTATAGCAAGCCCATCCCACTTGGGCCGAATTACTTCCTTCCTTTTAACATTTGAGGGGATATTGTTATTAGCGCCATCTACCTCTAATTGTAGGTGTTTCTACTGACCTAACATTAGCTTTGTGATTATGTAGTCTCTAGTCTATATTTCAGTATTGTATGATTTATTTATGCATCACAAAAATTCAATTCAGTATAATGTTAATACATATTTTAAAATGTAACTTTTCTTCCTGCGCTGTTTAATATTATAGATATTTTAATGATATATCTTAGAGCTTTGACTAAAGTTCTAAAATGTACCTCAAAAGATGTCTAAGCGATTACTAAAACAAAAATTGCAAACTTGAGAAACGGTGTTGATAAACGTGATATAATTATTGCAAATTAATGATTGCACACGAAGTTAAGTCATTTACATATAGTGTTATGACACATGTCAAACATGGTGCAGTCATTTTTTTGACATATTTAATCTTGAAATCGAGCTATGTTAATTGTTTAGTCCCTTGACCACATCATGATTCTCAGAAGCAAGGACTTTGAATCAAAAACACTCTTTGTGAACTTGAAAATCAGCTTTATTGCTTTAGTTGCTATTGCTATATATATTTAGAGGTACAATCTTACTTAACAAAGCCTACAGCGGCACGATACAAGTTACTCAGACAAATGTCAGAAAACGAATGGCGGCATACTTCCAAAATGCGTTGCCTGTTCGCTTACCCCCACTGTTATACTCTTGCTTGTGATTGGTCAAGTCCTCTTGGACAAATCACAAGCAAGCCGTCGAAGTCTCGACCGATCACACGAAATCAATACAATCTACTTTAAATCTTACAACTTTATAAGAATGAACGTAGTTAGTCGAAAAATATATAAATAACTAAGATATAATTTAGATAATTATAACATGATGTTGCAAAGTACAAAAAACACGCACGACAAACACTTTAACATACTGAGAGATTGGTTATAGATATTTAATTTTCATTATAGTTACTATCCAGGCGAAAACTGGCTGAACACTATCAAATGTTATTGTAATAACGTTAGTATTGTAGTTTGTTATTAGTATATTGTTTTAATTAATGCATAGTTGAAAAAAAGTATATAATCCCACCAGTATTACGAAGACAAAAAAACTTTTGTGTATGAATAGTAGAATGAAGTACACAAACGTGTATGTGTAAATATACACATACACGTTTGTGTATGTGTATATTTTTTACTCTTTCACGCTCAAATGGATGCACTGATTTCGACGAAATATGGTATGAAAATAGTTTAGACCCTAGATTAACACATAGGCTATTTTTCATCCCGCAAATAATTGTTATTGCTCGTGGGATAAGCGAATAATTAAAAAAACCTATGTTACTCCTTTACGCTAAAACTGATGTGTCGATTTCGATGGAACTTGGTACAGAGATAGGTTAAACCCTGGAATAACATAGGCTACTTTTATCTCGGAATACCGTAATCCACGCGGGTTAAACCTTAGGGCGCTACTATAGATTTGTATACAGTATACTAACAAAAACTGGCCACGTTTTGCTTTCGCTTTGGCTGATATAAATTTTGTAATTAGGATAGTAAACGAAAATAGCCAATACATAATATCAACTACTATTAAGAATCTATCGAAGAGAATATCTACCGGTCATAATTCTGATACATACTCAAACTAGCTATAAAAAATGACAAAATATTTTCTTTTCTCTTATTCTAACTAAACCGTTTTCTTGGGAACTTTTATACAATTATGTACGTATATAAATACTTTTTGATGGAAACGCAATATTAAACGATGTATTGAAATTTCAAGTCAATCCACCGACCACTTTTAGAAATTTTGCGTCGACAAATATACATATGATTATGGAAGCTTTACTTTTTTTCATGATCTATGATTATAAGTACACTGTCAATGTTTTTTTCTTTCAAACCAAACGGTTTATTATAAAGTTTTATATCAATTGATAATATAAAATATCCCACTGAACTCCATTTCACACTAATATTATAAAGGCGAAACTTTGTCGTGTGTCTTTTGTGTTTTTTACCCTGGAATGGCTCATCAGCTACTGTTTATCTCGGAATAAAGTTCGCGTGGGATAATGGAGACAGCGGGAATACCGTAGGGTGAAACCGTGTAACTAGTTAATTATAGTACTACGAGTGTATAGGCCGTAGTGGTACCGGCCTAGAATAGTACTCCCCCATCTCTTGCCGCGGGTGCCGTAAGAGTCGGCTAAGAGACCACGTAACAGAAGGTGGGCAGCAGCGCCTCTGAGGATCGGAAATCATACTGCGCTCGCTAACTCGCCCACCAAGCGTGGCGAGTATGGGCAAATCTCCCCTATATGGGGGAGGCATATGTCCAGCAGTAGACGCACATGGCCGAGAGAAGAGAGAAGAAGGTAATTATAGACAAAATTTTTATTTAAATTTCCGTGAGTTTATTTCGTCATTGTTATTGCTATTTTAAGTAGAGCCATATCAATTCTTATCGTAGGCTCATTTATAAAACACACTCGAATCACAATACAATGGGTTCTAGAATACAATGGGATCGCGTCATGAAGATATCACTATGTACTATCAAGTACGACGCAGGAGCGAGATGCAGATTGTAATGTAATGTATGTAATGTAATTTCTCAATACCTGCAATGTAAAATTATAATGTATAAGATGTAGCGGTTTCTTAGAACTGTGCAGTTGTTATACATTAAAATATAACAATTGACGGTCGCCGTGGCGCAGTGGTTAGTGTCAATGACATGACTACTGTGTCTCCGGGACCCTGGGTTCGAATCCCGGCAGGGGCAAACATTTGTGCGATGATGTTTGTCGCGGGTTTTGGATGTTTGTGTGCTGTGATTGTGTGTGTCCTTGCCTCCGCGATACAGGGAATCCCAGTGCGGGGGTCTGAGTGTGATAAAAAAAAACTATAAAGAATATAATAAAACTATAAAGATTTGATTGTTTGCATTGAATATGCTATTAAACCACAGAACCGATTTAAAAAGTATTTCAATGTTGGACAGCTACACTATCCCCGGGTGACACAGGCTATAATTATACTATTATAGGTTTCTGTTTCATTTTAATTTTGTAATTCGTGTGCGCAGCCGGGGCGGACCGCTAGTCAAAGTATAATTTTCAATCATACCTAGTTAAATGCGTTTCTAGGATACCAATAATGTACATAATATATATAATGATCTCAGTGTGATTGATACAATAAATTGTACGTGCATAGCCTTTGTGGTACTACCTGGTTGTTTAAAGAGCTTTTTTTTTCACGACAGTACCAGTAGTGCACAAAGGAAAATAAGTGGTCAAACAATAAATTTACGGTTACTCCACGGTTTTCCAGTTATCATGCATTGTTAAAGAATTTTCCTATTTCTTCGAAATTTTCCTAATTTTACTCTTCGTAAAACACTTTCTATAAAAAAAAGTGATTCATTTTTTTATATGTAAAAGCTAAAAGCATTTACATGTCAATCAACAAATTAGCATTTTGTAATAATAAATGAAAAAAATGTTTTGAAACTATGTGTTTTTTATGCGAAGTTTTTGCAATATTTCGGCCATCTTTGTACCGTCTGCAAAATATGGCATCTCAAAAGAGCAATGAAACGTGCAGTGACGTAACACAGCACATTGTAAATCGTGAGGTAACGGTACTAAATACTGGTAGTGTTAGACACTGAAATGTGCTAAATCGTGATATAGTTGTAAAAATGGTATGAGGTCGCGTCTTAGTCAATGTAATTGAATTATTTCAAGTAAAATCGTAAGAGTGGGCTAAGCGACCACGTACCAGAAGGTGGGCAGCAGCGCCTTCTGAGGATCGGAAATCATCTGCGCTCGCCAACCCGCCTGTCAAGCGTGGCGAGTATTGGCAAATCCCCCCTATATGGGGTAGGCATATGTCCAGCAGTGGATGTCTAATTGCTGAGAAGAAGAAGAAGAAGTAAAATCTAAGTAGCCATGTTGATGTCACAGGTTTTTTGTTTCTTCTATTGTTGGATTTCCTTGTGTTTTACGATTCAAGTTTACACTTATTTTTACGTCGTTATTTTGACATTAATTCTAAAAAAAATAATATTTTTTATTTTTGTAGCCATTTTGAAAACTACTAGCGCCCCGCGGTTTTACCACCTACCTCAATTATCCCACGAGAACTATACTTTTCCGGGATAAAAGTACTCTATGTGTTAATCCAGGGCTTAAACTATCTCCATACCAAATTTCATCGAAATCGATGTAGACTTCTGAGCGTGAAGAAGTAACAAACATACACACATACATACAACTTTCGCATTTAAAATATTAGTAGGATTAACGAAACGTACGTTTGGATCTTCTAGCAAATATCTGCGTCTGCATAAAAATGTTTTCATGACGTAGATCCCGCAGTATTACATGCATTTAATAACAAAGTATCTATTTATATCATACCTATGTTATTGAAATGCAATAGGCAATAGGCAAATCAATGAATCTATGCATGAGTTTACTTATATGAGGGATAACTTTTACAACTTACGGGCAAAGAAATGATAAATTATAGCGTACGTATTTTTTAAATTCTTTTTGGTTGCTTATGATTTCATCATTCTATACAATATGCACTTCTAGATATAGCCTACTTCATCGATTCCTATAAGCTTGAGGCTTGAATAGACTTCTTCATCATCATCATCTCAGCCATAGGACGTCCACTGCTGGACACAGGCCTCCCCCCTTAGAATAGACTTCTTACGTTCGTCTATATATCGTCCGTCCGCGTTCTTAGTGGACTTGCGTCATTTTGGTGTCCTTGAATTGCATTAGCCATTTCAGTTTGAACTTTAGACTTTGATGTAAATGAAAACTCTATCCCTTGCCTTCTGCCACTTAAACGTGATAATCTCTTAGACAATATGTCGTTTTTGGTTGCCTGGAAGAAATCGCTTTAAGCGATAAGGCCGCCCTTTGTATCACTGTATTTATATTTGTTTGTTTGTTTTCTTTATGTGTGTGGTTTTGAAATAGTGTGAAAATAAAGAGTTTTCTATCTATCTATCTATGTCTCTACATTTTCACAGTTCCTAAAGATTTCTCCAATTCTTAGCCATCTCATAAAGAAACCCCAAGAATGGATAAATCCATAGCATGTTGTGCTGTTTTTATTTTTGTTATAATTTAAAATTATTAAAAACATTGTTTTAACAAACACAATACCACCTATTATTAGTTATTACCAGTGCGAGACGGGACGTTACGACTAACGCACCGCACTCAAGATCCTGATGAAGGCTTCCGGAAGAAGCCGAAACAATTGTCGATCGTGATATCGACTACGCGTAAGTACCACGTTATACCCGTAAAAAACAGTGTAAAGTAATCATGAGCGTGAGTTTTAATATTATTACCACCTATTATATCATCTTTTTGTTTTAACTGATGCTAAAGTGAAAATACGAATACATTTATTTTTCAAAGTAATTTACATAATATCATTCAATCGCCTAATTCGTAAGCGCAATTAAGTTTTGTGTTTTGTGTTGTTACTTTTTCATTTTAGCTAACTTTTATTTAAAAATTCTTTGACTTAAAACATTAGACGTTAGCGAAAGTTTCTATAGAAATTATTGTTTGTATGGTGAAATTAAATAAAATAAACACTTCTTTTTTCGAAACTGAATCTATTTATCTTATGATTAATTATTTATAGAAAGGAGTACCAGTTAGCAAACTCACAGAAAAACGCAAAGGCTCATAAGCATTATTCTGTATGACACAATTGTTACATTTTTTTTTTTTTCATCTACACACTCAGACCCCCGCACTAGGATTCCCTGTGTCGCGGGAGGCATGGACACACACAAACACCCAAGACCCGGGACAAACACCTATACTCATCGCACAAATGTTTGCCCCTGCCGGGATTCGAACCCAGGGTCCCAGAGACACAGAAGTCAAGTCACTGACACTGACTACTGCGCCACGGCGACCGTCCGATTTATATATTACAATTGTTCGTTAACAAGTCTTTGATTTTCAGTTTTATAAGCGATGATAGCTCAGCGGCGGGAGCGTCGCCTGTAAACTGACGGACACTGGTTCAATCCCCAACAACAGCTTGAGCTTCCGGTGAAGGTAACACTGTTATCAAATTCCCAGCATGGTGGTAGAGTACCTTCGAATAACCGCCTGGCTAGCTACCACCCTCAAGTCTGAAAAACTGTCACCAAACACATAGTGTGTTCAGGCAGCAGTCCTTGAAAGCCAGTGAGCATTCTAGATCTAGCGTGATAACATCTTTGACCACATCGTCACTGACTATCAAGTGAGATAGTGGTCAAACACTAGATCTATACAGTATAAAAAAGGCAATAAAACCCCTCCTGATAATTTTAATCTGGTTTATCTAACTGCATCAGGAGATTTTATGTTTTTAAGTATGTAGTATATAATAGTAGTTAGTGAATACACACCGATAAAAAGCACGTACTCTTTTGTTTCATAGACAATCAAACCAATCACATCTTTAAGGTCATTTGGAAGGCACCAATTTGGCAGAATTCCAAAAGATATTTCCTTGACCAGACCAGTTCTACAATCCACAGAAGAATAAAGACCACACTGACCTTCGTGATATAATGGAACTTACATGCAATCGCTTTCAAAAATTTCAAGGTATTTCTCGGAAGCTTTTGAACCAATCGCTTCGAACATCGTGTAATACATTGCAAAAAGAACTAGTTGGGTCGATCAAGATACATAAATAGATAAATTATACTCTATTGGCCAACTAAACTAACATTCCTCATTCATTATGTTTTTTTAATATCTATGCACTAGATGTCTGTAATTCCCCTTCAGCTTTTACTAGACATACCATATCAATTTTAACAGTTTAATACATTTAGTTTTTGTCATATGTCACAAATGTAGATAGTTTGACTTTTCTATTTTATTAATTATCAAAGTAGATTAAGGGTAGGGCATAAACAGACATACTCATGTGTTGTGTTGTAATTGCTACCCAGCTGAATACAGGCTTCCAGACTACAAGGACTTTCCGAAAAAGGATCAAGATTATTGAAAACGAATGCAGATCATCTAAGAACTAAAATATTCATATATACATTCATTCATTCATCGCAGCCATAAGATGTCCACGGCTGGACTTAAGCCTTCCCATATAGGGTGGATTTGCCTTTACTCGCCCCGCTTGGCAGGCGGGGTGGCAAGCGCGGTATGATATCCGATCCTCAGAAGGCGCTACTGCCCGCCTCCTGGTACATGATCCCTTAGCCGACTCTTACGGTACCCACGGGAAGAGATGGGGGAGTACTATTCTAGGCCGGTGCCACCACGGCATATATACAAAGATGTACAACTTAAGAATACTATAAATACTATGAAATTATTAATACAGAAAAGACACAACCGTCTTTTTTGTAATAATAGTTATCAAATTAAACTTAGCACGAAATTGTGCTACATAGTTTATACGTACATTTGAATGTGCTAAAAGTGCTAACAGCTGTAATAAAATGTATTACTTCGATCAAAGCACAGCACCTACTTTGTAATATGTTTTATACTCTAGGTAACCTAGTTTTTAAGCAACATAATCAAAACACAGTTTGTTTTGTCTATTAGATCAAACATCTTTGCAGAAAAATATATATATTTATAGATTTCCGCATACGTAATCTATTGTCTTTGGTTAATGTCGTTGGTAATCTTATAATCAAGAAAACTTACTGTGCTCGTAAGATTTTTGCAACAAGTGTCCTGTTTTGGTAGAAATCCTGCTTACCTAAATAGTCGACGATTTTCTGACATCAAAAAATGTATTGCATTGCTAAAACCTATAGATATTATCTACAATAAATCAATTAAATGTCAACCAGTCACACGCTTTGCAAAATTTAACTGCAATAAACATTCACACAAGGTCTTCAGGTCCCAAACTAGGCAGAGCCTGTACTATGGTAACCTGATGACTGATATATACTTATATACATATACACACCCAGACACAGGTCAAACAGACATGTTTATACACACAAATGTTTGACCTGTCCGGGAATCGAACCCGGGACCAGCGGCTCAGAAGGCAGAGTGATACCAACTGCTCCAACCGGCCAGTCAAACACACCATTGCCCAATAAACGTACATAATGACATCAGAGACAGATGGCGATGCACTGTGAATACATACACCTCCTTAACTACATCTGAAGTCACAGTTAACATAAAAAACATTTAAATTTATACTTTTCTTCAACACAAAGAATATTAAGTACTCAGCCTAGTTTCTTCACTGTTCAGAAGCCAGAGTTCAATGTCTTTTCGCATCTGCAACACACCTAATGGCTTCGAGGTTAGAAGCATAAAAATTGATTGGTTTCTATTGTTAATTTACTTCTGACAATAAATGGTAGCTTAGCAATCGTGTATCTAAAGACAATCCAAGTACATACTTAATCATAACTACATATTTTTATTAATAGGTCCGTGAACTTTAATAGGCTTTTATCGAACTGTTTTAGAGACTGTATACTATCAATGTACTTGCAGTAATGTGTTAACCGCTCTGCTAGCATCCAACACGCGATAATGACAATGACAAGTAGATGCATAAACAAAAGAACTATGCTCAAGGCAAATGATCTCGTCTCAAAATGATTTATGCTGTTTAAACTGAAGCCTTGTTGGATGATAATAATTAAGTTTAAAGTTGCCGTGACTTAATCCTTGCGTGTATCACGCTGTGCCCCATTGAACCTCACAATGTGATGTCTTGAACCTATTTGGTTTCGTAAGAAGACGCGGGAAAGGCTTGAGGTCGTCGACTGCTGTTTGAATTAAAGTTTGAAGAAAAAAACTAGGCCGTTCTGGCTTGCACTATCAGACGACGTTTCAAAAAAAGGTGAGACTCAAATATCGAATAGCGTTTTGTGCTTCAAACACTTTTTAATAGAAGACGTTAGAAAAAAACAATTAAAATGGCGCCAAAATATGTATATTAGGTTAGTTTGCCGACAAAAAATCGAGTTCGTGCATAATTATCCGGTAAATAATCGGAATGGAAGCGGATGATTTGACACGTTACTTACTTACTAGCTGTCTGTGGAATCTGGGTCAAAATAGGGACGCATATTAAGACGAGTAATTTTTTTTTTTTCGGTTCTTACTGAATTCATCAAAATCGGATTCAGTAAATGATAAATCATATATCAATCTCAATTCAAGAAAGTTTTTTTAGGTAACATTAATAATTATATCAGGCCACGTTGTTATAACAATACTAAAACTTGGATACTTGATTATATTTTGTCACTACCTTTGTTGTGAAGTGAAAAGGAATGGTGTCAATAATCAAATAACACTTCGGGCCACCGAGTTAGTGAATGTAGATGTACAGCCATTACATAAATTGTTATTGCTTAAGACCTATCAATACGGTTTGATGTTATTATTTATTGGCCAACATTTGGATTGATTTAATTGGATCAATTTAGCACCTTTCATTTTAATATTATCACCGCATATTCAATTGTCGGTAAGAGTGCTATGCTAACGTGATTCAGTCATGGTAACCATCCTTTTTAACACGCTATTACAAGTATGTAACGATATCTCTGAACATGATTTTCACGCCCTTCAAATCCTCGGATTAATTTGAAACTGCACACTTACTGCATTTTCATCGGTCCTAGATGTCAAAGGCCAATGACAATGCAATAACTCAAATAGCTTAACCTAAAATATCCAGGAGTAACGATTTTGACATCCGATACCCGATGGTACCTTTTATTTCAAATATATACAAAAGCGCGTGTTTTAGTTTTTTAAACTATTATTTTACAGAAGATTTTATTTATAACGTAATATGTCGTGTTGTATACAATCAAACTTATCTTTTTCTAATTTCTGTAATCATTGTGTCAATAAATTGTATTGTGTATTGTATTTTCGTACTACACGTCATTCAAAATTTTAAAATATTTTTTAAAGTACAATCCAGTACCCACTTCTATTTATAATTAAATAACGAACCAGTAGTATAGCTTTATACGTATTGTAAATACCTACATGAGAATGGCTATGGTAACAAGAGAATAGTTTCCGCTAGCAATTTTGTTAATTCAAAAGAAAGTTTCCATTTTCAATGCTTCCTATTATTTCGATAAAATTGCCCTCTCAAAAGAGACCACAGCTATAACAGTGTTAACGAAGCGTATCAGACTGAATATTGCGTTTCTACAAAGTGTAAGAACTTACTACACTATAGAACACATTAATTCATTAATCACTAAAGTGTTACTGCCAAGAAGATTTTTAGTGTAAGAACTTACTACACTATAGAACACATTAATTCATTAATCACTAAAGTGTTACTGCCAAGTAGATTTTTAGTGTAAGAACTTACTAAACTATAGAACACATTAATTCATTTATCACTAAAGTGTTACTGCCAAGTACATTTTTAGTGTAAGAACTTACTAAACTATAGAACAAATTAATTCATTAATCACTAAAGTGTTACTGCCAAGTAGATTTTTAGTGTAAGAACTTACTACACTATAGAACACATCAATTCATTAGGCACTTAAAAATGTTACTGTCAAGAAGATTTTTATTTATAACACATGGTGCTTTTCATGTTTAGTCTAAATTTTGTAATATAATATATAATAAATGTAATAGTTGGCAAACTAGTAAATAGGCCGCCTAATGGTAAGCGATCACCTTGATTTATGGATATAATATCTGTAATACTGGGAGCATTACGATATGCCGCCAATCCTTATATATTATATCCAATACTTTAAGGTTACAACAGCAGTAAACAGCAGCTTTACTGTATGGTAAAAACTGTTTGACCAACGGTTAATTGATAATCGCCGTTTAAATTTTGGTGAACTCCACCCTTAAATTGTTTGACCGACGGTTAAATTGATAATCGGACGTTTTTATTTTGGTGAAAGCCACCCTTAGTCTTTATTTTTTTCCAAATGTCCCAGAAAATATTCATCACTGGACAAATAAATAATTTGTACTAAATACATATAACACATTTAAAATAAAGGTAGGTAGGTAATAATACTGTTGTAGCAAACAATAGTCTTGTTCTGGTGTACCAAATAGTATTATCGTTTGGAAATGGCATGTGACCTCGAATTGTACATACTGCTATATTTCTTACTAAAACAATGGTTGATTTGTTTTAAATATTCTCACGTTGAAACCGCATTCTTTCAAAGCCTGCTTTCTCAGTACTGCGCAATCATACCGATATTACAAAATGATAACTGTTAGCTATGGTTTTTGATGTTTCAATGCGCGATTGCCATGCACGTATAACACACGTATATTAAGCTTTTTCTGGAATCTTTTAAATAGCCACACATCACACTTTTAAAAATACAATAATTACTGAGGAACCTATCTTTTCAATTTTCAACCTGAACTTATCTCAGCTAACTGAAATCTTCTTAAAATGAAATACAGTCTATCTGGATAATCTCAATGATAAGGAATATAGCTGTGATAACATTACGCAATTATAGTCAGTAGATGTGTGCGTTGTAGCGCAGCAATTTTATTTCATTATGCATAATTATTAGTGAAAAAATATTTTCACTATATATTCAAAAATATATCGCGACCATATTTTTGACTCACATCAAAAGAAAGGAAAATAAAACGTTTTAAAATGTGATTAGTATCTTTATGAGCCCGTAGATCATCCGTAAAGTACATTTTTGTAATATTTTAAATCAACACGCATCAGGATTATTTGTCACGCCCGCTGCCTGTAAACACCCGCGAGCCTCTATATATGTCATCGACATTTCTTAAACCCTTAACAACAGATAGACCGAAATAAAACAAACGCTAGATTCGTGTCCCATTGTTTAAAGTCAAAACTTCAGTGTGTTAAGTCTACTAAATTAATGTTCATATTCAGTCCAGTGCCAGCCTGAGCTTAAATTTTAAAACATTTTAAATTAGGAAGTCGCAGATAGACGAAACGATTGATTGGAAGGAAAGGGTGAAAAAAGTCACTGTCACAGAAAACTAATTTACATCGTTAAAAGTTATTAAAAAAACTAAGTTAAAAAGGAGGTTGCAATATTCAATAGTAAAGTTTTGCGGGTCGGACCTCTGTGCTCAGAAAAAACTACGTCTTATACTCCTAAAATCTACTAATTTCATAGCGGCCTTAATCTGTGCTATACATATACCCGTATGTATTATGTATGCTCGGCCCATATATATTTTGGACATTCACCATGTTCTAAGCATAGATAATACTGGTTCGGCCTTCGCAGGAAGAAGAGCGGTAAGAGCTTAAGAGATATTATTAGCTTACAGACTTCGAATATAACGCGCTATGTCATTGAATCTGGGGCTTTATAGCTTTAGCTTTTTTATTAGCTTGATAAAATCCATTCAAGTTCCGAGCAGTTCTAAAACCTGGCTTAAACATGCTAGAGACAACAATAACCTTTGACAATATCAATGTTCGAACCGTTCACCTAAAGGAGCATGATGCCGTGGTTATGGTATGACTTTACACTAAGCGGTTTAAGCCAGGTTTTAGAACTGCTCAGAACTTGAATGGATTTTACAAAGCTGATAGTAAGGCCCATAGAGTTGAATCGAGATTGAATAAATATGGATGAATTAAAATTGACAGCCTATCAATGTATACGAAATCGGTCTTTGTGAGGAAAGCATATTGCAATATTGAATAGTGATTACGCCCTTGATTAGTAATTATTGTTAAAATGTTTTCTATGTACAAACTTTTGATCTTTACAGTTTTATATTATATATATATATATATCATGTCGTTGTTGCCGTTTCGCCAGTAAATTCAATAACTTTTACTGTTATGATTATAAAATCATCAGCTGAGCCCCGCAGTTCCACCCGCAGGGACTACGATTTTCCCACTACCTCAATTATCACACGGGAAATATACTTTTTCGAGATAAAAAGTAGCCTTTGTGATATCCCAGGAGTAAGTTATCTTCATTCTAAGTTTTATTCAATTCCGTTAAGCCGTTTCAGCGTGAAGGAGTAACAATGGCGATGTGGTCAAAGGTGTTATAACACTAGATCTAGGCTGCTCACTGGCTCTCAAGGATTGCTGCCTGAACGCACTATATGTTTGGCGACAGTTTTTCAAACTTGACGGTGGTAGCTAGCCAGGCGGAGACTCGAAAGTACCCTACCACTATACTGGGAATTTGATAACAGTGTTACCTTCAACGGAAGCTCAAGCCGTTGATGGGAATCGCATCAGTGTCCGTCAGTTTGACAGTCGACGCTCCCACCGCTGAGCTATCATCGCTTCCTTAAACCTACCTATAATAGGCTATCGTTATGACAAAATCGTATTTTATAGCCTATTTTCAAGACCATAAGATTAAAGATATCTGTTATCAGTAAACTAAGATTTCCTAACACTTTTCTAGATTAATACTTAAATATTGGCTCACAGATTTTTAGTAGCTTGTTATCAGTGTAAGGCACATTGATAACGAGCTACTAAAATCGAACAAAACTGCATTCAGTACAAGTTTACGTTACGAGTAAAAACACATTAGAACATATATTATATATTAAGGTTCCTGGGGACCGATATAGCGACGTAATCTCAACCTTTACACCGTCGCAAATAAAACACTTCCATTAAATCTATATGTAAGTGCATTGATCAACCCGCGTGCAAATTACCGAATTAAATGAAAAATGAGGTTCGATAATTATCACATTTACTAAAGTCACGCGCTGTCGTGTGTGACAATAATTTGTAGATATATAAACAAACTAATTACTTAACTATTAGTATGAGGAAATACTCACGGCTAATTTCCATCGCAAGCGTGGTTGCGATACAAACTCCCATATTCTCAAAACTAGAACACTTCAAATAAAAAGACACTCGCAAATCACACGATCAATCCAAAACCAAACTTATATATAAAGGTTTAGAAGTTCAATTGCTTTACGACAAATGTGTAGGTCAGAGATGATTTTCCCCGTATCGAATGATGAGTATCGGGTTGGAGAAAATCCAGTTAACGGTCGCGTAACTTCATGCTAAGGGTGGCCGGAAGCCTCACAGGAATCACACACTTATTATAATCCAATTACAGTTCACATTCCTTCCGTAAAGTAATATTTATTCGGAAAACTTCAGCAAAATCGGAAAATAGTTTATTTAAAATTGTTTGTTTTATAAATATATTTTATTTATTATCTAGTTATAAAAGCAACCGCACTTCAGTAACGTCAAACGCAGACTGCGGCTAATACGAAGTCCGACCGCAAGAGAATGTACGCTTGTTGTGTAGACAGTGTTTCTTAAACTGTAGGGCGTCTGTCTGGGTTTTCTTTAAGAGTTTCGTTTATTAAATATTATTAATTTATACGTTTTGACATTTATTAATTTTTGTTTCACTAATGCACTTTATTTTGATCATCAAATATTTAGATAAGAAGTTATATTCTTATCATAAAGTTGAGATTTAGCATGGACGAAATTAATTCGAATTACTACAAGAAAAGGTCAATAAATTCGACTTTTAAAGAGTTTCAACAATAATTATGATAAATCCCATGATCATCATATTGGCTGTAAAACATCCCCTATGTACAAAGGTGCATAGACCTCCTCCGTTCATTCCCACAAGGACTGTATTGAACTAAAGTGAACTATACATAATATTAACACTATATATAATATAGTATAGCTAGTGGATTGCTCAAATTTTATTGTAGTAGCTGCAGTATCGTAAATAAGTTATTAGTATTTTATTTTAATAAGACATCGGCCGCTAAAAAAAAATAGAAACTAGTAGAAATTTTTAGACTTTCGAACACGTCATTGTTAATAAATCGATCGACACTTGATCGCGCAAAAAACATTTCATCATGTAGAAGAAAACTGTCTTCTTATGTCCACGACCACAAAAATGTGTTTCGCGATCAAGTACCGATAGATTTATAACAAAACAAGAAATAGAAACAAGAATAAGATCTTGTTATATAAACTGACGTGGTTTTAACAAATTATAAATGTATAAAACACGACAATTACTCGCGTAGTAATTCAGAATGGTCCGACTATAGTTTCGACTACATTCGGTGGTCTTTTTCAAGGAGAACACGGCGCTCTCGCGGACGCGGTTCGCCTGGTGTGTGGGTACCTCGCTGGTGAATATTATACACGCACAATATTATAGCACTGTAGTGCGTGGTCCCCACTGACCATCGAGATACTGCACAATACCACTCAAACTTGTTACACTTCTATAATATATATAAATATATATATCTGATTTTTGTTCTTGTAACATCATCTTAACGAAACTCAGTGCATAGCTCTGTCCACAGCGCGTTTTTCTACTTGACATACGTAACTACGGACCTTATGGACCTTGTGTGAATATTAATAAATAATAAATAAATAAAGAGGAAAGATTAGATTAAATATAATACAAAATGTAATACATTCATATTTATCGGGCGTTCTTGCGACAATATATAAATAATATATAAATATAATAGGGGAATTATAAATTTAAAAACTTCCATATATATTATTTATACTATGAACAGTTATATTCAATTATATTGCATGCTAAGTTTATAAAAAACGTTTAATTTTACGCACTTACTTAAATAAATCCCACCAATATTATAAAGGCGAAAGTTTATATGTATTTTTTTGTCTTTCACGCTCAAACGGCTACACTGATTTCAATGTAGTTTGGTATGGTCCATAGTTTAGACTCTGGATTAACACATGGCCTACTTTCCTCCCGAAAATAACTGATGTTCCTGTGGCATAAGCAAATAATTCAAAAATGTCTTCTACATGCTCAAACAGCTGTATGGATTTCGATGAAATTTTGTATGGAGATAGGTTAGATTCTGAAATAACACATAGGCTACTTTTATCTTGGAAAAAGTATAGTTCCCGTGAGATTGAGGTAGCGGGACAACCGTAATCCACGCGGGTGAAACTGCAGAGCGCTACTATTCAACTATACTTTACGAAACTTTCAAATATTTTAAAAATATTAACATCCAAATTTAATATAAAAATAATTTCATATTATCTTCATATTTTTTAATGAAAAGTTATGGAACCGCTGGCCCCTAGACCAGTTTTATGGAACGTGCGTCTTGGTCCTTTTAAACTTTACGCTGCATTATCGCCCACAAAGACTATCTTCTTTTTCTTATTATTTCTCTTTTTCACAATAGGTTTTGCTTCGTCGGATCGGATGCCAACCTTATGTCTAAAGCAAATAAGGACTGATTTTTTTTTATCAACTTTCACACAAGGTCTTCAGGTCCCAAACTAGGCAGAGCCTGTACTATGGTAACCTGATGACTGATATATATACTTATATACATATACACACCCAGACACAGGTCAAACAGACATGTTCATGCACACAAATGTTTGACCTGTCCGGGAATCGAACCCGGGACCTGAAAATAAATGTTGAGATACTGTGACTATTTTTAATCAACTTTGTACTTTGAATTCTATGACATTTTTTTTGTTGACAATAGCAATACAACTATTTGACCTCTTATGGTTTCATTATTATAAACACAATATTTAGTTAAACATACAACACATCCACCAACATGACACCACACATCACATAATCACACATAAACACACACGAAAACACACATACCGCGCCTGTTCTCGAGCAATATTGGGGCTGTTTTGTTTGTACAATATTTATTTGTTTAGCTTCCTAGAATTGTTAAGCTGCTGTCTGTGGGTGTTCGTTTTTTTTTTCCTTTCTTTTTTTATATCTCGGCCAAGACCATAGTCCGAGCTTAGGGGTAGGCTGAAAAACAGCGTTATGGTCTCTACATTGTGGGAACATGACACATGCTGAGCCTATACCTTTTGCCATAGATATTTAATTAATTAAGCATGTCCTGTATAAATATTTCTTTTTTTGTGGCAATAAATGATTTATTATTATTATTATTAAACTACGTTATAGCAATAATGTAGGTACTACATCATGAAATTGCTAGGTTATGAGAATTTTAATATTGTTTACTATTTCTTTTTTCTTTTTTATTTATTAGGTCTACAAAACTGGTTAATACATTATTAACATAATTAATCCTAACATATTGACATTTATAAACTTAGACATATGTATGATCTACTCGAAGTAGACACAGCATGCTAATAAATAATCATACACTATGCTAAAAAGTCTTAAATAAAGTGCTAAATATTAAATTATTTTTTAATATTAAACTTCATTTCTTTATAATATTTAAAAAAGGGTTTAGCTTGAAACGCGGGGCGAGACGGGACGTTGCGACTCGCGCACCGCACTCAAGATCCTGATGAAGGGTTCCGGAAGAAGCCGAAACAATTATCGATCGTGATATCGACTACGCGTAAGTTTCACGTTAGTAATATAAACTTTAATAACTTTAATAACTTAGGCTAGGCGGAAGTTACGAGAAAATTATTTAAGGGAAAAATTTTGGCTGCCAGTGGAAATTGAACCCACGACTTCGGACACTAGTGGCGTGGCTGCTATAGCTTAGACGGACAAAACGACAAGACGGTATTCTGTAGTCGTGGATTGAAGTCCCACTAGAAGCCAAAATTTTCTAACTTTCTAACTAAGTTCTTAATTTTATAACTTTATAATATTCTAAATATTGAATGTTATTATAAAACTTTACTAAAACGTTTATAAACGTTTTATTTATTATAAAACGGGGGTGAGTTTTAACAATACTTTATTTCTGTTTCTAAAGTTCCGTGTGTATATGAACCCAATTGTTCTCTCTAGTTTCTGTTTCTAAAGTTCCGTGTGTATATGAACCCAATTGTTCTCTCTAGTTTCTGTTTCTAAAGTTCCGTGTGTATATGAACCCAATTGTTCTCTCTAGTTTCTGTTTCTAAAGTTCCGTGTGTATATGAACCCAATTGTTCTCTCTAGTTTCTGTTTCTAAAGTTCCGTGTGTATATGAACCCAATTGTTCTCTCTAGTTTCTGTTTCTAAAGTTCCGTGTGTATATGAACCCAATTGTTCTCTCTAGTTTCTGTTTCTAAAGTTCCGTGTGTATATGAACCCAATTGTTCTCTCTAGTTTCTGTTTCTAAAGTTCCGTGTGTATATGAACCCAATTGTTCTCTCTAGAATTAAATATCAAAAAATAAAATAGTCACAAGTAGGTAATACACATTTGAGAAACTTATAGACATATTAAATCCTACTAATATTATAAATGCGAAAGTTTATGTGTATGTTTGTTACTTCTTAACGCTCAAACGGCTACAACGATTTCGATAAAATTACGGAGATAGTTTATATAGGCTTATTTTAATCATCACCATCATCACCGTTTTTCATCACCACACGGGTGAAACCGCGGGGCGCAGCCTGTAATTTATACTTTGAATATCTTTTTTATAACCTACGTCCAAAAGTCAAAGGTCAGCTTTAACCAAAGTTATGTAACTCGGTCGATAATCCAAACTTCCCGACGACCTAGCCAACTCATCCAGTAGACTGTGTGTCGCTCTCGCCTAAGCTTCACAAACTTAATCCTTATTGGTGTAACTATAGAGTTTAAAGTGATATGTATCGTAGCCGGTTTTCCCACAAGTAATGCTAAGTCCTTGGAACGATAGATACGCCTTGGCCTACTTATGCACATCATATTACCCTCAAGTATTGTGAAAAAAAGTCGAGAAGGTACGAGAAGGTGAAAAAGCAGTGTAAAAGGCGGAATGGGAAGATTTCAGTACACAATAAAAGATGTATGTCTAACTTACTAGTACCTAAGTCTACTACTTGATATAGCAATATGATCGGCTCACAAATGTTGATTTTGACAGCTTCGGTAGTCCGCTATTTTTAATTCGACACATATTGAATCATTCTAGATTCAGTGACGTAGCACGTATTTTTTAGTTATGTTAGCATCGTATGTATGTTAGCATCCAACTTGTGAATCTCGTACAAAACCGACATAGGCCGAGCATAGGCTCAACATAGATTCAGGCCGCTATGAACTTAGCAGACGGGTTTTTGACGTTGTCTTATTGGCATCGAGTCGGCCTCGCACTTGACTGAATATAAACATGAAATTAGTAGACCATACGCTTATGTTTAAAGGTAAATGAAACCTGTGACTGATATAAGCCCATAATGTTATTTTGTATAGTCATTATATGATCATATCAATTTTAATCTATTTTTATTTAATTTTTAGCAGTGGCATCGTGTGTCGGGTCGCTATCTTCCCACAAATACGATTATGGAAGGCGATGGCTGGCACGCATGTCAACTCGTGAACGCGTGCTGTTTGCGACTGCACGCGCATTGCACGCGTACGCGAATCGGACTTACAAAAATGTACTATATGTTCCTCCATGTATGTAAGGATGTTTTTGTCGTACTTAAATTCGTAGTATAGTAAATAAAGGTAGTGGCATATTCCAAATCTTTGACTTACAATTCTTAGACTACACAATGAATCTTTTCTAGATTACAGGTTGTAACATTTGATTCTGTTTAAGCCTGACATGTATGATAGCAATGTAACTAAAACGTACTCTTTAGTTACGCAACCCTAAAAAAACCCTAAAACCGAAACCTGTTGTTCTCACATCCTGTAACTACTATAATATAAGTATGTAATTAAATTGACACAGGCCAATGACATACGTGTCAAAGAAAGCTGCGACCTCCAGCAACTGACTCATTCTCAAGTATTGCGAAAAGGAAAATACCTGTGTCTGACATTTGTGCATACGTACCAATACTACTCGCCAAAGTTCTTTTGATTAACGGACTTCGGAATGAATCATGATGACCTTAAGGTCCTTGGCCTGAATTTCGGTTAAATTACTCTTGTATCAAGTAGGTAGGTATAGTAACAGTCTCCTGAATTCAATCCATTATTTGATTGTAAAATCTTTCTCGATAAATTGTATAGAAATAAAGTAGTGAGACCTACTCCATGGGTACAAAATGTTACTTATCTATGACCAATAAATTTTACAAGTTTTTTGATTATTCCTTTTGGAGCTTAGGTATTTTTATTATCATTACAAGTTAAGATAAACAATTTATCATTATAAACTCAGCTCTTATGCCACGAGCAATACGACTCTATATTATGAAATTGTAAAAAGCCTCAAGGTAGCTTTTGACACTCCCCAACATCATATTGGCTCATTGTAAATCATCAACGCTCTCCGTTTCGAATCCTTGAACTAAATTTAGAAAAGGATTTAGGTACATAACGAATCTCTTTAATATTTTTTGTGCAACAACGCCCATATCAGCTGACTTTGACACAAAACAAATAATCGTTTGAGAGAAATAGGGCATATAGGACCTATTTAAACAAGCAATGATTACTTCTGAATGTCAACCAACAATCAGACGGGCAACAGATGCAATCCTACCTCGGCCTTGAGCTTTTATTGTAGAAATGAAAACCGATATCAAAGCTCGAGCCAGGGGTGGGGATCGAACCATAGACCATCAGGTTGACAAGAGACTGAATATCACTTATCACTGCGAGACTATCTCCATTGCTCCGAAGTTGCAAACAAAGGCTGTACTTCAAATATTCCTATGATAGTCAATCGACACACAAATAAAATTTGATCTGTCTGCACCACAGTTGTTCATCAAGATCACAAAAAATTCAATTGCTATTAAATGTTTCTCCTGTTCCAATTCTCATGAAGATAATAATTTTGAACCTAATAATGATGTAATTAAGAATGGTTGTAGAAACCTGCATACGGAAGTGTAACATTGAGATCTAGTGTCGTGACTCCTATCTCGCTTCGCTATACATAACGGTTTATGATACATGACAACATGTTATCAGTACTATAATTATGTGAGAAAATGATATTCCATTATAAGTAAACTAGTTGTTGTCCGCGACTTCGTTCGCATGAAAATTTTATCTGATTATAGAAAGTAGCCCATGTGCTAGATCTATCTTTGTGCCAAATTATGTCGAGATCTGTTCAGTGAGAACAGCTGGCGTGATAGTGTATAACACATCCATTCGAACATTCGCATTCATAATAGTAGTAAGATACGTAGAATAGAAATAAGAACGTGTCTTAAACTATCATCAACATCATCATCATCTCAGGCACAGGATGTCCACAGCTGGACATATGCCTCCCCCATTGATTTCCTCAAGGATCGGTTGGAAGCGGCCCACATCCAGCCCTTGCATGCGATCTTAGTCAGGTTGTCTGTCCACCAGGTGGACACAGTATGTGGCCGTCCTAATGCTGCGCTTGCCAATCTGTGGTCTCCATTCTAGAACCTTTCGACTCCAACGGCCATCAGTTCTTCGAGCTATGTGCCCTGCCCTCTGCCACTTTAATTACACGATTAAAGATTATCACGCGATTAGATCGCGTAGAGAAACCTCGAGCATAGCCCTCTCCATAAGCCTGCTCAGAAGGCCCATAGTTAGAGACCGCGTTTCAGTTCCGTAAGTCATCACTGGTAACACACACTGTTCGAAGACCTTCGTTTCCAGACATTGTGATATTTTGGACGAGAAGACGTTGCGATGGATTCGACGATTTGGCCTCTTTTTCAAAGCTGGGCTTAAATAATTAGACTGTTTGTCCTCGATAGAGGTAATGGTCAACAACTTCGAGAATAGAGTTCCCAATCGATACTGGAGCGGGCGCAACATGGGCATTTCACATAATTTTCGTCTTGTCCATTTTCATTTAACGGCCCATCCTTTGGGAAACACTGTTGAGGCTTTCGAGCATCGTGCTGAGGTCTTCCATCGATTTTGTCATGACCACAATATCGTTAGCAAACCGAAGGTTAGTGTAATGGTGTTAATGTACCCGCCGTTGATGTTGATGCCGAATCCTTGCCATTCCAAAAGCTTAAATGCGTCTTTCAATGCGGCAGTGAACAGTTTCGGAGAGATAACGTCTCCCAGTCTTAAGCCTCTTTGCAATGGAATCGCCTTCGAAAGTTACTCTTGTACCCGGATCGACATGGTGGTACTATTGTACAAACACTTCAACACTTCGATATATCACCATTCGATATGTCAATAAGGCACCGCTGGAGAGACTCTAGCACCGCCCACGTCTCGATCGAATCAAAGGTATTCTCGTAGTCCACAAACACTAAACACATCAGCAAGTTATACTCTTCGGTCTTCTGTAATACTTGCCGAAGCGAAGCGCGCGGTTGTGGTGGTGTGGTGTGGACTATGGTGCTGTAGCTTTTTCAGAAACCGGCTTGTTCGGGAGACTGGAAGTCGTCAAACCTATACGTTCGAGCCGATTTGCGATGACTTGAAAACAGCTTGTAAACATGGCTCAGAAGCGTAATGTTTCTGAAGATCTTCAGCAAGGTGTTGTCACCTTCCTTAAAGAACAACACTACTACGCTTCTGTTCCATGCTTACGACATTGCACCTTCGAAGACAACTGAATTAATCCTAAACAATAGATAAATATGGTAAATCAAAAATATTTTTACACTAATAAATTATGAATTATCAGAATTGACCTTCATGAACTGTTCTCATAAGTGATATTTTTTAAAGTTTATTATACATGTAGGCCTTTCGACAAAATAAGCCTAATATACAAAAACCTGATTATTTAGCAAATGGTAAAGCGTTTATATTATTGAAACATCAATCTTGTTATTTTACGATAAAGAACCAATTAGGGCGAATGTAAAACCACATATTCATAAATGTCGTAATAGTCCAGTTAAATAAACTTTTAAATCAAAATTTCAGTCTAAAGGCTGCATTTTTGATATTATGTAGTTTTAATCGTACAAAAAAATGTGTAAAACATTATTGGGTGCGCAACCACCGGCAAGGGTTAAAAATTGTTTTTTGAAAATTTACGTTTATCTCTTAAACTCGGAAGCCTTCATAACTCGGTTAACTTTGACTGGAGGAAAAAAATCATAAAACCTTTTTAATGTAAGATTTTAAGTTCTATAAATCTTCCTCAGAACGCTTTTCTCTGACTTTTACCAATATTGAGTAATTGCGAAAAGAAATATTCAAAAAATTTTTTTCAACCCTTGCACCGGCAAGGGTTGAAAAAAATTTTTGGTTGCGCACCCAAAAATCTTTACACATCTTTTTTCTATGATGTAAACTAGATAATATAAAAAATGCAGCCTTTAGACCGAAATTTTGATTTAAAAGTTTATTTGACTGGACTATAATTCATATATCAAATAATTCATAAATCTATCACAAGCCATTCGATATCGTCGTGATTATAATACACACACAATCTTGAACGATTAGGCTTGGATTCACTAAAACTTTATCTCCAGTCAGTTTTAGCTGCAGACTTCGTGTACTACAAAGAGACAAGCACTTCATGTTATGATTGATTTAATTCTCAAAACAATACAACGACAAAAAAATTCAAACTACCAAAACAAAATACAACAAAGTAGAAAAATCTGTATGAAATATAATCATTTAATTTCACTGGCATTTACTTGTTTCTGTGGGTAGGATGCAAAAGGATCTGGAAAAAATTATGGTAAAATTAAACGACGAAGTGTGAGGATTGTTTAAATTTTGACGTGATAACGTTTTATAAATTGATTAATACCAGCAACACTCATGAAAAATAGTAACGTTCCGCGTAACGTTCCACCTGAGTTTTGTATTACATAAAATAATCAAAGTCAAAGTCAAAGTCAAAGTCAAAGTCAAAGTCAAAGTCAAAGTCGAAGTCGAAGTCAAAGTCAAAGTCAAAGTCAAAGTCAAAGTCAAAGTCAAAGTCAAAGTCAATGATTATGACATTAAAAATGATTATGACGTTATCACGTAAATCTATCGTCCGTAAACCGACTTTACAGACAACCAATTTTTTTTTTTTAAATGGATCCGACGATTTGTCAGCAGTAGTCTGATTCTGATGACTATGTCTGATGACTGACTTCGACAAGTTATTTCACACTTAAGTTCCATTTTTTGCAAAAACATTGTATTGCTCCCTTTTCTGTGACCTTTGCTACTTACGGGATCAGTTGTCATTGTGTCTTTTTTTTACTGGACCAGTATTGGTAAAATACTAATATTGATAATACAATTTGTATGTTAAGGGATCTAATGTGAAAGTTGATCATATCGAGTAAGCATTTTTGTTCAAACGGGTTAACAAATTCCGAAGTTATTTCTCGAACATAAAACATAATACTACAAAAATATAATCTTATTTTTTGTAAGTCGGCTAAAACACAAAGATAAAACTTTTGCTGCTCACTATAATGTGTATCAAGTTCATTATGTAAATTTATATTTACAATATAGGCTGTGGTTTACATAAAAAATGAGAACCAATTACAATATATTAAGTACTTACATAGCCGCCTGGAGTAAGGTGTGGGCCTCAATTGTCTTCCGACCTGGATAGAAGCCAGGAGCCTTTCCCGAGGAGTCGACTCTCGCCGAGGAGGAGGTAGCTTACGTTCTGACGCCTGTATGAGAAAGAAAAGCAATACAGTGACAAGCATTGCCATATCCTAAAAGTTCCCTTATGTTTTATGGAATTCGTTTTTGAAAATTGAATCTCACGCTAGTAATAATGGGGATACTTGTATATACGAGTGGTTCACATCACAGCCATATGACGTCCACTGCTGGACATATGCCTCCCCATGTAGGGGGGATTTGCCTATACTCGCCACGCTTGGCAGGCGGGTTGGCGAGCGCAGTATTATTTCCTATCCTCAGAAGGCACTGCTGCCCACCTCCTGGTACGTAATCCCTTAGCCGACTCTTACGTCACCCACGGGAAGAAATGGGGGAGTACTATTCTAGGCCGGTACCACCACGACACAACGGTGTAATACCGAGTATACATACGAGTGGTTGTATTGCCAAAACCAGCGTCTAATGCTGTTTATGTGGGTCTCTGAGTACAGGTAGGTCGCCGCTTGAGCATTCCTCCCGCCAGCCACCACCAGTCATGTACTGTGCATGGCGTATCTAATATGGTTGTTCCAAAGACAATAAAGAGTAAGGAGCACCTCGTGAATTTATAAAGGAACCATCAGGATCCCGACATATTCCACGTTAATATAAAGCGAAGAATACAATATGTACCTAATAGCCCTATGTGCTCTGTCTCCGAAAGGTACCACCAAAAATAGCTCACTGAATAGATTCTCCGTGAAGTTAAAAATACAATAATTTTTAAGGTATATAGAATAAAAAAGTCTAAATAAATTATGCCTAAAATTCATACTACTCCTCCAAGTTACATTGTTATTATATAAAATTATTTCCCATCGTACATGAACATTTTTCTATCCTTAGTAATTCAAATTACATTGTATTCGAATCATTATTCTATTCAACATAATATAAAATATGACAATGACATTTCAAAATACTAATGAATGAAAGAAAATGAATGAATTTTATAAAAACTTACCTTTTTGAGTGGAGGTCTACTTCTAATAAATTCGAGAATCATTGCATGCGCGTCCTTCTTCACGCTGAAACAAATAAACGTAGTATGAAATAAAACATTTTATATATACTAATAATCCAAATATTCAGGCGTTTAAAGGTTAGGAATAATAAACAAAATCACATACATGAACAAAACACCAATGTGACATTGGTGTTATGTTCATGTATGTGGTTTTGTTTTAGGAGTTTAAAACCTGGACAATTCAGCAGTTTTGTAACCAACTGGACAACAAAATCTAAAAATAATTTCCCGCATGGACGCTCCCCGGACGCCCTGTAAACTTGGACAAATCCGGGGAAACCCGGACGGATGGCGAGCCTATTACAATTTTGTCAAAGGCTGTACTTGCCACTTCATGTTCCTCGCTGAATAATTCTAAGACCACATAAACTATCAGTTCTCCGTGATATGGTAAATTAAAATCGTGGCTGATCTCCAAAACCTACTATAATATAAAAGAATTCTTTAATGATTATTCACGGTGCAACTGTAATATATGTAATTGTGATTAAGTATAAAATTTTTGTGTGTAAGTAAATATGTATAATTACGTAGTATAATTAGTAAAATTAAGTAGTAGTAAAGTATGTAAAATTTGCAACATTTATAATATAGCATTTGTACATAAAAAATATAATATTTAAGAACACTATTGAATGCTCAAACTGGGCAGGCTGTTGAAACTATTTTAAATTGTAACATCTTCATTTCTATATCACACAGTTTTTCAATAAACATTTCTGATTTCTGATTTCTGATTTCTGATGGGATCTACACGATTAGATTCAAGCTTACCTTTGAGGTATTATCATGCCGTCCACTTTCCGTAACGTGTACCGTCTTGACCTAATGTCATCCATCAGAATCTCGTACGGTGTCAATTCATATTCGATCGGCGTTCTCGAATAGTTCACTTTCTTTAACTTCACTCCCATTCGGAGTTCTCCTATCACCTGCATCCAAAACCGAGCCTGAAATAATTACAAGAGCAATCAGTTTGCAAGCCAAAAACTCGCTTGCTACAAGAAAATTTTAGGCGCTACATTTACACAACATTTATAATTTTAGACTATACTATATTACAATAAGCTACGGCGAAGATACATTAAATGGAGCTTGTAAAATTACATGCATGGCCATTATGTATAAAGAGAAGCAAATTTATATTACAAACTTCGACAGGCGCATCTTTTGACTTTTACGTACTTGCAAAGCTCTCCAGATTCTTCGGTTCGACTACAATAGACAAATTTCATAGCATTAGAACATAGATTATACAACTATAGTCGAGTGTAAGCCACTCTTTGATGTTTAATTCAAATTAATTCATCAATCATTAATAATAATTATACTTCATACAGTACACAGAAAAGGGAAATAGGATTCAAGTCCGCCAAGCATTAAGTGCGGTTACGTACGACTATCGACCTAATTTATTTCTAGTCGTTTAAGGTACGAGACTAATAGTAAAATTAAGTAAAGGGATGATAAAACATCATACAAGTGGAGGTATCTACCTAAGCTTACACGTTAGCAGTTTCAAATTACCTCATAGAAATTAATCTTCTAGTATAATCAGACGTTGTTAACGTGTTTTTATTAAATTGGACAAGCGTTTGACCACTTTTTCATCTGATGTTAAGTAATGATGCGATCAACGATGGAACACGCTTGCCTAAAAGAAATACATATTGACTCGTAGCTTGAGGAGACCCAGGTATTATCATCATCATATATTATCAGCCATAGGACGTCCACTGCTGGACATAGGCCTTCCCATTGATAACCACAAGGGCTGGATGGAAGCGGCTTGCATCCAGCCCATACCTGCGATCTAAGTCAGGTCTGGTATACAATCAGGGTATCAGGCGTGGACGCCTCTCCACACCTATAACCAAGATTGTCTATGTGCGAAAACACAGACATAGGCAATGAATTCCATTGCAATGGTTAGCTGTACCCACTATTATAGTTGTAATAGTGGTACCACGATGTCAGTGCGTTAAAAAAATGATTAAAAAAATCTTTTCTATTAATACTCTGTCAAATAAACAAGATACACTAACAATGCATTAAACAAAACGACACCCATTCAGCCTGAACAAATCCGACCGGAAAGTCATTATCTCGTACTGCAGCATTGATACGTATATTCGAGGCTCTACTCATAATGCTCATAACCCAAGTGGAAAGTGCTTGTGAGATGTATACACGCAAATGGTTTTCTAATGGCCACCCGGTAGGTACTATACATATTTCAACATGCATACCCAATGACATTAATTCGAATTCCTCAAGAGCAAGCGACATACATAATACATTCCTTCCTACTTAAGTATCTTGTAACCTGCATGCTTTGGTAACTCTGGAAGCAGCACCTAAACCATGAGCTTATTATGTTAATCGATGCAAATAATACATAATAATAATAATATGGGACAACATTCACACAAGGTCTTCAGGTCCCAAACTAGGCAGAGCCTGTACTATGGTACATACTTATATGTATACTCGCGAGTGAATAGGTACCTTCTAGGTTTGCGTGCTAAATCCTAGACAACTTCATCACTTAACGTCAGGTGAGACAGTTGTCAAACGCAAACTTATAATATGTAAAAAAAAAAAACTTTTTTTTTATACATATACACACCCAGACACAGGTCAAACAGACATGTTCATACACACAAATGTTTGGCCTGTCCGGGAATCGGACCCGGGACCAGCGGCTCAGAAGGCAGAGTCCTACCAATTGCGCCAACCGGCCAGTCAGGAGCTATGCGATGCTAAGCTCACCTATGCGACAGCCATCCATTGTGTTAAATTATGATCACAACCTGGATGAGTATAAAACCGCTAGTTGCATTTTCAACTCAGTGCTTCCGTGCTTCACAGATATGCACTCGTCACGTTAGTTCTGCAGGTTATGAGGGTACTTTAACCCATAAATTAAGAAAAGAAATGCACTTCATGTCCGTTCTAATTGGTGTACAAATACAAACCAATGAGAACAGTGAAAATAACAATTCAAAATTATGAATTGCTAACGCAAATTAGTGTGATGAAAGCACCAATGAAGGCGGAGATAAAGTGACATTTCCTTATGAGAGTAAACGAGCAACGTGTGACGGTTGCCGTGGCGCAGTGGTCAGTGACATTGACTTCTGTGTCGTCGGGACCCTGGGTTCGAATCCTGGCAGGGGCATTTGTGCGATGAGTGTAGATGTTTGTCCCGGGTCTTGGGTGTTTGTGTGCTGTGATTGTGTGTCCATGCCTCCCGCGATACAGGGAATCCTAGTGCGGGGGTCTGAGTGTGATATAAAAAAAAATATGGCCTTATAACAAAATTAAAAACGGGTCTAGTTATAACTGGGTTTATTGTTATTGAATAGCAATCAATGTGAGTTTCCAATATTTAGGCGCTGTTGTAAGCAATTCTTCATCAGTTCCTCAGTGGTCATGTCCCAATTGCGTCGTCACGTTACCTTGGCAATTCCGTTTTTACTTTTTAATAAAAGTGCTACTAGCCATGAAGGTTTACGAGTACATAGTCACTTTACACTGTTTTTTACGGGTATAACGTGGTACTTACGCGTAGTTGATATCACGATCGACAATTGTTTCGGCTTCTGCCGGAAGCCTACATCAGGATCTTGTGTGCGAGACGGGACGTTACTACTAACGCACCGCATTAGAGGAAGACGCCGAAACAATTGTCGATCGTGATATCGACTACGCGTAAGTACCACGTTATACCCGTAAAAAACAGTGTAAAGTAATTATGAACGTGAGTTTTAATATTGTTTACATAGTCCTTATTTAAAAAGACTTTTGATAAATGTCTCATCTGATGTTAATGCGATGACATGGTATAGGATGTAGCAGTCCTTAAGTTAGACGAGATAGTCTATAATTAATTATTTTATCTTCTACAAGCTTAGCGTTTGCTGGTGGTGGTTTAGTGACTACAGGTTAGTAGGCTTGGTTTCACACGGTACAATGAATAGATAAAAATGTTTTGATTAAATAGAGTGATGCGTGTCGATATCGAACTTATTATATTAATCATAAATATAGGTATGTACGGCGATGCCAGTTTGAGCATATCACGAGGTGCATGTATGGAATAGTTAGAATACGTACCCAGTCGGAAAAACGCAGCGTGTCTAAATGGGCGACGGAGTCTTCGGCGGCGCCCATGTCCCTCGCACCGCCGACGCGCACCCTGGCGAGGAAGGAGGCCAGCTCGAGCGCCTCAGCCACCAGCGCGCGGCACACGGCGCGATAGTGCGCCGCCGCGGCGTCTCGGGCGTTGCGCCCGCCGCCGCCGCAGTGCCACACGCATCTCTGTGGAAATGCCAACGAAAATAAAATTAGTATTGAATTAAATTAAAATAAATAAAATTAAAATAAAATTAGGATTGATTTGAAATTAGATATCTCAAGACAGTAAACATCAGCAGCAGCGCGGTGGCGGTAAAACTACACCATGGCACTTCGCTTTCTAATTCTATACCTACGTCCCACTCTAACTACTACCCTCAAGTTTTCAAATCTGTCACCTGACCTCCAATGTGTTTGGACAGCTGCCCTCGAATGTCAGTCGACATTTTAGGTTCGAGTAGTTCGAGATATCACTTTGTAACAAATCTAATAAAAAGTCTATTATACTATGAAGGGTCGATGTCAGTATGACGTCAACGAATTTTCAAACCTAATCTTTATAAGGATTCGATTGTAATTGGAAATATAGGCACCATGCAATCTAGATTAACACATAGGCTGCTTTTGTCCTGGAGAAAGTATGGTTTCCGTTGGATAACTGAGGTAGTGGAAAAACCGTAGTCCACGCGGGTGAAACCGCGCAGCTAGTTTACTCACATATACTATCACTATATCAAGATACGACTACTCGTTATATTACAGATTATTTTACTTGAGGGGATATTAATGAGTTTTACTCATAGCCATAGTAAAGAAAAAATGAATACCTATCACTGGGTCGTGTTATTGCCAAACGATTTTAAGCCAAGTAGGTAATTAGACTTCGACGTAAGTCTCGATTAACTTGATCACGATAGTCATGCAGCTGCCAAGTTTATAGACGTCAGTAGATTCGGTAGACTGCCGCGACTTGCAGTATAAAATTATCAGTATGTAGATAATAGCGATAAGTGAAAATTATCCGGAATTAACTTCCGTTGTGCCATTTTAAAAGCATCATAAAGTAATATTTTATTTAAGAGCAATTGCATAATGATAGGTCTAAGCTTGTGGACAAAACATAAATATTTTCTTAAATATAATCATCTTTCTTGGAGGAGGCTAGTTGTAGATTGCAAATGTGAGCAATTTCCCTATAGGTGTTTACATGTAAAAAAACATCCGTCTGTTTGTAAAGGTAAAATTCACAAAGTATCAATGAAGTGATTTCTGGATTGAGCCAGTGATAACTTGTCAAACCAATGAGCTCACTGATAATGATTAATTTTTTATACATCATGCTCAAAGCGCTGTTTTAATAATCCAATATCTCTAAGGGCCTTAAAATACGCGATGACTTCGAAGATATATAAAATATTTTAGTGCTTACTTTCTTGAGGGGTTGAAATCCATTGGTTTAGCCGTACCTATCGTAGTCGATCGTCACTAATTTTTAACCGACTTTACAAAAAGGAGGAGGTTCTCAATTCGAACCGATATTTTTTTTAAATTTTTTTATGTTTGTACCTCAGAGTTTTCTACTGGGTGAATCTATTTTGATGATTTAAAAATATCTAAACAATGGAACCGACTTCAACACACACTTTTGAGTGTTGAACTCGGTTCCATTTTTTGGTATTTTTAAACTATTGCATAGCTTCTATCGCGGGCCTTGAGCTTGGAGACCGGATCCAGAAATTCCGTAACGAAAATAACCTAACACCCCCCACTCCGACCGGCACAGCGGTGATAATTTTTAGTTTTGCCATCTATCGGTGAATAGCAGAACTTTTAATGACTTTTTGAAATATCACGCTTGTCTGTTTAGTTCAGCAACTTGTCTCTAGGTGGCATTGGTTGTATCGGCGTTACTGCATAAGTTATTAATATATTAATTGCATAAGTTGATAAAAAATGCTATGTAATAGCTTTACCGCGGCAGCCCCCGAGTGCCACACGTCTTTTTTTATTATTTTTACGCAACTTGGGAAGGGTTGAAAGTAGTTTTAGATGAACTTTGACTTGCTCTGAGAACGAGTAGAAAGGCCATTTCTGTGTTAGGTTATGTAAGATATATTAGTCAGTACCACTAGACATTTCTGTAACATTGTAGTTTAGGTGATTTATTGGTAGTAATGCGGTAGATCAAAGGGCAATGTCAACATGTTATTAGTAATCTATTCAGGAGTCGAATGACAATCATTAGCATTCATGTCGCCTTCGGATATGTATATTATTCAATAGCAGTTCGTTATCGTGCAAATAGCTTACATTTCGGAGGTTTATTGTGTGAATTCGCGACCGTTGATCGTGAGCTAAATCATAAGTACCCACTTCAACGATGGGAACAAAAAACAAATAGTTTTTTTTTTTTGACGTGATAACGTTTTATAAATTGATGAATACCAGCAACACTCATGAAAAATAGTAACGTTCCGCGTAACGTTCCACCTGAGTTTTGTATTACATAAAATAATCAAAGTCAAAGTCAAAGTCAAAGTCGAAGTCGAAGTCGAAGTCAAAGTCAAAGTCATAAATGATTATGACGTTATCACGTAAATCTATCGTCCGTAAACCGACATTGCAGACAACCAATTTTTTACATATTATAAGTTTGCGTTTGACAACTGCCTCACCTGATGTTAAGTGATGACGTTGTCTAGGATTTAGCACGCAAACCTAGAAGGTACCTATTCAGTCGCGACTTGAAGACTCCAGGATTGTACATATCGGGAAACAAAGACTCGGGCAACGGGTTCCATTCCTTGGCAGTACGCATTAAGAAAGTGGAAACAAGATATTTTATCAATGTATAAAACACAGGACTAACAGACGTGGTATCTAAGTGAGAGGGTTCCGACTATGGTTCGCCTGGTACTAGGCGAACCGCGAGCGCCCCGTATTCTCCTTGAAACAGTCCACCGAATGTGGTTGAAACTATAGACGAAACCCTCTGACTTTCTACGTGAGTGATTCCAGGGTTTTATACATTTATGCGTCAAAACCACGTCAGTTTAAACAACAACGTAGATTTTTATTAGTTGATATTCTCTGCTTGATCCCGAACCTTTACGTTTATCACGTAACACGTGCACATATCTGAATAAACTACGTTCTCGAAGTTTTTAATCTCTACCAGGGCGCAAATAAATTCATTGAAACTTAGGTCGAAACATCGACTATAAACGTGAGTAAAGCCGGATACCACATATATATAATAAATTTTATTATATATATGTGGTATCCGGCTTTACTCACGTTTATAGTCGAAGTTTCGACCTAGGTTTCGAGCATGTCCGATGCTCAGGTGAGTTTACGCTGCCAGATCGCGGCGACCACGTAGAGCGATAGCATAGCGGTGAGAGCGTCAGCTGTCAAACTTACAGACGCTGGTTCGATCCCCAACTCCAGCTTAAGCTTCCGGCAAAGATAAGACTTCGTGGGCCTATAGTTTTTCTATAAAAATTGGAAGAAGAGATCATCTTGGCATGTGAATGCAAAGAAACATGAAATTAATTGAAGGTAAGATCGTTTTTGAATCCACAGCATAGTGGTAGGATACTTTCAGGTACCGAGTATGACGGTTTTTTTTAAAAAATATCATCATTTAACGACATGAGACATGTCCGATGCTCATCCTCAGGTGAGTTTACGCTGCCAGATCGCGGCGACCACGTAAACTCACCTGAGGATGAGCATCGGACATGCTCGAAACCTGGGTCGAAACTTCGACTATAAACGTGAGTAAAGCCGGATACCACATATATATAATAATGTGTCAAACTCACGAGAATTTCCAATCAAAAATATAAGAAATTTATTGATTTTTTTTTATGTTATATGGCTTGTCTTGACATTACTATTTTTGAGATGTCATACGTGTGTGTTATATATGTGTAAATTATACTCAAATACAATAAATAAATAGATAGAAAATAATTAAAAAATAAAATAGATAAAATACAATAAATAAATAGGGCTAATAATGTAAATAATATTTGTCTTTAGTTGTGAGACTGTTTTGGCCTGGCGTTTATATATTACGTCCGACGGATACAGTCGCATTCTAATTATTTAAATTATCGACAAACATTCATTGACTATTATTGTTGTGAGCGTATCACGCATTACCATTAACACGTATATGTTATTTTATTTATTTATTTTATCATAAAACCTAAATTCGTCACCGAAATATTGGCTTTGCGGTGCTAGGCTACTAAAGCGCCATTTTGGACAAAATGAGTTAAATAAGTATATATAAATAAGTATAGCGGGTACATAGTTGGATTGTATACTTTCTGCGTCGTTTGGTAACATTAAGCAAATTTGTGATGCGTCAGCATTGAAAATATAGGACATTATTCCTCTTTTTGAAAAATACTTCAGTAATGAACAATAACTAAATTTTAAACATTAGCAATTCAGTAATTTTATTATTGGCTACAGCCTGTTCCATTTATAGTGCTTAATATGTATAGTAAGTATATACTTATAGATGAATATATATATATAGGACAACATTCACACAAGGTCTTCAGGTCCCAAACTAGGCAGAGCCTGTACTATGGTAACCTGATGACTGATATATATACTTATATACATATACACACCCAGACACAGGTCTAACAGACATGTTCATACACACAAATGTTTGACCTGTCCGGGAATCGAACCCGGGACCAGCGGCTCAGAAGGCAGAGTGCTACCAACTGCGCCAACCGGCCAGTCAAATACTAATATATATATATATACGTATACTATGTATGTATAATAATATGGTACTTATCCAGTAGCGCAAATAATGCTGTCTAGTGAATAAGATTATGATTCAGCATTATGTCAAGGTTTAGAGGAGGTAGAGGCAAGCACGACCACTTTCGCAACACTCCTTTGTCCGACGTTAGCAGACAACATAATATCATTTTGTCAGCCGCGATCAAACGACACGACACCCGCAGCTCTACGATTTGCAATCTTTGTGTCTTATGCAAACAATAAGTATTCATAAGATACCCACTAGGTGAGCCTTTGTGTCAAGCGATACATTATATATATAAATAATATTATATATTCGAGTAAGTATGTCGATTAACAAGATAGATAGATAGATAGATAGATATACACTTTATTGAACACAGTATACAAAAGTAATAAATAACAAAACAATTTTAAAAAGACTGTAACAACAGGCGGTCTTATCGCTGTCAGCGATCTCTTCCAGACAACCTTTGGATGGAGAGGAAAACACTGACGGATGGCGGCGTCCATAAATTTAAGTTACATCAATTACTGTGCTATAAAATCGTATAAGTATAATATAAATATAATTAAGTATAAAATACAGTTATATATTCAAATATATATATATTATAAATACATATATTCTACAAATAAATTACTAAATACTAATACAACAATATAATATATATATACTATATAATAGTATAATAAAAACGAAATATTATATATAATAAACATGATATTTTAAACATGAATAGCAAATACTAGGTAGAAGAAAATCACAGGTTTTTTCAGTAGGATAGATACAAGGCTTTAACACGTTCTTTGAAAATTGACAGTGATTGCGCACTTCTGATTTCGGATGGCAAGGCATTCCACAGCATGACTGCTTGAACAGTGAATGATTTGTTATAAAAAGAAGTACCGTGCAATGGGGTCTTAAGCAGCAAGTTTTTCGATGACCTTTGTGAAATATCACTGGTGTTAAGGAACGTAAAACGGTCTTTGAGGTATTGTGGTGTGGTCGGATTGAACAGTATATTGTACAGAAGTGTCAGAATGTGAGTATTCCGGCGTCGACGAATGGGAAGCCACTTGAGTTTTGGTATCACGTTAATATTTTCCTTATTATTAATGGGTATATATCATAGTATTATTATACGTTAATAATTATTTTTACGGGGATTTCTATATGTTTTTCTAACATAAAAGTGTAGTCTTTAAAACATCAGCAGTGAAAGACCGCTCAAAATGATTTATGTCGACACAAATATTAGTGCGAAAAAATCTATTAAAATACAGATATTATTGTTATAAAGTAAATATCAATAGCGGATGATTTAAAACTGACACTACATGCTCGAGCGGATAGCTGAGCGGATTTTCATATAATTCTGAATAAAGATTAAAATTAGGGTATAATTTTAGAATAACACATAGACTACTTTTTTTCCCGGAAAACCGTAGTCCACGCGGGTGAAACCGCGAGTCGCAGCTAGTATCACATAATAGCTTAGTATTCAACACTCATATGCCTACAGCAATAAAAACTTCATAAACTTCACGGAAATCCTTACTGCGCTAACAGGTCTCTCGCGTCGTAACCAAAACCACTCTACTATTGATGAGTTCCTACCGCGACACAGTCCAGTGACCTAGTTTACCCCTACCGACTTCACCCTTACCTACTTCTTAAGATAACATCAAAGTGGAGTAAAATGCACTGAGATTATTTCCTTCACTGCTTTAATGCTCTTTGCTAACTTTGGGATTTTTCGAAAACAATATATATCGGAATCACAAAATATCCGGCCTCAAATTATATTTTTGTCTCTCATGATGAAATAGTCTTTAAGTATATATAATGATCATCTTTGATACATTCATTTTTTATTTTTTTATTTATTACACTTATACCCCCGCACTAGGATTCCCTGTGTCGCGGGAGGCATGGACACAACATCACAGCATACAAACACCCAAGACCCGGGACAAACATCCACACTAATCGCACAAATGTTTGCCCCTGCCGGGAATCGAACCCAGGGTCCCCGGAGACACAGAAGTCATGTCACTGACCACTGCGACCGTCGAATTACAGAGAGTTTCTATTTTTGGTTTGGATTATAGAATAGCTCTAGCAATGGCTAGTATGAAAGCGGTAAAGTCTAGGATAATACACTAGTAGTACATGGTAATGTTCTAGGCATAATAGCCTTCACAGAACACCTCGGATAAACCTTTGTTTGGAATCACGAGAAGTTTGACGCTCTTTTTTATAAATTGCGCTAAGAAGCGCGAATAAGCTTCAACATATATAAACTAAAATGTCAATCCATCATTGGCTAAAGGTTAGTTAGCCACATATTGTATTATTTGTTCAACAAGGACTGTGAAATTTGTTAATAAATAAAACTAAAACACAAAAACTACGTAAAGTACAGAGAAGATGCAAATTCATTGAAACGAAACCAATCTGATAGTACGGCCAGCAGATTGGTTTCATTGAAATGAAAAAAAAAGAATAGATCTTACATAAATGATGCAGTTCAGATGTAACATACATAAAAAATGTAACTTGTACGTAAATCGGTGAAAAATATATTTATAAAACGAAATTAGCAAACGCATGTCTCCGCAATCACTCATGAAAATAATCGATCGCCATTCAAGAAAATCGTTAGAGATCGTTCACTATAGTGCCCATAAAAAACCACATGAATGCCCATTGGCTTTGTAACCCACATAGAACATAGAACATTTCTATGTTCTAAGTGGGTAACAAAGCCATTGAATGTAATGTCGCCAATATGTAATGACGTACCTTTTGTCCATCCCCATTAAACTTTATAGTGCCGCCTGGACAACTTTCTTTCATTTAACTTGGTAACCTACTTCAAAAGGTGCAATTTTAATGCTATCTATTGAAAGTTTAGGCTTGAATTGAACTTTGAATCAGCGATAGCATAGCGGTGAGAGCGTCAGCTGTCAAACTTACAGTCGCTGGTTCGATCGCCAACTCCAGCTTAAGCTTCCGGCAAAGATAAGACCTCGTGGGCCTATAGTTTTTCTATAAAAATTTGAAGAAGAGATCATCTTGGCATGTGAATGCAAAGAAACATGAAATTATTTGAAGGTAAGATCGTTTTTGAATCCACAGCATAGTGGTAGGATACTGTCAGGTACCGAGTATGACGGTTTTTTTTTTAATAACAGCATATAACGACATGAGATATGTATTGTCTATGTTTGAGCAGTAGCATAAATACTGCTGGCCTCATTTAAAATGGTAAAATAATCTAACATCGGTTACGGTAACATTGCTATCAAATCAACAACATGGCGGTAGTTACTTTCCAGTACCCTGGCTCTGGCTAGCCTCAAGTTTGAAAATCGTGTTTGGTGACAGCACCAAACACATGTTCAGGCACTAGGTACTCGAAAGTACCCTACCACCATACTCGGAATGTGATAACAGTGTTACCTTCACCGGAAGCTCAAGCTGTTGTTCGGTTTCAAACCAGTGTCCATCAGTTTGACAGCCGACGATCCCCCCCGCTGAGCTATCATCACTTCAAAATTAACTAACACTATCAAAAATTGCTATAAATGACATTCACCCATCGCTTTTAATGACGCTATTAGCATACGTATTTTACTACATCGTTAATACCTAACCGACTAATTACTCTGTGCCCCATAAACCTTAAGTATATTTAAAACAGCTCACGATTCCCTTATCGCTTAATGTAAAAATTATAAGACCATATCGAAGGCACCGCAATCCAAACGCCGGCGCTGGTCACACCTAATCACTTCCTAATAAGTAAGTGAAAGCTTGATGTCATCACAGCGGGAGTGCAGGTGATGCAACGTGATTTAACAGGCTAAAGAAGGGAGAGTGGATCAGGAATGGACTCAGCTTAACTTGAAAAGGATCATTTTGGAAAGGTGACACTCTGTGAAGAGATTTACGCGCTGACGGATCTAATACGTATTCTGTGATTTCTATTATGAGGATATTTATGTTTTTTTTTTAATACAAGTGCCGAATTAAAGTGTAAACAGAATCATCAATGTGAATGTGTTAGTTACGCCGAGTTCATTATTATAAGTACTTATCGGGAGATGTCTATTATAACAGTAATTACTGCAACACAAAAATGTTTGGATATGATTTAAGAACAGAAAAATATCTTAAAAGTTAAATCTTCCCAAATGAATAATGTAAAGTTCTAGCTTATACTTACTAATCAAGAACATGCAAGTGACTTATAATCATGACAGCTCAAAAAAAACCATTTCGAGATTTTTCTTATATATTGAGTCTTAGACTGATAGGTCCAAGGACTTTTTGCCATTGTAGGTAATAGAAGCTGTAACTAGACAAACACACCGAAGTTCAAAGATAATTATTTTTTTATAGACAACCCATCTTAAAGGAAAGTATATTGTGAATTTTTGTAACGGGTTTTCAGATGGGGCGTATTCTCAAGATCAATAAGTATTGCATCTAGATAGCGCTTCAAATTACACGACATTTAAGTAAGTACGCTCTTGCAACTTTAAGCATGTGTTTTCATATATATCGTGTTAACGATATATATATATAAAGATTACTATCATTTGCATTTGTCAGATGAACCAGCTATACTGCGATTTTCTGCTTTTACTGACGGCGGGGAGCGCAATAGCTGCTCGGGAAGGGTGTGGAACCTACCGTTCTAACTGAAATAATTCCCATTTAAATGCAATATTTGAATCGAAGCAAATTGATTTGTGTTACAATGGAAGATACGGATAAAAAGGACCTCAGTCATAGGTAATACCGGTTTTTTGGTTACCACGGTTCACTGGTTAACCCGGGTTACCTATCAAGAAGACTTGTGACCAGCTTAACGTCGATAATTGCAGACCGACCATAGGACCTTGTACGTTGCCTAACGCCTGTCAAAACAACCAGTTCAGCCGAAGGCATTACAATGGAACCGCTCTCGAAATCCATCCAAATTATATGCAACAAAACGTCTAATACTATGGGAATCCTATTTATTTGTTTAACTATATCGATGTTTTGTTTTGTCATACTATTTAAATATATTGTCAAGTTATTTAACTGTAAGATTGAAAGAGCTCAACACAATTATAAAAGGTGTTTAAAAAATGGCTTAATACTTAAAAGGTGTTTGTTTTTGTTTGATTTTGTATTTGTTTGTATCTGTAACAGCAAGAACTTTGCCCAACTTAAGTTTATCCGTTCAGGACAGTTCCATTTCGACTGTTAAATGTAGTCATGTTACAAAATGATCATCTATGCCCAATTATGATTTTTGAGCTTACGTTTCACTCACTTGATGTTAAGTGATGATGTTTTCTATGTATATGTATTATAAATGATGATTTTCTATCCCGCAACTATTACTGAGCCCAAAGTCACTTATTGTACAACAGTTTTCACTTTTAATCGGTCGTTTAAATGGAATAATAAAAGTAAGACGATCCATTTGTAAATTAACCATTTTCGGATAAGGATCGAACTTGCCTTCCAAAGTGAAAGTAGAACAGGTAGAAGAAAGTTTCTATAAATATTATCAGTTATGGTTCTACGAACCTTAACACTGACGGTCAGATGAGGTAATCGGCGTCGTTATCTTCGGATACCTTTAATTAGTGTTATCAGAAGTAGGATCATCAATTGATATATGAATTTCTGATATCTTGTACATGCGCGGGGAAGCAACTGTGGGCGTATCGGGACAAGAGTTTTATATTAATGAAGAGGCACTTATATAACTTTTTTTTTTTTTTTTTTTAATCTTTATTTTTTATACAGGGTATTTTTTTAAAAATACTTTACTATCATGCTGTGGATCTGATAACGTATTATCTTCACCAGAAGCTCTGGAGCTGGGAATGGTCTGTGGTCATCGAACTAACTAGTGTCAGCTTGGCCGCTGCCGCTCACTCCGCTGTCATCGCCTCAAAAAAGTAAGTATAGAAGAGACATCTCTTTCTCTTACCTCAATCACATCTCTAAGCATGAACCGCCGCCGGCGGCGACGGCGTCGTGGCGCCGGCTCCGAGTCTCGCTCGATGCCCTCGTCGTCGGTGTCTGCTCTTCCGCACTCCGATGACATAGACCCTTCTGATAGCTCTATTTCCTCCTCTTCATCTTCCTCTGGAAATAAAAAGAGATTATTTATGAATATATACATTCTGAAGAAATTGCTTTAGGAGATAAGAATGTATCACTAATTTTCCCTAATTTTAGAATGTGTATTAATAATGTTTTCATGATTAAAGTGCAACACTTCAATCATTGTATTGATAAATAAATGATAAATTTTCATTCCACAATCAACCAAAAGGTTGAAAGAAAAATCTATAACAATTTTCTCGCAAAGATATCCAGCGAGTCATAAACTAGGCGAATGCTTGTGTCTTGTCTGTAATGCAAAATTTGTTTGCATAAAATTATGTTAAGCCTTCGTAGGTGCAATTAGAATCTGCAAGTAAATATATAAAAGAAATAAAACGTACCAAATTTACATTTTAATGAACTTTGTGATTTGATTAAATTACTAGAGAAAATGATTAAAAAAATTGAGTGATGAAGTTTGAAGAGTGAACATTGTTATGCAAATGCTTACCCCTACGAGATAGAGGCGTGAATGTAATACCGATATGGAATGTAAAGACACATACATAATATCTGGTTGTAAAGTCTACTAATTCAAAGTTCATAGTCAGTCTGCTGCGAGGCCGAGCCGATGCCAATAAGACAACGTCAAAAATCCGTAGTCTGCTAAGTCATAGCAACCTGAGTCTATATTGAATCTATGCTCGGCCTGTGTCGGTTTAGTAGGGCATTTGACATTTAATGTACTAACAGACTACGGAAATAACGCGCTGTGTCATTGAATCTAGAATAGAATCGAGATTGATTCAATGTGGACGAATTAAAAATAGCGGACTACCAAAGCTGTCAAATTCACCAATTGTGAGCCGATCATATTGCCATATTGAATAGTAGACTTAGGCCCCTGGTCGTACAATGCGCAAGCGCCCGAGGCAAATACTACTAGAGTTATCAAAATGTCTCTCAAAGACTATGATGCATATAATTATTTATCATTTCACTCGTGTGTATTGTAACAACAAAAATAACCGACCTGTTAACTTTCTAAAAAATAACCTGAAATACATTAACGAACTCTATAACATTCAAATTACGTAATCAATTAGTACTACTTTCAGAAAATAAACGTCACATATTTTTTTACACTCATACCATCGCATTAGGATTATCTATATTGCGGGAGACATACAAACATCCAAGACCCGGGGCAAATACATATCGCATGTTTTACCCTGCCGGGATTCGAACCCAGGGTCCCGGTGGACCAGAAGTCACGCCACTGACGACTTAGCCACGGCGACCGTCTATATGTAAGTAGACATATGACCTTCTATCAATCTGCACCAAAAGCACAATGTAGATCAACAATAACGCTTTTCGTAAACACGGTTTACGAAACCGTTTTGGAAGAAAATAAATATGTATTATAATAATTATTGTTAAATATATAATAACAATAGAAATGGGATATTATACTGTGTAGTGTATATTATTGTAACTTTAGTGATAGTGGTGACTGGTGACGTCGATTAACATCAGGTGAGATAGTGTTCAAACGTAAGCTTCTAATAAGAACAAAAAACTCGAAAGAAAGAGGGTGGAACACACTTCGGACTTCCATTCGGCTTCCAGCTCACAGTGAAGTATACAAGTACAAGTATTCAAGTGTAATTCATTTATATTTGTAACGTTTTAAATTTGAAATATTTTAAATGCTTATTTTTTTTAGGACACAAATAAATAATAAATTTAATAAGCACGTCCTCTATTGCAAACAAATACCAATATATCTATAAATTATTGTTTAATTCTTGTTCGTTGGCAATAATTTCTGTACTGTGCCACATAATACCAGGGACCTATAACTTTTCTAAGCCTAGTTTAGGAACCAGGCGCTCCCTTACATGGGTTTTAAACTATTATAAGCTTCTGTCTCAGTCTTATCTGATGTTAGGTGATGAAGCGGTCTAAGATGTAGCACGCAAGGCTACAAGTACCTATAGCTTATAAACTATCCTACTAATATTATACATGCGAAAGTTTGTGAGTATGTGTATGTTTGTTACCTCTTGACGCTCAAACGGCTACACTAATTTCTATGAAATTTGGTATGGAGATAGTTTAGACCCTGGATTAACACATAAGCTACTTTTCATCATCATCATCAATCATCTCCACGCGGGTAAAACCGCAGGGCGCTACTAATTTTTAAATATAAGAGATTATTGCAACCCTATAGAGTAGCCCAATTAAAATAGAACAACGAAAGTGAGCTGCGACTGGGGATATAAATTATCGTATTGTCTGTTTTATTGACGACATTATTGACCGCAATGTTGTCCAGAATTATATGATATGATCCGTAGCATTATTCCACTTTAGTGGTCAATAAATAGAACAAAGGATGTGGTTGCCTTACAAAGGCAGTTTAGATGAGATTAATGTTGTTCTATTGTTGAGCTAATGATTGTTTCATCTAACCACAGAGTTGAAGTTACTTGGTATGATAAAAGTAACTATTCATTATTCACATTTAACTAAAATATGAAGCGAAGACTCATAGCTGTTTAGCACTTAAATCGTGAGTAAAAACCCAAAAAATATAAGTATGTCTTCTATCTAAAACTCTAATGGAAATATGTGTATAAATAAATTTGTATATGCACAGAAAATACATATTTATATACAGAGCAAGTACTCCTTCTAACAATCTATTTGTAAATGGACACAGAAAAAACTCCAGCTCACGTACAAAAATCGTGTCAACTAAAATCACAAACTTATTTATCAATTAGCAAAATAATACATACAGATAGCTGCATGTATAATGTTTAGCTAATTAATGATCAAGAAAAATTACTCACAGCTCAAATAATGGACTGAAAAATATTACATTGTTAAAAATCATTTAAACAATAGCACCAGTTTAGTAATCTCCACACATTGGAGTGTTATTTTATATTTAAAAAAGGGTTGCCATAGCAACATTGATAATAAAAAGAATGCAAGCATGTTGTGTAACAATTGCACGCTTTTTGAGTACTTTAAGACTAAATTATTTAACGAAATTATGCATAGGTATAATAAACACAAACTGACACAGACGCAAGAAACTGGGGAACAGGGCTCTCACAAAATTTGCATAAACAAACCGGAAATCATTCTCCATTACTATTTCTTAGATCCTTCGAACAAACGTGCGTCGTAACCGTTGGCGTCAGGCTCTCTCGTTTCCTTATTAATCTGCTCGAGAGTCGCCAGCACCCGCCTAGTTGGCTTACCATTAATATGGAGACGTCGCCATAAAGCCATAGCACCATAATGTTGCCATATCGCCACATAATGGGCACTAGTCGGCCGTCGTCGCGTCGTAAACCGTTGCGCAACCGATGTCTACTCTTTATTAGTTCAATGTATATCAGTTATGTTATCCTGGTAGCTCTAATTTGAAAGACGTGTGCACCAAACAAGTTCCAAAATTAAGTTTGTTGTAACTATGACAAAAATCGGAAAACTGGTTTTGGCCAAAAATGACGTATTGACTTAATTTGACAACTTGTATACATGCCCATAGATATATTTGGATGATCAGATATAATGTAAAATAACAATATTTCTCACCAAGAAAAAAGGACTCAAGAAACACAAAGGTAGGCGGCTGATTAATTAAGGCGCAAGAATAGCTTTCTTTAACATGTGGTTAAAGTTGTTTTTTGGCGTGAGTGCTTAGAGTGAAACCTGAGCAAGCGAACGATTCTAGGATTGAACCACGAATGAAACGGTTACTTTCTTCTAGAAGGTTACCGGACTTTGACATCACACTACTTACATTCATGCAACTTGAATATACTCGTACCTATATTCATGAATAATTCCTGTTTACAGAATCATAGAACATTAACAAGTTAAGAGTTTTATTGCATTAACAACATGCTACGCGGAACGTACGTTCAAATATTTGAAGGAAAAAATTCGGCTGCTAGTGGGATTTGAACCCACGACTACAGAATACCGTCTTGTCGCTTTGTCCAACTAAGCTATAGCAGCCCATACCACTAGAGCCGAATTACTTCCTCCTTTTTAACATCTGAAGTTATTGAGAATTAACAAGTTAACATAATTGTTAAGTAAGATATATTCTAAACATGATAGGCAGTTTATGAATGTATAAAACTCGGGAGTTACTCCCGTAATAAGTCAGAGGGTTCCGACTTTAATTTGTAGTACTAGGCCCAGTACTAGGCGAAACGCGACCGCGTCCGCGAACACCCCGTATTCTCCTTGAAAAAGACCACCGAATGTGGTTGAAACTATAGTCGGAACCCTCTGTCTTATTACGTGAGTAACTCCCGTGTTTTATACATTCATAATGTGTCAAAACCACGTCAGTTTTAATAACAAAATTGATAGGCAGTGTTTGGACGACTGTGAATATAACCATATTAGATATTATTCACCCAAAAACCCTTAAAGTGTTCTTCTAGAATTTTGCTCTTTCTCGTGCCGCACAAAATAATTTCATACTGTTAGCAAATAATTCGATAAACTAACTATATATGCTTTGGTAGAACACGAACGCAATAAAGCCCACGTAAATTCCAAATTAGTAACACACTCGATCACACCCAATAGCATAGACCTACAGCTTTTGTCCATTAAGACTACATCGTCTATTGCATCATAGAATTCACACAGCTCTGGAACTACTTACAGGTGTGTAACCGTTATTTAGTGCAATTTTAATCTAAATTTCGAACGGTGTCTTAGCTCTCCAAAGTTTTCCTGATCGTTAAAACTCAAGACAGTCGTAACAAGTGCGGAAACTGGACCCAGTTGCTATAGTGTTCTGGTTTGGCTTCCAACTTTCTGATGGACAAAAAGCCGGAAACTTCATTTAAAAACGACGTCTTAACAACCAGAGCCGCATAAATTAGAGAGGCTCCTGTAACGTACGCAATCGGAAAACCTAGTAAGATTTATGTTGTATTATTTAATCTATGTCTCTGAGTCGGTTTAAAGACATCGTACTGCTGAACAGTATCAATCATTAGAACTGCATGTTTAAAATATGTTATATAACTAGCTACGCCCCGCGGTTTGACCCGCGCTCTGGATTGTATGGAAAAAGTAGTGAATTTTTTCTGCTCTTTAACCGATTTCAAAAAAAGAACTTTAGGATATGTTTTTCTTTTATGTGTGTTCGCGGATAACTTCGTCGTTTATGAACCGATTTTGATAGTTTTTATTTTCTGTTTGATAGTGTATACTTCCGTGGTGGTCCCATGTAAGTTTCATCACAAGCGGTTTTGAGTTACACTCCAATTAATGAGAAGTGCTTCTCACACCTTGATGATATTATAGTTGCGGTTGAAGACATCGTTGCACATACACAATAACAATTGATCCCGTGGGTAGCAAGTCACTGAAAAGGGTGAAAAAAATTTTTTACCAAAAAATGGAATCGACTTCAACACTCAAAAGTGTGAAATAACTTGTCGAAGTCGGTACCATGAGCACAATATTGTGATGATAGTTACTTCTGTGAACTATCATGCTACCGACTTCGACAAGTTTTTTCACACTTTTGAGTGTTGAAGTCGGTTCAATGTTTCGGTAAAAATGTTTTTCTTTTTCTCGTATTATTACGTATTTTATTCCGGTAAAATGTATGAATCCCGTGGAATGGTTATGTCATCTTATTAGACTCCGAATTTAATTCTAGGAATACATTTAGTGATAGGTTTTGGAGAGAATCGTCAATTTTTAGGTTAAGTACCTGCGCGCGACTTAGTCTTGTACTGTTAATTCTTACTTGGGTCATCAAGATACAAGCTAAACCTAGTTTGGGGCCCGTTGGGAATTGTACCATGTATTTGCATCGTGTTGTCTAATAATTTCATTTCAATACTAGATGTAGCTGGAAAACCGTAATCCACGCGGGTGAAACCGCGGGGCGCTACAAGTTATATTTTACAAATAGGCTCCAGATCACAATTGTAGCGTGAGCACGGTCATTCCGTCCTGATTTATAGGGTCCTTGTTTTACCGATGCAATATACATTCCCCCTTATTCCGTCCACTACACGACTACACGAGTGCAGTAATAGGCCTGAACAGTTAGGGTCACTATAAAATCTCGCATCAGAATCGGAACGAGGTGTTGTTGAAGCTTTTACGATTATCTCTTGGATTTCTCGTTATCAAACTCATCGTGTTATCATTATATACCGCCTCCAGTAGCACTTTTCTTCATTTAGGATAACGTTATTCTTTTTGATTGGAAATTCTCGTGAGTTTGACACATTATTATATTTATGTGGTATCCGGCTTTAAAAACTCAAAAAGCTCACCTAAACTCACCTGAGGATGAGCATCGGACATGCTCGAAACCTAGGTCGAACTTCGACTATAAACGTGAGCAAAGCCGGATACCACATATATATAATAACGTTATACTTTACTATTACTACTAGGTACTTATTCTCTCACCGAAGGCTTGTATTTGAAACTACTAAAGTTAATTATACGTCGTCATATTTTAAGTTCTTCTTCTGCTTTTTCTTCTTCTTCTTCCTCTTTTTTCTTCTTCTTCTTCTTCTTATTCTTCTTCTTCTTCTTCAGGTGCCTCTCCATCACTGAAGGTCGGCGGTCATCTTTTGAAATTTTTCCTTGTTCAGGGCAAACCTAAACCTTTCTTCGACACATGATTCCTGTCCACTCCCTTATGTTCCGCAGCCACGACAATTTTCTCCTTCCTTTGCCATCAGTTTTTCCCATCATTATTGTCTGGACCAGCTGGTAGCGCTCATAACAAAAAGTGTCCCAGATATCCGACTTTAGTCTGTTTGATGGTTCTGACCAGAGTAGGCTTGTCCATGTTCACCCTTTTGAGGACTTCGACGTTTGATATTTTATAAGTATAAGTATCTTATAAGTCCTGCTTATTCGAAGCATGCGGCTATAAGCCCACATTTCAAAAGCTTCTAGCCTTTTACGAAGATCTTCATTAATAATTTAATTTAAGTTAACGCCCGTAAAAGCATATTCGATACAATTCAAGAATGTCTCCATCGATTCATCGAGTGATCAAAGCGTGGTTTCGATGGCAACTTGGATAAATCGAAGTTTGTATATAAGGTTTTATGGGGTTGTGAGCATAAACAAATTTTAGAATTGAAATTCATAAATATATCCTTATATGTCAAGTGCGTAATATATTACGTAAACTTACTTCTACAGAGCTAAGCGACAACAGTTGTTGAACAGACAAGATGTTTTCAAAAGACACCTCAATATTTTCCAAAAAGAATCTGGCAGTTGTGAGGAGCAGGCCACTCAGAAATAATCCTAGCAATCTACAATTTAAGACAAAAACTAGAAGATTTGACGAGAGCCGAGTCCAACTTTGAACCATAAACAATAACTACTAAAAAAAAGACCTAAGCCCACCAATAATTACACCTACTACTCTGCGGGCCAACTTTATTGCAGCGCTTGCGATATGATCTTTAAGTTGAAGTTTGAGATAGCGAGCCACTACAGGGGCCACGCAAAAAAAAAACTATCGTCGTCATCGAAATTGATGAGGAGGACTATAAGAATATAAAATCAGTAACAATAATAACAAAATTCAATTTTTACCAGAAAACATTAAATACAAATGGATTTCCAAACCCATGACCCTAAAATACCATTGTATAGATTTTCCCAGCTGTTCTAACACTCCAAAACAAGTCTAAATTTCTTTTTCACTGTGTTATTTACATCTTACATCAAGTATGCCTGAACTCACTTATTAGATCATTATTATGTATAGGATTACGTAATTTTAGTTTTTAGCTTAAAAGTTTCCTTTAGTTAGACTTAAAAAAGTTCATAAACAATAACATCGATATCCTAACTGGATTTACAGCCTGCTGTAGATTTATTTATCGATAATCTTAATTGATATAACATATGCTAACGAACTATATGTAATAATATTACTACAATTGCTACGTCGCACCTCTATTTTATATAGAGATACGACAGTTGGTCTTGGTTGTAATTGGACTCAGATAAATTATTTTTGTATATGTATACTGCGTATCAGAACGTGATCTATATTGATTTGATTACACACTACAATAATAACAAAGGAATTCTGAAAGGATCATTAACATAGCAATTATTCAAAACTGTTTGGGTTACAAGAACATGCGCAATACCTGCACTGTGTAAGTACTAATTATTTGCAGGCTGTTATATATTATTACTCACCATATAACAAAGTGAATGTTCGTGTATTACACGGCATGGGTTAAATACCCGTTACTGCTTCCAATCTAACAATAGAACCATCTCATTTAATTCAATGACAATAAACAGACATGGTAACAGACAATATACCATAAATTACTAGTTTTGCATGCATACTACGTTCATAGAAACATTTAATATAACAGGTCCACCCACAGGCACCTACATGTTTGTGACACATTCTGTAATCACGCCCTAATGTGGGTCGGTGCAGCTTATTATGCCGACTTTTTGGGTAAATTAATACATTTTGAGGAAATGGAGACCACCTTGGCAACACAACACACAGCGCTGGAAATTCAAATTGAGAACGTTTATTATTCGTTTTTATGGAATCGAATGCCAATGACACTAATATTATAAAGGCGAAAGTTTGTAATTTGTCTGTTTGCTGTTTGTATGTTTGTTACTCCTTCACGCTGCATTCGCACATTGCATGAAAATTGTAATTAAGATAGCTTATACCCTGTAATAACACATAGGCTATTTTTTATCGCGAAAATATTTACTGTTCGTATGGGATGACGAAAAGAGACAAAAATCGTCAGTACTCAGTAACATTTCACAGCGGGTAACACAGCAGGACGCTAGTGTTACATAAATAATAAATAAATAAATCATTTATTGCGACAAAAAAGAAATCTTACAGGACATGTTTTAATAATTAATTAAATTAACACAATATTTTCCGATGAATCCACAATCTACTAGCGCCTTTATTTCTGATGATGGATTGCACAACAATCAGAGATGTTGTCCGATACCACCTAAATCATTACATTATCAAACATATGTACATACAAATGTTAAAGTTATTTTGGGATATACTTATAACATAGTTCCTCCGTTCTAACCGAATTCGCTTAAAAGATTATTCACATATAATTGACATTCACATAGGATTCACATACTGTGCGATTCAAGCGATCGCTTTTGCCATACACATGCAAAATGTGGAATGGGCTTCCTCTCTCCCTATTCCCGAGCAGCTACAATATGGGATTCTTCAAAAGGAGAGTTAAAAGGATTAGCGATGTAATCGTAATTACTCCAGTGTCACGGTACCCATAAGCGACGGTTATCCCTTCATCAGGCGGCCCATCTGCTTAATTGCCACGTATTTCATAATAAAAATTAATAAAACATGCAAGATTACCTACATCTTTGATTTGCCTACATTACGAATAGAATGATCATCTAAGTTGCAGCCATTATCAATCTACCGAGCCATCTAAAGGACGACCTGTTTTTTATTAATACATAATCTTTTAAGTGTTTTATTTGCGCTTATTTTATTACTAGCGGCGCCCCGCGGTTGTACCCGCGTGGTGATGAAAAACGGTGATAATGGTATTGATGAAAATAAGCCTCTGTGTTAGTCAAGGGTATAAGCTATCGCCATACCAAATTTCATCGAAATCGGTGTAGACGTTTGAGCGTGAAGAGGTAACAAACATGCATACATACACACTTACACTCATCCACACACACTTACACACATACTAACACTTTCGCATTTATAATATTAAAGTAGGATAGGATAGTTAATACGAGTACTTATGTTATAAATATAATCATTTACTTATCTGAGATTCAGGATTACTTTCTCTGCTTTGTATATAAGCAGGCTGCAGGGAAGTCATCAACATAATTCTTATGTGTACACATAGGCTTATATGTATATGCTTATAATATGTTTTAATCCAGGGTATAAGCGATCTCCATACCAAATTTCATGGAAATCGGTGTAGCGGTTTGAGCGTGAAGAGGTAACAAACATACACACATACACACTTACACACTTACACACATACACACATACACCCATGCACGCAAACTTTCGCATTTATAATATCAGTAGAATAGAACACCGGTCCCAAGTGCCAGTATTGTCTCCAACCATGTAAACTTCTACAACTTGGTACAGTACACTTGTCGACTCTTTCACTACTGGTTTAGTAAGTTAACTCTGTACATCGATTGATTTAATATAATTTTGTAATTTCAATTAACTAGACACCACTTTGATACACAAGAGAAAGCGGTCTTAAGATAACAAAACGAGTCGATCTGTTATATCCTTATGAAGGCTTAGACATCGTTAGGGCGGGCAACGATTAGAAATGACAATGGTTCGCCGTGGCTTCGCTTATGAAATAAATGTTGATCTGTGAACTGCAAATATATATGCACAAACTTTATGTTGACTTCCCTCCAAACTGTTTATACACAAAGCAGAGAAATTAATTCAGAACATCCGATAAGAGAATGATTTTGAGAACTTTGAGAACTTTTTGTTAACAGGGCCGTATGCCTTTAATTTTAATAAATAATTACAATGCTGTAGCTGCTACAATAACATGTGAGCAATCTACTAGCAATTGGCAGCCTATAGATAACTCGAACGCTCGAATTTTTTTTTTAATACACACTCAAATCTCCGCACTAGGATTCCCGGTGTCGCGGTAGGCATGGACAGGCACAATCACAGCACACAAACATCCAAGACCCGGGACAAACATCCACACTCATCGCACAAATGTTTGCCCCTGCCGGGATTCGCTACGCCGACCACTGCGCAACGGCGACCGTCTAATTAAATATGTTATTGGTAATATTTGATATTTTGGGTTCATTTTGCCCTCTTCATGTCATGTCACTTACCAAAAAACAATGCTTTGAGCAATTGAAATTACACGTTATAACTTTTAACTATAATTAAGAAAGGATTTAATTAAAACAAAAAATAAATAACAATTGAACTATTAATTTGTGACTTGTTTGAACCATTTGATCAATAAGCCGGCCTTTAGTGTCGTTTAACTTAACAATATTAGCCATCACAAACTTCTGAGTATCACTTAACCACAGTCAATACGCATTGTCGTTAATTTGATTCCATCGCTGTCCCCAATATGGTAACAGCGGGCGGCCAGCGGCCACATCGTATTGCTATACAGTGTGTTTCGATAAGTGAATTGATAACTTCGGATATTAAGCTCAGTGTTAGTCAATTTAAGTGAAAGTGGCACGAAAATTACGTTGCGCTGTTGTTTTACGACTTATTGCTTTGCTTGTTGATACATTCCATAGTAGTTACTATTCAGTTGTTTATGAAAGTATTTTCAGTCTGTGAAATAAAATAAAATGTAGTTGTTTTATGTAATAGGTGGAAAACAAGCAAACGGGTCGCCTGATGGTAAGCGATCACCGTCACTTATGTATGTATACGAGTATCACTAAGGAGATTTATTATACGTTGCCAATACTTTTTAAGATTCTGTTAACTCTCCTTTTTAGGAATCCCATATCTTAGCTACTTGAGAACACCGAGGGACTTATTTACTAATAATAATAGGGTATTCTACCTAATCCAAGGTATTTTATAGGTATATTGTTCTCCAATTTTATCGTTTGTACACAAAACTTATAAACGATAGAAAGTATACAAATCAATGTCAATTGTGGGTCAAAAACAAATATGGTAAATCAATAGAAAAAATAAGAAAAGTTGACTAGGATAATAGAATAGTGTTTACGTATGCGATCTTAACCGACCAACTACCTTAAGTGAAGTATTTCTCCATACCTTAGACGGGTGATTGCTAGTGGCATTTCAACTGAGCGCTTTTTTATTAAGCTGCTTACAGCATGCAGCAATACGTAAGTTAAAATAAAACAGTTATTGCAATACATCGTTTTTTTTTCCAAATTTATAGATTTAGTCGTTACTTTTGGCGAGAGTCCAGCCACTTCTCGTCCCGGCGGCCGACGAGTCAACAGCTCCTGAGGATACCTCAAGGAGACGCGAAACAAGCGTTAAAGAGGCTCCAGTTACGTAGCATTGCATTATCATACTGAATACAGTTGTCAAACGCAAGCTTATAACATGTAAAAAAAAAATCCTGCATACAATTTATGCATGCAAATATGGAGGGAGGGCGGTGCACACTGCATGATAGCCTGAAATAATTTTAAATCGCAGACTTAAAACTAAAAATTTTTTTTGTCAATCATTCCGTGGTTTATACATTAAGGTTAACTGGGCACAATGGGCACATTGTGTATAGGACGTCCACTGCTGGACATATGTCCAGCAGTAGACGTCCTATAGCTGAGATGATGAACTGAGCACTCTAAGATTTAAATAATATAACACGTAATAGAGACGCACATTTTATATTTTCTAAATAAATTAACGAACAAAAACTCTTTGATTCTTGAAATGATTGTAGTATCAAAAATAACTTTTTGGGGTTCAAGTAGTAACAATTAGAGAATTTTTCCAAATAATATAAAGTTCTTAGTAAATAAAAAAAATAAGAAAATCTTGTTTTATACCAATGATCAGAAAAATCCATTGTCGCACCGATGGTTCTGTTTTTATAGATAGAACTCTAAACATTACACATGAAGGCACGAAATAGATTTAATACGACTTGTCCAATAAATGAAGGTCTGACCGTTCTAACCTTACCGATCCAAAATAACTTGAAATTTTCCAATTTTAAACGCATCTAAGAAAAACGTATATATTAAGGCACCTCGGAGATCGCAGAGTAAACAAGTCGAATAGTTAAGCCTCTAGTTAATCGTGACTCGCAAACAACTCTCCATTACATCGTTCTACGTATTATCAGCGCAGATCAAAAGTGCTTTTCCTAAGAAAAAGCTTTATTTAACCACCCATAGTTATTTTACATACCTCTCGTGGGAACGCGTTCGCTAGATCTGAATATAAAAGGCCGCAGATAAAAGAGAAGTAATTTCTTAAACAGGCTTTTTGCAATAAAAAACCTCATCTTTATTATTATAGTTCAACCACACTGAGTATTTACAAGAAACTCACGGGTTAAGTATAATGCTTTCTACAAAATTTGCAACAGTGTTCCGTGAGTGTGATTTTAAATTACGTAATAGAAAGTGTAGCGTAAAACCATAACTGAAATCGATGAAAAACAACGGTCACCTCGAATGTGAATGTTTTCAATCGATCAACCTGATGTCAGATTGAGATTGATAAAGTCGAAATACGAGCGATAATGTTTACAAAAACAGTCGTATATCTCCAAACAATAGGCTCGTCACCGCAGGCACAGCATCCATTGTGCACGCCAATATTCACCTGTCCGATTCGACCCATTGACCGAATTCACTCGCATCTTTCGAATCGATCGATACTTTCGAGATGGAAACCCAATCTCCCATCACTATAAAACAGTTGAACGTCAAACGAAATGAAATGGCCGTGAACTTCACGATCGGAATCGTTTGTATGAGATTTACGATAGCCCTCTTGATGCAGCCATTTCGTCCCACAGATCGACACAAACAATTGTCGACCGATAAACGATCGGTATTTATTTCTTTCTGATTGGCGACCTCGTTGTTATAAAGGCGTGCGGAAATTTCTTATCCGTAAACAATTTAACCGTTGACACTGTAACCGTAGACAGGTGCGTACAATTTGATTGGCATAAAATTACTAGAAACATTGCAACGGTACATTTTCCGGTGTGAGCGATTAAAACGCAATAAATTAATCTCAGAGCCCACATAGTTGTAGGAAATTTCTTCTACGCTCGAGGAAGCAGTACGAGTAAACGTGTAACCGGAGAAATTACGACTCGATTATGAATCGAGCTTGCGTCAGACGCAGCAGTCGGGGGCAAAAACTTGCGTCTCGAGGGAAAAGCAGAAAATATGACAAGTTAATTTAGATTGAGTGAGTCCGTGAGAGTCGGAAAGGGAGGTGAAAGACAGGCGGAACGAATTGTCTCGTTGTATTGTAGTATTCCAAGATATGGGAGGTGCCGGCGACGGAGCTGTCGGACCAAAGGTCAGCGTGGGTCTGTAAATGTCATCTAATAGACGTGGCGTCTGCCGCGCTAACTGCGGTTGACAAACGACAATGTTTGTGGAAAGTGAAAATGGATAGCAAAACAATACTTCCTTATGCTAATCTAAAGAAACAGCAGTATCCTGCTAATGTTATAAATGCGTAAGTTTGTGTGTATGTTTGTTATTCACGCTCAAACGGCTACACCGATTTCGACGCAATCTGGAATGGAGATAGTTTAAGCCCTGGATTAACACATAGGTTATTTTAATCCCGGAAAAACTGTAGTTCCCATGGGATAATTGAGGTAGCGGGAAAACCGTAATCCACGCGGGTGAAACCGCGGGGCGCTACTAGTAAACTATAATCTGCGCATTTGCGGTCGCTTTGAAATTTCGCATTAAGATTAATATAGAGATAAGGAATATAGATAAGGAAAGTATGATAATATGGGAACTGGCCAAAATATTGATTAAACTTATTAAAAGCGTAGCACCTTAACACAACTTTAGTCAGTTTATTGAATGAAAAAATCTTTACCATCGGTTACTAGGTCAATGTGATCATATTGACACTATTGAGATGAGTGGGCTATCGACTCGACCTCGATCAAGTATTTAGTGATCAGTGTGGTAGAGATAAGGCTAAGCCGCAGTGTGAGAAGTCGGAAGTTGCAACCTGCCTTTCTTCCTCTCCGGAATGCGGTGTGAATATGTAAATACGAGGCTTTTCCCGCTATTGTCATGCTGAATCTTAAACTTACATTAACAAATATTTGAATGAGTACATTATTAATGCACTGATGATCAGTTGTTATAGTTGTTGTGTTTTGTTGTAATTTGGAGGTCGTCCATTTGTTACGTGAGGTGTTTGGGGCGGTGGGTCGAGACATCTCACCAAGGGGAGAGGGGCGGCTCGAAAAATCCCTGAAACTACCGCGCGTAATTTATGATCACACAGGCATGTGTACGCAAAGTTACTATGAACAGACATAATTAAAAGTTTCAGTTAAATTACAATGAAATGCAACATTGTACTGCCCTTCACTCACAATGTACAAGTGCAAGCATTAAAGAGGCGCAGACTATAAATCAAGCAAAAACTTAATTAATCCGACCCGGATCGGAACCCGCACCGCCTTCTTTAATGACAACCGCAACACCGCACGCATCCGAACACAATGCCGTTGTGTAAGTTCCCATGGTTCAACGGTAATGATCTTGATAACGGCAAACATGATGTTACTACTCGATGATGAGATTTTTGTTTTTTATTTTATTTTGTGTAGCGTTTGATCACTGTCTCACTTGATGGTCAGTGACGATAATATAAATAAAAAAATAAAAAATGTTTTTATTGCGTTCACAAAAAATACATTGCATTCACATGGATGAAATCTCCTTTTAAGTAAAAAATACCTGTCATAGGAGATTTCGCTCTTGCCCAGATCTATTTCTTTATTTTACAATATGGTTAATGAATAAAAACAAAGTGTGAGTGTGCGTGTGGTGAGTGTTGGTGTGTGTGTGTGTGTGTGGATACGCGTGTGAGTTTGTGAAGATGTCATGTAAAGAGTGTGAATTTAACGTGACAATACATAGTGACACTGAGCGTTCCACTGAGAACACCAGTCTCTTAAGAGTCTGGGCAACAGATGGACGATGTGGTCAAAGATTTTATCACGCTAGACCTAGAATGCTTACTGGCTCTCAAAGACTGCTGCCTCCCCGCACTACGTGTTTGTAGCGGTTTTTTTTAAGCATGTTTATGTCGTAAAGGAACAAAATCTGAGCACCGCGCAGTATGAATATACGTCATCTTTAGTAAAACATCATTGATTGGTAAGAGTTATCATTTGATGCTCACCTATTCCATCTAGAACTAAATTTTATAAGAATATTAATAATACCATTAGGCTAAATTGTTATTATGCGATTTGACAAAGATAAAACAGCATACTTTCTCATTCAATTGGAAAAAGCAATAAATTTCTAACGGATTTATTTACTCAAAACGTGGCTACACGCACGTCTCCAATTGGATTCCCGGTGTGAGAAATATCAAATGGTATTATAGAAATTCGACATGACAAAAACTATTTGCTTTAGCACTATCCGACGCCGCCACCGCTCCGCCACCGGTGAGCATAACCAAAACAAATTGACTTAAAGTCACACTTCACCCGTGAGATATTACGACACAAATAGTTTTTTTTTTAACATTTAAATACATTACACTCCACAGACTCTGTGGTCCGGGTCATTTTTTTTACATATTTTGTTTACATGTATGTAGAAAATTTTACACAATTTACATAAAGAACACACAATATTTATTTATTTACTTTATTAGAAGACCAACAGCCGTTATACATAATGGATATACTAATACATAGCAGGAGGCCAGTTACAGGTCCTCACGAATAGCAACACTGATTATAACAATTGAAGTAATGGGAACCAGATATATATAGCTTAGGGATAGTTCTATTCACAATACATACGTCACCTACCAGCCCAAACGGAAGACCAGCGATGGTTGTTCACAACCAGCACAACGCTGAGTTTTTATGCTGATTCGTAACAAAGAACTGCAAAACTTTTAGCTGTTTTATTAACGTAGTAATATTTTATGTAATAACTTTGTATATTTTTTTTTGTTACGAATAAATATAATTCTATTCTATTCTATTCTATACATGTACATTATTGTTATTTTTAAGTCTGATTTGCGTACGCATGCAGAGCAGACCGGTGTCCGCAAACAGCACTTGTTCACGAGTTAAAACGCGCGCCAGCCATCGCCTTCTTCAACCGTATTTGTGGGAAGATGGCGACCCGACACACGATGACACCGTGCACCAACACCTATTTACCCAAATAGATTTATACAAACAAAATGAAATATTAAGTTAACTGAAATTTCCTAGGCTTCCATCCTAAGGTCAAGGTTTTCACGCTAACGTGAACATACGAGCAAATAATAATCTTGATGGGAATTAATTTAATAGGCTAAGCGTGTACTTACGCGTTTTGGATATTACGACCCACTATAGTAAAGTCCAGTAATCGTAGTACCTACTTACTGAAAAATTAAACGTTATGGCCGTAGTACCTACCGCCCTGAAGTTGAACGAGGCTTTTAAACAAAGCCGAAACAATTGTCGATCTATGGAAAGCTAAGGTTTTTTATGTACCATGCAAACCATAAACTCTGCCTAGTTTGGGACCTGAAGACCTTGTGTGAATGTTAATTTCATTCATTCATTCAGCATGGCGCAGGGACCCAAAATGAGTCTTGGCCTCCGATAATAATATGTGCCACTTAGTTCGATCTTGAGCCATCTCTTGCCAGTTATCGGCTTGTGAATGTTAATAAATAATAATAATAATAAGACGGGCTGCCTAATGGTAAGCGATCACAGCCGATCATAAATATCTGTAACACTGGAGGCATTACGATACGTTCCCATTTTTGTGAGACTCTGTGTACTCTTCTTTTTCAGAATTCCATATTGTAGCTACTCGGGAATACTGAGGAAGGAAGCTCGTTTATAATTTTGCAGGTGTATGACAAAACCATAGGTAGAATCACACAGTATATAACCATAAGTAAAGAGTGTGTGGATACGCTTTCAAGAGGTGTCGGCTACTGCAGTAGTATAACCGTGATGCCGGAATAAGGTTGAAGAGCTCTTCAGAATACTCCTCGTAGTATATATGTTACAATATTCAATGGAGTATATACGATAATTTACTTTCAAACCGCAAAATTATTTTTAAAAATGGGTTAATAAAAAAACAAAAAGATTTACTTAAAAATCGCTCATATAACGTCAACAAACCTAAACAAAATGTAAATCATTCAGTTTAACAGATAAACTGAATAGTAAAATATAGAATAGGTTGGCAAAACCTACTGAAAAACAATAAATTTATATAAGTTTCCTTCATAAGTGTACAACCTCTTTGCACACGGAAGGGTTATATTTTTAAAAGATTACTATTTAATATAACCTACTGATGAAAACAGAAACAGCAAATAGGTAATTATTGTCAGACCTTCTTTTCGCATTATTTGCAGTGATATTACAATTAATATTACAGTTATGATTGCTAATGATAGTCTGCAAACAACTTCAATAGCGTCAACTTACTTCAATGTTTTCGAACATAACCTCAAACAGTTCTATAAAGATACTGCAGTGTCTTTTATGGTTGACATAAATGCACATTATTTTAACGAGGCACATTCCCGCGCTTATGTTATTGTTAATATCTATCTTTGCACCAGTCAGTATGGCTGTGTAAGCCATACTGACTGGTGCAAAGATATACATTAACAATAACAGAGTCAAAGGTCTGAGTGACCTTTACTGTCCTCTTTTATTGTCATTTATGAAAATATCCAAACCATAGCGGATTCTGTTACATAGTTTCTTTCGCTCAACTTTATGAAGCGGATGCAAGATTCATTTTCAGATACAATATAAAAGCAAATTACTCGTCAACTATCTTCTTAATTAAAACTTCAATGGCTTGGCGTGGCAGTCCATATCATAGTGGAACTGAAACGCGGTCTTGAACCCGTTAGGTATTATTCAGCTGAAGTGTCAGTATAGGCAGAGTACACATCACTAAGGCTGCGTTTCAATTTGGGCTCACAGTGCACACGTTCTTACGTAAGGATTTGGCTGTTCCGAGATGAATTTAGTACTGACAGTGCTGACGCTTGTAAGCAAATCGGAACAGCTTTTTGTGTGTGAATGCACGCGAGTTCTTTAAATGTCAGTTCCCATTAAATTCATTTTAAATCATTCTCTTCCGTACTTCATAGGCACTAAATGGGTCATTTTTTTCTAATATATAAAATAACGTTTTTAATTTTTTGTGGACGAACTACCAATTTTTCGACAGATTCTCATAATGAGTCAGATGTTTGACTCTCAGTGCATAGTTATTTATCTATGTGTTTGACAGCGCTCACACTGCCCTACGTCGTACTCGTGAGCGTTCTAAGCACAGGATGATGACGTCATGGATAACGTCATATCCATTTTGTGTGCAGCTGTCAGTGCATTTTGGAATGACTTTAAGCACGCTCTCTATGCTCAAAGTGCTCAAAGCTCAATATGAAACACACCCTAAAACAATAGGGATTGAGGTCTCTAGACCTCGAGTGAAGACTAGGGAGAGAAGCGCAGAGTACGTTCAACAACAAGAACAGAGGACCTGAAATATATTGCAAGAGCGATCAGTAAGGATGACTTTCGATTATCATCGGCTGGAATCATTCCAGTTGTCAATAATGTGTAAATGGTTATCAGGCGAAACAATGTTTGCTAATTCAGTACCAGCTGCTAAACATGAACTAAACAAAACTGCAAATGGCTGCAGTAATTGTTTACATAATAATTTGTATTGTTTAGTAAATAATTTCAATAATATTAAACATCGTAATGGTAGCAAACAGCTAATAACGTGTTTTCGGTTTCAAACCTTGATAAGAACATTCAACTTCTGATGTAATAGAATTTTTGGTCCATCGCATTCATGCTATTTTTATACTGCAGCGAAGATCTAGCGTAGTAATAGTAAGATTTTTAGATCTAGCGTATGATCACTATCTCACTTGATGGTCAGTGTCGATGTGGTCAAGGATGTTATCACACTAGACCTAGAATGCTTACTGGCTTTCAAGGACTTCAGCCTAGACACACTATGTGTGTGGAGACAATTTTTTTAAACTTAAAGATAGCTACAAGGCGGGCACTCGAAAGTACCCTGTAACCATGTTCGGAATTCGATAACGGTGCTACCTTCACTAGAAGCTCAAGCCATTGTTGAAGATCCAACCAGCGTCCGTCAGTTTGACAACCGATGGTCCCACCGCTGAACTATCATGGCTTTATCGCTATCGCTATATCGCCTTTATCGCCCGCTAGGCGGAACTTACGTTAAAACTTTGAAGGAAGGACAGCTACTTGTGGGAATTTATACGGTCAATATCCCTACAGATGGTGACCATAAAAAAAACAGACTAATCATTTGGACTACTTGTTAAGTGCTACTATAGTTTAGTATCGAAAGCGACAGGGAAAGTATTCTGTACTTACGGGTTCAAGTCCCTTTACTGTAGGTAATAGTTACTCGATATGTTGCCCATTGTTACATTATAATAATGTAAGGTGTGAAAGTAAATAATTTTTTTTAACAAAAAATGCAACCGACTTCAGCAATCAAAGGTGTGAAATAACTTGTTGAAGTCGGTACCATGATAGTTCACACAAAAGTCAGAAATCAGAAATATTTATTGAACAACTGTGTGATATAAAAATAAAGATGTTACAATTTAAAATAGTTTCAACAACTATCATCACAATATTGTGCTCATGGTACCACCTTCGACAAGTTATTTCACACCTTTGAGTGTTGAAGTCGTTTGCATTTTTTGGTAACAATTTTTTTTCACCCTCTTCAGTGACGTTTGCTACTCACGGGATCAATTAATTGTCATTGTGTGTTCTGCGATGTCTTCAACCGTGACAATTATATCATCAAGATACGCGTAGCACTTTTCAGTTATTGGAGTATAACTCAAAAACAGCTTGTCCGATTTTGATGAATTGAATTGGACCACCACGGAAGTATACTTTATCTAACAAAAAAAAAATCATCAAAATCGGTTCATAAACGACGAAGTTATCCGCGAACACGGTTAAAAAAAATCACATATATACGGTCGAATTGAGTAACCTCCTTTTTTTGAAGTCGGTTAATAATACCTTTATTATTTTTTTTGTAATTCATTACAATCAAAAGTTCCGACAGTTAAGTTGTTTAGAAAAAAAAACACCTAAGCAAACCTTTCAAATATCCAATTTGCCATCAATTTAGTAAATGGCAGATCTTGTTTTGGTTCAAACGTGACGGTTCAAAAAGGTCGATCGGGTGAAAGTTCAGCTACTGGCACCGGACCGAGAGCAATCTGGGGGGAAACTGGAGGTAGCTTGATGCAGTCAATGGGACCAGAGTCTTTGTTGAGATGCCATTGTTGTCGATATTGAAAGTCGAGATTAGCGGTAAATGCTTATTCTCACCGCCTTTGAACGTTGGGAGAAATTATCGTACGACATTAACTTGAGCCAGCCCGAAAAAAATTTATATCTCAGAAGTAATCATAAAATTTTGTACGTTTTATGACGACTACTTGCAACAGTGTCCATTAGTAAAGATTTGGTAACATAGTTCTACGAAATCAATTGACGGTCGCCGTGGCGCAGTGGTCAGTGTCAGTGACATAACTTCTGTGTCTCCGGGACCCTGGGTTCGAATCCCGGCAGGGGCAAACATTTGTGCGATGAGTGTAGATGTTTGTCCCGGGTCTTGAGTGTTTGTGTGCTGAGATTGTGTTTGTCCATGCCTCCCGCGACACCGGGAAACCTAGTGCCCGCACTAGGATTCCCTGTGTCGTCTAAGTGTGATTAAAAAAAATGACGTCAGTGGAGACATTAATATATATCTGTTTTTTGAATTGTTTGGTATCTATAAAAGAGCATTTTAATCATGTAAAAATATTGTAAGGTATATCTACAACGTAACCCTCAAATCTCTTTAAAGTAATTTGGATTCGTAGAAGTTACACTTACCTCATATATTTAAAAAAAGAATGAATATTAAAGACTTACCTGCAGCACACGACGTCATCTCTGTGATGAGACCTTCGAGGTCTGGTGATATGAGACGTTCCTCGTCTTCTGAATGCGTGTAGTCCAAAGCATGATATATGACCAGGGCTAGATTCACCACCACCTGTAACAAGAGCAAATAGAACTTTGAAGTGGTGAACTTAGAGCTTACTATTGATGCACCGATATATCGATTGATTTTGGAATAATTTAATAACGCGTAAAAAAACTATATGTATATAATATAGAGTATAGGTAGTATAATTATTTGTGGTGTCAACATTGACGTAAATACTTTTCAACTTTTACACAAACATATCAGACAATTACTTATATAAGTACATGATTTATATATACTAGTACATGGAAATAGCTTATCTAAAGTTTGCAGTCAATTTAAAATGATTCATGTAATGTACGTGTTTCCCAGCCGTGTCCTTAACACGAGGGGAGATAAGAGCTGCGAGCATAGTCGAGAATTTTTATCGATACAATATTTATTACACTGGAGATATAATATAATCGAAAAAAATACACTGCAAAATAATAATGCATGGACAAGCGTAATTTTAAATTTCACATGTATAATGTTTAAAACGTACCTAGACAGCATAATGAGTGAAAACCTTGTTTCAATGTGCGTGAAACATTACATTAGTTACAAACCATACATTTCCACGGGCTAGTCATTTTGTATTCGAGTACGTACGTTACGTATATGGTGTCAGTAAAGCTGCGCAGTACAGATAAGTATTTAACTGACAGAGCAGTATGCAGTTTGCTGCAGCCTACGTACGTTTAGATAAGGTCTACATTACTTTAAATTACCTAACATTCTTACGGTAGCAGCATACGTAATATCGATTAAAATACACATGCATTATTTGAAAATCTTGTCATTTTTTCTCAATATAACTAATTTTGACTGGCCGGTTGGCGCAGTTGGTAGCACTCTGCCTTCTGAGCCGCTGGTCCCGGGTTCGATTCCCGGACAGGTCAAACATTTGTGTGTATGAACATGTCTGTTTGACCTGTGTCTAGGTGTGTATATGTATATAAAAAAAAGTATATATATAAGTATGTATTTAAGTATATATATCAGTCGTCAGGTTGCCATAGTACAGGCTCTGCCTAGTTTGGGACCTGAAGACCTTGTGTGAATGTTAAAAATTAAAAAAAAAAAAAAAAAAAAAAAAAATTCGATAGCGGTTGAAAAAAGAGGATTTATGTACTTTCATAATATTTCATATAAAAGTGGGGTAACCATCGGACTGCAGCTCAACGCTGTACTAATACATAATAATATGTGAAGGTGATCATAAAATAAGATATGGAGATGAAGACCTCAATATACACACTATTGCTATATACTTTAAACTAAGCCCAATAAACTAAGCGCTGCGCTAATCGCGCCTCTCATTTTTCATTACATGATTATCGAAAAAATGGGAATTCTTATAAAGTATAAAAGATTTCCCAAACTCCAAGAAATATCATTTATCAAGCATATGTAAAAAAAAATGGACCATAACAAATGAACCCTTTCAAACCAGCTAGTAATGCATAACAATCTTAGCCAGTCAATGAACTAGATATCGATAAATCGATCGAACGGATGTAGGTCTCAAGTGTCATTATCCGAGCCACTAGACTTACTCTTGCATAACGTGACACAACTGACACACCCGCAACGCACGGCAATACGGCACAAACGATGAGCGGTTGATACTAATATTGAAATCGATAAGTAAACTCATCATTTTATGCAGTGTCACATCACTATTACAAATTATTTATTTATTTAAAATACGATTTCGTGCTTGAACCCGTTTTTACAATGAAAACTAGCGTGGTGTAGCGACATTTTTAATTTGAAAAATTGTAATCACTCGAAAACAAGCTGATAATTTTCGACTATAGTTGTAATTAACCAACTTCTTTACGTAAACGTTTCGCGCATGTGGTAGCTTTTCAAATAAGTATCATTCTCTCACTGTTGAATCAAGCTTCAATATGAGAAGGCCCAGAAAAGGATTACAAAACACGTGTATATCCCAAGGATCCTCTCGCCCGCACCACACATGCGTGCACCATGACTATCAGAGTCACAGACCGTGTCGGCCGGCGCCGGCGCAGGCGCCCATTGTGCTACGTTGGGCAACGCTCTCAATGCAACCGCTCCCGTGCACTGCACACTCCATTAACCCACGTTTAGCAATAAGATCGATGTGCTACTCACGTGAAAAGCTGAAGAAAGACTGAATGATTCATTGAAATTGGGAGAAGTTATGATGCATCTTTACGCGGCAAAAGCTACGAGATTTTCACATTTTGTAATCGAATCTATTTTAAAAAAGTATTATTAAATTAATTAGTTGAAAAAACAAGCTAATTACTGAAAATGAATATAACGTCAACATCCAGTTACAACTGCCTAGTGAATTAAATATTATTTGTTAAAGTTTTAAAAGTCTTGAGCTATTATATTATAAGAACAAAAGCCCTTAGTCGAGGAACACAAAATGTGACAAATTTACAAGAACATGCCAATACAGCATTGTATTCTGTAGTTGTTCTACAATATATATATGCAAAAGTCTTACAATATAATATTAAAGTAAGAAATACAATACAAATCATAGTGACCATTAGTTCAGAAATAACTTATCGTATCGACAGTACATCTCACATATGCTTATTGTATGCAAATATCGTGTGAACGTAAGATATCAATGTGATCGTAGAGTTGCGTAAACGGACGCAACAAAATTTTGATATTTGTATTTCAATGCTCCTAATTCTGGGCTATTTCTATTTGCGCAAGTAAAATTCCTCTATCTCCTTACAAAGCTATTTCAGATTTTAGACGGGTTATTGCCTACGAATCGCGGGTAGTTATAGTTGGCACCAAATAAGTGCCAAATAAATGTATAAACCACTTTAGCAAATAACTAGCGTCCGCCCCATGCGAAGCCCGTTCCAGCAGTGAGAGATTTTTTCAAATCGGTTCAGTAGTTTCGGAGCCTTTTCAATGCAAACTAAAAATCAAATCTTTTCTCTTTATAATTTATAGATTATAACGAAATCTACCTTTGCTTCACCTTCAAATACCTTTCAAGTTTTGTTTTACTTAAAACAGTAATATTTTACACATTCTTCAAATGAACTAATTAATTAAACAGTAGATAATATAAATTAGGTAAATCTTCACTACAATCTGACAGATAAGTTAGGAAATATCCGTGAAACAATCGAGTTACAGTTAAAAACAATAGCGAAGTAATGGTTACCGCGAGGCTTCCCCGAGTTCATTATGGGTATGGAATACGATATGAGGGGAACCCGTATATCGTATTCCATACCCATAGAGTACCCCCTTGAAAGTAGTGAATAATTACACGAAGCGTTTGGCTTCCACTTTCTTAATGCGTACTGCCAAGGAATGGAACTCGTTGCCCGAGTCTGTGTTTCCCGATATGTACAATCCTGGAGTCTTCAAGTCGCGAGTGAATAGGTACCTTCTAGGTTTGCGTGCTAAATCCTAGACAGCGTCATCACTTAACATCAGGTGAGACAGTTGTCAAACGCAAACTTATAATAGTAAAAAAAAAAAAGAAAAAAAAAAAAAATTACAATTTAATCATTTAGAAACAATCGTGTTATTAAATAAAGCCCAATGTACAACCAATAATAACGATCGCTTGTTATTATTGGTTGTTTATTGTTATATAAATCTTTGGCTACATTGTAGAAACTAAACAAACTATTTAAAGTACAGTTATAGAACAAAAAATATTCGAAGCAGAAATAAACGTTTAAAAATGGTAATAAATATTTAGCATAATTATGAGATATTTTGGCTGTCATAATTAGGCAAAATCATGAGGAAGTCTGATACATTATTCATAAATTACCTAAATTTTAACCGTATATGATATATATGATGACCTTGGTTGATACAATTAGAAATGCTTAAGTTTAAGTTTTGTACAAAGCCATTAAAATAGAATCAGAGAGCACTACCAAAGATGTTGCCATAATTAATTATCTAGATAAATATAAAGTAATACACGGCGAAATGCATCTCCATCTTTTTCAGGCAGCGTAGTAATTTTTTCGCCCTTAAAAACTTTATGCTGTCGGGGCTAGTTCCGAGCCGGCTGTAATGCAGACGGTAATGGTGGTGAATGAGAGAATTGGCATCCAGGTCTAGGTGACAGCTTTAGACCTGGGTACCATCATTCTCTTATTTAAAGAAATTCATAAACAATGCAATAGTAAAACAAATGTTTTGTGTTAACTTGGTATTCCGCAAAAATAACAATAGTTACTCGATTGATTTGTAAGTAATTGCATTGCGGTAGAAATTAGATCTGTGTAGTCAATACAGTTATACTCCAAGTAGAATAGTGAAATTAGCAAAAACGACAATTCCTTAACGATCTACTTATGAGAAATGTGTTTAGTTGAATTCGTACCCTGGAGTGCTATCACAACGTCTTAAAACTAAATTGTCGTGTTGCAAGAACTCAGGCTCTAAAATACGTACATTTTACCAGAAACAATACAAAATCGTAAAAACAAATATAAACAGTGGAATTTCATCACGCGATGGTCAACTTGGAAGTTCAATTCAGAGCACGGATGCTGTTTTCGCTTTCCCGTAACTTCGTGATTCGCTCGCGCCTTAAGTGTGTTTTTTATTGCTGCGTTTAATTATGATAGATGAACAGTTATTGCTACCTTCCAAAGAGGTAAAACTGCACCTTTATTCATTGGCGTTTAATATGATCCACCTCTTAAGTAAATATATATTTTATATTTTTTTATTTATTTATCTGAGAAATTTAATTAAAAGAGTACATAATATTATTTAATAAAGATAATACTTTTAGTTTATGAATAGTCCGCGATTAATTACTTACATTCTTTTAATATCCATTATAACTAAATACCAGCTTATGCTCGCGACTTCTTCCGCAAAGGTAATTAAAACTGTTTTATTTACTTGTATAAATGTAAAGGTGATTATTAATATATTTTTGAGCCCGTAGGTCATCTGTAAAGTACATATAATTTGTAATATTTTAAATCAACATGCTTCTGGATTTGTTCCACCCTCTCTACATATAAACACCCATGCCTCTGTAATGTCAACGGCACCTGTTAAGCCCATAATTGTGACTAAAAAAAACGTGTGACACACGAGGACTGCCGCGGTAAGGCTATTGCATAGCACTTTTTATCATCTTATGCAATTAACATATTAATAACTTATGCAGTAACGCCGATACAACCAATGCCACCTAGAGGCGAGTTGCTGAACTAAACAGACAAGCGTGATATTTCAAAAAAGTCGTTAAAAGTTCTGCTATTCATCGATAGATGGCAAAACTAAAAAGTATCACCGCTGTGCCGGTCGGAGTGGGGGGTGTTAGGTTATTTTCGTTACGGAATTTCTGGATTCGGTCTCCACGCTCTAGGCCCGCGATATAAGCTATGCAATAGCTTAAAAATAAAATAAAAAACATCTATTAACGATTATGGTCGCTAGTTGTGTGGCCGGTTGCCTGCACTGTATGCGTGTGTAGACTTCATATAATTTATGTAGATGTATCAATCGAGCGGTGGCGGAGGCCTGTGGGAAAGCTTGCCTATCTCATCGTTGCAAGCTTCTTTGGTGGTACGGCTAATGTCTTACAGTAAATCTTCCTTTTATAAGAGTCAGCATAAACTAGCGTTGATGGTAGCGATGTCACATTTTCTACTCAAAGTTAATGTGTGCTGTAAATTGACTTAACTGATGGAGTTGGTTGTGGCCTTGCTGGACCAAATATTGGTAGAGAATGTATGTGTAAGGCGATGAATGTAAATGAATGCTTTCTATAATATTCGATATTTTTTTCACCTCCATTGTTATTTTGTATTGTTACATAAGACCACAGTAAGACTGAATTATCACAACGTTGAAGTTGATTTTTATCCGACTTCAAAAAAAGGAGGAGGTTCTCATAACAAACGGGTATGTTATTTTTAATGATTGTTGTTTATTTTAAAGCTGGTGCTTCCCGTGCTGTCTCATTTAAATTCTATCAAAATTTGTCAAACAGTTTTTGAGTCACACTCCAATAACTAAGTGCTAACTCCAATCAATAAGTGTTATGTATATATGTAGGCGACATACGACATTATAATGTCGTCCACGTATACGTATATGCGGGTAAAGAAATCGGTGAACATACACAATTATTAAATTAATTATTATTAAATATTTATCCCGTGAGTAGCAAAGTTCACTGAAAAGGGTAAAATAATTATCAATGTGTATAGGGTATAGAGAGGTATAGGTCCCTAAAAACGCACTCCAAAACGCAAATGCCGGAACCCATATATATATATATATGGGTTCCGGCATTTGCGTCTAAGATTAGCGTCGCTAATCTTAGACGCTAGAACCTAAGTAGTTTTTCAGACGAACAATGTAAATTGCGGGGAAAGTACCTAAAACGTGCTGGAGGCATCTTTGCGTAACTTTCCTAAAGATTCCATCCTAAACAATATTATCTATTATTTTACACATTTAAATAATAATAATTTGATTCACGACATAGAAGACTAGACATTATTTGAAAGGAAATAAATGTAAGTGCTTTACAAATTTGATAAATGATTACTGTTTATAAACAACGTTCATTCATAAATACGTAATGTAAAGACTTAATCACATTCCTTATTTCGTGTGCGTTTCCATTGCCTGTTGTAATTAATATGTGTTTCAACATAGATTATTTCACAAAGAATTGACGTTATTATCGGGATATTTACTATGTCGCAACGCATGCTATTTTCGTTTCTCGATATTTGGGCACCGTTGCATGCGCCATGTTTACGAGGAATACTGAAGTTACTGCGGGTAGGTATTACTAAGACGATACTTAGCGGTCCACCCTCATTGTTTCACTTTTGCTGCGTTTATCCGTATTGTCAATGTCACTATAACAAAACTGACACAAAACTCGAATTTTAAAATACTTTAAGGATGGAAGAAAATACTTTAGTTTAAATAATATGTTACGAAAAGTACCGTGCTTCTAAAGCGAGCCGGATCGGTCAGTTACGGTTGTTTTATTTCAAATGCTTCATTAATTCAGTAACTCGTAACAGTGTTCACGGAACATCTTAGATAAAAGATTTCCATGATCAGCAGAGAGCACACATAACAATTTATTAGAAAAATAATTATACAAAAAAAGGCAGAAACATGCTTTTCTTCTTTTTTTTTTTACATTCACACAAATGTTTGACCTGTCCGGGAATCGAACCCGGGACCAGCGGCTCATAAGGCAGAGTGCTACCAACTGCGCCAACCGGCCAGTCAATTCTTCAGCTTTGATCTAAACATGTCAATGGAAACAAACACAAAGTCACTGACACAGTGGAATGGTCTGAGCACGCGCATCCATTGACACACTGATTTAATAGACGTTTACACACTGAATTATCGTCAGCTTGTAAAGTGGCTTACTATCTGATACAGTAATACAAACATTGAGTAGATGCTATTTAGACGAGTGGCTTCTGTCAATAAGTATATGCTAATAAACGATGTAGCAAGTCTTTGGGTTCACATATTTAAAAATGGAAATCAGGAAATATTATTGCATTATCCATTGTTTTTCAATAGTATTTTTTATTGTTTTACATACATTACTTTCGTCAGATATCATATGAGTTGTTATTGGTAAAATTATGCTATTAAATTAGTAGATTAGTTTTACGCCGTGAGATTCGGTAACATTATGATAGTGGCTGCACTGAAATGAATAACAAAAATTAAGTTCACAAACTCATAAGGTTTCCTCTCAAAGGATTTTTTATTTAACTACCAATTAGAATATACTTGATTTCAATATAATTTTAGAGAGCCGGGATATAAAATAAAATGTGTTCAGTTCAATGTATTAGAATGAATCTACATTCGCCAGCGAAGCTAGCTGTGAGCGGGTCAGCTTGAAAGAAACAATTGCGACATCTCAAGTTGTCGCGTATTATCGTATAATATATGTATAAATAATGTAATTTATTGTTTCTTATGAGGCTCACTAATTACTATATAAAATGGGAAGTTGAAACTAGTAGTTGATATTTATGTGTTGTGATAAATGATAATAATATCAATTACTTCAATTTCTTTTGTTGTAGAAATAGTAACGCTTACACTGCTGACACTGATATATATCTAAAGCGTACAAACAGAACACATGTATTATTTCTACTATTCCAATTTCAAACCCTGTTCAATAGTACAACGATGACCACCATAGATAACCCTTCACTCTCCACAGTTCACTCGGTCACAGGCCCCGGGGTCTCACCGACCCTTATATGGGTTAAGAGAAAGTATATTTTGTTGAAAGTGGAGTTTATTAGAAGTCTATGGATATGGACTGATGTGAAATTGAATTGATTGAGTATCCCAAATAGATCGAGTGCTATAGATTTGAGGCGTATAGAGAGGAGAGAAAAGGTGGCCATTCGAAAATATCGGTTTGGTCGCCTCTTATATTATAATCAACCATAAGTGTTGTCGTAAGGTCTGGTTCAAAGTAATGAAAGTGAGAGCTTCTCTTAGATATTATGGAGTGCAAAATATGACTCGTCATAGATAGCAATGATTGAAAGTTAACCTTCCTTTGAGACTTGGCTTATCTTGCCGGGAAGTACACCGGGGATAAGGCAGTATAAGGTCGTCGTTGATTTCCCCTTTTAGCCGGAAGGAAGTAGCGACATTACTTATCTTCGTGTAAGGTGTATGTTAGCTGATAACAGGATAACTGATAAGTACCTATATCGCAATGACCAAGTAACAATTAAGAAGTTCTTGGTGTTGTTTTTAACGAATAGAACACCACTTCGTCGCGTCGCGTCTTCTCTGATACTGATGAATCACTCGAACCACACAAATCGACATAGGCCGAGCATAGGGCTCGCCCTATGTCGGTTTAGTAGGGCATTTGACATTTAATGTGCTAACAGACTACGGAAATAACGCGCTGTCTCATTGAATCTAGAATTGAATCAAGATTGATTCAATATGGACGAATTAAAAATAGCGGACTACCAAAGCTGTCAAATTCACCAATTGTGAGCCGATCATATTGCCATATTGAATAGTAGACTTAGGCCCCTGTAAGTTGACTGACTCTCACAGACAGGACCCTGAACACGCTGTGTGTATGCTAACAGATTTGCAAACTTGCGGATACAAAAAAGTACCTATACCACCATGCCACCTAGCCCTAACATGTTCGCCTACAAAGTTATTTGTAATCTTAAAACTTGTCTTATGCTTCTTCATGCTGGAAGAATGTCTAATAATTTAAGCGAAATGTAAAATGGAGACCTTATTTTTAACACTACTGACCTCCCCACCAGGATAAGATAGAAAAGCGGAGCTAAAGGAACATGTACGAATTCAATCGTAATTTTCATATAACACATTCTCAGCTGAGGTCGTCTGCGGAGCTCTCAATTGGCCTAATGCAATAGGAGCGACCCTCGCCTCCCACCCACTGCCTGTGGATAATTAATTTGATTTGTCGCCCAATACGAGATGATTGGTCGCTACAACATTGTATATAGGATGAGTTAATCTGTTTCTAAATTTGAAATTGTATATTACATCTTGTACAACTCATACTAGCCCGGTAGCGCTAGACCATTTTAGGGTTCCATGTTAAAAAAAATCTAAAGTTGCTGATTTTTTTACATCGGTAGTATAATATGCAAAAAATTAAAAATTCGAATTTTCGAAACCTCAAAACCTATCGCTACCATACTGTGAAGGTAGGTTGAGAATCACTGAACGCTTTAAAAACTTAGCCATTATATTTTATGTATTTGGTGAAATATAACACGACAAAGAAGCTGACAGCCTAACAATGGTAGGTAATTATATATTTATATAGACATCTGTAACACTTTGAGGATTACGCAACTTTGTCAATCCTTTGGATTATCTGTTAACTCTTCTATTAAAAACCCCCATGTTCTTTCATTGAATTATAACACCTTAGTACGACAAATCTTCCATCAAAAGCATACGCGCCTAAGTACGACGAAAATACTTAAGACAGAAACTGCAACGACAATTTTTTTTTTTGCCTTATCGTATTCCGCATGCCTGTATTTATTAACTTTTTATTTATCATTTTGTCAATTTACAACATCATCATTATCATTACAGCCGTGACAACCCATCAATCAATTTTGTATCTTTCTCGCATCAAATTTATCAAAACTGAACAATACTGAACATCCTTTATGCATTGTTGTTTTTACTTCACTAATTTAAACGAATTGACCTAAACCTACATACGAGTAGGTACGACACACCACTACAGTCCATCGACATATACCAGAGAATAGATCCATCTTTGAATTAAATACAACAAGAAAATATTAATTATACCTACTAGTTATCATTGAATACATTAAATAATATGGGATCGCGTATTGCGCCCTAATAAGGTCTCATTTTTGTACAAACACTTTTTATTTTTTACAAAGTCTCGCTAACCGCGCCTCGCGGTTTCACCTGCTTGCGTTATATCATAGAGATTCTTAGGTTTTCTAGGATAAAAACTAGTTTGTTTTATGCAAACATATTTTAGTACGCTCAGGCGCTGGCAACAAACACACTAACACGCACGCACAAACTTTCGCATTTATAGTAGTATAGTATAGTTTTTTTTTTTTTTTTTGTAAAAAGTTACGATGTAAAAAAAATTATTTACAATCCATTTGATAGGCTTAGCGTGTGCTCATTATTATTTGGCCTTATGATAGGTAGCCACCGATCATTCATCAATTCATTTAGTCAAAGGTTACACTAGGCCGAAAAACTTGATGGCACTCAACAAAAGCTGCTTGAACAAACAAACTATCTTATGTCAAATAACAAAAACAGTGATCCGGTAACGAAGAAATATGAATCTAGCATGACACCACTTGAATACATTACATAAAAATACTACGCCGCCAAGTTTAAAAACAGACACACGGAACTGTCCTTAAACCTAGTCAACATTCTACCTGATATCACCTTCGAACACACCGTCATTGAAATCTCAAGTGAGATAGTGATAATTAGCAAACTATATTATAGAGAAAACAAAAACGATAAACTTTCGACAACAACAATAATTAAATCGAGTGACAGGGGTTACTCGATTTATTCTAAGATGATTTGAAAAATATAATTTATAAATATTGAATTTATTTAATCCAGATATCATAATTTACGTAGTAAAAATTTATCATAAGCAAGCAAATATTATATTAAAAGATGAAAATCACCTTACATTATCATTTTCTCAGACTGTATTCAAACCACGAATATGAGGAAAAATACCTTGTGACTGATGTGAAAACATTTCATTTCCAGGGATGTCTCATAAATGTGTTCGAACAGCACCTGATAAATATTCAATAGGACATAACTCTGGGTGCTGCAGACTGGTAACTATGCGTAGACAACCCTGAGTAGGCAGCTGATGTTTGCACAATGGCATGTGATTGAATGGCGAATGTGAAATATACTGTTGCTGAATGGAATTGTTTAGTGACTCGTTGTGACAGGGAGACAAATTAAGGTCTAGAAATGCGTTTGACTAATTTCGTCAGGGAAAACCGAATCCAACTAACGGACAAAGGCAAAAAAAATTTTATTAAAATGACAATAATTCAGAAAATTCGAATGCGTGTGAATTAACATCTAAGTTTTTTGTGCTGGTGAATGTACGAAACTAATGGAGTAATAGATTTTACTATTACTCGAATTTATTTTAGTCTGCACTATATTCTAGACAGACTGAACACCTTCCGGGAATAATCCAGGTCTTGAGTACTCTTAACAGCAAAACGAGAGATAGCAAGAGGTATATATAATTACAACCCATTATTTAGTGAATTCAGTGACAAATGCTCCTAACAGTGTAGTGTCCACTTAATTCTGATCTTAAAATGCATGTCAAAAATATGATTTACCCGATACCTGATTTTTATCCAAATCTTCACCTCTTTTGATTCAGTAGTAAAACACTTTTCTGAAACTTAAGACTTTCTAGAGACCGAGAAGCCTAAAATTGTTTGGATCTAAGTGCGTTCGGCAAGGACTAAGACTGCCACCTAAATATTATTTAAAAAAAACATTATTATATTTGTTTATGTTATTATTATATGTCTTTTGTTTGTTTTTGAATACTTGTGCGTTCGTGATGCCAGTCAATGAGTTCCTACTGAAAATCAGCGCGAAGGTTGTCAAATCCTCGCATAACGCTGAGTAGGGACTCATTTCTGGCATTACGCAACACTACAATATATATTATAGTATTATTTAGTTTTTTGATAGGGAATGTTCTATAATAATTGTAAATGATATCTATGTTTTGCCTAAATGCGCCCTTCTTCTTTTGTATTAACTAATATTTATTTATTTATTTACTTGTTTAGTCCAACCATAATGTATATAAATCTATGTATTGTATGTAGTGTTGTTTAAGTCAGTAATAAACAATTTTCTTTCTTTCTTTTTCTAAATTTGATATTTTGTTTCAGTTTTCTTTCATACACATTAATGACAAGCAAACGCATATTAATATATCCACTTCTCACACAATACGTACAGTAAGATACATTGATTTTCGTATAACTAAACTAAATTGCAAACTCGACACCGTGACTTTCCGCCATAAAGCCCGGCATATATTTTGTTCTAAAAACAATGCATGTTGTTCAGTGCTCAGTTATGCGAGTGAGGACAGCGAATGGCGCGCCACCTAGCGGAAATGGAGAGTGTCATGTAAATGAGCTGATGACGGCAGAATGGACCGTCGACAGCGCCGATGTTTCCTGATGCAAATTGTCGCACAAGTTTCGTTACACTCACTCGGTGTAAGTAATAGGCGAAAGTGTTTCTGTGTCATAGATCAGAGATTGACTTAGCTATTCGGTGTTAATAGCGATAACTTGTCTCAGATTATATACCATTGTTAAGTAAGTAATAGAGATTGCGATAGTCTTTACAGCGAATATTTTTATAGTGCAAGCACACTACTAGTTGCTTTTTACCGACTTGAACAAAAGGAGAAGATTCTGAATTGGTCCGTATGTTTTTTTAAAATTTATTTTTGTTTGTTACCTCTGAACTTTGGACTGGTTGAACCTATTTTGACGATTTTTTTTATATAATGATGATGTGGTTAAGTTGGAATCATGCTAGACATAGAATGTTGCCTAGCTCACAATAACAAACAAACAAAAAAAGACAGCTTGAACGCATTCCGATTTTTAGTGTTTTTGGGACAGTTTTTCAAAGTTAGGTATGAGTAGTTTGGTACTAGCCATGCTAGTTTGGTATTATGGTGGGAGGGTACTTCTGTATCCTCGCAGATATTATGTGTGACATACTATAGATTTCATAACGTTGTTGTTTACACCAAAAGCTTAAGAGCAACATTTGTCGTACCAACCTATTTTGTATATGCCTGAGTTTCCTGAGTTTAAGTTTTTAAACTGGACATGAATTAACATACTCGTAGTTCAACGTCAGGCTTTGCCTGCAAAATCATTAATGTGAGGAGTTATTACCGAATTTTTATTTTTTATTTTTTTTATTTATTAACATTCACACACGGTCTTCAGGTCCCAAACTAGGCAGAGCCTGTGCTATGGTAACCTGATGACTGATATATATACTTATATACATATACACACCCAGACACAGGTCAAACAGACATGTTCATGCACACAAATGTTTGACCTGTCCGGGAATCGAACCCGAGACCAGCGGCTCAGAAGGCAGAGTGCTACCAACTGCGCCAACCGGCCAGTCAAAAATGTTGGTATTTAGTAAAAGCGTTATATTTTTAGAATTATACTAATTCTTGTTCAAAATTCAGTTCAAAAATATAGCAGAAAGCCCAGAAATAATAATAATAATAATAATAATAATATTATTATTATTATTATAGAAATTATAGAATTATATAGCGTATTATAGAACGTGCTTGTGAACCTATCGAATCCATGGGGCCTGTTTTAATTGACCCCGTTGATATAAGTTGTGCAATCCGTACGACACAGAACTGGAAAAGTCCTGGACCGGACGGATTGCATAACTTTTGGATAAAATGGATTCGATGCTCACACGAACGTTTGGCAATACAATTCCAGGAAGCACTCGAACTCGGTTCTCTTCCAAATTTTATGACCACCGGTGTCACCTTCCTGCTCCACAAGTCCGGTAGTACCACGGAAGCTAAAAATTACAGACCCATCACGTGCTTACCTACGATGTATAAGCTCCTTACATCAATTCTTAGAGCAAAATTAAATTCGCACATATGTGCAAACAACATTTTGGCCACCGCTCAGAATGGATGTAGGGTTGGGTCCCGTGGTACTAAGGAGCTCCTTCTCATAGATACGACCATTTGCCAACAAGTCCGGCGGAACAAAGGAGCTCTCTCAACAGCCTGGATCGACTACAAGAAGGCCTACGATTCAATACCTCATTCATGGCTACAAAGGATTTTAGAGTTGTACAAAATTGATGCAACTCTAAAATCATTCTTAGGCGCATGCATGAGGCAGTGGACCACAGTCCTTCGTCAACCAGGCAGCGGAGATAGCTTCTCTGGTCCACAGGACTTCATAAAAATAGAGCGAGGTATCTTTCAGGGCGACAGTCTGAGCCCTTTGTGGTTCTGCCTAGCACTGAACCCTCTCAGTACTTTACTAGAGGATTCAGGTCTAGGCTATCGACTTCGTAGAGAGAGTGAGGTCATTTCACACCTCTTGTACATGGATGATCTCAAACTGTTTACACCGAAACGCCAGGATTTGATGGAGTTGCTAAAAATCACGGAAGTTTTTAGCAACGCTATCAAGATGGAGTTCGGTGTTGATAAGTGTGCGGTCATGCATGTGCAGCGGGGGAAAGTTGTAAATTCATCAAATTTACAACTCTCTGAGACAATGTCTCTCAGATCTCTCTCAGAAGTCGAAACCTACAAATACCTTGGTATGTCAGAATCATTGGGTATCGCGGTAGGGGATATTAAGCGTTCGGTGAAGGAGCGCTTCTTTTGCCGTCTGACAAAAGTACTGAAAAGTCATTTGTCGGGTGGCAATAAGGTGCGTGCCTTCAACGGATGGGTGATGCCCCTACTGATGTACTCTTTTGGCATATTAAGGTGGACTCAGACTGAGCTAGACGCCTTAGATAGAAGGCTTCGTCAAATGCTCACATTGCATCGCATGCTGCACCCGCGCTCGTCTGTCATGAGACTGTACATTCCGCGGAAATGGGGAGGTCGTGGCTTTTTAAATGCCAAAAACCTTCACAACCGCGAAGTGTACAATCTCAGGACATATTTTCTAAATAACGAAAGCGGGATGCATCGTGATGTTGTGGCAGTTGACAAAGGCTTCACCCCGCTCTCCTTGGCTATCGAAAACTGGCGTAAACCAACGGTGTTGACCACTGAGGATCGCAAGGACATATGGAAAGGCAAAGAGCTACACGGCCGGTTCTATCGGGCCTTAACAAGACCCGATGTAGACCTACTCGCATCCGTGAACTGGCTACGTTTCGGTGACCTTTTTGGGGAAACCGAGGGTTTTGTCTGTGCAATTGCGGACGAAGTTATCATGACGAATAACTATCGGAAATATATTCTGAAGGACGGTACGGTCGACGTTTGTCGGGCATGCCGCCGTCCGGGAGAATCCCTCAGACATATTATTTCTGGTTGTTCTCATCTTGCTAACGGAGAGTATTTACACAGGCATAACCTAGTAGCCAGAATAATCCACCAGCAACTTGCAATCCAATATGGCCTTGTTCAATCCGAAGTGCCGTACTACAAGTACACACCAGCGCCAGTTCTTGAGAATGGTCGTGCGTTACTCTACTGGGACCGCTCTATCATCACGGACAGGACTATTGTTGCCAATAAGCCTGATATCGTTTTGGTCGACCGGTCTCAACGCCGGGCAGTGCTCGTCGACATCACCATCCCGCATGACGAGAACCTCGTAAAGGCTGAGAAGGACAAACTCAGCAAGTACCTTGACTTAGCTCACGAGGTAACCGCCATGTGGGATGTTGACTCGACGATCATTGTCCCGATAGTCGTTTCGACGAACGGCTTAATAGCGAAGAGCCTCGATCAACATCTTAAGAGGCTCTCGCTAGACGGTTGGATCAAGGGTCAGATGCAGAAGGCGGTACTCCTTGAAACGGCGCGTATTGTCCGGAGGTTCCTCACTCTGCGGCCCTAACCACCGGTAGCTTGGGCCCTGCCCCGCTGCTGGCGGAACTCTAGGTTTAGGTTTTTTATAATATCTTTATTAATTTTTGTTTTTGATATTTATACTGTAAAAAAACTAAACCTAAGAAAGAAAGAAAATAAAGAGATAATAATAATAACGTTTATTGGTATATTACATTGCTACAAACTTAAGTATTTTTTGGCCCCCAAACTAGGTCAACCTGTATTTTGGGGACCTCCTTCCTATATGATACATTTAATAATATCATGTAATTGAATCACGTTATTCAAAAAAAAAAATATGTAACATTAACTACTAAGTTTTAAGAAGGTATATATTCTACAACTGTTTAATTTAACTAAGTTTACAATACAAAATAGTTACGTATTTACAATGCCACGGTAGTGTGTGTGTGTGCGCGCGTGCGTGAGTTTGTGTGTGAGGAAGCGTGTGGTGTTGGTGGTAGTGTGAGGTTATGTACATATGCGGGTGTGTTTCAGTGTGTGTGCAAGTTCAAAAGTGGAGAAGGAGAATCTATAGAGAAAGAAAATATATGGAGAAGTTAAAGGGAGAGACTGATCGCGATGAACTATAATATTGAATTACTTACGGCTACAAATTCTTCTGTTTTTTCATAGTCCATATTTGATAGCAATCTGTAAATCTGGAATTTACATTCCGAGCCATTAAGTGCGTAAATATTATTATATTTATTAATTTTATTAAATAAAAAGTTAGACATATATGTTGTTTGGCGTTGAAGGTAAGCTGTTCGTGGACGGGTATGTATACAAACCTTTTCTTTGCGTCTTTTTATCGTTTGCATTTTGTGGTAAGGTGTTATTTTATGTTTTTTAAGTACAATATGCAAGATGTAAGTCTGTCTAACAGTTAGCAGTTTGCAATCATTGTACAATTGCCGTGTCGAGTACCTAAACGGCTTGAACAGCAGAAAGAGAAATAATAAGACATTGTAGTAAGAAAAAAATGGAAATGTTAGTACCAAAATTATATGCAATAAATTTGATAGAATGACCAAAAACGTTGTATGTTTGTAGGATATAGACACTACTACACATTTTTGGTGATGCCAGTCTTTGAAAATAAAAAGTAGTAGAAGTAACGAACATACACACAAACTTGGCACTTATAATATTTGTAGGATTATGTAAAGTCTATATTTGTTTCAACCTTTGGATCTTGTAGCTTAATGTATTTGCCGCTTTTTCGACAAGACAGGCAACAGCAAACAAGGCAACGTTTTGTATCCGTGCGTACAGATTTTCCAATAGTTTAGACTCATACTGAAATTTTCTCAATAAAAATGGAAGCCTTCAGACACATTTATCGATTCAGCGATACGCAAGCTTGTCATTTAACTCTTTTCCCATCGCAAAATCTTGTTTGACATGGTAAATAAGAAAAGTAAGTTGCAAGTAAAAATAAAAAAGTTAAACAACAATTCGACTTGTGGTCGGATTTGAACTATTCCATTTAAGCTTTAGGAGTGGGTACAAATCCCATTACAAAACATATTATTTCCATGAAAAATTTGAGCGTAAGCTCCGCCTAGCATGATTTTAATGCAATAAACCATAACACTCATAAAAAAAGTTTGTCACTTTTCACAAAAACAAAGGATATCTATTCGTGGTGGTTAAAAGGTATATTCTGTTTCTTAAAAGTAGGCCTACAGATATTTAGTCACGGGCGGCGTGGTTCTTGTGAAAACGCATAGTTTTAACATAACTTATGCTAATTATGAGTAATATTATGTCACTTGCTCGTACTATAAGAAAGGCACAATACGTTATATATACGTAATCATCTCTCTGTATTACGTCTTACTCTGCTGAATTTTACAGAATAAATTACAATAAAGTAAACAACTCTTAGTGTCAGATATTATTATATCCAGTGGTACTAGTTTGGTCCGCTCCTACAATTTGCTAAAATGGCACAAAATAGACTTTAATACAATTCATACCCATTGATATTATCTGTAGGAGATAATTTTGATTGACAAAGAGCGGGTTTATAGCCATAGACTAGATTATATAACATATAAAATGATATCTCAGATCAATCAGGTGGAAACTGGGAACCAGAAAGAATGTTGACATTCATATATTACAATATTCATAGAGACTGAAGGCAACCAAGCTTAAAACGTTGTTCAATCATCTTTTTTTTGTCATACTCAGACCCCCGCACTAGGATTCCCTGTATCGCGAGAGGCATACAATAACAGCACACAAACATCCAAAACCCGGGACAAACATCTACACTCATCGCACAAATGTTTGCCCCTGCCGGGATCCGAACCCAGGGTCCCGGAGATACAGTAGTCATGTCACTGACACTAGCCACTGCGCTAGCCGGCGACCGTCAATTTGAAAACATCCAGAATAATCGATTATATAATATATCAAAAAACAGCTATAGTCCATAACAACCTGAATAGGTACCTTCTAGGTTTGCGTGCTAAATCCTAGACAACGTCATCACTTAACATCAGGTGAGACAGTTGTCAAACGCAAACTTATAATAGTAAAAAAAAAAAAAAAAAACAACCCACCGGCCGCCTGATACAGTTATTTATAAAACGTAGAAGCACATCGGCATCGTTTGATATAATTCCGTTCTCTACAAATTGTAATTTTCAAAAAGAATAGCTAATTAATCGAAGTCTCATCAAATACCTGTAACAAATATTACGCCCGGTGAATAGTAAGAAAAACGTAACGCCGGATTGACTAACCGTTAAAGACAATTATACGCTAGAGCGATTGTCTTTGGGTGTTGCCAGTTGTTTATTTTGATTTTAACATTGGCCACGGTTCTTGTGGTCAAGTTCTTTGATGCTGAATTTTAAATGTTGGAATTGGAGTTCAATGGCCTGTTTAATCGTACGTGTTTTTGTTTACAAAGACAGTTCTATTGTGATGAGATAGAGCAAATAGAGTGAGGATTGTCGACAAAGTAACGTTTACTTTGCTCGTTCACAACATACAAAATATATAAAAAAATCTGTTTTTTATATATTTATATATATTTATTTATTAACATTCACACACGGTCTTCAGGTCCCAAACTAGGCAGAGCCTGTGCTATGGTAACCTGATGACTGAAATATATATATATACTTATATACATATACACACCCAGACACAGGTCAAACAGACAAGTTCATGCACACAAATGTTTGACCTGTCCGGGAATCGAACCCGGGACCAGCGGCTCAGAAGGCAGAGTGCTACCAACTGCGCCAACCGGCCAGTCAAGTACAATTTTGTATGTTGTGTTTATTTTATCCGTGGTTACATGTTAAAATGATATCGTTGATTCGCCCGTGAAGTCACCATTTCTTCGGTTCTGTCTGAAAACCAGCTCTGCTCCATGTTTAACGATGTGGAGTGGAATTATGCTAAGACATACCTTTTTGACACCATTTCATAAATACCTAAAAGTTTCTTACCTACCTTAAATTTGTACCCTTATTATTAATTTTTTTGCCATGTATTATAATTATAGGAAGAACTAAATGTACGTAGATTTGTGTTGTTTATTATTTGTTTGATGTTAAATAAATGTATTTCATTTCAATAGAATGAGGATTGTCGACAAAGTAACGTTTTTTTTATCTACTATTTTTTGTAGTTAAAGGTGTCCGTACACGGTGGGGGTTGTGCTGTTTATAAACACAGAGTATTGTCAACAATCAGACCAGATCTTGGAGATGAAGAAAGTGGCATAATAATTGTTAGTTTTGTTTGTTTTAAGAGATGTCGATGACATTTACTGTCGGATGTTTAGAGGCAGAAAGGGAGGGGGGGGGGGGGGACAAATAATGTCAATATGGACTCGAGCGGTAAATGGTGCTTAAAGTTTGCATATATACAAGACGCTTTTTTTTTATTTATTTATTTTAGGATCTTCAAACAGTACATAACAAAAAATTACAATTAAATGCGAAAAATATATGCATAAGTATAAGTAGTACCAACAGCGTAGACCACAAGTTAATAACATAAATGATTGCATAAAAGTCTAACAGAACAAACCAGAATTTGTTTACGCTTTAGTTTACCTATGTCTATGTATGTTAATGACGCTTTGATACGTACACAAAAAAAAAGCTGACCCGACAAAGCCCACCTAACCCACTAAGCATTGTAAATAGCACGTCAAGCGTCAAGCGGTTTCAATGTTTTTTTAAAGATCTTATTACGTTTTAAAATAATGACTCATAAATTAACCCGTGAAGTTCAGGGTTTTTATTTTCCCTTGTCTGTAAAAACTAGAAATTGATATGTCTATTAAATTAAAGTTTAAACTTTTCCATCGGCATACCGTGTACCATAACTTTGAGGGTTGATTCATCCACGTCCGTAGGAGAGCACCCCAAAAATCAGAAACCCTACACGTGACCCTCGGGTGGTGCTAATCGGATGATTTACCGGTGGTAGGCTTCGGCCGCGGTTGGTGACCACCCACCGGACAAAGACACGGCACCAAATGGCGACCATGTTCAGCCGTGATGTCCGGTGACACCAGTAGGAACAAACAGGTCGGGACAGTTGCTTTGCTTGCTATGACGGTCTTCGACACTCTTCGAGACTGCCGTATCGGGTGACTAATCGCGGAGGGTAGCGGGATCCGAGGCACGGTGCACCGCTGGCCGACCGCAGGTAGCTGGGGGCCCAATTAGTGACCTAGCCACTCACGAAAGGCTGCCCCGCCAACTGACGAAAAATCCCGGGATGCGCCATCATGCCGGTCGGCGACCGGAAGAGAGGGCCTGATGGACATCCCCGGGGGGGCTCGGGCGTCCCCGCAGTCTCCAGATTAGTTCCCCAATGATTCGTGTGGTCTCCTTGTGAGTCCCTTGTCTGCAAAGTAAAGCCTCGTTCCACTGCTGTTTGTTCCACCAATTCACTCACCCCCAACATGACGAGAAACAAAAATAGAACAAAGTATACACAGCGGCTGCACTCCCTCTCGTTAAAAGTGCACCTCTCTAATATTCGAGGCTTGCACTCCAATATCGTGCCAGTCCACTACCACCTAGAGACTGAAAAACCGCACCTATTGTTTCTCACGGAGACGCAGATACGATGTCCTTCCGACGTAGCCTACCTTTCCTACCCAGGCTACAGCCTGGAGCACAAATTTAAGCCACGCGCAGGCGTGTGCTTATACACTCGGGATGACATTTGTATTAAACGCCTCCGTAATCTTGAAGACTCCAAACACAATGTACTCTGGGTTATGGTAGACACAGGTTTGGAGAAAATTCTCTACGCCTGTGTTTATCGATCGCACGGCGGGGTTCAGGAGACGACGGCGCTTACCGAATATCTCAGTGAGAAGGCGGATTTGGCCCAACTGAAGTATCCGTCAGCTCAACTTGTGCTTCTGGGGGACTTTAATGCCCACCACGAGGAGTGGCTGTTCCCATACCAGAACACCGACCATGCTGGGAGAGAGACGCGCAAACTTGCTCTGTCGTTAAATCTCACTCAGCTGGTCCAAGGGGCAACACGGATACCCGACGTTGATGGCCACACAGCCAATTGCTTGGACCTTCTACTGACAACGGATCCAGACCGTTACTCAGTGTCGGTGGCTCCACCATTAGGTAGCTCCGACCACTGTCTGGTGAAATCTGTATCGTCATACTCCCCGCCCGAGCCTAGCCTTAAAGGCACGCGACGGGTGTGGCGGTACAAGTCAGCGGACTGGGATGAAATGCGGTCCTTTTTCGCATCTTACCCTTGGAAGCAAGTATGCTTCTCTTCTAGCGACCCTTCGACTTGCGCGGATGCCGTGACGGATGTGCTACGGCAGGGTATGGAATATTTTATTCCATTTGCCGATATGCCACTGTCCAGCAAAGCTCACCCATGGTTTGGACCAGAATGCTTTCGTTCTCAGACACAAAAGCATCAGGCATACCAGGCATGGGTTGATGCTCGAAACCGCAAAGCCAAGGATATTCGTGCCAAGAAGAGAGCCTTTAACAAAGCTGCCAAGTCCTGCAAGAAGGCTCTACGGAAGGCTCGGTTCGATCACATTAGCCGAATAGGGAACAAACTTGCTTCGTACCCTACGGGTAGTAAAGCTTTTTGGTCCCTAGCTAAATCGGTCGAATCGAACTTCTGCCGCTCCTCATTTCCTCCACTGCAGAAACCTGATGGATCGCTAGCCCACACTGCGGAAGAGAAAGCAAATTTATTTGCATCTCTCTTTGCAGAGTCTTCACGTCTAGATGCTGGTAGCGCAGCCCCACCAACTCCGCTGAATGGATGCGAGACGATTATGTCAAACATTCGCATTCGACAAGTGGATGTTCGCAAAGTGTTACGCAATCTGGACGTGAACAAAGCTAGTGGTCCGGATGGTATCTCAGCTTTGGTCCTTAGGACATGTGCGCCAGAATTAACTCCAGTGTTGACACGCCTTTTTCGGCTCTCTTTTGAGGAGGGTACAGTACCAAAAGCCTGGAAGCTTGCCAATGTACAGCCAGTACCCAAAAAGGGTAGTCGTGCTGACCCTACTAACTACAGACCGATTTCGGTCACGTCCATCCTCTCCAAGAGTATGGAACGTGTTCTGAATACGAAGCTCCTTGCATACCTAGAAACACATGAACTCCTCAGTGATCGGCAATACGGCTTTCGTCGAAACCGGTCTACTGGAGACCTTCTAGTGTATGCCACTCACATCTGGAGCGAGGCCATAGAGAAGTACGGAGAAGCGCTCGCCGTTTCCCTTGATATCTCTAAGGCCTTCGATAGGGTTTGGCATGACAGTCTCATTGGTAAGCTTCCCTCTTATGGCTTGCATGAAAGACTACGAGTCTGGATATCGGACTTCTTGAGGAATCGATCGATTCGAGTAGTCATTGATGGCTGCTCTTCCGATCAATTGGCTATTAATGCCGGGGTTCCTCAGGGGTCGGTTCTCTCTGCAACTCTTTTTTTGCTGCATATTAACGATCTGCTGAAACCCGGTACCTATGGGTATGCAGACGACAGCACTGTTGTAGAAAGTTACATGTCCAGCGCGCGGGCTAGCCATGCACAGGTCCAATCACTCAGAGAGGCCATGGTCGACCGTATGAACTTGGCTCTGAAGGCAGTTTCCGACTGGGGCGATGCCAATCTGGTCAAGTTCAACGCAACTAAGACCCAGGCGTGTCTATTCTCTGCCAAACGGAGTGAATTCGAACGGTGCCCCACTTTCCGAGATGAAACCGTTACCATTACCGACACTCTGGAGCTTCTTGGCGTCACACTGACGCCCACGTTGAACTTCGGGAGCTACATTGAGTCCAAAGCTCAATTGGCTGCCAAAAAGTTGGGTATTCTTGCTAAGGTCAGACAGTACTTCACGCCGGGGCAGTTGCTTAATCTGTATCAAGCACAAGTCCGGTCGTGCATGGAGTACTGTTCCCACCTTTGGGATGGATCAGCCAAATACCAACTAGAAGCTCTGGAGTCAATCGAGAGGCGAGCCAAAAGAATCATCGGCTGTAACTCTTTGGTCGAACGTAGGCTTCAGAGCCTTGAACACCGGCGTAGAGTAGCAAGCCTATCGGTTTTCTATCGGGTGCATTTCGGAGAATGTGCACTGGAATTACACAATCTGATTCCACCATCCCCTTTCTATCATCGGTCGACTCGACGTACGGCAATTCGCCATCGCTATATGGTAGATATACCACCTATACGCACGAAGCGTTATGCTTCCACTTTCTTAATGCGTACTGCCAAGGAATGGAACTCGTTGCCCGAGTCTGTGTTTCCCGATATGTACAATCCTGGAGTCTTCAAGTCGCGAGTGAATAGGTACCTTCTAGGTTTGCGTGCTAAATCCTAGACAACGTCATCACTTAACATCAGGTGAGACAGTTGTCAAACGCAAACTTATAATATGTAAAAAAAAAAAAAAAAAAAAAATCTTGCTTAAATGTGCGTAACCTTTCACTAATTGTCATAATGCATTATTAGAAATGTTAACAAACGGTAAGCTGTAATCGTAAACTAAATACTAAACGACTTTGGTATTTAGTTGTAATTTCTATTCAGCAACAACCGAGCACGCTAATGCCGAGAGTTATCCGTGGTTAAGAATACGGGACTCTGGGATAACGGCAACACGCTATAAATTCCAGTGTTGGTTGTTTAGGTTTAAGAATACAATGTACAATTTTATTTGTCAAACCTTCGGATGGTTTTTAATTCATATTTTGACCACAAATTATAAAGCACAAAGCAAAGACGGTCACATTACTTCCAATATCGCAGGATGGTATGATTTCGTTTGTCAGTAACCCCCTTACGTTGAATAACCTCTGAATAGTTATTCAGTGTTTTGTCTTTGTCGCTTATATGACAGTTTGACGCTGAAAGAACGGAACAAAACACTGAATTACTATTCGCAGCTTATTCAAAGTTTATAAGTAAGGGGGTAAGTCTTTTGATTAAGTGACTAAATTGCCAATACCCCTTTTTGATAATGTAGAACCTTTCTTTTGCATCCTTTACCGTGTAGTGGTTATAAATTAATATAAAATAAATTAACTAACTAGTTAATTCATTTAAAATAAATTAAATAATTATTCATAGTTATTTTATAAATTGAATTTTAGGAGAGCTTCTTAACTCAGTGTGTAACGATCGGGTTTTGAAAGGTTACCATGCTTCGCCATACTAAAATATTTGTATTGGTTGGAATACAAATAGTTCATAGTTCACTTTTTACAGCCAGATAGTAAGTGGTCTTCTCATTACTGTGTTCCGGTTTGAAGAGTATGGTTTCGGGTGAAATTCCAGGCACATGGGACTTACCAAGTTTATGTCTCAGGATGACGGGCGCAGTTCAGTGCAGTGCGGGCGTTCTTTACGAATTGTATCTGTTCATAGGCAGATGTTATAACTTAACATCCTGTGGGCCTTTTGCTTGTTCCGTCACCGTATCCCATATAAAAGCAATGTGCCTACTTTTGTAAAGCAATGTTCATATTGACATCGTAAGTTTATTTTTATATATTGTCCTAAAAATAATAGCGACACTTTCTTATTGTAATCTCCCGTATTTTTAACCGACTTCAAAAAACTGAGGTTACTCAATTCGATCGTGTATATATATATATATATATAATATATATATATATATAATTATATATATATATATATATATATAAATAATAAAATATATATATTATATATATATAATATATATATATAATATATATATATATTTCTATTTATGTGTGTTCGTGGATAACTTCGTCGTTTATGAACCGATTTTGATGATTTTTTTTTATGAGAGTATAATTCCGTGGTAGTCCCATTTTCCCTCTTTTTTTGTTTGAAAGCTGGTGCTTCCCGTGTAGTATTTAAATTTAATCAAAATCGAACAAGCGTTTTGAATTACACTCCAATAACTGAAAAGTGCTACGCATACCTCGACGATATTATAGTTGCGGGTGAAGACATCGGAGAACATACACAAGAACAATCGCGTGGGTGACAAAGATCACTGAAAAGGGTGAATAAAAAATTTTTACCAAAAAATGGAACCAGGTTTAACACTCAAAAGTGAAACTTGTTGAAGTCGGTACCATGATAGCTCACAAAAGTAACAATCATCACAATATTGTGCTCATTTTTTGGTAAAATTTTTTTGCCATGAGAATTCATTTATGTTGAGTAATACCGTTTCCATCATTATGAAATATCTCAGAAGAGAGTTTTCATTCACACCATGAATTCGTTGAATTCAATTCCATTATTTACATTGATAAAAACGACAATGCTTTTGGTGAAATGTGTTTCGTAACAAAGAAAAGTGAACAGTGCGCACAATGAAGCGATCAAACATGAAGGCGCTAAGAGTCAGTCGGACACATCGGCGAAACGGTTCCGAACAATTGGAAAACGGTTCGAAAATATATTCAGTACTAGCATACCATAACAAAACTTACCGATGACAAGTACTTATAAACCAAGCCATAATCGTACTCATTTATGTATGTATGTATTATTTTATGTCTTTGATGACCATTAAGTATCAAAACCGAAAAACAAATCATAGCTAAGCATAATATACAAACACAAACCAGTTTATCTTTCTAATACTATTTATGAAAAATATATTGCAAAATTGCAGTTTTAGATTTAGGGACATATAAAATCCATTTTCAATGGGGGGAGGACGTCTTATGGCTGAGATGATAAAAATCCATTCCAATTCCAATCCACTTGATGATTCATATTTGACTTAGATTGGGAGTAAATATTAATTTATTTCAACTATGTAGTAAACGTAAACCAATTTGTCTTTGCAAAGTTATATACATCATTACACACACTCATGTTATTATCTACTAGGCGTATCAGTCCTGGGCGTATCAGTACTACGCTAACCGCGATCGCGACCACGAGAGCCCCGTATTCTCCTTGAAAAAGACTACCGAATGTGTTTGAAACTATAGTCGAACTCTGACTTATTACTTGAGTCATTCCCGTGTTTTATACAATAATAATGTTTCAAAACCACGTCAGTTTTAATAACAAAAATGTTATGATCTGTAATGCTCTAAGATATGATATTATATGAAAAGAAAAACATTATTTTAGACCTGGCTAAAATTCGCGTGATATGTACTGATTAGTTTTACTCCAACCAGTTGATTGACTTGAAGGCGCAACTCCCTAAAATTTTCGAAATAAAAAAATATGAAATATCGTTATTATGTGTTTTCGGTTCTCGATATTTCGGCACAGTTTCATGCGCCATGTTCACGATAAAACTTAAGTTTCTGCGGGTAGGCGTTTTTAAGAGCAGACAAATCGGTCTACCCTCGTTTTGCCACGTTTAATGGCTATTTAAAATAACGTTAATTATTGTACTAGTCAGCTTAAAAATTACAAAACATAATATTTAAATTGTATAGTCTTTTTGTGTGGCCTACGAAGATGTCTAGTGGAATAAAGCTAAAATAGGAATGCTGATGATGATGGTAGTAGTGACAAAATATTTATGATTGCCGTATGTTTATTGAGCAGTAAGTTAACACGAGACAAATGAAAAAACAAACTGACAGATTCTAGTCCGCTACGAAGCAATGGGTAGGTATCTCGTTTTTTACCATAAATTGCTTACTGATCTCCAAAAAAGGTGAAATACTTGCATCGACAATGTCTCGTTTGTCCAGACTGTCAGAACTTCCCACGGGTCGGACCAGAATTACTGTGTAACAATGTTTTAATTTAGGAAGAGGTGAATTTGTGGTGCTTACAATATTCATTTGCAGGTGCGTTCCAATACCAAACTTGTATGAAATTCTTATGGTGTTGTGTCCACTCTATAAATGTACAGTATAGCAGAAGGAGCTGGGTATTCATTTTTTTATAGCGATGAGTACAATAATTACAAATGGTTAGAAAGAAGAAAGAAAGAAAGTTATTTTTTCTTTTCTTCTTCTTCTTTAAATGATTACAACATAATCTTAGCTATGGGACGTCTATTGCTGGAAGGCTGAAAGCAGCCCGCATCCAGACTCTTCCTGCGTCAGATGCTCTACGCACCCTGTCAGCGTCCGTCTAATGCTGCGCTTGGCAGTCTGTGCTCTTCATTCGAGAAACTTTCGACTCAAACGACCATCAGTTCTTTGAGCTATGTGCCCTGCTCACTGCTACTTCAACTTGTAAATAAGCTCGGCTACGTCGTTGGTGACTTTCGTTCTTCTACGGATCTCCTCATTTCTGATTCATCGCGTAGAGATACCTCGAGCATAGCCGTCTCCATAGCTTGCAGATCGTTTCTTTTTTTTACTTATAGGTCCAACAAATATTACACTATTAGCGGCTAAATTAAATCATCACTATAGGTAATACTGTACAGCTATCCGCATTTTAGCGCCGTCTAAAATATATTCAAATTGTATGCGGCTTTTGCATAATATAGATTTGTTTTTGTTAGCATTTTATACTTAAGGTCTATATGTAAGGTGGTAATGTTTAAGATACAGATTCAGTTTTTAGTGCAATTAGATTTTTGCTATTTGAATAAAATATATGTAAATTATGATACTATTTTCGCTTGCTTAGTGAGTATTATGTACCTACACACCGTTGGAATGAATACGGCTAAGAGTAATTAGGTACGGTACAGTAATTGCTCAAGTGTAGATGCAAATCTACTTTCTCGTTTCTGGATTCTAATTAATGCATGGATTTATCACAACTTTTATATAGTTACCTACATAATAAAAAGTTTTTGCGAGGTATAAAATCCAATCGGTAATCAGTATTTTTTTTATGTAAACCTTTTGTTTACAAAAAAATATAAACGCATTTCCACTGACACACACAATCCAAGACTCATGAACAAACATCGGAACAAACTCGCCGGGATTCAAACGAATTTACCAATTTCCTTCATCTTTTTTTAAAGTTTTCTAACTATACATACATATATATATATATATATATATTATATTATATTTATACATACTTTTATACTACATGTGGATTTACGAATCGCTACAAACAAACGCTACAAACGCGTTTTCGTAAATCCACAGATAGTATAAAAGTATGTATAAAAATCTGAAAATCTATTTAGAAGTCGTCATAGCAACTATTATCGGCTTTAATACGCTTACGCGATTGTAGCGCTTACGGACGCACATTATGTACACTCTAGTGTTGAATATATCATTGACACCACTATCAGTTACGACCATTCATAGTAATGAAGACATTCACTGCACAAATGGCGGTCATTAATATGATGTAAACATCAAAAGAAACAATTTGTATAACGATCCGATTGCGAATCTATTTGTGAATAATAATTAAGTGTGTTGAGAGTAATGGAGAGTTGTTTAATCAGATTCTATTCGTACACGACGGTGAAAGTCGTTCTTATAAAACCTCTTTGCTGAAACTTTTCATGGGTTGCAAGCTGCTCGCAGGTTTCTCTACGCGATCATATCTGAAATAAGGATGTAGAAGAACGAAAATCACCGACATAACCCAGCGGATAAGCAAGTTGAAGTGGCAGTGGGCAAGGCACATAGCTCGAAGAACTGACGGCCGTTGGGGTCGAAAGGTTCTCAAATGGAAATCACGGACTGGCAAGCGCAGCTTCCAAATGGTCTATGTGGAGATCAATGAGGGAGGTCTATCCAGCAGTGGACGTCTTATGGCTGAGATGATGATGATGAAGTTGCTAGTTATTGGCAGGCGCGTTATTTTTTTTTTCACAAAGGCAGGCGTCTGACCACTATTTCATCTGACGTTAAGCGATGATGCGGTCTACGATGGATCACGCCTGCCATATAGAAGATACCTTGACAATGCGTGATTTGAAGATGCCAGATTGTATCCATGTGGAAACACAGACTCAGGCAATGAATTCCACTCGTTAACAGTACGCACTATGAATGTGATACATTACTTCGTACGACAGGTTGGAACATCTACCATATAATAATATGGATGTCGCATTGCAGTCCGAATATTTTTTTGTAATAAACTTAGCGATTTCTTACCTTCAATCGTATCCTACTTATGCATTGATATAGTTTTTTTTCCGTTGTAATTAGCCTGATAATTCTGGATGATTGCATAGAGTTAAAGAATAGCGGAGTTTAACATCTATGCTATCATAATCAAATGAGTAAAGCAACGTTCTTTATTAACACAATTTGAATTTGCTACGCGTTTAAAAAAACTACGCGCATTTTTGGTGGCCGTAATTCGCTGATCGCAGATCTATATCTTGGTCGCCTTTGTTATCGTAGGATAAACATACATAAGGACATGTCGGAGTTCCATGGATGCTCTCAAAATTTCATTGGCCTTCTCTTAGCGTATCCCCTATTGGTCAGCGTGGTTGGATTATGCTCCAAACTCTTCTTTCTCAGGAATGATTTTTTTTTCTTTCCGGCAGAAGCAAAGTAACGGTACAATTTACGATTTACACATTATAATTCCTTCACAAATAAAATGAAATCAAGTGGATAAATTGACAATTTTAATATAGCCTTGAGACAAAAAGCGCCAGCAATTTTAAAAAGAATGTTGTTGCAATTCGTATTTCAAAATTAGAATTCGTTACGAATTCTAATTTTGAAATACGCGGAACTGTGATGCATTCAATGTACTTACTAAAAGTGCACCACATTATGCAATGTGGTGATCATGCGAAGAGAGCATTATACATTGTTATGTAAAGTAGGGGCTTGTGTCAGAAGAGGTCCTATGAGTGTTTTCTGTACTGACATTTTTTTTTCTTTTGTATTAACATTCACACAAGGTCTTCAGGTCCCAAACTAGGCAGAGCCTGTACTATGGTAACCTATTGACTGATATATATACTTATATACATATACACACCCAGACACAGGTCAAACAAACATATATCTTCATACACACAAATGTTTGACCTGTCCGGGAATCGAACCCGGGACCAGTAGCTCAGAAGGCAGAGTGTTACCAATCGCACCAACTGGCCAGTCAAAGTCATTTTAAATAAACACTGCTCTTTTAACATACGCTTCTGCTTCTATTCTCAAAATTAACAAACAAACCTATTCACACTCATACTCCCGCACTAGAATACCCTGAATCACGGGAGGCAAAGTCACACACAATCATAATGCGCAAACATCCAAGACCGGAGAACAAACATCTATGCTCATCACAGAAATGTTTGTCCCAGCCGGGATTGGAACCGGGGTCGCGGTTCCAAGATCAGTGTCGCTGATCACTGAGCCAGTTTTTGATTCCAGTTCTGTTCGATTCATGTTACTCGTTTACATTAATTAATAACCCTTTACTATTAATAAAACGGTATGTCACTTGTAATCTAGCATTTGACCAATACCTCACTTGATGGTCAGTGAGGATATGTTCGAAGTTGTTATCACGCTAGACTTAGTATGCATCTGGCTCTCAAGGACTGCTGCCTGATCACACTATTTTGGTGACAGTGTTTTAAACTTGAGGGAAGTAGTTAGCCAGGCGGGTACTAGAAAGTACCCGATCATCATCCTGGGAATTTGATATCGGTGCTAACTTCACCAAAAGCTCACACTGGTGTGGATCGAACCAGTGCCCGTCAGTTTGACAGCCAACGCTCCCACCGCTGAGCCATCATAGCTTCGTGTATCATAATGGCATCCAATGGAAACTTCCTAAACAATTTCACACAGCCCAAACGCTTGACAACTTTATCCATTCCACAATCGAATAAATCTTAATCATTACGATAATTTGTCAAAGGAATCGTTAAATTGATTCTAAAATCTATTGATTAGCTGAATTAGTTTGCGTAAGCTATTTGTATGGTTTTTGTTAACATTTTGATCTCCGTGAATAAAAAAAAATCCCATAAGTCAATAAGTATCTAAATGTGTCAATTTGCACGCCTGCAAACCAACGATTGTTACTGGTGTTTTGTGTTAATTGTAGTTCAGTTATTAGCTGATAATATAAAATATATTCTGGAATTCGATTTTTCGATTTGCAAGATTCTCGGGGCTAAGATGTAATTTATGGTAGCCATATAAAAATGATAATAATGATGCCGTGGTGGTACCGGCCTAGAATAGTACTCCCCCATCTCTTCTCGTGGGTGCCGTAAGAGTCGGCTAAGGGACCACGTACCAGGAGGTGGGCAGCAGCGCCTTCTGAGGATTGTAAATAATACTGCGCTCGCCAACCCGCATGCCAAGCGTGGCGAGTATTGGCAAATCCCCCAGTGCGTCCAGTAGTGGACGCACATGGCTGAGAGAAGAAGATATAAAAATGACGATAGCAAAATTAAGATTCAACTCAATTTAGTATATTTATCAAAGCTTGCTAGCTTGCTTAGAGTTTTCTTTCAATTTAATATAGGTAAGATTTGATTTTGTCTATCGCAAAGTCCATGTTTACTAATTTATTTGAGAACGAAAGTGAACTCGCGCTTTCTATTTCAAAATATGGGATGGTTTAAGGAACGTCTGTATATAGCTAGGGTTGCCATTTTCTTAAGAATTGCTAAGACTCTTTTTGTGCCGTTATTTTCATTATAACAATTAATACTGTTAGGGATAGTTTAATATTTCAATTGCAATTATTGGTTTGACGATTACCCCAGCGCTTCACTTTTATTTAGACACGTATTTATTACTCGGTCCCAGTATCAAAGGTTAAAATATATATAAACATAAAACGTTCCATATTGCATTAGTGCTTTAAAACGACATTAACGATTTACATAGATTACGCCGTGGCGCAGTGGTTAGTGTCATTGAGATGATTTCTGTGTCCCCGGGACCCTGGGTTCGAATCCCGGCAGGGGCAAACATTTGTGCGATGAGTAGATGTTTGTCCCGGGTCTTGGATGTTTGTGTGCTGTGATTGTATGTGTCCATGACTACCGCGATACAGGGAATCCTAGCGCGGGGGTCTGAGTGGGAGAATAAAAATTTTAAAAAAAAAAAGTTTATACATAGATATTGTTATGCTTAACGAGTTTATTATGCCTATCGTACTTTGGGAAACGCCCGGGTAGTAACAGTATTGAAACAACAACTGAAAATGTTGTGCTATGAGCTATTGTTTTATGTATTATTGAAATGTTTACCGCTGTTAAGTAAAATCAATTGGTACTACGCGGTATACGCGAGTCCCAACTTAAACTGAGCCTGAAGTAGGCTACTTTTAAGAATCGTCACAAAATCGAAAGTGTACCTTGTCATAAATAAAAATAAAACAAATGACATTGGTTCGGAAGAAAGTATTATAAAAATGAAAGTGCTTTGATACCACAAAGAAATTTAACACAGGATGCCATAAATTAATACTGTATCCTATGGAGTGTTTTTTAATGCGAAACTATCAATATTTTACGAAGGCAAAGCGTTAAAGATGACATTTATGATCATGATTACTAATAATATCCGTTTCTAAATTATATTATCAACTACATTGAAATCTATTGAAAACAAACGTAAAAAAACAAAGTTACTAAAGAAATGTTAGATTAGATTCGATTAGATTAGATTAGATTAGATTATAAAATACTTTATTGTTACACCTTAAATATAAAACAATATTTACAATAAACATAAATTTACAAAGAGTGTGACAATGGGCGGCCTTATCACTAAAAGTGATCACTACCAGGCAACCTTTGCATGGAGAGGAACGAAATAAATTTAAATAATGTTTTAAAATAATGTACATAATAATGTTATTATGTACATTTGTTTTCAATGCATCATTTGCATCCTTAGATTCGTGACACCCCTAGTAATAGCGCCACCGGTCATTCCCGTGGGCGGTGTGCTAACAAATCGATATCGGCACGGCATCGCCCACGATTATCGATTACAAAAGTAATCGATCAAGCGTCAACAAGGAAATCGATATGAACAATTCTTCGACAACAGATAAGACGTAGTTTTAGCTAAGTAAACAATCATTTCGCTGCGTAAGTTAATATATGACGGTCACAGTGGCGCAGTCGTCAATGATATGAGTTTTTGCCCCTGGGGCCCTAGGTTCGAATCTCGGCAGGGGCAAACATTTATGTGACAAACATTGACGTTTATTCCGGATCTTGGATATAATTGTGCGTGTCCATTATAAGGCTCCCGCAACACAGGTAATTCTAGTGCGGGTAGTGTAAAACAAAAAAAACAACAAAATTTTTAGATATAGACAGATATGTAAGTTAACTTCCGGTAGTCTATTCTGACATAATGTGTTTTTATGTATATAACTAATATACAAGTGGTGTTTCGAATACCTTTTTCAAGCTTAAAGCTACCAGGAGCAATAAACAAGACAATTATAGAAAAAAAAATACCAAAAAACTGGAACCGACTTCAACACTCAAGAGTGTGAAATAACTTGTTGAAATCCGTACCATGATAGTTCAAAAGTAACTAATATCAAAATATTGTCCACATGATGTGCTCTCCAACAAGATATTTTACAGTTTTGAGTGTTGAAGTCGGTTCATTTTTTGGTAAAAAAATTATTTAAACTCTTTTTATTGCCCTTTGTTACTAATGGGATCAATTGTCATTGTGGTGTAGGTATGTTCACCGATGTCTTCACCCGCTACTATAATATCGTGTCGACGATGTAACTTTTTGACTTGTGACTCAAAAAGTGCTCGTCCGATTTTGATGAAATTTATATGGGACCACACGGAAGCACCAGCTGTCAAATAAAATAAGAACGATCAATCGGTTCAGCCAGACGGAAGTTATGCGGTAAACACATAAAAAATAAATAAAAAAACAATGTGTCGAATTGAGAACCTCCTCCTTTTTTGAAGTCGGTTAAAAACGTTTACATAAAACGCGCACGAATGGCTTAATCAAAAATAAATATTCAAATGTTCATCATACAAATGAACAAACATACAAACGCCGATAAGTAGGTGCTGCCACGGAGACTTCTTTTCGGTTAGTGTATATTATATATGATATCAAAACGTACATATACCTACACAATGATGACGTTAATAAATCTGGTTACCAAACAAATACATTACATCTATTTTAAAATCTAACCCACTTCGCCGATGGTACATTATCACACTCACCATAAACGCTTCGTGAGCAATTTCAAAGAACATGAAAATGTCCGGTTACGTGTGCCGTGTGATAACAACGGCATAATGTGGCAAATACTTAATCATGTTACGAAATGAACAACGTAATTGAACAACGAAAAAAGTGCCCGTTCGCGTGGCCGGGGCTTTCTAACAATTTAAGAATGAAATCCGGCCGATAAAGTTCAGTAGGATAAAGTTCGGCGTGACAGTAAAATGCATAAAAAAGGGCACAAATAGAAAGAAAGAAATAAGTTTATTCGTGATATAAGCAACACCATAATAGTAAAAAAAAATATATAAAAACACAGTAATACTAAGAACACATAAATACATACAAGTAATAACATATAGCATATAACATATAGCTTTAACTAAATCTTTGTTGTAGTGTTGCGCGATGCCAGGAATGAGTTCCCACTCAGCATTATGCTAAGGTTGGATCACCGTCGCGCTGATTTTCAGTATGAACTCAGACTGGCATCACGAACGTACATGTAACTACGAGTAAAAGTTTATATATGTATAAAAGCACTGGTTTTTAAATACAAGCATAACGTGCAACATACATAACGTGCATTGTGCAATAAAGGAATAAAAAAAAATTTAAAAAATGAACAAATACTGTAGGGTATTTTAAAAACTTTATGAATAAAATTGAGAAGTGACGCTGCGCGGAAAGCGAACCACTCAAGTGCTGTCTCTTTATTGTCTCTAGAGCAACCAAATATATTACTGGAGCAGCAATGCCAGCGACCCTTTTTTTCTAATGGACTAATGCTGTTTGCCTCTACCGGCATTTACAGCTTTACCGCAGGGAATGCTAGCGATCCAGAGGCCATGCTCCTTTATATTCAGGAGTAAGGATGGCTCGGGTAGTGGTTAGCAAGGGGAAAGCACAAAACACCCCAAGCGGAACGCTAGTCTTTTTTTACGGGAAGTCAAAGCCTGTTTTGGTCGTCACTGACTTATCTACTGAAATACTTTTTTTTAGAGTTTTAACTGATTGATATATACGAGTAAAGAAGAGAGGTACGCTATGCACATAAATATATTCGATTGTAAATCGAATCGATTACATTGACTACTAATTTTAGTTCGGGTCAGAATAGATCCGTGTACGAGTTGTTTGTGATATTATTATCTGATAAAACAAACCTGCATCAAACCTACTTAATTCATAACTGCATAAGATAATTACTACCGTTGTTGTGTCATTACATAATGGATAACCATCTCTGACGTAAGTTTAGTTCTCTTGTCTTCCAGATCCGATCTAATACGAATAATATATTTTATGACCAGAGGCTGTTTTTAATTACTTCGCAGTACCGTAGGAGTTATTGGTCCCGCACTAATTATAGTATGATCAGGACGATAACTAATAATAATGCAAAGCAAGATCTCAAGGCGATCAAACTATTTTCAGTACCCAATAGTGCGGGGTTATCGTCCGCATACGACAATAATACGGAACATTTTCTATCGAATATCGATCAACAGCGCACAACACTTTCGATTGCCAGAAGTTAAACATGACTGGATTAGGTCGGGGTTACATTAGAGGATTTTGTTATTAAAACTGGAGTGGTTTTGACACATTATGAATGTATAAAACACGGGAGTTAATCACGTAATAAGTCAGTGTTCCGACTATAGTTTCAACCACATTCGGTCGTCTTTTTCAAGGAGAATACGGGGCGCTCGCGGTTCGCCTAGTACTGTACGCCGCGTACTGATTGATTCTGTCTGTTCATTGTTCTTTTTCATTCATAACAGCAATAGGTCGTCCACTGCTGGACATATGCCTCCCCATGTAGGGGGATTTGCCAATACTCGCCACGCTTGGCAGGCGGGTTGGCGAGCGCAGTATGATTTCCTATCCTCAGAAGGCGCTGCTGCCCACCTTCTGGTACATGATCCCTTAGCCGACTCTTACGGCACCCACGGGAAGAAATGGGGGAGTACTATTCTAGACCGGTACCACCACGGCAAACTGTTCATTGTAACTTTGCGTAAACATGCTGAACGTAATTGTTGTCAGTAAGATGAAAACATTTTACCAAAAAATTGAAACAACTTCGACACTCAAAAGTGTGAAATAACTTGTTGAAGTCGTGTTCGCGCCACGTCCTCGAGCGCCCCGTATTCTCCTTGAAAAAGACTACCGAATGTGGTTGAAACTATAGTCAGAGCCCTCTGACTTATTACGTGAGTAATTCCCGTGTTTTATACATTCATAATTAGAGGATAGTTTAGGGCTCTTGGCGTTATACAAGGAGTTTTTAATATTTATATATTGGCATAACTTTTCGGCGTGCAGCCACCACAGAATAAAAACTATACCACAGACCATATTAATTACCTCAAGACAGCCAGAGCCACAATGCCTCGAAGAAAGTTCACTTACGGAGCAAATTCATAATATACAATACGAGCTTTCTTTCTATCACACAACATTCACGACATGCGATTTTCAACCTTGCACATTCGTCATTAAGGAACGTATGCAAAAAATATATTTAAAATCGGTATAATTAAAACTTTCGAACGGCTATACAGGGTGTCCCAAAAGTCAACGTCCAACCGAAAACCCAAGCTAGGCCTAGTTGTGGGGGCTCTCAAAAAAAAAGAAAAAAAAATCTATCTCATGTAGTTTCGAAATGACAGCCATTTTTCTTAAATTGACACCCTGTGACGAGTTTACGACTACTGGGGCTACAAATGAGCTCTTTTATAATTTTATTTTTGTGTGGAGTAGTCTTAAGTGATGCTCCTACAAATTCCAATTCATCATTTGCACACAACTTCATTGGAATTTCAGAAAATATCCGTTTTATACCGAACCATGACGTGAAAATGACTACATCACTAAACTTTGACAGTCTGTACTGAAAAAAAAATCTACTATGCAATTTCGGCAAGTGCCCTTAAAAGTTGGCGCATTTAATGGGCTTTCCAAAATGGTATAATACTTACTAAATTATTTCTTAGACGACGAGAAAAAAAAAATTAAGAAAGTCGATATTTAGCTTATTATTAGTTAGTCATAAAACTTTCTCAAAATTATTCTAATATCATCTAGGCGTTCTGTAAGGTGTAATTAAAGAAAGAGACGAAGAAAAGTTAGAGCGGGATAGTGACGCTACTAAAAGAAAGAGACGAAGAAATGTTAGAGCGGGACGGAGAGTGACGCTACTTGGTGTCAGTGAATTTTTGGGATTGTTTAAATAAAAGTCAATTATTAAAAATCGAATGTTTATTTAAATCATATCAAATGTTCAAATTGCTTGCCATCAGCGCGTATGCACGCCCTACACCTTCTTAAAAACGATCGTGTAATCTGGCGGGCGAAACGTCTGGAATTGATGTGATCAGCGGCATCTTGAATTCTCTGACGCAGTTCCTCTAAATTTTCAATTGGTTTTTGGTAAACAATTTCTTTGACCGTTCCCCAATAAAAAAAATCAATAGGATTTAAATCCGGGGAACGGGGGGGCCACGTGATCTGACCGGATCGACCAATCCACCTATTTGGATATTCTTGATTAAGGAATTCTCTCACTGGGCGCGCATAGTGTGCCGGACAGCCATCTTGCTGGAACCACATGTCTCGATAAATGCTAAGTGGCACGTCTTCTAACAAATTGGGTAACTGATGTTGTAAAAAGTCCAAATAAGCTGCCCCATCGAGGTTTTCTGGCAGTTCAAAAGGCCCAATAATGGATCCATTTAAGATCCCAGTCCACATGTTTATTTTAAAGCGGTACTGTGACCTATCTTCGCGCATCAAATGTGGATTTTCGACGTGCCACTCGTGCAAATTATGCAAATTCATGTATCCGTCTTTTTTGAAGGTCGATTCATCAGTCCAAAGAATTTTACGCAAGAATTCTGGATCTGCTCTGTGCCTTTCGAGCATTGATTGACAAAATAAAATCCTGCTAGGATAATCACGGGGTAGCAAAGTTTGTACCCGTTGCATGTGGTACGGATGCAATTCGTTTCTCTTCAGTATCCGATGTGCTGTACTTTTAGGTACCCCCAGACTTTGCTCGATTCCACGTACTGAGATACTCCGGTTCTCTGCAATTGCATTTAGGACATCTTCTTCATAAGGCACGACGGTTCTTCCCACTCTAGTAGCTCGAGTAGGAAGTTGATTTTCTGATAATAAACGGTGCACATTTACAAAAACTCGATGATCTGGGTGACGCTCGGCATTCGGATATCTCTCACGGTAGAGTCGAGCTGCAGCTCTAGCATTGCACCTACATTCCCCATAAATAAGGTGCATGTTTGCATATTCCTCTGCAGAGTACAAGAAAGGCATTTTCTTACAAAAACAGTCCAGGAGAAAGCCAAGTTCGTCAGAAACGGTTCGAAAACAAATCCAAGTCACACGCAATCAAGTCCAGTAAACAGAGCCAAGGTTGTAAGCACGAAATAAATACAAACGAATACAAAAAGATGCGCAGTAAACGAAGGCACGAAACGTACTGAATTATTGTACGTATACCACGCTGTTGTATTAGCGTGCTATCTGTTTCACCCACACTAGCCAAAATGTCAATTTCGTCTCGCTCACACATTGTAGAAAGATTCACTGACACCAAGTAGCGTCACTCTCCGTCCCGCTCTAACATTTCTTCGTCTCTTTCTTTTAGTAGCGTCACTATCCCGCTCTAACTTTTCTTCGTCTCTTTCTTTAAGTACACCTTACAGAACGCCTAGATGATATTAGAATAATTTTGAGAAAGTTTTATGACTAACTAATAATAAGCTAAATATCGACTTTCTTAATTTTTTTTTTCTCGTCGTCTAAGAAATAATTTAGTAAGTATTATACCATTTTGGAAAGCCCATTAAATGCGCCAACTTTTAAGGGCACTTGCCGAAATTGCATAGTAGATTTTTTTTTCAGTACAGACTGTCAAAGTTTAGTGATGTAGTCATTTTCACGTCATGGTTCGGTATAAAACGGATATTTTCTGAAATTCCAATGAAGTTGTGTGCAAATGATGAATTGGAATTTGTAGGAGCATCACTTAAGACTACTCCACACAAAAATAAAATTATAAAAGAGCTCATTTGTAGCCCCAGTAGTCGTAAACTCGTCACAGGGTGTCAATTTAAGAAAAATGGCTGTCATTTCGAAACTACATGAGATAGATTTTTTTTTCTTTTTTTTTGAGAGCCCCCACAACTAGGCCTAGCTTGGGTTTTCGGTTGGACGTTGACTTTTGGGACACCCTGTATAATAAGATCTGTATTACAATGGATGTTATCTCCATTGGTATAAACATTGAATAAGCTTGTGGGAATAGCATGGTTATAATCATAGTTACGTAAGGGAAAAGTATAAAAATATTTCAATCCCTTTTTTATTGGATGTGGTGATAGAGCCTTCGTAGTGAAGCTATCTGTGGGCCTGTCCTTTGTGTAACCTAGTATGTAAAGCTTTACTACTAAGATGATTCATCATCTCAGCCATAGGGCGTCCACGGCTGGACATATGCCTATAAGGGGGGGAATTGCCAATACTCGCCACGCTTGGCAGGCGGGTTGGCGAGCGCAGTATTATTTCTGATCCTCAGAAGGCGCTGCTGCCCACCGTCTGGTACGTTATCGCTTAGCCGACTCTTACAGCACGGGAAGAGATGGGGGAGTACTATTCTAGGCCGTTACCACCACGGCACCACATATTTTCTAATAGTGAATTTTAAAAAGGTAGTGTTCTCTATGCTTACTCAAACTATTCATATATGATATTATTTCAGTCACTCGCATCAATGCTCCTAACACACTTTAGAGATCGGATTTCGTTTTGTTTTGTTGGCAGACGCACACAGGTTCAATAAACTTTTATTCATACCTGGTATATTCAGTATATTGTTTTTACACGTATAAGATGAAGATCAAAGCCATAAACGAGGTGATGACACCCTGCGCCTACGCATCTAGAGCCGTTGTAAACAATCGAAAGTAAACTGGCGGCAAACGAGCAGAAAATTGGGGCTTAACGTGTTCAATTGCTTATCGTTATCGTGGTCACTTTCCAAAACGTTTGGTCCAAAATAGCTTTATATAAGCTAGTTACGACCACTGAATATATCGTGTATCACAAGTTTTGACCGCTTGTTTCTTTGTAAGATATGTTTATGTGTAAAATGTCAAACATCTTTGAATGAATAATTCTGTCTTTGACTGTATGAATGTCAATACTATATGTATAACTGAAGATAGCTGAACGGTGGGAGCGTCGGCTGTCATACTGACGGACGCTGGTCCGATCGCCACCAACGCTTAGAGCTTCAAGTGTAGGTAACACCGTTATCAAATTCTCAGCATGTCTAAGTTTGAAGAATTGTTACCAAACAGATAGTGTGCTCAGGCAGTAGTATTTCAAAGCCAGTATACATGCTAGACCTAGGCGTCTAGCGTGATTACACCTTCGACCAAACGGTGGTCAAACGGTGGAACTATAGAGATTAACAAAGATAATAAAAATAACCTAAAAAATAAAATATAACCACCATACATAATTCGAAGGAACACACACTGCGAAATCCACGCGTAAAAGCGTAAGAGCCGCGGAGTGGACGATAAAATTGTAATCTGCAAAGTACAGTGTAAATACGAGAAACACACGACCAAAATAAGAAAAAGTACGGCACTTATATGTAATAGAAAGTCATGCAAAAACAGTGTAGTCAACGTCAGGTCGGCCAACTCATCTGCTAAATAAATAAAGGAGCATGGGTAATTAAGGCGACGTTACTCGGTCGCAAAAAGTGTGAGTTATACATAAACTCACACATGTGTATACACATTATACACAGTGTATTGATGTGATGAGTAATATATTGCCTTTTTATTCGGTGCGCATGATCGATGGTGCCGAGACAGTATGATGATGAAAACAGGTTCTATCAGGGGCGTGTGCGCCACTAAAAGCAATAATTTAATAGAAGATATTTTACACGGCAATTTCCACGCATGCGTAAAAATTGGCACAGTAAAATAAGACTTCCCTAAGATTTTCAATTTACTGTATTCTTATGGTACGCTTGTGACGCCAATAATTACAATTATTAACAGTTTTATCTATCACTATTTTGACTATCAATCAGTTTTATCCACATTAAATATAAGCAGTAAAAGCCCATTACTTGGTGTGTATGACATAAGTGGAAATAAACGTTTTGTCTGTAAAATATCTAAAAATAAAATTACAAGTACGTGCCTATTGACATTGTTTTAAATGTATGCATATAACGTAATTGATCGTATGTGATAACGTAATCGTCAAATTAATATTTGAAGTAGGAAGGAGATATCTAGGTACATGTTACATTTTAAACTGCGGCATACAAAAGGTAATCCTTTAAAGTTACTATCGGGACGTTCACTTTATATTTTATTTGTTTTCGTTTCTCGGTACTACAAATAAAATCTATGGTAAATATCTTGATAACAACGTTAATTCTTGTATTAGTGACCGTGGCAGTTTAAAAAACTTTATTTAAAAAAAATATCGCTGAACTTAAAATATACTCGCAACTTTCACTGCGCAACCGACCTTACCCCAAGATGCCTCAAATATGACTGGTTAAAAAAAGATGTCCCACATAGATGCAAATATCTTTTTGTGTTGTTCATTACGAGTCGCAGAAAAAAACAAGATGAAAGTGATTGAGTTCACTTTCGTGCTACGGACATACAGATTTACGCTATGTACAGTCGATAACATAATCTACGAAGTGTATAAAGTGAAACATAATTTAATGTTTAACAAAACAACGTATTATGTTAGACTGATTCTCGCAAGACAATAAATGAATGAGTCCAGACAAAGTAGTATATAAATTACAGCTTGAGCTGAGCTGATTGAGCTGTTGTCTGTTCGTTTTTTTTGTCTGATCGCATCGTGCAAATGGCTGCACGACAAGTGATCCCACTAATTATTTACGAGTTGATCTTGCGATAAAGTATTTAAAGTGTGTAAAATACGAATAAAGCAAGTGAGAAAATGCACAACCAATGCAAATATTACTGTGGAAGTTGAATAAGCGTAGTGAGTAATGAACGTGGCTGAGACTCCCAAAAAAGTCGGAGACAGCCACGCAATTGCAATACAAATAACGAGCGGCCGCTCTGGCGGTCGTGTATTTTCCTATTCTTAGTACTAGTAAACTTAAATTTCTGGCATTTTCAGGCAATATTAGGGATATTGCCTGAAAATGCCAGAACTTTAAGTTGGGAGCAAGGGACATACCCACTAAGCTGGGTATTTTTGTTTCGCTGGATGACACAGCCATGACTACCATTATTGTCAGACCAGTTTTTTGGCATAACATTTTTGAATTTTACTTTTGTTTAATATTTTTTTTATTTACTTTTTAAGTTTGAATAACAGCGGTAAATCGTCATGTTTAAGAAAATTAGAAACTTACCATGTAACTAACAGCAAAATATTAGCTGTTTAAACATTTCTATTGTTGACTGTACCCGCAAAGTTATTGACGCTTCGTGAAGAGTTTAGGATTTCACCTGTTTCAATGTCAGGTTAACATTGTTTTTTGTTGTCATGTTGTTGATAGGTGATTGGTTCGAACATTTATTCGATTACACGGATTCTCTTTCGCTTTCAATGTGCTTGTCCCTGTCGAGTATACAATGTTCCTGTACCTTTGGATAGTTAGAAATTCTAATGAGTATTTAATTCATATTTACTAGAGTGGGGTAAGCAGGTAAACATTTTAATGCAGTAGACTTAACCTCTACATTGTGCGCAAACTATAGATTTCGTACATATCAAGTACTTAAAATGTAGCATGGCTATAACATCGCCTACGCATCAACCTTCTAGTGGCGTAATTTTCATCACCGGGTCGGTCGGGTCGAATTTTCATCACCAATGATGATGTAGGTGCAGTGAAGTGGCAAGCCGTTCAGACCACCTCGCTGTCCTCTCCCATATGTGCTGTCATAGTAATGAACTGAATAATATTCAACATGAGTCATACAATACGCGACACAATTCAAAGTCACTGACACATGCTCTTATCAAGATCTCTGGTTTGTTCTAAACTTGTTTGAATAATAAAATGACTATAATTAAAACGCATTCGATTTGGAAACTGACACGAAAAAGCTACTTATTTTGTATAATATGTGCTGTGTGATTGTGTCTGATTGTATTTCAACAAGATGTAAAGGAAAAAAATCCGTATGCTAAGTTCTCATAGAACTCACAGATTTTTAGATACAGCGATAGAAGTGGTAGCAGTGGAAACGGCACAAATTCGGCACTTTCCTGAGGTTTTGGTCATGTCGTCTGTCCATCTTGTCGGTAGACATCATATGCTGCGCTTACCCGTCCGAGGTCTCCACTCGGCAACCTTTCGACCCCAACGGCCATCAGTTCTGCGTGTTATGTGCCCTGCACAGTGCCATTGTAACTTGCTAATCCGCTGAGATAAGCTTTAGTTCTTCTACGGATCTCCTTATTTCTGATTTGATCGAGTATGAAGAGAGCTATGCTCGGGGTCTCCCCCGAGCATAGCTCTCTAGGACGTTGTGCGACCTTGAGCCTCCTCACAAGGTCTATAGTCAGAGACCGCGTTTTAGTTCCGTAAGTCATCACTGGTAACACACGCTGTTCGAAGATCTTCGTTTTCAGGCATTATGGTATTTTTGAAGAGAAGACGTCGCGGTGTTTTCTGATTGCGGCCCAGCTGAGTTGGATTCAACGATTGTCCTATTTCTCAACGTTGTATTTTCCTAATTGGATATCTAGTAGTAACTGATTTATGTCAGTTGTTCAATGCGTAAGTCAAATCAATGTTAGACATAACAATTCACACAAAATTAGTTAAATGATTAATTCTATTTCACTCAACAGAAAAAATATTCAATTCTATGTGCAGAATAGTATACAGAGAACATTCAGATTAAATATGGTTTTTATGGACATTTTGTATAAGATTCGTTTTTGCAATAACTTTGAGGTAACATAGAAACAATCCAAAGAAAATTACTAAGTCATTCAGATTAGAAAATTTTTAGTATATATTTATTTTGTAATAATTATTACATATTTCTATAATGTTACAAAGATTGAAACATAGGAAAACGTCGATGATAAATATTACTACGCAGCAGTACTTGAGTTTCAAGAACGCCGTCTTCTTCACATTGCACTTATTGCATTCCCACTTAAACGGCATTTACGACGGATTCCTCCCATTCCCTTCCCACCCTTGGAGCATCCGAGAGGCAGCAAATGAAATCTGCGGAAGCTCAGTGTCCAACTAACCTAGATCGGAGCATACCTTTCGGAGAGAGTACCCGCAAAACAACTATAAATATGGAAAGTAATCGCGAAAGGCGCTTAACCAATTGCTGCTTATTTGCAGCACTTCCTTATAAGCTGAAGCTATTTATTTTACTCAATTAACGTGGCGACCTGGTGAGATTGTGTGTCAAGTGTGACAGGTTATGGACTAAATGCATGGTGATAGTGCAAAAGATCTAAAGAGAGCGGTCTCGTCTTTGTCAATTTGTCCAACGCGCTCTTGGTTGTTTACATAAACATTTCGTACTTATAGCGATGTTTTCTACCAACTATTTGTAATCAAAAAAATGTAATCAAGCATGCTATAAAACTTTGTTTTTGTTTTTTTTTTACAAAACATTCAAAAAAAGGAAGAGGTTTTACATTCAATGCGTAGCTTTTTTCGTATGGAACACGTAACATTTTCATGTTTGTGTATCACTTGATTTTGATTATTATTTATATGTGTAAAATACAGTGTTATTTGAATGTACTCCCATTATTTGTATTTATAATAAACACGATTTCTACGGATTTTCAAAATTAAAGAACTGACGGATTTCACCGCGTGCATCTTTTCATATTGATCCCAATGAATTTGATATCAATGAAATTGTTATCAATGAATGACTAATTATTGGTAATAGGCTCTGCATTGATAACAATAAAAAAAAATTTCATCAGCATTAATTTAAGATATAGGTACTCAAGAATAGAATAAGAAATGAATTATTATTATGTGGCCAGTATTATGTTATTCACATAATATGGTAATTCCATATAATACAGTAGTGCTAGATATACCTAACAATCAATTCTGCTATGTCTAAGTGACACACCAATCAACAGTTTAATAACATAACATTTTTATTAGCAATCACAGTTAGATCATATAACTCAGTTCACTAATTCCATTCAGTAATTTAAGAGGCCACAGCCGAGTGGAATTGCACCTTCGGTAGAGCAAGTGGTTGGGCAGGTTCTGCAGAAGCGAGCGCGACCTGTATTCCGTGCTCGTGTGAAGGCCCGATATTTGGACACCCGGTCACTGGGCCCTGAGGTTAAAGCAACATTGACGACGGGCAATTGAATGTCAGGTAAACTGTCGTCAGGCAAACTGTCGTCAGGCAAACAGACAACTAACCGACGAGTCAACATTAAGGTAATGGATTTTAAATTCCTATCTGTTGTTGTTCTATCTTCAATCGCCATCCAAAAAAAGGGTTCCCATTTCGGTTGTATTTTTTTTATTTATGTCAGCTCATAACTCTGTCATTAATACACGGATTTAATCAATCATTTTCTTTATTTTATTCAACATGAAATTCTTTCAGATTTGTCACATAAAATGTAATTAAAGCGGTTAATTTGATTTTATTTTCAACTAGCTGCGCCCCGCGGTTGTACCCGCGTGGGGATGAAGATCGGTGATGATGGTGATGATGCAAATGCCTATATGTTAATCCAGGGTATCAGCTATCTTAATACCAAATTTCATCGGTTTTCAGTCATCATCAAAATCGGTGTAGCCGTTTGAGCGTGAAGAGGTAATAAACATACACACATACACACTTACATACATACACACTTACACACATACGCACCTACAACAATACACACAAACTCGCATTATAAATGATTAATAATATTAGTAGGATAAAATGTTGAAAGACCACGGAGTTTCCGAACGACTTTCCAGCAACAAAGAAGTTTGCAAATCCGTTGTATTTCTTTTTATCACGTTAAATACCGTTAAGTATTTTAAAGTAAAATACCTTTAAAATGTAAAGGTATTTAATTCCATCATAAATGTCAATCCTATTTAAAAAATGTTTTATCGATTTAAATGGATACATTGTTAGAACAGGAAAATAATTTAATTTAAATTGGTTGAGTGTTTCTCTCAATAAATATTGAAAACTAGCTGTGCGCTGCGGTTTCGCCCGCTTTGACTACGGTTTTCCCGCTACCTCAGTTATCCGATGCGAATCATACATTCCGGGATAAAAAGTGTTTTTTTAATATACTGTATAGATCTAGCGTTTGACCACTATCTCACTTGATGGTCAGTGACAATGTGGTCGAAGATGTTATCACGCCTAGACCTAGAATGCTCAGTTGCAAGTTGCCTATGTCCTTCTTCATGTCTGTCTCTATACCAAAATTCTTCAAAATTAAAACTTTACAGACAGCTAGAGTTGTTTTCACATTTACAATTTTATAAGGTTTTTTCTGTATCCCAGAGAAACCATCAATTATTTTGGATAAAAAGGAGCCTGTGTGTTAATCCAGGTTGTAGGGTACCCTCATTTCGAATTTCATTCAAATCTTTCATATACATAAGCCAGTGAGGTGTGTAGACTTAACACATACCGTACTTAACACAATCAATTTGGTAGAACAATTAAAAACTTATGTTCAAATTCAGAACTTACCTTCAAATTATTTGGACGTCAGTTCCGCCTAGCATGTTGTTAATGCAATAAACCATAAAACAATTGAAAATGTTACAAATTTTGTTTTTCAATGTAGGCTGGGCAGTAATAAGTACATATAGGTATTACTGAGTACAGAGATTCGATTCGGGTTAGGAACTAAGCTGTAAACTCTAACATTGAATCCTACACTGAATTCTGGGCAATCAAATCGAATCTGAATACTATTAAACAAAAAACGTCAATCAAATTAGTTGAAACGTAACAGACATTACACAGACTTGGGGCAGGTCTCGCGTTAACTCGCGAAATATTTATTGGTAAGTAAATATAAGTATATTAAAAGAAAGCTGATATATTGCAGAGAAAATCATGTCTGAGACTGGCGGTCATTTGCCAATTATAAGTTTTTACGAGCAAAGGTATGGAGGTGTAATTAATGGCCGAAAGCACAAAGCCTCAATCTCGGCCACGGCCACTAATTCACCAGAAAAAGATAACAAAAAAGCGTATTCCCACGCCTTAGTTCCTAACGTGTAGGTATAATTTAATTTGATACGGGTAGTTTTATAGGAATTTCTATTATAATGTTTTTTGTTGATGTAATCACTTCGTCCTATAATTTTAAAAGCGTAAACGTTGTAGCGCGTTTTAGACCCTCTTTAAGGATTTTAAAATGGAACGTTACGATGTTTAGTTTCGTATACATTTGAAGTTGTATTTTTGATCGAAGTTTGATGTATATAAGAAATTAAAATATTGATGTTTATACATTCTCAACAATTTTGATAATTATGAAATGTATAAAACACGTGAATTCCTCACGTAGTAAAAGTCAGAGGGTTCCAACTATAGTTTCGACCACATTCGGTGGACTTTTTGACCAACTTCAAAAAAAGGAGGTTACTCCATTCGACCGTATATATTTATTTTTTTGTGTGTTCGCAGATAACTTCGTGTTTTATAAACCGATTTTGATGATATTTTTTTTGGATTAATAGAGTATACTTCCGTGCGGTCCCATTTAAATTTCATCAAAATCGGACAAGTTGTTTTTGAGCTACACTCCAATAGCAGAACAGTGCTACGCATACCTAGACGATATTATACTCGTAGTTGCGGGGAAGACATCGGAGAACATACACAATAACAATTGATCCCGTGAGTAGCAAACGTCACTGAAAAGGGTAAAAAAAATTTGTTTACCAATAAATGTAACCGACTTCAACATTCAAAAGTGTGAAATAACTTGTCGAAGTCGTTACCATTAGCACAATATTGTGTTGATAGTTACTTTTGTAAACTATCACGGTACCGACCAACAAGGTATTTCACACTTTTGAGTGCTGAAGTCGGTTCCATTTTTTGCTTAAAAAAATTTTTCAACGAGAATACGGAGCGGCCTCGGACGCGGTCGCGGTTCGCCTAGTACTGTCACACAGACACAGACACAGTACTAGGCGAACCGCGACCGCACAAAACAGATACGTCTGTTTTGTGGCAACCTTTTCATTACCACGTCAGTTTTAATTACAATTTCGATAATTTGTTCCAGTTAAGTATATTGTTTCATTTCAATCCGTATGTAAATCTTTTCGACAAACAACCAAAGAAGATTGTTTCTGTAATAGGTTTATTGAAACGTTGCCCAACGTCACAAAGCTTCCTTCATGGTAGGTACTAAGAAGTTCTTAATGCCTCGTTAAAAGAAATATTAGTCTTCCTATATTCATATTGTAAACGAGTAGATATATCTAAGTGGTTATTTAAACAACAGTTAGAATTACAGCTACACGAAAAGTATGAAAGCTAATTATAAGCTGTTATCTTTCTCTGCTTAATAGCATATAAGCCGTGTTCAGAAACTAGTTATTAGGTATATATCGTATATAATATAATTGTATACGGATATATTACACTTACGTATATTATAATGCTTAAGCTATCACAAAGGTACATTGTGATCAAAAATTTGGATCTTATAGTTTGATTGAATGGCTTTGTCATACACAAATAGATCTTATTCTTATAAAGAAATATTAGCACGAGGTAATTAATTATTATTCAGAGATATGTTAATGTTTTTAATTATAAAAAAATATGTATGCAATGACGTCACGATTTCGTAACTCATCCATGTACCAAACACAGCAAACCTACCTCAGTGTAAAATAAGCATCATATAACTATTTTATCAATATTATTATTTTCTAGTACACATTATACATTTTAAAATATGTTATTAAAAAAATATTGTTATTTATGTATGTCCTCATAAACTATATGTATGCTTTAATCATTAATGATTGTATGTTATATATAATTATGTAGCATTCATCATCATCGTCATCATCTCAGCGATAGGAAGACCACTGCTGGACATATGCCTACTCTAAATATGGAGATGAATGGATCTCCATATTAAGGACCAGCTGGAAACGGCCCTCATCTAGCCCCTTCCTGTAATCTTAGTCAGGTCATCCGACTACCTCATCGTTGGACGTCCTATGCTGCGCTTGCCAGTCCGTGGTCTCCACACGAGAACTTTTCGGCCTCAGTTATTGGAAACAAATTCATCCAATATTGAAATATCTTACACCACTGCTTACACATTGCACGCTATTCTAAATCGTTGTGCTAAATAGCGTTATATTTCACATAACGTTAATTAGCACGGCGTAATAACCGATTATCTGTTATTAAAAAAAGCGCAACTGTTTTCCGGTCCAGTAATCTGATAACAATCCGTTGCGCACTTTTTGTACACAATTATTGTATATGTACATTGTGGGATGAAATGAGTGTGGCATATCATCTTTCCCGTTTGCGCAAAGTAATAATAATAAAGTTACGTATGTAAATTACGAATTTAAACACGTATTTTTTTTTTTCAAATAGTGTGTAAATATGTAGGTAACGGTTTAGTATTTGTGATTTTTGAGTTTTTCTATTTTTGTAAACATTATAATAGAAGAAAAAGAAGTCACTTCTGTGGACGTGTGATGTGATTATTCGTGAAATTTATTTCAACGTCAATAATTTAGTTCTTTAATATAAAGAAAATTTAGAAACTCTTCCGAGTATGAGTAGATTGTTATCTCATAACTCCGCCATTCATGAAATGATTTGAAAAATCTTCGATCATTCAAAAGACGAATACTTTACAAATAGAATCCATACAAGGTCATGCAAATTGGCAAAGTATTTCTCATAATTTTTTTTGAAGTGTTGAAATGTTCTGTGGATAAGTAGTGGAAGTTGATCTGTATAGAATTGTGACTAAACAATTATGATTCAACCATTTACCACGTTAGGTGCAAGATAAAAAAAGATCAGCAAGCGTTTCGACCAATCCTGTCGAATAGCGCACTCGTGCGGAAAGAGTGCTCACACGGATAACAATGTTGTTAGTCTTTAGTAGTAACAGTGAGCTGTACGCGCCATTCGGTTGTTTTAAAATAATGCATAGTTGACTATAGTTAATGGTTTTGATGCGATGATAGCTCAGCGGGGGGAGCGTCGCCTGTCAAACTGACGGACACTGGTTCGATCCCCAACAACAGCTTGAGCTTCCGGTGAAAGTAACACCGTTATCAAATTCCCAGCATGGTGGTAGGGTACTTTCGGATACCCGCTTGGTTAGCTACCACCCTCAAGTTTGAAACACTGTCACCAAACACATAATGTGTTCAGGCAGCAGTTCTTGAGAGCCAGTGAGCATTCCAGGTCTAGCGTGATAACATCTTTGACCAAATCGTCACTGACCATCAAGTGAGATAGTGTTCAAATTGTATACAGTATAAAAAAATGGTTAAATCACTTAATAATCAGCCTTAACTAAACCAAACAGAAGAAAGAAAAGAAAAGCTACTTTACCAGACTGTGTAGTATATATTAGTGACTTTAATGCACAAATGGACAGAGAGTTCCGTCATACATTTTATGTTAAAACATTCAACTCATAGTGGATAGTTGGAACAAGATGTTAAATCTTGTTCCAACTATCCACTATGAGTCGAATGTTTTAACGTAAAATGTATGACGAAACTCCATAGTGAGGTCCATTCACATTTAACTTCTCAGCTGCGTCGCGTCAAGATGTTCAAGACCTTTCAAGTGATCAGCTGATCCATTACAAAGACTGTTTCATTATATTTCTGCCCATAAAACAAAATTGCCATGCACATGCTTAGCCTTTAAGTCGACAGGCGCAGCCGACGCGTGCTTATAATTAATTATTTGCATCGTTGAGATGTCTACAACCAACTCACTGTTTTTGCATTAGTAATTAAAATTCTTTACACTGCTAATGTATTTATGGGTAACGATAATATATTTAGCAACTTATCTCTAATATTGCAAATAAAATAGCTATATACGAGATATTGGCAGTTATTGTTTATTTATTTATTTATTGGAAAACCAACAGCTTATGTACAATATATTAAATACTTATGTTAACTATAGAAAGCCAATTACAGGTTTTCACGGGTAGTTGTAATATGGGTGATGGAACATGCGAAAACAATAAAACAGCAACACGGGATGTTTCCTGCGGACCGCGCAGCGATCAACAATTCCTCGTCCTGATTTTGTTGGTAACATGCTATTGCGTTAGCCTTCTACCATGAAGAACTCACTGCTCAGCCGTCGCCTCGCCGTGGTATTGTATTAGCCGTATAGAATTTTAATCATGATTCTGGAAATATCTTTATCTAAATGTGTCTTGCCAATCTGTTTAGACGTATAAAAAATGAAATTTACCAAATTCGATGAGCGCTGTATAATGTTTCATAAATAATGTCAATACAAGGTTCATAAGAATTTTTTAACCCAAGTAGACAACCCAATCTGTGACATTTGTTCTGACAGAATACGGGTTTATAACTATTCTTAATCAATTATATTATATGTTTATATGAGGTAGATGTCGCACAAGCGCGCGGAAACTGACACGGCAAAATTAAGTCAATTGTAGTAATTTTGAATTACGACGCGTATTTTAAGCGCAAGTCTAAACATATAGCTATCCTTTTCTATATTATTTGTACCGAATTACCGTAAAGGAACAAAATCTGAGCATCGCGCAGTATGAATATACGTTATCTTTAGTAAAACATCATTGTTCTTAATATATATTTATTCTTAATCCAATATTGGATCTTACGAATTTAATACCTATTTGTTACAATTTATTAAAATTTGTTGTAACAAATATTGACTTTTTGATAGTATAAGACATGTAAATTTGCATTCGTCAAGGAAACACAAGCTAATTGGATTCCATAAAGGGATACGGCTACAAAGTCAGCGCACGCGCAAGTGTAACGAAGCATGGCGCTGATTACAATAACAATAAATCAAAGTTTAATTAAAATAGGTTGAAATTCTAAAAAGGTTAACTCACGATTAGAACATTTCCGACCCATTTCCCAAAAGAAGGTATGTGCCATTTCGGTTAGAAATGTACCCTCTTTTACCTCTATTACCCTCTACCGGTTGCTTGGCGAAGCTTATTTGTACTAATTCATTTTATGTACCTTCTATATATAAAGGCTTTCTGAATTATTATTTTTTTCTTCGTATATTAACTTGTTAATGTCAATTTGTATTAAATTGAATATAAAAATAAAGATGATGATACAATGCATGTACAAATATTATTATCTTGAGTTGTTTGTATTTATTATGTATTGTTTTACTTATTATTTATTAATTTCGTATCACAAAATTAATAATCCTGAATTATAAAATTGTCTTTTAAATGCGAAAACGAAAAAAACAGGCGAACCGTAAAATAATAAAGCATTACGTTTTACTGATCACTACGGATATAATAATAAAGATCATTACATAATCAGACCCAAGCGGCTCATTAGACACAGTGCACAAGATAAAGATAAACAAAAAAAAGTTTCTCAAGGAAAGCTTATAAAAAACTAGGCATTCGGCAGATATGTACTACATTGTATACCTTAGACAGGTGCTAAGGCAGACCACGCACGCTGCGACATTCCGACTTCTTCACCTGCCGACTTTAAACGCGACACATTGTCGCGCAAAAACAATAATAAGCACCATTACGCGCCGTGTGGTAATGTGGCTATTTAACTTCATCGTTCGTTATGGAATGACAAAATTATACGTGCGAATGTGAAATTGCAGGCTGCAGTCATTTGTTATTGTCCGTGTCACTTGTCCAAGGTTATTTGGCGCATTGATCAATGTTGTGTTATGGCTAAAACCATAGAACACAGTGTTGTATAATAATCTGCCATTGGTAGTGATTCGCTTATTCAACTGAACTAAACTAAAATGTGTTAAAACTAATCCAGTTCTTAAAAGGTTACGATAAAGTCTAAATTAGTATGTGACTTATCAATAACATCACTAAAATTAAATTTATTTATTAAATTTGGGGGTAGATTTAGCAAAACTAAGTCGCCACTTATTTGGTGCCTACTAAAACTACCCGCAATTGGCCAGCAATGGAAGAAAACTCGTCTAATATTAGTGAGAGCGCTGTATGGAGTTATGCGAATTTGAATTTTAGCGTAAATAGAATACGAGCTACTTCAATTTAAAAATTTTAGTGAATTTTAGCTAGTTCGTGTGATTAACAGAATTAGGGCCAAATCGTTAACTGTATGCATTAGCAGTGTATATACTTAACGATATGGTGGCGGATTGTTCTGTTTTAATTACTCTGAGCTTAATCCTCTGCCCCCTTATTAATAGACATTGAATTAGCTACGAATAGCAATTCAGTGTTTTGTTTCGTTATTTCAACGTCAAACTGTCATATAAGCGATAAAGACAAAACACTGAATAACTATTCCGAGGTTATGCAACGTTAATTTTATCGTTATTAATAAGGGAGTTAGAGCTGAAATAGATTTACATAAGCTATATACATTTAAAAAATCAAAACAATATTTTACAGGGGAATTGGGTTTAATTGTGGGCCGTGTTTTTCGTCCTGTTGTTTTTTTCGTGCACTGAATTATAGCAAGAAGTGTTCTTTTTTATTCCGCTGTGGCAGCTAGTCCAGCAAATTAAGGTATGGCGTTAAAAATGCGTACAAAATAATACACTGTTAATTTACAAATATATTTTTTTATCAAACTATCTGATTGGCAAAAATGTTTCTCAAATCATCATCATCATTACTTGTTGATATTTAAAAAAATAAGTAGAAGTTGACACAAAATCAAATCAACATTTTAATCAAGTTTATAATAAAAAAATGAAAAATGACTGGGCCTTAAACATTTTGATAATCAAGAGCTTTTCCTTAAACATTGGTGTATTTTCATCCCCAACTTGATGTAACATATATCAATAAAATGTAACTGTAAATTAATATATAAATATAAGGGTGCGTCTATGTGTATGTATATAAGTTTATATAGTATCAGTCATCAGGTTACCATAGTACAGGCTCTGCCTAGTTTGGGACCTGAAGACCTTGTATGAATGTAAACTAAGTAAAAAAAAAAAAAATTTGACTGACATGAACTGAGCTGTCATGTTACTCATTACTCACTCATTTCATAAAAAATGTATATCTGTGTGTTACAAATATATTTCAATACAAATTTTAAGAAAAATTACTTCACTCTTAGCAAAGTCAATATATCCTGAGGACGCCTCGGGCAGAGGCAAAACACGTGTCTAAGAAGTTCCGGTTGAGTAAGATTGCATTTATATCGTACCGTATACTTTTTGCATGCAATTTATGCGAGAGAGAGAACGGTGCACACTCACTTCATGATATCCTGGTACAGTTTAAAGTCGGAGAAAAATTGTGTATTAATTATCTTTTTATTACAAGCTTTTATGTAGTATCACCTGTTTGTCATCAAATCTTGCAAATTAAATTTGACCCACTTTCCGGTTACCGATTGACTGATTCCGGTAACCCGATAACTGATATATATCTTATATACATATACACACCCAGACACATATATATATATATTGTTTAATATATTATTTATTACATATGATGATGAGCTTGATGCTCTCCGTGGACGAATCAGTGAGTCAAGGTATTATTATGTAATTATCCTTACTTGATATTTATGGACCTATGGAATTTTGATGATATTTGGGATGGAGGTAGCTAGGTAGCTGACTCCTTGGAATAACACATAGGCTATACTATTCATCAACATCATCATTATCACATTACACTGCTTTTACGGGTATAACGTGGTACTTACGCGTAGTCGATCACGATCGACAATTGTTTCGGCTTCTCTCCATTCTTCTTCTTCTTCGAAAGCAGCAGCGATGAAGACGGATCCCCACACATAGATGTGATGACGCAACCGTCACCCCCTCACCCGCCTCCACAGCCCGCGGCGTCCTGTCGAGCATCACGCGCTGCCGCCCGCAGTGCGAGACGGGACGTTACGACTAACGCACCGCACTCAAGATCCTGATGAAGGCTTCCGGAAGAAGCCGAAACAATTGTCGATCGTGATCGACTACGCGTAAGTACCACGTTATACCCGTAAAAACAGTGTAAAGTAATTATGAACGTGAGTTTTAATATTATTATCATCACTATATGGATGAAACCGCGCGACGCAGCTAGTGGTCAAACACTGGCGTGCTACATAATTATTTGCAACCCATATATCTAATCTAGGCTCAGTATACACTCATTTACAATCTACATCGCAACCAAAATCAAAGACAATAAATCACCTGTTCTTCCATAAACTAAAGTTCACTTACCAATTAAAGCAGATCCGAGATATTAAACCATAAATAAAGCAGCGCGTCGTAAAGCTTTGATGATAACCATGTACAACAGCTATTAGCGTCGGCTGCGTAGTTATTAAAACTGCGAGCCTCTTATCTCCACCAAGAGTACAAGGCATATATGAATGTGATAATTTCAGCTTACAGAAAGCGCTGTAAGCTTTGCATAAACTGATATAGCTCAGACTCTTTGAGTAGTTTGTGCATATTATGATAATTATTTTTAGTAGTTCGTTGTCGTTCTAGAAAATCTTAAGGTGTGAAAACAAGGACTAGTTTTTTTGCTCGTCAAATTAATCGTTCTTCGATGATGAGATTGCTATGCCACAGACATACAATCAATGCACAGATTAAACTTATTAGCGAAATGCCAGAACGAAGTGCTGTTTCAATAACCGTTATTAGTGGCAATAGTTAAATTTAACACATACTCATACATTGTTTGAATGCGGCATGGTAGCTAAATATTCGTCAAGAATCGATTATAGAGTAGCATCAATGACTAATCGAGTTACCTCCAAATACTTCAGAATACTTCCCACACCTTTTGATGTAGCGATAAATGTAAACAAAGAAGCAAGCATAACCGCCTGATGCGATAACGAGGCGGTAGTTGCGCGATAGTCGCGCGATCACGATGCGATTTAGAAAGTGTGAGTTCACCTTTACAATGCAAAATAATGGAAAGCTAAAGGATAAGTATTTAAATTGTTGGTTAATCTCTTTCATATATGGCATTTAAAAACTTAGATGACTGATCAGTTTCACGTAGGTGAATTCACGTCTGTCGGTCACAAATACTTCGGGTTTAATTTCTCACATGAACTAGACTTAATCTGAACTTAACTATGAGATATATACATATATATATATACGAAGCGTTTTGCTTCCACTTTTATAATGCGTACTGCCAGAGAGTGGAACTCACTTCCTGAGTCTGTGTTTCCCGATATGTACAACCCCGGAGTCTTCAAGTCGCGAGTGAATAGGTTCCTTCTAAGTTTGCGTGCTCCACCGTAGACCGCGTCGTCGCTTAACATCAGGTGAGACAGTGGTCAAACGCAAGTTTATAATCTTTAAAAAAAAAAAAAAAAATATATGTATATGTATATATAATATGACAGCCAGGGAGTATTCTAGGTCTAGCGTGATAACATCTTGTACATAAGAAAACTAATAAGTTACTTTTGTAAAACTTGGAGAGTCAAATAAAGAATGTTCTATCTATCTATCTTCGACCACATCGTCACTGACCATCAAGTGAGATAGTGGCCAAACGAGCACTAGACCATACCTAACCACCTAACTAGATCTATACAGTATATAAAAAACAAACAAAACTAACCGTGATATAGTGATTAAAAGGTGGTAGGACCCATAAAGTGTTAGAAAAGTGTTCCATTTTTATTACGATTTATTGAAATAGTACAAAATTACATGATGTTAGTAAAATCGTAAAATATTACACGTCATGGAAACGTGTGTCCGATCAAGTACGCCCGCAGTTGACGAGCATGTATCAAAACGCTCATGAGAATCACAGCGCAGTACCAGCGGGCCTCGACAAGATGCATCGCTTCTCTTTCTCTAACCGCTAACGATGAATATTCATTCTCATTGCTCACGTGATATATAATACATATTTGAAGTATCAATCTCATAACTTTTTTATGTTTTCTCGAGCTTTAACGATTGTAGAATATTACATTGTCTAGTTTCTTTACTTTTAGTGTAGTCTCCGATGAAAATACGCGTGATTATCTAAACAACCATGTTTCTCGTCATGGTGCAAAACATTAAATATTCATAGCAAATAATTACACTGAACAACACTTGAACACAAATGTTCAATGAATGCGGAATCAATATCAACATTAGAATGAGAGAGCAGTTTTTTAATTATATATTTATTTATGTAACCATATATTTTATTAAATATATATATATATATATTATGCGTGGATCTAATGAGACTCACCTCATATTTCACCTTACATATTCCATTTCACAAACATACACCAATATTTAATACTCAATACTTTATTGCATCATAAATGTTTATAAAAAAGGTTCTTATTACTGATCATATACAGGAAGAATATACGACCCTGGTAGGTCATCACAATGTATATGCAAACAGACGATTAATTTCATATATATATTATTTAATTGTGTAATTAAAAAACTCGTTGATATTCTCGCAAGTTTGATTATGTAATAAAGGTGGCTATAAAATTTTAGGTCTTTTTAACCGACTTCAAAAAAGGAAGTTACTGAATTCGACCGTATATATGTTTTTTTTTTTATGAACTAATTTTGATGATTCTTTTTTGGTAGATAGAGTATACTTCCGTGGTGCCCCCATTTAAATTTCATCATAATCGGACAAGCGGTTTTTGAGTTATACTCCAATAACTGAAAAGTGCTACGCGTATCGTGATGATATTAGTGTCGCGGTTGAAGACATCGCAGAACACACAATGACGATTAATTGATCCCGTGAGTAGCAAAGGTCACTGAAAAGGGTGAAAAAAAAATTGTTTTAACAAAAAATGCAACAGATTTTAACACTCAAAAGTGTGAAATAACTTGTCGAACTTGTCTTGTTTTAATGTTGTCGGGTAATTTATTATATTTTTATATACATAGCTCCTATACCTGAGCTGTGCATTTTGAGCTTACAAAACGGCAAAACCAGCTTGTGTACATATCTAATCTTACTCAATAAAGTAGTTGCTTAAAAACTTAACTTTTACCTATTTTTTATATTACTAGCTGCGCAACGAGCTTTTACCCGCGTGTTGATGATTCATGATGATGAAAAGTAGCCTATGTGTTATTCCGGTACCTGAAGTATATATACCAAATTTCATCCAAATCCATCCAGCCGTTCTGGCGTGATTGAGTTACAACAGTGGAGCCACGGAAACCGTCAGTCAGTTTTTTTTGTTTTTTTTGTTAACATTCACACAAGGTCTTCAGGTCCCAAACTAGGCAGAGCCTGTACTATGGTAACCTGATGACTGATATATATACTTATATACATATACACACCCAGACACAGGTCAAACAGACATGTTCATACACACAAATGTCTGACCTGTCCGGGAATCGAACCCGGGACCAGCGGCTCAGAAGGCAGAGTGCTACCAACTGCGCCAACCGGCCAGTTGCTTTATTTGTGTTCATAATTATTTAATTTGTTACCGGCAGCGCTTGAAATAGCGTTTTTTTTTGTCTGGAACATTTTGTTATTGGCTCGCATCATTCTAATACTTTCCCAAGTACCCGAATAAAATCGTATGTATCATATAGGTCGTAAAACACAGGTGTGCCAATAACAAACGATTACTATTTGTTATCGCGCGTATTAGGGTTGTCAGTCAGCGTTTTGATCGTCGATACGGATACAGTACTGTGCACGCAAAATGTTGACGGCTTAAATTTCCCGATTACGGTTTTTCAAGTAAAGAACAATTGCTATGGGGAAAACACATTCAATGACTACTCGTATAGGGATCAATACAGCAAGTTTGATTAGCTTTGTCAATTTTTTCCAAATGTAAACAGTGGTAGGGTACTGGAGTGTTCCATTACCTGCACGAGTAGCCACCATGTTTGAAACACCAGTCAGTCAACGTTCTAGGTCCGAACGTGATTCCACCATACGACCACATCGTTTGGAGTGAGACAGTGGTCAAAGGTTAGATCTGTGAGGTATATAAAATGGATTTGTAAGCTATTAACGCAGAGACAGTTATGGCAATACATTTACTTGGCACAGTTTATGGAAGGCTCACAATACGGTAAGAGTCCACGGCCATTTAAAGAATATATTATGTACCAAATTTTCCAGATTTTAGGCCCTGTCTTGATCATCTCGCCGGTTTGGGGTACAAGCCACAAAAATTGACCTATGCTACGCTTGGTCAAAGTCGGTGGAGTTGCGGACTATCAGCCACAGTGCACTCGCTTCTCCCGATAATGCATGCCCATTTTTTCCACACAGTGAGGACTCACTGTGCCATGTGAAAAAAATGGGCAGGCATTAACGGAGCTAGAATTAAAATATTTCAATTAAATTCAGTTCAATAATAATTCAGAGTTTATTCGTTTTCGGAAGTTCATATAAATCTGAGAGTGTTGGCAACCCTAGGCTCTTACGCTACGTCCAATCATCAACGTACATTAACGGTCGTTGACAACCGGTTTATGTGTCCGATCAGGAATCTGTGTTTTTTGCAGAACCACGCGACAGATCCGATCGGATGGTTATCGAATTATCAATTTCAACTGCATCGAAAATCAGAAAGTATTGGTAAAAACACCGGAGCACGCTTTATCGTACAAAACGGTATTTCTCCTAATTTATTTAAGGCGAATTCAAAGCAACTTTCTATAGGCTCTTTTTTATGTTACGACCCTTTTTACAAAAATACGTATTCACTGAAATTAAATGTCTCGTGTGTATTTTAGATAACTCACGCGCTGCAATCTTGCAATCTAAGACCAAATCGACTTCTCGCCTTTAGATTGACTCTAGTTTTTTTTAGTTTCACGATTTTAGACTTCCTCATAACTCCGAGCAGTTTCGCGTGCTAGGCACGATTTGTTCATTATTATTATTATTTTTTTATCACATTTAAACCCCTGCACTAGGATTCCCTGTATCGGAGGCTTGGACACACACATTCACAGCACACAAACATCCAAGACCCGGGACAAACATCTACGCTCGCACAAATGTTTGCCCCTGCCGGGATTCGAACCCAGGGTCCCGGAGACACAGTAGTCATATCACTGACACTAACCACTGCGCCACGGCGACCGTCATATGGCGTTCCTATATCACGGCACCGGCTTTCTCAGAAAGAGAAGTACTTCTCATAATCCCCCACGCTGACCAATACAGCCTGCAACTTAATGTGGGAAGTTCCAGACCGCCCGCGCGCCTCCAACACGTCTCAACGACTCTTCATCAAGACCGGGAACGCACGGAAATGAACGCTGCTAGCGGTGACCCATCCAAGTAATGAACATAAAGTACGTTACGTATCTAAATAGTTTAATACCAATATTATATTAGTATTAGTATTAGTATAATAACCAATATTATTTATGACGGCCGCCGCCGTGGCTCAGTCGGAAGTGGCATTGCTAATCCCCTGGGTACGAATCCTGGCAGGGGCAAAACATTGATGTGGTGAGTACGCTTATTTGTCCCGGGTATTGGATGTTTTGTGTGTGTCCATGCCCGCGACACAGAATAACTGAAGAGAAAAATTAAAATTTTAAAAATTACGTACTATAACTAGTCGTTTTCCTGTAGGTCAATTGCTTAGATTACAAGAGAACCTCTAAGACGTTAACAATTCCAACAAATCAAAGGCCCTCTACTTAAGAGGCGTTAAACATCTTTGGAACAGGTTCTTTTTAGCGCAGTGGGTCTATAAATGAAGATGATGCGTTCAAGAGTCGGTTACTGTGAGCCATCGGTTTGGTGACGGCGAATTTATAAAACTTATCGATTACAGTTGAAACGCGTTTTGCATACGTTTCTTTAACTACAGAATCTTGGCCTATGGAAGGTCGTTGAACTTGAAATGTAACGTTTATTGAGTGTATAATATAACGAGTTTGGCTAGACCAGTTTTGTATAGCCTGAATATTTTAATGGAATAAATAAATTAATAAAATTAAAATATTTTATTTTAATACCATTGTCAAATTGAGATAGTGAAACTAAACTGTTATAAGTATTTTTAGATACGCTATTTTCATGCGAGTCGCTCACTTATTAAGGTTGTATTTATATTACAGTGTCTTAAGGTGCAGTGTCTAAGCCCTTGAGGCTTTGAACTTTAAGTAGCCTTTTATTTTATTTTGTTAATAACTCATTGTTACTTCACAATGTGCCTGCAGCATGAAAAGTGTTAAAAAGTAATTACTCGTGACGTCATCCTTGAAATGTAATGTAAAAGTGCACACATCATATAATAACCAACCGTGTTAGAGTATGTTGTATAAATTAAATTCTGCACTGAATTCAATCTTCACGCTACGATAAGAATACCTCCTTACCTCTTTCATGTTTATTTAAGCTATGATGCAAATCCTTTCGCAACAAAGTAATGTAATTTAAGAAAGAAAAACAATAATCAATAATCAATTGTTTATTGTTTAATAGTAATAAGTACAGATATATACTACACAACAACATACACAAGTAGATACAGATTAATGCTTAAACAGTTAGACAGTGTAGATACAGTTATAAATTTTATTTTTTTATTTATTAACTTTCACACAAGGTCTTCAGGTCCTAAACTAGGCAGAGCCTGTGCTGTGGTAACCTGATGACTGATATAAATACTTATATACATATACACACCCAGACACAGATCAAACAAACATGTTCATATACACAAATGTTTGACTTGGAATCGAACACGGGACCAGCGGCTCAGAAGGCAGAGTGCTACCAACTGCGCCAACCGGCCAGTATTAATAATAATCTAAAGAAGCTTCTAGAATAGCGGAATGCCTTGAAACGGTCACGTGCCGATGCAGTTACGTAAAGGAAACGTATGATCCCTGCTAGTGTTACCCTCTAGCGAGAAGGAAATAACTACTGCGGTTGATATGTCACTAGATCTCGCGTTGATCCTGACACTGCGGTCACATCTGGTCACGTTCCTATCCGCAGTTAGTATTGAATCATTTCAATCACTATTAACATCATCTTTATCACGTGTTGTTATTATGGAAAATGCGTGACAGAATTCTCCAAAACTATCATTATCATCACCATTCGTTGGACAAAGTTCCTCCGTAAAGAAACCCCGAGCATACCCTCTCTAAAGTTCGTTGTGCAACTTTGCGCTTACTTATGAGGCCTAAAAACATTAGTATGCTTTAAAAATTAACTTTTAATATCTTAGCTTAAGCTGCTGGAAAAATATATCTAAAATTTAGCATAAGCGCTGTAAACTTTTTTTATAATAATCTCTGCTTTATAATAAGACAAGTAGCGCCTATTTCACCCGCGTGGATTACAGTTTTTTCGCTACCTCAACTATCCCACGGGAACTATACTTTTTATTTTACTTTTATGTAGTAATTTTCATTACGACGCGTATTTCAAGCGCAAGTCTAAACATATAGCTATCCTTTTCTATATTATTTGTACCGTATTATCTGTCGCAGTAAGCATGTTTATGTCGTAAAGGAACAAAATCTGAGCACCGCGCAGTATGAATATATTACGTGAGTAACTCCCGTGTTTTATACATTGATAATGTCTCAAAACCACGTCAGTTTTAATAACAAAATTAATAACAAAGTATGAATATACGTCATCTTTTGTAAAACATCATTGATAAATGATAAATATATATTTGTAAACGTCGTCCCATAGCGTCATTTCTTACCCATGAAATAGCCAAGGAAGACACACTACATTCAAAGATTGAAAAAACTCCACATTCTGAATTTTCTCTGAATAATCGCATGATCGTCTTATTATTACTAAATATTCTTACAGAATATGTTTAACTTTTCTATATATATATATATATATATATATATATATATATATATATATAGAAAAGTGTATATATATATATATATTATATATATATATATATATATGTTATAATATACCCCGTATAAGATATGTATAGAAAAGTTACATTTTGAAAAATACTATGTAATACTACTACTACTGTTGAATATCGAATTATTATTCTATTATATTTCTATTATATTTATTCTATTATTTAATATTATAATTATTTATACCATAATATTATAAACATATTGAAATGAAGTAAACATGTTACAAAATAAATATTGTTAGAAGTTTTCAAAACCTTGTAGCGCTCAAATGTAAATATGGCCTCTAGAAACTTGATTCTATGATCTATTTTTGTTAAAACCAGATTAGGATTATATTAGCAGCCCACGCCAAATAACCTTTTTGATATTCTAAATAACACTTTTTTAACGATTCGTCACCTCATTATGTAATAAAGTGTCCTATCAAACTATGACATAATCATTTCGATAATTATATTTTATTTTCATACAAAATTGCTTCGATCAATGTATTCTTGATCAAAGCAAAATTGCTACAATTTTTCACGTTAAGAAAAACATCTTAAAAGCGGGAAACGTATTATATTTGAATTCCCATTACATCCATGAACGACTAGCCGGACAAAATTGTGACACCCATTTTTCCATGTATACAACGAATGCATCTCACCTAACATCGGGTGATAAAGTGGTCTAAATTTTACTTAACTTATTTGTTATTTTCATCACAAAAAACCGTTCCGTTTAACCGTCCGTACAATCGTACAACCGTAAATCCGTTTAATTTTTTTTAAATATAAATAACGAAATAAATCTTATGCTGATTTATTTTCGTTTTTTATAGAAAAAAAAATTAATATTCATTTATTTCAGGCATAAATTAAACCCATACAGAAAAGAATATACAGTACTTACAATTAAAAACACAGGGAAAAAACAAGCTTTAAGTTTTTGCCCTCAAGTTTAAAGATAAGATAACCTCTCAAGTGTTGGGAATTCAATCAGAAAATAGAACGCAATAAGATCCGCCCTCATCCTCCTCAGCTAGGTCAAGCCCCTCTCCGTCTTTCAAACCAGAATCCTAGATCCACCACTGATGCGGCGTCATCCATTAACGAAGTGCAAATAATCTGCAGGCAAGATGCATCGTTTATCTTTCTATAACCGCTAACGATGAATATTTGTTATCGCTTTGAAGAGTCAATCTCATACATTTTTAATGTTTTCTCTAGCTTTAACGCTCGTAGAATGTTACTTTGTCTAGGCCTACTGTTATCTTGATTTCTAACCCTACGACTGTTACATAAGACTAAAGAAAAGCGTCAGATTTTGACTGTATATATTAGCACGAATCTGCACTCATCGCGGTTGAAAGCCTCAGATTTTGACTGTTTACATTAGCACGAATCAGTACTCATCGCGGTTGAAAGCGTCAGATTTTGACTGTTAGTATATATCAGCACGAATCTGCACTCATCGCGGTTGAAAGCGTCAGATTATGACTGTATACATTAGCACGAATCAGCACTCATCGCGGTTGAAAGCGTCAGATTTTGACTGTATCCGTTAGCAATCAACACTCATCGCAGTTGAAAGCGTCAGATTTTGACTGTATCCGTTAGCAAGTCAACACTCATCGCAGTTGAAAGCGTAAGATTTTGACTATCGACTAAGATATACTTAATATTATATTAGCACGAATTTGCACTCACCGGACTTAATAAATGCAATAGACTCGGCTATCGTGTTTAACCTGATCATACAGTAAATCTGTGTTTATGTGTAAGGGATCGGCTCGTGATTGGGGATTTCGAGATCACTAGGTCCATATACTAGAAGGTGTAAGAGTACTCGTTGCAAAGCTTGACTTAACTATAATAACCGATTAACTGGGTTAAGAATTATCTATTCAGTTTGAATCTACTACGATGACTAGGTAGCTCAGATGTAGTGAGTTTAAGACATCAGTCAGGCGGACTAAGGCCGTCTAAGGGGAAACGGGGAGAGAGTTAATCTTTTGGCTCATCTTGACGAAGATCAAAAACTGGCTTAATGCACATGATATGCGTATCCAAAACGAAGAAAAAAAAGCCCGATGTACTGTGGTTTTAAACTTATTTCCGAAGAGATTAAATTTGGTGCCAAATTAATCCCTAATAAATTTAAGAACAGTACCATCTATGTGAGAGTTCGCCGGGGAAGTACTGCCACTACATCAATGTCTACCGCCAGGCAGTAGTGTTCGCATTACTGTGTTCCCGTTTGAAGGGTATGGTTTTCGGTGTAATTACAGACACATGAGACTTACCAGCTTTATGTATCAGAGTGACGGGCGCAGTGCAGTTATTTACGAATTGCATATGTCTATAGGCAGGGGGTAACGCTTAACATTATGTGGGGCTTATGCATGTTCCGTCCCTTTATCCCATAAAAAGAAAAGGAGATCGCCCTTCACAACTCTCCATCTACACAAATAAATACCTAACAATCCTTAACTGTATCAGCACTACCGATGCCCTCATAAGGTGCGACAACAAGATTATCAACTGTAAACATGATAGGATATAATTGAACTTCTTATTGAGCCTCAATTCTATAGCATGTTTACGATTGGAATTAATTTATGTAATAGAAATAGTTTGCATTAGATAGTCTCTAGAAGCAACCGTGGATCAATACAGTGGAAAATGGTAATGTAAGGATTTGTTTCACGTAAATAAAATTTGTGTTGTAAAAAAAACAACACTAAATATAAATTTTTAAACTGTCATGGTCACTAAAACAAGAAGTATCATTATTATCGGACTATTTAAGAATACCATATATATAAGAAAACTGTTCGATTTATTGTCAGATAAATGTTATTATACGGATTTTTTAAATGATAAAAATCTAAAATAATATTGATTTGTGTTTTGACTTTACAATTATGATGAACTCTAATCATAAATAACTAATTACGTGCTTGTATGATTTGTTTTTTAAATGATACTATTCTAATTAAATGTTACAATATTACAATTCATATTTGCACGTTGGTTTTCATCAAAATGCTGCAGAGAATCGCTTCATAAGATGAAGAGCTGTAAAGATTCTCTTTTTCTAACCGCTTCTGCTTCAAAGCTGTCGTTATCGCTTGTCAACATGGCATTTGTCTACAAATTCGTATGGAGCCGGCTTTCGGGTGAATACTCGTAGAAACTATCTGCCAATTTTCTATTCGCTTTCGTTGATCAGTTGACATATCGCTTTAAATTGTCAATCTCATAATTATTTTTTTGTTACTGCTCGTAGAATGTTACTTTACTTGCCTATTGAGCTCCCGATGAAGTTAATTAGATTAGCATCACTATTGAACTCACAGCATGGAGGTAGATACTTTTTAATGCCTGCTAGCTAGTTGCTAACCTCAAATTTAAAAATACGGTACCATAAGTCGTTGAGCTCCAGTCAACTTTATGTGTCTAATCTTGGATGACATCATCACTGATGATCAAGTGATATAGTAGAACGATATAACTTGAAGTAGTTTAAAGTTAGAAGTATGAATAATAATTTTAAATAAAATACTCGAAAATAACCTGATCGAAGGAAAACCTGATACATTCCAACATGCATTCTATGTATGTGTGCCTAGGCCACAGTTCACCGTGTTATTAGCACGAGATTCGCTTCGCCCAAGTTCGCCAGTCGTTAGCCATTACGAACCCCGTAAAGCAATGCAAAAATACCCACTATTAATAAAAATTTTGGGCATTTTATTTATTTGAAAGCGGATTGAAGTGGATGCGGGCCGCTTCCAACCGGTTCTTATGGAGATCGATTGGGGAGCCCTGTTTTCAGCGGATGTCTTATGGCTGTGATGATGATGATGATGATGACGATGATGATTTATATGGATTAGTACAAGCATAAACAAAAATGAAGTTTAAAATCAATATATTTTGAGGCTTGCGCTCGCCGCCTGGCACGATCATAACTCCCAGATGAAGAACTGCAAATAAGTTCGAAACTGGTCGGAGAGTAATTTTCCAGTGTTTATCACGTGAGTCCTATTCGGTTTGTTACATTACAATTATGGAAGTAACTCGCGATAGTTTTCAGACTCAAATATTATTATAGTTTGATTAGCTAGTTAGTTAGAAATAGGCACATTATCAGTAGGTATTCAGAAACGAAACAATATCTGTCATGACAATTATTTATAGTGCGGGGCATGAGATATTTAATCATATATATAACATTATGTAACACTTTATGGATCGGCTAAACTCGGCACTAAATCAATCGGCACTTGATCGCGTGAAAAACATTGAATAATTGATGTTAGACTTTCAACTAAACTAAAACTAAATACGCTGAAAAGACTTAAAATCGTATATTTAGTAAATGGTGAAGCGTTATTATACCTTCATATGACATATCGATTTCATTATTGGAATGCATGAAATCGGGAGACCTAATAAAAAATAATTGCTATTGTTTGCGATTACATAATTTGCTAGCACATTTGGTAACGAATACTCTTCTGGCGCGTAATTTCTATAAGGTTTTATATTATATTAGGAAATAACCTTAATCGCCAAACGTTTTGGTTTAAATACATATAGTAGGTTACTCCACATATAGGACAGTGTCAAAGGGATTTACCGATGCCCACGCTTGGCCTTTCCACACAATGTAGGTACATTTATGCTTGACTGAATGTTTATCTCACAAGCCGGGCAAAAATAAACGAGGTGAAATAATATAATATATTCTTGCCCTTAAATGTAGGTTCTTCTTCTTAGTCCCTACACTCTTGACATAGTGGTCGTGGTCGTCACATCAGGAGTGGTGGCACGGTTGACAATCCGTCAAGGTTATTTACTTGGTACTACAAGGTTTGTTAATTAAACCAATGATGTTTTACTTATGATGACGTATATTCATTCTGCGCGGTTCTCAGATTTTGTTCCTTTACGACATAAACATGCTTACTGCGACAGATAATACGGTACAAATAATATAGAAAAGGATAGCTATATGTTTAGACTTGCGCTTGAAATACGCGTCGCAATGAAAATTACTACAATTGACTTAATTTTGCCACCTCAGTTTCCGCGCGCTTGTGCGACATCTATCTCATATAAACATATAATATCATTGAAAACCATATTCTTTGCTGCCATGTACAAGATATTGGCTGTAATTCTGTTAATCACTCGAACTAGATAAAATTCACTAAAATTTATCAAAAAGCAATAGCTCGTATTATATTTACGCTGAAATTCAAATTCGTATAGCTCTATGTAATACTATCTTTAACATTATAGATGAGTCCAAGTCAATTGCTGCAGGCTAATTGCGGGTAGTTTTAGTGTGCAACAAATAAGTGGCGACGTATTTTACGTAAAACTACCCGCAATTTTAACAAATACATCTAATGTTAGTGCTGTTATGAATAAGTGTCATACTGGTTTAGTATCGTAACTACTTATCTTACATATCATATTTTCCAGAATATTAATTTAGTTTAGTTGAATAAGAGAATCACTAACATTACAGCTTAGTCAACTGATTTAAATTCTTCACCGCTTTTTGCAATAAAGAACATTTTTGTAATGCAACGATTTTCCCATTGAAGAGAAAATTGACTTGCCAATTTTACTAGACACAATCAAATAAGTAGATGTGTAATTTGATTGCAATAAATAACAGACCAACATTTTATCATTTAGGTATTATTAATAACATACATAAGTAATATGATGAATAACATAATATAGATTAATTTATTTATTTATTTATTTATTTCAATTTAATGTGATAAAAAACGTACAATATACAATTACAGATTATCACACAGTAAGGAATTCAAGATAACATTATTTTAAGTATACAATAATCAATTAAATGTATTATGAGATCAAATTAAACGAATGTCAAATCAATGAAATGTTACCGAATTACGAATAGTGTCAATACTAAAACATATCCCACTGGTCTTTAAGACTCTCACAATACCTTAATAAGACAGACTGAATAATATTCCAATTGTCACACATTAAATCAATTTCGGTGTTGGCACCAAGGAGTGAATTGAAATGGCGTCGTATACGAATTAAAGGAGACTCTGAACGTGCTACTGTGTTATCCCGAGGGACATGAAATAGCTCATGTCGCCGAGCACGCGTGTACATCGGTGGAACATACAACACACACATGAGACTAAGTAAGTGTAGGCAGTCTACGGTACCTCTAATAACCTTAGAGCCGATGACGAGTTGGTCATGTACTCGCCTTACTTCCAGTGAGTTGTAACCGAGCTGGCCAAGCAGAAATCGCGTCGGATAAAGGAACGGGTAGTACCCATACATTTTCTTGTACAGTGAGCGTAAAAAAGTTTTCTGTACCTTCTCTAGCATCCTGGTGAATGTGATCTGGTGAGGATTCCATATGCAAGAGCTCGATTCTAGTTTACTTCTCACAAGAGATTTATATAAATTGGCAGTTATTTGAGGGTTTAGAAAGTCTTTAGCGTTTCGCAGAACGAACCCCGACCGACGGAATGACTCTTTGGCGAGGACCGTTATGTGATCATGAAAAGTCAGTCCGCGGTCAAAAACAACTCCAAGGTCTTGAACACGGTCTACTCTGTTTAAGGATACATTATTCAAATGGTAATTATAATGAATAGGATTCTTCTTTCGGTCAAATGTCATAATATTAAAATTAAATAAGCTTTTTCGCTAATAATAATAAAAAGGTAAAATTATTCAAGAATTATATGAACATTGTTATTGTAAAAAGAACAATAATAATGATCAAAATATTTTTGCTAAGTTTTGAGTCGATATAATGACTCAATAAAACAAGCAAAGCAACTCCAAGACTCGCGCGCGCGTACAGCCACAGATTAAGTAACACTTCTCCACGGTCAAGGTTTCGTTCGCTTTTTAGCGCGCGAAAGTTCAGCGCACCACAGTGACTGTGCATGCTCTGTGGCTGTAGCGATATGGCGGTCACTATCGCAAGTAGCTCTTTGTTAATCTGTGGAGTGTTGTGATTAATGTTACAAACATTATGTTCCGCTGTCGTTTTTATGTACTATTGTTAGGTATAACTGTTGCAAAATACATTCTGATTTCAGTGTTCAACAATTCGGCTGATTCTAGAAGCTCAAGATAGAAGTAGAACAGTGAGTTTTGACATGACCAATGTTAGCTAGACGCCAAAAGGGGTTATGTATGACTCACACACAGAAAATCCTTAGTTGTGATGCGATGTCGAACTTAAAACTCGATTTAGAACGAATATCAACGAAGGTATTAGGCGAGAGTAAACGCTGATAGACAATACAAACTACGAATTGGCAGGAAAAACAAATGAAAGTATTGCTAGTTACGTATGCCATCGGGAATTTCTTGTTATCATGTATGAAGTACTGTTCTTATTTTAGTGATAGTTCGGCTAAGTTCCATCGCGCGTCTCTTATTCCACCCATAGACGAATTCAAAGGTCATCAGAAATGACTGTCTAGTAACACAAAAGATTTCACAAATCTAACAGTATCGACGACAGTCAGTAAAGTCATATATTTATAATTTGTTTACATGACATATTTAGAGGAGTGTGCTCTGAAGTGAAAAAAAAAAGATTAAATTGTAAACAACGAGACAAATTTCAATGAGACAAGTTGCATTGGTCGTAGTTACGAGAAGACTAAATATATAGGGTCAGCAAAGGTCATAGCATACTAAGTATTAAGTTAATAACATGATAATGAATTCAAATGGTAATCCAAATCAACAAAATGAAAATTTGGAACAAGGTCAAGAATTGTCTCAGGAGAGTACAAATCGGACAATGGTGCTCCATATACAAAACTGTGGGAACAATCTTTGCGAACCACCGACTTAGTCGGAGACAATGCTAATAAAGTATATCACGACGAAATTATACATGCATCTAGGAATCTCGAAATTCCAAAGCAACACAATCAAGAAAACGTACATAACGATAATGAAGACGGCAAATGAAAAATTGTCGATACTAAGTTGGAGTTTGTAAAGTTAACGTGATCATACGTCCCGCTTTGAGCGGGACAGTCCTGCTTTCAGGCAGACTGTCCCGGTGTCCCCAGCGAGGTCGACATAGTCCCGCTTTTGCAAACAGTTGAAAAGATTATTTAAAATGTATTTTTTCCGCTCGAAGAGACAACACGAACTGCAATTTTGGGGGAAATAAATTCACGCCACTAATGGGGTTTAGAAAGTCGTGCTTATTTAACTAGGTATTTTGTGTTTAGTGCTTTGATTAATTTGTGTTATTCTGTCTTTTATAATAAAAATTTTGTAAAACACTAATAACTTTTTTTGAAATATATAATTCTGCAAATGTCCCGCACTGGCAAAAAAAATGGTCACGTTCTGTATAGTACAGAAGGATGCTTCATTAGAGGTCATCTTGCGACGACCAAAACGAGTTCATAGCATCGTGCTGATTCGTGCGCGAAATCTTTCGGACCATCATTTATTCACCACACAATGAAATGTATCGATATGTCAGCCCATTATTTATACGGACAGAAAATATTAGCAACGATTAGCCTGAATAGTTTGGTGATTGTAGAATGAAAATGTTAAAGATCTGTATGGCTATACATCATATCGATCTCAAACCCATTACATGACTTTATAATGAAAACACTATAGTTTTTTATTTCCAAATAGAAATTAGAGTGTATAGTATGATTGCACATTAATCTCTAGCATCAAATTGAGTTCACATTATATTTCAATAACGGTCAAATCTTTACCATTCAATATCGAATCAATACGCCATGATTAGTGCGTACAAAAAATATTTATTACCTCGTAATATGTAGGTAATTGCACATCATGTGGTGTTGGTGATTACAAAGTGGCTACTGAGCGGCGACTGGGAAGGTATACCAGTACCGATGGCCTCAAGCTTCAATGGATCAGATGGGCAAAACAATCTAACTGTTCGCATGATTGGCCTTCGTACCCTGGGACCTATTACAGGTTTCCTATCAGAGGTAACGGTAGTTGTAACACCACCGTGTTTTACTCTAATAGAGAGAACTTATCACAGTCGGTACTGATGATACTCTATGCCAGAATATAGCCGGGAGGGTGTGATGATGTTAAATACATTTGAAATGTAAAAATGACTTTATAATCGTGATATTTACCGTGTACTTACTTTATTTGTTTTTGTTTCTCAATATTTGCGTTACATGCGCCATATTCTCGAGTAAACGAAAACAAATTATATTAATGGCAAATATTTATTTATTTATTTAATTGACATTTTCGTGTAGGCATAACAGTTATATTATTCCGCTTATAACTCTAACTTATGAAGTATTGACTATGCCAGTTAAAAGACTTACATTTAAATGTATTGTTATCTCGACATCATACACTAAAATAAAGTTGAGTAACCGATCTACTTAGTTTAAATTAATATCATCCAATGTCATGAGGGTCATCTCATTCTTGCACAACCAAATGGTAATATAAAAAGTTTATAACAAAGTAAGTTATGTAACAAATTGCAGAAACAATCTACTATGACATTAATAGAGTGACCCCAGCACATTTCGTATATCAGTCTATAAATATGAAACTGAGGAGATCTCATTGTGTTTCCTTGACACACTTAATTTGTTAACGATCAAAGATTACATTATACAATAATTGTTAACAACGTTAGCGAAGGCATTTAATCAAACGTTCTGCTAGCTTATTTAACTGTAAGCCACTGTCAAATAAATATTAAAAGTAGTTTTTAATCCGTGCAACGGTCTCGCATATTCATAGTTTCGATTCTAATGGAATCGATGTCAGGAATCGGGCTGGCTGCCGATCCCCGAGACATTGAAACAAGGTACAAGGCACAAGACCGGTACCGCCACTTCTCTTCGAAGTAACCGTATGGAAGATAATAGATATAGACATCACGAATTTCAAATTAATGTATATACATACTTGGCATTTTTATCTAATGCCAACAATGCAAATAGGTGCATAATTATACATTAGATGTACACGTATGACACTTTTGACAATGAAATATCTAACCATTTTATAATCAAGTGTCGCGTTTTTTTTTTTTTTTTTTTTTTTATATATTATAAGTTTGCGTTTGACAACTGTCTCACCTGATGTTAAGTGATGACGTTGTCTAGGATTTAGCACGCAAACCTAGAAGGTACCTATTCACTCGCGACTTGAAGACTCCAGGTTAACATTAAAGTGCACAAGTATGCAATTTCAAAACTGGAGGAAGATTGGAAAATAATTAAAAAACCGAAGACCCGATGGGCGTATCACATATCGATAGATTAATAAAAGTCCTTGATTTTCTAAGCTGTCGTAGTCTCTCAGTCTCAGTCTAGAAACGAAAAGATGATATGCTTAAATTGAATTTACATAAATAACTGAAATAAACCCACATATGCATATATTCTACCTGTATATATAAACAATTATTATAATATTATATGCAACATTATCCCGTACGTGAATAGATGGACATTAACTGAAGGACAGATTAGGATTGACCTTAACCTTTCTGCTGAAAAAAAGACAATCTTCTATGTAATATTCAACAGAAAAAGATCTTTCGTCAAGGCGAAAGAAGAAAATATACCTACCTTACGAAGTAAGAATAAGAATAGGTCTATCAGTCCTATTAATTAATTGTTCATACAATTAAAGGTAGATGGCGCTAGCAACATCCCCCGCAGATGTTAAAAAGGAAGGAAGTAATTCGGCCCTAGTGGTATGGGCTGCTATAACTTAGTTGGACAGAGCGACAGGACGGTATTCTGTAGTCGTGGGTTCAAGTCCAACTAGCAGCCGAATTTTTCCTTCAAATATTTGAACATAAGAATAAGAAAAGTACCATACTTAAGCATATCAGAGTTGCCCTCATTCAAAACTTTATAATAATGTCATCGGCATAGAACATGCGATGATCATTTTGAAGCAGCTACCACAAAGAAGCTCTTTAAATATCATTTGGGGCAATAATATAAACCGTGGGAAGCCTGATGACTTTGCATAGAACAATTAAAACTAAATTTGAATTTTAACTGATATAATTTGTATTAACTCATTAGTTGAAATGGAAAAGCTTCAAGTAATATTTTTAAACTGGCAATAAAATTTTAAAAGTATTCATGTCTTAGAATAGATATGAAATAAAGTCATTCATAAAAATTGTACACACTTAATTTTTCACAGCTTTACGAGAATCTTATCTTCTTGTTTAGGATGCAGTTCGCGACCAATAATAATCATACATACAATTAGCCGAACACACAAAACTTTACAGGCAATCGTTATAAGTTGAGCTAAACAGTATAAAACAATGTCATTATAAAATCATTGAGTGCGATGGTACTTTTACAAACATTTTTTCCCCACACTAAATTGCACAAAGCCGCTGAAGAAGTTTTAACTCCCAAAAACTTACTAATCACGTTTTTAGACTTTTTAATTTCTCTTCTTCTGGTTTAAGACAGTTCAAGAGTATTTGTCATTACAGCGAGAATGTTCGATAAAGAAAGAACATGGTCGCGTAAAATATGTTTTCGCTAATAAATTAGTAAATAAAATCAATTTTTGTTCAATCAGAATTAACCATGAATTTACGAACTGGTCTCATTCGTGGTTTTTTTTTAAACTTTACACGACATAGTAGGTCTTTCAACAAAATAAGCTAAAAAGTATCAAAATTGTCTATTTAATAAATGGTCAAGCCTCAATCCTACCGAGCAATGTATATAATGTCAGACCGGAAGTAATTAGAACGAGGAAGTGGGCTTCGTAACGGCTACCGATGGAATTGCCTCATCAACCGGCATTAGTGGCAATGTCAACGTTAAGCGAAACAATAGTAGATGAACTTGACTAATTTGGGCAAAAAGCCTTAGGAACAATGATTATACAAAAATATAACATGAGAACTCATCCAAACGCCATATTGTTATCGATGTAGATTGGGACCCATGATGCCCCCCCCCCCCCCCCCCCCCCCCCTCCCGCTACCTCAATTATCCCTCGGGAACTTCTTCACAACAGGGTTTAAAACTATCTCCATACCAAATTTCATCGGTGTAGCCGTTTGAGCGTGTAGGATTAATCGACTATATTATGTAAGACGTACATTGGTCTCACGCACTGACATTGACAGAATTTTCATGAATGCCACACGTCAAAAGAAGATGATATTCCTAGATATTGACATTGAACTGTTAGTTACACCTGTCTGGTATTGACACAGTGAGTATTAACATTCGGTAATGACTCCGCAGTCGGCTTATGTATTCACTAGCGGTCCGCCCCGGCCTCGCACGGGTAAAAAAATTCAAAACTGTAATTATTTTTGAATATATAATATAACCTATGTCACCTGGGGATAGCGTAGCTTCCCAACGGTGAAAACATTTTTTAAATCGGTTCAATAGTTTCGGAGCCTATTCAATGGAAACAAACAAACAATCAAATCTTTTCTCTATATAATATTACTATAGATTATTAACGCTTCTGTGTCAAGAAAGTAAAGGCTAATTTAAACGGCTTTAAGTGACAGCTGCCAAGCGTGTGCCCTATTTAGAGACATGACCGCTTTTGTAGGTAACTATGGAAGTTATAATCCCTTCTTTATTGAGAACACGCGCGTAGGTATTCGTAAATGATGACGTGACATTAGATGTCTGTAAAGGGCGAAAGTGTGTGTGTCACGTTCATGGATGTATCCCGCACGAGTATAGCATAGCCTTAAATAGAATTTCGCGAGATACATTATTTATTTAATTTAAAGGAAGACCAACAGCCGTTATACATAATAGTTAAACTGATATAAAACAGGAGGCCAATTACAGGTCCTCACGAATAGCAACACTGATTTTAACTATTGAAGTAATGCGAATTATATAAACTTAGCTTAGGGATAGTTGTATTCACCTAATAAACGTATTATCTAAGTTATGTTAATTGAGATGCTCTCTAATCCCAAATTATGAATCGCCTTCTACAACCCAAGTTCCCTCTCATCTGGACAGGCACGAAACGCTTATTTTAAGAAAGGTTTTGCCGAGTCAATTATATTTATATTTCATTTATAAAACAGCTCATAACATCTCCATTGGCAAGTCAAAGACGCATAGTAATACACCGAAAATTGAAACGCCAAAGATGTATGTATAAAACTAGCTGCGCCCAGGGATTTCCCCCGCGTGGTGATGATGATGTTGATGATGAGCCTATGACACTCACAGATAACGTTTAGTTAGCTTTCTATTGGTAAAAGAATTTTCAAAATCGGTTCAATATATCCAGATATTACCGCCTATAACCTCAGAAACTTTATATTAGTATAGATAACTGTTCACACTCAAACACGGTAATATTAATGCATTCCCATGAGAGTTTCCGAAGGTAAATTGATAGCTCAATAAAAAAAGTTAATGAAAGTTTAATTAAGAAGTTAGTTGTTTAATGAACAGTAATTTTTATAATAATTAGAGCAGGTTGGTGACGGTACGCCGCACGGTCACCCACACATGTACCCACGCTTAAAGTAAACAACGTGATTGTTTTTAATACATGAATTTATTCAACCGTCCCATATTAGTACGAGTGTAAGTAAAAAGAATCGAGTCGTAGGCGAATTTATAGTGTTTTAAGACCAAATTATGCGCAGTTTCATACACTACTTTATCTAATCTCTTAAGATAGATAATGGAACTTAAGTAAAATTACAGCATATATTTGCACTTCTTTGTAACGCTATCGCGCATGCGTGTTGCGCCGCGTCCACAGATTATGTAGAAAAACTGCACTGCAACCTGCTTTATCCAGCAGAAGCTGAATCTTAATTAAGGTAAAAAAGTTACATTATGATACAGTCGTCGATAGAAGAGCTGTACCATAATGTCCATTTTTTATTTATTTCGATGGTTTGTCTGTATAGACTATAATTCAAGTTTTATTTTTCATTTTGTATTATCTTTATATTTCAGTATGAGATTAGATAAATTTATTTTCGTGAAAAAATAAGCACTCGTAACATCTCGTATATCGCAAGCTGAGTTACGAGCGCACTTTCTTTATGAAGTGGTTGACTAGGACGAGCAGTGTTGTCCGTGATAGCAACTTGGAATTATTATTTTTTTAATCACACTCAGACCCCCGCACTAGGCTTCCCTGTATCGCGGGAGGCATGGACACACACAATCATAGCACACAAACATCCAAGACCCGGGACAAACATCTACACTCATCGCACAAAATATGACCGATACTGGGACGGGTGTTTACCCAGTAATGCTTTGATTGCTTGCCAATACCTGCAGCCCTAAATGGCGACCCTGCTTTAAAAAGCAGGCCCTAAAAGGTTGGCCTACCGCTGCCGCCGCCTAAAAGCCTCAAAGGTGTAGGTTTAATTGACCACCTAATAGCATCCTGTACGGACGTTATAAAATACCAATTTGATTGTGCTATTGCTTTAATAACACAAACTCTTCCCAGCTCCGACCCTAGGCACAGGTAGTAATGTGTAAACCAGTATAACATGATCACATAAAGCTTCTATCATGTATATTAATTAAAGCAATGACTGCATACCGGAATACCATCGATTACACGAAGTGAATGGTTTTTTATAGGTGCTCCGTCCGCGCATGCGCTGATGCAAATTAGACCGAATTGCTTACAAATAAAACGAAACTATTACACGTTTCTCCACCATCGAACTACATTAGCGAAAGATTTAATTATGTCGCGTATTTTATATATTTATGCTGAGTTGGGGTTGGCTTGTCGCAAAAAACTATACTTACATTAGTTTTAATTGTACATTTTTATTATTTCATGTTGGTTTTTTGCTACAAATAAAGCTATGTCTATGTCTAATTCTATGTGTATGTATATATATATATATATATATATATATATATATATATATATACTAATCATTCACACGAGGTGTTCAGGTCCCAAACTAGGCAGAGCCTGTACTATTGGAACCTGATGACTGATATATATACTTATATACTTACTTATATATATACTTATACACATATACACACCCAGACACAGGTCAAACAGACAATTATTGTGTCCATACGCACAAATGTTTGACCGGTTCGGGAATCGAACCCGGGACCAGCGGCTCAGAAGGCAGAGTGCTACCAACTGCGCCAACCGAGCAGTCAAAATATGTTTCTACACTTCTTAGATTTCATATATAACTAGCTGCGTGTCGCTGTTATACCCGCGTGGAATACGGTTGTCCCGCTACCTCAATTATCCAATGGGAACTATACTTTTCCGGGAAAAAAGTATTTTATGTGCCATCCCAGGGTATAAGCTATCTTCATACCAAATTTTATCGAAATCGGTGTAGCCATTTGAGCGTGAAGAGGTAACAAGCTTACACACTTACACACATACAAACTTACATACATACAAACTTACACACATACATACTTACACACATACACACTTACACACATAACACACACACACACACAAACTTTCGCATTTATAATAGGTATTAGTAGGATTGTACTTTTAAGCGCAAATAATTATGTTATTTTTTTAAACAAGACAATACTTTCACACTTTTGAAATCGCTAGCAACAATAGATTCACTTTCGCCCGGGGATTCGTATCTTAAAAAGCGTCCGAGCGGACTTCATTCTCGGTTTCTGCACCTACACGGCCAAGTTATAAAGCTCGCCGCCGTCGAAGCTACGCTGCGCCAAGAATGCACTTCCATATCGGTCTCGATTGTATTTCATTCACCGCATACGGTGTGACTGAACCCACATCGCTTGCATCCTTGAGAACTGGTAGCGATTTAACAATGTTATATAAACCAATGTGAAATTCTTCATTCGAACACGTTTCTTTCTATTAACATCGAATCGAACCGACTCGGGTGATTTTTTGCTCGCATTATGATGGCGATCGGATATGACTTTTTGTATCGTTCGAACACCTTCTCGCTGTTTGATTACTCGGAATCCACGTCTAGCTTGTTACTCAATGGCGCTTTGAATACAGCCATAACAATATGTGAGCATTATTATTTCGTTTTAATTGCAGTACGATAAAACGTTGCGATTGTTAATAATAGAAAGCTGATAACTGATGATAACATTACGTCAGTGAAAGGTCATTGTAGTTTCAGACGCGCTTCGAATTCGCTCGTCATGATTTGATTTGTTATTTTTTGCCATGTTGGACGGCGGAATAACTCTAAATGCTTTGTAGTTTCGTTTTTATATACTATAGGTTGCGGCGAGTGATAAGTACATTGGGTCCGTAGGAACCGAGAGCTCATGGAATTTATTTACTAAACAAAATCTACAGTTCCTTAATATTTGTTGAATAATTCATGTGAACTTACAGCCAATAAAAGGATTTACATTATATAGTAAATAACTATAGCTAGACAGTCATGACTTCTCTTTAATTTGTTTTAAATCGTTATTGCGCATTTTTCTCTCTTTCTGTGTATGTTTTTATGCGTGGCGGTGTGTTTCTGTGCGTGTCGTAGTGTAGAAAAAATGCGTGTGAGTAATATATCTTTTTTTTTTTACTTACTGTATGTGTACTGCTACTACTGTGTTTTTATCTTACTGTGTTACGGATAGGTAGTTCGGTTATTATACTTTGTATATGGTTGTTACTCGTTCTTTTTACCAATGTGACTTTCATTTAGGGTATTGAGTATTTCTCGCTTGAATTTTATGTAACTGTGTTCAAATCCATTTCCCCAAAACTTGTCAGAAGGCCTGTTGGAAGCGGGCCGTGACCAAAATGTTAGCACGTATGAACTCAACGAATCAACAATGCAATTCAACTCGGCAATTTTGCTAGCATTCTAGGTAAGCTGCCTGTTAGAGAGTCGGATTATTTAAAGTATCTCTTGGCTGGCAATACCTAGTGAATAATAATTGTTCAGTGTTATTGTTATATTTATTGTAATTAGTTGTTTATTTTTATATAACTTTGGTTCATTGTTATGTAATTATTCATCATCCTTTCCTTTTATGAATTTGTTTTTTTACGAGCATGTGTGATTGATAACGTAAAAAATGAAAGCTTGTATGACGTGTGTGTGTTAGTGTTTAAGTTTATAAGTGTGTATGTTTGTTACTCCTTCACGCTCAAACGGCTGTATCGATATCGATGAAATTTGGAATGGAAATAAGTAAGACCCTCGAATAACATATAACATACTTTGAACCTTGAAAAAGTATAGTTCCCGTGGGATAATTGAGGTAATGGGAAACCGTAATCAACACGGGTCAAGCTACGCGGCGATAGTTTGTTCATAAAAAGATATCTCATTAAAAGAAGCAAAAGGATTGAACACATTTTGAAACTCAAAGTATGCAGTTTACCGCTAGTCCTATATTAAATTTTCCGGTTGGAGCATATCATTCAAGAGTTTATACTGTCAGCGACGTCCAGAGGAGTAGAAATGATGTGATGGTAAGCACCTTTCTGTGTAGATCGCCGATGGCGAATCTAATAAGTTACGGCTATGTACTGGTGTGTGGGATGACCTCCTTCAAGAATATCGTAAAACCAAAACACCATAACACTGTTCACCCTTAGAACACCTCACAGATAATGTTTTTTGAAACAGCATTGTGACAACGTGTCGATGGACATCATCAAATAGTCGCGTACCTACGAGATGAATAACATTACTCTTCATAAAACTCCAATTATGTAACCTTACTATGTGAAATATTTAATGAAAGGATGTTCGTTAAGGCTGATGATATTTACCGCAAAGGTAGAATATAGTTAGTAATTATAAATAAAGATTTTAAGTTCCCCCATCATTCCCGTGTATGGAAAAAATTTTACTCGAGGTCAAAGTTTTTGAAGCGATCACCGTCGCCTATGGATATCTGTAACACTGGGGGCATTACGAGACTTTGCCAAACCTTTCAAGATGCTGTTAACTTTCCTTTTGAAGAATCCCATATTGTAACTATATAGTTATTATTCTTCATCTCTATCTATTATCATTCTTTGTAAAGAATTTTATATAAAATATAATAAAATAAAAATAAAATGAAATTCATTTATTTCAGGTTACTATGATCCATACACATAAGTTAATCAATTGAATAAAATAAAATTAAATAAGTATTAAATTAAATTAAAATAGAGTTAAATTAAATATAATTAAAATTTATTAGTCACGAAAAATTCAATTCAATACTTACTTACTTTATATTTGTTCACATCCACTATATACAATATTACGATTCCTGTCCATTCAAAGGTTTCCTGTAAGAAATTGCTTAAAACGATAAGGCCGCCAATTATTCTACCAATGTTTTATATAATTTATATTCTATTTTGTATTTTTTAAGGTGTTCAATAAAGTGTTTTTGATTGATTGATTGATTGATTATTTTATTATAATAAAGCACCCTTTCGCACCTTTTTTCTAAATCTGTAATTTTCGTCTAGATCCGTTACGGCGTGAGCGAGAAAAAACTAAGATTGTAGATTTATAAGTACAATTCTCGTAAATTTAACTGTAAGAGAAGCCACTAGCTAAAGTTAAATTTACATAGTATTGACACAGATGTCAGTTAGCATAGTGCGCCGTCGATCAAGACGATTGGCGACAGCCAGCCTCCGCCGTACGTCAGGGTACCGTTGGGAGATTGTTTGGAAAGCCTGGAGGCTGTACGCGGTTTCCAGGAATACTGTTTAGCACGGGACTGCTAGTGCATAACTCACGCACGTCAGCGAGCTGGGGTTTTGTTCTAAGTGAAGATAGCAGCATATTGTAGCTTTTTTTTTCTTACGGACTAATGCTGCTTGCCTATCGACATTTACAGCTTCACCGGAGGGGAAGCATATTGCGCATTAAGCAACAAATGCGTATCACAGTTTGTTGCGACGCCACCACAATTTACGACGTTTACAAATATGCAATTCTACGCAAACTTATGCAAACTTTAAGATATTATACTATACGAGTTTGATATTGATACGAGCGTAATACTTACGCTTAGTCAATATCACGATCGATATTTGATGAGATAAAAACTTTTACATAAATTATCGATATATTTATGTAGATTACTCTATTTAGCAATTTGAGTTAAACGATTTTATTAATTACTTTCGACATTTTTTTTCAAATTACTTGCATTAAAATAGAAAAAGAATAGTACGAAGAATTCATAAGTTCAAAGATATTTTAATAGAGATTTAATAACTTAGATTTCTAAATTGTTTATCCATTAGAAAGGTGAATAATTCATAGATTGGTCCCTTGAAAAAATCATTAAATTACATCTTTTAATTCTAATAGAATAGTAACTTATTAGAAATAGAATTTCTAATAAAAATGTTGAAAATCTTTCACAGAAAATATTGAGAATCGCTATCTAATTCTACGTGAGTAATTATTACATATTGATACCGTTATATATTTATTTATCAATGGCATCCCCTTTAATAATTGCAATAGGCTCCATACATTGTATTCCAATACGATTCCCACACTAATCAATTGTCAAATACAAACTGTACCCAATCTAATGTGCATGAGAGTATTCAGAAGTCAAAACACGGAAGCCAAATCGTAACGTCCCATAAAATATATTGAGCTGGCTCACATGTCGTGTCGGGCAGTCTGGTGAGGCAGGCGGGCGGGCGGCGGCTGTGTGGTCCACTCGTAAATCTGGGTTGTTATCTTCTTGGAAAAGGGGACATGAGATGCTCTCTGTACTCTCACATTTCTCATTATTTAGTAAAGAATCGATGACATCGTGATCCAATGCAAAAAACTGACCCGCTCGCAACCTCGCTCGCGTGGCCCACTGCTATTTACTTACCTCCCGTTTTAAAGAACACATAGTATGTACATAGAGAATAATAAGATCATCAACGTTTTTTTTTTTAAATGAGAACATCGTGAATTTAGTCGAAGTCAAATAAGCGTTTTTAAAAGACAACTCAAAAACCTCTAATCAGATCTAGATCAAATTCGAAAACACCACCTTCCAAATAAAAAAAGAATAATCAAAATCAGTTCACCGAGAAAAAGTTCTGAGATGAAAACACATGAAATATATACGGAGGTGTCAGTGTGTACTTTACGAGACGCCAAGGGAAAAGGGACTCGGAAAAACTTTGTTGTAAAATACAACGAACCTCACTTTTGCTGTCAGCAACTACTCTGATTGATGAATCGTGTAGGGGAGGTGTTGGTGAACCTAGTATGTATACCATCTAGTATGTATGTTTGTAGTAGATCACTGCGTAGGTATATAACTTTTAGCACTTCGCCGGTCGCTGCCGCGACACGCTCGCTTTGCTCGCTCGGCTCGCGCGTTGTGTTGCCGCAGTTTTAAAACCTAACCTAACCTAGTGATCTGCGATCTATTTCTATGAAACTTAAAAAAGGGTTTTCGTTAGCATTCTATAAAGTACACCCCAACCGTCTAACTGAGAAACCTTTCTTTTTTATAAGTCGGTTAAAAACCCTATCGGGTATGTTAGGTAAAATGTAATTTAGCTCAAACTTGGCGGTTCAAAAAAGGAACATTGATCATGGTCATTTGAAGATTGGACCAGCGGTTGTATGTATGTTAAAAAAAAATGTAGTGTTTCTTAAAATACCCACATTACATTTTTTAAAGTCTACTCAATCACTGTTTCGACACACAATACCAATAGTATCATAACACACGACGTGAAGACTTACTTATTAACAATGGATTCTGCTGTGACAAACTGAATCATCCTCCCGATTTAATATTTTTTATGAATGAATGAATATAAGTTTATTTGCTATAAATATGATAGATAACCATAGTAATAAATGGTAACAATAAAATAAGACTACAAGCGTGACATTTTGGTACCACGTTACAAAGCAAATATAAAACTAGCAAATCGGCCCCAACCCAGCATTATGCTGATCTTACGATCAGCGCTGATCTTCCGTTGAAGCCATTTCGCTGACATCAGCGACGGTTATTCAAATTAATATAACAAATGCCTACAAAAATACAACAATATTGAAAATCTCATGACCTAAATACGACTTATAAATTATACTTCTTAACTAATAGTAGTACTAAAGTATTACAGTACATTAAACATTTTTTTTTTTTTTTAATTTATTTATCAACATTAACACAAGGTCTTCAGGTCCCAAACTAGGCAGAGCCTGTGCTATGGTAACCTGATGACTGATATATATATACTTATATATTATACATATACACACCCAGACACAGGTCAAACAGACATGTTCATGCACACAAATGTCTGACCTGTCCGGGAATCGAACCCGGGACCAGCGGCTCAGAAGGCAGAGTGCTACCAACTGCGCCAACCGGCCAGTCAACATTACTGAAACGTCCGAGGTGTACGTATACACTTAAAATGTATGAACATGTGAGTTGCGAGGAAGGAGAAGTATGTGGGTGTGTGTTTGTATTTGGGGGTGCGTGCGAGTGTGTTATGTCTGTATGTATGTAACTTCATAATTTATAGTTGCGGTTTGCAATTTCTTAATTTCAATCGCTTCGCGGACAATTCTAGTATAGATATGCCGTTCTGTGGAGAGTATTTCTGGCTGGTGAAACTCAATCCTGTGGTTTGCTCCTGATTTATATTTTGATATCTAATTCTGCGCGAATAAGCCCGATGGTCTAATTAAAACAAAAAAATATGTGTATGTATAATACACCACTGGCAAGAGATGGCTCAAGATCGAACAAAGTGGCACATTTTATTATCGGAGGCCAAGACTCATTTTGGGTCCCTGCGCCATGCTGAATGAATGAATAATACACCAGTTCGAGACATCACCTCATAGAGACATATCAACTTGTAGTTCAATACCGCGCGATAAAAATGTAGGCCAATGTCATCTTACATGTACCATCCTACTAATATTATAAATGCGAAAGTTTGCGGGTATGGATGTATGGACTTTTGTTCTTCTTCACGCAAAAACTTCTCAACGGATTTTGATGAAATTTGGAACACAGATAGTTTATACCGTGGATTAACACATAGGTTTAATTTTGTCGTCATCATCAACATCATCACCGTTTTTCATTAGCAGGCCGGTAAAAGAGGTTTGGGTGAAATTTTGTAAGTAGATACTTCAGGTCCGGGAATAACAGATAGGCTACTTTCATCATCATAAACTTCATCATCATCACCACGACGGATTTGTATGAAATTTGGAACACAAAAAGCCTATACCGTGGATTAACACATAGGCTTATTTTCATCATCACCATCATCACTGTTATTCATCACCTCGCTAGGCTTATTTTCATCATCATCATCATCACCGTATTTCATCACCAAGTGGGTAAAACGGATTTGGATGAAAGTAGGTATGTAGATACTTCAGGTCCGGGAATAACACATAGGCTACTTTTCATCACCATCATAATTATGATCAATAATCACCACGCGGGTGAAACCGCGGGGCGCAGCTAGTTTCTAATAAACTTGTAAATTCGATATTATGCTAATGGTCGCCTTACGTCACTGACTGGTGCGATCACTTTCCTAATTGTGACCGCAGCCCGATATATTGAATTACCCAATGAACTTTATTATTATGGAAATTGTAGCGAAACAGTCCGTGTGCTAACACGTCTCGTTCAGCTGATGGGTAACTGCTATTAATATTTATACATTTTCATAATTCGAACGTATTTCCAAAATAAAACCGACTCACCTGCTGTTCTGACGTAACCTCCTCTCGGCTGCTGTCATCTGAAACAACAAACAGTGAAGAAAATAAAACATTGTGTCATATACGTGTACTTACAGCTATTTAGTATGTGCATACTAAACTATTTCTTTTTATTGAGCACCTACTCAAAAATATATATATATATATATTTTTTATTCACAATAGGCAGGCGTTTGACTATTATCTCACCTGATGTTAAGTGATGATGCGGTCTACGATGATTCACGCCTGCCTAGAAGATACCTGTTCACTCGTGACTTGAAGATGCCCAGATTGTATTCATGTGGAAACACAGACTTAGGCAATGAGTTCCACTCGTTAGCTGTACGCACTATGAATGTGGAAGCAAAACGCTTGGTGCGACAGGGTGGAACGTCTACCATGTATGGATGTCGCATTGCAGTCCGTCTGGTCTTTTTTTGATGGAATGGGGAAGGAGGTACCAAGTTATGTAACTCCAGAGCACACTTCCCGAAATGCATCCGGTAAAAAACCGATAAGTAGAAATATAATAATATGTAGAAAAGATAAATTATAACGACTATGTGTTCAGAGGTCGTATTTCCAATGTAAGCTCTTACAAACTACGATGATGAATAAGCTAAATTAACCTGATAAAGAGGATAAAGAGAAGTCACAGTGATGTTCGACTAGATAAAAAGCCAAGTGTAAAGGTAACAGGTACAAATAATACCTGAATCTGTACTTAATAAATTAGTTCTAATAGTAACGTATCAACGCAACATACTGAAACCTTTTATTTTTATTCAATCGATATTTTTCTTGTTTTGTTTTATTAACCGACTTCAAAAAAAGGAGGTGTGTTCGCCCGTTTATGAACCGATTTTGATTATATTTTTGTTAGATAGAGTATACTTCCGTGGTAGTCCCATGTAAATTTCATCAAAATCGGACAAGCGGTTTTTGAGTTATACTCCAATAACTGAAAAGTGCTACGCGTATCTTGATGATGTTATTGTCGCGGTTGAAAACATCGCAGAACACACAATGACAATTGATCCCGTGAGTAGCAAAGGTCACTGAAAAGGGTGAAAAAAAAATTGTTTAACAAAAAATGCAACCGACTTCAACACTCAAAAGTGTGAAATAACCTGTCGAAGTTGGTACCATGAGCACAATATTGTGATGATAGTTACTTCTGTGTAAACTATCATTTGACTGGCCGGTTGGCGCAGTTGGTAGCACTCTACCTTCTGAGCCACTGGTCCCGGGTTCGATTCCCGGACAGGTCAAACATTTGTGTATATGAACATGTCTGTTTGACCTGTATCTGGGTGTGTATGTGTATATAAGTATATATATCAGTCATCAGGTTACCATAGTACACGCTCTGCCTAGTTTGGGACCTGAAAACCTTGTGTGAATGTTAAAAAAAAAAAAAAAAAATCTAAATCTAATCTTAATCTTTACTTTCATCTATGTTTCAACGTGTCTGTTATAATGAGATAAAGTTCAATACGTATGATGTAGCGTACAAACAACAGCACCCCTGGTAAGTCGAGTGTTATTTGACGAGTCTACTATAACGGGGTTAATTCGATTGCGCTGTGTGTTAATAATCTAATAAGAAAACATGGAATTCAAGTATTTCGCTACGTTTCTGCCCTGAAACACATCTCGATTGGAGTGACATTCGAATGCGCACCGATAGCGCCACACTCTACTTACTGAGAAACCAGCCGAGACTCTGAAGACGGCCCTCATCAAAATGTCACCGTGCTCGCTGCCGGGGTCGACGACCGCTAGCCCAATTCCACGATACATAATACGCCTTTTTGCTAAGTTATATCAAAATTGATTGATTGACACATCCTAAAATAGGAGAACTAGAGGGGGCACAAAATCAATTGAAGTCAGTCATAAACGTGGTGGTGATTATAAAACCTTACTGAATTGAAATCTCAGAACAGGCTTTATAAAGGAATGGTAGCCTCGGGGTAATCAGTGTCAACTGTCACACTGACAGTTGCCGGTTTGATCCCAAGGCCCGGGTCGCCACGATTTGGGTGCAGGTAATATCGTATCACAGCGTAATGGGAGGATACTATCCAGTACCCACTTGGCCAGCTATCACTCCGTTTGAAATACTGTGACTAAATAGACAGAGTTCAGCCAGCTATCCTTGAGAGCCAGTCAAGATTCAGGGTCGTCACTGATCATCAAGGGAGAAACGCAAGCTTATAATCATTAAAAAAAAAAAAAAGGATGACCAGTCATTTTTCGCAAGACGTCATTATAAAATAATCTAAATATAGTTATTACATACTCATTTCTAGTATCGAAGGTCATGAGTAATAAAAACAATCCTATCTGCGTACAATATTCGTGATAAACTTTGCCCTCAGCACTTTACACCAGCAGCTAGATATTACTTACACGTAGATAGCAGACGTATAAAACTATGTCTCAGATTACATTGTCTTCTTCTTCTTCTTCTTCTTCTTCTTCTTCTTCTTCTTCATTGAAGTACAATTTTAACGGTCAAGATGATGCCTTACTATTGCATAATCACTTTTATTGTATTTTTTTCAATTAATTTATTTCTGCTACAATATATCTCGGTAAGGGTGCACATAATTCTTTAGCAATATTTTTTAAGATGCTTTTGTGCCTTTTTCCTTATCAATGACGCTTTTTTTTTTATTGATACGACGTCACTTTCACTGGAAAAGCCGTTCCAAGCCGTACTATTGGGACTGGAACCCACGACAACAGAATACCGTCCCTGTCGCTTTGCCAACTAAGCTATAGTAGCACAACACAAGCATTCCGCATTTATCTTTAGCAAGTAATTGTTATAATTATCTAAATTATATCTTAGTTATTTATATATTTTTCGACTAACTACGTTCATTTTTATAAAGTTGTAAGATTTAAAGTAGATTGTATTGATTTCGTGTGATCGGTCGAGACTTCGACGGCTTGCTTGTGATTGGTTCAAGAGGACTTGACCAATCACAAGCAAGAGTATAACAGTGGGGGGTAAGCGAACAGGCAACTCATTTTGGAAGTATGCCGCCATTCGTTTTCCGACTTTTGTCTGAGTAACTTGTATCGTGCCGCTGTAGGCTTTGTTAAGTAAGATTGTACCTCTAAATATATATAGCAATAGCAACTAAAGCAATAAAGCTGATTTTCAAGTTCACAAAGAGTGTTTTTGATTCAAAGTCCTTGCTTCTGAGTGTTAAACCAGTACGGTTAATATCTCAGAAGTGGGATAGCAACTTAGTGCCCACACAAGGATCGAAAAAGAAACGTAAGTGTTCTTTGCTCAATTAATTGAATTTTTCTTTTCGATGTGCATTCTATACGTTTACCCTCTTTAAATGATTCGATTGTCCTATTTGAAAAAGTTCACGACCGAACTATATTTACCGTTACGGAGACAGTCCGGAGGTTTATATGGTTAGTCAGGCATGTTAATCTTGCCAGGGTACCCCCTGGAGATGAACATGTTTGATGGTCTGCAACAATGCATGTGTATCCTATATGTATACCCTCTTTAAATGATTCGACTGTCCTATTTGAAAAACTTCACGACCGAACTATATTTACCGTTACGGAGACAGTCCGGAGGTTTATATGGTTAGTCAGGCATGTTAATCTTGCCAGGGTACCCCCTGGATATTGACATGTTTGATGGTCTATAACAAAGTATGTGCAGGTCAATAAAAATCTTGTAAAGTCTTGTCTAATATAGCGCGGTTTATTAACTCGGGTGTTTCTTTTTTTTTCACATGTTGAAATCGCGAGGCATGGATGAGCAAAGGTTTAGCTCTTTATAAGGACGTGACGAACCAAGGCGAACCTCTCGCGTGACGCTGACTCCGCCGCTAAAATGTCATGACGCAACTCATGACGCCGACGCAGTGGTGGAAGGCGTACGCGGTCACGGCAGCCGTGGCAGCCGTCATCGTCGGTCGCGGTCCAGGCGTTCGAGAGGAAGACAATCGCGACTGACGATTAGTCGGTCTCGTCTCCGGTCACGCTTTTCAAGAAGGACAAGTTCCCGGCGAATGGGTGCCGGGTGCCCGCTTCTCATCGGCACGTGTTGAAGCTGAAGGCGGGTTCACCTGGTACACGAGCAGCCGGCCGCTGAACGCATGCTGTTTTGGCGCGGTGAATTAGCGCCGGGTGTCTGCTCATCATAGGCACGCGTTGGAGCTGACGGCACAGCGGGCGCCTTGGGGGCCGGACTGTCGGCTACACAAACTATGCAGCTTCAACACCCATGTGGCTAAGCGGCTTGCTAACCAAGTGAGATTAATCCAATGTACTAAGTCTAATGTCCTTGGCTGGACCATAGGTATTAAGAAGGCGCATGATTTCGCAAACCATTTATTAACTATTTAAACTAAGTGTGTATAAGTCGATGACACTGTATTCTTCTTGAAATGATGTGCGCTGATCGCATGAAGATTTATTTACTTACGATTGAAGGTAATTGCTTAGAAACAAATAGAGAAACAGATATTTATTGGTAAAAATAATAATTTTCAAGTCGCTTATTCCAGGTAAATGTAACATTTCATAGGTATAATAATAATAATGTTCTCATCTTCAACCAAATGGACTGCCATAAGATATCAAAGAGACTAGTTCGCTGAATACTTTCAAAAAGTTATCAAAAAACCCATGTTTTAAAAGATTTTCCCCTCATTCAACTTAAGTGTTGATCTTCTTTATGTGCACCAAAAACCCTCACTAATCAAACACTTACCTATGTAACGAAATACATCTTATTCTTGAAGTAAACAACAAGATGGCTTGTTCAAGACTGACTTTATTATGAACTTCAGATCCTACCCTCATATCTTATTATTCACATCTAGTACATCTTCCTCCTTAATTATTTTATTTTTACATTATTTTTTTACAAACTTATTTGTTGCCTTACACTTAACCTATGACGCCCGCATTATATCATATCCCCCATCATAACAATCTTTGGTAAGTACATACATTATCCAATAGGCTGTACATTATTATTGCTTATGAGGCTATACATTATTGCAATATTTAGTGGATCGGTACTTGTTTTAAACTATAATTGGTTGCAAAGCATTTAATTAACAAACATTGTTTAAACTAGATATGAATAGTTAGAGAAATGTAGTCTTGCCTAAACACAACTTTATGAACATTAATTATTATTGTAATAACGTCCTATGTTATCTTAAAATAGGTAATAGCATTAACAAGAAAGTAACATTCGTGCATTACAGATACTCTTACTAAGTAATAACAAATGAGTTAACTTTACAGGACACTTACGATTTGTATTCAGGCAGATGACTCAAAGAGAAACCAAGACAGAGCTCATTAATTATGATTAGTATTTATCTTAATTATCGAATAAATATCAATACTTATTGCATTTGTTTAATTTTCTGAATAGCCTGATTTGCAGCAGCCCTTTTAGAACGTCGTTCGAGTTGGTTCGGAGGTTTATCCGGGGAACAACCAAAATACTTATCATCAGTGTTCTCATCATCGCGGGTTCTTGGTCGTTCCTCAAATGGGCAACTACAATGTGAGTTATTCTCAGGACATTCTGGAAGCTTAATGAGGTGCCTTCTGTTCCTACGTAAGAGCTTTCCGGAACCATCAGAGATAAAGTAGGAACGTGGTTGATGAGCGCGACTGTGAACGCGCGCACGCCGCCGTGTCGAACCGTCCACCGCCACCACCTCGTCTCCTGCTCGCAGCTCAGGTAGTGCCCGAGCGCTGATATCGTACTGTCGTCGACCTCTTTCTTGATTTCGCAAAATGTTTGTGATGTCTCTTGCATTATCTCTGTCTGGCTTTAATTTATCGGGATGTGCGGGCAGGCGCGTATTTAGTCTTCGACCCATTAGTAGTTGCGCCGGACTAGAAATGCCATCTCTCGCGGTCGACCTATAGTTTAGCAAGGCCAAGTACAAATCTTCATTAGAGTCAATACATTTTTTCATTAGTTGTTTTACCGTACGCACGGCGCGCTCGCTTCGTCCATTGGATTGCGGATAGTTCGGAGAAGAGGTGGTGTGCTTAAATCCCCAGGCGTGCACGAAACTCTTAAACTCTTTAGATGCGTATCCCGGTCCATTATCTGATACGAGCTCCTGTGGGATACCGTGTCTAGCGAACTGGTCTTTCAATGCTAAAATGATTTGTTTAGTCGTGATACTTTTAAGTGGACATACTTCTACGTAGTTTGTAAAATAGTCAACTAGTATTAAATAATATCCTTTGGCATATTCGAATATGTCTGAACCCAGTTTAGACCACGGTAGATGTGGAATGACATGTGGCTGCATAGGCTCGCGCATGGGGCGCGCTGCGTGCTCGGAGCACACGCGGCATCGGCGAACTGTCAGCTCGACGTCACGCGCCATTCCCGGCCAGAACATGACGTCACGAGCGCGTCGCTTGCATCGGTCAATGCCGAGGTGTCCCTCGTGCACCCGCGATAACATATCACTTCTGAGACTCTTGGGAATAAAAACCAAATTATTACAAAATATGACACCCTCTGCGTATTCGAAACATTCCCTATGACTCCAATACTGCCGCACGCATTCTTCCGTTTGATATTTGTTCGCCGGCCAACCGCGTAATATATAGTCTGTAAGGATTTTTGACTCGCTGTCATTATTACTATGTTCCTTTATGCATTTCAATCTTTCATCGCTGACCCTGACATTCTGCAACAGAAAGCATGTCTGTTCCTCTATCTCCTCGGACACCTTAGAATGCAGTCGATCTGGGAGTGGTGCTCGCGAAAGCGTATCCGCGACGTACATATATTTTCCCGGCTTGAATACGACCTGAAACGTGTACCGCTGAACGCGAAGCATCATCCGCTGTAATCTAGCCGGCACACAGTCGAGTGATTTTTTGAATAGTGCCTCCAGCGGCTTGTGATCGGTTTCAACGGTGACGTCATCCTTACCGAATATATATTGATGAAATCTCTCTAACGCAAATACAATGGCGAGCATCTCTTTCTCGATTTGAGCGTACCGCTGTTGCGTATCGGTAAGCGTGAGCGATGCGAACTCGACCGGGCGGCCGCCCTGCAGCAGCACGGCGCCGAGCGCCCGCGAGCTCGCGTCCACTGATAACAGCGCGGGCTCGCGCGGCTCGTACAACGCTAGCACCGGTGCACTGCATAGCGCGTTTTTTATCGATGTAACCGTTTTCTCTTCGCACTCGCCCCAACACCACTCGTTCTCTTTCTTAAGCAAACTCCGCAATGGACCTACCCTTTCAGAGTAGTTGGGAATAAATTTACTAACATAGTTGACCATACCTAAAAATCTCTCGAGAGCCTGACGATCACTCGGACTGGGCATGTCCGCGATGGCCCTTAACTTTGATTGATCTATTTTCATGCCTTCAGCGCTAAAGGTGTGGCCCAAGTAGGTCACCTCAGCCACACAAAATTCGCATTTATTTTGGTTAAATTTTATACCGACGGCTCGCGCCCTATCGAGGAGGCAAGCGAGACGTTTATCGTGCTCTTCCTTCGTGGGGGCCCAGACGATGACGTCATCTATAAACGAATCTACCCCTTCCAAGTCCTCGAGCAACTGTCGCACCTTGGAGTGGAAAATTTCCGAAGCGGAATTAATACCGTATGGCAAGCGTAAATATTGATACCTACCGAACGGCGTACCAAACGTGCACAAGTCGGCACTCTCATCATCCAGTTTCACCATCCAGAAGCCAGACTTGGCATCGAGCTTACTGAAATACCGCGCACCCTTTAACTTGGTGGCTATTTCAGTCAATGTGGGCAGTGGGTAATGCTGACGCCTAATTACTTTGTTAAGAGGACGCGGATCGAGACACACTCTTAAAGTAGAATCTTTTTTAGCGACTATTACGATACCATTGACCCAAGCCGTTGGGTGTGTAACTTTTCGTATAACACCCAACGACTCCATCCGGGATAACTCCTTCTGTAATTGGTCCCTAACACCAATTGGTATTTTTCTAACGGGGCATATGCAAGGTATGGCACTGCTTTCTAACGGTATTTTATAATGTCCTGGCAATTCACCGAGGCCCCTAAACAAATCGTTATAGTTTTCCATGTTAAGGGTGTAAACTCTTTGAATTAATTCTAGTTTTTCCAAAGCATACTTTCCTAAGATACTATGGCACGGCTCAGCAGATATAACAAATTTCAACTCATATTCTTGTCCTTTATGTTCAACCTTAATAATTGTTACGCCTATGATTGATAAGTAATTACCACAAAATGATTTCGCCCGAATCTTATCAGCGCTGAGTTTAGACAAAGAAAATCCTAACTTAACAAATTCCAACTGTGATAAAACGTTTAAATCTGAGCCACTGTCTAATTTGAATGTGTGTTTAGCATTACATTCAGGTAAATAAAATGATTCGTGCCATTTATCATCATTTTTCTGAGAAATATAGTCAATGCACTCAATTGTGGATATGTAGTACAACTCACCGTCGCCGTCGTCGCTGTCCTGGTTTACCTCATACACTTTTCGATATTTTTTACGCGGGCACATAGCTTTATAATGGCCTTTATTGCCACAAAGAAAGCACTTCACTCTTTTAGCCACACACCGATCACCTCCATCACAACGAATGCTGGCGCAGGCACTGCACGCCCCGACGCGGCTGACGCGGTCAGGCTGTGCGCCCGCGCTGCTTCCGCGGCCGGCCCCGATCGGCCTGCTCGCACCAGCCTGCACACTCTGCTCGACCCTGCCGCGTCCTGGACGCTGCCCGCTTGTGCTGCCACCGCCGCGTACGCGTGTATATGAATTTCCTTCGTATTGGGACTGCCTGGACTTCCATAACCCATCCACCGACGGAACTTTATTTTCACTTTTGACACCTTCAATTTGGCGACTTTCATCAATCGACATTTCATTGGCCTGACATATTTTTACTGCTTTCTCCAGCGTTAAATCATCCGCTCTTAGCATTCGGTCCCGCACACCGCTGTCGGAGACCCCGCAAACAATTCTATCTCGAACCAAACTATCTTCCAGTTCGCCAAACTCACACTGTTGGCTCAAGAGTTTTAATGACGTCACGTACTCATCAATACTTTCGCCTATTTCCTGATTCCGGGTAAAAAATCTGAAACGCACCATTATTGTGTTTGTTTTGGTACCGAAATATGCGTTAAAAGCTTCAATTAGTTTTTGTATATCATCTCGATCTGTTTCATTCTTGAATTTTAATGTTGAGTAGACGTCATATCCTTCCGGACCAATCAGATTTATCATTAAACTCGCTTGCACATCACTGTTTTCTTTGTGAACTCCCGACGCTTTTATAAACAACTGGAATTGTTTCAGCCATCTTCGCCACGCATCGGCACGACATGCCGGTCCGCCTTCCATAGTTAAATGCGCTGGAGGCCTAGCGTGCTCCATGATTTTATGACACTTCGCAACAATATAACTTTGTTTACACACCGCGATAGGTTATTTACTAGATTAACTGTAAAAAGTAATTAATATCGATTACCGCTGTCACCATGAAGTAAACAACAAGATGGCTTGTTCAAGACTGACTTTATTATGAACTTCAGATCCTACCCTCATATCTTATTATTCACATCTAGTACAATTCTTATGATCAAGGACTAATTGGCTTTAATGAATAACTTATAGAGTAACTGCTTACAATTAGTCGTGTATGTGTCAACCACGAACCTAGAAAAGGTTCATGGTGTCAACTCATTTTGTTTTTGTAGTCGCATTGTCAGAATATCCTCATGTCGGTATTTTGTTTTAAATATTTATATGTAGGTGTAATTCATGTAGATATTGCAATGAACTCGGGTAGTTATATATTTTTTGTATAAATATGCATTTAGCATACATATTAAAGTACTCGGCTACCCTTGACTACGTAATTGAACGATTGCCGAAATTAGAAAACTATTAACAGTTCATTTTGGGTAAATTGTTTTCCGAGAAACCTTTAACGTGTACAAGTGTGTGTGTGTTTCTTTCGAATAGCACGTAACTGTCGCGACTATACAAGATATCTTAAACAAATGTACCAAAATTTGTACAATGTAGGTGTTGGTTGTAATCGACGCATTCATGAGTTACATAGACTGTAAAAATAATATTCGGACACTTTTATTATTGCCTACCAAGGGATAGGTTCTTCTAGTAAAGAAATGTAGAAGCGTCGTGACAGTTGGTTAACGACCATTGTCCTATGAGTGTGCTTTAGTCAATGCGTATGAACTACTGTAAAGCAGATATGTAATGAATAGCATGGTGGGGCGCAATAGGCGAAGTCAAGCCAGCGATAAGTCGTATCTATACAAAATCTATTCATCAGTAATGTTTTTTTAATTGATTCAGTCGCTAAACGTTTGTCTCTAATGAATAGTGTAACTATGTGTTGTGCTTACTATAAGCCGACTTAAAATATTGCGGTTTGGTATGAAGGAAAAGATTGTAACGTTTGAGTTCGGTGATTATACTGTACAGATAAAGAGCCGTGATTAGTTTACGTTGTGTTAACGTCAAGGGTAGAGGTACCGTTGAAATTTTTATTAGTGAAGGGTACTTATTCTTGGGTCTTACAAGTCGTTACACGTTGGTATACTTTAGGTAGCTATAGTGATTAGCGAGTTCAGATAATAAGTAGGTATGAAGCGATGTGTGTGCTTGTGACAGTACAGAGTTAAGGCGTTATGTTTGTTATTGTGCGTGCTGGATAGCAATATGTCGAGTCGAATGTGTGATATATTGTGTGTATTGAGGTTTTTTTTAGATTTGATTAGAAATTCGAAATTCAGATGTCCTACGACGTCGAGTCCCAGTTTGTAATAAGTCTACTTAAGAACTCCCGAATCCATAAAATGAATACGATCCTACATGAAATTAAATAATAAGAAGGAATCTAATATGAGTTATCAAGTATTTCGTATTTGGAACCATTGCTTCCCGTGGCTCATGCAAAGGCTGCGCGCGCGATGTGTCCATTAAGATTAATCGGGATTTACCTTAAATGTCAAATAGAGATAATTAATGGGATTTTCCTGTTTATTAAAAACTGTGGCTGTAGAGGATCAAATCAAATGTTTATTTGCGAGAATACATTATTTCATATAAAGGTCTTAAAAGTATATATGGGTATTTCTCATTTTCCAAAAAAAAATAGGTGATTCGAACTTTTCTAACTGATAGTAACTAAATAATATAACCATACTTTTTTGTATTAAAGTATGCATGAAATAACATTATTTAAGACATAGAAATTTATATATTTTATGAAAATGTTAATGTATTTTTATTTATTTATTAATGAAAAGTTCCCTTCCGTGGATGTGCTCACATAGGTTTTCTGAAGAAAAATATTTTTTGTGTTTTTTCTGCTTTTATAAAAATGTAAAAAACTAAGCCAAATTTGTTTTAAATGCATTTGCTCCCTAAATACGAGAATATATGTTTATGAAGCTACTAGAAGATACATTTTTATTTTCATAACTAATGTGATCAAAATTTTTTTCACTTCCATGGATCAATGTCACACCGACCATGCCAGAAAAATAACAAACGCTTTTCCGATCGTACGTGGCCGTTGACAAGGCCTGAGACCCTATCTTTTTTCCCTAGTTGTCAGTTTCTGCCAGCGGCGTAACATCTGTGAGAAATTAGTTAATACATTTTGATTTTCAAAGCTCGTCGAGCTCAAGCAGTCACAACTGTGTCGATCATCAAAGGTATGTACTTTACAACTATGCAATTAGTTTGTGTGAATTTAATGTGTTATAGTGTGAAAAACACGTGGTTAAACAAGCAGGTTCATTCCTGTTCTTGAGGTTAAGTTATGGAGCTTAAACGGGTAAAAGTCACTTCCGTGGAGGTCACTTCCCTGGTTCCATGGATAAAAATCATGCCATGGAAGTGACCAGCGATCCACGGAAAAGACAATAAGGATAACAAAAAAGGATGGGCCTTTGCAGGTTTTACTGTGGTGGTTATGACGTGATTGCATGGCTTCATTTGCTTGTTTTTATTATATTTTAGATGGGGAATGTATTACTATAAGTAGCTGCAGAAGCCATAATTTAAAAGAAGAAGTATTACTACAGATGACCTAAGCTTAGTGACTTGAAGAGTCAATCATTTTGTACAGTGTCGGAATGCTTGTGGGGTGACGCCTGTGCGGTATGTGCACATTTAAAGATAATACATTTAAAAATAAAGAGGACGAGAATGTGCCAGTTACTGAAAAAGGCGAAAATCTACCACCTAATTTAAAATATACAGGTATAGAACTGAACGATGGGATGTGGATTATTGCCAAATTTTTGTTCAAAAAAAGGAAAAGCATTTCATTGGTCAAATGATATGATTCCGTGAGATGATGAACCCAGAATAAAATGTACAAAAAAGAAACCAAGGAACATGCTGTTTTCGTTTGGATAGACCCTGAGGACGTATTCCCTGTGCAGTGACGTGATGTCAATTTTAAAAAAACCTACTCCCGGTCGGCGAGAAAACTATTTTTTTATAATGAATAAGTATAATACCAGTAATTTAATGGACCTTTATTCACAAATGTTTCTTTTATTGTTGATATTTAATAAATGTTTCGTAATTGTACAAGAGTTGATTAAAAGGGTTGGACGTATTACTAAAACTACATCTTAATTGATGCGAAAAGGGAGAGCCCAAAGCTGCTGTAATAGTTTATGTTTTTAAATTGGAAACTGAGTTTTTAAGAAAATTCCTGTGTTACATATTCTTTAAGATTAATAAAAGATTTGGAAATGGTATCACTGATCTTTTATTCTCAAATTATGTTTTTTGGTTTTCCATGGAAAGTATTGGTGGAACATGGGATGATCCAGGGAAGTGACATTCCCTACATAAGTCACTTCCCTGGATCTGCGGTCACTTCCATGGAAGGTAATTTTATTTCAACCAAGACGATAAGCTCGGCGAGTATTTTTACCATGATGACCAAGCCAATTCTAATAAAATGCATCATCAAATTTATTCGAATATCATTTTTTCTTGATGAAATTTTATTTTATTCAAAAATGAGAAATACCCATATATTAGATCTATGTATTCAGCCTGCAAGCAGGCGTGCAAATAGTATAAAATGTTACAAGAATTTCAATTATCAACAATATCTAATTAATGTAGAATTTAAAATTATTTCTTATTATTAAACGTAGAAATAAATTTACATTTACATAAAACTCTCATAAGTAGACCAAATATTCCTCCACATTATAAAAACATTTTCCGCCAGCCATCTGTTTAATTTAGACCTAAAAAGATTACCGTTCAAGTATTTTAGGTCGTTCGGTAATTTGTTAAATGTCGCAATGCGTATGCATAGTAATGTAAATACTTTTATGACAAGGAGATTGGTATAACATAGGCTTGTAAACTTGATGTTCGTCTCTGTCTTGGAATAATTTCATTTCGTTCTTGAAAAAACTTAAGATGAGTTTTTACAAATATGCATAAATCCATTGTTATTAAATCAAACGGGGCTTAATCGCGAGAAAAACATTTAGTAATTTATTTACCTCGACGTTTCGACCAAGTTGCATTGGTCGTGGTTTGTAATTACAAATGCATAAATCCCTAATGTACATACATGGAAGTGAGACTATTACAATGACCAAATAACTGCTCGCAACCGCCCAGATACCATGCCTTGCTTATGGCTCTTACACACCGTTTTGGTATTTTGAAATCCCTCTTCGAAGCATTCAATGTGTTATCATTATTAAATAAAAGGACAGGGTTATATCGTCTCAGTATTATTTAAAGTAGATATTATTAGTGTCGTGTCATTTAAAAAAAAAGATAATGTCACAATGACAGAAAGTTACGAACTAATGAACCGGTGGATCATGGATAAATCATCTACGCGGTAGATGAATATCAACTTCAAAATGTCAAAACTTATTCAGCTTTGTAACGTCTTAACTGAAAAATTCTATACATATTGTGTAATGTATAATGGAGAATACGAAGACAGGGAATAAAGACTACTCACGTTGTTAGAACTATTGCGTTGGACATAAATATGCGCGAGTGTATTTATTAGATATGCATTCTTAAATTGAAAGGGCACTTGTGCGATAAGGTCGGACGCGCTATAAACAGGAAAGGGGTAGCTTTACTTGTATCAAATCGAATGAAGCGTGAACTAAATAGTTTCTTATACTTAATCTCATTGTTCTTACTACGAAACATTACTTCATCATGTTCATATTACTTCCGGCTGAAGTAGCTTAATCGGGAGATTTAAAGTTCAGGGTCAGGTGTAGCCATGTCCTAAAAAGACAGTTGTTGTGGTTTAATGTTCAAAATATGGTTTTAACCGATGTGAATACTAATTTATGGCGCGTGGCGGGTTCCGCCCCATGAACTGTCGCTGTCAAACGAGCGGGAAGTATCGTTATTAGATCGAGCATGAAGTCTAATTCTTAGAACGTACGGATTACTTGAACTATTTACTCGTATAGGGCTTGACTACATTTAGCAATACTTTTGAATTGGTCTAAAAAGTGTCTGATGCAGTCGCAAGTTGTGTTTGAATGGTCGTCACGGGTTTAGAATAGGTATACTAAGATTGGAGTGAATTTCTGGTACAGGGCCTTGAATGTGTAATGAATAAAGAGTAGGTAACAGGACAAGGATAAGCAACGGTATAATAGATATAGACGAAAAAGAAAGTAGAACTTGTTTTAAAGAAGGTGACGTGGTAGTAGACCCGAGAATAATGATTGCGGATCTGAATATGAGAGTTGGAAAGAGATGTATGGATAGTGAAGATAATGTTTACTATTAATAAAGTTATGAATATAAATATTGTACACAGAGTTAAACAAGCAGGTAATGAATTTACAAGGTCCACTTTAAGTAATATTAGTATATAAATGTGCATAGTAAATGCAAAGGTTATGTGGTTTTAAGTTTGGATGATTAATGTCATGTATCATCTAAATTATCCCGTGTACTACTTGCTGGAATATTTGCTGGTCAACGTCATGGACCTGTAAATACTGATCCATCGGTTAGAGTATAGTATCGATGGGTCAGTGTGGGGTATCAGGTAACGGGTGCCTCTCATGTTAACAATTTGTACATCGGTATAGGTGTGCTGGTCAAGGTTTTTGACCGACACATTATGAGGTTAAGTTATAAGCATTTTTTGTTAACTAAGGTTATGGTATAATAAGTAGGTACATTGAGTTCTATCTATTGTAAAGTTACTATTGTTAGCGTTGTTTAAGATACTAAATGCAATGCACCACTGTAATGTTAATTTATTTATTTTGTAAATAAATAAATGTCTTACTGTTAATCTGATAACAAAGTACTTTAAGTTGGGGATATCAGGCAACCGATATCTCCTCAAAGATAATAAATATTTATATGGTCATTTAAATTCATATAACTATAAATTTAAAAAGTAAGTAGTAGCAGTACTTCTGTTTTGTTAAAACATACAGTTTCAATCATAGGTCATGTAAATATATTATTAATACAATTGCATTCGAGACTTAAATACTGAAATGTGCCACTTTGATGACTTATTTAAACAAATGCATTATTAAAACTAAGATTGAAGCATTGGCTTATTAACCAAAGGTTTTATAGTTACGAGGAATTTAAAAGATTGAATGAACGAATATGTGACATATTGAAATTTGATAAAATATTATTTTATATTATTTGTTATTTTATTGTACGTTGTTATTCTTATTTTGTGACATAATATGACTGAAATTTATTGTATAACTAATTGTAACTAGTACTACGTACTGATGTCTATATGTAATATTGTTAATTTTCAAATGTTATTTCTTATTATTATTTATTTCAATGCTAATTTGACCTGTATACCTATACCAATAAATAACTTTGAACTATGAACTGTTTGTATAGTCAAGATGAGTAATTAAGCACTAATGTGGTAAAATATAATTATGTTCAATATACGATACATTTATAGTTTATGTGGTGAAAAAGAGTAATGCAATATTTTTGTAATTATACTTAACAACGAGGGACTCGTTGAAAATCGGATGGCCGAGCTGTTATAATTATCTAAATTATATCTTAGTTATTTATATATTTTTCGACTAACTACGTTCATTTTTATAAAGTTGTAAGATTTAAAGTAGATTGTATTGATTTCGTGTGATCGGTCGAGACTTCGACGGCTTGCTTGTGATTGGTTCAAGAGGACTTGACCAATCACAAGCAAGAGTATAACAGTGGGGGGTAAGCGAACAGGCAACTCATTTTGGAAGTATGCCGCCATTCGTTTTCCGACTTTTGTCTGAGTAACTTGTATCGTGCCGCTGTAGGCTTTGTTAAGTAAGATTGTACCTCTAAATATATATAGCAATAGCAACTAAAGCAATAAAGCTGATTTTCAAGTTCACAAAGAGTGTTTTTGATTCAAAGTCCTTGCTTCTGAGTGTTAAACCAGTACGGTTAATATAATGTTTTTCTTTTTCCATCGAAACTCTTCAACGTAAGTTCCGCCTAAAATGAAATACAATTATAAAAAAAGCTTTTGAAACACGTTGCTTAAAAAGATAACATTAAAAACATTTAGAAAATGAAAATAAAATGAAAAAAAAAGAATTTTTATAAGGCATAAAAGGGTTATGCTCAGCGTGTACAGATCTCACACTCAACAGAATAGTGCAGGCTGCGCTGTTTTTCAGCATTTCCGGATAGATGCTTACAGGGATTATAAACAATCGTGAGAAGAAAAAGCGTGTATTGGTTAAGACGCATAAGTAAACTCCCAAAACAAGTGCACCAAGCACTACAGTTATTAGCGTTGCGCTTCATAATAAGCCAAAAAGCCAAACTGTTTTATTTAACCGCAACATTTGTGGATACGCCATGATAAATCAACGAGCTGATAATTCACATACAAATAAAAGATTTATTTTAACGGTACACACTCTTACCTACATTTGCCGTGGTCGTTCACCCCTCGCCTTGCGCGTGACAAGCCCATCCTGCCATAACATTATTACATGCATCACACTTTGTATCAAACGCCAATTTCCTCACATGATATAACGGAACAAGACACAAGCCTCCGTAATTTTTATTCGTCGAAATTGAGTGAGACACGTCAACTCCTACTGGTTGAAATAAGACCCCAATGAAACGTCCGTTGGTTCCACAATCTGATTCCCTTGATTATGCAAAAAAACATGCTGTTACTCACGCAAAATATGTAAACCGTTTCATCAAATTATAGTTCAACGTGCTTGCCTCGTTACCTTGATATAGTCATTTTTGTGGCTGATATTTTTTCCGTTCATATTTTATTTTGACGAATTCGTGACTATCATTTTGATCGTGGCAAAAATCCTCAAAAGTAGGATTAATTAATGACGTCAATTTAGAAATAGCAATTTTATTATAGCTATAACTGTCATTAACATCATCAACATTGACCAAAGTGATGATGTTGGTATCACAGTGTACAAAAACTGAAATGAACTCACGTAACTTTGTATCGCAAGCACGTGCGCGCTCCGTGCGTAATGATGAAAATCAATTTGTAACTACCACTTAGGCGAAGCCGGCTATAGCTTTGAGAAGTTTGACGGAGCATGCGCTGATATTTTACTCGATTTTTAACCGACTTCAAAAAAGGAGGTTACTCAATTCGTCCGGATATATGTTTTTTATGTGTGTTCGCGGATAACTTCGTCGTTTATGAACCGATTTAGATGATTCTTTTTTTGTTTGATAGAGTATACTTCCGTGGTGGTGCCATTTAAATTTCATCCAAATCGGACCAGCGATTTGTAGTTACTCCAATAACTGAAAAGTGCTACGCATATTACAGACATTTTCGACGATATTACAGTTGCGGTTGAAGACATCGGAGAATATATACATTGACAATTGATCGCGTCAGTAGCAAAGGTCACTGAAAAGGGTGAAAAAATCATCAAGTGCAATAGTGACCAACGTTAGATCTATGGAGTATAAAAAAATTTTTAATAAAAAAAATGGAAAACACTTCAGCACTCAAAGGTGTTTTTTTTTACATATTATAAGTTTGCGTTTGACAACTGTCTCACCTGGTGTTAAGTGATGGCGTTGTCTAGGATTTAGCACGCAAACCTAGAAGGTACCTATTCACTCGCGACTTGAAGACTTCAGGATTATACATATCGGGAAACACAGACTGACAACGAGTTGCATTCCTTGGCAGTACGCATTAAGAAAGTGGAAGCAAAACGCTTGGTACGTATAGATAGTATATCTACCATATAGCGATGGCGAATTGCCATACGTCGAGTCGACCGATGATAGAAAGGGGATGGTGGAATCAGATTGTGTAATTCCAGTGCACATTCTCCGAAATGCACCCGATAGAAAACCGATAGGCTTGCTACTCTACGCCGGTGTGTGAAATAACTTATCGAAGTCGGTACCATGAGCAAAAGTTATGATGATCGTTATTTTTGTGAACTATCATGGTACAGACTTCAACAAGTTTGAACAACAGTATAAAAATTAAAAAATACAAAAACCGGAACTTAGCCGATATCAGCAAAATTTGGCTCACAGAGGCCCTGATCTTTTGCTGTTTTCGCTTCCCTCGACTTAGTATTAAATGATATCAATTTTTAACTGCATCACCAATTGTATCTACACCCTATATCATCACTTTACTTTTTGTTATGATGAATACAATTGACAAGCCACAATGGCACGTGTATGATTCGTGATGCAATACCTATTTTTCTCATGAACGGTTCCACTTTCTAACACGAGTTTCTGTGTAATATCGTCAAACATCAAATTCAAAATCAGCACATCTGTCTTGCTGTTTGTTTATGGACACTATGACAATGAGTCATCTCTGTTTGCATTGTGTAGAGAGCATTAATTTATATCCTTCCTCAAAATCTAGACTAAACAAAACACGTTATGATATTATCTGTCATATGCAGTATGTAACCTCTAAGTTCTCGGTACTGCTAATCCTTTCTTACAATCTGCCGGATTCCCTTTAAGGACAACAATTTATCTTTATTCATCACAGCGTTACCATTATTACCGTATTACTTCAAAGGAGCCGATTTTTTTAGACGGCTATTGCTTTTTTAATAATTGTTACGCTTTTTATTAGTGATACCTTATCATATTATATATAACCGTTTAATGACAGAAGCAGTATATTTACAGCCTCTACTTGTACAATTTCTCTTTACTGTTCACCGCAGTTGGGTTTTGTGGTGGGTTCTTGAATTGCAAATCTTTCTTGCAAAATAATATTCATAACATACAAAATGTCTTCAAATGATAAGTGAAAGGTGTTGACTGAATTATTCTCGCATCAAATTTCTTTTTTCACAGAAGTTTCGGCTTTACACTGTCAGAACATCTGTTTCTGGCACACCGTCGACGATGTTCAAATACACCTAAATTTTAACGATGTCATCATGTCACAACTTCTGCATTTGCCAAATTAAATAGTCTGTGAGTTTTTATACTTTTTATGCTATCAGTATCAAGTCATCAGATAAAACACATGCATTTTGTTTGCGTTTTAGATAACAGATCTGCGTATCATATATTATACTAGCTGCGCCCGGCGGTTCTACCCGCGTGGTGATGATGGTTGATGATGATGATGATGATGATGATGATGATGATGCAACATTACATTATATTTTATTAAAAATCTACAAATATATTATACTTAATCATAAGTTATTTATAACTTACGGATACAAACATTGTGCGTGCCTTAACTATGATTACATAAATATTATGAAATGAAATAATGAAATGAAATAAAATTTATTTATACCAAGGCATATGGGTCTTAAAACTAATACAAAAGTGTCCTATATATATAAACGACACATACAATATAATATACAGCTAGTTCACATATAGAAGTAGTTTATTTTACTGAAAAGATTAAACTTAACAATAAAATAAACTTTTCATTGCTCCTTAAAATAAGCTTACTTTAGATGTAGCCTATGTGTTATTCCGGAACTTGAAGTATCTATTTACCAAATTTCATCCAAATCCGTTTAGTCGTTCTGGCGTGATTGAGTAACAAACATCCATCCATCCATCCATCCAAACTGTCACATTCATAATATTAGTGGGATTAACTCTTTGTCTATGACTGTAATTACACTGTACCGCACTCTACAGATTCCTTGGTGTTTATAAACGTGATTAAAAATATCTTATTTTATACTCGTAATCTACAATCTTTTTCAGACTCTAATATAAGTAATATTAGAGTCTGAAAGTAACTAAGATATTCCGTAACATTCAATAACTTAATAAACGCACGCTATGTCATTCATGGCATTAACGAATGAATTTATGTATATGGTTAAAGATAGAATAAAGCTTGGCATGGCTAACAAAGGGAGGGTGCTTCTTAGTGCCCGTCGCAGCCCCACTACACTCAAATTCCAATATTTGTAACAATGCAAAGTATTACGCCGTGTTGTTTCAAGTGACCTTATTTTCCAGTTTGATTTAAAATGGGAGTAGAGAGAGGCTTCTCGGACCAGAGCAATTTTATCCCCAGTGTTAGCATAGATTAGGCATAAAGAAGTAACAAAAGCAGGATAATGTTATTTGTTTGAACGTTAAAAACGCATCTTAGGCGTCTCAAATGGCTATAAAATAAAATTATGATATAAGAGCTCCAAATATGGTCGATGGTAGCTTAATGCAATCTTTTGTTGCCGTTATTGGATATTGCATTTTTGTATTCTCTGCATAGAGCTGCGAAAAATATATTTTTTTTTTACATATTTAAGTTTGCGTTTGACAACTGTCTCACCTGATGTTAAGTGAAGACGTTGTCTAGGATTTAGCACGCAAACCTAGAAGGTACCTATTCACTCGCGACTTGAAGACTCCAGGATTGTACTTACCGGGAAACACAGACTCGGGCAACGAGTTCCATTCCTTGGCAGTACGCATTAAGAAAGTGGAAGCATAACGCTTCGTAGTAGTACTTCTATAGTTAGTTAAATCAGAAAATATGACAATGGTTATAACTACATAAACATATACAGGTATACAGGGAACACTCCTCCTTTGTACCCTAACAATTTGTAGAATTAGTTTATCGTAAGCGAATTTTACGTACAGCAAATTTTAGGAATCTAATCTAATTTAAGACTTCCACTTGCTGTATTCGCATAACATTAGTAAGCTATTTAAAAACAAAGCGTTTCAGTAATAATGTTGCGACTAGAAGTAACTGTTGCTGTAGCAAACGTTTGTAAACTATTCATACTAAACACTAGCATTGTTTTACACGAGTAGGTATTTCATATTCACGCGAAACAGTTCTCGGATACTGTGTATTGTTTATGAACTTGAAATTAAAGAGACGCCATTCTAAGTTGGAAACTTTAGAAAACCGTAAAGTTTTCACAAGTTTATGAATAATAACACTAGAGATAAGGTTCAATCTAAATGTTAGAATATTATTGCGGGCCTAAGTCTACTACGGAGTATGGCAATATACTCGGATCGCGAAGGCTGATTTTGGCAACTTTGGTAGTTTAGTATATTCGTATATTGAATCAATTTTGATGCAATACCAAATTCTATCGAACCCTCCTAAATTGGCATAGGCCTAACATAGATTCAGAACGCTATGAAATTAGCGTAATAATAATGAGTAAAACTACGCAATCTTCACCCTAGTAGAAGATATATTTGACCGAATGGTACATACACTGGCCTAGTCAGAATCTGAAATCCATGTAATTAAAATCAATGAATTTTGTATACACGGCTGAACCAGTAGCTGACGTTTTTGGATGTCCACAATTTTCTCGCTTCGCATGATCAAGGAACACGGTACAGTGTTGCGTACCGAGGCATTACCGGGACATACAGGGTCCGAGAACCGAAAAAAGGTCGGTCATGTCCAAAACGTGACGTACGGTCACGTTACGCATAACACCTAAAGCCATCAAACCACGGTTTCGTCACTTGACCTAAATGCACACAACCAACGCAATGTAGATAATGATAAGATAACAGTTCAAACTGACAACGCAGTTTGTTTGTTTGTATTGATAAAGGCCCAAGGTCGTGGCGCTAAAGCTACATCGATTTTTCCGGAACCTTTTCTGGTTATCCTTTTAAAGGACTATCCTTTTGAAAGGGCGGGTGTAACACAAAATTATTCTGGATACCGTTGCTATAACCGCATCCAAAACTATACATTTGAAGACTCGATACATATGCGTTGTTGCGTGCCCGATTTAAGAATTATGGGATTATTACGCCCTTAAAAATCTGCCCCCCAACCTTAGAAATCTCTGACAACAGCCTGCAAGAAATGCTGAAGCAGATGGAAGTGTCTCTATCGTCACGCTAGCAGTTTGCGGAAACATCACACACGTGATTCGTGTATGTCACAACACAAAATTGCACAAATTGAGCTTCAGTATTTCTGCAAAGGTAATCGTTAAAAGGCGCAAGTTTAAATATTATAAACATGAATTTAGCCGTTATTTTCTTGTTGTTTCTCCCTAGATTTCCGACAGCATATTATATACACAGTCTGGACTTTTGGTAGCTGGCCTAGCTACCAAAAGTCTACATTCTTTATGTAGTATATTTACAGTATAATACCTATGCATAAATAAAGTAACATTGTGCATGCGTAACTTGTGCGCAGATTTACTACCGTACTACCTGCACTATTTCTAGCAGCTATCTATCTGGGGAGGTCTCTGTTATCCGAGATACAAGTTATTACATAGTTCGGAAACAGGACTTTCTTTTGATGGCTCGGCGGCTGGACAATGGCTGCAGACAAGTACGGATACTAAATATGGATGTAACGAAAGCAATGCAAATATACGTGTGTAGATGTAACTATCAATGAGGACAACATTGTTACCATTTTTTCGCAATAAAAAATATTGATTGATTGATTGATAAACATTGATTCCTAAATTAAATAAACAAGTTTGGCTTTGACTTTGACATTTAGGCACATGTTAAAACCACATATGGAAATCGAGAGAACAGTCATACGTCGTCGTGATACATCTATGAGAAAAGAAATAATTACCGCAACAATAAAATTGTTCTTCCATTCCTTTCCTTCTATAATAGATATACCCAGCACCAGCAAAAACTATCCGTTATCAATGTTACAATAGTACAGCTGTTACAAAACGAGTTCCCGCTATAACAGTTATAATTCAATAATACAACGAGTGTATGTAACATGTCAATGTCAGCATGTCAGCGTAATTCACGATGCATTATGTTATGACAGTACAATAAGTGCGTACTGCAGTCTGAAGAGGCATAAAGTCAGGTACATCACATGTATATTAACTGAAACGAGAATCTTAAATATATTCTAAGTGCTTTAGATATCTGGTTTACTCTCAATTTCGTTTAACTCACGACAGAGAACAGCGTCCCTGTCCCTTTTCTGCGATGCTCGGTGTGCCCAGAGTGGTGTTCTGCAGTCAGGTTTAGCATCAGTTGTTATTAATATTTGCTTCTTTAAAAAAATTGAATGTTAATCCGTTCTAGCATGACAATGCACGAACAAAAAAAAACTTCGGTTTATAACTTTCATTGTATTTGTTGATTTTTATCGGTTTTCTGTCACAGTAGTTTGTGGTACACCATTCAAAGAGGTAGCAGGCCTTAACGCAGTCAATCTTATTTTGTTTTTATTAACAGACTTAAAAAAGGTGGAGGTTATATGTTCGACTTTACGTATTTTTATGTATGTTCTCCGATTTTTTCCCCAGTTCATAAAATTCTTTTTTTGTGTAATAGAGGGTACCTACGAAGTACTCCCATTTAAATTTCGTTAAAATCGGACAAGCCGTTTTTGAGTTACACTCCAATAGTTGAAAATTGTTATTTCTCTGTTCTGAAGAAATCCGTGAATATACACAATGACAATTATTAATCCCGTGCATAGCAAAGATCACTGAAAAGCGTGACAAAAAAATGCATATATAAAAAATGGACCATGATAGTTCAAAAGTAACTATCATCAAAAAATTGTGCTCATGGTACCGACTTCAACAAGTTATTTCACACTTTTGAATGTTGAAACGATTCCATTTTTTCGTAAAAAATTTTTTTAGTGACTTCATTCATAACTACTATGTCATAATGGAAATTAAAAAAAAAATCTTGTCTTCTTACACAGATGAAGTCAAAGTAGTAACTTATATTTAACATCCGTAGGTCTATTTCCACGAATACGCAGTGCCCTATATACTGATTATTGATATTGGGAAGTATGATATCAGCGTTATCAGTGACAATTAACAACAAGTACTCAAAGCAAAGCCATATAATCTAAACGCTCGAGTTTTAGAGTGATGCTCGTAAATGTAACCCGATGTCAAGTAGGCGGTATGAAGTTAATCATCATTTAGAAGATTTTCCAGATGGAAATATGTTGTACGTGTACTTAGTTATTTCTCATCATAATTCTGAAATATATATTAACCCTATAAATGCGTGTCAGACACATACAGATTTTTGTAGTAAATGAGTTACGCCGGGAGCATTTGAATAAGCATTAGAGTATAATAGATAAAGGGATAAATGGAACTGATTAAATCTATTTAATCGTGATAAATAATATCTAAACATGTTTTCGCTTTGTTTTATATAAAAGTATTTAAATATAATGAGAAGTATGATACAAGTAAGGAACTAAATGTACTTTTTTATTAAGGAGGAGGGCGTTGGTGTTTGTAACACAGTTTTTAAAAAAAAACTTTCGCGGATACCATCGTGCTTTCTTTATTTTTGTTCCGTTGTTTAAGTTCCAATAAAGAATATTTATTATTATTAGGGTCCTATAATTGGTGCATAAGCTTTGATATATTACTATTTAAAAAAAAATTATAGCATGTACTAATAACAAATTATAGGCGGTCCTCGGCAGAAGAACTGCTTCTCCATCTCCACTTTTTAATAATGTCATTGATAAAAACACTTATTGTATAGCAATAATAACATTACATTAGTAGGATTACATGTAGGATGCAATAAAGATCATGTATGTATATAGGTATATAATTCCTGACTATTCTGTTTTTTAATTAAGATTAGGCAAGCGTTTGAACACTACCTCTTCGGATGTTGAGATCTACGATGGACCACGGCTGCCTATAAAATACCTGTTCACTCGGGACTTGAACCAGATTGAATTTATGCGGAATCACGGATTTAGGGCATCAATTTAAATCATTAACTGTACGAACTATAAACGTGAAAGCAAAACGCTTCGTGCGACAAGTTGGAACGTCTACCGTGTATGGATATCGCATTGCCGTCCGTCTGTTCGTTCTTAGATGGAATGGGGAAAGAGGAATCAAATTATATAACTCCAGAACTATTTTAAATCTATCAATTGAATCAAGTCCGACTTCTTCCATTTTCCCTGATTTCCTAGACTCTTAAGTTTCCCTCGGTTTCCCACAACACCTCGGAACGTCAACGTCACATCGGCCAGCTAAATCTACTAATCATCTGAGTTAAGGTGTAATCAAATCGTCTGAACGTGAGCTTTCCCGTCTTCGGGAGAAAGCAATTACTTTAAGCCTGAACGTACAGTATATAACAGTGACTTTGCTTTAATCAAATCCAAAAAAATATTATTAATATCTGGAAGTACCTACAAATATTATTTAATGATTTGACAAAATACTTACTAAAATTTATGATATTAAAGAATATGATGAATTGGGTATTACCAATAAACAGAGACAAAATAGTACATCTATACACGGAAATATCATAAATTGTAGAAAATACAATAAAATCTTTTTCCAGTAGATTTATAACCAAGCAATTATAATTTTCTCCTACCGTTATTATTATAACTGAGAAGCAGACATGCCCAAAAAATAGTTTACACACGCTACAATACTGGTACTATGCTATGTGGCAAAGCGGCAACATTGTTTTCTTGTATGTTCAAATCCAATTCTATTGACTCACTCTTTTTCTTGAAGAGTTTGAACATAGATCCTGTTTCCTGATTCTTTTTTTTTACTATTATAAGTTTGCGTTCGACAACTGTCTCACCTGATGTTAAGTAATGACGTTGTCTAGAATTTAGCACGCAAACCTAGAAGGTACCTATTCACTCGCGACTTGAAGACTCCAGGATTGTACATATCGGGAAACACAGACTCGGGCAACGAGTTCCATTCCTTGGCAGTACGCATTAAGAAAGTGGAAGCAAAACGCTTCATGCGTATAGGTGGTATATCTACCATATAGCGATGGCGAATTGCCGTAGGTCGAGTCGACCGATGATAGAAAGGTGATGGTCCAATCAGATTATCCAATTCCAGTGCACATTCTCCGAAATGCACCCGATAGAAAACCGATAGGCTTGATTCACGCTAATAGTAAATATTTTTATTGCTATATTGAACATATATATAAAAAATAACTGCAAGATATTATAATAGTGTTTGTTGGAAAAAGGCGTTAGATTATGTACTGACATTATTCTCCAGTAGATTGATCAGGCCTATATATCCGAGATGGCTGTCACTTTACAAATTAGCTTTCGACGCTTCTACACGTTGCTATTAGAAAATAAGATACCTGTTTACACGTATTAGTTGAGTTCCTACCGTTAATATGAGGAAAATTACATTTTTTTCTCAATTCTTATTATAAATCATATCTACATCATATTCCCAGATAAAAAAAAAGAACTTAATATTCCTAGTAAAAATAAATTACTTTAAACAGCCAGTACGACAGAACCGTCAATTACGTTATACAATTTCAAAATCATATCTACAACATATTCCCAGATGCAAAAAAAATTGAACTTAAAATTCCTAGCAAAAAAAAATAACTTTAAACAGCCAGTACGACAGAACCGTCAATTACGTTATACAATTTCATAGATAAAGACACATTACTCGTATTTCCAGGATTATTGAACTCTCTTAAACTCTTTCTCATGCACATTGGTGCCTAACTAGACTAGATTATAGTACTAGTATATACTCTCAACTTTTATAAACCAGAGATCATTCTATGATCTGTGTTCATTGCATAGCCATAGTAACCGTTTAGATTCCAACATCCATTTAACAATATCCACGCAACATTGTCAAATGTTGCGCGGATATTGTTGAATTGAAGAAAATGCGTTTGTGATGGGTGAGTTTCATAGCAAAACTGGTTTGTGATTAAGTGTAGCAATCTCGTTGATATGGGTTACAAGGGCTTACCAAGTGAACATAATTGATAAAGAGATTTACGGGAGGTTCATTACCGTGGTGGGACTTTTTAATGTGACACGATTAATTATCTTTAATCTCTTGTCATCCATAATCAGCAACTAAATTAGTCTGAAATACAGTTCTATACTTTTAGGGCTCTGAGATGTTTAAACAAAAATGCAACGGCTTATTATCATGTCGCAGTATTTTATATTCAGCCATTGTACAAGGTAGCCAGTTCAAGGCCGATGCTAGTAGGTGCATTCAAAAAGATAAAAATTGTACAAATTACTATAGATGAGGGTAGGCGCAAGGCTATAACGTAAGAACGGCACTACGCACGTGCGCGTGAATATTGTTGCTTGTTAATATTACAAATATAATATTAACTCTTATATAAATAACTACGGCTAAGCCCATTGGAAATTTCAATTATTTTATTTACAGATAAAGTTTTCTTTTTCTCAATGCATACATAATAAACATTACTCTACACAAAGATTAACAAAAAACCAGGAAAAGCTTAACTTTAATCCGAAATAGATCAGTGTCAAACTATTAATTATGATTAAACTAATTAAGTTACATTTTTAACCGAATGCAAGGAAAAGGCCGATAATGTCGTGTAAACAATAGAAAGACGCGCTAAACTGCTTAAATCTCCGAATCAAGTGCAATGTTCGTAAATAAAAAGTATTTGCAAGTGATAATATTAAAGCATTATTATTCATATTAGTACCTACAGTTACGGTTAGTATATACGGATAGTAAACCAAAGAGTTAACTTTTAAATCATGATATTTACCGTATAATTTTTTGTAATTCTTGATATTTCGGTACTGCGATACTCGCAACAGTGTCATAATCGCGTAGCACATAAATCGAAATATAGAGACCAAAATACACATGGTAAATATCTCGTTTCTAAAGGAACTCTTAGGTTTTTGACTGTGACAGTTTAAACACGTATTTGGTAAACATCATTTCAGTTCTCATTCAAGGGTACCCCCCTTTTAAAACACACGTTTTCTTTCAAATTCCGTGAGTATATTGGAAGGCAGACAGCAACGGTACAGATTCGCCAGAGATATGATAAGGTCTCCGGTTTCTTCACACTTTTGAAGCGATGATAGCTCAGCGGGGGAAGCGTCGCATGTCAAACTGACGGACACTAGTTCGATCCCCAACAAGAGCTTATGCTTCCGGTGAAGGTAACACCGTTATCAAATTCCCAGCATGGTGGTAGGGTACTTTTGAATACCCGCCTGGCTAGCTACCACCTCAAGTTTGAAAAACTGTCACCAAACACATAGTGTGTTCAGGCAGCAGTCCTTGAGAGCCAGTGAGCATTCTAGATCTAGCGTGATAACATCTTCGACCACATCTTCACTGACCATCAAGTGAGATCAAAAGCTAGATCTATACAGTATAAAAAAAAAACTTTTGTTTTTTTTTTGGTCACTGCTGAGCATTATAATGACGCATCTGTAGCTTTTTATATGTCCATTCGTGGGCATAACCGGTATAATATGATGTCATCTCTCTGCATGGTGTCCAGAAGCAGACAATCCCAAATTGTAGTTATCACTTCTGTTAGCAAACATTTGACAAATTTTTGAAGTATTTAATCATATGCCTTATAAAACTAACATTAGATGCAGAAATCAATTTGGCACCTCAAAGGTCAAGGCAATTATGAATAGCGACCATATAATTCTATCTTAAATAAACATTTGTACTATTACGATAAATCAGTATTAATTGCATTAAGAACTTGTTATGTTCATGCTAATTGGATGTATTATTGTTAATGTACTAAAATATCTAATAATTCCACGTGAATATTTAGCACTAACAAAAAAACATAGCTTGATATTTTTTATCATTTCTTTTCTCAGCCATGTGCGTCCACTGCTGGACGTATGCCTCCCCCATAAAGGGGGGATTTGCCAATACTCGCCACGCTTGGCAGGCGGGTTGGCGAGCGCAGTATGATTTCCGATCCTCAGAAGGCGCTGCTGCCCACCTCCTGGTACGTTATCCCTTAGCCGACTCTTACGGCACCCACGGGAAGAGATGGGGGAGTACTATTCTAGGCCGGTACCACCACGGCATTTTTTACCATAAACAAACAAAACACTGTGTAGAATGGAGTCAAATTGGGACGGCACCAGGATGCTTTTTTAAAAAGAAACGCAAGAGACTTTTAGACGTCTATTCAATGCAAGAGTCAACTTAATTCTAACTTAATTCTAGACATCTCTGCCGTCACCGGACACAGAAGACCACCCGCGTTATCGCATCATACGCCTCGTGTGAATGCAACGCAGCAAGATATGGTTGTCATTAGTCAGCACGTATGGTGATCGTGTGGGGTTCTGGTCGCATGACTCCTCCCTCCTCAGATTCGAAATTATCCTGAATTGGAGAATTTCGAATTGTACACTTATAACCCATTTTTACTAGTCTAACATATAAAATAACTAATCCGCTAACTGCAATAATCACATATAGTATGATCGTCCAAACACTGACACTATAGATTTTAACTTCACTTATTTCACTTGAGTCAATGCTTTTTATGGAGTTAATCTTCAATTGAACCGTTTTCAAATCCATACTTTCTAGTACCACAGGATTTCCTCTTTCAGTATGTACTTCACTTATATGAGGTAGGTTGACAATAGGCAGTCTGGCATATTCTACGTTTTCCAATTGATGCGCTCGTAGTTTCAAAGAAAACTTATCTATTTTTATTTCACAGGTATCTTCTAGCGTAACTATGTACGTTCCTTGAATGAATTTCTGCTCTATTTCATTTGCGCAGACTTTTTGAATACGTTTCCGGTTTTTGGAATATACTATCCACCTATTAGGCTGTATGTGCTGAATAAGTGTATTGTCTATTTTTACTGGAACCAGGGTACAGGAACTCATATTTTTCGCGTATTTCATTAGATCGGAAATGCATTTGTCTTCAATGATTTGGGCAGTGCTGTCTTCAAAACACATGAAACTGGAGTCACCCAACGGCTTACATGGCTGCGATAGTGGCTCGGAGGTAAGTCCATTCACTAAAAGGTAAGGGTATTTAGGTAGGATGATGTAGGTATTGTGATCATGGAGTACAGGTATAGGATACAATTTGTAATATATATAGATCTCTTTACTAATCAACGGAACTTCCATTACAAATGTTAACTGATTTTCTTTGAGAAATGACTTCAGCCCAATACGCTGCTCAATTCTAACTAGGTTTTCATGGTTAGCCGGAAAAGGCAACTTGTCTGTTTGTTCAATCTTTTTTAGCTCAGTCAACAAAGTATTAGAATTGATAATTGATTGATGCAGAGTATTAAGTTTACAAAATGCTATAGCAGTTTCGACATCACTTAGTTTCAAAGAAATACTTTGGAAATTATGTAAAATCACAGAGTATAGATTTATTATCATATTGCTAGTAAAGTGTACATTTTCTGCCTTCAGTGCATTTTCTAGATTTTCTTGAATATTTTCCAATTTAACATTGAGCTGAATCACATTTTTCTTAATAGATTGTGTAATATTATAAAACCCTTCAACAACTTCGGAAACCAGCGTGACCTTTTTAATTTGATGATTCTGTTTTAACTGGATATCGTTAATTAGTTTGTCGAATTTGATTGCCTCATCATTGTCTAAGTTTCCTGTAATGATTTTAATTATAGAGCCTAAAGGGTTAATTATACCTCTCTTTACCCTATAACTAGGGGCTAATTGTTTGTACTTGGTGATAGTTTGGTTCATTACATATTCGGTTTGGATTTTAAAATTAGAGAACGTAATGGCTGTATACGATTCGTTATAAGTGGTGTCTATAATACTATTTAATTCTGAAAACTTCAAAATGTTAAGATTTAGATCTTCTGATATAAGGTTAAGGTCTAGTCTTTTAAGTAACGTCCAACTTTCAGTGCTGACGACCGCAGTTCCTTCTTTAATAGGTAAGACCCCGGGAATGCCCTCAAGTGACTGAAGTTGAAGGGCCTGGAGTTGGGTCACTGCCATCAGGACCAGCACCAGGTTTCGGGTGTTTCTGTGAAGGACGTTTGATATCTTTAATAGGGACTCTTACCTCGCGATTTTTGGCTGTAACAGTCACTACATTTCTATCAACTTCTCCTACAACAACACCTCGTTCATACCTGGGTTTGTCTTTACTCCTTCTGACATTTGTTCCTTTAAAGAAAACAACGTCATCGGGATTTATATGAAACTGTGTTTCTCCTCTCTTCTTCTCTATGGTCTCTTCTTTTTTCCTAATCATTTTATCAGTTATATGTTTATATAAGAATTTAGTTCGTTTAACATGGTCGCTAATTAATACCTGCATGTATTTTTTATCTAAGTTTATATTGAATGGACTCTTAGCTTCCGTGTGTCCAAATACTACTTCAAAGGGCGTGAAACCCGTTACCGAATGGATGCTGTGGTTATAGGCCATAATGGCAAAAGTCATTACTGACGCTGCGTCAGTCAACTTTTGTTCGAACTTAGCGAGTCGGTATGTCTCAAGAAGAGTGGAGTGGAATCTTTCTATAAGACCCATAGAACTCGGGTTATTCGGTGTACCTAGATGTAGCTCGACCTTATAAAACGTTAGTAGCTCTTTTATGAGCGCGTTGTTAAATTCTGAGCCTGAATCAGCACTTATTTTATTAGGTGTTCCATAAAGGGAAAAATACTTAATCAAAGCTCTTACAACTTCTGGTGCAGATAAATTAGATACCTCGAATGCCTGACCTAATTTACTGAATGCATCTATAATAGTAAGGAATGATTTCCCTTCTATTTTGAATATGTCAATGAATAATTCCTCGAAAGGTCGGTTCTGAGTTTGTGTGAGCTGTAATGCGGGTTTAAATGGTTTTCTATCGTATTTAAGTTTTTTGCAAGCCTCACATGCGTTTATTACCGCAGCTACGGTAATATCCATGTTGTGCCAATAATAAGTTCTTTTTATATGCGATACTGTTTCTTTAATACCGCGGTGGCAGTTCTTGCCAATGTGGTACTTTTGTATAATTTCCTTTTGTTCGTCTTCATTTTCTACGTTAACTACCCGTTCAGTGCATTCAAAAATATTAACTGTACCCTTTTTGAATAGAGTTATTACTGCTTCTGTAAACGCTGCCCTATGATGTTGGTCCTCAAAGTATATGAAGTATTTAATTTTATTTCGTATATATTTCTTTAGGAAGTCTCGTATAAGGTCAGGTCTATTTAGAGGCATGTGTACTTCTAAAATTCTTTGCCTTTTGTTTGAGATATCCTTAATTGCAGTTTCATCCCTAAACCACGTGTATACCAATATCTGGTTCGGCTTTGTGTCGACTGCTTCTTTTAAAATAGAGATTCCTACTGAGTCAGTATTACGTTCAGAGTGCACAGTCTCGGAACCTAAATGAATCGACTCTGATTCTGATGCTGTGATTGTTACACTAGATGGTGATGGAAGGTGATATGAACCATGTTCAGATATGCTGATTGTGCTTTCTAAATCAGAGACAATTAGAGTTTTTTCTGAATCAGAAGAGAGAGCGATCGGAGATTTTGGTTGTACTTTCTTTGTCTTCTTTTTGTTTCCTAACTCGATTATTTCATTAGTTAAGCTATCACAATGTCTTTGCAATTCCATTTCACTTTGATCTACATTGACTTGTATAGAACTGTCATCGTTAGCGGCTTTTCCTATTGCATTTATTTTAACCCTAGAGAAATTTAGCTCTGGATTATATATAAATGGTATAGCCGTATCACGAGTATGTATCATTTGATTTTTCATATCTATGTTAGCATCAATTTGCGCCAACAGATCGGAACCAATAAGTCCATCGTAGTCTTTGTCTACTTCGTATATATAAAATGTATGTTGTTGGTTACTTTTAAACGACTTCAAAAGTGGGATGTGGATTGCTTCTCCATGGGCACTTCGGCCATGAGTACTTACTACTTCGAACGGAACTGAGAACTTATACTCCTTAAAGTACTCATCAACCTTATGGGGGCTTATAAATGATCGTGAACTACCGGTGTCAATCATGAATTTTGCGTTTATTTCAGGTAATCTAATGTAGGGTAGTTTAGCAAAGTTATCGCAATTAATATTTATTATTTCGGATTGTCCGTGTCCGAGGCTGGTTTGTAAAAATTTTCATCGTTGTTTGTCTCGTCATAGGTCTCGGGCATGTCAACGGTGTAATCGGCTTGTTCATAGTAATTGTCATAGTCGTAATAGTCATAGTTGTCACTATACACTTCTAATTCATTGTGGAATACAGCGTTAGGTCGTGCCGCAGGCAATGCTGTACGCATTGTGACGTCTGTGTTGTCAAGTTTAGATTGGGATGGTATTCCGAATTTAAATTGGTTTGGTTGTTGCTGGTGGAACGCCTGCCTAGGTGGTGTTTGACCAAAAGTGGGTCGATAACCTTGAGGTCCTGGTATGTTGGGTCTGTACCCTTGGGGATTACCATGCCTAATTCCTTGATGAGGAGTACCAAATTTGAAATTCTGATTAGGTTGTTGGAACTGTTGTTGTAGCTGTGGTCTATAACCTGAATTGTGAGGTACTCCGAATTTGAACTGCGGAGCCTGTTGTGCCCCATAGTTTGGATTTTGTGGGACGTTGGGCTTGAATTGGTTAGGAATACCAAATCTAAAACCTCCTTGCTGCTGAGGAGTGCTATTGGCCGAGAAGTATGGTTTTAGACCAAATTTTTCGACGTAAGGATTGTGAGACGATGATGGTTGTGGTTTATTTGTACCTATTCGCAGCATCTTATTTCGAGCATTGTACTGAAATTGGAAATTTACTTCTTCCAGCACCATACTCAATGCTTCTTCTAGAGTTCCGCTACCCTTAAGCCTGACAATGCGTATTAAATCCTCAGGAAGGTTATAGAGGAATACGTTAAGGGCCATGTTGTCATAAATTGTGATCTTACTTTTCCTAACATTGTTATCTGATATCATATTAACCTTCGCTATTAACGTACTCTTAACCTGCTGGATTCTATTGCAGAAGTCTAGATATGACTCGTTATGGTTAATTTTTAAGGTCTCCAGTTCAATGGCAATGCATTCTTCTGAACGCGGATCTCCGAAATGTTGAGTTAAAACGGCTTTCAACTCGGCCCAAGACTCTATATCCTGTCTTTCACTTATGAGGTGAGCGGCTTTGCCAGTAAGCTTACTGGTAAGAACGTGAAACACATAACAACTCTTGGGCTGGGTTGGTTCCATGTACAAAACAACTAATCACATATTCACATTTCTTTATATAAAGATTCAGTAATTTTTCATCCCCGTCAAATTTAGGGATGATCGAAGACATCTCTATCGGCACAGATTGGATTTTAGTAGTACTAGCTTCCGTCATTTTAAAAGTTTAAAGAATACACTTTTACACAAATTAAAATTAATATATAGTCGTCTAAGTATGTAAATCAATCAAACCTAGACAATAAATCTAAAATGTCACGGTTTCAAAATTGTTCTATATTCTCAATTATAATAATATTTCTCGTCAATATGCTAAACTAAAAATACTTTTGTAAAGATTATATAATTATATTATATTATACTACGATATATAACTGTCAATTTTAGTACAATTATAATACGAGTAATACTTCTCGATCGAAGTCAATATGCTATACTAAAATACTTATGTAAACTAAAGATATATAATTGTCAATTCTAGTACAATTATACCGAAAATCAGTTAACGCAAATTAAATTAGGTAATTTCTAGACCTAAAATACAGTATAACAGATTTTATGGATTGGATAAGATAGGGAAACAAGGAATAGTGAAGTGAACTACTCACAAGCCACACATCTCCTCTCCTGAGAATCAGCTGCTCCTTCACCCTGGATTGCGCGTCGCGGGAGACTTATTTGTTTGTTCGTCAGGATACTCGAACCACTTTCACCGTACTTGTACGCACCAAAACCGATTTATGGGCCTTTACTAAGCGTAAGCACGGCAGTAGGACAATGCGAGTATCCTACCGGCTGCGCCAGTCAAATTGGGACGGCACCAGGATGCTTTTTTAAAAAGAAACGCAAGAGACTTTTAGACGTCTATTCAATGCAAGAGTCAACTTAATTCTAACTTAATTCTAGACATCTCTGCCGTCACCGGACACAGAAGACCACCCGCGTTATCGCATCATACGCCTCGTGTGAATGCAACGCAGCAAGATATGGTTGTCATTAGTCAGCACGTATGGTGATCGTGTGGGGTTCTGGTCGCATGACTATGGCGTTATTTAATTCCTGAGTAAAAAGACGGGTGTTATAAGTTTGCAGTGTGTCTGTTTTCTGTAATAAATGATTTCAAGAGAATATTGGTAGTGACTCGCTTATTCAACTGAACTAAACTAAAATTTTTGGAAAACTAAATCAGTTCTTATACGGCTACGATAAAGTCTAAATTAGTATGAGACTTATCAATAACATCACTAAAAATAAATGTATTTATTAAATTTGCGGGTAGTTTTAGCGAAATTAAGTCACCACCTTATTAGGTGCCTACTAAACTACCCGCAATTGGCCAGCAATGGAATAAAACTCGTCTAATATTAGTGAGAGCGTTGTATGGAGTTATACGAATTTGAATTTTAGCGTGAATAGAATAGAATCTATTTCAATTTGAAGAATTTCAGTGAATTTTAACTAGTTCGTGTAATTAACTGAATTAGGGCCATTATCGGCTTTGAGCACAATCACCACAAAAACAAGATTCAGTGGTATGTGATTTCAAGTAAATACACATTAAAACATTGAGAGTTTGTTTGAAGTGTAGTAAAAAGTTGTATATTATCATCAATATATATAGTGATATTGATCTACCCCTACCTACTACCTACCCCTACCGGCTACCCTAGCAAACGTTGTACTGCCATAAAAAATATTGAAATTTCAAAGCGACACGACACTTTATTTAAATTACTTCACTTGAATGATCGACGGTTATGTCATTTGGAAATTTGTCAGTACAAAAATACTATAAAATCATGAATACAAAATGGGGGGAACGGGGGGTAGGAGGGTGAAAAATACTAAACAACCTATTCTCAAACCTACTAAATACACATAAAGTATTTAATAAGAATCGGGAACCTGTTTCGGAGGATTTCGGTAGCACATATTAACAGACTTTTATTTTATGAGAAAAAAATAATTTAACACAGAGTAAAATTAGATAGAACACATTAATTTGTAGAAGCAAATTCTAATGTTTTTTTGTCAAAATGCATCAGTTATACCAACGCATCGGATGAATCGACTTAAAAATGAAAAACAGCATGCAACCAATAAAGAACTTGACTATCAGATTGTGTCGAAACAATGAGTGGAACAGTCGTCAGAACGCTAGAAAGAGTTAGAAGAGTTTTTAATTTTTTTATCAAAGTGCTGTATGTCGATTTTGTATAAGGTTCATCAGATTCTTCGATACGGTGGTTTAGTATTTGAACATATTTGTTTTTCCAGAATAACTAAATGTTGACATTGAAGTATTGTCTAATCGTATCTACTTTTAAATTGTAAAGGACATTGCAACAAGGATATAAATTATTATCGTAATATTTTTTTCATTATCAAAAGTCAATTAGCAATCGGTAAGCTTATTAGATAACGACTTATGACTCACGAAATTATCCTCACTAAGCAACACTAGGTTACCTATCTATTACAGCAGCTCTCCATATATTGTTACTCACAGACAACATGTTTAAAACAGCATATTATTCATCAGTATCAGAGAAGACGCCGCGAAGGAGAGTTCTACGCTCTTGTCGCCGCTCGGACCTGAACCACTGAAGATGTCGACCGCAGTGATCGACGAACACAAGTTTCACATAGACCACGGCCAAACAGCCCGGAAGCAATACATACAACATGCAACGCCGGCCGTGAAAGCCTTAGAGTTTACAGCATATTAACACTTATATAATTTAAAAACTTAACTTAAAATTTTAAGTCTTTACAAGCGTACGCACGGAATTTAATTATTATTTTAAGCCGTTGATTAGTTTCGATTTATTGAATAACTGGGTTATGGTTATAGTATAAGAAATAATAATGGGGCTGACATGGACAAAACGCACAAAAGCTTCCAAAATAATATAATAATTTGGAGATATCACTTTGTATTTTAATGCGTAACAATAATATTTAAACATAGGCAGGACATACATATTATTTAGACTGGCTTTAGACTGGCCGGTTGGCCCAGTTGGTAGCACTCTGCCTTCTGAGCCGCGACACCCGGGTTCGATTCCCGGACAGGTCAAACATTTGTGTGTATGAACATGTCTGTTTGATCTGTGTCTGGGTGTGTATATGTATATAAGTATATATATCAGTCAACAGGTTACCATAGTACAGGCTCTGCCTAGTTTGGGACCTGAACACCTTGTGTGAATGTTAACATAAAAAACAAAAAAAAAAAAATATACCAGGATCGTAGCAAAAGCCGAGATCATAAAAAAGTTATATCTTCTCAACCCTTCGGGAAACAAGTGCCACGCTGTGTGAATTTCCATAGAGAGATCTAAATAATTGATGGGACTATTATTATGGCCAAATAATGAATATAAATTGAAACTGGAACATTCGCTATTTATATAAGCAGGTAGCAGGTTCGAAAATGGATCAGGGGTTCGAATCTAAACGAATGCTTTATTTCACTTTGCAAGACTTAGACTTTTCTTTCTGAGTAGAAAGTAGAAAAGATTTTATAATTTTTAAGTGTGGTAACATACGTATGTTACGTACTGTATATGCCACGTGGCATATTATTATTTGCTAGTGGCAAATAAAACATTATTGCGACTTAGTGAACAATTTACTTCGCAAACAAAAACAAAACACGTTCTAATCTTTTTCAATCACACATGACTAATGGAAATAAATCTACAAAAACTTTCGACTAACAAAACAAACGCTCGCAGTTCGATACATAATTTAGATTTAGAGACAGAGGCTGGCGGCGGCGACCGGTAAACGAAAACAAATTTCAAACAATATCTGACTGCCTACTCACAAAGTTCGGTGCCCACTACCCACTAAAGAAGGACTCAAAGTGAAAGTGAGAACGACCGCGCAAAAAAGCTTCCTAATACTCTGAGAACTGCTAATTTAGACCACTTCGGGTTGACTTTTGACCTAACAGAAATTAGCGGGGGTGAGGCTAATGTTAGACATTAGTTTATCACACGATAGTGAATTGTATTTACAGCTTTATGCGTTACATAATCATTCAGCAAAGTAAAGTAAGAATAAATTTTACAGACGACGTACTGGGGGGCTATTTTACTTAATTTATCTAGAGTTTATTGTATAGAAACCCAATACACTCCTACATTGACCTACATTTTACGGTCGCCGTGGCGCAGTGGTCAGTGTCAGTGACGTGATCTCTGTGTCTCCGTGACCCTGGGTTCGAATCCCGGCAGGGGCAAACATTTGTGCGATGGGTATAGATGTTTGTCCCGGGTCTTGGTTGTTTGTGTGATGTGATTGTGTGTGTCCATGCCTCCCGCGACACAGGGAATCCTAGTGTGGGGGTCTGAGAATTTTTTATATTTTTTTTAGTATGATAAAAAATCATTGAACAAATTGAAAGTAGATATTAACTTTCTTTTAGATTAATGAACTGATGGAACATTTTTGCAACCACAACGAACATTTTGGGTATTTATAATTGCAGTCTTAAAAAGCCTAAACAAATAGTAAACTTCATAGTCCAGTCAAATAAACTTTTAAATCAAAATTTCAGTCTAAAAGCTGCATTTTTTATATTATGTAGATCTTACAAAAAAAATGTGTGAAGATTTTTGGGTGCGCAACCACCGGCAAGGGTTGAAAAAAATTTTTTGAATATTTGTTTGCAAAATTACTCGAAAATGTAAAAAGTAAGAGAAAAAAGTTCTGACGAAGATTTATAGAACTTACAATTTTACACTAAAAAGGTCCTATGACTTTTTTTATTCTGGTCAAAATTAACCGAGTTATGAAGGTTTCCGTGTTTAAGAGATAAACGTAAATTTTAAAAAATCGCAGGTAGTAGATACATGAGCTAATTATGTTTTTTTTATTTTATAAGTATAGTCGGAATCCTCTGACTTATTACGTGAGTAACTCCTGTGTATTATACATTCATAATGTATTAAGATGAGCATCAACAAGTCGACTCCGTCTGTAGAGGCTTCCGTGCCTGCGCGCCATTAGAATAGAGCCTGAGCAAACTGCGCACACGCAACTGGCAGAAAACTGTTAGCCGGATTTACTGTACCTATACAATGTTGCGCACTCTTACAGCCTCTGTCAATTAGTTGCAACAACCTCTGTAGGGAAGGCTATTAAAATGTATATTCTAAAATTAAACAATGTGTGAAATATCTGGATACAGTTGAGTACGTGTTTAATAGTTATATATAGACGTCTTAACCTCAATTAAGTATAACTCTTAAGTTTGAATGATCTCTTTAGGTATTTATTAATTGTCGTTTAGTAATAGTTAAGTCACCAAACACAATAGTGTGTTCAGGCAGCAGTCCTTGAGAGCCAGTGAGCAATCTAGATCTAGCGTGATAACATCTCCGACCACATCGTCACTGACCAACAAGTGAGATAGTGGTCAAACGCTTGATCTATACGGTATGAAAAAAATATTAATTGAACCGTCATTAAATTATTACTTTACTTTGTTGAGGACTATATCTTAATTTTATTTTTAATCAGATTACCATTAATTAGATCTAAAGTCAATTTAGAAAAAGTTATCCTCTTAATTGTATTATAGTTTAAAGACTTAGCTATTTAACGAAACATTTTAAAATGCATATATTTTAGATTCATAGCAACCGATCTAACCATTTGTATACATATGAAAATTTGTACGTTGGTGGCGCGTTCCTTTTGAAGCTTATATTTTATTTTTATTTTATTTTATTTTATTTTCTTCGGAAAACAAACAGTGTAGTATAACTAATGTGATAAAATATAAGATTCTATGCACCATTAAATTGTTTTCGCATAAAAAACCTATAGTAAGCTTGTTTGCTTGACAACGTATCACGAGTGTAACATGTACAAAAAACAGATATTGTACAGCATAATATCGAATATAAGAAACAAGACAGTTAGGGAACAGCACCAAACCATTTTTGGGTGAATCTATTTCTAACTGCATTCGGAGAAGAATTGAACAGATCAAATTCCGTAAAGTTGTCCAGTCTGTTTACTATTTAAGCAGATCTTATAAAAAAAGAGTTTTGTCTATAGTTGCTCTGCTCTGCGGGATATGCACATATGAGGGATGTCGTACGGGTCTAGACGGTGCGTTTATACCATATACATATATCAAAAAACGATACCGCTAACAAATCTATATAAATTACATAAGACGTACATTAAAGCATGGTCGTCAGATACTTAAAAAATAATTATTTCTTAGATCACATACGACTCGAAGTGTAGCCGTATCTGTAATCTAAATCGAGAAAAGGTCTTTATTAAGATGGGTTAAGCAAGCTACAGATAACCTTTACCTAAAAATGTTGATCGCCGGATCAATTATATAAACATGTGTTATCCAAAAGAAATATGTTTTCTTCTTTTTCTGTGTCAAACATTTTATCAAATTGATAATAACTTTCAAAAATGAAACACCTAACTTACGTAATATAGTTTTTTGTCGATGCTGAAGGTTTCAAATCATATACATTTTTTTATTATTATTATAAGTTTGCGTTTGACAACTGTCTCACTTGATGTTAAGTGATGACGTTGTCTAGGATTTAGCACGCAAACCTAGAAGGTACCTATTCACTCGCGACTTGAAGACTCCAGGATTGTACATATCGGGAAACACAGACTCGGGCAACGAGTTCCATTCCTTGGCAGTACGCATTAAGAAAGTGGAAGCATAACTCTTCGTGTGTATAGGTGGTATATTTACCATCTACCATCTACATAAACCTCATATATCAGTCTTCCTAGACTTTTGGAAGAATATGATAATAATGACGAAGCATGACAGCTACGTGTGGTCAAGCGCCAGAGTGAAACGATTAAGATACCGTCCAATACCGTGCATTAGAACAAAGAAAGTAACATTATAGTTAATCATACGGCACGGCGTATCTCTGCCCAATTTCTCCTATTACGTGAAGTGGAGTGTCTACTGTCTATGTGAAGGTTATTTGATTTAAGATGTGATGGGTAAAAACTCTATGTTGGTAAGTAGAACAGATATTTCAATTATATTGAGTTTGAAGTTTTCAATATACCTAACTAGCGGTGACCCGTACGCTGAGTCGGAACACATTCATGACATCGGGCAAAATTACTATTTATAAAATTTCCTTAACGAGATGATTAAATCTACGACTTCGATGGTACCCATGGCATATTTTTAGACAATGGATTTCCTTGAAGTCTTTTTTTATCTTTTGAGAAACGGAGCTTTCGTGACCACAAACTTTCTATAACCGTATTCATTCTCGCCGATTCGTGATAGTGTCAGAAGGATATTTTAATCAAAGAATTACAGCGACATCTCATCTAAATAAATAATTCACTCTTTACTCATGAGCACCAGATGACGTTGTCTGTGAGTAAACTACTGCCTAGATATTCGGCCATCGAGAAAACTTTACGTCGAAAAGGGCTTTGAAAACTTTACGTCGAAAAGGGCTTTGAAAACTTTACGTCGAAAAGGGCTTTGAAAACTTTACGTCGAAAAGGGCTTTGAAAACTTTCCCGATTTCTGGAGAAACGAGCAATGCTAGAATGTCTATATTGTATTTAATTAGGTGAAGTTCCATTACTACCAAACCATGAATATTGGTGGTACTTGATTCATGACGTACATTTGAAACTAGAACGAACATCGGGAGATTCTTTCTTTCACATGAGATATTTAATGTATGTGTATTAATATATTTCCGTCTGTAAAAATATAAAACCTCTTATTCTGTTACGGCTAAAATCCATAGTGGTATGTTGCATTCAATAGAGTTAAGCTGAAATTTATATTTTCTGTTCGTTATCAAGTGTTGTGAAATGAAATGAATTTTACTAGCCGGTCGGCGCATTTGGTAGCACTCTGCGTTCTGAGCCGCTGGTATTCTAAACCAAAATTTAGGACATTAGGACATTTTGCCATTTTGACGTGATTAAACAACAAACGTACAACATATACAAATTTTAAAATAAATAATATTAGTAGGCTTAATCTTAATATACCTTGATATAGCGAGTCTGACTGGCCGGTTGGCGCAGTTGGTAGCACTCTGCCCTCTGAGCCGCTGGTCCCGGGTTGGATTCCCGGACAGGTCAAACATTTATGTGCAGGAACATATCTGTTTGACCTGTGTTTGGGTGTGTATATGTATATAAGTATATATATATATATATATCAATCATCAGGTACCATAGTACAGGCTCTACCTAATTTGGGACCAGAAGACCTTGTGTGAAGAATGTTATAAAAAAAAATGTTGTAGGTTAAAAATGTCCTACAATTATTGTTCTTTAGTGTATTTTAGACAAGTTTTTTTTTTTTTTTTTTACTATTACAAGTTTGCGTTTGACAACTGTCTCACCTGATGTTAAGTGATGACGCTGTCTAGGATTTAGCACGCAAACCTAGAAGGTACCTATTCACTCGCGACTTGAAGACTCCAGGACAAGTTTACCCTACGACCCGTTGAATGAAAAGAGTCTAAGAACTATACGTAATATGCGTTTCTTTATAAATGTTTCGAATTATATGTAATGCGAAATTTTCTGGAACTTCAACAGGTAATTGTAATCCTTACAAATACTATAAATGGGAATGTGAGTTTGTTTGTTTTTTCTAGGCTCCCTTTATCATCATCATTACTACTGTTTTTCATCACCACCGCTGGCGAAACCTTTTTTTTTTTTTTTTTTTTTTTTTTATTCACAATAGGCAGGCGTTTGACCACTATCTCACCTGATGTTAAGTGATGATGCGGTCTACGATGATTCACGCCTGCCTAGAAGTTACCTGTTCACTCGTGACTTGAAGATGCCCAGATTGTATTCATGTGGAAACACAGACTTAGGCAATGAGTTCCACTCGTTAGCTGTACGCACTATGAATGTGGAAGCAAAACGCTTGGTGCGACAGGGTGGAACGTCTACCATGTATGGATGTCGCATTGCAGTCAAAAACCGCGGGGAACAGCTGTTAAAAAATAAACTTTCGCATTATTAAGTTTCACCAGATAACAATTATTTGCCGTCTCAATAAAGTGGAATGATGGTTGGGTTATCAACAATATGGTCAACTATTCAATAAACATATTGTTATTCGAAATTTCAATTCATCGACAGATAAAAGTTGACGACAACATCCAAATCATTAAATTAAATGAATTAAAAAAGCGTGCGAGTAGTGAAATTGAGAGTGTAACAATTATTTATTGAAAGTTATAAAAATAATTGGCGAGAGGTGTTCGTTATTTCACATTTGATCAATATTAATGATTCGTTAATTGTAATGTAACAAACCGAGGACTCACGGACTCACTAGGACTCACGTGGTCAAGTTACGTGCTGAGGCTCGCGCTCGCCGCCTGGCACGATCATAACTCCCAGATGAAGAACTGCAAATAAGTTCGAAACTGGTCGGAGAGTAATTTTCCAGTGTTTACCACGTGAGTCCTAGTCGGTTTGTTACATTACAATTATGGAAGAAGCTCGCGATAGTTTTCAAATTCTTTAATTGCAAATGGCAATAATATATATGTATCTATACTTTTAAATGTTAATTAAATATTGTGGAACTAACTGTAATAGTAATACGTTTCAAGGCAACTTAATGTAAATTCAAATGAAATCGGAAAAAATATAAAATATCTATGCGATTGAACTTCGTTCGACATAAAGTTTTTTTTTCGTAATATCGTGTTTCCCGGGGAATACTTTATCATACAGGTACGTATATATATTCTTATTATTTATTAATAGGAAAAACGATATCAATGAAGATACAAAGATATTCAGACCGTGAGAGCCATTTTAGAAGTCCTTCGCATACTTACATTTAACTTACCCAAAGATTTATCGTTTACTTCTAGGATTTATAACACAATTTTGAAAAGTAATGCACGGCAATAAGATACATTAATCTTACTATAAAACCAATATCTAACTTTTAATACTCAATCGCTTGCTAAGTTTTTATATACAATGACGTAACGGTCATTGTGGCTCAGTGATCAGTGACACTGACTTTAGAACCGCGAACCCGGGTTCGAATCCCGACTGGCGAAAATATCTGTGATGAGCATAGTTCGTTTGTTCTCGAAACTTAGATGTTTGTGTAACGTGGTTTTGATTTGATAGCTCCCGCGACACAGTGTATCCTAGTGCGGGGGTGTGAATGTGAATGTTGACGTGACAACGTCTTATAAATTGGTTTGCCGGGTGACACTTCAAGAAACTGCGTTACGCTCCGCTCACGTTATGCGCTCACAATGAGAGCGAGTGAGAGGCACGCGTCCCTTCCACTCGGGCATGGTTAGCCCGCCTAAGAGCGAGAGAGACAGACATAAAAAGTGAAAGGCACTCAAAGTCGTTGTCACGTAAAACTTTCGCCCGTATACCGACTTTACAGGCAACCAATTTTTTTTTTTTAAATACAAAAATATAGATACGTTTGAACCAATGTTTTGGTGTTATAACTCAAAACTTATCTAAAAGGAAACAAGAAAATGCATTGTAATTTAAGCAAACCACAGCAAATGCGCGTGTTGAGAAATCATCCCAACGAAAGCTTCAACTAACACTTAAACAAGAAACAGAGTCTGAGAAATGCAAAACACTGCAATTCATACGACTAACGAGACGTTCGCCCAAGAATCGTATGATCACAGCCACTCGGCGCGGCCACAAGGCCTTTTCACACTTTTCTTTAGATTTACGACTGCGCTTTGTGCTCAGCATTAATGCTGAATAGGAAAGCTCCACTTAGATAAACTTTACGGCGACAGGTGCGCTAAATTACGTCGCTTTTTGATTAACATGGCGGGTAAATGCATGCTTGATTATAATGTCTTTTGCATGAAAACCTGGTCTTGGAAAGGGATAGGCCATACTTTACAGAAACGGTATTTCAATAATGAAACTACACCATGGCTTTTACTTTTTTTGTGATTATAAATATTCACACCTCTTTACTTTGACAACAGATATAGCCGCTGATAGTGTTTGAATGCACTTCCTCTGGGTCTCAAATGTTCAAACATCAAGACACTGCGACAGTTTTCAGATATTATTAAACTATCTGTCTTATAACTAAAGTTATATAATATAATCATACTTTTTGATTTGATTTTATGTATAAAACCTTCATACGGATAAGTGCCGTATTTTATTGGGACGCCTCCAAAGGCGTCCCAGGGCGCTTGGGTATGCCTATATATATAAACTAGTATTTCGGGTGGTGCGCGGGCTGCGAGCAGCCCGCGTTATCGATGTGCATTTGTATTGTTATCAACATTTTAGTTGCAGTTTAAAAAATATATATAAAATTCTCATACAAGTCGAGTAAGTGACAGTTTCTTCTAGTTCAGTACAAAGTGTGGGCAGGGTTACCATGTGCAAGTTAATTTTTTTGATAAAATTTTAGTCGCTGTAAAATCGCACTAAGTTTGTAAACGACTTTTGTTAAGGGACCATACCTCTAAGTGCAGTGGTTAACGTGGGCAGTTGCCTCGGAGACCAGCTCGAGATTTGGAAAAAAAACTCCCCATTCGGGACTCGGCCTTCGGCCTCGTTAGTGACTCTCCTAAGGAATGTAAACGCGTAACACCCCATTCGTAAGTGACTAACACGGCTCGGCCTACGGCCTCGCGGAGGCCACGCTCGGCCTTCGGCCTCGCGGGCCGAAAGCTCGGCCTTCGGCCTCGCAGGTTTGAAGCTCGGCCTGCGGCCTCGCAACCGTGGCATTGTATCGCTAGCGAAAATCCCCATCCAGTAAATAAAAAGATTTAAAAATTCTCATGCAAGTCGAACAACTGAGAGATACTTTTAGTTCCCGTGAGCGGTTGCATCAAAGACCAGCTCGAGATGTGGTAAAAACTCCTCATGCTGAACTCGGCCTTCGGCCTCGTTAGTGACTCTCCTAAGGAATGTAAATGCGTAACACCCCATTCGGAACTCGGCCTTCGGCCTCGTAAGTGACAAACACGGCTCGGCCTACGGCCTCGCGGAGGCCACGCTCGGCCTTCGGCCTCGCGGGCCGAAAGCTCGGCCTTCGGCCTCGCCCTCGAAGCTCGGCCTTCGGCCTCGCAGGTTTAAAGCTCGGCCTGCGGCCTCGCAAATAAGAAGTGGTTTCGCCATCAAAAATCCCCATCCAGTAAAAAAAAAACAAATGACGTCATCCAAAAAATTTTTTCATATTTGGAATCAGGGACCCCCAATCTCCCTAAATACTAAATTTCAGCCAGATCGGAGCAACTTGGATTTTGGTATCCGGGTCGAAGGACAAATTTTCAATTTTCGACTAAAACCCCAAATTCTCCTACAAACCCTCTATAACATTTGTTTAAACCCCCCATACCCACCTATAACGGTTCGGGAGCTGCGGTCGTTTTAAATTTGTATGGGAGAACCTCTTTTTTGTTCGGGAGGGTAATTTTTTTTCAACTTTCCAAAAAGGTCCCAGGGTTTAAGTCATTTTTAGTTTTGACACCTACCCCCCATCGATTATGGTTTCCGAGATCCGTACACCAGTTCCATCAAGGAAACCAAAAATGACACTTTTCGGATTTTTCTGGGGGTCACGTGTGCACTCTCTATACAGTCCACACCATAATCTCAACCCAAAAATACTCCTTCTAGGAGAACAATGATGTCAGTGAGTGAATCAATCAGTGGTAGTTCAGCTTTATATATTATAAAATAATAACTAGTATTTCGGGTGGTGCGCGGGCTGCGAGCAGCCCGCGTTATCGATTTGCATTAGTAATATTTATCAAGACTTGTAGTTGCAGTTTAAAAAATATATTAAATTCTCATACAAGTCCAGTAAGTGACAGTTTCTTCTAGTTCAGTACAAAGTGTGAGCAGGGTTACCATGTGAAAGTTGATTTTTTCGATAAAATTTTAGTCGATGTAAAATCGCCCCAAGATTGTAATCGAGTTTTGTTAAGGGACCATACCTCTAAGTGCAGTGGTTAACGTGGGCCGTTGCCTCGGAGACCAGCTCGAGATGTGGAAAAAGCTCCCCATTCGGGACTCGGCCTTCGGCCTCGTTAGTGACTCTCCTAAGGAATGTAAACGCGTAACACCCCATTCGTAAGTGACTAACACGGCTCGGCCTACGGCCTCGCGGAGGCCACGCTCGGCCTTCGGCCTCGCGGGCCGAAATTTTGGCCTTCGGCCTCGCAGGTTTGAAGCTCGGCCTGCGGCCTCGCAACCGTGGCGTTGTATCGCCAGCGAAAATCCCTATCCAGTAAATAAAAAGATTTAAAAGTTCTCATGCAAGTCAAACAACTGACAGATACTTTTAGTTCCCGTGAGCGGTTGCATCAAAGATTAGCTCGAGATGTGGAAAAAAAACTCCCCATTCGGGACTCGGCCTTCGGCCTCGTTAGTGACTCTCCTAAGGAATGTAAATGCGTAACACCCCATTCGGAACTCGGCCTTCGGCCTCGTAAGTGACTAACGCGGCTCGGCCTGCGGCCTCGCGTAGGCCACGCTCGGCCTTCGGCCTCGCGGGCCGAAAGCTCGGCCTTCGGCCTCGCCCTCGAAGCTCGGCCTTCGGCCTCGCAGGTTTGAAGCTCGGCCTGCGGCCTCGCAAATAAGAAGAGGTTTCGCCATCAAAAATCCCCATCCAGTAAAAAAAAAACAAATGACGTCATCCAAAAATTTTTTTCATATTTGGAATCAGGGACCCTCAATCTCCCTAAATACCAAATTTCAGCGAAATCGGAACAACTTGAATTTTGGTATCCGGGTCGAAGGACCAATTTTCAATTTTTGACAGAAACCTCAAATTTTCCTACAAACCCTCTATAACATTTGTTCGAACCCCCCATACCCACCTATAACGGTTCGGGAGCTGCGGTCGTTTTAAATTTGTATGGGAGAACCTCTTTTTTGTTTGGGAGGGTAATTTTTTTTCAACTTTTTAAAAGGATCCCAGGGTTTTAGTCATTTTTAGTTTTGACACCAACCCCCCATCGATTATAGTTTCCGAGATCCCTACACCAGTTCCATGATGGAAACCAAAAATGACACTTTTCGGATTTTTCTGGAGGTCACGGGAACCTCCTCTACACTTTTCCCCTACACCACAAACACCCCCCATCGCTCCTTCTAGGAGAACAATTCTGTCAATCAGTGAGTCAGTGAGTCAGTCAATCAGTCAGTGGTAATCGAGCTTTATATATATATAATATAATATAACTAGGTGTTGGGTGGTGCGCGGGCTGCGAGCAGCCCGCGTTATCGATGTGCATTAGTAATATTTATCAAGATTTGTAGTTGCAGTTTATAAAAATATATAAAATTCTCATTCAAGTCGAGTAAGTGACAGATTCTTCTAGTTCAGTACAAAGTGTGAGGAGGGTTACCATGTGCAAGTAGATTTTTTTGATAAAATTTTAGTCGCTGTAAGATCGCACCAAGATTGTACACGACTTTTGTAAAGGAACCATACCTCTAAGTGCAGTGGTTGACGTGGGCCGTTGCCTCGGAGACCAGCTCAAGATGTGGAAAAAACCCTCCATTCGAGACTCGGCCTTCGGCCTCGTTAGCGACTCACCTGAGGGACGTTAATTCGTTACACCCCATTCGGAACTCGGCCTTCGGCCTCGTAAGTGACTAACACGGCTCGGCCTACGGCCTCGCGGAGGCCACGCTCGGCCTTCGGCCTCGCGGGCCGAAAGCTCGGCCTTCGGCCTCGCAGGTTTGAAGCTCGGCCTGCGGCCTCGCAACCGTGGCATTGTATCGCTAGCGAAAATCCCCATCCAGTAAATAAAAAGATTTAAAAATTCTCATGCAAGTCGAACAACTGAGAGATACTTTTAGTTCCCGTGAGCGGTTGCATCAAAGACCAGCTCGAGATGTGGTAAAAACTCCTCATGCTGAACTCGGCCTTCGGCCTCGTTAGTGACTCTCCTAAGGAATGTAAATGCGTAACACCCCATTCGGAACTCGGCCTTCGGCCTCGTAAGTGACAAACACGGCTCGGCCTACGGCCTCGCGGAGGCCACGCTCGGCCTTCGGCCTCGCGGGCCGAAAGCTCGGCCTTCGGCCTCGCCCTCGAAGCTCGGCCTTCGGCCTCGCAGGTTTAAAGCTCGGCCTGCGGCCTCGCAAATAAGAAGTGGTTTCGCCATCAAAAATCCCCATCCAGTAAAAAAAAAACAAATGACGTCATCCAAAAAATTTTTTCATATTTGGAATCAGGGACCCCCAATCTCCCTAAATACTAAATTTCAGCCAGATCGGAGCAACTTGGATTTTGGTATCCGGGTCGAAGGACAAATTTTCAATTTTCGACTAAAACCCCAAATTCTCCTACAAACCCTCTATAACATTTGTTTAAACCCCCCATACCCACCTATAACGGTTCGGGAGCTGCGGTCGTTTTAAATTTGTATGGGAGAACCTCTTTTTTGTTCGGGAGGGTAATTTTTTTTCAACTTTCCAAAAAGGTCCCAGGGTTTAAGTCATTTTTAGTTTTGACACCTACCCCCCATCGATTATGGTTTCCGAGATCCGTACACCAGTTCCATGATGGAAACCAAAAATGACACTTTTCGGATTTTTCTGGGGGTCACGTGTGCACTCTCTATACAGTCCACACCATAATCTCAACCCAAAAATACTCCTTCTAGGAGAACAATGATGTCAGTGAGTGAATCAATCAGTGGTAGTTCAGCTTTATATATTATAATAACTAGTATTTGGGTGGCGCGCGGGCTGCGAGCAGCCCGCGTTATCGATGTGCATTAGTATTATTAACAAAAATGTCGTTGCAGTTGCTAAAAAGATATAAAATTCTCATGCAAATCGAATAACTCACAGTTTCATCTATTTCAGTAGAAAGTGTGAGCAGGGTTAACATGTGCAAGTTGATTTTTTTGATACAATTTTAGTCGCTGTAAAATCGCACTAAGTTTGTAAACGACTTTTGTTAAGGGACCATACCTCTAAGTGCAGTGGTTAACGTGGGCAGTTGCCTCGGAGACCAGCTCGAGATGTGGAATAAACTCCCCATTCGGGACTCGGCCTTCGGCCTCGTTAGTGACTCTCCTAAGGAATGTAAACGCGTAACACCCCATTCGTAAGTGACTAACATGGCTCGGCCTACGGCCTCGCGGAGGCCACGCTCGGCCTTCGGCCTCGCGGGCCGAAAGCTCGGCCTTCGGCCTCGCAGGTTTGAAGCTCGGCCTGCGGCCTCGCAACCGTGGCGTTGTATCGCCAGCGAAAATCCCCATCCAGTAAATAAAAAGATTTAAAAATTCTCATGCAAGTCGAACAACTGACAGATACTTTTAGTTCCCGTGAGCGGTTGCATCAAAGACCAGCTCGAGATGTGGAAAAAAAACTCCCCATTCGGGACTCGGCCTTCGGCCTCGTTAGTGACTCTCCTAAGGAATGTAAATGCGTAACACCCCATTCGGAACTCGGCCTTCGGCCTCGTAAGTGACTAACACGGCTCGGCCTGCGGCCTCGCGGAGGCCACGCTCGGCCTTCGGCCTCGCGGGCCGAAAGCTCGGCCTTCGGCCTCGCCCTGGAAGCTCGGCCTTCGGCCTCGCAGGTTTGAAGCTCGGCCTGCGGCCTCGCAAATAAGAAGTGGTTTCGCCATCAAAAATCCCCATCCAGTAAAAAAAAAACAAATGACGTCATCCAAAAAATTTTTTCATATTTGGAATCAGGGACCCCCAATCTCCCTAAATACCAAATTTCAGCCAGATCGGAGCAACTTGGATTTTGGTATCCGGGTCGAAGGACCAATTTTCAATTTTCGACTAAAACCCCAAATTTTCCTACAAACCCTCTATAACATTTGTTCAAAACCCCCATACCCACCTATAACGGTTCCGGAGCTGCGGTCGTTTTAAATTTGTATGGGAGAACCTCTTTTTTGTTCGGGAGGGTAATTTTTTTTCAACTTTTTAAAAGGATCCCAGGGTTTTAGTCATTTTTAGTTTTGACACCAACCCCCCATCGATTATAGTTTCCGAGATCCCTACACCAGTTCCATGATGGAAACCAAAAATGACACTTTTCGGATTTTTCTGGAGGTCACGGGAACCTCCTCTACACTTTTCCCCTACACCACAAACACCCCCCATCGCTCCTTCTAGGAGAACAATTCTGTCAATCAGTGAGTCAGTGAGTCAGTCAATCAGTCAGTGGTAATCGAGCTTTATATATATACTAGGTGTTGGGTGGTGCGCGGGCTGCGAGCAGCCCGCGTTATCGATGTGCATTTGTATTTTTAATTGAAGTTTTAGTTGCAGTTTATAAATTATATAAAACTGTCATACAAGTCGAGTAAGTGACAGTTTCTTCTAGTTCAGTACAAAGTGTGGGCAGTGTTACCATGTGCAAGTTGATTTTTTTGATAAAATTTTAGTCGCTGTAAAATCGCCCCAAGATTGTAATCGAGTTTTGTTAATGACCATACCTCTAAGTGCAGTGGTTAACGTGGGCAGTTGCCTCGGAGACCAGCTCGAGAAGTAAAAAAAAACTCCCCATTCGGGACTCGGCCTTCGGCCTCGTTAGTGACTCTCCTAAGGAATGTAAATGCGTAACACCCCATTCGGAACTCGGCCTTCGGCCTCGTAAGTGACTAACATGGCTCGGCCTACGGCCTCGTGGAGGCCACGCTCGGCCTTCGGCCTCGCGGGCCGAAAGCTCGGCCTTCGGCCTCGCCCTGGAAGCTCGGCCTTCGGCCTCGCAGGTTTGAAGCTCGGCCTGCGGCCTCGCAGCCGTGGCGTTGTATCGCCAGCGAAAATCCCCATACAGTAAAAAAAAAAAAAATGACGTCATCCAAAAAATTTTTTTATATTTAAAATCAGGGACCCCCAATCTCCCTAAATACCAAATTTCAGCCAGATCAGACAAACTTGGATTTTGGTATCCGGGTCGAAGGACCAATTTGCAATTTTTGACTAAAAACCCAAATTCTCCTACAAACCCTCTATAATATTTGTTCAAACCCCCCATACCCACCTATAATGGTTCCGGAGCTGCGGTCGTTTTAAATTTGTATTGGAGAACCTCTTTTTTGTTCGGGAGGGTAATTTTTTTTCAACTTTTAAAAAGGATCCCAGGGTTTTAGTCATTTTTAGTTTTGGCACCTACCCCCTATCTATTATAGTTTCCGAGATCCCTACACCAGTTCCACGAAGGAAACCAAAAATGGCACTTTTCGGATTTTTCTGGAGGTCACAGAAACCTTCTCTCCACTTTTTCCCTACATCACAAACACCCCCCATCGCTCCTTCTAGGAGAACAATTCTGTCAATCAGTGAGTGAGTGAGTGAGTGAGTGAATCAGTGGTAATCGAGCTTTATATATATAAATAATAATAATATAATAACTAGTATTTCGGGTGGTGCGCGGGCTGCGAGCAGCCCGCGTTATCGATGTGCATTTGTATTGTTATCAAAATTTTAGTTGCAGTTTAAAAAATATATATAAAATTCTCATACAAGTCGAGTAAGTGACAGTTTCTTCTAGTTCAGTACAAAGTGTGGGCAGGGTTACCATGTGCAAGTTGATTTTTTTGATAAAATTTTAGTCGCTGTAAAATCGCACCAAGATTGTAAACGACTTTTGTTAAGGGACCATACCTCTAAGTGCAGTGGTTAACGTGGGCAGTTGCCTCGAAGACCAGCTCGAGATGTGGAAAAAAAACTCCCCATTCGGGACTCGGCCTTCGGCCTCGTTAGTGACTCTCCTAAGGAATGTAAACGCGTAACACCCCATTCGTAAGTGACTAACACGGCTCGGCCTACGGCCTCGCGGAGGCCACGCTCGGCCTTCGGCCTCGCGGGCCGAAAGCTCGGCCTTCGGCCTCGCAGGTTTGAAGCTCGGCCTGCGGCCTCGCAACCGTGGCGTTTTATCGGCAGCGAAAATCCCCATCCAGTATATAAAAAGATTTAGAAATTCTCATGCAAGTCGAACAACTGACAGATACTTTTAGTTCCCGTGAGCGGTTGCATCAAAGACCAACTCGAGATGTGGAAAAAAAACTCCCCATTCGGGACTCGGCCTTCGGCCTCGTTAGTGACTCTCCTAAGGAATGTAAATGCGTAACACCCCATTCGGAACTCGGCCTTCGGCCTCGTAAGTGACTAACACGGCTCGGCCTACGGCCTCGCGGAGGCCACGCTCGGCCTTCGGCCTCGCGGGCCGAAAGCTCGGCCTTCGGCCTCGCCCTGGAAGCTCGGCCTTCGGCCTCGCAGGTTTGAAGCTCGGCCTGCGGCCTCGCAAATAAGAAGTGGTTTCGCCATCAAAAATCCCCATCCAGTAAAAAAAAAACAAATGAAGTCATCCAAAAAATTTTTTCATATTTGGAATCAGGGACCCCCAATCTCCCTAAATACCAAATTTCAGCCAGATCGGAGCAACTTGGATTTTGGTATCCGGGTCGAAGGACCAATTTTCAATTTTCGACTAAAACCCCAAATTCTCCTACAAACCCTCTATAACATTTGTTCAAACCCCCCATACCCACCTATAACGGTTTCGGAGTTGCGGTCGTTTTAAAATTGTATGGGAGAACCTCTTTTTTGTTCGGGAGGGTAATTTTTTTTCAACTTTCCAAAAAGGTCCCAGGGTTTTAGTCATTTTTAGTTTTGACACCTACCCCCCATCGATTATGGTTTCCGAGATCCGTACACCAGTTCCATCAAGGAAACCAAAAATGACATTTTTCGGATTTTTCTGGTGGTCACGGGAACCTCTTCTACACTTTTCCCCTACATCACAAACACCTCCCATCGCTCCTTCTAGGAGAACAATGATGTCAATGAGTCAGTGAGTCAGTGAGTCAGTGGTAATCGAACTTTATATAATATAACTAGTATTTGGGTGGTGCGCGGGCTGCGAGCAGCCCGCGTTATCGATGTGCATTTGTATATTTTTTAAAATTTTAGTTGCAGTTGAAAAAAATATTTAAAAATTCTCATACAAGTCGAGAAAGGGACAGTTTCTTCTAGTTCAGTACAAAGTGTGAGCAGGGTTACCATGTGCAAGTTGATTTTTTCGATAAAATTTTAGTCGATGTAAAATCGCCCCAAGATTGTAATCGAGTTTTGTTAAGAGACCATACCTCTAAGTGCAGTGGTTAACGTGGGCCGTTGCCTCGGAGACCAGCTCGAGATGTGGAAAAAGCTCCCCATTCGGGACTCGGCCTTCGGCCTCGTTAGTGACTCTCCTAAGGAATGTAAACGCGTAACACCCCATTCGTAAGTGACTAACACGGCTCGGCCTACGGCCTCGCGGAGGCCACGCTCGGCCTTCGGCCTCGCGGGCCGAAAGCTCGGCCTTCGGCCTCGCAAGTTTGAAGCTCGGCCTGCGGCCTCGCAACCGTGGCGTTGTATCGCCAGCGAAAATCCCCATCCAGTAAATAAAAAGATTTAAAAATTCTCATGCAAGTCGAACAACTGACAGATACTTTTAGTTCCCGTGAGCGGTTGCATCAAAGACCAACTCGAGATGTGAAAAAAAAAACTCCCCATTCGGGACTCGGCCTTCGGCCTCGTTAGTGACACTCCTAAGGAATGTAAATGCGTAACACCCCATTCGGAACTCGGCCTTCGGCCTCGTAAGTGACTAACACGGCTCGGCCTACGGCCTCGCGGAGGCCACGCTCGGCCTTCGGCCTCGCGGGCCGAAAGCTAGGCCTTCGGCCTCGCCCTCGAAGCTCGGCCTTCGGCCTCGCGGGTTTAAAGCTCGGCCTGCGGCCTCGCAAATAAGAAGTCGTTTCGCCATCAAAACTCCCCATCCAGTAAAAAAAAAAACAAATGACGTCATCCAAAAAATTTTTTTATATTTGGAATCAGGGACCCCCAATCTCCCTAAATACCAAATTTCAGCCAGATCAGACAAACTTGGATTTTGGTATCCGGGTCGAAGGACCACTTTTCAATTTTCGACTAAAACCCCAAATTCTCCTACAAACCCTCTATAACATTTGTTCAAACCCCCCATACCCACCTATAACGGTTCGGGAGCTGCGGTCGTTTTAAATTTGTATGGGAGAACCTCTTTTTTGTTCGGGAGGGTAATTTTTTTTCATTTTTCCAAAAATGTCCCAGGGTTTTAGTCATTTTTAGTTTTGACACCTACCACCCATCGATTATGGTTTCCGAGATCCGTACACCAGTTCCATCAAGGAAACCAAAAATGACACTTTTCGGATTTTTCTGGTGGTCACAGGAACCTCCTCTACACTTTTCCCCTACATCACAAACACCTCCCATCGCTCCTTCTAGGAGAACAATGATGTCAATCAGTCAGTCAGTCAGTGAGTGAGTGGTAATCGAACTTTATATAATACTAGTATTTCGGGTGGTGCGCGGGCTGCGAGCAGCCCGCGTTATCGATGTGCTTGTATTGTTATCAAAATTTTAGTTGCAGTTTAAAAAATATATATAAAATTCTCATACAAGTCGAGTAAGTGACAGTTTCTTCTAGTTCAGTACAAAGTGTGGGCAGGGTTACCATGTGCAAGTTGATTTTTTTGATAAAATTTTAGTCGCTGTAAAATCGCACCAAGATTGTAAACGACTTTTGTTAAGGGACCATACCTCTAAGTGCAGTGGTTAACGTGGGCAGTTGCCTCGAAGACCAGCTCGAGATGTGGAAAAAAAACTCCCCATTCGGGACTCGGCCTTCGGCCTCGTTAGTGACTCTCCTAAGGAATGTAAACGCGTAACACCCCATTCGTAAGTGACTAACACGGCTCGGCCTACGGCCTCGCGGAGGCCACGCTCGGCCTTCGGCCTCGCGGGCCGAAAGCTCGGCCTTCGGCCTCGCAGGTTTGAAGCTCGGCCTGCGGCCTCGCAACCGTGGCGTTTTATCGGCAGCGAAAATCCCCATCCAGTATATAAAAAGATTTAGAAATTCTCATGCAAGTCGAACAACTGACAGATACTTTTAGTTCCCGTGAGCGGTTGCATCAAAGACCAACTCGAGATGTGGAAAAAAAACTCCCCATTCGGGACTCGGCCTTCGGCCTCGTTAGTGACTCTCCTAAGGAATGTAAATGCGTAACACCCCATTCGGAACTCGGCCTTCGGCCTCGTAAGTGACTAACACGGCTCGGCCTACGGCCTCGCGGAGGCCACGCTCGGCCTTCGGCCTCGCGGGCCGAAAGCTCGGCCTTCGGCCTCGCCCTGGAAGCTCGGCCTTCGGCCTCGCAGGTTTGAAGCTCGGCCTGCGGCCTCGCAAATAAGAAGTGGTTTCGCCATCAAAAATCCCCATCCAGTAAAAAAAAAACAAATGACGTCATCCAAAAAATTTTTTCATATTTGAAATCAGGGACCCTCAATCTCTCTAAATACCAAATTTCAGCGAAATCGGAACAACTTGAATTTTGGTATCCGGGTCGAAGGACCAATTTTCAATTTTCGACTAAAACCCCAAATTCTCCTACAAACCCTCTATAACATTTGTTCAAACCCCCCATACCCACCTATAACGGTTCCGGAGTTGCGGTCGTTTTAAATTTGTATGGGAGAACCTCTTTTTTGTTCGGGAGGGTAATTTTTTTCCAACTTTCCAAAAGGGTCCCAGGGTTTTAGTCATTTTTAGTTTTGACACCTACCACCCATCGATTATGGTTTCCGAGATCCGTACACCAGTTCCATCAAGGAAACCAAAAATGACACTTTTCGGATTTTTCTGGTGGTCACAGGAACCTCCTCTACACTTTTCCCCTACATCACAAACACCTCCCATCGCTCCTTCTAGGAGAACAATGATGTCAATCAGTCAGTCAGTCAGTGAGTGAGTGGTAATCGAACTTTATATAATATAACTAGGTGTTGGGTGGTGCGCGGGCTGCGAGCAGCCCGCGTTATCGATGTGCATTTGTATTTTTAATTAAAGTTTTAGTTGCAGTTTATAAATTATATAAAATTGTCATACAAGTCGAGTAAGTGACAGTTTCTTCTAGTTTAGTACAAAGTGAGGGCAGTGTTACCATGTGCAAGTTGATTTTTTTGATAAAATTTTAGTCGCTGTAAAATCGCCCCAAGATTGTAATCGAGTTTTGTTAAGGGACCATACCTCTAAGTGCAGTGGTTAACGTGGGCAGTTGCCTCGGAGACCAGCTCGAGAAGTAAAAAAAAAACTCCCCATTTGGGACTCGGCCTTCGGCCTCGTTAGTGACTCTCCTAAGGAATGTAAATGCGTAACACCACATTCGGAACTCGGCCTTCGGCCTCGTAAGTGACTAACATGGCTCGGCCTACGGCCTCGCGGAGGCCACGCTCGGCCTTCGGCCTCGCGGGCCGAAAGCTCGGCCTTCGGCCTCGCCCTGGAAGCTCGGCCTTCGGCCTCGCAGGTTTGAAGCTCGGCCTGCGGCCTCGCAGCCGTGGCGTTGTATCGCCAGCGAAAATCCCCATCCAGTAAAAAAAAAAAATGACGTCATCCAAAAAGTTTTTTTATATTTAGAATCAGGGACCCCCAATCTCCCTAAATACTACATTTCAGCCAGATCAGACAAACTTGGATTTTGGTATCCGGGTCGAAGGACCAATTTGCAATTTTTGACTAAAATCCCAAATTCTCCTACAAACCCTCTATAATATTTGTTTGAACCTCCCATACCCACCTATAACGGTTTCGGAGCTGCAGTCGTTTTAAATTTGTATGGGAGAACCTCTTTTTTGTTTGGGAGGGTAATTTTTTTTCAACTTTTTAAAAGGATCTCAGGGTTTTAGTCATCTTTAGTTTTTGCACCTACCCCCTATCGATTATAGTTTCCGAGATCCCTACACCAGTTCCACGAAGGAAACCAAAAATGGCACTTTTCGGATTTTTCTGGAGGTCACGGGAACTTCCTCTACACTTTTAACCTACATCACAAACACCCCCCATAGCTCCTTCTAGGAGAACAATTATGTCAATCAGTCAGTCAGTCAGTGAGTGAGTCAGTGGTAATCGAGCTTTATATATATAACTAGTATTTGGGTGGTGCGCGGGCTGCGAGCAGCCCGCGTTATCGATGTGCATTTGTATTGTTATCAAAATTTTAGTTGCAGTTTAAAAAATATATATAAAATTTTCATACAAGTCGAGTAAGTGACAGTTTCTTCTAGTTCAGTACAAAGTGTGGGCAGGGTTACCATGTGCAAGTAGATTTTTTTGATAAAATTTTAGTCGCTGTAAAATCGCACCAAGATTGTAAACGACTTTTGTTAAGAGACCATACCTCTAAGTGCAGTGGTTAACGGGGGCAGTTGCCTCGGAGACCAGCTCGAGATGTGGAAAAAAACTCCCCATTCGGGACTCGGCCTTCGGCCTTCGGCCTCGTTAGTGACTCTCCTAAGGAATGTAAACGCGTAACACTCCATTCGTAATTGACTAACACGGCTCGACCTACGGCCTCGCGGAGGCCACGCTCGGCCTTCGGCCTCGCGGGCCGAAAGCTCGGCCTTCGGCCTCGCAGGTTTAAAGCTCGGCCTGCGGCCTCGCAACCTTGGCGTTGTATCGCCATCGAAAATCCCCATCCAGTAAATAAAAAGATTTAAAAATTCTCATGCAAGTCGAACAACTGACAGATACTTTTAGTTCCCGTGAGCGGTTGCATCAAAGACCAGCTCGAGATGTGGAAAAAAAACTCCTCATTCGGGACTCGGCCTTCGGCCTCGTTAGTGACTCTCCTAAGGAATGTAAACGCGTAACACCCCATTCGTAAGTGACTAACACGGCTCGGCCTACGGCCTCGCGGAGGCCACGCTCGGCCTTCGGCCTGGCGGGCCGAAAGCTCGGCCTTCGGCCTCGCAGACTTGAAGCTCGGCCTGCGGCCTCGCAACCGTAGCGTTGTATCGTCAGCGAAAACCCCCCTCCAGTATAAAAAAAGATTTAAAAATTTCCATGCAAGTCGAAGAACTGACAGATACTTTTAGTTCCCGTGTGCGGTTGCATCAAAGACCAGCTCGAGATGTGGAAAAAAACTCCCCATTCGGGACTCGGCCTTCGGCCTCGTTAGTGACTCTCCTAAGGAATGTAAATGCGTAACACCCCATTCGGAACTCGGCCTTCGGCCTCGTAAGTGACTAACACGGCTCGGCCTACGGCCTCGCGGAGGCCACGCTCGGCCTTCGGCCTCGCGGGCCGAAAGCTCGGCCTTCGGCCTCGCCCTGGAAGCTCGGCCTTCGGCCTCGCAGGTTTGAAGCTCGGCCTGCGGCCTCGCAAATAAGAAGTGGTTTCGCCATCAAAAATCCCCATCCAGTAAAAAAAAAACAAATGACGTCATCCAAAAAATTTTTTCATATTTGAAATCAGGGACCCTCAATCTCTCTAAATACCAAATTTCAGCGAAATCGGAACAACTTGAATTTTGGTATCCGGGTCGAAGGACCAATTTTCAATTTTCGACTAAAACCCCAAATTCTCCTACAAACCCTCTATAACATTTGTTCAAACCCCCCATACCCACCTATAACGGTTCCGGAGTTGCGGTCGTTTTAAATTTGTATGGGAGAACCTCTTTTTTGTTCGGGAGGGTAATTTTTTTCCAACTTTCCAAAAGGGTCCCAGGGTTTTAGTCATTTTTAGTTTTGACACCTACCACCCATCGATTATGGTTTCCGAGATCCGTACACCAGTTCCATCAAGGAAACCAAAAATGACACTTTTCGGATTTTTCTGGTGGTCACAGGAACCTCCTCTACACTTTTCCCCTACATCACAAACACCTCCCATCGCTCCTTCTAGGAGAACAATGATGTCAATCAGTCAGTCAGTCAGTGAGTGAGTGGTAATCGAACTTTATATAATATAACTAGTATTTCGGGTGGTGCGCGGGCTGCGAGCAGCCCGCGTTATCGATGTGCATTTGTATTATTAACAATAATGTCATTGCAGTTGAAAAAATATATAAAATTCTCATACAAGTAGAATAAGTGACAGTTTCTTCTAGTTCAGTCCAAAGTGTGAGCAGGGTTACCATGTGCAAGTTGATTTTTTTTATTAAATTTTAGTCGCTGTAAAATCGCCCCAAGATTGTAAGCGACTTTTGTTCAGGAACCATACCTCTAAGTGCAGTGGTTAACGTGGGCCGTTGCCTCGGAGACCAGCTTGAGATGTGGAAAAAAAACTCCCCATTCGGGACTCGGCCTTCGGCCTCGTTAGTGACTCTCCTAAGGAATGTAAACGCGTAACACCCCATTCGTAAGTGACTAACACGGCTCGGCCTACGGCCTCGCGGAGGCCACGCTCGGCCTTCGGCCTCGCGGGCCGAAAGCTCGGCCTTCGGCCTCGCAGGTTTGCAGCTCGGTCTGCGGCCTCGCAACCGTGGCGTTGTATCGTCAGCGAAAATCCTCATCCAGTAAATAAAAAGATTTAAAAATTTCCATGCAAGTCGAACAACTGACAGATACTTTTAGTTCCCGTGAGCGGTTGCATCAAAGACCAACTCGAGATGTGGGAAAAAAAATCCCCATTCGGGACTCGGCCTTCGGCCTCGTTAGTGACTCTCCTAAGGAATGTAAATGCGTAACACCCCATTCGGAACTCGGCCTTCGGCCTCGTAAGTGACTAACACGGCTCGGCCTACGGCCTCGCGGAGGCCACGCTCGGCCTTCGGCCTCGCGGGCCGAAAGCTCGGCCTTCGGCCTCGCCCTCGAAGCTCGGCCTTCAGCCTCGCAGGTTTGAAGCTCGGCCTGCGGCCTCGCAAATAAGAAGTGGTTTCGCCATCCAAAATCCCCATCCAGTAAAAAAAAAACAAATGACGTCATCCAAAAAATTTTTTCATATTTGGAATCAGGGACCCCCTATCTCCCTAAATACCAAATTTCAGCCAGATCGGAGCAACTTGGATTTTGGTATCCGGGTCGAAGGACCAATTTTCAATTTTCGACTAAAACCCCAAATTCTCCTACAAACCCTCTATAACATTTGTTCAAACCCCCCATACCCACCTATAACGGTTCGGGAGCTGCGGTCGTTTTAAATTTCTATGGGAGAACCTCTTTTTTGTTCGGGAGGGTAATTTTTTTTCAACTTTCCAAAAAGGTCCCAGGGTTTTAGTCATTTTTAGTTTTGACACCTACCCCCCATCGATTATGGTTTCCGAGATCCGTACACCAGTTCCATCAAGGAAACCAAAAATGACACTTTTCGGATTTTTCTGGTGGTCACAGGAACCTCTTATACACTTTTCCCCTACATCACAAACACCCCCCATCGCTCCTTCTGGGAGAACAATGATGTCAATGAGTCAGTGAGTCAGTGAGTGGTAATCGAGCTTTATATAATATAATAACTAGTATTTCGGGTGGTGCGCGGGCTGCGAGCAGCCCGCGTTATCGATGTGCATTTGTATTTATTTCAAGATTGTAATTGCAGTTGAAAAAATATATAAAATTCTCATACAAGTCGAGTAAGTGACAGTTTCTTCTAGTTCAGTACAAAGTGTGAGCAGGGTTACCACGTGAAAGTTAATTTTTGCGATAAAATTTTAGTCGATATAAAATCGCCCCAAGATTGTAATCGAGTTTTGTTAAGGGACCATACCTCTAAGTGCAGTGGTTAACGTGGGCCGTTGCCTCGGAGACCAGCTCGAGATGTGGAAAAAAAACTCCCCATTTGGGACTCGGCCTTCGGCCTCGTTAGTGACTCTCCTAAGGAATGTAAACGCGTAACATCCCATTCGTAAGTGACTAACACGGCTCGGCCTACGGCCTCGCGGAGGCCACGCTCGGCCTTCGGCCTCGCGGGCCGAAAGCTCGGCCTTCGGCCTCGCAGGTTTGAAGCTCGGCCTGCGGCCTCGCAACCGTGGCGTTGTATCGCCAGCGAAAATCCCCATCCAGTAAATAAAAAGATTTAAAAATTCTCATGCAAGTCGAACAACTGACAGAAACTTTTAGTTCCCGTGAGCGGTTGCATCAAAGACCAGCTCGAGATGTGGAAAAAAAACTCCCCGTTCGGGACTCGGCCTTCGGCCTCGTTAGTGACTCTCCTAAGGAATGTAAATGCGTAACACCCCATTCGGAACTCGGCCTTCGGCCTCGTAAGTGACTAACACGGCTCGGCCTACGGCCTCGCGGAGGCCACGCTCGGCCTTCGGCCTCGCGGGCCGAAAGCTCGGCCTTTGGCCTCGCCCTCGAAGCTCGGCCTTCGGCCTCGCAGGTTTGAAGCTCGGCCTGCGGCCTCGCAAATAAAAAGTGGTTTCGCCATCAAAAATCCCCATCCAGTAAAAAAAAAACAAATGACGTCATCCAAAAAATTTTTTTATATTTGGAATCAGGGACCCCCAATCTCCCTAAATACCAAATTTCAGCCAGATCGGAGCAACTTGGATTTTGGTATCCGGGTCGAAGGACCAATTTTCAATTTTCGACTAAAACCCCAAATTCCCCTACAAACCCTCTATAACATTTGTTTGAACCCCCCATACCCACCAATAACGGTTCCGGAGTTGCGGTCGTTTTAAATTTGTATGGGAGAACCTCTTTTTTGTTCGGGAGGGTAATTTTTTTCCAACTTTCCAAAAGGGTCCCAGGGTTTTAGTCATTTTTAGTTTTGACACCTACCACCCATCGATTATGGTTTCCGAGATCCGTACACCAGTTCCATCAAGGAAACCAAAAATGACACTTTTCGGATTTTTCTGGTGGTCACAGGAACCTCCTCTACACTTTTCCCCTACATCACAAACACCTCCCATCGCTCCTTCTAGGAGAACAATGATGTCAATCAGTCAGTCAGTCAGTGAGTGAGTGGTAATCGAACTTTATATAATATAACTAGTATTTGGGTGGTGCGCGGGCTGCGAGCAGCCCGCGTTATCGATGTGCATTAGTATTATTAGCAAAAATGTCATTGCAGTTGAAAAAATATATAAAATTCTCATACAAGTAGAGTAGGTGACAGTTTCTTCTCGTTCAGTACAAAGTGTGAGCAGGGTTACCATGTGCAAGTTGATTTTTTTTTATAAAATTTTAAACGCTGTAAAATCGCACCAAGATTGTAAACGACTTTTGTTAAGGGACCATACCTCTAAGTGCAGTGGTTAACGTGGGCCGTTGCCTCGGAGACCAGCTCGATATGTGGAAAAAACTCCCCATTCCGGACTCGGCCTTCGGCCTCGTTAGAGACTCTCCTAATGAATGTAAACGCGTAACACCCCATTCGTAAGTAACAAACACGGCTCGGCCTACGGCCTCGCGGAGGCCACGCTCGGCCTTCGGCCTCGCGGGCCGAAAGCTCGGCCTTCGGCCTCGCAGGTTTGAAGCTCGGCCTGCGGCCTCGCAACCGTGGCGACGTATCGCCAGCGAAAATCCCCATCCAGTAAATAAAAAGATTTAAAATTCTCATGCAAGTCGAACAACTGACAGATACTTTTAGTTCCCGTGAGCGGTTGCATCAAAGACCAGCTCAAGATGTGGGAAAAACCCTCCATTCGGGACTCGGCCTTCGGCCTCGTTAGTGACTCTCCTAAGGAATGTAAATGCGTAACACCCCATTCGGAACTCGGCCTTCGGCCTCGTAAGTGACTAACACGGCTCGGCCTACGGCCTCGCGGAGGCCACGCTCGGCCTTCGGCCTCGCGGGCCGAAAGCTCGGTCTTCGGCCTCGCCCTCGAAGCTCGGCCTTCGGCCTCGCAGGTTTGAAGCTCGGCCTGCGGCCTCGCAAATAAGAAGTGGTTTCGCCATCAAAAATCCCCATCCAGTAAAAAAAAAACAAATGACGTCATCCAAAAAATTTTTTCATATTTGGAATCAGGGACCCCCAATCTCCCTAAATACCAAATTTCAGCCAGATCAGAGCAACTTGGATTTTGGTATCCGGGTCGAAGGACCAATTTTCAATTTTCGACTAAAACCCCAAATTTTCCTACAAACCCTTTATAACATTTGTTCAAACCCCCCATACCCACCTATAACGGTTCGGGAGCTGCGGTCGTTTCAAATTTGTATGGGAGAACCTCTTTTTTGTTCGGGAGGGTAATTTTTTTTCAACTTTCCAAAAAGGTCCCAGGGTTTTAGTCATTTTTAGTTTTGACACCTACCCCCCATCGATTATGGTTTCCGAGATCCGTACACCAGTTCCATCAAGGAAACCAAAAATGACACTTTTCGGATTTTTCTGGTGGTCACAGGATTATCCTCTACACTTTTCCCCTACATCACAAACACCTCCCATCGCTCCTTCTAGGAGAACAATGATGTCAATGAGTCAGTCAGTCAGTGAGTGGTAATCGAACTTTATATAATACTAGTATTTCGGGTGGTGCGCGGGCTGCGAGCAGCCCGCGTTATCGATGTGCATTTGTTTTTATTTCAAGATTGTAATTGCAGTATATAAAAATATATAAAATCCTCATACAAGTCGAGTAGGTGACAGTTTCTTCTAGTTCAGTACAAAGTGTGAGCAGGGTTACCATGTGCAAGTTGTTTTTTTTTTTATAAAATTTTAGTCGCTGTAAAATCGCACCAAGATTGTAAACGACTTTTGTAAAGGGACCATACCTCTAAGTGCAGTGGTTAACGTGGGCCGTTGCCTCGGAGACCAGCTCGATATGTGAAAAAACTCCCCGTTCGGGACTCGGCCTTCGGCCTCGTTAGTGACTCTCCAAAGGAATGTAAACGCGTAACACCCCATTCGTAAGTAACAAACACGGCTCGGCCTACGGCCTCGCGGAGGCCAAGCTCGGCCTTCGGCCTCGCGGGCCGAAAGCTCGGCCTTCGGCCTCGCAGGTTTGAAGCTCGGCCTGCGGCCTCGCAACCGTGGCGACGTATCGCCAGCGAAAATCCCCATCCAGTAAATAAAAAGATTTAAAAATTCTCATGCAAGTCGAACAACTGACAGATACTTTTAGTTCCCGTGAGCGGTTGCATCAAAGACCAGCTCGAGATGTGGACAAAAAACTCCCCATCCGGGACTCGGCCTTCGGCCTCGTAAGTGACTCTCCTAAAGAATGTAAATGCGTAACACCCCATTCGGAACTCGGCCTTCGGCCTCGTAAGTGACTAACACGGCTCGGCCTGCGGCCTCGCGGAGGCCACGCTCGGCCTTCGGCCTCGCGGGCCGAAAGCTCGGCCTTCGGCCTCGCCCTTGAAGCTCGGCCTTCGGCCTCGCAGGTTTGAAGCTCGGCCTGCGGCCTCGCAAATAAGAAGTGGTTTCGCCATCAAAAATCCCCATCCAGTAAAAAAAAAACAAATGACGTCATCCAAAAAATTTTTTCATATTTGGAATCAGGGACCCCCAATCTCCCTAAATACCAAATTACAGCCAAATCGGAGCAACTTAGATTTTGGTATCCGGGTCGAAGGACCAATTTTCAATTTTCGACTGAAACCCCAAATTCTCCTACAAAGCCTCTATAACATTTGTTCAAACCCCCCATACCCACCTATAACGGTTCGGGAGCTGCGGTCGTTTTAAATTTGTATGGGAGAACCTCTTTTTTGTTCAAGAGGGTAATTTTTTTTCATTTTTCCAAAAAGGTCCCAGGGTTTTAGTCATTTTTAGTTTTGACACCTACCCCCCATCGATTATGGTTTCCGAGATCCGTACACCAGTTCCATCAAGGAAACCAAAAATGACACTTTTCGGATTTTTCTGGTGGTCATAGGAACCTCCTCTACACTTTTCCCCTACATCACAAATACCCCCCATCGCTCCTTCTAGGAGAACAATGATGTCAATGAGTGAGTCAGTCAGTCAGTGAGTGGTAATCGAACTTTATATAATACTAGGTGTTGGGTGGTGCGCGGGCTGCGAGCAGCCCGCGTTATCGATGTGCATTTGTATATTTTTTAAAATTTTAGTTGCAGTTGAAAAAAATATTTAAAAATTCTCATACAAGTCGAGAAAGGGACAGTTTCTTCTAGTTCAGTACAGAGTGTGGGCAGGGTTACCATGTGCAAGTTGATTTTTTTGATAAAATTTCAGTCGCTGTAAAATCGCCCCAAGATTGTAATCGAGTTTTGTTAAGGGACCATACCTCTAAGTGCAGTGGTTATCGTGGGCAGTTGCCTCGGAGACCAGCTCGAGATGTGAAAAAAACTCCCCATTCGGGACTCGGCCTTCGGCCTCGTTAGTGACTCTCCTAAGGAATGTAAGCGCGTAACACCCCATTCGTAAGTGACTAACACGGCTCGGCCTACGGCCTCGCGGAGGCCGCGCTCAGCCTTCGGCCTCGCGGGCCGAAAGCTCGGCCTTCGGCCTCGCAGGTTTGAAGCTCGGCCTGCGGTCTCGCAGCCGTGGCGTTGTATCGTCAGCGAAAATCCCCATCCAGTAAATAAAAAGATTTAAAAATTCTCATGCAAGTCGAACAACTGACAGATACTTTTAGTTCCCGTGAGCGGTTGCATCAAAGACCAGCTCGAGATGTGGTAAAAACTCCCCATTCTGAACTCGGCCTTCGGCCTCGTTAGTGACTCTCCTAAGGAATGTAAATGCGTAACACCCCATTCGGAACTCGGCCTTCGGCCTCGTAAGTGACTAACACGGCTCGGCCTACGGCCTCGCGGAGGCCACGCTCGGCCTTCGGCCTCGCGGGCCGAAAGCTCGGCCTTCGGCCTCGCCCTCGAAGCTCGGCCTTCGGCCTCGCAGGTTTAAAGCTCGGCCTGCGGCCTCGCAAATAGGAAGTGGTTTCGCCTTCAAAAATCCCCATCCAGTAAAAAAAAAACAAATGACGTCACCAAAAAATTTTTTTTTATATTTGAAATCAGGGACCCCCAATCTCCCTAAATACCAAATTTTAGCCAGATCGGACCAACTTGAATTTTGGTATCCGGGTCGAAGGACCAATTTTCAATTTTTGACAGAAACCTCAAATTTCCCTACAAACCCTCTATAACATTTGTTTGAACCCCCCATACTCACCTATAACGGTTCCGGAGTTGCGGTCGTTTTAATTTTGTATGGGAGAACCTCTTTTTTGTTCGGGAGGGTAATTTTTTTTCAACTTTCCAAAAAAGTCCCAGGGTTTTAGTCATTTTTAGTTTTGACACCTACCCCCCATCGATAATGGTTTCCAAGATCCGTACACCAGTTCCATCAAGGAAACCAAAAATGACACTTTTCGGATTTTTCTGGTGGTCATAGGAACCTCCTCTACACTTTTTCCCTACATTACAAACACCCCCCATCGCTCCTTCTGGGAGAACAATGATGTCAATGAGTGAGTCAGTCAGTCAGTGAGTCAGTGGTAATCGAGCTTTATATAATATAACTAGTATTTCGGGTGGTGCGCGGGCTGCGAGCAGCCCGCGTTATCGATGTGCATTAGTAATATTTATCAAACTGGTAATTGCAGTTAAAAAAAAAAAAAAAAAATTCTCATACAAGTCGAGTAAGTGACAGTTTCTTCTAGTTCAGTACAAAGCGTGGGCAGAGTTACCATGTGCAAGTTGATTTTTTTGATAACATTTAAGTCGCTGTAAAATCGCCCCAAGATTGTAATCGAGGTTTGTTAAGGGACCATACCTCTAAGTGCAGTGGTTAACGTGGGCCGTTGCCTCGGAGACCAGCTCGAAATGTGGAAAAAAAACTCCCCATTGGGGACTCGGCCTTCGGCCTCGTTAGTGACTCTCCTAAGGAATGTAAACGCGTAACACCCCATTCGGAAGTGACTAACACGGCTCGGCCTACGGCCTCGCGGAGGCCACGCTCGGCCTTCGGCCTCGCGGGCCGAAAGCTCGGCCTTCGGCCTCGCAGGTTTGAAGCTCGGCCTGCGGCCTCGCAACCGTGGCGTTGTATCGCCAGCGAAAATCCCCATCCAGTAAATAAAAAGATTTAAAAATTCTCATGCAAGTCGAACAACTGACAGATACTTTTAGTTCCCGTGGGCGGTTGCATCAAAGACCAGCTCGAGATGTGGAAAAAAATCTCTCCATTGGGGACTCGGCCTTCGGCCTCGTTAGTGACTCTCCTAAGGAATGTAAATGCGTAACACCCCATTCGGAACTCGGCCTTCGGCCTCGTAAGTGACTAACACGGCTCGGCCTGCGGCCTCGCGGAGGCCACACTCGGCCTTCGGCCTCGCGGGCCGAAAGCTCGGCCTTCGGCCTCGCAGGTTTGAAGCTCGGCCTGCGGCCTCGCAAATAAGAAGTGGTTTCGCCATCAAAAATCCCCATCCAGTAAAAAAAAACAAATGACGTCATCCAAAAATTTTTTTCATATTTGGAATCAGGGACCCCCAATCTCCCTAAATACCAAATTTCAGCCAGATCGGAGCAACTTGGATTTTGGTATCCGGGTCGAAGGACCAATTTGCAATTTTTGACTAAAAACCCAAATTCTCCTACAAACCCTCTATAACATTTGTTCAAACCCCCCATACCCACCTATAACGGTTCGGGAGCTGCGGTCGTTTTAAATTTGTATGGGAGAACCTCTTTTTTGTTCGGGAGGGTAATTTTTTTTCAACTTTCCAAAAAGGTCCCAGGGTTTTAGTCATTTTTAGTTTTGACACCTACCCCCCATCGATTATGGTTTCCGAGATCCGTACACCAGTTACATCAAGGAAACCAAAAATGACACTTTTCGGATTTTTCTGGTGGTCATAGGAACCTCCTCTACACTTTTTCCCTACATTACAAACACCCCCCATCGCTCCTTCTGGGAGAACAATGATGTCAATGAGTGAGTCAGTCAGTCAGTGAGTCAGTGGTAATCGAGCTTTATATAATATAACTAGTATTTGGGTGGCGCGCGGGCTGCGAGCAGCCCGCGTTATCGATGTGCATTAGTATTATTAACGAAAATGTCTTTGCAGTTGCTAAAAAGATATAAAATTCTCATGCAAATCGAATAACTCACAGTCTCATCTATTTCAGTAGAAAGTGTGAGCAGGGTTACCATGTGCAAGTTGATTTTTTTGAAAAAATTTTAGTCGCTGTAAAATCGCACCAAGATTGTAAACGACATTTGTTAAGGGACCATACCTCTAAGTGCAGTGGTTAACGTGGGCAGTTGCCTCGGAGACCAGCTCGAGATGTGGAAAAAAAACTCCCCATTCGGGACTCGGCCTTCGGCCTCGTTAGCGACTCACCTGAGGGACGTTAATTCGTTACACCCCATTCGGAACTCGGCCTTCGGCCTCGTAAGTGACTAACACGGCTCGGCCTACGGCCTCGCGGAAGCCACGCTCGGCCTTCGGCCTCGCGGGCTGAAAGCTCGGCCTCCGGCCTCGCAGGTTTGAAGCTCGGCCTGCGGCCTCGCAACCGTGGCGTTTTATCGCCAGCGCAAATCCCCATCCAGTAAATAAAAAGATTTAAAAAATCTCATGCAAGTCGAACAACTGACAGATACTTTAAGTTCCCGTGAGCGGTTGCATCAAAGACCAACTCGAGATGTGGAAAAAAAACTCCCCATTCGGGACTCGGCCTTCGGCCTCGTTAGCGACTCACCTGAGGGACGTTAATTCGTTACACCCCATTCGGAACTCGGCCTTCGGCCTCGTAAGTGACTAACACGGCTCGGCCTACGGCCTCGCGGAAGCCACGCTCGGCCTTCGGCCTCGCGGGCTGAAAGCTCGGCCTCCGGCCTCGCAGGTTTGAAGCTCGGCCTGCGGCCTCGCAACCGTGGCGTTTTATCGCCAGCGCAAATCCCCATCCAGTAAATAAAAAGATTTAAAAAATCTCATGCAAGTCGAACAACTGACAGATACTTTAAGTTCCCGTGAGCGGTTGCATCAAAGACCAACTCGAGATGTAGAAAAAAAATTTCCCATTCGGAACTCGGCCTTCGGCCTCGTTAGTGACTCTCCTAAGGAATGTAAATGCGTAACACCCCATTCGGAACTCGGCCTTCGGCCTCGTAAGTGACTAACACGGCTCGGCCTACGGCCTCGCGGAGGCCACGCTCGGCCTTCGGCCTCGCGGGCCGAAAGCTCGGCCTTCGGCCTCGCCCTGGAAGCTCAGCCTTCGGCCTCGCAGGTTTGAAGCTCGGTCTGCGGCCTCGCAAATAAGAAGTGGTTTCGCCACCAAAAATCCCCATCCAGTAAAAAAAAAACAAATGACGTCATCCAAAAATTTTTTTCATATTTGGAATCAGGGACCCCCAATCTCCCTAAATACCAAATTTCAGCCAGATCGGAGCAACTTGGATTTTGGTATCCGGGTCGAAGGACCAATTTTCAATTTTCGACTAAAACCCCAAATTCTCCTACAAACCCTCTATAACATTTGTTCAAACCCCCCATACCCACCTATAACGGTTCGGGAGCTGCGGTCGTTTTAAATTTGTATGGGAGAACCTCTTTTTTGTTCGGGAGGGTAATTATTTTTCATCTTTCCAAAAAGGTCCCAGGGTTTTAGTCATTTTTAGTTCTGACACCTACCCCCCATCGATTATGGTTTCCGAGATCCGTACACCAGTTCCATCGAGGAAACCAAAAATGACACTTTTCGGATTTTTCTGGTGGTCATAGGAACCTCCTCTACACTTTTCCCCTACACCACAAACACCCCCCATCGCTCCTTCTGGGAGAACAATGATGTCAATGAGTCAGTCAGTGAGTGAGTCAGTCAGTGGTAATCGAGCTTTATATAATATGGTTAATAATAACTAGATGTTCGGTTGTGCGCGGGCTGCGAGCAGCCCGCGTTATCGATGTGCATTTGTATATTTTTTAAAATTTTAGTTGCAGTTTATAAAAATATATAAAATTCTCATACAAGTCGAGTAAGTGACAGTTTCTTCTAGTTCAGTACAAAGTGTGAGCAGGGTTACCATGTGCAAGTTGATTTTTTCGATAAAATTTTAGTCGATGTAAAATCGCCCTAAGATTGTAATCGAGTTTTGTTAAGGGACCATACCTCTAAGTGCAGTGGTTAACGTGGGCCGTTGCCTCGGAGACCAGCTCGAGATGTGGAAAAAAGCTCCCCATTCGGGACTCGGCCTTCGGCCTCGTTAGTAACTCTCCTAAGGAATGTAAACGCGTAACACCCCATTCGTAAGTGACTGACACGGCTCGGCCTACGGCCTCGCGGAGGCCACGCTCGGCCTTCGGCCTCGCAGGCCGAAAGCTCGGCCTTCGGCCTCGCAGGTTTGAAGCTCGGCCTTCGGCCTCGCAACCGTGGCGTTGTATCGCCAGCGAAAATCCCCATCCAGTAAATAAAAAGATTTAAAAATTCTCATGCAAGTCGAACAACTGACAGATACTTTTAGTTCCCGTGAGCGGTTGCATCAAAGACCAGCTCGAGATGTAGTAAAAACTCCCCATTCTGAACTCGGCCTTCGGCCTCGTTAGTGACTCTCCTAAGGAATGTAAATGCGTAACACCCCATTCGGAACTCGGCCTTCGGCCTCGTAAGTGACTAACACGGCTCGGCCTACGGCCTCGCGGAGGCCACGCTCGGCCTTCGGCCTCGCGGGCCGAAAGCTCGGCCTTCGGCCTCGCCCTCGAAGCTCGGCCTTCGGCCTCGCAGGTTTGAAGCTCGGCCTGCGGCCTCGCAGCCGTGGCGTTGTATCGCCAGCGAAAATCCCCATCCAGTAAAAAAAAAAAAAATGACGTCATCCAAAAATTTTTTTTATATTTAGAATCAGGGACCCCCAATCTCCCTAAATACCAAATTTCAGCCAGATCAGACAAACTTGGATTTTGGTATCCGGGTCGAAGGACCAATTTGCAATTTTTGACTAAAACTTCAAATTCTCCTACAAACTCTCTATAATATTTGTTTGAACCCCCCATACCCACCTATAACGGTTCCGGAGCTGCGGTTGTTTTAAATTTGTATGGGAGAACCTCTTTTTTGTTCGGGAGGGTAATTTTTTTTCAACTTTTTAAAAGGATCCCAGGGTTTTAGTCATTTTTAAATTTGACACAAACCCCCCATCGATTATAGTTTCCGAGATCCCTACACCAGTTCCATGATGGAAACCAAAAATGACACTTTTCGGATTTTTCTGGAGGTCACGGGAACCTCCTCTACACTTTTTTCCTACACCACAAACACCCCCCATCGCTCCTTCTAGGAGAACAATTCTGTCAATCAGTGAGTGAGTGAGTGAGTGAGTGAATCAGTGGTAATCGAGCTTTATATATATAAAAAACTAGTATTTCGGGTGGTGCGCGGGCTGCGAGCAGCCCGCGTTATCGATGTGCATTTGTATATTTTAAAAAATTTTCGTTGCAGTTGAAAAAAATATATAAAAATTCTCATACAAGTCGAGAAAGGGACAGTTTCTTCTAGTTCAGTACAAAGTGTGAGCAGGGTTACCATGTGCAAGTTGATTTTTTTGAAAAAATTTAAGTCGCTGTAAAATCGCACCAAGATTGTAAACGACTTTTGTGAAGGGACCATACCTCTAAGTGCAGTGGTTAACGTAGGCCGTTGCCTCGGAGACCAACCCGAGATGTGGAAAAAAAACTCTCCATTCGGGACTCGGCCTTCGGCCTCGTTAGTGACTCTCCTAAGGAATGTAAACGCGTAACACCCCATTCGTAAGTGACTAACACGGCTCGGCCTACGGCGTCGCGGAGGCCACGCTCGGCCTTCGGCCTCGCGGGCCGAAAGCTCGGCCTTCGGCCTCGCAGGTTTGAAGCTCGGCCTGCGGCCTCGCAACCGTGGCGTTGTATCGCCATCGAAAATCCCCATCCAGTAAATAAAAAGATTTAAAAATTCTCATGCAAGTCGAACAACTGACAGATACTTTTAGTTCCCGTGAGCGGTTGCATCAAAGACCAGCTCGAGATGTGGAAAAAAAACTCCCCATTCGGGACTCGGCCTTCGGCCTCGTTAGTGACTCTCCTAAGAAATGTAAATGCGTAACACCCCATTCGGAACTCGGCCTTCGGCCTCGTAAGTGACTAACACGGCTCGGCCTACGGCCTCGCGGAGGCCACGCTCGGCCTTCGGCCTCGCGGGCCGAAAGCTCGGCCTTCGGCCTCGCCCTCGAAGCTCGGCCTTCGGCCTCGCAGGTTTGAAGCTCGGCCTGCGGCCTCGCAAATAAAAAGTGGTTTCGCCATCAAAAATCCCCATCCAGTAAAAAAAAAACAAATGACGTCATCCAAAAATTTTTTTTATATTTGGAATCAGGGACCCCCAATCTCCCTAAATACCAAATTTCAGCTAGATCGGAGCAACTTGGATTTTGGTATCCGGGTCGAAGGACCAATTTTTAATTTTTGACTAAAACCCCAAATTCTCCTACAAACCCTCTATAACATTTGTTCAAACCCCCCATTGCCACCTATAACGGTTCGGGAGCTGCGGTCGTTTTAAATTTGTATGGGAGAACCTCTTTTTTGTTCGGAAGGGTATTTTTTTTTCAACTTTCCAAAAAGGTCCCAGGGTTTTAGTCATTTTTAGTTTTGACACCTACCCCCCATAGATTATGGTTTCCGAGATCCATACACCAGTTCCATCAAGGAAACCAAAAATGACACTTTTCGGATTTTTCTGGTGGTCATAGGAACCTCCTCTACACTTTTTCCCTACATTACAAACACCCCCCATCGCTCCTTCTGGGAGAACAATGATGTCAATGAGTGAGTCAGTCAGTCAGTGAGTCAGTGGTAATCGAGCTTTATATAATATAACTAGTATTTCGGGTGGTGCGCGGGCTGCGAGCAGCCCGCGTTATCGATGTGCATTAGTAATATTTATCAAACTGGTAATTGCAGTTAAAAAAAAAAAAAAAAAATTCTCATACAAGTCGAGTAAGTGACAGTTTCTTCTAGTTCAGTACAAAGCGTGGGCAGAGTTACCATGTGCAAGTTGATTTTTTTGATAACATTTAAGTCGCTGTAAAATCGCCCCAAGATTGTAATCGAGGTTTGTTAAGGGACCATACCTCTAAGTGCAGTGGTTAACGTGGGCCGTTGCCTCGGAGACCAGCTCGAAATGTGGAAAAAAAACTCCCCATTGGGGACTCGGCCTTCGGCCTCGTTAGTGACTCTCCTAAGGAATGTAAACGCGTAACACCCCATTCGGAAGTGACTAACACGGCTCGGCCTACGGCCTCGCGGAGGCCACGCTCGGCCTTCGGCCTCGCGGGCCGAAAGCTCGGCCTTCGGCCTCGCAGGTTTGAAGCTCGGCCTGCGGCCTCGCAACCGTGGCGTTGTATCGCCAGCGAAAATCCCCATCCAGTAAATAAAAAGATTTAAAAATTCTCATGCAAGTCGAACAACTGACAGATACTTTTAGTTCCCGTGGGCGGTTGCATCAAAGACCAGCTCGAGATGTGGAAAAAAAACTCTCCATTGGGGACTCGGCCTTCGGCCTCGTTAGTGACTCTCCTAAGGAATGTAAATGCGTAACACCCCATTCGGAACTCGGCCTTCGGCCTCGTAAGTGACTAACACGGCTCGGCCTGCGGCCTCGCGGAGGCCACACTCGGCCTTCGGCCTCGCGGGCCGAAAGCTCGGCCTTCGGCCTCGCAGGTTTGAAGCTCGGCCTGCGGCCTCGCAAATAAGAAGTGGTTTCGCCATCAAAAATCCCCATCCAGTAAAAAAAAAACAAATGACGTCATCCAAAAATTTTTTTCATATTTGGAATCAGGGACCCCCAATCTCCCTAAATACCAAATTTCAGCCAGATCGGAGCAACTTGGATTTTGGTATCCGGGTCGAAGGACCAATTTGCAATTTTTGACTAAAAACCCAAATTCTCCTACAAACCCTCTATAACATTTGTTCAAACCCCCCATACCCACCTATAACGGTTCGGGAGCTGCGGTCGTTTTAAATTTGTATGGGAGAACCTCTTTTTTGTTCGGGAGGGTAATTTTTTTTCAACTTTCCAAAAAGGTCCCAGGGTTTTAGTCATTTTTAGTTTTGACACCTACCCCCCATCGATTATGGTTTCCGAGATCCGTACACCAGTTACATCAAGGAAACCAAAAATGACACTTTTCGGATTTTTCTGGTGGTCATAGGAACCTCCTCTACACTTTTTCCCTACATTACAAACACCCCCCATCGCTCCTTCTGGGAGAACAATGATGTCAATGAGTGAGTCAGTCAGTCAGTGAGTCAGTGGTAATCGAGCTTTATATAATATAACTAGTATTTGGGTGGCGCGCGGGCTGCGAGCAGCCCGCGTTATCGATGTGCATTAGTATTATTAACAAAAATGTCGTTGCAGTTGCTAAAGAGATATAAAATTCTCATGCAAATCGAACAATTCACAGTTACAACTATTTCAGTAGAAAGTGTGAGCAGGGTTACCATGTGTAAGTTGATTTTTTTAAATTAAATTTTAGTCGCGGTAAAACCGGACCAAGATTGTAAACGACTTTTGTTAAAGGACCCCACCTCTAAGTGCAGTGGTTAACGTGGGCAGTTGCCTCGGAGACCAGCTCGATATATGAAAATACTCGTTATCCGGAACTCGGCCTACGGCCTCGTTAGTGACTCCCATAAGGTGTGTTGATGCGTTACACCTTATTCGAGCTCGGCCTTCGGCCTCGCAGATTTGAAGCTCGGCCTTCGGCCTCGCAGGTTTGAAGCTCGGCCTTCGGCCTCGCGTTGGTAAAGACGGCTTCTTCAAGTTCAGTACTAAGTGAGAACAGAGTTACCATATGCAAGTTTATTTTTTTCATTAAAATTTTAGTCGTGGTAAAATCGCACAAAGAATTTAAACGACTTTTGTTAAGGGACCCTACCTCTAATTGTAGTAAATAACGTGGGCAGTTGCATTGGAGACCAGCTCGAGGTGTGGAAAAAACTCCCCATCCGGGACTCGGCCTTCGGCCTCGTTAGCGACTTCCATAGGATGCGTTAATGAGGTACACCCCATTCGGAACTCGGCCTTCGGCCTCGTAAGTTACTAACACGGCTCGGCCTGCGGCCTCGCGGAGGCCACGCTCGGCCTTCGGCCTCGCGGGCCGAAAGCTCGGCCTCCGGCCTCGCAGGTTTGAAGCTCGGCCTTCGGCCTCGCGGTGTTTAAGGCTCGGCCTGCGGCCTCGCAAGTTACAAAGGGAATGTTTTTAAGCTGTTCCCAATGACGGCCAGCTCGGCCTTCGGCCTCGCAGGCCTACAGCTCGGCCTCCGGCCTCGCTAGGGTGGAGCTCGGCCTTCGGCCTCGCCTCCACAGCTCGGCCTGCGGCCTCGCTCGATTGCAGCTCGGCCTACGGCCTCGCAAAGAGAATGTGGTTTCGCCACCAAAAATCCGCATCCAGTAAAAAAAAAACAAATGACGTCATCAAAAAACTTTTTTCATATTTCGAATCAGGGACCCCAAATCTCCCTAAATACCAAATTTCAGCCGAATCGAAGAAACTTGGATTTTTGTATCCGGTTCGAAGGACCAATTTGCAATTTTTGACAAAATCCCCAAATTTTCCTACAAACCCTCTATGACATTTGTTTAAACCCTCCATACCTATCTATAACGGTTTAGGAGTTGCGATCGTTTTAAATTTGTATGGGGAAACCTCTTTTTTAATAGGTAGGGTAAATTTATTCATTTTTTCAAAAGGTTCCCAGGATTTTAGTCATTTTTAGTTTTGACACCTACCCCCCATCGCTTATGGTTTTCGAGATCCGTACACCAGTTCCATGATGGAAACCAAAAATGACACTTTTCGGATTTTTCTAGAGGTCACGTGGGCACTCTCTATACAGTCCACACCATAATTTCAACCCAAAAATACTCCTTCTGGGAGAACAATTCTGTCAGTGAGTCAATCAGTGGTAGAGCAGCTTTATATATTATAACTAGTATTTCGGGTGGTGCGCGGGCTGCGAGCAGCCCGCGTTATCGATGTGCATTAGTATTTATTTCATGATTGTAATTGCGGTTGAAAAAATATATAAAATTCTCATACAAGTCGAGTAAGTGACAGTTTCTTCTAGTTCAGAACAAAGTGTGAGCAGGGTTACCATGTGCAAGTTGATTTTTTTGAAAAAATTTTAGTCGCTGTAAAATCGCACCAAGATTGTAAACGACATTTGTTAAGGGTTCATACCTCTAAGTGCAGTGGTTAACGTGGGCAGTTGCCTCGGAGACCAGCTCGAGATGTGGAAAAAAAACTCCCCATTCGGGACTCGGCCTTCGGCCTCGTTAGTGACTCTCCTAAGGAATGTAAACGCATAACACCCCATTCGTAAGTGACTAACACGGCTCGGCCTACGGCCTTGCGGAGGCCACGCTCGGCCTTCGGCCTCGCGGGCCGAAAGCTCGGCCTTCGGCCTCGCAGGTTTGAAGCTCGGCCTGCGGCCTCGCAACCGTGGCGTTGTATCGCTAGCGAAAATCCCCATCCAGTAAATAAAAAGATTTAAAAATTCTCATGCAAGTCGAACAACTGACAGATACTTTTAGTTCCCGTGTGCGGTTGCATCAAAGACCAGCTCGAGATGTGAAAAAAAACTCCCCATTCGGGACTCGGCCTTCGGCCTCGTTAGTGACTCTCCTAAGGAATGTAAATGCGTAACACCCCATTCGGAACTCGGCCTTCGGCCTCGTAAGTGACTAACACGGCTCGGCCTGCGGCCTCGCGGAGGCCACGCTCGGCCTTCGGCCTCGCGGGCCGAAAGCTCGGCCTTCGGCCTCGCCCTGGAAGCTCGGCCTTCGGCCTCGCAGGTTTGAAGCTCGGCCTGCGGCCTCGCAAATGAGAAGTGGTTTCGCCATCAAATATCCCCATCCAGTAAAAAAAAAACAAATGACGTCATCTAAAAAATTTTTTCATATTTGGAATCAGGGACCCCCAATCTCCCTAAATACCAAATTTCAGCCAGATCGGAGCAACTTGGATTTTAGTATCCGGGTCGAAGGACCAATTTTCAATTTTCGACTAAAACCCCAAATTCTCCTACAAACCCTCTATAACATTTGTTCAAACCCCCCATACCCACCTATAACGGTTCGGGAGCTGCGGTCGTTGTAAATTTGTATGGGAGAACCTCTTTTTTGTTCGGGAGGGTAATTTTTTTTCAATTTTCCAAAAAGGTCCCAAGGTTTTAGTCATTTTTAGTTTTGACACCTACCCCTCATCGATTATGGTTTCCGAGATCCGTACACCAGTTCCATCAAGGAAACCAAAAATGACACTTTTCGGATTTTTCTGGTGGTCATAGGAACATCCTCTACACTTTTCCCCTACATCACAAACACCCCCCATCGCTCCTTCTGGGAGAACAATGATGTCAATGAGTGAGTCAGTCAGTCAGTGAGTCAGTGGTAATCGAGCTTTATATAATATAACTAGTATTTCGGGTGGTGCGCGGGCTGCGAGCAGCCCGCGTTATCGATGTGCATTTGTATTGTTATCAAAATTTTAGTTGCAGTTTTAAAAATATATATAAAATTCTCATACAAGTCGAGTAAGTGACAGTTTCTTCTAGTTCAGTACAAAGTGTGGGCAGGGTTACCATGTGCAAGTTGATTTTTTTGATAAAATTTTAGTCGCTGTAAAATCGCACCAAGATTGTAAACGACTTTTGTTAAGGGACCATACCTCTAAGTGCAGTGGTTAACGTGGGCAGTTGCCTCGGAGACCAGCTCGAGATGTGGAATAAACTCCCCATTCGGGACTCGGCCTTCGGCCTCGTTAGTGACTCTCCTAAAGAATGTAAACGCGTAACACCCCATTCGTAAGTGACTAACAAGGCTCGGCCTACGGCCAAGCGGAGGCCACGCTCGGCCTTCGGCCTCGCGGGCCGAAAGCTCGGCCTTCGGCCTCGCAGGTTTGAAGCTCGGCCTGCGGCCTCGCAACCGTGGCGTTGTATCGCCAGCGAAAATCCCCATCCAGTAAATTAAAAGATTTAAAAATTCTCATGCAAGTCGAACAACTGACAGATACTTTTAGTTCCCGTGAGCGGTTGCATCAAAGACCAGCTCGAGATGTGGTAAAAACTCCCCATTCTGAACTCGGCCTTCGGCCTCGTTAGTGACTCTCCTAAGGAATGTAAATGCGTAACACCCCATTCGGAACTCGGCCTACGGCCTCGTAAGTGACTAACACGGCTCGGCCTGCGGCCTCGCGGAGGCCACGCTCGGCCTTCGGCCTCGCGGGCCGAAAGCTCGGCCTTCGGCCTCGCCCTCGATGCTCGGCCTTCGGCCTCGCAGGTTTGAAGCTCGGCCTGCGGCCTCGCAAATAAGAAGTGGTTTCGCCATCAAATATCCCCATCCAGTAAAAAAAAAAAACAAATGACGTCATCCAAAATTTTTTTCCATATTTGGAATCAGGGACCCCCAATCTCCCTAAATACCAAATTTCAACCAGATCGGAGCAACTTAGATTTTGGTATCCGGGTCGAAGGACCAATTTTCAATTTTCGACTAAAACCCCAAATTTTCCTACAAACCCTCTATAACATTTGTTCGAACCCCCCATACCCACCTATAACGGTTCCGGAGTTGCGGTCGTTTTAAATTTGTATGGGAGAACCTCTTTTTTGTTTGGGAGGGTAATTTTTTTTCAACTTTCTAAAAGGGTCCCAGGGTTTGAGTCATTTTTAGTTTTGACACCTACCCCCCATCGATTATGGTTTCCGAGATCCGTACACCAGTTCCATCAAGGAAACCAAAAATGACACTTTTCGGATTTTTCTGGTGGTCATGGGAACCTCCTCTACACTTTTCCTCTACACCACAAATACCCCCCATCGCTCCTTCTAGGAGAACAATGATGTCAATGAGTCAGTGAGTCAGTGAGTGGTAATCGAGCTTTATATATTATAACTAGTATTTCGGGTGGTGCGCGGGCTGCGAGCAGCCCGCGTTATCGATTTGCATTAGTAATATTTATCAAGACTTGTAGTTGCAGTTTAAAAAATATATTAAATTCTCATACAAGTCCAGTAAGTGACAGTTTCTTCTAGTTCAGTACAAAGTGTGAGCAGGGTTACCATGTGAAAGTTGATTTTTTCGATAAAATTTTAGTCGATGTAAAATCGCCCCAAGATTGTAATCGAGTTTTGTTAAGGGACCATACCTCTAAGTGCAGTGGTTAACGTGGGCCGTTGCCTCGGAGACCAGCTCGAGATGTGGAAAAAGCTCCCCATTCGGGACTCGGCCTTCGGCCTCGTTAGTGACTCTCCTAAGGAATGTAAACGCGTAACACCCCATTCGTAAGTGACTAACACGGCTCGGCCTACGGCCTCGCGGAGGCCACGCTCGGCCTTCGGCCTCGCGGGCCGAAATTTTGGCCTTCGGCCTCGCAGGTTTGAAGCTCGGCCTGCGGCCTCGCAACCGTGGCGTTGTATCGCCAGCGAAAATCCCTATCCAGTAAATAAAAAGATTTAAAAGTTCTCATGCAAGTCAAACAACTGACAGATACTTTTAGTTCCCGTGAGCGGTTGCATCAAAGATTAGCTCGAGATGTGGAAAAAAAACTCCCCATTCGGGACTCGGCCTTCGGCCTCGTTAGTGACTCTCCTAAGGAATGTAAATGCGTAACACCCCATTCGGAACTCGGCCTTCGGCCTCGTAAGTGACTAACGCGGCTCGGCCTGCGGCCTCGCGTAGGCCACGCTCGGCCTTCGGCCTCGCGGGCCGAAAGCTCGGCCTTCGGCCTCGCCCTCGAAGCTCGGCCTTCGGCCTCGCAGGTTTGAAGCTCGGCCTGCGGCCTCGCAAATAAGAAGAGGTTTCGCCATCAAAAATCCCCATCCAGTAAAAAAAAAACAAATGACGTCATCCAAAAATTTTTTTCATATTTGGAATCAGGGACCCTCAATCTCCCTAAATACCAAATTTCAGCGAAATCGGAACAACTTGAATTTTGGTATCCGGGTCGAAGGACCAATTTTCAATTTTTGACAGAAACCTCAAATTTTCCTACAAACCCTCTATAACATTTGTTCGAACCCCCCATACCCACCTATAACGGTTCGGGAGCTGCGGTCGTTTTAAATTTGTATGGGAGAACCTCTTTTTTGTTTGGGAGGGTAATTTTTTTTCAACTTTTTAAAAGGATCCCAGGGTTTTAGTCATTTTTAGTTTTGACACCAACCCCCCATCGATTATAGTTTTCGAGATCCCTACACCAGTTCCATGATGGAAACCAAAAATGACACTTTTCGGATTTTTCTGGAGGTCACGGGAACCTCCTCTACACTTTTCCCCTACACCACAAACACCCCCCATCGCTCCTTCTAGGAGAACAATTCTGTCAATCAGTGAGTCAGTGAGTCAGTCAATCAGTCAGTGGTAATCGAGCTTTATATATATATAACTAGGTGTTGGGTGGTGCGCGGGCTGCGAGCAGCCCGCGTTATCGATGTGCATTTGTATTTTTAATTAAAGTTTAAGTTGCAGTTTATAAATTATATAAAACTGTCATACAAGTCGAGTAAGTGACAGTTTCTTCTAGTTCAGTACAAAGTGTGGGCAGTGTTACCATGTGCAAGTTGATTTTTTTGATAAAATTTTAGTCGCTGTAAAATCGCCCCAAGATTGTAATCGATTTTTATTAAGGGACCATACCTCTAAGTGCAGTGGTTTACGTGGGCAGTTGCCTCGGAGACCAGCTCGAGAAGTAAAAAAAAACTCCCCATTCGGGACTCGGCCTTCGGCCTCGTTAGTGACTCTCCTAAGGAATGTAAATGCGTAACACCCCATTCGGAACTCGGCCTTCGGCCTCGTAAGTGACTAACATGGCTCGGCCTACGGCCTTGCGGAGGCCACGCTCGGCCTTCGGCCTCGCGGGCCGAAAGCTCGGCCTTCGGCCTCGCCCTGGAAGCTCGTCCTTCGGCCTCGCAGGTTTGAAGCTCGGCCTGCGGCCTCGCAGCCGTGGCGTTGTATCGCCAGCGAAAATCCCCATCCAGTAAAAAAAAAAAAAATGACGTCATCCAAAAATTTTTTTTATATTTAGAATCAGGGACCCCCAATCTCCCTAAATACCAAATTTCAGCCAGATCAGACAAACTTGGATTTTGGTATCCGGGTCGAAGGACCAATTTGCAATTTTTAACTAAAAACCCAAATTCTCCTACAAACCCTCTATAATATTTGTTTGAACCCCCCATACCCACCTATAACGGTTCCGGAGCTGCGGTCGTTTTAAATTTGTATGGGAGAACCTCTTTTTTGTTCGGGAGGGTAATTTTTTTTCAACTTTCCAAAAGGGTCCCAGGGTTTTAGTCATTTTTAGTTTTGACACATACCCCCTATCGATTATAGTTTCCGAGATCCTTACACCAGTTCCATTAAGGAAACCAAAAATGGCACTTTTCGGATTTTTCTGGAGGTCACGGGAACCTCCTCTACACTTTTCCCCTACACCACAAACACCCCCCATCGCTCCTTCTAGGAGAACAATTCTGTCAATCAGTGAGTCAGTGAGTCAGTCAATCAGTCAGTGGTAATCGAGCTTTATATATATATAATAATAATATCCATTATACATATATTATAATGGATATATATATATATATATATATATTACGCATACCCGAGCTAATAACTTTTTCAAAAGTATTAACGCTGAAACTCTACAAATCCCTAAGCCAAGTTAATGTCTATTTGATAGCGATTGTTCATTGGATAGCAGGCGTATGTGACGCATTCAAAACCATTCTATATAAAAATTTGTTAAAAAAATAATCATACATAAATTGCAGTACTTCTAAACTGAATTTTAGGACCACTTTTAACTGATACAATCACAGTAAGTGAAACGTTAATAACAGCAATGTAAAAAATATATTTAACAGAAATATAATCAGACTGTAAAAGTCGGACAATGATATGAATAATTCAGAGAAGCACCAGGATACAATGGCACCTGCCCCCCGACCCACGGCTCCATGGGAACGTTCACAGGAGTGGGGTGTCACGCACCGTGGGGCATCGTGGGGTATCACGGGCTATGCTTTAGCTGGCGCGTGTTATGGTGAATCATTGTGGAGAGGTCAAGGGGTCACTTTGAGGCAGGTCGAGCTTTTTACAAAAGTCACAAGCTTTTGGTGAAAGCTCCTTCTTCCTAACGTTGAGGAGTTTATACAACAAAAATTAGAAAATCAAAAGATGGTTTGAATCATACAAGAAAAAGTGAACGCTTTTATACCAATATCATACCTTAAAATACTGTGTCGAAGCGGTCAAAAGTACACGAAACATGAAATATGGATTGGCACTTAAAAATAGTTACAGTAGTTGCTTGTAAACTCTAAGGCTTTCACGGCCGGCGTTGCATGTTGTATGTATTGCTTCCGGGCTGTTTGGCCGTGGTCTAAGTGAAACTTGTGTTCCAGACGTTTCGTCGATCACTGCGGTCGACATCTTCAGTGGTTCAGGTCCGAGCGGCGACAAGAGCGTAGAACTCTCCTTTGCGGCGTCTTCTCTGTTACTGAGAAGCTCAGAAGCTTAGACCACGGCCAAACAGCCCGGAAGCAATACGTACAACAAGTAGTTGCTTTGTGATAAATTATCAAAGGAGTTAGACTTAACTATGGGTATTGTAAGCAAGTTCGTCCTACAAAACGCTATGGATATAGCTATGCTGGGGAAAAGAGGCCTAGGTTCAGTCATAGTTGAGGAAATCCATAATATAACGATAGATATAGTTTAGTCTGACCAAATCGCAGTAAGATGCTGAATGCGAGTCACTTCCAAGCGGTCCTTGTGGAGTCAATGTGACAGTCGTATGTACAGCAGTTACTGTCGTCCTATGGCTGACACGATGATGATGACGATGATGATGATGATGATGTGATTGTAAAGCTTGGAGGTTGTGGTGAATACTAGAAAGTATCCTAGCATTACCGAAATGTCACGGTAAAATCTTAGTTGTTTTATTAAATTCATATTGCGGCATTTAAACTCTGTAACACGAAAGGCAGGAGAATGTTATGTTCAACGCAATCCCATTATTAGAGAGCCTAACTACCCGCACTGAGTTTTCGTGTTAAAGAAAACACGTTTTGGCATTGAAAAGGCGAACACGCGACAACAAATTACTAAAGCAAAATTCCACCGCAGCGGACCCAGGTTCACGTGATTTATAACAATTTAACTGGGGCCCATGCCATAAACTTTGCCTCATAACTGGTATTTGGGACACCGCAGCGGCCGCTGACGCGACGAGACCAGAGTTGCCGCAGCGCGCGATCGGAAATAACCACTGCAACAAAATGCAATCAAAACAATTAATTGCAAACAATTACGTAATCAACTTAGTTTACAAACTGTTCAAACTAACTTCCACTAATTATCCGAACATTTCCAGCATTTTGTTTTCTACGATTCATGACATTTCTATGGACTAAATCTGGAAAGTTATGCAATTTAAATGAAAAAAGACTTTTGGAATCAGTCCTTAAATAATGGAGGGTAGCGAGCAATTTATCAGTGAAAAATGTTAGACAATTTCTTGAAATTACAAAGAACTTCTGAACCAGTTACGATATTTTTATGGGACTAATTTGAAAGTATACCATATAAATTAAAATAGATATTTTTTAACGAGTGTCAAATGACTGGAATTCTAGGGTAGCAACATTTAAAAAAATACAACTGAATTGACCACCGAGATTAACTGACTTCGGTTAAGAATACTATGAGACGGTTTCGACTATCGCTTGTCGTGTATCGGAATTTTACAAAACAGTGTCAAGTGATGAACGCCGGAACGTGATAGATTCATTGGCAAACACAGAAGCGTGGACGCTTAACACTCTATGGTAACTGCACAGATAACGTACCAAAAATATACAAGTGAGAGTTCAAGCGAAGTTTCCTTTTCGTAACACATTCTCCTGTGTCTTTAAATTATCGATAACTAACGAAAAGAATGGGTGCATTAACACTTCACTTTTCAATGTCTCGCTCAATTGTATCTGATGAAAACAACGGTCCTTGATTAGTGAAAGTTTCTACCGAGTAAGATACAATACCTAATCTTTGTGTACCATCTGGGTTAAGTAGATAGGTTTTTATCTTAATTTCCTCGCGACAATGATGCATAGGTTTCGATGGTGGCAGGTTTGGTGCCACGCGGCCGGTGCCAGCGGTGCTATCTCAACGGTATACCGGCAATGACATTGAAAACAGTTTTATAAGAGTGTTCGAGCCGGCAGCGAGTTTCGTAATTACCACCTGTCATCGAGCAACAGTTACTTTGACAGCTTTATAGAGAGTGCAGATAATATTAATAGATTTGAGAACGGAACAATGCTGTTTTCATTTCATTTTTGAATGTTTGCTGTTATAGCAATTAGTAATGATCGTTTGCAGTATTTCAGATTCGATTTAGATGAATATCATACTTTTGTATTCGCTCGGCGCCGATTCGTGCATATGTTGATTAACACACTTAGATAAACCTTTTTCTAGAATAATTTTATTTAGGATAATAAAACCGTTACGTAGGTCATTTTTAACGGACTTGCCTTTTTTTATGCTTTATAGATCTAACGTTTGACCATTATCTCACTTGATGGTCAGTGACGATGTGGTCGAAGATGTTATCACGCTAGACCTAGAATGGTCACTGGCTCTCAAGGACTGTTCCGCCTGAACACATATTGTGTTTGGTGACAGTTTTTCAAACTTGGGTGGTAGCTAGACAGGCGGGTATTCGAAAGTACCCCTGCCTTGCCTGGCCTTGCTTTACCTACGATTTATAATTATTTATTTAAAAATTCGAATTTGTGTATTTACAGCGCCTAAACTATTCCTAAGGTATACAAGAAATGCTTTATATGTATATTGCAGCTGCTGACAAAAAACGCGTTTGCGTTTGATAGGTTGTATGTGCGACCAGCTGCGCCTTGCGGTCTGCCTTCCCACTACTTCAGTCAACCCATGAGAACCATACTTTTTCCGGGATAAAAGTAACGTATGGTAGCCTGAAGGGTGCGCGTGCGCTTACCTTGAGTTGCAGTATGTAATTTGTTCTTGAGACATTGGCCAAGCTTATGCAGCTGACGATGTGAACATCAGGTAATTATTGAGAGAAGTTACCATATTTTTAGAAGACTAAGTTATGTGCCATGAGCACACACAAAAACGATATTTCAAGGCAAGGTGCACCGCGCACCCGCCAGGAGTCGTGCAGTCGGCGAGACAAGGCGGCGGCATGCGACGGCACCGTTACCTACTCCGCGCGATGTGAACAAACTGACCCAAGTAGGACAGGGATTATAGACCTTAAGCTTATTATGGTACAAGATGAAAACTCTACAGCTGTGTGTGACTTCGACAAGTTATTTCACACTTTTGAGTGCTGAAGTCGGTTGCATTTTTTGTTAAAAAATATTTTTTTACCCTTTTCAGTGACCTGTGCTACGGGATGTCGATGTCTTCAACCGCGACAATAATATCATCAAGATACGTATAGCACTTTTCAATTATTGGAGTATAACTCAAAAACCGCTTGTCCGATTTTGATGAAAGCTGAATGGGACCACCACGGAAGTATACTCTATCTAACAAAAAAAAGAATCATCAAAATCGGTTCATAAACGACGAAGTTATTCGCGAACACACATAAAAAAAAAAACATATATACGGTCGAATTGAGTAACCTCCTTTTTGAAGTCGATAAAAAATGTTCCTTATATCCTAAGATATATAAAAGAAGTAATAAATCGAAATTAATTCAATATAATGTTATGTAAATATGGTTATTTGAAGCAACTAGATGATACTTTTATAATATGCCTTGTTATTTTTGACATCTTATCATGATAATGTGGAACATGAATCTATGCAAAATCTTATCATTTATCTGCGTCATCCAGACGTAAATCCTTGAAAAGGTGTTATCATATCGTTCAAATCAATCTTCTCTTGATGTTTTCTTGAAATTTATTTTACTAAATGTAATATGCATGTCCCGGATTAGAAATATCATATATCATATCAAGAGAGTAATATAAAATACATAAACCAAATGCTGTTATGTACGACGGTTACTGAATAAAAAAAAACATGTATATTTACATAAGTACAATTTTAGCACTTGAATGTCAGTGACGATGTTGTCATAGGTGAAATCACGTTAGATCTTACTATTTCGTATTTTATGCATTACTTCATATGGACATGGCAATTTATTCTAAATTTAATATGTTAAATTATTATTATTATTATTATTTCCATCAAAAACTGCTGTGGTTATAGCTCAGCGATGGGAACATCAGCTGTCAATCTGGCGTGCGTTGGTTCGATCCCGTCTAACGTCTTGAACTTCCGGTGAAGGTAACACCGTTAACCAAAATTCACAGCATAGTGGTAGGGTACTGTTGAGTAACCCGCCCGGCTGGACCAACCAACCCTCAAGTTTGAAAAACTGTCACCAAACACATAATTATGTTCAGGCAGCGGTACTAAAACTTAAGAGCCCGTAAGCGTTCTACGCTTCGATCACATCGTCAATAACCATCAAGTGAAATATTGGTCAAACGCTAGATCTATACAGTATGAAAAATAAAAAAATCAACGTCAGAAGGAATAATAATAATCAAGTTTTTTAGAATTCAGTAATGCTCCATTGGAGCTGTACTGATTGAGAAGCAATTTTTATTAGGCGATAGCACGCGAGCGAGAGGGAGAGACGCTGAACAAAAAAAAACATAAATTTTACGATTCTTTTTATTTAAATTTAGTAAACTATTTTGTCTCCTTCATAAACTACCTCAATATCTAAAAGTTTATCGGATCAACTGTTTTAAATAAATCCATTATAAATATCCTCTAAAATGACCCACCCGACACTGACTTAAACGATCCAAACAAAAGAAGTCGACCAATCAGAAAACACACCATTGCAGGTTAAGGGTGAACGTCACACATGAGAGCGCAAATAGGGCGTCGTGTTCAATGATGTTTTACTAAAGATGACGTATATTCATACTGCGCGGTGCTCAGATTTTGTTTCTTTACGACACAAACATGCTTACTGCGGCAGATAATACGGTAAAAATAATATAGAAAAGGATAGCTATATGTTTAGACTCGCGTTTGAAATACGCGTCATAATGAAAATTACTACAATTGACTTAATTTTCCCGCCTCAGTTTCCGCGCGCTTGTGCGACATCTACCTCATATAAACATATAATATCATTGGTCGTGTTACACTCTGTAGGCACATAGGATCAGACTTCGCGAATCAAACATTACGTTCACTGAATTATTCTAGGCGCCAGCTGCCTTGGAATGTTCAATTTGAATTAGGAACGTGGATTTCTAGCCAGTCCTACGTTCCATTCAATACTGGTGGCTACCCTCATCTAATTAAATGGGAAAAAACATAGGGTTGAGTGTTACGCGTGTAACGGACGAAGGCAACAACAGCTTGAGTTTCCGGTGAAGGTAACACCGTTATCAAATTCCCAGCATAGTGGTAGGGTACTGTCGAGTACCCACCTGGCTAGCTACCACCCTCAAGTTTGAAAAAGTGTGTTCAGGCAGCAGTCCTTGAGAGCCAGTGATAATTCTAGGTTTAGCGTGATAACATTTTCGACCACATCATCACTGATCATCAAGTGAGATAGTGTACAACGCTAGATCTGTACAGTATAAAAATAATAGGTGGCGGTGTGCTATATCACCTTGAAGACCAATGATTTAACGGTCGATGAGCCGCGGTAAAAAAACCATAACGTTGGTTTTTAACATTGAACGTGATATTTAACGGAATACGCGGATTAATGACTCAAGTTTGGACAGTTTCTTAAACAAATGTTTACTTAACTTATCCACCGAATGATCAATAATGTTTCAGTAGATCAGTAAAGAAGTTTAAAATAATCTGAAATTTTCAACTAAAAACAGAGTTATCACTATCAGTGACGAAAACTTGTGTTTAGGGTATTTTGTTTTAGTTAATTTCTGGATTCGATCTCCATGCTCAAGGCCCGCCATTGAAGCTATGCAATAGCTTAAAAATTTGATCTCTTTTTTTTAAGTTGGTTAAAAAAATATCAATCGTTTCATAAAGGGCAGCTGCGGAAGACGTTATAAATCAAAGAGATGAAAAATATTAGTATTACCAAACTGCCCGCAGCGAACGTGTGTCAATAATTGGATAGTCCGCTACAGGTGGGTTGCATAACACTTGTCCGGCAAGGTTGCTCAAAGCGTCCAACCCCCCTCAAGGTCTGCTGTTACGAGCAATTAGTCTTCCTCCTACACGAATCGCCACTTGCATGCTCAGTTGACTTTAACGACGAAAGATGACGCTGCCGCGTACTATGTTTGACTTTTACAACACCCACGCGTACTGGTCTACACCAGTGTTAAGTAGTGGGCGATTGTTATGACGTTTTAAATGCTACATGTCCAATTTGTCCAACTGGATGAGATCACCGGCAATGTATATAATTGTTAGGTCATTTCACACAATAAAGACGGAAATGAAATAGGTAACCCATATGTAATTTCGGCTTCGGCTGGGCAGCGTTCGGGAAGCTACGAGACGTCTTCTCGTCAAAAATACCACAATGCCTGAAAACGAGAGTCTTCGAACAGTGTGTGTTACCAGTGATGACTTACGGATCTGAAACGTGGTCCCTGACTATGGGCCTTCTGAACAGGCTCAGAGTCGCACAACGAGCTATGGAGAGGGCTATGCTCGGAGTTTCTCTACGCGATCGAATCAGAAATGAGGAGATCCGTAGAAGAACAAAAGTCACCGACATAGCCCAGCGGATTAGCAAGTTGAAGTGGCAGTGGGCAGGGCACATAGCTCGAAGAACCGATGGCCGTTGGGGTGGAAAGGTTCTCGAGTGGAGACCACGGACTGGCAAGCGCAGCATAGGACGGCCACCGACCAGGTGGACAGACGACCTGTCTAAGATCGCAGGCAAGGGCTGGATGCGGACCGCTTCCAACAGGTCCTTGTGGAGGTCAATGGGGGAGGCCTATGTCCAGCAGTGGACGTCCTATGGCTGAGATGATGATGATGATGTAATTTATCAACCTACATATTGGTAATGATTCTGTTATTCAACCAAACTAAAATTGTGTCAAAAGGCGATTTTTATTCGATTGCTGGCCAAATAAGAGTAGTTTATAATAAGTGCCAGTAAGCACTTTTGAAGCCCAAAACAAGTGACGCGCTCGGTCATCATCATCATCATCTCAGCCATAGGACGTCCACTGCTGGACATACGCCTCCCTCATTGATTTCCACAAGGACCGGTTGGAAGCGGCCCGCATCCAGCCCTTGCCTGCGATCTTAGTCAGGTCGTCTGTCCACCTGGTCGGTGGCCGTCCTATGCTGCGCTTGCCAGTCCGTGGTCTCCATTCGAGAACCTTTCGACCCCAACGGCCATCGGTTCTTCAAACTTTATGCCCTGCCCACTGCCATTTCAACTTGCTAATCCTCTGGGCTATATCGGTGACTTGCGTTCTTCTACGGATCTCCTCATTTCTGATTCGACCACGTAGATAAACCCCGAGCATTCAACGCGCTCGGTATCCATGCATATATATTTGGGAGCATGACTACATACATTTATACAATGATGTTTCACTAAAGATGACGTATAATCATACTGCGCGGTGCTCAGATTTTGTTCCTTTACGACATAAACATGCTTACTGCGACAGATAATACGGTGCAAATAATATAGAAAAGGATAGCTATATGTTTAGACTTGCGCTTGAAATACGCGTCGTAATCAAAATTACTACGATTGATTTAATTTTGCCGCCTCAGTTTCCGCGCGCTTGTGCCGACATCTATCTCATATAAACATATAATATCATTGCATTTATATCTATGGCTTTACTGATTAGGTACGTATCAATTAACGTAGACATATTTCTTACATATTTTATGACGTAGGTATAATTTATTTCTACTATTTACTATCAAGAAAGCACAGTGTGAGACATATGACCAAAATTATTTTACCTTACCTAAACAGTCGCGTATACATCAACAAAACATAATTATTATATACGGGCATAATCAAGAACCGTCTATAAAGCGTTTTACAAACCCTAACAACCGCGTAGGACGGCTTGTAAAATTAACAAGTGCCAATAAACTTGTCTTTGCTTACTGAATTGAATTATCTACGTTTTCGATACGATAACAGAGGCCTACTTCGGTACGCATGGGTAATTACTCTTTGTACACGGAGAGAGACAATGGCAAGCAGCTACCTAGCTAACCTAGTTTTTGGAGTGAACAAATTTTCATCATCATCATCATCTCCGCCATAGGACATCCACTTCTGGTCATATGCCTCTCCCCCATTGATTTCCACAAGGACCAGTTGCAAGTGGCCCGCATCCAGCCCTTACCTGCAATTTTAGTCAGTTCGTCTGTTCACCTTGTCGGTGGCCGTCCTATGCTGCGCTTGCCAGTGCATGGTCTCCATTCGAGAACCAATAGACCACAACGGCCATCAGTTTTCGAGCTATATGCCATAAACAACAACTTCACACAACTACATAAACTGTAAGGACTGCTGCCTTGCTTTTATAGTCTTCTCTCTTTTTTTTTGTCTTCAAGTCGCGAGTGAATAGGTACCTTCTAGGTTTGCGTGCTAAATCCTAGACAACGTCATCACTTAACATCAGGTGAGACAGTTGTCAAACGCAAACTTATAATAAATAAAAAATAAAAAAAATTAAAAAAAATAGTAATCCTTGTCCGATTGTAATTACAACGGGCTAATGATTGTTTATACTGAAGTTATTCTTATTATTTTGTTACTCTTGAAATTATATTTTTTAAGATTACGTTTTATAATCAAAGACTAGGTATATATTAAATGTCTTCTACTTTTCGTTACTTCACAACATTAGTCTTTTGTTTTGTCGTCTTTTTAAAAAAAAATTCTGTATAGATCTAGCGTTTGACCACTATCGCACTTGATGGTCAGTGACGATGTGGTCGAAGATGTTATCACGCTAGACGTAGAATGGTCACTGGCTCTCAAGGACTGTTCCGCCTGAACACATAGTCTGTTTGGTGACAGTTTTTCAAACTTGAGGGTGGTAGCTAGCCAGGCGGGTACTTGATAGTACCCTACCACCATGCTGGGGATTCGATAACGGTGTTACCTTCACCGGAACCTCAAGCTGTTGTTGGAGATCGAACGTCAGTTTGACAGCCGACGCTCCTCCCGCTGCGATATCATCGCTTCAGTTTTATAATGTAACAACCGTGGCAGCTCCATTCAATCACTATCGGTTACGCAGGTATGTGATAATGGTATCAAAAGTTCAACTTTTAAAATAATCGATAACGTTTCGGCATAGTTGATAATTTTGCTATCAAAAAATTAGTTTTATATGCAGAATACGAATGGCCAGATTAATAAGTCCATTGCGGTTTAATAATTAATTTCAATCAAAACGTTAATTAAAATAAACTTAATGGTTTTTATATGGGCTGTAAAATTAATTAGAAAGAATCATTCGGAAATGTTATAAACAACACAAGAAATTAATTGTGTATAATCTTGCAGGAATGCCATTAAATAATTAAAGATGACGCTTATATTAGATTATATTTAAATATTAATTATATATAAAGATTATAATTAAATATCTATAAAGATGCTTTACAAGATAATGTCATAAGGTTCTTTTCGAGGTGGATAGGTAGGTATAAGTAGTATACGATCTTTATTAGTTTACTATCACCGACACACAGGAGATATTTAAAACTTATGTACATACCAGAACAGGCTAATAAATATTATTGAAACATTAAGATAATGTTATGTATGTGATTGTATATATTATAGTAGTATATATATATGATAGTCTTGTGTGTAATATATTTTAGATCTACCCTCACTTCTTATGATATGTAATCACTTACTTACTGTGTCTCCTACCCACCTAATATGAGTTGTTACATTCATTCGCGGCTACCTAGCCTAATACATTGATTAAACATATTTCGTGTTTTATTGAAGACATAACAGATAAGAAACATCGTATCCAATAAGATGACGTGGATAGCCGCACTATCGATTTATATATACTTTTAAATTAATAAAAACTTTCGCGGTTTTCTGGTTATAAATTATATTGATTTTCAAACATGGTGACAACTAAAACGTATGCAACGGCTGCTTTTATCTCTGAACACATATTCTGAACAAGAATATGGCCATTCTCACGCTTGTCGAAATACATATCTATATAATAATACCTTTGTGTTTGATCCTTAATGTTTAAATTGACCAAATTATCCTGCCCCTTACTTCGTTAAATCCGATTTCTAAAATAGACGTAACATTTGAAATAAATAATGAACCTTATCGTATTTCTGGCCTGAAACAAAGAATGATAAAGGTCACTCACTCACTTCGGACACACTTCACTCATTCTTGGGTAGCAGATTTGCAAACTTAATTACGGTTGCCGTGGCGCAGTGGTCAGTGACATTGACGACTGTGTCGTCGGGACCCTGGGTTCAAATCCCGGCAGGGGTAAACATTTGTGCGATGAGTGTAGATGTTTGTCCCGGGTCTTGGGTGTTTGTGTGCTGTGATTGTATGTGCCCATGCCTCCCGCGACACAGGGAATCCTAGTGCGGGGGTCTGAGTGTCTATAAAAAAAATCGTGATAGCTAGCTAGATAGACGCTCAGGCCTCCTGTAATAGTCCTGTAAATTCTATCACTTACATAGTTGTACTTTCTTAGATCTTCTTGACTTAGATCTGATCCGATCCGGAGACAGTTACATTGGCGGCCCACACCAAATACGCATGGCTTGTCATCACTTTAGAATTACTCACACATTGTGCATATGTGTGTGAGTACCTAATTAGTAAGTGCCGTCTAGAATTGTACCCCCATCTCAATCGTAGGTACCGTAAGAGTCAGATAAGGGATCACGTACCAGAAGGTGAGCAGCGCCTTCTGCTGATAAAACCAACACACTGCGCTCGCCAACCCGCCTGCCAAACGTGGCGAGTACTGGCAAATCACCCCTCAAAGGGGGGTTTATGTCCAGCAGTGGATATTCTATGCTGATCTGATTTATATATTGATTTTTGTAAGTGTATGGATTTATGGTATGTATACAAAGAACTATTGTCAGTATTTTGACCTCTATCATTTATCAGACTTGAATGGGAGTACTTTAGCGACTACCCAGAATTGAATGCACGCAATACACACGCTGGAGTGTGCAACAGATCTAACTAAATGTCAACTGTCCGCCCACTAAAGCAGCACGTTCCACTGAAAGATTGCTAGCATCATGGCATGTTATCGTATCTTTTGTAACGACAGTGTAATGTCAAAGAGGACATTGATCCCTTATTCAAATGGTAGGCACATTCTTTTTTTCCTTACTCTGATTAACTTGACTGGCAATTGACTGGCCGGTTGGCGCAGTTGGCAGCACTCTGCCTTCTGAGCCGCCGGTCCCGGTTTCGATTCCCGGACAGGTCAAACATTTGTGTGTATGAACATGTCTGTTTGACCCGTGTCTGGGTGTGTATATGTATATAAATATGTATTTAAGTATATATATATCAGTCATCAGGTTACCAAAGTACAGGCTCTGCCTAGTTTGGGACCTGAAGACCTTGTGTGAATGTTAACAAAAAAAAGAAAGAAAAAAAAAAAAAATTAAGGCGAAGATTCTCGAATACACACTTTTGCATGTATTCATTATTCCCGAACGAAGTCTTTATATATTCTTTAATTTTACCTCATATATAATCGTTCAAAATCGATCTGTTCGAGTATTGTTATTAAAAAAAACATTTAGGTTACGATAATTGTTAATGATTATTTTTTTATACGTATTAAACTGAATACTTGGAAAGCCGAAAATGCATATAAAATAAACATGGTTAATATTCCAAGGATTAGAAGTAAGTAATTAAGTAATTATTTATATTATTAATCTGCGGCGTACGCTATTGGTGCATTAACTACCTATACTAATATATATATATATTATTACTTAATTGTATTTTTTTGTTATGCACTGTTTGTAGATCATAAAATAAATAAAAAAAAAAGGATTGTTATAGATTACTTGCATTGACATCATGCAATGCAAAACTCACGTTCAAAAATTTGAGCAGGGGTTTATATTATGTTTCTATATGGACAGCGATCCTTACAATTGAAAAACAATTCACTAACGTTCTGATATATTACCATATATTTATCTCCTAGTGGACACAAGCATAATCATACTAATATTATAAATGCGAAAGTTTGTGTATTTGTTTGTTACGTCTTCACGCACAAACAGCTATCCCGATTTCGATGAAATTTGGTATGGAGATAGTTTAAGCCCTGGATTAACACGCAAGCTACTTTTATCCCGGAAAAAGTATAGTTCCCGTTGGATAACGGGTACTACGTAGCGGGAAAACCATAATCCACGCGGGTCAAACCGCGGGCCGCTACTATAGTACTATCTATAAGCCAATTCATAAAGAAACAGTGCAGAATATTGTGCATTTACCATCGTCAGAAGCCACATTCCTCGATCGCCTCTATGAGCTCTCAGTGCAACAAGTCCTAAGCCAACAAGGTCGTTCGTCCACCTACGCTCTAGTTAGGAGAAAGGCTCTATTGTAACCTCTCACGCACTGTCATATATTCTGTGTCACCGCCATTAAAGGTATTATTAGCATTAGGTACAATTCGCATTGTAAGCTTAACTCTATAAGGTCCAACGTAATTTCGGTAATCGAGATCGTTCGGTTAAGTAATATGGAGAAGACAGCTGAGCAGCTGCGCAGGCGACGGTTTCCGGTCTCATACAGGATGTTTAGTAATTCCAGAACTAAAAGTTTAAATTATGAATAACTAGCGGTTCTACACATTGAATATGGAAATACATTACTTTACATTTATCACACTTAGACCCCTATATTTTTCTAGTAATCATTATAGGCTATGCTAATCAGGAATAGCATTCCAATGGTAAAAGTGTTTTCAAAATCGGTCCAGTAGTTCATGAGTTTATTCGTTAGAAACATACAGAAATACAAATTTTTCCTCATTATAGTACTAGTGTATAGATATATGTGAGTGTAAAGTGTAGATTATGATTATAATACTGATAATACAATAAAAATATGTTTTTAGTAGTAGTTTAACAAAGCTAAGCCAAAATCTCTTACGTGTACTTTATTATAGTAGTAGACATTTTATTCTAGTTATTTCAATAAATGTACTGGAATGTTTATAGCACAGTGTTCATACATGAACTATTTCTATATAATTTGCATATTTTACAGAATCGCATTATTCAACTAATCAAATTTCATATCAAATCAAATCAAAGTATATTTGTTGTCTCACAACTACAGTATTGCCACATAAATAAATACACAAAAACACAGAAAAAATCAAAAGGAAGCAATACAATAATTGAGGACAAAAGGCGCACACTCAGCATTTGCCGCGCTCACATATAAAGTGTGCGCGGGCGCTGGTTGTCAGTGTACTCCGCAGCTCGGGCTGATGGTCGCCGAGATAGTACGTATGAGCGGGTAATATCAAAATTATTTTACACATAAATGAAACGAATATATATAGGGGCGGTGCGTGAGTGTGGGGAGGGGTGCATGAGTGTAAGTGTGTGAGTGTGTTAGAGGAGAAAAAGAAAGTGTTTGTGTTTGTCTGTGTGTAGTAAGTAAGTAAGAAGCAGATATATCAGTCATGCAGGGAAAAAGGGGGTGTTGATGACTTTGTTCTATAATTTTTTATTTGTTTTAATAATTTTAAGGGCTGTTTCAAAATTGTGTTTTTGTAAATTCCGAAAGTAAAGTATATAAATAAATAAGTAAATATTTCAATTATGTTATAATACGTATTTTAAATCTAAGGAGATTTTTTTAATGAAGCAACTTATCATTATGACATCGTCATCGTTATGAGTGCTACCAGCTGCAAAAGACAATAATAATGGGGAAAATTACTGGCAAGAGGCGTGGGAAGGAGAAAATTGTCGTGGCTACGGAACACAAGGGAGTGGACAGGGATCAAAAGTGTCGAAGAACTGTTTAAGTTTGCCCTGAACAAGAAAAAGTTTATAAAAATCTGTAGTCATCTTTTTAAACTTTTCCTTTGCTTTTTAAACCTCAGTGATGGAGAGGCACCTGAAGAAGAAGATCATATGACATAAAGACTGAGGCCGCCGCTAAATAAAATTCATCATAAAAAATCTAGGAAGAGTGTTATATTAATTTGTAAATCCAACAATACTTGTGCAAATTGCTACATCAAAAGCCAAGAAAACAAATGTACTACATAAGTAGTGGAAGTAGGTTTTTACTATAGTTAGTTTTCAGCATGTAATTATTACTATTGGTATTTTCAAAAACATTATTCATCTTTTTTTTATATAAACATATCAGTACTTCAAAGTTCAATTATAGGCTTTCAAGTTCAAGTTGAATAAAAGTCAGCATTTTACTTGTATTACAAAGCGTTAGTATGAGGACTGTATTCAAATTCTATGTCCTTGATACAGTTGCGCGTATGTGTCATATTCAATGACGGATGGCACACGCGGCCTTGGGCACACGAATGTTGCGCGGGCGCATGCAAACGCGACAGTATTATGAAACGCATAACTGATCCTGTTTGATGAATGCAGTTTCAAAGTATTATTTCGGTTATGGAAACAGCTCGAATGCATGCATATTCAGCAAAACGGGATTTACATAGTAAACAAGATAAATAGTTTTCAGAACTATATGTTTCGATTGTTATTATGAAGCCATAAATATAAACATACAACACCTTAGACCGAATCGTCACTTAACATCAGGTGAGACAGTGGTCAAACGTATGCTTATAATCTGTAAAAAAAAAACTTTTGTGCATAAAATAAAAAGGAAAGAATAGACATTATTATCGGGATTTTATTGCCCGACATTTCGGCAAAGTTGCGTGAGCCATGCTTACGAGTAAACGTAATAAAAAAGCAATCAATCTCAGAGGAAAATATTCTCCGAAACATAAAAGCAACATCTCAGGCACCTCGCGGTCGGCTCCCATTAGTCTTCGCAACTTTACGGATATTCCCACAGTAAATTAACCTGACATTTACAACGCTCTAAAACTGTAAATTTAAAATCATTTGTCACCCGGCACCTGCCCACGTAGATAACAGATTTGACAGTATTATTCAAAGCACAATAGATCTAACTAACAGAGACAGAACAAAAGGAAGTGAACCCATAAAACGGTCATAGTCACGCCCACCTTTCTCGCCAACTTTTGGAACTCATAATTGACTAGTCATTATTACGTAAGAGGGTGTACTGCGAAAGGAAAACAAAAGTCTCAGCTGATTTCCATCTCCAACGCAGTATTTTTTAGGGTTTCGAAATTCGTAAACTAAAAAGGAACACTTGGAAAGAAAAAAGAGCCTCGACAGGGACGGACGATGGAGTAATCACTCCATCGTCCGTCCCTGTCGAGGCTCTTTTTTCCTAGGAATGCGGGTAGGTATCAATCTGAAACAAATACCAAATGCTGATGTGTGCAAATCCCTGGAGCTGTGTAAAGAAGCGTACCTCTCTTCAACGCCTGATCTTTCATTAAAGATACGGCGAATTTTGCAGGCTGCGTAATATAACATTAGCAAGGGAATCAAAACATTTTTTTTTTTTAATCACACTTAATCTCCCGCACTAGGATTCCCTGTATCGCGGGAGGCTTGGACACACACATTCACAGCACACAAACATCCAAGACCCAGGACAAACACCTACACTCATCGCACAAAATGTTTGCCCCTGCCGGGATTCGAACCCAGGGTCCCGGAGACACAGTAGTCATGTCACTGACACTAACCACTGCGCCACGGCGACCGTCAAACAACAACATAGATTAAAGGAAGGAGGAAGGAAGGTGTACTTTTCGTTCATCTACATAGAATCAATCCTGAAGTTTGCCATATGTTTTATACTCGTACATATCACAAATAAAGGTAAAAATCCAAAGACCGTAAATTTGAAATTACATCACAATTATAGCAAACTTACAAATTGATAAAATGACCACAACCGAAATATAGGGACAACAGTATTCCAACGGAATCATCAAGTTTGTCCCATGTTTGTACGGAACCCTTTATGCACGAGTCCGACACACAATCGGCTGGTTTTTAAGATTGTTTACGTGCTGTTTTTCGACTTTATCTAAGATCTAGACGATTCGTCGAGGCTCGAATTCGCACCTATCTTTTTCGCTTTTCCCACGGATGTGAATTTGCTTGTTACGTGTACCTCATAACCGAAAAGACTTGTAAACCGCGCGGTTAAGGCTTTACCATTTGCTAAATTGACAATTTTTAGTCTTAACAGCTTATTTTTTTTTTAATGTATAAATACGTATACAACTACTTTTATGAGAATAGTTCAAGCCGGTTAATTCTGAGTTAACAAAATTTGATTGCATTTGTTAAATTATTAGCAAAAAAGTATTTTCGATAGACCATATTTCACACCAGAAGAAAGAAAATTAAAAAGATTAAAAACGTTTTTATTAATTCCTTTTTGAGATCATAGGTCTACTGTAAAGTACATTTTGTAGTATTTGAAATCAACGCGTGTCAGGTTTTGTCCCGCCCCTTCTGCCTGTAAACACCCGCGAGCCTTTGTATTGTCATCGCCACTTCTCAAGCCCTTAAATTAGGAATGGGCGATTGCGCATGGTCGGTTGACTATATAAATGATACAATAGCCGTATCTTAGCTCGATAATCGTCGCATTTTTTGTGCCGCAAGTTTCGTCGGGTTGGCAGATATTACAGCTAAATTGGAAAAATCGTTTTACAATTGAGACATATGTGTGTTGAAGTAAGACTGTAATTTGCAGCAGTCGTGTAGACCCATTTTAGCAAATAGCAGCTGTTCTTAATCCAGTTCAAAGTCACTGTCATTTTAAAGTAATAATTACTTATGTTAAGGCACATATGAAACTATTGTAAACTTTAAAATGTTACAAACACATTACTCGCATAAATTAATATTCGCTGAGGAGTGTTACTGCATACTGTGTTTACTGCATACGCTCGTTCAGTAAATCTGCTGTAAATAATATAATGTAATATAAATTATTAACAATATTTTATGTAAGAACATTAAAAATATTATTTATAATATTATCCGGCTTTACTCACGTTTACTCACGTCCGATGCCCGTCATCAGGTGATTTTACGCTGCCAGATCGAAGCAACCAGTTTTGCACGTTGAAAATTATTGAACCATAACAGCTATGCTTCTATGGCTATGCCATAGTAAACTAATATTTATGTATGTGTGAGCGGGTCATTCAGAAGTTTTATCACCTTAGAGTTGCATTGTGAGTACTGATGTTGAGCGAGGGCATTATAGCATTCCGAGGAGGCGTGCTCCAGTGGAGGCGTGTTGTTGGCCACATCGTTGGACATTGCCAACGCATTCAACACGCTCCCATGGAGCACGATACACGCGGGCCTGGGGCACCACAATGTGCCCAGGTACCTGCGGAGGCTCGTCGAGGACTACCTCTCCGATAGAGAGGTAGTCTACTCGACGACCCAAGGGGTGGGACGTAGCCCCATGACGCGCGGTGTTCCACAGGGGTCTGTCCTCGGACCACTCTTGTGGAACATTGGGTACGATTGGGTCCTCCGCTGCGGTAACCTTCGTGGAGTCGACGTAGTCTGCTATGCTGACGACACACTGGTGACCGCGCGGGGGCAGAGCTACAGGGAGGCAGTGATCCTGGCAACAGCCGCTGTCGCGACGGCCGTGTCCAGGATCCGGATGCTGGGCCTGGAGGTCGCGCTCCATAAGTCGGAGGCCATGTGTTTTCATGGACCCCGACGAGCGCCACCTGCAGGCTCCACCATAGTGGTGGGAGGTACCCCCATTCCTGTCCGGACAACGCTCAAATACTTGGGTGTTGTCCTTGACGGGAGATGGAAGTTCGGGGCGCACATGCGACGGCTGTCCCCGAAGATTGTGGCGACGGCCGGAGCGCTGAGCCGCCTCCTCCCGAACATCGGTGGAGGAGAGGGGAGCTGCCGGCGGCTCTATACCGCGGTGGTAGGCTCCATGGCGCTCTATGGTGCCCCGATATGGGCGGGACAGCTCGATCGGCAGACAACCGCCCTGCTGATCGGAGCACAACGTGTGATGGCGAAGAGAGTGTGCAGGGGGTACCGCACACTTTCTCATGAGGTGGCATGCGCCCTCGCCGGGACGCTTCCGTGGGACCTTGAGGCTGAAGTCCTTGCCTCGGTCTACTGGCGTAGAGCCGAAGCGCGGGAGCGGGACGAGCGACTGGCGCCGAGGGAGGTGATGCTCTGGCGAGAGGAAGCCAGAGCATCCGCCATCACACAGTGGGAGGGAAGGCTCCTCGCAGAACCCACGCAGAGGGGGGATAGCGCTCGACGACTCCTCGAGGCTATCCGTCCCATACTCGGAGAGTGGGTTAACCGGAAGCATGGGAGGCTATCCTATAGGCTGTCGCAGGTCCTCTCGGGACATGGTTGCTTTGGGAGGTACCTGCACCGTTGTGCCAGGAGGGAAGTCTCCCCGGTCTGCCACCAGTGTGGGCACGCGGAAGACTCCGCCCAGCACGCACTGGAGGCTTGTCCGGGAGGAGCCGAGCCGCGCCGAGCTTTGGTCGCGGCTCTGGGAGGCACTGACCTCTCCTTGCCGGTCGTCTTAGCCAAGATGGTCGGTGATGAGAGGTCGTGGGAGGCGGTCGCCTCCTTCTGTGAAACGGTGATGTCACAGAGGGAGGCCGCGGAGCGGGAGAGAGAAAGGGATCCTCTTTCTCACCCGCTCCGGCGAGCGCGGACACGGAGGCGGGCTGATCGGACCCGCACTCCGTCTCCGCTGAGGGCCGGGGGTGCTAGATGCGGGGGCGTCTGGCACCCCCCAAGTATGAGCCCTCCGAGGTGGCGATGCCCTTGATGTGTTCCCGAGGGCATCGTGCACGAGGGGTGAGGGAGGAATCCCTCCCCGAGGTGGGCCCGTCGCAAGGCGGGCAGCGGCGTCGACGGGGGCTGCGGAAGGTGCGAAAGCGTGCCCGCGCCCCCCGTCACTTGCCGACGACGGAGGAACACCCCGGGGTTTTAGTGGGTACACTCGCCATATGGCGGGGACTCCCACATAACCACCGTGCCTCCCCCGGCCGGTGGTATCCATAAAGAATTTCCCCGGGTCAAAAAAAAAAAAAAAAAAAAAAAAAAAGGGCATTATAGCAAACAGGCGATGTAAGCATAATTTCAAGCGTAGTTTTTGTGTAGTGTTGTAACAGAAACTCACATCGAATCCGACATTTGACACAACATTGATAATAGTAGTGATGGGAAACGCGCTCATTAGGTACGTTGCGCGCCGTATGATTTCCGAACGAGAGCTCGACTCCATAAAAATGTCATTGTTATCATTCGGAACATCACTCATTTTAACTCGATTGAGAAACAGCGCTCGTGGCTCATCAATTTATATAAATGCCTCATTACACGGCGTACACAAATACTTACGTAAGCATAATGGGTCCGGTTCGACGCACGGTTTCCCGAGTGCATGGTGTAATTTTTTAATTTCAATGCATTGCTGGTGCACCACGAATATTATTATAACGAATTACTTAATAATGTATAGATGATACCGTCCAAAAAATGTTTGTTGAGCAATAGTGGGATGTGAAAGTTGCTCGGTTCGAACCTAATACGTCAAATTGGGACCAAATTTCAATGAAACTAACATTTTATTCATAAATTTGGATTGTTACGATTCGATTATTCGCGATTCTAAAATTTCGGATTAAATCACTAATTTGCAGGCAAAACTTTGCATCTCGGATAAATTGGTTGGTGCAAGTGGGTCTTCTAGAACTAGATTTATTTACTGCGTTGTTTATTGTTTTATTGCGATCCAATGTTGTATCTACGAATACAATAATATTAATAATATTTATTTATTTTTTATTTACTGCCTGAGTCTGTGTTTCCCGATATGTACAACCCCGGAGTCTTCAAGACGCGAGTGAATAGGTTCCTTCTAAGTTTGCGTGCTCCACCTTAGACCGCGTCGTCGCTTAACATCAGGTGAGACAGTGGTCAAACGCAAGCTTATAATATTAAAAAAAATTAAAAAAAAAAGATTTGCACATTTATCCCATCGCTTTAACGTCACATTTCGGTTATTACGAGGACATTGAACAAGCTAAATCACAACTGTGTATTAATGTGGGTATAGTTGCTGAATACGTAGTACTTGATGTCAGAGTTCATTGAAACACCTAAACAACATAAATGCGAATTAGAGTTTCATTCGATTCGAATCCCGGTTTGACGAATAAACAACACAATCGTACGCCATTTACGTACATTTTATGCAACTTTCATAGTTCGTCAGAAATCAGAAATCAGAAATCAGAGTTTTTCAAGAGGATCGCTCCGGAGCGATCGGATCGGAGCGGTCCGCTCCGGCTTCGCACGGGTAAAAAAATTGTAAATTAAAAATTGTAAGGATCCCTAATTATTTCGAAAATGTAATATAGGTTATGTTACCCACTGAGGTACTATATGCAAAAATTGACGTTTTTCAGCATTAACGGATAATAAATAAACAGAAACATAATTTAATTTAAACTAGACAAATTCTAAGAGAGCTTGCAATAATTAGATTAACTCTCCCTAAATAGTTGTCAAGGGAAATTGATACCTGCGTAATTACGTTACGACGGTTTTTGTAATGACCGATAACAAGAAACAAATGGCGTATGTAATTTGTTCAAATGTGTATGTGTAAGCGTAGGCAATGCGTAGCGAAACTTGACGTAGCACGTAGCACTCCGTAGCATACGAATTACACTAATAAACCTTTTAATTTATCACCGTTACACATAATTCTTTAGTAGACATATACATTTCTCTATCGCTCGACGGTTTCAAATCTCCCAATGGTATATATCAGCTCGATTGACAGTCGTCGTGGCTCAGTCATCAGCGACGCTGACTTTGGAACCGCAACCCCGGGTTTGAATCCCGGCTGAGGCAAACATTTCTGTTATGAGCATACATGTTTGTTCTCAGGTCTTGAGTGTTTGTGTGTGTCCGGGCCTCCCGCGACACACACAAACTGGGGTAACTAGGGTATCCTAGTGCAGGGGTGAGAGTGTGAATGCGTTATTAACAGAGAAATAAGTTCCTATTTCCATATATTAGACATTCCGTTTATATCTTTATTTATATAGATAATAATGCACGCCGCAAGCAAATATATTTTTTTATTGAGAATGGGCAAGCGTTTGATCACTATCACACGTGATGTTAAGCGATGACGTGATCGATGATGTAGCACAATATAACGTGCTACATCATAGATGTAGCACAATAGCAAGCTCATAAAGTTCCGGTTCACTCGACAGGAATACTAATCGCCAATTTATACATTGATTTTGACGTTATAATCACGTCAGTTTACGTTACCTATTTATTTTTTCTGTAAGTTTACGAACAAAATTAGCGGTAACTGATTTTCTATGCGTCCTGCGATAGTCAATACATTTTGTACTATAGGATTCCAATAATAACGCAACAAGTAAATGTGTGTCTATGTCATGTCTATTCCAGCGGCCTAAACTTGCAATACTAAGGCTGGCCACTACCGTATTCGCCAACCCACACTAGGCCCACATTAATCATGGACCACTTATCTGCGAGGAACAACGTGACATGAAGTCTGAAATGTTCTCTTTGTTTACGAGTTACATAATTATAAGCAATATACGAATCAGATTTTCCAGCATTTTAATAAATGTAATAATCAACGTTATCACAATCAAAGGTCTTCCGATATCAGTTGATAATGACGCGAATGTACACGCGGCCACATCTATACCTACCGCTGGTGTTACACAAAGACCGGTCGAATACAATATTTTACATCACAACAGCTAAATGAAATATGATAATATATATAATAATAAATGCTTATGACAAGAAAATAAACTTTACAAATACCCAGCGGTTTTGGCAGAAAGTCTGCCATCTCTATTTTTAATAACACACATAAAATCAGGATGCTAGTGTTGCCAGATCATTTACTACAGGGGCGAAGCGGGATAAGATTTTTTTTTCAATTATTTAAGAAATGGAACCGACTTCTACACTCAAAAGTATGAAATAACTTGTTGAAGTCCATTGGAGTGTAACTAAAAACCGCTTGACCGATTTTGATTAAATTTAAATGGGCACATACGGGAAGTACTAGCTTTCAAATAAAAAGAAGAACGATAAAAATCGGTTAACCCAGTCGAAAGTTCTGAGGTAACAAACAAAAAAAAGCATACGGGTCGAATTGAGAACCTTCTCCTTTTTTAAAGTCGGTTAAAAATTAATTAAATTGTAATTATTTTTTTTATATTGTCGTGTTAATAAATCAATCGGAATTTGATCGCGTGAAAAGAATTCAGTAATTTAAATAAATCAGTAAATGTTTTTGGTTTTTGATCAAGTCTTTTTTACGAAATAGGTGGCAAACAAGCAGACTGACCGCCTGATGGTAAGCGATCACCGTCGCCTAAGGATATCTGTAACACTAGACGTTACGTTACGATGCCAAACCTTTTTAAGACTGTAAACTCTTTTTAACTTTTTTTTTTTTTTTTTTTACATATTATAAGTTTGCGTTTGACAACTGTCTAATTTCCTTTTGAAGAATCCCACATTGTAGCTACTCGGGAATACGGAGAGAGGAAGCTCGTTCCACATTTTGCATGTGGCAAAAACGATCGGTTAAATCGCACAATATGTGACTTCCAAGTGTCAACTAATGTGGATGAGTTTTAAAGCGATTTCGGCTAGTAGATACTGTGTGTGACTCCCATGTGTTTATTATATGTGGACGAGTTTTTGAATTATTTCGGCTCGCACGGTGGTAAAACCTTGGTGCTGGAATCATGTCATCAATGTGTTCAAATCACGAAAGTCTTAAAATTTAAAGTAGACTTGTATTATTGTCAATTTTTTTTAATGATTGCCCATAATTATGTTTATTTCCCGGAGGGGTGAACCGTGATCACGGACTTCAACTTAGTACAATTTTGGCATAACACATGTTTCATGCCTCATTCGCCCATCAGATTATTCATACGTCTGTTATGAGCAATTACTCAAAACCTAGTCTATTTGTCGAATGTCTCAAATCTGACCAGATAACGATTACGTAGTCTACAACGAACGTAGTCTGGTCAGACTACGTTCGTTGTAGACTTCCCCTTCCACCTGCTTCATTCAAGCTGTAGTGATGGAGTTACCTACTATACAAAAATAAAAGGTACGCTAAAAACAACCTTAAAATGCGTACAACGCAGAATATTGAACATCTGAAATATCTGCAGGCTGTGACGTCACGAGGCTGGCCTGTGACGTGCCTGCGGGTCCACAGTGTCGACACATTAAACAGTAGGTACACGCAAAAAAAAAATGGACGCCATCCAAGTGGCATTTTTACTTGGTTGGCGATTTCTTGATTAAATTAATCACAACTTGATCAAATTTACCAAATACAATATGATTACAGCAATACAAGTTCATTTGATTAAACGCTCAAACATGTTTCCTGATCATCTTTTACAATGTCATATTGTAATAGAAAACAAGTATTTACATTGTTCAATTAATAAAGTTTTATTTAAACTTGATCAAGTTTATATAAGATTGACATGTAGTGTTAAACACGATTCACATGTTTACATTAACCACTTTTCTAATTGGTTACCATAACTATGTTTTGTGATAACATCCATAAAGATCCCGTAATCGAATAAAAGTAGTTGCTGCAACCAATGTACCCGGTAGACTCGTATTTCACAAGGTTACATAGTTACGGTAACCAAAAACTTGTTTGCGTCAATCACTTATTTTTTTCAGTCACTACCTACCGTACTACGGTAGGTAGTGATCATTAACAATATTCAACCATTAATAAATCTTTGTTAGCCCGCACTAATATACTTATGAGGGTTTCTAGAATACGGTGCTATTTACATATGATACATACATCTCTGGAACCAACAATTTCTAAAGAGACAATAAAATATCAAAGATTTATGAAATTGTAATGAAATTTTACGCATATGTGGAATAATAATAATCCTTCGATATTATATTATCTCGTTATTTATTATTATTATTTATAATTAATTTTGCTTAAAGAGAAACCTCTAAAGATATAGTTATCATACGTTCCGGCATTTTCACTGTTTGGTTGATCTGTACGATCATGATTTGCTTTTTGTATAAAAAACTAACCATTTGTTGCCTTACTTTTATCTTTTGAATAACTACACTATATTCCAAAACTCGTGACAAGATCATTGACTGTCTAATTAACTGTGGCAAAACAGTTGAACGTTGTGCTCTATCGACCGCGTGACCTTGGCCAAGCGAGAACCCCGATCGTGTAGCGTAGTAACTATTACTTACTCTGCGCCCCTCCCCCCCCCCCCCCCCCCTTCGACACCCCATACCATGACGCACCTATATCCATGTTACTGACATACAAGTGGGTATTTTACTTATTCCAAATTTGAAATATATTATTATAACGCACTAGTATTAGACATGACATGTTTATGGTATTTAAACATGTCTGTTTTCATAAGTTTAATTCGTTTAAAGATTTGTTTTTATTACCTTTTAATGCGTTTTGATTGCTATGCCTAAAGTGTCTATCACTTGTTTTTTGAATTTTTCATTACCAATTTGCATCAATTGCTGTCTAGCCTTCTTGTGCTACGCCTACTTCAATATCGATTCATATTAACCCTGGTCGGTGCAGCATAAAACTTGTTATCGATTCCGTTATACATAGTTACGTGGATTTTTTTTTGGTTTGACCACTATCTCACTTGATGGTCAGTGACGATGTGGTCGAAGATGTTATCACGCTAGAATACTCACTGGCTCTCAAGAACTGCTGCCTGAACACATGTGTGTTTAGTGACAGTTTTTCAAACTTGAGGGTGGTAGCTAGCCAGGCGGGTACTCGAAAGTACCCTATAACCATGCAAATTTAAGGAAACAACGTAACTTGGTCGAAACATTGAGGTCTAAATTATATTTAGATGTCTAAATGTGTGCAACTAGACCCGATAGTCTTATCATAAAACGTGAATACGAAAAAATTTGTAAAATTAGTTTGAATTTTATAAACAAAATTTGAAAAATTCTGCGCCGCTCGTTCATACGGATGTTGATGGTGACTATATAAAAGAAATAAGTTCTTAAAATTCTAATTGTCTAAACGTGAGGTGGTACCAGTGCCGTGGTGGTACCGGCCCAGAATAGTACTCCCCCATCTCTTCCCGTGGGTGCCGTAAGAGTCGGCTAAGGGATCACGTACCAGAAGGTGGGCAGCAGCACCTTCTGAGGATAGGAAATCATACTGCGCTCGCCAACCCGCCTGCCAAGCGTGGCGAGAATTGGCAATTCCCCCCTATATATGGGGGAGGCATGTGTCCAGCAGTGGATGTCCGATTGCTGAGAAGGAAACGTGAGGTTCCCTATAACTTGCATTAAGTATTGGGGGATACTATTATACAACTTTAGTATTTATCTGGCTCTTCTCCTATAAATATTTTATTTACGGGGTGTAACAATAGGCACTACATGTCCGTACAGTTAACGCCCACAATTCCACAAGAATGTCATATGAAAGCAGAATTAATAATAATATGAGAAAAGGCTCGTTGCAATTATATATGACAAATTGATTGGCGAAATTTGTATAAAAAGGCACCACGAGAGCCCCAGATATTGGTAGTGATTCGTTTATTCAACAGAACTAAACTGAAATTTTGGAAAACTAAATCTGTTCTTATACGGTTACGATAAAATTTAAATTAGTATGAGACTGATCAATAACATCACCAAAATTAAATGTATTTATCAAATATGCTGGTAGCTTTAACGAAATGAAGTCGCCACTTATTTGGTGCCTACTAAAACTACCCGCAATTGGCCAGCAATGGAATAAAACTCGTCTAATATTAGTGAGAGCGTTGTATGGAGTTATACGAATTTGAATTTTAGCGTACATAGAATAGGAGCTCTTTCAATTTGAAGAATTGTAGTGAATTTTAGCTAGTTTGTGTAATTAACAGAATTAGGGTTATTGGTATACAAAAAATCATCATAATAACTAAAATTTTGATATACAAAATCAAGTGATTTCATTTTAGCTCACCGAGCAAACCCTGAAGATGAGCTCCATTGAGACAATGCAAATCCGGCCAGAGGCTGCGATTGTGTTCTCTGAATGAACGTTTTGTCCGTCAGTTCCTTCTGGTTAGGTAATAACAACTTGTTGCGTTTGTTTCGTTATCTCACATCTGACAGGTTTCTTCGCAGTTGGAATTATTGATGCAGCTCGAACTTCACGGTGGTATGATCACGAAAAGTTGAATCAATATCCATTATTTCATATTTTCCAATTGTTCTGCCATTAATGTGGGTCATGAGAGGTCGAAGAGCGCGTTCAGTGCAGCGCGAGAAATACCTCCTTATACAAGGACCACATGTCATGGCATCTGCTAAAATAAGCGCAGATACAGCAGAGAATATAAACACCACTAGCTGCTACTACTGCTGTGTCGATAAAACAGCTTTACACCGGTTTTTGTCCATGTCCGTGTTAAGGCTTTACTATATGCGAAAAAGACACTTTTGAGTTGTTTCAACTTATTTTGTTGAAAATCCTATACGTCTAATAAGCTTAAAAAAATATCACTTATGAAAATATTTCATATCGGTTCATTCTGATTGACCGAAATTTATTTAATTTGCTAATTTATAAGTGAAAAAATAATTTCGAGCTACCATATTTATCCTTTCTGTACCTAAAGATGGCTCAAAAAATCCTATCAAATTTTTAGACGTTTTAAATTTACTTCTTCTGGTGTAAGACACAGTTCACAGTTTAACGCATAGGTCTAGCGTGATAACATCTTCGACGACACCTTCAGGTCATCTGCCTATCCTACCGGAATACACTATGTGAATCTAATATGTATGTATATCGTCTTTCAAATATTAAAGATATGGACAACTAAACAAAGAGTTTGAGTAAAGTTTGGCCCCAACGGAAAAAGTGGACTATAGTAGCTAAACAGTAAACTTATTGGTGAATAGTTGTAGTTCAAATCGGTGTAAAATGAATTATTCACTAGTAAAGATATGTTATCATATTGGTCCCATGGAAGTTTTATTGAAAAAGTTGATAAAGTTTCTATGGATTAGAGTTAAAGAACGTTTTTGCTGATTTTTTTTTTTTTTCATTACACTCAGACCTACGCACTAGGATTCCCTGTATCGCGGGAGGCATGGACACACACAATCACAGCACACAAACATCCAAGACCCGGGACAAACATCTACACTCATCGCACAAATGTTTGCCCCTGCCGGGATTCGAACCCAGGGTCCCGGTAACACAGAAGTCATGTCGATGACACAAACCACTGCGCCACGGTACCGTCTACCGTTTTGAAACTACATAATTATTATTTTGCAATGTTAAGCTTTATCCTCCACCCTATCGCAGTTTTCTATCTAACCCTTCACAACAGCGTTATCATTACTGTTTCAGATACCAATTATGATCATCCACATAACTTCATTGCCATATTAAAAAAACAAGTTTTATTTTTAGAATAACGAAAGTAGCCAGAAAACAGATGGATGATAGTAGTAAGCTCCATCAATCGCCGTCACGCCGCGAAACCCGTGGAATCAGGGCTATTGTTTCACCATAAGTAGCAATCTAGCTAACCCGCTTTAATCTTCATTGTTCTTACATCCAGAAAAAGGTTTCTACATATTTACACCAACATAAATGTACACGTACGTAGTTTAACAACTATATTAGAGACTGTTTTCTGATATCCTTATCCGATGTTTATTTTTAAAATTTCCCTGAAAATAAAGAGAAATACGTAAGCGAGAACAAAGAAATTTCTATGGGACCAATTTTAAAGTGAACAGTGTACAATGTACATATCCATTTGAATATAAAGAAAAATAATATTCTTTCATAATTGGCGAAACTTTTTTTTTTTTTTTTTTTAATTGGGAATAGGCAGGCGTTTGACCACTATCTCACCTGATGTTAAGTGATGATGCGATCTACGATGGAGCACGCCTGCCTAGAAGATACCTATTCACTCGTGACTTGAAGATACACACCCAGGTCGTATTTTTTCGGAAATACAGAGTAAGGCAATGAATTATTATTATAGTTATTACTCTGTGGTAACACGGCGTCTAATAATTATGTAGACTTGGTCTAGAGAATGGGATTATAGAAGGGGTGGGAGGTGGGGGCAAATGAAACCTCACGTAATTTATGGATGCCCCCCAATATACTTAAAAAATAAAGTCTGTTTATGACAAAAGTAACGAAGTTTACGACTAAACAGGATCAGGTAGGTAGTTGTTTTGACCGTCGCAAACGAAACAAATAACAATCTGAATGTCGACTAAATTTAGAATCGATCGAGGCGATTGTGTATCACTGTATTATCGACTAAATTTGCAAAGAACAGATAAAGCATAGCATTTCACGTAGGGAACAAAACCTCTTTAGTAACAGTATTTTTTTAGAAAGATACTACCAACATACAACATTGAAACTGGTAAAACTTATTCAGCATATATGAACAATAATGAACGGATGACTCCAGATGAGGCAGAAAGTGATGAAAATTATCGATATCGATAAAAGCTATGATCCCGCAGTGCTGGGTTTGTGACACATGTGAGGCGCCAGTGTGAGGTCTGCGGTCGGGTCACGAAAATCGTGCGTCCACGATCGGCACACCACTACGTGAATAATGACTTTATTACAATGAACCTCGCCGACTTTCTATGAAGAATATTAATTATTGAGATGTTAGTTGTACCATTTAAAAAAGACCTACGACGTCACGCATTTTAAGATTATGAAGCTACGGACGCACAAAAGTCTTTCTGAAGGAAACATATTTTTTAAACAGTAAAAGAAGGCGGTTACTCAATTCGACCGTATATATTTTTTTTTTATGTGTGTTCGCGGATAACTTCGTCGTTTATGAACCGATTTTGATTTTTCATCTTATATAATTAAACTAAAATGATTTCTTTCGCTAATTTGTTAGTGAAAATATATTTTAGAATGACCGCATTTTTCCTTTATCAAAAATTCTCGCGGTAACGACAACAGCATTTGAACTGTCTTACATCAGAAGTAAGGAAGTTGATAAAGCCTAAAGGCATCTTCTTCATCAGAAGTCTTTATTTTCAGAGCTCGTAAGTCATGTTTAAAATACATTTTTGTAATTATATTGGTATTTTTCAATGTCATCTTTTTTTAAGCTATTGCATAGCTTCTATCGCGGGCCTTGAGCGTGGAGTCCGAATTCAGATATTCCGTAACGAAAATAACCTAACACCCCTCACTCCGACCGGCACAGCGGTGATTCTATTTAGTTTTGCCATCTATCGATGAATAGCAGAACTTTTCATTACTTTTTTGAAATATCACGCTTGTCTGTTTAGTTCAGCAACTCGCCTCTAGGTGGCATTGGTTGTATCGGCGTTACTGTATAAGTTATTAATATATTAATTGCATAAGTTGATAAAAAATGCTACGCAATAGCTTTACCGCGGCAGTCCCCGAGTGCCACACGTCTTTTTTTATTTTATTTTATTTTAAACATTACTCTCCACAGACTCCAGGGTCCGTGCCTTTGTTTTACATTTAACTTAATTGATAGATTGACAATTATACTACATATATCGATAGCGTGTAAATCACAAAACTAACAAGGCTCACAAATATTTTGAAGATTAAATTGCTCACTATCCCTAAATCCGAATGTACAATATTAATACCCGCTATAAAACCTTCATAAAACCTCATTTGCTGTACAAATTGAAAATTTGCCGAGCCATCAAACGGCATACATACAATATGCAACACATAGCACCGCAAAGCTACTTTACGTACCGTTTGCAAAAACTAACTACAGGCAGAATTCGTTGATATGTTTCACACACCACTTCTGCAAAATTGAAACATGCACTTAGTTGTAAGTTTTTTGAAAGCTAGGTATGCCTCTATGTATAGATAACTTATCTTTATTTGTATTTATAATTATATATATTTACTCCACACATCTAGATGTCGTCCATTAGCTTTTGTTTTGTTAACTAATTTGGCTATTTGTGGAAATTTATAATTGGCCTTCATTGAATGTTTACTTATCACGTTTTATCGGCTAGCTGTTGATTTCCCTAAAAATGTTTAAATAAAATAAAATAAAATAGCACCTGGAGGACCATCAACACTCGGCTCAGCAGCGTACATAAGGTCACTGTCGTAATATTTATTTTTGCCGCTAATCCAGCCCGTCGTCGTCGCCGCGTAACTTTGTAAATACTCAGTGAAAAGCAAACATCTAGGTGTCATTCACTCTAGTAAATAAACTACCTGTGGAACCCAACGCTTCTAGGAAAATGGTTGCAGGTAAATGCATTGCACGTATCTCAGTGAAAGAAGGTTCAAATTAACATACTAATTTTGAGAAAAACTTCGAGAAATTTCGATTCTATTGTTGTGCAGTTTTTGTGATCGGAAGCCGCGCAGTGGAGGGCGAAGTCTTTTGTATTGATATTTTAAAGGATTCCTATGTAAATTGGTTTCCATTCGATCGCATCAAAGACACTAAAGGATTTTTTTGTTTAGAGACGCTGTGATTTATTAGCAATAAAGAGCAAGAAATAAATCGATTGGAAGATACGTGGAACAGCGGAAAAACTTGATATTCATTTTATTGTTATTACATTTGAGACAATTTGCCTACTTTACAAAAATTTAGGGTCAACATGCTGTTTAACGGCTATTCTCGTCAAAATGATAGACCGGTTATAAACGGAAATATGTAGTCCAACACATCGACTACCGATATAAACAGTTACTTTGATCGTAAAAGACCCATGTGTCTGTCAAGTGGGATATTCCTAGACCCACTTCTAATTATTTATCACGATTGACATGACATCTACAGGGGCTTGTTGACACATCAACACATTATAGGCATTATTGAGAGACATATTAATTCAAAGATTTAAAGTAGGTAGTTCATGGAACCATAAGAATACGAATAAGAACTATGGTTCTCCGGGTATCATTTTGCTTCCGGTCGCAGAAGAATTTACGATTGGATTAAATACTTTTGTGTTTTAAAGATTATGATTTATATATATATGTATATATATAAATATGTGGAAATCAATGGGGGAGGCCTATGTCCAGCAATGGACGTCCTATGGCTGAGATGATGATGATGATATGTATATATATATATGTATATATAATTAAGAATGTCGATTTAAAATGATATAATTATTATTTTTTAAATTGTTGTTAAATGTACAACGAATCTCACTCTTGCTGATTGTGGAATAATATAATGTAGGGGAGGTGTTGGTAAACCGTGATCTGCGTTACATATTTTTTGGCGATTCGCCGGCCGCTGCCGCGGCACGCTCGCTTCGCTCCCTCGGCACACACGTGGTGTTGTCACAGTTAATACCTAACCTAGTGAGCTGCGTTATGACCTATTTAAATGAAACTTTAAATAATCTATATTCCCCTTGAAGTACACCCCAACCGGTATATCTCACAGATGCGTAGTATTTGTTAATTAGATTTAGTTGAACTGCCTTTTTATATTCTCAGAAACAATCATTACCTATCGGAGCAATTAACGCCCTCATTTAAATGTTTATGAAAACGCCGTATTAACATGTTTAGAGTAATGTATAAATGCGCACGAGAATATTTCTTAGAATTTGTAATAAGCAAAAACTTTTGAAATGAAATCGACTTCATTTTATAATTAGAACAATCAAAAAAGTTACAATTACCACCTACTTGTATTCAAATGCCATAGACAAAATATATATAAAGAGATGCCCAACGAAAAAGTTCTCATCTTAACAATGCCAAATTTCTCCACGCACCCTCGTACCATAGACCTTCCGGGCCCGAGATCCATTTCCCACCAGCAAGGCGCTGCACTGCGCTGAGGGGAAACCAGTGATGCTGCGACAGAACAATGGGGAACACAGCATTGAATATCGCACGGTAAAAACACGCAAATGCAAGACATTACACTATCAGAAGTGCGCAACATTTGGAATTAAGTAAATTATTTTATTCAGTTCCCATAAATCCTAATATTATAAATGCAATATTTCGCGGATGTGTCTGTTATTAAGATTGTTATATATTCATATAATTTATTGGTATTCATTCCATACACGTATAACTCAATTATAACAGTTGGCGCGTAGTACAACTAATATTTTATTTAAAAAAAATTAAAGACGGTAATAGTTATTAACAGTACATACATAGGTACTACGGGTTAGAAAAACATTGGTACCCAAACTAGGATCTAGGTACTTGCATGATGAGTCATGGCATACTAATGCCCGCTAAACAAAGAAAACTTAGAATAATATTATATGGAATTTTTTAAAGTTAATTTTTTGATGTTGGTATCTCAGCTCAAATACTGTTTACATCATACAAAATCACAGGGTTATGAGCTACTGAACTGCGGTTCAAATTCAAAATAGACGACTCTTGGCTGACGTGGCTTGTGATTTATGGTGTGCGAAGTAGTCAATTCAATCTGTTTAATTATGTATATTTATTCATAGAAGATATAATTATGGAATCATCTAATCTTTAAACAGGAAATGTCCAGATCGAATATCTACGGAAAAAATATTGCATTCCTTTTCCTATGTAGCAATCAAAAGATTTCCCGGAAAGCTACATAAATGTGAAAAGAATCACCATAAAAATTAATAATTTACCTCGTTTTGCAATGTACTTAATTGCCCTTGTAGTTCAGCATATACAATAATAGAAAAAATATAGTATTTCTATGAAAACTTTTGTTTGCAGCAGCGGTAAGGTTAGACGGGTAAATGTAGCTAAGGGTCGAAATACGGTAGAGAAATCAAAACATTTTTAAACATGAAAAGCAACGGTACACACAATTCAAAGTCTATTTGATATGATCAAATTGCTGAGTGAAGTTTCCGCTACAAAATACACAGCAATTTTGTAACAGGAGCAAGCAAACATTAATCGAGATTGTAGCAGATTCACGTGATACCAATGGAATAGTGGTTTTATCGACGGACCTCGAGCCACCGCAAACAAGCGTCATTATTTAGCTATACAAGCAGAGCTCTTTATTAACTCTATTTTAGTATACAACGTGCCATACCCCTTATAAATATAGTAGAAATAAAAGTTGCTCAAAGTTTTTGAGCGCTAATTGAGCGTGTGAATCGCAGAACTAACGAGTTTCCATTCCGAGAACCTTTTTCAATAACATTTTTTTTAAAAAAACAACATTAAATCACTATAAAAATAAAACAAGGTAAAACTAGTAATCATATTTTACGTCACACGAGATACACAAATATGAAGTCAAGTCGCATGTGACCTGAGCACAACCAAATCGAGTTTTGATCGAGAACCAGTATCGAAATCTAGGCGTCGTGAACCATTAATCTCAGTATAAACTAGTATTTATCTATTATTTCATTACCTATATTATTTATGTACAATATTTGTGTTATTCAATTATTTATACGATTTATGAATGTTTAAAATAATTCGTGCCACTGTTATTGGATTCAAGAAGTTGTGCAAGGAGAAAATAATCTGACTGTACTACATAACATGCTATGCTGTAAGTAGATTAAAATGTTAAGCACCTCTGCAATGCTAAGTATATGTATCAAAGTTAAGTCAATGAAAAACAGGTATGTAAGTAGTTTACGCGATAAGCATGACCGTTTGAATTCGACCGTAACGGATAGAATGAATGAAAGAACACTCGCAGTAGTCTTTTTGGAATTCTCTCACAGATCTTTAGATAAATATCTCTGTACAGATAAAATAAATTCGTTATCTTTGTTACAGACAAGTAGTTTCCAGCTTATATCGAATAACGATTGAATAATAACTGATTTATAAAATAACTAGCTGCGCCCTGCGGCTTGACCCGTGTGGTAATGATTGATGATGATGAAAAGTAGCCTATGTGTAAATCCAGGGTATAAGCTATCTAATATACAAATTTCACCAAAATCCATCTAGCAGTTTAAGCGTTAAAGAGTAACAAATATTCATTCATACAAACTTTCGCATTTATAATATTAAGTAAGAATAGGATATTGACCTTATCCTAGACCTATCGACGATCACTTCAATACACAGAATATCTTAAATATTTCGTGACAAAATAATAGCGAAATTATAATTCTAACACAGATGACGGAAAATTTCACTAAAGAAAATTAACAAGAATATACAATCAGAAAAAAGCATGACAATACAGGTACATACATACGAGTACATAATGAGAGTACGAGTACATAGAGAGAGTACATAAAGAGTACAACAACACATAAGTATTCGAGTAACCCTAAGATCTGTATTTCTTGCTTATATGGACTGGAGCGCAAATAGCCGAAGTATAAAAACGTTTAGGATAAAATCGAGAATCGTCGTAAAAAACTGATAGGGGTCGTTAATAGAACACGGGTTTACCTGATGAGGTTAACCGTCTCAAAATCGTGTTCCAAAACTCAATATATAGCCATTTCTAAACAAGAGATGTTACTCTGGCGAAACTGTTTTTACGACATGGCCACGATATTTGATTGAAAAATAAACAAATGTCTTGAACTCTTTTTCTAAATGGCATATTGATTGTTTTAAATGAAAACCTAATTTTAACGTAACTTCATTTAAAGCTCAGCTAAATCTATTATCATGCTGTTGTACGAAAAAGCTGTCATAGACAGCCACCATTTTGAGCAGCGATCGTCCCAACACACCTTGACCTGTGACACATTAGGCCGTCCTATGCGGAGGGAAGGGTCCCCCTTTGTGGCTTGTTGTGGCCCTACATGTCTGAGGACGCTCAAGACATGTTTCAGTGAGTTTATACCGCAAATATCTCCCTGGCCCTTGGAAGGGTCGATGGCGAATCGAGATTTCCCGTCACAAAAAAGGCAGAGCGTAGAAGCAAAAAAGCGTGCAAGGGTCGTATAGCACTGTGGATAGGAGTAGTCTCACCCCACCCCAATGAGAAAGAAGCGTGATTGTATGTAAGAATATGCACAAACCAATTCCGAAGAGTTACATCAGCACCGGAACTGACATTGACAAATCGTTACATTGAATGAGTTAACACTTTGTCAATACTCGGTTTCTTATTTAGGCGACAAACCAACCTTGACTTCACAGTTCGCCGTGTTTATTTACTTACAAAAATACATTTTTTACGGCTGACGAACATTCGGGGAGACCGTGAGATGTCCACCTACGACTCATTTTAATGCAATGACAGCTCGTATTAATATTATTGTAATTTTTTATATTTCCCTGACGTTTTGTTCAAGGACTATCGACACAATCAGATACACAGACAGATTTTTTGGCAGTGGTCAAAGTGTTGTGTTATAGTTATGGGGAGGCAGTTGTCTTCTGCCTCCCCATAACTACTATACTATAGGTGGTACTACTATAACATACTGTTTGAAAACTTAAGAAAAAAAAAAGAAAGTTACTTCGCTGCTACATAATTATTATAATTAAGTACGTAAAATTATAGGTGCCCGTTAATGACGGATTCACATAATCTGATACAAACCTAGTTAAGTTAATTTTCAATGAATGTTTAATGGGTAATTTGTGTGTCTATGATAATAAATAAATCATATTTTATAGGAATTTAATGCATACAAAATAATTATAAAAAAATATATGAGTCAATTGTGCTCTTCACGAATATTTAATATAATTTTTAGCACATTTATTTTGTTGCAAATGTGGCCTCAATTGTCTGCATGTCTAATGTACTAGAATACCGTGCCTGCCTGCAATTTAATTGATCTAAACAGTTCAGGGTGTCTGACACCGTTCCGCTGGAAATAGGTCGCCAATAAACATCGTAACACAATGAATATGCATGCAAAATTGGCAGAAATCGCAAGACAATAATAAAACTAGTTGGGAAGTGTCAGCGAAACGATGATTGGTGGTCCAAGCTAGCCTAGATACTAGGAAATTGATATACGATAGCGAACAATAACTGGAAACTGACCATCTGATTCTAAAACAATAGGCCACTTGAAGATTCTGCGATTCATCATGAACTTGAAACTCGGGTATCCAAATCTATGACAAGAATTTTAAGTTAGCGCAAAAAGTGAATTATCCCTGAGTGAATCTTCCTTTTAACCGCTTGTATATCAACAAACATGGCGTCATATATAGGACTAAAATGGGTGAATATATATACGTTACACAAGTTTACGATGATAACGAAGGAAAACTTTCTTTATAGATAAAGTTGTGCGTAAACATCTCATGACGAAGTTGGTAAACAGACTCACGTGTATTAGGTAATAGTTGGAGGCAGGTTCCAAGGTCCGAAGTTTCAGATGACGGTGGATTTAGTTATTCCAATCAGGTAAGAAGTACTTACCTATGTAGTGTATAATTTTACTGTATCTCAGTATTGTACTAAATTGTCACATAAATGGCAATCATGTTTTTTTTTTTTTTAAATCTAAAATTATCTAATTATCTAATTTATTGTTCGACTTCTTTAGGTAATAGTGTTCGTATAATCTTTGGAAGAGTTCTAACTACCAAGAATTGCTTACGATCGTGGTCCTAGTCTGGATTCCATACGCTACGTCTTGGTTAGGTTAATGGGTAGGCAGGTAACATTTTAATAAAAGTTTATATTTTCGGTAATTCTATGACGATGCAATGTAAAGATAGTAGAATCAAAGAAAAAAATGTTTGATCCAGTAATGTTAGGCGTTTCTGATTAGATTTCGTAAGGCTTCCGGCGCCGCAAGTGCCGAACAAGAATTACATCGCCGAGAAATATACCTACTTGAAGGATGGGTTTATTGGTAAATGTGCAATTGTAATTGCTATTTGTATTTTTTGTGCTTTATATGGCTTATGAATACCTGGTACCTCTCGCTACGTTGAGAATACTGCTGACATAGTTATAGCCATAGATATGCCTATGTATAGTCATCATAGTCATACATTTATTGATGATATTCCATTACAACTCAATATTTTAATTATATTAAATGGTACAAAGAAAGCCGTGGTGGTACCGGCCTTGAATAGTACTCCCCCATCTCTTCCCGCGGGTGCCGTAAGAGTCGGCTAAGGGACCACGTACCAGAAGGTGGGCAGCAGCGCCTTCTGAGGATTGGAAATCATACTGCGCTCGCCAACCCGCCTGTCAAGCGTGGCAAGTATTGGCAAATCCCCCCTTTATGGGGGAGGCATATGTCCAACAGTGGACGCACATGGCTGAGAGAAGAAGAAGAAGAAATGGTACAAATATCAATTTTAATCACTATCATTACAGTTCATTGTTTATAAATATGTATAATATTTTGTGTAATGTGTATTTAATAAAATAAAAAGAGAAAAAACCAATACACAAGTTACACATTTGCTTTACAGTCTTACAATGGTAAATTCTTTAATAAAGAGTAAAAAATACTGTTTAATGAGCCAGCTTTAAGTTTTGCTTTAAAAGTGCCTAAACTGGCAGTATTCACAATATAAGCTGGTAACTTATTTATAGACTTCTGGTCCCATGACATGGAGGGCTTTACCCGATTTTGTCAACTTGCGCGCTACGTTGGCTAGCTTATCCGCGTTTCGTGTGTTGTATGAATGCCCTATTCTTGTGTAACATATATGCTAAAGAAACATAGTACTTCTTAGTACCTACTCGAAAGAGTTTAGACGCTGGTTCAAAATCTACTATTATGTATCAAGATCGAGAAGATATGAAATTGAGGCGTGAGATTATTAATATGATAACACAAGGTCATTTACTAATCTGCAAACAGTACCTACCTATCTAATCATTATTTTGAATATCAAGATTAATTTCTAGTAAAAGCTAGGTAAATACTTGCCTATTACGTGCCTACAGCTATCCATCATCTGAAGTGATAAGGACATCCAATGACAGCGTGTAGATTTGATAACATAAAAGAGTAGTTATATCCAGAGCTATGTACATGAACATCACATGGAACTTATCTCAGATCGTCACCAAGCGGTAGATTAACGTGTTATAAAATAAACACAGCAGTGTTATCGGTTACAGACACCATAAGTGGGGACTTCCAATCGGAATCTTAAGAAGCATTGACACTGACCTCCTGGATACAGCAGCGTGCTTGGGTGGACACTGCCATCCTTGTGCAGCAGCACATGTCGGGGTTCGGAGACGAGGAAGCACGCACTGCCGTCAGCGAGGCACTTCTGGAAGCAGCGCGCCGCCTGGTAGAACAGCGCCCAGGCGTGCTCCTCACTAATCGTCGAATTGAAGGCTTGCAGGATGCGTTGCAGCGAGATGCACTCGGCCGCATCCAGCGTGAACTCGCCACCACCCCCCGCACTGACACTATCCTTGCGCATCATCGCGCTAGCCCGATACACCATCCATTGTCACAACACTCGCGAAATTTGTACGGAAATCACATAAAATTTATCACATTTATATAAAAATACTGAACAAAATGTTTTTGTTACGAGGGTCCCCGGAAACGTCACTGTCACTTGTCAAGCGGGTGGGTTGACTTGTTGGTATCGTTCGCGCGTGCGCGGATCGAACGAGCGAAAGTACGACACGAGCGTCCGTAGCGGCGGAGCGGGCTAGACTACCGCGCCGGCCGCCGCGACCAGCCGGCAGCCTCCGAGATCCGAACGGCTTACCCCGGAACTGCTTCCTTCTAGGAATTCCTTAGCCAAACTACCACTTATATTCCCAACCTTTTACAGAAAACTATTTCACTACCGCGATACACGTCAATTTCACTTTCATTGCATTCAAGCCGAGCGATCGCGGTGCCGCGATAAGATTGGTGAAGCAATTTGCGATTCATTTACCTCTACCAAAAACATTGCTTATCGAATCAGTAATGAAACAAAGATAATTCAGTCCAATTTATTTATTAGATTAAGCTATAAATATCAGTAACTAGGTACGTATAATTAATTAAAACTTTACAGTATTCGTATGTGTTGATTGATGTTGATTAAATGTATTACAAGTTCATTTGGTGTCCCACATCGTACATACATAAATAAATAGTTGTATGTCGGTCAGGTAGTCCGCACAAATATCATTGACGACCCAAAAAACTAGAATTAAGCTTCAAACTCACTTTCAACCCACATTCGTGTGAACCACCATAACAAAACGGCATTCTTGTATATTGTCATAAATAATATTAAACTTAATAGAGATGTATATGAGAGGAATGTGAATAACTGCAGACTTTAAATTTACGAATAATTTAAATTATTATAATTCTCTACGCTCTTTTGAGATCTAAAGTACATAAATTATTTAGTCATTCCCTTACATTTAGAACAATATATACACAAATATTCTTCATAAATACAATTGAAATAATATAAGCACGGTTTCTATTTTTTGCATAGAACAATTGTTCATAATGTAAACAAAGATAATAATAAAACAAACCTGCCGCGCCTACCTATTCCTGATAACATTACTATAAAGATACCATCGAAATATGGATTTATTTGCAGATTTCAGTAAAACAAATGACTGAAATTAAACAATTAAAACTGTTTTAAATACTTCTCAGTGATTGTGGTTTTAGTATACTTACTGGAAATAAATAACACACGGTAACACCGTTATCAAATTCCCAGCATGGTGGTAGGGTACTTTCGAATACCCGCCTGGCTAGCTACCACCCTCAAGTTTGAAAAACTTTCACCAAACACATAGTGTGTTCAGACAGCAGTCCTTGAGGGCCAGTGAGTATTCTAGGTCTAGCGTGATAACATCTCCGACCACGTCGTAACTGACCATCAAGTGAGATAGTGGTCAAACGCTTGATCTATACAGTATAAAAAAAATGTCGGTCGAGATATCGACTAAGCGTATGTTTCACGTTGAGCCCGTATTAAATATTATAAAACCCTTTAAAGGATTTGAATCCTTTTCTAAGGCATTTTGTGAAATGAAAGCGACGATTGGATAACCTAATTCGCATTTACATAAAATGCACTAATTTTAGTTCCAACAACGAAATGGACTATATAGCCTCGGTTGGTAAACAGATATATATTTCAAATATCAGTGTAATGATGCGTCCAGTGGTGACAAGGCCACATTACTCATGAGTAACTAGCTGATACAGTATCGGCCGCTATCGGTGACATGTGGTTTTTGCACAATCTCGACACTTCGCATGTTTATTTATACAATATTAGGTATTTGATGGACATCGGTTTTAAGTTTCACGTCGTTTGGACTTCACATAGATTTATGTGAAGTTTTAAACTTGGACACGGCATGAACATTTGTGTGCATGAACACAATGAATAATATCATTGGCATGAACATGTCTGTTTGACCTGTGTCTGGGTGTGTATATGTATTTAAGTATATATATCAGTCATCAGGTTACCATAGTACAGGCTCTGCCTAGTTTGGGACCTGAAGACCTTGTGTGAATGTTAATAAATAAATAATAAAATCACCATTGGCAAACTAAAACGATTGTTATCCCACTAATATTGTAAAAATTTGGATAGATGGATGGATGGATGTTTGTTACTCAATCACGCCAGAACGGCCGAATGGATTTGAATGAAATTTGGTATGTAGATACTTAAGGTTCCGGAATAACACATAGGCTACTTTTAATCATCATCATCAATCATCAACACGCGGGTAAAACCGCGGGACGCAGCTATTTATTGCATAATTAATAAGCCCACAGAATTCTAAAGACCCATCGGGACGATTAACCGATGCAAATGTGACCAAAATACCTTTATCTTGCAGAACGGAATTATTTTTTATTACACTCAGACCCCCGCACTAGGAATCCCTGTATCGCGAGAGGCATGGACACACACAATCACAGCACAAACATCCAACACCCGGGACAAACATCTACACTCATCGCACAAATGTTTGCCCCTGCCGGGATTCGAACCCAGGGTCCCGGAGACACAGTAGTCATGTCACTGACACTACCCACTGCGACCGATTGCTATTCAACGTGGCAATGGTGCCAGCATTTAGGATGCTTCCCCACTAGTTGCCGCTCAATATATTACTTTAGTTTTTATTTTTTGATTTCAGTTTATTATTTATTATCATCATTTCGTCAGGACGTCCGCTGCGGGACATAAGCCTCCCCCATCAATCAAATTAAATTAAATTATCAAATAACTGATGAGGTTATATTTATTGATAACACCTGTTTTACAAGTTGGTAAATTTTTTTAGCACTTTTGTATGCTTCCTGAACCCATGTCTTTGGTGAGTTTTCTCAAATATGAGGATAATAGCTTCCAGGCGGGTACTCGAAAGTACCCTTCTATCATGCTGGGAATTGGATAACGGTGGAACTTTCTGCGGAAGCCCAAGGCGTTGGCGGGATCGAACTAGCGTGCATCAGTTTGACAGCCGACGCTCCCACCGCTGAGCTATCATATCTTTACCTGGCTCAATATTATATACCTACTAGCTGCGTGCCGCGGTTTTACACGCGTGGTGATGAGTGATGATGATGAAAAGTAGGCTATGTGTTATTCCCGGACCTGAAGTATCTAAATACACAATTTCATCCAAATCCAGCCGTTTCAGCGTCAAAAACTGATACATATTTTCGCGTTTATAAGGTTTATAAGGCTTTAAGAATGTAAGTCAGAAGTTTAGCTCAGCAACTCATGTGCAACTTATCAATATAATCATCATCATCTCAGCCATAGGACGTCCACAGCTGGACATATGCCTCCCCCATTGATTTCCACAAGGACCGGTTGGAAGCGGCCCGCATCCATATTATCAATATAATATGTACCTATGTCTAAAATAATAATTAAATTCATCATTTTCAAGATGTGTATAATATATATATTAAAGCCGTATCTTGTAATTAACAATGACTAATCTAGTCAAATTCTGCATTAAAATTACCTGGTCAGCAGAGCTCTTGGCATAGTGATTGAATTAATTTGAAGAACCCGTCTATTACCGACTGGCCGGTTGGCGCAGTTGGTAGCACTCTGCCCTCTGAGCCGCTGGTCCCGGGTTCGATTCCCGGACAGGTCAAACATTTGTGTGTATGAACATGTCTGTTTGACCTGTGTCTGGGTGTGTATATGTATATAAGTATATATATAAGTATGTATATAAGTATATATATCAGTCATCAGGTTACCATAGTACAGGCTCTGCCTAGTTTGGGACCTGAAGATCTTGTGTGAATGTTGTCCCATATTATTATTATATTAAAACCCAACAAACCCTGTATGAAATAAAGTAAGCTAACATCTAAATAGCGATTAATTGTATTAACAACTGCACGAAATCTTACTTGTTTTTAGCCACATGTCACCATCTCAAATTAATTTTATCAACGAGCAGGGGTCGGCCACCTTTTGAGACGAAAAAGCCAAAAAAGTTACAATTAAAAATGTTTGATTTATTTTTTTAGTATTTGCTTGATTTTTTTAATTAAAGGTCTGATTGCAGAGTCGTAATGAGGGCGGGGTGAGTAAGACACAAGTTGGCTATCTCAGTAGGACCCCTTTCGTTTCAATGTCATAAAAGTAAACGCAATTATTAAAATAATCGCAATGAGGTACCAGGAAAGCATAATTGTAATATACTTGTATTTGTTGCAATACATTATGGAAGAATGTCGAGCATGGCTATTATCAATGAGGTGGGTCGTTTTGCCCTTCGCAAATAAACCTAACAGATACACTTAGACCGCATATTTAAGCGTGAATAACTTAAGGGAACGTACCCGTTCAGAGGGGGAGAGGGGTCTTCAAAATACCACGCTTGGTCACAAGGGCGGGGGGAGGGTTTAGGTTTTCGTCACGTAGTCTATATCGTCTAAAGAAATCTCGTGCTTTTTTGAGCTAAGTATATTCAAATATGGCTCGCAACGTTTTTATCAATACACAATAGGTAACAAAAACGGCGAGGGTTATATTCATAAAAAGAAATATGAAGCAAATAATTTTTTTTTACTTTTTGTCTGTAAAAGTGATTTAAAACCATATTTACGAAAACTAGAGGGGCAGGGGGGGTCTTGGCTAATACTACGGGTGGTCACCGAGGAGCATAAAATATTGTAAAAAAAAAAAAATATTGTAGAAATGTGATTTTGTGTTTATTGATAAATATTATTGCCATGTATTTGCTTTCTGATATTCTCAGTAGTATATAGAGGAATTTAGCGTGTTTAAATATATAAAAAAATGGGCCACGTAGTATGGGTACGTCCCCTAAAGGTATATACATAGGAATGATAAAACACTTGGTGTGACTAATTAAAATAATAAAAGAAATGTTGCTGTATGCAACAAAAATAAAGCTAAGGATTATATTTCAGACTTAGGGCCGTAATATCAGAGTTTAAAACATTGCAATAGCACTAGTGAACAATTGATAAAAAAGATTTAAACAAAAAAATTTACAATAAAAATATTTTTATAATATGCTTTATGTAATCAGATTATGTGAGTGAACAATGGGAAAAATGAATAGATACGATAGAATAGATGAAATACGTTCATTGATATAGTACAATCTGGTTACAATTCAAAGAAAATATTGATAATGAACTGGCAAGCGCTCTCTCAGCGGCCGCGCTTTGGATGTGTATAGATGTGGCATAGGTTTTGTAAATCTGTTATACTTCATTAGCTTGCTTACAAGGAAAATCATTTATTTTTTTAAGTAACCTTAAGTCATTAATCGTCGTTCCTGATTCACGTCAATATCGCAACCTAATCCATGATTAGGTGACAGGAAAACAATGAATTAAAGTATGATTTATATTACAGCCCTCAATGATACAAGTTTAAGATAAAACCTAAATATGTTTTAAGACAAATGTCCATAATATAATTTCATTTCGCCGAACATAAAATACTGTTTGTTTAAAATAATAAAGGCTATTAACATAATTATAATTAATGTAACCCTAAGTTTCGTATCAATAGATCAAAAGTGATTATATTTCTCATTAAATATATTTAAATAATAGTTTACATGGCTTTAACCACGAACAAAGACTTATTATTTGTTCATAAGTATTAACATAATTCAATATCAATATTTAGTTGATAATTTCGCCAAGCACCATTGTCTGTGACACCTTTGACTTCGTGTTGATCTGTATACAAGTGAGTGACAGGACATAATATATTCGTATCGCCATAGCATTAACAATTGAATAGCGCTATGGTACAAACATTTCGAATCCCGGCAGGGGCAAACATTTGTGTGATGATGTTTGTCCCGGGTCTTGTATGTTTGTGTGCTGTGATTGTGTGTGTCCATGCCTCCCGCGATACAGGGAATCCTAGTGCGGGGGTATGAGTGTGAAATAAAAAATAAAAAAAACATAAATAACGCAATAATTTGAGATTTGCACGATAACTAGTAATCGAAAATAAACAGCTTAAAACGGTTTTGATAGAGTAAAATGTATTTACTTTTTGTATATTATAATATATTATTTTTTTATATCATCATATTATTATTTATTAATATAGTATATTGCTTGAAGTTTCGATGTGACCTAATTAATGTTACGTGCATTGCTTAGGTAGTATTATTAATTAAATACTTTTGTTACTAAGAAACTTTATCGTTTAAGTACCTTGGTTATGTGCTTTATAAGTAAATAAATAAATAAATAAATTTACTCCGAAACGTCGGGAAGAAACATTAAAACGCATATGCAAAAAATATGCGATTAAATCCGCATAGTTGTTTAATTTTACTAATGGTTTAATTTTTGAATTTATAATTTCGGTTACCTGTAGGAGTTGATCCCACTTACAGAATACCGTTCGGTTAAGTTCAATTCCATGTACAACAAAACAAAAATGAATAATGCAACTCTCGCACGTACAAATGATCTATCTATTTTCTCAGCCGTTGAAAAGGTTCAATACTAAATATGATTTAAAAATGAAGATCTTTAAATTTATAAAAACGATTAAATAAAATCCATCAATAAAAGTGGGCTGGCCATATTAGTCGAAGAACTGATAACCGTTAGAGTAGACGTGTTCGAGTGGAGACCGTGAATCGGCAAACCCTGTGTAAGACGCCCACAGTGGAGCGATGATCTTCGAAGGGGGCCTGGTAGCGACTAAATATGAGAAACCGAGGATGGGGTTCGATGGAGTGCTATGGAAGAGACTGTGTCCAGCAGTGGACTGCAACAGGCTGACGATGATGAATAAAAATGTATAGATTTTCAATACTATATTATAGCTCGTTTTGCATTGATACTTAAGATTCTAATTGCAACGAGCTATTTACCGACATCTATAGATCAACACAAAGCCAAAGGCTTCACCTCTACCACTCGCAGACCTAACCTCTCCAAAATAAACATTTGAATCTTCATCCACAACAAATCTTTATTCTAAATCCAACCCTCACTTCTTTTTCAAACTCCAGAGCGGGTCGAGGAAGTTGAGCGGATCCTTCATATCGCCGCTTTTAAGTCCCGGCGACTGTTTCATTTCCTCGAAGGATTCCCGTGAGAACTTCTGTTTCTGGAGAGATGTGGTGGAGCCCTGGGTAGGGGTGACTGGGGGGAGGATTGAGGCTCCAGATGGCAGAGAAACTGCTTCGCCGTTGAACGCTGTTGTGCCTGAGCGTAACAAGGATTTCATGAGATTTTTTTAAAGGTTTTCCTTACATATGAAATAGGCGTTTTGTAAGAAAAAAGCAAAACGGTTTTGTTATCATGTAATTATTTTAATAATCAATCAAAGTATGTACCATTGTTATCTATGCGCTTTTGCTATTGATGATGATGAAATAGACTTAATATGAAAATATTTCACAATATGGTTACCTGAGCAAAGCACTCCTTGCACGTAAAAGAGAGCAGTTCTGTACGCGTCAGCTAAATACTTGGTGTCTTCAAGCACATTACTCCTGTGCTTCATCAGATTGATACAGCCACTATCTAGCATATCTGCAACGAAGAAAAAATTACTGAAAACGAAACTTATGGCATACAATGACCTACAGTCAGACTGGCATCTCTAGTTCTATACTCTGTAAGTAAAGTAAAACAAAATTCCAAGATTGGCCCGTTGGCGCAGTTGGTAGCACTCTGCCTTCTGAGCCGCTGGTCCCGGTTCCGATTCCCAGACAGGTCAACAATTTCTGTGTATGAAGTGTCTGTTTGACCTGTGTCTACATGTATATAAGTATATATATCAATCATCAGGTTACCATAGTACAGGCTCTGCCAAGTTTGGGACCTGAAGACCTTGTATGAATGTTAATAAATAAAAATATTAAAAAAAACATCAACTGATAAACTACTTAGCACCTTCATCAGACACTCAGCTTTATTAAAGCATCCTGTAAGCTACCACCACGATCAGATCATTGCGCCAAGGAATCTTATCAATACACATCGAACAGTTGTATACTGAACACTAGCTTAAGATTAACCAAGTTTTTTATGTATACAATTTTATTTACCGCACAGATCCAGCTGTCCCGCTCTAACTTGACACATCAGCATAGTTAGTAAAGCGATAAGTGCGCTCCGCCCCGCGCCCGCCCCACATTGTATCCAAGCACCGCACAGCTGGTTACTGAGGCGGTTGTCATACGTTTGACTGAGGATCTTGTCCACCAGGAGAACTAAGGGGGAGCACACGATCCTGAGGAACAATACATCCAAATTCGGTGTTAGAGAGTAAGGGGGACAACGTAACACTTGGCGTGTTTTATTGCTTTGGGTGCGTGATGTGCATTGGTGTGTAAATGTAAATATATTTGTAAAGTTAAATACATCATGTACATTAAAACAAGAGGCCTTGTTTAATTTATTGAATACATTTACTGCAAGCCCGCAGAGCCAATGTATTTATTTGAAACCTAACAAATCATATATATGTTGTATGTATTGCTTCCGGGCTGTTTGGCCGTGGTCTAAGTGAAACTTGTGTTCCAGACGTTTCGTCGATCACTGCGGTCGACATCTTCAGTGGTTCAGGTCCGAGCGGCGACAAGAGCGTAGAACTCTCCTTCCTTAGAGTTTACAAATCATATATGATACCAAGGATTTATCGGACCCTGAATGAGTTTTGAATGAACTGAAACGTGGACCTAGCAAGACGATCGTAAGACTTCCACCGGCAAGGTGGACAGACATCTGTTAAGAATCGCAAGATACGCGTGAAAGATGGAATGAGGCTGCATCCAATCTATGTGGAGATCAAGTGCCAGATGGCATAAAGATGACAATAAACCTGATCCCGCAAGATGAGTTCCTAATATACTCAGTAAAGTTAATGAAGCTTCCAAACATGGTTTCGGCAACGAAATATGCCAGTCACATTAACTGTGGTCTAAAATATCAGTTATTATGACTATTTTCTAGCTAACAAGCCATTTTGAAAGATAGTAGATCAACAAATGACTTACTTAGCGGGAAACACGTTTATTTGATAGTGCGTAACCGCGACCACAGATTTGCCGCTCGCTACACTCAGCTTCCTCTCCGTCCAATGTACAGTGCAGTTGACTTCCTCCAGAGTCACTTTCAGATCTCGGGACACGTCCAAGGATTGCCCTTTAGCTGTTGGCCAGTAGGCTTTGCCCTGGGTCTGAAACATCACCATCTTATGTTCAAATATTTGAAGGAAAAAATTCGGCTGCTAGTGGGACTTGAACCCACGACTACAGAATACCGTCCTGTCGCTCTGTCCAACTAAGCTATAGCAGCCCATACCACTAGGGCCGAATTACTTCCTTCCTTATTAACATCTTGCGGGGATGTTATTAGCGCCATCTACCTTGGAACTGTTGGCGGGTGATAATAAGGCTTTTATAATTCTGTACTCACCTCAATTTCACTTAGGAGACAAACTACACAGCTTATTTTGTTTTCTAAAACTGCCTTCCAGAAGATACCGTGCTCGTTTTCTGTCGGGTTCTTGGAGACAACGAGAGGGATGCACCAAGGAGCAAGTTGCTGAAAAAAACCAAACATTAAGTACTCGCCCAAACAACAAATAAATTCATGTTCAATAAAAAAAAAAAGCAGGATAAGAAAATAAACTATTAAATTATTATTTTAGACCCACAATGGTTCGCTTATTCAACTGAACTAAACTAAAATTTTGGGAAACTAAATCAGTTCTTATACGGTTACGATAAAGTCTAAATTAGTATGAGTTTTATCAGTAACATCACTAAAATTAAATATATTTATTAAATTTGCGGGTAGTTTTAGCGAAATTAAGTTGCCATTTATTTGGTGCCTACTAAAACTACCCGCAATTGGCCAACAGTTGAATAAAACTCGTCCAATATTAGTGAGAGCGTTGTATGGAGTTATACGAATTTGAATTTTAGCGTTAATAGAATACGAGCTATTCCAATTTGAAGAATTTTAGTGAATTTTAGCTAGTTTATGTGATTAACAGAATTAGGGCCAATGTGTTATTTATACAGCACTAAATAGTTTAGCTGGATATGTGCCACTTCTAAACAGTTCTTGTCGAGATCAATGGGGGACGCATATGCCCAACAGAAGACGTCTTATAGCTAACATGATGATGACATAGTTAAAACTAGGCGTAGCGTGATTACATCTTCGACCACGCCGCCACTGACCATCAAGTCAAATAGTGGTCAAATCTATACAGTATGTATAAAAAAAATTGGTTGCCTGTAAAGTCGGTTTACGGACGATAGATTTACGTGATAATGTCATAATCATTTATGACTTTGACTTTGACTGACTTTGACTTTGACTGACTTTGACTTTGACTGACTTTGACTTTGATTATTTTATGTAATACAAAACTCAGGTGGAACGTTACGCGGAACGTTACTATTTTTCATGAGTGATGCTGGTATTCATCAATTTATAAAACGTTATCACGTCAAAAAACTATAAAAAACCGACTACCACTACTTTATCTGTATAATATATTCTTGAAAAAAAGAGAAATACCGAACTGTATTTGATTAAATTTGTATGGGACCATAATTATGGAATAAAAGATTTTTCAAATTGGTTTCCAAAAAATATCAACATTTGAATGAATAACTCTTTTTTTTGAAATACGGTTAAAAATGTAAATGTTATGGTTACTATTATATTTTTTGTCAATTACCTTATAATATGAAGCATTTATATAAGCGTCTGGGTCAGACTTCAATATCAGTCGAGAATCGTCGAAGGGCACTACCTCAGTCACAATGTTGCCTTTCGAGTTCTGCATCGCAATTGTTTTAGATCGTATCATGTTTTCTTTATTCTGAAATATCAAAAGACATGAGAGTGAACAATTACTTCAATATCTCAATACACATTAACTAGTCTTGACGGTGCTAATTTACTTGGATATAATAGTTTTATAAAACTGTTTCATAATAAGGGTTCTTAAAACACCGAGTGTAAGTTGGAAAAACGAGCCGCAGGGGAGTTTTTTTATAGTACACGAGTGTTTTAAGACAAAATTATGTTTCATATACTACTTTAAATAGTTAAACGTTAAACGTAAAAAAAGTTTCCAACTTAAGGTCTTAAAACACTTGTGTAATATATACAGAGAGTGATACAGTGTCATAAACTACTATTATGAGATTAGTCTCATAATAGTAGTTTATGAAACTGTATCACTCTCTGTATATATTACACGAGTGTTTGAAGACTAAATTATGTTTCATATACTACAACTAATCTCATAATAGTAGTTTATGAAACTGTATCACTCTCTGTATATATTACACGAGTGTTTTAAGACTAAATTATGTTTAGTGCAATACTTTATCTAATCTCATAAAATAGATAATGAAATTTACGTAAAATTACAGCATATGTTTGCATTTATTTGTATACGTTTAGCGCCAAAATCCATTTGCTAATCGCGAATGCGTGTTGCGCCTCATCCACAGATTATGTAGAGATTTGCATTGCAACCGCCTTGGTCCAGCTGAAGTTGTATCTTAATGGTAAAAAGTTACATTATGATACAGTTTTCCATAGAAGAGCTGTATGTAAGTTTTGTTTTTTTTTTTAATTATATTTTATTATGAGATTAGATAAACACAATTCCTTTCGTACAAACCGGCTATAATATCGTCATAATTGTCTAATGACTTAGAATATTACTTTCATACCAGAAGTCATTATGATCTATACCTTAGATACATATTTTTTTGTAAATAACAAACTCATGTTTATTTTATCTATAGGATATCCATTGCTGAAAACTAGTCCTTTTTTATGTAGGAAAGTAGAATCACTTCTCTTTTCCATATTGCCTACAACTTAAAATAATTGATGTTTGAAAAATATTTCATATAATATCTTGTGGTAACAATAATGATATTTAGAACAGTTTTTTATATGTCATAAGGATGAACTTGTTACTTGTTTCTGTTACGTCAATTTTTAGAACAATTAGTTGTGTAATCCACTTTTTCTTTCTTTTTTTGTATACTCTCGGATACCATCTAACCGAGCGGGGTTATTCTGAAAAACAGCGCAGCGTGCACATGTCAATGCGAACGCTACACATGCTGAGCATAATCCTATTGCCTAGAAATTATATTTATGCAAACGTGTACTCAGACTGTGTGTTATGTATTTTATGGCAATAAAGTGTTTTTTATCTTTATCTTTAACATTCTTTCAAGTGACCTGTTGCGCGCATAATATTCTTGTTAATACGAAAAAGTGTTTGAATTTTGATTAGAGTTGACTTTATATCCGGATTTGCATGAGACGTTAACAAAATACACCAAATTTTGAGATTAGAAATTCATTATTTGTTGGAAAGATATACAAATTATCACATTATATTAAATTAAGTAAATCACAAGTCAGCACAACAGTTATAAACGTTTGAAATAATTTGCTTGCGAGGCAAGATGGTGAACGTATTTCGGTGATGTTTTATGCGCGACTGCCATCCATTTTGGTTAAAAGGGATAATGAGAAAGCCTTTTTCTACTCCCACCGGAAGAAATGTGAGGTAAAATTTGAAACCATTCACCAGAACTCACTACACTCACTAAAAAGTACTATAATGCAAGCCTTAACTTAAATATATAATAAAACATTGTTACTCACTTGGACATCTTGGAATGTCTTCCACTTCGAATCCAACACAGTCAGGCCTCCTGCCGTCACATTAGTCAAAGAATCTGTCAGCTTTTGCAACTTTTTCACTTCCTGCGTGAACAGATTCAAAAGACTTGGATCAGTAAATAAGTCCCTTTTGGCTGGCCTTTCGATCACTTCTTCTTTGGGTGGAGGTTTCTTAATTAGTTCTGCTTTAGGCATTACTATGGGCCTTTTTATGGCACTTTCAGATATCTGTGGCACTTTAATTTCTGGCATCAAAGGCTTATGCTCAACAGTGAAGTCTATATCCGATAACAGATCGAAAACGGAAGACTCTGATTTTGTTTCCGGAATTTTCTCGGGTTTTTCTGGTACTGGTTGATATTGAGTCGAAACTTGATTACTTGTGTTCTGGTCATCTATTGATGTCTGGTTAAGACTTGTACTTGCATGAGCTACTTCTTCAGAGGTATGTGTAGTATGATCAGTCTTTTGAGTATTTTGTCCGGAATTACATACATTTGGAACATTAGTAGAATCGCTATTTTCTCCAGCGCTAGAATATTGTGGAACTTTCTGATCATGCGCGTGACTATCATGACGTTGGTTATATCCTTGCTGACTTTGTTCAACATTAGGCGGTACATTCTCTTTTGGTGTCCACACTGCAACGGAATTATCAAATAAAAGATAGTGATCTATCAAAACAATTTTATTGTAATAAAATATACATCACAATTCAATAACATAGTAACTACAATACAATAATTATATCTTTATAGTAATAAATCCATACCTTGATTATTGGCAAAGGTAACGCTCGTATCGTGACCTTGTTGTCCAGACTGCATATAAGTCGACAGGTTCACATTGGCGCCGCAATTAGTCGGGATTTCTTGAGAGCTCTGAACGACTTGATTCGCCTGATTCGTGTTATTAATGTATCCGTATTGAGAATTGTAATAAATTTGTTGATTTATTGGCTGCTCCGATTGAGCCCGAGGGGTTTCAATCGAAGGCGATTGTACTGTATCGCAAGTCCCTCCGCTAGTGTAAACCTGTCCGGACCAATTTGGGTCTTTCACCGCACCTTGAGAGTTTACATTGGCGTGTACGCTCTGATCGTAAGATACGGCACTTTGTGATCCATATGCATATGAGTAGTTTCCCGTGGCCGGGTCGTATGTATAGCCCGGATGGTTTTGATATCCTTGAGCGTAATTTTGATTTGGAAAACTTAAGCTGTTCGATTGATAGCTTTGCTCACTGGGGTTTGTATAAACTTGAGATGTTTGAATTGTAGTGTTGCTTGAATCATTCGGATTCGAATAAACTTGAGGCATTTGAACTCCTTGAATGTTGTTAGGGTCATTCGGATTTGTGTATATTTGAGGTTGTTGCGCAATCTGCGTTGCCGCTTGGTCACTTTGGGGTATTTGCATATTTTGAATATTGCTGGAATCATTTTGATTTCCGTACATTTGAGGTGTCGGGACATTTCGAATATTGCTTTGATCATTTGGATTGGCATAAACTTGAGGAGTATGCACATTTTGAATATTACTTTCATAGGCTTGGTAGCTCGGCGTGTAAATGCTTGAAGACAACGCTTCTCCTTTAGCATGCGACTTTATAGGCTTGTCAAATGCATCTAAATGCGACAATGCTGGGTTTACATAACCTGAATCTGTCTCAGAAGTATACCCAATCGGCTGGGTAGCGCTGACAGGATTCGCTACACTCGTAGTGGAAGTAACAGAGTTATCAGCTAACGTATACGTGGGATACCCTTGCGAAATATTAGCATATCCACTAGTGGAAAAGTACTGTTGATCGGCACTATACGGGACACTCGTGTTAGGGTTCTGTCCGTACTGAGACGATTCACTGCTGTAAGGATAGTTCAAAGATGGTAAATCGGAAGGTGCCGAGACCATGTTCGTGTTCGCAGTGTGTGGAGCGTGACTATACGTCGCCAGATTCGGTGTGTTGGATTGTGGATACTGCACGCTGTAGAACGTATTAGTATAATCTCCGAGAGGAGTAGGATGCTCGGACTTGTTTGCGTTGATTTGCATCTGAGAGAAATTCGTACTTAAATCTTGTTGGTTATACCCTGAAGGGATTACGTTAGGTATCGAATTAGGTTGGCTGGTCGACATGTATGGGTCGTAAGCGAACTGGTTAGGGGCTACATTTGATTGATTCATATTTGGTTCGCTGGCATACTGATTAGGATTCATGGAACCTTGATTCAAAGCAGTATTATTGCCGTACTGGTTAGGGATACTCCCTTGATTCATTGGTTGATTTACATTAGCTTGATTCAGGTTAGGTTGGTTCATATTACTTTGGTTTATGTGTGATTGGTTGACATTAGGTTGATTCATGTTAGACTGATTGGTGTTGGTTTGGTTCATATTCCCTTGATTCACATTAGCCACACTACCACCGGTTTGATATTGCATAACACCCTGTGAATCGGTTACAATTGTGCCATTGCTGTGTGTGGCCGAATAATATGGATTCGAGTAAATCTGCTGCTGATCAGATATTTGCGACGCAAACTGCTGTGGGGTGTATGCGGAGTAGCCATAAGGATTTTCAGGCTTGTCGAAGTCTTTGCTTGTCGCGGGATAAGGATAGTTATGTTGTGAGCCATAAGAGTCACTTTCACTTTGTGCATACGGCGATGCGTAACGATCGTAAGGGTTCGGTTGTCCTTGCATCGGGGGCATTACAACGCCATCAGGCATTTGCATTGGCAAGTCTGTAGCTGCAACAAAAGTAATAACTAACATAAATAGAAAAGTCATCAGATTGTGTTTTGTTTGCAGATGAAAGGAAAAATACTGTTTGAATGTGTCAATGTAAACTTGATCTATGTGATGTTTTATGATTCATTTGACAGCATTAATAATCACATACGATATTTATATTAATTGCAATTAAAGTTCCCATGGCGTTACAAAGAATCGCGAGTGTTAACAGGCAGAGAGGACAGAACAAAACCTGATGCGTGTTGATTTCGAATATCACAAATATATTATGAACGTTAAATATCACCATATGGCTCAAACAAAATTACTGCACATTTTTAGACTTTTTAATTTAATTTTTCTGGTGTACACAGGTTTTTTTATATATTTTTAATTATTATAAGCTTGCGTTTGAACACTGTCCCACCTGATGTTAAGTGTTGACGCGGTCTAAGATGGAGCACGCAAGCCTAGAAAATACCTATTCACTCGTGACTTGATGACTACAGGATTGCATAGTTCAAGCGCATTAGTCGTTACCGCGACAATTTTTGATACAGGCAAAATATGGTCGCACAAAAAGTCAAAGAAACAAGATGAAGACTCAAAATTGTCTATTGAGCAAATGGTCAAGCCTGGTCAAAATCATTGATATTGTTGTTTAATAGAGTTGAAATGGATTTGTAATTAACAACATGCGTTCGGTGTACTGTCGTATTATTTTAAGAAATAAATAAGTTATTATTTAATCAAACGGGGCTTAATCGCGAGAAAAACATTTAGTAATTTATTTACCTCGACGTTTCGACCAAGTTGCATTGGTCGTGGTCAGGAGAAGACTCTCGAGACCACGAACAATGCAACTTGGTCGCAACGTCGAGGTAAATAAATTACTAAATGTTTTTCTGGCGATTAAGCCCCGTTAGGTTTAATAACAATGTGTTCGAATCGCGAAAGTCTAAAAATTACAATAAATAAGTTAATTGTTAAAACATGTCAAAATGAATAAATTGTGAATTTAAATTGTGCATAATATATATAGACGATGGCAGATAAGGGAAATAGTGACATTATAATGTCGAGGTTTAATTATTATACTGTTACCTTCTGAGCCAACTGGAGCCGGGCGCACGGACGAGGGGTATATCGATTCCGGATAGTAGACATCTAAGGGCACTGGCTCTACTTGGGCTGGAAGTAATTAAATAATTAAAATGTTTCATTGGTCAGTATATTGGTATTGGTCATGTGCCGTGGTGGTACCGGCCTAGAATAGTACTCCCCCATCTCTTCCCGTGGGTGCCGTAAGAGTCTGCTAAGGGATCACGTACCAGAAGGTGGGCAGCAGCGCCTTCTGAGGATTGTAAATCATACTGCGCTCGCCAACCCGCATGCCAAGCGTGATGAGTATTGGCAAATCCCCCCTATACGGGGGAGGCATATGTCCAGCAGTGGACGCACATGGCTGAGAGAAGAAGAAGATTGGTCAGTAAGTATTCACAGTATAATGATGATTGCAAATATAATCATTTCAGAAAATTCCTCGATGGCTATAAATTGATACAGAAGGCTACGATTTTTACTCGGTTTCACTAAAAATGTTGTTTATCGATATCGATATGAGATTGGAACATGCCCAGCTCAACGTTTAAGTTCTGCGTAAGTTAGAAACGAGTCATGTGTCATTCGGGCGTAACTCATCACAACATAGTTGATTATTCGTGCAAGCATGTACTTTTAATTACCTACCTTTCTATTCAGCTTACATCAAATAAACTAGTCGCTACATGATGTAGGTAGTATGATATTCGTAGGGTTTAATCAACCATGCTTATGTTATTGTATCAATAATTTATTAGAAGACGTAAAAAACGATTGTTAATGTATTAAACTATGTTCCTACACAGGAGGAAGACATTGGCAGCTGTAACACAGATATGCCCTAGCACAGCTGTCAATGATTAATATATGCACATTTTATGATTTTATTATATGATATAACTCTTAAATTATATAAATAATATACCTAGTGCAGTTAAGATCTTCACATAGGTCTTATGTTAAACTAGTACATGTACCTATTTTGAATTGTTAGTGCTATATTGTAAACAGTATTGATGTAATTTGTGGACAATAAACATTTATTATTATTATTGAATAATCAAACACCTTTAAGCAGATTTAATCTTGTGTCTTGCATTTAGCACTTTTCAGTGATTGTAGTGTTGGATAGATGGGATTTGTAGCAACTCATATACTAGAATATATGATTGTACATATTTCCCGATATGTACAATCCTGGAGTATTCAAGTCGCGAGTGAATAGGCGTGCTAAATTCTAGACAGCGTCATCACTTAACATCAGGTGAGACAGTTGTCAAACGCAAGCTTGTAATAAGTAAAATAAAATATATAGAATCGAAAGCGTTCCCCCAGTACACACCAATCACTCATAGTATCCATAGGACTTGCAGTATTATGTTGCCATTATAGTCCAGCGCTAGAACATTTTAGCTATGCTCGGGGTTTCTCTACGTGATCGAATCAGAAATGAGGAGATCCGTAGAAGAACGAAAGTCACCGACATAGCCCAGCGGATTAGCAAGTTGAAGTGGCAGTGGGCAGGGCATATAGTTCGAAGAACCGATGGCCGTTGGGGCCGAAAGGTTCTCGAATGGAGACCACGGACTGGCAAGCGCAGCATAGGACGGCCACCGACTAGGTGGACAGACGACCTGACTAAGATCGCAGGCAAGGGCTGGATGCGGGCCGCTTCCAACCGGTCCTTGTGGAAATCAATGGGGGAGGCTTTTGTCCAGCAGTGGACGTCCTATGGCTGAGATGATGATGATAAGTTGCAACGGTTCTTAACTTGCTCTCTTTTGCATGGCGATACAGTCATATCTATATAGTTTATTTTAGAGTTTATGTCACTTCTTTTACTTGTTTTTTGAGAAATTAAAAGAATACTTGCTGATTTTTTATATTCAAGCAAACAATTAGATGAATTTGACACGAAATTTATTTTATTTATTTATTAAGGAAACCAACAGCGTTTACAATTAAGATTTAATATTATATATGATTATCACATACGTAAAGGCTAATGACTGGTTACCCTATATTATAAAATAATGTGAAAATGTCACTTGGATACTTTTCAAAGCATAGGCATCATAAATATAAGGTTATAGGTGTGGTGGTTATACATAAGTCATTAGGTGACATTTTAGTTGCCAAATAAATGTCAGAATTCCCATCGACAGAGATGACACGAAATGCGTAAGCACATAGGATACTTCTTAATTATCATCTAGAACTTAAATGGTGAGAGATAAAAATTATAATATAAACATAAAATCGTCTCGGTTGTTGAAAATTTGTTTAGTAAATAATCAAATGACTGTTGTCATAACGAACGATATGTGTAGGTGTATCGTTAGTTACCTTGCGGCGTGAGACTCCTCCGTCCAGTCCTGGCCTGCATGTAAGGCAAGTAGTCCTTCAGTTTCCGGCCACCCCCCACCAGTCCCGGGGGGAGCGGTGTTGGCAACTCACTCGATGCCCCAACGGACGGAGTGGGGGTCGGTGCTAGGTACACACAAATTAATTATAAATGTTAATCATTATAAAGCTTAATCAATAACAAAACATTTACGTCAAATGTCTGCCACTTAGTCCGATTAACGAATGGATCTAGGTAAATCATTTTTGGACTATACATATTCTGATAAACAGAATAGTGAAAGATACATCAAACAGAAGCCAGCCTTCCTAAGAAACTGAAGCACTAAAAGTATGTGAAAATACTGTGGTCCCACGAAATGTTTATTAAATGGTGTAAATTTGACGAAGCCAAAAAAGGATGCACAGAATTAATATTATTATTTATATACTATAAACTAAAAATAATTCCATTTGTTAGCTGTGTTTTTGCTACATGTACATCGCTTGAAATTATTGGCCTTGCTTAGGAATTGAGGACCCAAATTATTTAAATATTAACCTTGGACTTATGCATTATCAACAATAGGCATATATTTTGGACTTAAATGGGAATAACTGTCTTTCTTTTTCAACTACATCATATTAGCCATAGAACATTCACTGCTGGTGAGATTCAAATACACAGATGATGACAGACATGGGGAGACCATGTTTTTTAAGGGGAGGGGTTGCCAGTACTCGCCATGCTTGGCAGGCGGGTTCACGAGTGCAGTATGTTGATGCATGGTACGCAAGAGTGCAGTATGGTATAAGCATTAAAGACAAGGTTATAAGGTGAGAAATAAACATTCCATTTCATTATGTAGTTAGAAAAGATGCAATTAATACTCACGTTTGGAATTCTTGGCGAGCAGCTGTGATCGCTCCTCCTCTTGCACTTGGCATGTCCCCTTCAACCGTGTGAGCAGTTGATTCACATTGTGTGCCAGTTTCTTGTAGAACTCGAGACCTTTCTGCGCCTTGCCAAGCAGCTCCTCGTGTGTATCGTACGACGTTATTAAAGCTAAAATTAAAAAATAAATCCATTTAGTCTCAAAAGTACCAGTGCTGCCATTTTTTAATTATTTAAAAGCAACTTTACACTATAATCACACGAGTGTCAGTTTCAGAACATATAAAAATTTAAATGTATCATAATAGTTTATTAAACATAATACCAAACGCTATCCTTAATACGGCACTAGGAGTACTTGTGAACGAGTCTAATCTAAATGCAAAAAAATCCAGACCACTTTTTTCTTGAAAGAACTATTAAGATTTTTTTAAAATTATTTTATACATAACATATATAGTGCCTTTAAATTTTTTGTTTAATCAAATCTTCCATATCTATGTTTGCTGAGGATATCCTCAGCAAACATAGATTAAATGTATCATAATAGTATATTAAACATAATACCAAACGCTATCCTGAATACGGCACTAGGAGTACTTGTGAACGAGTCTAATTTAAATGCAAAAAAATCCAGACCACTTTTTCTTGAAAGAACTATTAAGATTTTTTTTATTATTTTATACATAACATTTATAAAGGCTTTAAATTTTTTGTTTAATAAAATCTTCCATATCCTATGTTTGCTGAGGATATCCTCAGCAAACATAGATATAACCACGCACGTAAAAGCAGGTAAATAATAAAAAATGAATATAATGTTAATTTGTTGAAATACAGTAAACATACCATTGATAAGTCCCTCCCTTTTCCTGAGTACATCAGTGAGCAGGCGGCGGGACTCGCCATAGGACGCGTATAGTGAAGTCAGCCTGTTGATTATATTCTCTTGCGCAGCCAAGTTTGCTTCTATTATTTTCACCTGTTGTACAAAATCAAAGCATCAACACCGGTTTTTTTCCACATCAAAAATGTATTATTGTGTAACACAGCAGTTTACTCATACGGGTTAATATTTATAATTTATATATCTAAATGCGTGAAAATACCTAAATGAATATGTAAAGCTATCCTGAAATTTAAATCCTAAATTTTTCTTTTCATTTTTGGTTGACATGGCTCTGTGACCAGTGAATACAACAGCGATCCTCATTCCCAGCTTCAATCACCGGTTCCTAAACTGATATAAATAGACCATTAACAAATTTTATCTCTGCTGTTCCAGCCAAGCTATATCGATTGTTTTTGGTCTCTAACAAATAATTCATATCTTATTTTAATTCATCCTGATCTGTGAGACCTGTGGAACAGCTCACTTTAATTCCAGCTCTACTTCATTACATTCTGAACATGTTATGACGTCGGACCGTGTTGTCTTAGGATAACAAATGTTAGGCAATGTCGGAGACCCTTGACTGTTCCCTGAAAACTTTAACAGTGGACTAATGGCCTATTGACCACTAGCGTATTTGCCAAATCGTATTGGCCAGCGGCGCGTATGGAACTGATTATAATATGGTATGCTATAGGCACAATTTTTTTAATGATTTAATTTTTTTACAAAAATAGTACCCTACCTCTCCTGTAGTAGACTATTCAAGTACATTTTTCAACATTATGCCCTAGTTCTAGCCAAATGAAATTTTCAGGGTTTATTCTTCATAAAAGCCACTAAGTAAGATAGTAGGTTGTAGAAAAAAATATTTTTTTACTAATTTATTTATTTTTTATACAACCTATCTTAAAAACTACTGGCATTACCACAAAAAACTAATGGCAACATTACATGTTAAAAAATAAAATTAATATACACAAATTAAACAAGATCAATAGTGGGCCTTGAATACTCCTATACCGATCAGAATGTCAAATGATCAAATAAATGTTATATGTTTTTATAAACATAACACTCTGATCGGTATAGGAGTATACAAGGCCCACTATTGATCTTGTTTAAAAAAAGGGCAGGTTCGTAAACCTAGTAGTATGGCTGCCATTGCGAAATTCAGGCTGAAATCTGATTTTGACTAAAATTTACCAAAGTCCGAATAAATTATGAACCAATGAATATCGCAGAACATAAAAGGGGGTTGAATCGATAGGTACCGAGGTCAATACTCAATATTTTATTGCATCATATGTGTCAAAAAAGGTTCTTAATGCTAATAATATATAAGAACAACATATGGCCCTCTGCGACTATGGTGTCGCAATATAAAAGCAAACGGACCGATTCATTTCATATATTTTCTTTAATTGTGTCATTGGTCTCTCACCCCCCAGCCACCGATGATCCACCCCTTTAGTATACTGAACCAAAGATACTAAAACTGAAAAAAATGACAGCTCAGTCTCCTAAAATTTGTTTTTTTATTATTTATTATCAATATTAACACAAGGTCTTCAGGTCCCAAACTAGGCAGAGCCTGTGCTATGGTGACCTGATGACTGATATATATACTTATATACATATACACACCCAGACACAGGTCAAACAGACATGTTCATGCACACAAATGTTTGATCTGTCCGGAAATCGAACCCGGGACCAGCGGCTCAGAAGGCAGAGTGCTACTAACTGCGCCAAACGGCCAGTCAATTGATTGTATATTATTTTTCAAAACTTGACATTTGTGTATGTACAGCGCCTTTAAGCTATTACTTGCGGACAACCAACAAGGAACTATATTCCCCCTGTGTTATAGAATGGTGGAGTAATATTGGTTACCTTCGGAGTGTGTTTCTTAATTTCCATTTTGAATATCTCATCGTTGGTCATCAAAGGGTGCTTGGAGAGGAAGAGCGCGGTGATGTCGTCCTCGTTGAGTTCTGTGCGGAGCTGGTGCACCAGAGCGTCGCGCTGGGTGCGCATCTCCCGCGCCTTCCCTACCACGCGCCGCATCTCCGACATCGTCTCCCGGTCCAGGCCCTCTGCGACAATTTATTTATGTTACAACCAACAGTAGCACTCACTTAATAACTAAGTTCTGATACATATAGAGTACATTTATCAGAACATTACAGGTGTTATGATGAGTGCTTCGACGGTTTTATATAAAATCAATGTACAATACCGGTTCGATTCCCGGACAGGTCAAACATTTGTGTGTATGAACATGTCTGTTTAACCTGTGTCTAGGTGTGGATATGTATATAAGTATATATATAAGTATGTATATAAGTATATATATCAGTCATCAGGTTACCATAGTACAGGCTCTGCCTAGTTTGGGACCTGAAGACCTTGTGTGGATGTTAATAAATAAATAAAAAATCCAATCATATTAAGGTGATGGGAGGAAGTGATGAAGAGATTATTAATATGTCGTTGCCAATCATACTTAGTTATAGAATACTGCAAGCGTCTGTATGAACAGTAAGGCAGTGCTCAAAAGCAACCTTATAATGAAAGATGAAAATGAAGATAATTTAATGAATTATAAAAATAACAATCAACAATAAAAATAATGATCGGAGTGTTTTGCTGCTCGGCGTCTCTGGCTGAAGTGAGCTCGCGTGGAGGGGCGCGGCGTGGCTATGTTCACTCATATCGTACATTGACAGGTAGACAGCTATTGTTATTAATTGTTTTGTGTGAACAGTAGCACTGCAAATATTTGGATTTGCATTCAGTGATAAAACGAAATAAAGAATCAGACGGACAGATTGAATGTAAAAGGGTTTTTGATTGTTTGTACTACTGAACTTACTACTGAGTGCAAACTGGCTCCCTGATACCCCTTATTATTTTTTAAATGTTATAGATTTCGCGTTTCACTACTATGTCACATGACAGTCAGTGATGCTGTGGTCGAAAGTATAAATTACGCTAGACTTTGAAAACATTCTACTGGCGCTAGTTTTTTTTTTTTTTATCCCACTCTTGCTCTGCTTGATTACACTATGTGTTTGATGACAGATTTTTTGTACTATGATATGCGAGTATCATAATGTTTTGGATTTGAAAACGATGTTAACGACACCGAAAGCTCAAGCAAGGGACTGAATTATTATAATTAGCGTCCATCAGATTGACTGCCGACACATACAACTCAGGAGCTGTCATCGATTTAACACTAAAATCTCTTTTTTTTCCCCACACTTACGCCTCCGTACTAGGATTCCCTGTGTCGCGGCAGGCATGGACACAAAATCACAGCACACAAACACCCAAGACCCGGGACAAACGTCTACACTCATCGCACAAATGTTTGCCCCTGCTGGGATTCGAACCCAGGGTCCCGGAGACACAGAAATCATGTCACTGACACTGACCACTGCGCCACGTCCACCGTCTCTTACACTACCACCATGCTAATATAAGCAGACCAACTCACCAATACAATCAATACTGGGTATCTTGGATTGCAGCTCGTCTAGCGGCTGCGACAGCAGCTTCAAGTTGGCAATGTGCAGCGTCATGGCTTTGTGCAGCACTTGGTTGCTCTCGTTGGTGCGCGTATGCGCCTCCTGGTACTTGTAGTACTCGCGGGATAGTTCCGTTTGCACGATGGACGGAGGCCGAGGGCCCATCAGCTTCTGGTACTCCTTCTCTTTCGTTGTTTCTTCCTGTTAAATACAAGATTCACTAAATTATGGTAGCGAATGCAACCAGTGTTTACGACTACGTAACTAGAAAATACCTGTATACTCGTAATTCTATAAGTACAGTCGCGAAGCACGCACAATTTTGTACATTAACCTGTTTTTTCCAGTTTCAAAAATATTTATTCATACAAAACCATTCTTGACCCCTATTTAACAGAAATTCTCTAATCAACTTGAAATTTTAGTCACTCGACTAGTTTGTATGTAATAACGCTAAACTTAAATATTAATACTTCGTACGATAGTAAGCGTCCTTATCGCTTGCAGCGATTTCTTCCAGGCAACCTTTGGATGGACAGAAACGGAGAAAGGAGCAGAGCAAATATTTTATAATAAAAGTGACAAAGATTACCAAAAAAGAAGCGAAAAATATATAATGAAAATACATAAATCTAGATAAGTAGGTTGCTAACTCATAACTTCGTCGTTTATGAACCGATTCGTAAAAATATCTTTTTGAAATAGAATGAGAAAGAATGTGAATATTATGAGGAATAAGCGCCCCGTATTCTCCTTGAAAAAGACCACCGAATGTGGTTGAAACTGTAGTCGGAACCCTCTGACTTATTACGTGAGTAACTCCCGTGTTTTATACATTGATAATATGAGGAATAAGTTGTCCCTTCTTTTTTAATAAGTTTCACTTTAATTTCAAGAAAATGTTGAACTGGTTCCACGGATAAGTAGTGGCTTCCATGTCAATAAAGTAAATTTAGTTGTAGAATGTGTCAGTAAATTACCTGTAAAAGAGATTTGATCTCGTCTAGCGAGTGTTCGACATCACTGATGATCTCGGCGAGGTTGTTCATCGAGTCGACCAACGATTGTATTATGTCAGAGTTGGCGTTCATCGCCGCGCATCTGTCCACTACTTCTTGCGGGATCCTGAAATCAAATCAAATCAAATTTATTACAGATCAAATACAAACCAAACACATTTATTACAAAAACATTAATCAACCCTATGAAGTGCCAGGAACGTAGTTTTGCTGAGGGCCCCAAACTAGGCTAACAAACTAGGCCTAGGTAAACTAGGCCTGTATCTTGGGCACCCGTTGATATTATTCAAGGGTTACACACTACACACAACTACAGTGTTCAATTGTTTATTTTTTCTTCGAGAAAAGGTTCTCAATTCGACCTCGTTACCTCAGAACTTACGACAGTGTGAACCGATTTTTCACCGACTTAAAAAAAGGAGGTTACTCAATTCGACCGTATATATGTTTTTTATGTGTGTGTTCGCGAATAACTTCGTCGTTTATGAACCGATTTTGATGATTATTTTTTTTATTTGATAGAGTATAAGCAAGTAAAAGTAGTATAGCCTACTGCTTTTCATTATCATCATCACTTCACACAATCTACTTACCAAATTTTATCAAAATCCGTTTTAGCCGCGTGGTGATGAAAAACGGTGATGATGAAAATAAGCCTATGTGTTAATCCAGATAATCCATCTGTGTTACAGCGGTTTTACCAGCGTGGTGATGATTGATGGTGATGATGAAAAGTAGCCTATGTGTTATTCCCGGAGCTAAAGTATCTACGTACCAAATTTCATCCAAATCTGTTTCACCCACGTGGTGATGAAAAACGGTGATGATGGTGAAGATGAAAATAAGCCTATGTGTTAATCCAGGGTATAAGCTATGTGTATTCAAAATTTCGTCCAAATCCGTTTAGTACTTTTTACGTGAAAGAGTAACAAACATACATCCATACTCACAAACTTTCGCATTTATAATATTAGTAGGATATAAGAAGACCCAAACAATAGACCAACCAGGTATCTGATTACCTAGAGATACCTGTCCGTGCAGTTCTCCACCAGATAACAGACAGAAACCGATGGAAAAAAGCAGTGAATAGGCCGCCGCAACTCAGAAGTCAAATCAATTTATCATCACATTTAATAATAGTGATTTAAAGTCATCACACATGCTTAATTCCCTGTCAATACGAGACATCTCAACCCAACTCCACAACATCATATCTATATCTACAATATACATATATTATTAAATTATCAAAATTGATATGACCAAGTTTAGACTTTTCTTGTAAAACAATAACTGACATACTCCTTTTCTAATCAGTCAATAACACTGAATCACAGATAACCTGCATTTATCAAACTGTAAACAGGGTTGCGCTTGTTTTGTGAATGTTTTTGCAGTTCTGTTGCTAATATGTGACTAATGAGAATGGATAAATTCTATAAAGTATTTTTTTTAATCACACTCAGACCCCCGCACTAGGACTCCCTGTGTCGCGGGAGGCATGGACACACACAATAACAATAACAGCACACAAACACCCAAGACCCAGGACAAACATCTACACTCATCGCACAAATGTTTGCCCCTGCCAAGATTCGAACCCAGGGTCCCGGAGACACAGAAGTCATGTCACTGACACTAACCACTGCGCCACAGCGACCGTCGGCTGATATTGTATTGTGAGTACCTAGTATAAAAAATACCAACAATATCAGAGTATAGATCTACATTGAAAGCAATCTAAATGTTTCAAATGACTCATTTATAAATGCATACAATAATTATAATCTTAACACCATGCAAGATCGTTTCTAATGTCCTAAGGTGTTGATAATCCACTCAAATATGTAGTCATAATCCTGATTTGACACAAAAATACTAATTTTTTACTATAAAAAAAATCAATATTAAACAAAGAGTAGATTCTAAAGTAAATCTTCCAAAAAAATCTGTTACTTATCTGCCAAATGAGCTTTAGACAAAATGAGACCTTTTTTTAAAGATTATAAGCTTAAGTTTGACTGCTGTCTCACCTGATTTCAAGCGACGACGCAGTCTAAGGTGTTGAACTTATATTCACTATTACCTATTTGATTAAACTTAACTGTTTGTACTGTAATGTAGGTAGAGCTAATAAAAAAACAGATGCCAAAAATAACACAGAGAATCAGATTCCATTTAATCTACAAAACTTACTTCTGTTCAGAATCAATGATTTCCAGCTGATCCAACTGTAGTGAGGACATGAATTCGCTTAGTTCTGTGTTTTTAGTATCCGCATGGGACACAATGGAGCGAAGGAGCTTGGCCTTTTCCTCAGAGTACAGCGACGCTGTTTCGTGAGCAAATATCGGTACAAGGCGAGAAAATATGTCTGGGCCTGACACCTGAAAAACAATCAGTAATTTATTAACTAATAAATGCGGGTTGTTTTATTTTTCAAATATATTTTACGTTTGACTACTATCTCCCCGACACATGCTAAACCTAGTTTACTGGCTTTTAAGGACTGCTATCTGTATGCGCTATGTGTTTCCTGACATTTTTTAAACTTGCGAGTGGTAGCTAGCTGGGCAGGTACTTGAAAGTACTCTACCACTCTGCTGAGGATTTGATAACCGGTGTTGCCTTCACTGGAAGCTCAAGCAATCTGGTGGGGATCTCCCACTGCTGAGCCATCATACTTTAAATTTTAAATCATAAAGAACTCAGTACAAACATATTTTGTGCTAGGCATTTTCAAGACTTGGCTTAGTATTTTATCTACCTAATGTAGAAAAATAGACTCAGAAAAAGGGCTTAAAACTTATAAAAAATTTAATTATTTATTTATTTTATTTATTTATCAACATTCACACAGGGTCTTCAGGTCCCAAACTAGGCAGAGCCTGTACTATGGTAACCTGATGACTGATATACATACTTATATACATATACACACCCAGACACAGGTCAAACAGACATATTTATACACATAAATGTTTGACCTGTCCGGGAATCGAACCCGGGACATGCGGCTCAGAAGGCAGAGTGCTACAAACTGCGCCAACCGGCCAGTCAAGAAATGAGTATAGTAAACAGAAGAATGACACATAAATACTATTCTGTGGTATACCTCTGGATCATTGAAGTTTATGGGAATAGCCTTCACCAAACAAACTGGCTTCATCTCTGGCAACAGACCTATCTCCGGTACTTCTTCATGATAGATAAACTCATTTTCATTCTTAGCTGCTTTCCTCTTGCCTTCAACCACATCATTAGTGAATGTTAGGGCTTCTTGTGTGACCTGTGTGGGCTCTATATATTTGGCTAGTTTTCTGGCTTCGGCCAAACGTTCAGATGCTTGCTGGTAGAATGCCACTCGCTCCCCCATCTTTTGCTGTTCTTCAGCATTGATACCTGAAATGTGATAGAATCTTTAATGTGATAGAACAATTTCCGTGAAAATTCTTCCAGTATGATTGTATATAACGAAAGAACTATCTTTACACTTATTTTATTATTTTGCAGTGTTTAGTTCTCTTACTTTCGGAACACTGAAATATTATTATTAATTTATTATACCAAAATTAACATACTTTTTTTTTCTCCCACACTTTCACTACTCAGGTTTTTCTATCAACTGGAAGGGATGACAAACAATAACACACAATGATTCAAGCATCCAAGACCTTCCATACTTATCACATACACCTGCCGGGAATCAAACCCAGGGCCCGGGGACCAGAATGTCACTGAACACTGACTCACGGCGACTGTCGACCAACTACTATCTATATAATAAAAAACACTATGCAAAACATTGTGTAAAGCCAATTTGAAAAGAGTGGGCCACAGAGTTTCCTGCTGCTTCTTTTCAGTAGTGACTTGTATTATGGCATGTATTTTAGAACGCAGTGTTACAGAAAATATTGGCAACTTTATACATGACACCATCAAACAGACATTGAAAACGTACCGACATAAAGTATATGTCATATAATTATTTTGAAGGTGGAAGGCAAAACCTCGATTGGCATATTCTGACCAGATTGGGGAATTGTTGCAAAGCCAGGTCACAATTACTGTTAAAACAGACGAGTGTGTATTAAGAGCTTGATGAAAGAGAAGTAAGAAAGAATGATATACAGTGTTCATAGCCAGTGGAATTTCACACCTATCCCTCCAAAAAAAGGTGCGACATAATGTTAATCATCACATCGAGCAAAACACAAATTAACACAAATATAGACATATATGAATCAGTTACAAAAAAGTGAATCATATTTACCTTGGTACAAGCTTACAATACAGCCAATGTATGCATGTTTGAATGAGAGGTATCTGTACCAGTGGTTGTACAGTTTTGTGCCGATCACCTCATGGACATTGTCAGAGCCTGTGGATGGTCCCAGAAAAACGAGGGCTTTATGGTAGAACGTCATCACTTGTGTGGCTACAGCACCTGTGAATTAGACTCAATAATTAGTTATGAGGTAAAACATTTTGCAGTTAAAAGTGTAAATGCTGTCCACCATGTTTAAAAAACTAGGTTACTCTAACAATGCTACTAAATGACTTTACAAGTATGAATTATTCATAATTTTATATATCTAATAAATGAGATTTATTAGAAATATTTTTATGTGTTTTGTTCAATAAATATTGATATACAAAGAGCAACACATGATTTGAGTCTTTGTTGTAAGTAAGAGAACGGAACAACCCCATCTCATGCAAATTTTTAAGTCAGGTATCATACAATAATACATCAAACTCTCCATAACATAAAAGAGTTTTCTAGTCATCACAAAGTATATTATAAGCATACTCACCAACAACACTGGGCTTTCTAGTATCTTGAATACTCTTTTCCAGAATGCACTCTTGGGCCTGAGCAAGACATATGTGTCTAAGGACTACCATGATCTCCACTGCAACATCAATATCAGGCGGCTGGGGATACTCATCATGCAACTCTTGAAAAGCCCATGCAGCATTCTGATAATATGTGCAAGCAGCTTTTAGGCTTTCAGCTGTGTTCCTCGGCTCTAAAGACCCCAGTTGAGTTTGCAGGGCTCCAATATTATATATAATACAAATTATTTCAAGCCTAACATCTGGTACTGTTGATGTCACTTTGGAGTACAGATCCTTCCTGTTAAATAAAGATGAAATAAAATCCTTATTTTTAGCACTTAGATGCAAACACTTGGATGGCAAATACATTACACAAGAAGTCAGTTTATAAAAAGACTATCTGTAACTTATAACTACACATAATAATATATTGAAAAACTGTACTGTCAACTGTCAATATCCTACTATTGAAAAAAACAACTAAAATCATTTATCACTTGTGGTCCACACACTATCACCTCACCTCACACTAAAAAAAGGGTTCATGGAGAACTGTTACTTTTTAAAATTATTCCATTCAAAAGTAAACCAATAAGCAAGCAAATCTACTCTATTGTTCAAGGCTCTGGAATCTTTACGCTACCAATGATCTTTTTAGCTGCTTTTTGATTGACTCAACGTTGGTACTTCCTTGTCTTCCTTGAACTATCCCAAACATGAGAACTACATTCTATGCAACTGTATGGGTTGAGGAACTATGCCTTTAAGAAATACTGTTACACTTAGCCAATGGTCTCAACTATTTGGCAACCAATTCAGCTTTATTTCAGTATTTTTTATAAAACAAAACTATTGATGCTTACAAACAGCATAGGTGTATTCGAGATGCACAGATGGAGTTTTCTGCAGTTTACAACTGAACAAGAATTTGATTTGGGAATGTGGCATTTGTGGCACAAACATTTTTTCTCAAATCAAATGACACAAAACATCCATTACATGAGAGCTGTCAACGAGGTGTCTACTGCACATGCCCTCATGTGAGCAGTAGACACCTCGTTGACAGCTCTCATGTAATGGATGTTTTGTGTCATTTGATTTGAGAAAAAATGTTTGTGCCAGTATGTGTCAAGGATGGATTATACTGTTTTCTATGCGTCTGTATTTTCCTATATACTTGTTTAACATTTGCGTGTTGTTATATACACATTTGTTTATGATAACAATATTTATATTTCTACTTTTAGGCTTTGTCTGAAAACCAGCATCGGATGCAGTGGCATCGTACATAAATGCTGAGGCAAAACTTTTTAACCTTAAATGAAATAATCAGACATATTGTAATAATTATTTAAATTTGCCATTAGGCACTAATTGTTTTATTTTTGTGTAAATAAACGATTTCATTTCATGTATCCTATGACAGTATAAAACACGGGAATTACTCACATAATAAGTCAGAGGGTTCATACTACAATTTCAACCACATTTGGTGGTCTTTTTCAAGGAGAATACGCGACGCCCGCAGATGCGGTTCAAAGTCAAACACAGTCAAAAATTGGCAGATCATGGTGGCGTTTGTAACAGTTTTCATGCATCTCGAATGGTGAATGAAAATAGTTTACAATGCTACCTGTGCCAAAACGAACGCAAAAGGTAATCGTTTTAGGCATTTTTAGCAGTTCCTTAGCTCATCTCGAGCGCACTACATATTTATCACAATTCTCTATGAATCCTTAGACAAATTAGAATGTGTGAAAATCGATACAATTAATAATTGACCTAGATAATGTGATTAATTACTTACCAGGAGAAGGAGCAAGCGGCCGGTTGATCTTTATGCATTGGAAATCGGCTTTTCACAGAACGTAATTGGCAAAGATATCTGATGAGAGCACTGAGGCCCGCTGCGTCCATCGATGGTCTTACGGCGGCAGACCGTAGCCCTTCGAGTTGATGTATCTCATTATTGTAGCTCTCCGGATCCTCTCTATACGCTTCTGTAATGTACTAAAACAACAAGAAGTTGGAATATAGACAAAGAAATCCGCGAAAGCCATGTTAGACGACATAGGTCTTTTATCTACCTGTTTAAATTTTGGTCCAAAATGTGTATTTTCTGGACTAACTTTTAACTCAAAACAAATAAGCGGTAATTTAGGAACTGCTTCCATGTTTTCTACGTTGTTTTTTAAGGTAAAAGATACGATTCACTTGAAAACACAATTTCAATTTCATCACAAAAATAGGACTGGTAGCTGGGGGAAACGTTACTTGCCGACCAGATAATGCCCGGCCTGTGAATTACCGGCCAGATAATTGGCGACCAGATAATTCAAAGCCATGTACATGAGCTATCAGGCCGCGCATTATCAGGGTGGTAATTACTACGGTGGTACAAATTCTACCGGGCGATAATGCGCAGCCAGTGATTTACCGACCCGAGCTTTACCGACCCTGTATTTACCGGCCTGATAATTGAAAGCCACTTTTCATAAAGTCTAGTCCACAATGAATTCCCTAGATGTTCACATCATACCAACATTAGGACATGAATTTCTGGATGCGTTCAAAATACTTTAAATAACATAGACAGTCAATTGTTTGGTGAATTGAAATAAAGTGACCCCTAGTTATATCAACTGAAATTAATCTATAAGTGGTTTGTTGTGAAAATAAGACAAATATTAGTCAAACCCTAAAAGTTTCTTTCGTCATGCGCCTTCCACATTCAGTGCGAAAATCATATCGTGCCGGTGGTGATTTCAGGAACAGGAACTAAAAATCAAGAAATTCTGATAAAAGGTATATAACTAATAACATTATAATTATCGTTATTTATCCGTTTACTGGTCCCTGGCCTCAAGTCAAGTACCTATCGGACTGATCAGCATTAATTATCATTAATTCTGCGAACTGTATGCTATGCCCACTGGCAATTCAACTTGCTAATCTTGCGGGCTATGTCGATGACGTTCGTTTGTCTACGGATATCCTCATTTTTCATTCGATCCCGTAGATAAACTCTGAAAACAGCCCTCTCCAGAGCTCGTTATGCGACTTAAGCTTCTTAATGGGGCACACCTTTAGGAGCCACGTTTCAGTTCCACGTGTTATCACTGCCCAGCCGAGTTGGATTCGACGATTGGCCTCTTCCTCGAAGTTGGACCTGTTTAGCTGAAGTGTTTGTCCTAAGTAGACGTATTTGTCAGTCATCAACTTTGTCGTATCCATGTTCATCTTAAGGCCCATCGTTGAGTGACTTGATTGAGGTCTTCGAGCAACTTGCTCAGGTCCTCCATCGATTCTGCCAAAGCTGTCGGTAAATCGTAAATAAGTTATGTACTCCCCATTGACATAATTGGTTATGCCAATTTCTTTCTACCAAAGAAATTTGAAGACTTCTTCCAATGCGGCTGTAAACAGTTTCAGAGAAATGACGTCTCCCTGTCTCACGCCACTTTCTAATGGAATTGTCCTTGGAATCTGGAATTTGTACTCAGACCAATACGGTGGCGTTATTGTACATTCAGCACTTCGTTATACTGATAATCAAAATGGCATCGTTGGGGAGACTCAAGTCCCGCCCACGTTTCGATCGACTCAAAGGCTTTTTCATAGTTCAGAAACGCTAGGCATTTTGGTACATTATATATCTCGGTCTTCTGTATACATAACTTGCCACAGCATTTGAATGTGGTCTACAAAGTCATGTAGCCTTTAGGGAAACCGGCTCGTTCGGGTGGCTGGTATTTATGAAACCTGCGATTGAGACGGTTTCGATGTGATGACCCGCGAAAAGAGTTTATAAGCATGACCCAGAAGGATGATGGGTCAGCAGTTCTTGGGCAAAATGTGTTATCTTTTTTTAAGAACAGCACTATTATGCCTATGTTCTGGAGGGCTTTGCGCACCGGTGCTCTATCCGCTTTTAGAAACTCAGATGTTATTCCGTCGTCACCAGGTGACTTGTTGTCTTTCAGCTGTCTCAGGGCCATTGTAATGTGCGGGATATCTTCGATGTAGTGTGTCTATTTTATATAATATATATACTACTAAATAAAATAGGGGCAACTAGCTTATTTATATTAAAGTACTTTAAGATACTTAGTTTAATATGTAATTTTTATTCTCTAATTAAAATGCATTCAATGATGTATTGAATTTTTTTATACTTTGGTTGTGACCTTTGTAATTCATGTATCTCTCGAATCAATAAATATGTAATATACTGCTAATTAAAAATAATACTAGAAGATCTCAAGTAAGAACGACCTTTACCAATATGAAAACTAGGTGAAAAATAAATTCTAACCAATAAATTATGTTTGTGGTCGTATACCAAAAGGGTTGCCGTTAAAAAATGTTCATGGCTATGATAATATAAATATTATTTTTTTTCAAATTTGACTTCTTGGTCCCAAACGACTCATAGTTTATCCGAAATTAAATAATAATTCGCTTTATGCTGCCTCTATGCATGCAGTTAATTGGTAACTTAACTTTTTCTATTCTCTATGGTAGCCGCGTACAAACAGGGGTACGTTCAGGAGCTTTGTGGGCCAAATTTTGATCGACCAATATTTGATCGATATCTCACGAACGGCTACTCCATAACATGTTACAGAAGAAGAAGAAGTCACGTGATATATTACCACTGCATAAGTCAGTTTTGACAGCCGACCAAGATTTGGCTCTAATTGAGTTCGTGAATGCCGCACATCCACTGTCAGAGCAAGATAATTATGGCTTGGTCTATGGAGCTGCCGAACGCACGCGAGGTAAATTGTGTTATCTGCTCCGGTGGGTGAAATCGGAAACTACTTGTTACGCTTGTAGATTATTACTTTAATTTATTTACTTTGTAATTTTTTTTTGTCATTAAATCATAAAAACATAGTCTATCGTGAAAGTCAGATCGAAATCTTTTGTCTACCGCATGCGATCGACTATTATGTCCACGAATTATTTTTTCGCTTATTAGGAGTTTTGGCTTCGCACGCTCTACGTCAAGCAAATTTTGGCTTTTTAGCAATGTTATTGGGTCTCGTGTTTTCAAAACTATATCAAATTTGATAAATTCATACGAATAAGTGTGAGTTACACCAAAACTCTAGTATACGTCATTGTCAAAGATAACTTCATCACTAACGAATGTTAATTACAGATACATTAACGCATGGGAGTTGCACTATCAAAAAATTTGCTAAAGATAAAGATATTAGTACTGCCAGTCAAATGAGGTTGTGTCCCTAAAGTTATTCAAGGAAAATATATTTTGAGTTGGAACACTTTCTATTTGTTGTCTCCAAATGTCACTTTTACTTTCGTTAATTATTGTGATCTCGGACGGAGGCGAGAAGTTTTGATGTTTAGTTTTGTAATTTTTGTGCGTGGTATTTTTGGGATATACTTTAATCCAATCGATCTTTTCTTGAAATATATTTTTTTTCCTGCGACCAGTATTATCCACAAACAGAGTTGTATAGTTTTAGTTTATAGAGTCCTCAAATGAACTACTACTTTCCCACAAGATATCTTGTAGATAGTGACATTATTGTATAGGTTTACGAAATATGTCACCTAATGTGTTTACATTTCAATGTGAAAACTGTTTGCAAATACGCAAACTGCATGGCAATAATAATATATAACAAATTACCTGATAAGTTTAAAGAGTTCATTATAATCAACTTAAAATAAGAATATTTGACTTCCTTTTGGATAAATGTTATTATTCTGTAAATGATTATCTTAACGAAAAGAGGTTCCATTACTCCACCTATGTTAATTATTAACTTGACATAAATTATGATGAGGGAATTGGATTATTTAACTTAACGGAACTTAGGCATAATAATATTATCTTAGCCATATAAATAGAAAAGTGTAATTAATAATAATAGTAATGTTTAATTATATTAAGAATTTATACGCCTACTAAGGCAAAATTTTCATGGATTTCTACTTAGCCATAACATCTTGGCACAACTAAAATTACCCAAATTCTTATCCATATGAGCGTAAATACAATGAAGTGGTGGAGGAGATTGCAAAAAACAGTTTTTGCGCTTTTTATGTATAAAAGAGTACGGCGCACCAACGCTAAGGATGAATCTCCTTAATGCCGTACGCCCCCATCTCACGCGCGATAGTAATACTGGATCGCATTTCCAAACAAATAGATATTTTTCCATGTAGCCTGGCAGAATTCACAGAAGTGATACATAGAATATGTGAAAATACTAAAGTTATATAGTAAAGGTTATTTATTATATAAGTAATTTATGTAGACAACATCGCTTTGGTTCTAGTTGTAATGATGTTTAACCTGTATTTAAAAAAAATAATATATAAATAAACGTTTCATTTTTTACCTAGAAATTTATTTCAGAAAGCTGATATATTGTTACATTATCTTTTAAATTTAATTAATTCCCTTAGTGTGAAAGTGATAAAAATTTCATTATTTTTCAAATGTAGAAAAAAAATAACGTAGATCTACGTACTTTCCACATGCAAATAGTACAATTGTACGATTATTTTAAACCTAGCCTACGTATTTTTAAAATTGGAGTTGGCAACCCTGGCAATACTCCAAAATTTAGTTTTTTATTTCTGAATGTTTTTCTGCGAACAGCGATCTATTTAATGATTTATCACTTGGCTAGGCTCACATATTGTATTAAGTGTTCTTTGATAAACAGCCTTCGCTTCATCAACTACATAATTTGTAGGTTATGTTACTCCTTTTAAGATTATAAACGTAGGTACCTATTGCCCCTTGTACCAGCTAACTTAGGTACTCCCGTTGTATGTCTAGACCGACTAACTCTGCTACTTTTGTCTTTCAAGACGTACTAGTGTCCCAGACTGGCGCGGCCTGCGGTGGCGGTCAGTTGAAGACGAGAAATTCAATAACTGACCTCTACCGCAGGCTGCGCCTCTCTGGAACTATGACATTGGAATACAACATTAAGTATTATTTTATTGCATTATGGGACAAATTCCTGTAACTAATTAAATTACTATCAGCTTACATGGTAATTTTTGGTACCTATATGACCACTAGTGATACATATATCATTTTAAACAGTTGTTGTTTAAACAACTGCTGCTTTAACTATACACTTATTCTTAAATATTAGCCCCTGGAGCACTGGTGCTTGTGCTAATTTAGTCACATACTTGCTAAGTGTGAATTGGAATCACGTACCAAAAGCTCCATACAAAGAAAAAACATTTAAGAGTTAGAGTTTTAACACGGGTCTGACTCGCCCTTGGCCAGTTTGTTGTTCGACACTAGAGCTTTTCTATAATACCTAGTTTCATGTTTATACATGTCAGATAGATATAATGATAGAGCCAAAAGGATGAACTTTAATAAAGATGTTTTGTTGGCAAAACTGAAGTGGTTTTGACACATTATGAATGTATTAAACATGGGCATTACTTAGGTAGTAAGTCACATGAGTAATTACCATAGTATTTACATTTTCAATAAAACATGTTTGTTGAATAGAGACCCCCTTTACATCGTTCATTAAATAAACCTATATGGAAGCCCGTTACCATCCAAGCAGTTTTCATTAGGAAAAGTGTCATGAGCATCAGCCAATTTGTTAAGTATAAGGGTCAATAGAGGATGTACAACATGAATATTGACCTTAGAAGAGTTCTGTTCAGTCTCTCACTTATATACAATGTTGGATTATACTTCACTATATTGGTTGCACCTCTGTCTGACTAAGCTTCACAGCTGGTCTTAGCAAAAAAATGTGTTAGAAATGAATTATCAAGTAAGTTAGTTAAATGTATTTTTAGTGCTGATGGGATGATGTGGTTGCTCAGGAATAAAGCCCTAGTCGATGGTTCCATTAAATTAAAACAGTTGGGTTAGTTTATAATTACAGTTTTAATACGACAAGATGAATATGACAATGCAGTGTACAATGTTCGCAACAACAAGACAACAACGCAACATTATATAAATATATTTTCTTTCTTTCTTCTTTCTTTCAAGGAAACAGTGGATTTAAAATTTGACGTGGTACCTAATATTTATGCAATCCTTGGTGTTGAAGACATGCCGATACTATACATACAGTCCAGAAAGTTCCTCTGTTTATGTGTTTATTGTGAGAGTATGTAATCCTGGTAATTTCAACGTTGTGTTATGGTGGCTTCTATGGGGCTGTGACAATTTCACCAATGACATGTGGCATGGATGTCATGAAAACAAAAACAAAAAATGTGCTCAGTAACAGAATTGTTAGGTATCATTTTCCCTCCAGTAAAGCAGTAGACGACTTAGAGGGCATGTGTATGGTTACTTTGTTCTTTCCATACATATCTACTCACACTTAATAATCTATCATCATCATCATCATCATCTCAGCCATAGGACGTCCACTGCTGGACATAGGCCTCCCCCATTGATTTCCACAAGGACCTGTTGGAAGCGGCCCGCATCCAGCCCTTGCCTGCGATCTTAGTCAGGTCGTCTGTCCACCTGGTCGGTGGCCGTCCTATGCTGCGCTTGCCAGTCCGTGGTCTCCACTCGAGAACCTTTCGACCCCAACGGCCATCAGTTCGTCGAGCTATGTGCCCTGCCCACTGCCACTTCAACTTGCTAATCCGCTGGGCTATGTCGGTGACTTTTGTTCTTCTACGGATCTCCTCATTTCTGATTCGATCGCGTAGAGAAACTCCGAGCATAGCCCTTTCCATAGCTCGTTGTGCGACTCTGAGCCTGTTCAGAAGGCCCATAGTCAGGGACCACGTTTCAGATCCGTAAGTCATCACTGGTAACACACACTGTTCGAAGACCCTCGTTTTCAGGCATTGTGGTATTTTGGACGAGAAGACGTCTCGTAGCTTCCCGAACGCTGCCCAGCCGAGTTGGATTCGACGATTGGCCTCTTTCTCAAAGTTGGACTTACCTAATTGGACTGTATGTCCTAGGTAGATGTAATGGTCAACAACTTTGAGAATCGAGTCCCCAATTGATATGGGGGCGGGCGCAACATGGGCATTCGACATAATTTTCGTCTTGTCCATGTTCATTTTAAGGCCCACCCTTCGGGAAACTCTGCTGAGGCCTTCGAGCATCGTGCTGAGATCTTCCATCGATTCTGCCATGACCACAATATCGTCGGCAAACCGAAGGTGAGTGATGTACTCGCCGTTGATGTTGATGCCGAATCCTTGCCATTCCAAGAGCTTGAAGGCGTCTTCCAATGCGGCAGTGAACAGTTTCGGAGAGATAACGTCTCCCTGTCTCACGCCGCGTTGCAATGGAATCGCCTTCGAAATTTGCTCTTGTACTCGGACCGACATGGTGGCGTTATTGTACAAACACTTCAACACTTCGATATACCGATGGTCAATACGGCACCGCTGGAGAGACTCAAGCACCGCCCACGTCTCGATCGAATCAAAGGCTTTCTCATAGTCCACAAACGCTAGACATAAGGGCAAGTTATACTCCTCGGTCTTCTGTATAACTTGCCGCAGCGTATGGATGTGATCTATGGTGCTGTAGCCTTTTCGGAAACCGGCTTGTTCGGGAGGCTGGAAGTCATCAAACCTGCGTTCGAGACGATTCGCGATGACTCTTGAAAACAGCTTGTACACATGGCTCAGAAGCGAAATGGGTCTGTAGTTCTTAAGCAATGTGTTGTCACCCTTCTTAAAGAACAACACCGCTACGCTTCTGTTCCATGCTTCCGGCGTTGAACCTTCGAGGACAACGGAATTAAAGAGCTTCTGAAGGACTTTCAGTATCGGTCGGCCACCCGCTTTCAGAAGCTCTGCTGTGATTCCGTCGTCACCCGGCGCCTTGTTGTTCTTAAGCTGCTTCAGAGCCATCCTAATCTCGTACAGGCTGATGTCCGGGATGTCTTCGGTATAGTGTCGGGTTAGCTTGGCTCTTGGGTCTTTGGCCAAGCTATCAACAGGTTTAGTGACCGAAGTGTATAGCTGCCCATAGAACCTCTCAATCTCTCCAAGCACCTCTGCTTTGGTCGACGCTATACTGCCATCATCTCTCTTCAGCTTAGTCATCTGGCTTTGCCCAATAGACCGGTCTCTTGCAAACACTTTGGAGCCTTTTCTCCGTTCGATCGTATCTTTAATACGATTTGTATTAAAGGTACGGATGTCGTGTCGCAAGGATTTCCATATTCGTCTGTTGAGCTGCCTATATGACGCAGCGTCATCAGATGATTGCAGTTGCAACGAGCGTCGTTCAGCCATGAGGTCAAGGGTATGGCTGGAGAGTTTTTGAGGTCCATTTGTGCGGCGGGGTTTGAAGAACTTAGACCCCACTGCGTGGACAGTTTCTACAAACCTGTTGTTGGTCTCGTCCACCGACGCACAGTTCTCAAGGCAAGCAAAGCGATTGGAGAGCTCAAGTTGAAAGCTCTCGGGGTTTTGAATATGGACATTTTGAGGTCGGAGCGTGGATTTCATCAAACGGGACCTCTCAAGTTTAACATTAATATTCAATATGCCTCTTACTATGCGGTGATCACTACAGGTTTTCACCATGTTGATCACAGAGACATCATTGAATATTTGTTTCTTGGTGGTCATGATGAAATCGATCTCATTTCTCGTGGACCCGTTAGGACTCAACCAGGTCCATTTCCGGTGAGGCGGCTTCTGAAAGAAAGAGTTCATCATAAAGAGTCCCTCTTTCTCCATGAAGTCGGCCAGCCTCTGTCCCCTGGGGTTCCGTTGTCCATAACCAAATTGCCCCACTCTCAACTCTCCATCGCTTCTTTTGCCCAACTTTGCGTTAAAGTCCCCCATAACAACAGTATAATGGGTCTTGGAGGTATGCATGGCCCTACTAATGTCCTCATACATAGCCTCTACCTCCTCATCGGTTCCGAGTTTCGAGGTCGGTGCATATACCTGAATGACCTTCAACGAATACCTACTTGATATTCTGAGTATTAGGTATGCCACCCTGCTCGAAACGCTATCGATGGTAATAATGTTGTTAGTGAGGGACTTGCGAACGAGAAATCCGACACCACCTTGGGACTTTTGGTCGCCTTCCCGGTAGTAGAGCAAGTTACCGGATTTGAGGGTTATGGTGTCCTCACCCTCTCTACGGACTTCACATAACCCTTTTTTTTTTTTTTTTTTTTTTACGTGGGCGAAATGCATTTACGCACTTCCGCCTACCGGGAAGTAGGCGGGGTGTGTCGGGCTCGCTCGAGCATCACCGCTCCCTGGGGGGCCTCATGGCCCCCAACCCTAACTGCACCCACAGCAGCCAGGGTCCACTACCGACTAAAACCCACGGTGTCCATCCTGCCGCTATAACGGAGGGAGCGCGGGGTATTGCATACCGCGCCCCCACCACGGCCGTCCGTTTCCGGACCCCTCCAGGGGGGAGGATGACCCTCCCCCTCGCGACCGTGCCGGGACCAAGAGCACGGCCGCACCACCCCGGGGACCACACAGTGCAAGGAACGCCAGACTTCCCACATCCGACGCTCGTGGTCCCCTGCGATGGGCCAGATGGAGCAGCCCCATCGCCAGCCGCTTCGGCCGCCACCCTCCGACGGCGGCCATATCGGCGCCACAGCAGGAGACGAACTGAATCACTCCCGCCGCAGCGCCTCCTCAGCTGCAGCGCCGTCCCACAGCGCCGCTGCCCCCCTCAGTTGCAGTGCTTTGCAGCACCGCAACCTACCGTCTGATGGACCGCTCCTCGTCGGCTTGGCGAGCAAAGCCTATCGGGAGCAGTCCCGGCCAAAATACTATAAACATACATAAATAAATGGATATAAATAAACTTACATAGATATGAGACACGCGAGTCGCCGGACGATGTCTAGTTACGTCTAATTCAGAGGAATTAGACCAAGAACAGGCAGCACCGCGAGAAGGTAATCGCCAGACTTGCCTTGAGGATCATCACGACCTGCGCTTCCCCCAAGACCGTAGCCTCCCTACTCATCACGGGATGAGTAAAGAAGGCCTGGACTTATCCAAAACAAGTAACGTAAACGCTGCAAGCATAGGCATAGCAACTATTTAATGGATAAACCCAGACCCGCCCACTTCACATAACCCTAGGATATCCCAGTGTAACTTACTCATTTCTTCTTCCAGCTCGACGATCCTCTCGTCTGCCAACAAAGTTCTTACGTTATGTGTTACCAGGGCCAGAGGTCGTTTAATGAGGGAGTGGTAGCCGTGCGTCTGCCGGGGATTCTTCGCACCCCCTGCTCCACCGTTACACTGGCCGCTACCGGAGCCAGCTTTAGCGGAGCTGCCGGGGACTGGGGGCCTGGTCGTATTTTGTACTCTCATAGGGGGGGGGTTTGCCAATACTCGCCACGCTTGGCAGGCGGGTTGGCGAGCGCAGTACAAATGTGAGTCTCAGAAGGCGCTGCTGCCCATCCTTCTGGTGTGTGATCCCTTAGTCGACTCTTACGACACCCACGGGAAGACATAGGGGGGTACTATTCTATGCCGGTACCCCACGGCAGATACGGTATAATACTACTACGGTATAATACACGGTATAATAATCTATGCACAGCAGTAAACACATAACAAGGATTTATTTTCTTCGACCATTATAAGGTATATCTATAAAATAACTATTCAAATATTACAGTTTTCATTTTTTCAGAGGTTTGTCAATATTCAATAGACGGTTGCTTCTGAACATGGGAGGGTGAGACTTCCAGCTCGAAACTTGGTAACTCAAGCGTAGGTGTTCGTACAGATACAATCAATACTCCATCTCTTCTCACGTAACATTCCGATTCAACAGTGACAGCTAACGCGTCACTTTTTCCCACGTTGTTTATTTGTTATAGATACAAGCCAGCCAAAGGCCACACAGAAAATAACTTTTATCCTTTTATATCTCATGAACAATAGACACAATCATTTGAAATCTAGGTAATTTGTTCGGTCTGGTTCTATCATCCTTCCTCTAGTTGTAGATATAAAAACAATCCATCTGGAAAACTGGCGACATTTGAAAAGACCTATTGATTTCCACTTGCCGTTCTTGCACGAGCATTCAGATTTCAGATATGGGCTAATCATATACGCAATGAAATTTCACAATGAAGTAAACAAAAACAAACACATTCGCCATGTTTAGTTTTTTTTGCCAGATTGTCAGCATTGAGCTAAACTAGGATTTTGACCATCGCATGATGAGCAAAGCCTTACAATTTAATAAATATTTCCACCAATAGAATCGATTTAAGAATCAATTTAGACCAATAAGCGTAACGGATTTCAGCCAATAGAAGGTGGTCGCGAATTATCTGGGTGGCTTTTATCGGCTGCGCATTATTTGGTCGGGAAATACGTCCCGAACCAAATCGCTACCGGGGTGGAATACGCAGCCAAGTACTGCGCAGCCAGTGAAATACCGACCTGATAACCGACGTACATGGTCATGAATTATCTGGGTGGTATTTATTGGGTCGGTAGTTATCAGGGCGCCAATTCCCTGGCCGGCAATTATACACACTCGTAGCTGGTAGCTACATAGATAAGTAACTATACCATAAAGTTACTAGCTATAAAAAATGTAGAACTGTCAGACTTCGACTGTCCTGTCACTGATAAGACTTGATTCTATCAAATTTATACCTATTGGTTTGCTCGCTCTATTTTTTTTTTGTAGTAGTTTTTTTGCAGAGTATGGTTTGGACGAACGCCAACCTTGACAAGAAAGTACAGAACGATTTTTTTTTTATTTAAAACGAATTTCATCAAATTGAGTTTTAACTCAATTTTACAAATTGCGAACTTTTTGTTTGTGATACTAGTACGAATAAAGATTTGGTCATTTAAAAATTCAATTCCGTTAAACCTAACATCAAAGTAGTAGAAAAAAATTCATTGCGTCTCCTGGGTTCACCGATACTACTTGTAGATGATTCATTTTCTTCTTTTGTAGAAGAAAAAAAATCAAAATTGTATGATATCTTCAGATAAGTTGCACAAAATTAATGCTTACAAGTTGAGCTGACGGATACTTGAATCGGGCCAAAACCGCTGTCTCATTGAGATATTCGGTAAGCGCCATCGTCTCCTGAACCCCACCGTGCGATCAATAAACACAGGTGTTGAGGTTTTTTCCAAACCTGTGTCTACCATAACCTAGACTGTGTATCGGGATAACAAATGTCATCCCGAGCTTATAAGCTCACGCTTGTGCGTGGCCTAAATATGTGCTCCAGGCTGTAGCCTAAGTAAGAAAGGTAGGTTACGTCGGAAGGACATCGTATCTGCGTCTCCCTGAGAAACAATAGGTGCGGTTTTTCAGTCTCTAGGTAGTATTGGACTGGCACGAGATTAGAGTGCAGGCCTCGAATATTAGAGAGGTGCAGTTTTATCGAGAGGGAGTGCAGCCGCTGTGTATACATTGTTCTATTTTTGGGAAGTATATTGATTAATTACCAATTTATGTAGGGTAATATGAAGGATAATTTCTAAAATAAGTTATCACGGTCCTATTAGAATAAAAATAATTTGTTTTATTACTTTTGCTTTATTTTCCACTTCATAAGCCTTACATTTTTTATGACTTTACTAATACACTTTGCACTTTCTAAGCACTTCTTGTGTATTTCACTGTTTTACGTTTTGAAATCGGGGGAGTTTAACATCACTTGATTTTCGACTGCTTACACAATAAGGAATTCAGTTTATCGCATAATCTATTTAAATGTGATAGGATACGTATAAGCACGCAACCAACTCTACGTAGCTTTATGGATGTAACGGAGGTGGTTTTATCTGAGTCAGACTCGCAGGTGAACTATACGTAAGAAGAGGTGTTAAGTATAAATTATATAGTTGAGGGCATGCTTAATATATGATAAAGTAGTACAACGATTATTGAGTCAGCTTTTTTAATTTAAATTGAAAAATAGTAAACCAACTTAATACATGCTATACTCGGGGTGGGTCAGCTAATTAAATAGAGTCTTTCTTCCGGTTGAAAACTTTATATTTTTTTATGTACAAAAATGCCTAACTTATCACTCGCCACCATTCTAATCATAAATTGCGCGACTCCCTGTAGTCTGCCTGTGATTGGTCGGCGCAATCCTACTGCTCGGCGCGTTCCTAACCACGCAACTAGAGTATGGGTGAATAACGCGCAGGCGGCTTGCCCCCACCAACACGTAAAGGGCGCTCCCGCACCGATTCACCCGCTGCAATACCATATAGCACTCCTAATTATGTCAACTTTAAGGTTTTCACGGCCGGCGTTGCATGTTGTATGTATTGCTTCCGGGTTGTTTGGCCGTGGTCTAAATGAAACTTGTGTTCCATACGATTTCGTCGATCACTGCGGTCGACATAATCAGTGGTTCAAGTCCGGGCGGCGACAAAAGCGTAGAACTCTCCTTCGCGGCGTCTTCTCTGTTACTGAGTGACTATAATAAAATGAAGGAGAGTTCTACGCTCTTGTCGCGGCCTGGACCCACTGAAGATGTCGACCGCAGATCTGTGCTCAAAGCTCAATAAGAAACGCACCATAATAGTCTGTGCCACTGATTAGAAAGGTCTGTGCTGTGTATCCCTACCCTACCCTAGAGCTGCGCTAAAATATGCATTGTTTGATTGATCACTAATTCAACATAACAGTTATTTTGTGTATTTTATTTTCATAAGTTTATGTTATTCAGCCGTATTATGGCAGCACAAGTATGAAGTTAAAAAAGCCAAAAACGGACTCCGAGGTATAAGTTTGTTTATAGTTCCGCAACTTTGACGCCGATTTTCATAACCTGCCTCTAACTCTTGCTTCTAATGGCAAAAAACATACTTTCAGGAGCTCGCGGAGGTGGTCCCTCCCCAGGCTGAAATCATCGAGGCAGACTTGTACAAACGATCATATTTCGGTCCAGACGTACCTACTCTTGAGTTAGAATGCTGGGAAGAAGAGCTTTCAGAATCTCAACTTCAAAAGTATAAAAATGCCGACGACGAATACAAGAGTATTCAAAACAAATTGGATGAAATGGTGAAGGATACAGGTGGTGAGATAGTTTACAATGGTGACCAGTTTACTGCATACCAACTACTTGGAAAGTAAGTTCCCGTCAAGCATACTTAAAATAATTACAATAGTAACAACAAGTGAATGCCTCTGCAGATGTCTATTTGTATATGCGTAGTACCTATTTTAAAGTCCTTAGAGACTGGCTTAATTATTTTATTACTGTTTCACCCACACACCTAAGTTTTTTCCGTCTATCTCTTCTTACTCTGCACATTGACAAACTGTTTCACAGATACAACAAACAGGCTACACACAATGTATAAGACTTACAATCATCTTATTAGAACATGGAGTTGGTGAGGCAAAAGTGAGATTATGTATATCACTATCATATTATGACAGCTCCACTTACCATAATACAAGTGTTTTTGTATCTTTAAGTTTTGGTACTGTAATAAGATTTATTATAGCCTAGTTACTATTTGTTACTATCCTATCTAGTTATAAGTTTTTGTTTTTTTTATTGGCAATAGGCAATTGCTTAACCACTGTCTCACCTGATGTTAAGTGATGATGCGGTCTATGGTGTTAAGTTAGAACAGTCACTGGTGATGTCATCTAAACAGCTTCAATTGAAGATCAGCTCTGGTTGCTTAAACAGCACAACCCTGAGCTGTAGATTTGCTGCTATTATACATTGCATACTTTTTAATACATAATGTACACATTTTATGCTAACACATGTTTCATTGATTCTTAAAATGTAGCATATATTCATAAAACAAACTTATTAATGGACTCTCTCAGCAGCAGGAGCAGCTCTCAGTATTTTTTTTCTGTTTACTTCTTTCAGACAGCCAGTACTTAAGGACCTTGAGAGGCAAAGTGCTGATATCATCAGATCAAGATCACGTTCCATGTCCATCTCTAAGGAGAAAACCCCCAAAAGAGGTAATGTTACTAATTGCACAAGTTATAAAGACACTCTTTAAATTGTTTACTCAACGGAGACACATTTTAGGAATAGCATTGGAGTATTAGTGCAATGCTTGTAGAGGGAGGTCAACCAAAACCAGTTAGGGGTTTTGTCTGGATTAGAGACTATGGACATCTTATTTGTTATTCTCTAATTATGTGAAAAATAATATAATGAAATAAGATTTTAAAAGCCATATGAACGCACATGGTTTTTGTCGACCTTGAAAAGGTGTATGATCGGTTGCCTCGCTAAGTTTGTAGGTGGGCCATAAAAAAGAAAAGAGGGCCAGAGAAGTACCTTATCCTGCAACTTATATGTAAAGTCTATTCATCCTAAAGTAACAAAAAAGGTAAACAAACCACTGTCATCCACAAAAGCAACGAATTTGCACTGCTAAATGCAATTTAAACAAACACAATATCCCCTGGATATAGTAGTAACATAAATGCTATTCATTACGCATGGATATCAACAAAATTCATCTTTATTACACTTATTTTAATTTAAATAAGAAAACTACCACTAACGGCACTCCATTATTTTTTAACTTTTCCATTTTCTATGGAATTCAGTGATGGAATGGTTATTCAAGAACGGATTGTGTGAGCTTTGTAAATGAATGTTTTCATTGATATTTTTTATCAACTTGGTAGTAAATCTAACAAAAACTCAAGATTGTTTAATGTCAAGTAATTAATATAAAATTATAATGAACAGGTACATCTTAAACAAAGACATAAATTTTTTTCTTTAAGTCCAAATAGTCACTTAATTGCATGCTTCCACAGTATTTAGCTCTGAATCATCAGAAAGCAAAAATATGTAGTAATGTCAACATATATCTCCTGCGCTCCAGACTCTAAACTCAGTCATGCAGAGTTCATTGTAGAATGACATACTATTGTAATTTATAGCATGTGTCTCGCTCCCTCTCTGTCCTCATCCAATAGTTTTGCAGATGGAGATTGAGTAACGTGACTTCGCAGCTGTCGCGACATATAATTTGAAGTCGTGCAATATAAAGTCCTACTCTATTTTAAACACCAGTTTAAAATTCGTGTGATATGTAAGAATTCCACCAAAAGATTCCTTTGTTAAGCTAAAATTAGAAAATAAGTCGTAAGTTTGATTCTTTGAAGCGTAACATTTTATTATTTCGACTTTTTTAACATTGGTGCTGTGACAAAGAAACGCAGGAAATAAATCGACAAATAAGCAATTGCCTTGCACTAGAATGAAATAAAAATACACTTTCAGTGCTTATTCGTTTTTTTAAATAATTTGTGATATAAATGTGTGTTCTATAAATCAATTACATCATTTCCCAAGTGACAATTATTTCTTTTATTATTTTAATGAACATTGAAGGGAATGTTAATTCAAAAATTTAAAAAGGCTGAGTGTTATGGATATTACTAGAAATAATCCTATGCTATTGGCACCATATTTACCTTTAATAGGGTTACATATGGCATGAAGCTAAGAATTATGGAAATGGCTGCACTAATTTCATTGAAACATGTGAGATGTTAAAATAGTTTGAAGTGGTAACCTTGTAACATATATTGGTATATTGCAATTACAAATACAAATACAAATATGTTTATTTCCTTAAAAGATTTACAAATATGGTTATGTGGTACACATGTTTACAGACTTGTTATATATCTAAGCCTTGTTTACGTTGAGACCCAAACTAAGAAAAACTTGTGTCTTGGATCTCAGAAATGCGAATTTTTATAAGGTATAATTTGCATGGTTGGTTTCTTAACTGATAAAGGTACCACTAGTTCTAATTTATGTGAATGTGAAGCAATGTACAATATAATTATAATATACCATATATTGTTGTGTGTGAGGAGGATAGTTATAAGTGTAGGTTTGTGAGAGGGAGGGGGGGAGAGAGTGTTATGGTGAGGGTGGGAAATGATGGGGTGGTGGTGTACGTAAATAGTGTTGACGCAACTGTCTGAGATAATATGTATATTATTATTGTTACTTCATATAAAGGAAAATTTATCAGTGCTGTTAAATATGGGACGCGTGACCGAAATGCTGGCACATATTTGGCTCAACGAATCAGCATTGCAATTCAACGAGGCAATGCTGCTAGCGTTCTGGGCACGCTGCCAGCTGGTAGCGAGTTAGAACATTTGAGATATCTATCATATAATAACATATAATTAACTCTCACTGCTGTAAATATGCCTCATGCATGTATCAATTACCCGTGGGCATTATACAGAGAATTATTGCGCTAATTGTCTGCTGTGATAGATAGATAGATAGATAGGTTCTGTACTGAACACTGTAAACAAAATAATAATCAACAAAACAATTTGAAGATAACAACTGCAACAATAGCGATGCAATCTTATCGCTGTCAGCGATCTCTTCCAGACAACCTTTGGATGGAGATGAAAACTAACGGATGGCGGAGTCCATATATTTATTTTTATAAAAGACTATATATCAATAAATGTGTTATAAAATTTAATAAATATAGTATAAGATATACATAAACTATAAACAATAGTTATAAATCTAAATACACATATATAATTATATATATATATTCTATAAATAAAATACTTCTTACTAATACTAATAAAAGATACATAATAATATAATAAAATAATATAAGTTCTATGTGTTCTGTATTTATTTATATATCATAGAAAAGATGATGTGGCTGTGATGTTGCAAATCGTTGTGATGAAAATGGGTAAATGTATATATATCATAACTCTGGTTAGTAAACACAGTAACACCAAGTACAAGTAGTAGTTAGTATGATTGCCAAGCCTGATGTTTATTGGCTATCATTTTAACATTTTAGGTCGCCCAAGGAAGAATCGTGAACGTGAAGAAGAGCATAATTATTCTCCATCACCACCGAGATCTCACTCGCCTGAGACGCGACACAAGAAAAAGAAGAAGGATAAGGACAAGCACAGAGAGAAAGAGAAGGAAAAAGAAAAGGAAAAGGAAAAAGAGAAGGATAAGGAGAATGTCAAGACTAAAGATAAAACTTTAGCGCCGTCTAGTGAGTATTAAGATATTTTCAAGCATTTACCACAGTCTCCTGATGTTAAATAATCACATGGTCTGATATGTAGCACAAAATAGAATAGAATTAGATAGAATCGTCAAGTGTTGCTTGGATTTTCATTCCTTTATGCTTGCGTGGTGGTACCGGGTCTAGAATAGTACTCCCCCATCTCTTCCCGCGGGTGCCGTAAGAGTCGCCTAAGGGATCACGTACCAGAAGGTGGGCAGTAGCGCCTTCTGCGCTCGCCAATCCGCCTATTAATCCTTCCTTTATGGGGGATGCATATGTCCAGCTGTGGACGTCCTATGTTTGAGATGATCATGATGATAATCTGCTGAATACGTTCCCACTGCTGGGACACAGATTTTCTCTGAAAGAGCATAATCCACAAGCCTGATCAATGCGGGTTCGCGGAAAGGCTAGTGGCCAACCCAACATCGGAGTTTTCAAGTCGCCCAAGGGCCTCCGACGTGACCTTACCAAGCACAGAAGCGCTCTGTTGAAATTGTCACTAGCGATCGCCCGTCCAAAGTATGACCGAGGTGTACTTTCTTAACCCAGTTGATCGGTATAATTCGCGTTGGTACACAGTTACGAGCGCTGCGATTGCTTGGTTAACTGGGCCCGTAGACAAATTAACATTCTGCAAGCGTTAACGCGAGCTAAAACCGTTGAATGATCGTTCTCGTTGCGAAGCGAGCGATAAAATAGGGTGAAGAAACGAGATAGACCGATACAAAACTATGCATACTAGAACAGGATGGGACGAAAGACATCTTCGCCAATGAGTGTCGCAACGCGCTCGATTTGCGCAACTCATTTCCGCCCGAGGGGAAGGTATACCGTTAGTCAACAGGTTTCATAGTCATTGGATATATCACATTAACAACGAGAACGAACATTCAACCGCAAGAGAAAGAGAATCGCTATGAAGCGATGCATTTTGTCTCGGCCCACTGTTTATATTTTCACAGCAAATTGTCTGTAACTGTCGCAATATCATACGAAAATCAGTTCAGTCAGTCACCTCAAGAACTTTGACCACTACCTTTTGGCGCTTAACCTTATATGTCTCGGCAAACTTTATTATTAAGAAAAAAAATAACACATCTCTGCAGTAAATGAGTATTGTTTTATTTGATGTGTCAAAAACATTGTTGTAATGTCCTGACATATTAAATCGAAAAATGCGAGATACCTTGATATATATATATATTATATATTATATCGGACAACATTCACACAATGTCTTCAGGTCTCAAACTAGGCAGAGCCTGTACTATGGTAACCTGATGACTGATATATACTTATATGCATACTTATATATATACTTATATACATATACACACCCAGACACAGGTCAAACAGACATGTTCATACACACAAATGTTTGACCTGTTCGGGAATCGAACCCGGGACCAGTGGCTCAGAAGGCAGAGTGCTACCAACTGCGCCAACCGAGCAGTCTTCTACAGATGAACTCCTGTTTTGTTTATTTTATTTTCAATATCGTACGAAAACTTACAGCTAAGTACAATACATTAGGTTGACAGATGTACATATGCAGCTAAAAGTTACATATACAAGAAAGCCAATTATAAGTTTTCGCATATAAATATAAATAAGTGAGTTGCCAGATTAGACAGCTTATGTATATATTCATATATATTATATATGAATATTATCTACAGTGTCGTATAAATTCACGCGGCGGTAACACGACGCGCTTGCGTTAATAATGATAGTGATGTGGTGTTTCTTACAAAACGTATGTTCGAAATTTAAGTCGATTATACACACAGCGATTTGATGTTCAGACCTAATAAAGGACCGAAAGAAAGTTTCTTAGCAAATTATATTTATTTATTTATTTATTTTCATAACAATAAGTAACATAACAGTTGGTTTACCAAAGCGTTACAAATTGGTACTAATAGAGTAATATGGTATTACAGTCACATAAATTGCCAAAAAACAGGCCAATATGTAAAATTGCCATAACATAACGCAACATGTCTAATTCTAAAATTAAATTAAATACATACAGTTGAGTAATGTCACACGGGTACAGTGGAATCTCTAGCATTCATCTCGCTTAATCTCCTACATTCATCGATTAAGCACTTTGTTGGAGTATATTATATATATTATAATTTAATAAATGCTTCTGCGAGAGAAACGTGTAAAACTGTAACCTTAACCACTTGTATGCGACTGATTGAAAGCGAAGGGTACACAAATAAAATAAATCGCGCTTGCTTTCTGGAGGTGTAGGCTAAGCGGCATTAATCCTCGTTTTGTACCTGTAAAGAAAAAAAAAAAATAGCGTTTTAGAATAAAATTAGCTAAACTTTAAGTTAAAGGACATTTTAGATGATTAGTCGCTTATTAAACGTAACTGTATATCTTTGGCTCATATATCATGCAACTTTCAGTCGCAATATCAGTATTTGAACGTAATGTATGTGATACAAAAGTCGATATTAAAAAGCGGCTAATATCAAATCGTATTTGTAACTTTTCGCTACTGATTTAGTTGAAGGCCACATCACTCTCATCCCCGTTCCACCTGTTATTGGTATAAATCGTATACTGCGACGCTGGCCGCGCACGAACTTCATGGCAAATCTGAAATCAATGCCCAAACATTCGCAATATTATTCACATTCAAACTGCGACATCGCTCCCGATCACAATAACTTTGTCAACATGTATAATGTATATTGTGATATAACATTGCAAAACTGCAATAGGGAAAAAATGTATAGAATAAAAAGATGTATTGGAAAAGCGATGCAGGATCAAAGAAGGAATTTGAGAATTGTCAAGCAGTCTAGATATGAGTTTCAATTCGAAATCCCGATAGATATGTACAGTAAAGCGGTAACAGATGTACAGTCTCCGGAGACGGCATCTGCGCAGAGTAAACTCGAAGTGGACAAAGATGTGCAAACCCCCGGAGCGCTGTATAGTTTCGTAATGCCAACAGATGTGCACAGCGTTGTGACAAACGTTCGGCCTTCGGAGGCGACGGCTATCGGTGGTCTGCTCACCGGCAGCGCCACGAAGACCACGGCCATCGTCGACCTCACCAAGGAAGACAGCTCTAAGAATGTTGCTGATTCTCGTGAAGTTTCCTTCAACAAATTGCAAGGTGAGTTTACTATAAAAATACGAGATATCAATACATATGTTTAGCCGCGACCTCTTATTCTTAGATCTAGATGGGAGTTATGATACATCTTCTGAAGTTATTTATGGTTTTCTTGCGTTTTCTTCTTCTACTTTCTACTATTTAATATAACGGAGCCTTATCAGGAATATGGATGCTCGTTAACCGGCTTTTTGAGGATCTTCTCACAGCTGGTTAATGAAACAAGTTTCTGAAATGATTGGCTGTTAATTTGTACATTTAATGGTCCATTTTGTATATGATTGCGTCTTGCGACACCCACGTAGTTAAGTTCCTATGTGAAAGTAGTGATGCCCACGCAGTATTGCCAGGTGGGCGAAGCGACGCGGACGCCCACGCTGTAGGTACTGATAAATCAATACGTATGTATTTACTCAGTATTGCTTAGAATAATAATAATTACGTTACGCTTGCTTAAAGCTTGCAACTTTATTATTTATCTGTATTCAACGATTAGGATTTCGTCTCGTAGGCCTATTTTATAGATTTGTTAAGCGGGAATATCTGATTATAAAGAACACAGACATGTACTAAAAATCTATACAATTTGGCAAACCTGTGTTTTTGCGATAAGAAATAGGCGACAAAAAGTTCCCATATGTTTTTGACAATTATATTCAGACAAAGTATCTAAAATTGTAGAAATGTTTCCAACAGTTATCTATGCTTTTAGGAAAAAGGTTTTCACTTGGTTGTCAGTCATAATACGGCGAACGAAAGTATCTCGTCTTAGAAAATCTACTGCGTAAATCGCAACTGTGACCATCCAAATAACAAACCACCTGTTGAGGCCAGACTTGTGGAAAATCTATATAACGTGTTGACCTTGCCCTCATTCGTGTAATATGTAGGTCGCCAGGAATCAAATCTCTATCGCAACAATCTCTTATGTGTTTGAATTGTTACTTACTGGCTAAATCAACAGGTGACTTTTTCTGTTGTTACGCAGCAGCAATTTGTTCAGTCGTACATTTGGAGCGATGATAAGACACTAATGTTTTTGATTTAAATATGAACAAAAAAAAATTATCCATCTGCAGTAATTGTACTGTGTATAGATAAAAAAGATCATAATTTGTTTTCCTTTATTGTACTCTAAGATCTTACTTTTTTAAAAGAATATTCATTACGTAAACTCTAAGGCTTTCACGGCCGGCGTTGCATCTTGTATGTATTGCTTCCGGGCTGTTTGGCCGTGGTTTAAGTGAAACTTGTGTTCCAGACGTTTCCTCGATCACTGCGGTCGACATCTTCAGTGGTTCAGGTCCGAGCGGCGACAAGAGCGTAGAACTCTCCTTCGTGGTGTCTTCTCTGATCACTGAAAATGTCGACCGCAGTGATCGACGAAACGTCTGGAACAAAAGTTTCACATAGACCACGGCCAAACAGCCCGGAAGCAATACATACAACAATATTCATTACATTACTTAAATATGTAAAAGCGAATGATATTGATCAATCAGACAATACATAATCAAATTGAATAACACAAATCTTCAAATTTGGAGTTTGTCACTGTGGTTTCTTATTGAAATTCATATTTCAGCTAAGGAATGATTTTTGCAGAAGTAGCCCATGATTATGTACATGTACAACGATATATTTATATGTAATTCTAAGTGTTTCATCTCATTTACGCTATGGCTAAAATAATAAATGATTTTGAAAGCACCAAAACATCTCATGCTATATGAAACTCCCTTTAATTAGACTGATAAATTCAACTTCTTATGGGTATCGAACTCGCGTCTTCTATATTGCCTGATCATTTGCCATCAAAATACTGCTACGCCGCCGATTTGTACAGCCTTCGTTGTCTGTACTTTTATTTTGATTCAACCTTCATCCAATCTGAGATTTATTGACTCAGAATTCCTCATTTTCCTTACGCTTTTTTAACCTTCATAGATCTAGCGTTTGATCACTATCTCACTGAATGGTCAGTGGCCATGTGGTTTAATCGCACTAAACTAGAATGTTTAAAAAATCTAGTTATAACTCGTCTGACTCGTCCTCCTCTTTGCTCAAATTGTTGTGCCCGACAGGGTCTCTAATAAACTGTATTTATTCATATATCCCTATTTTCTTAAATAAACTAATTTTTGAATTGATTTGATATCAGAGAACCAAAGTTCAAATATTTGAAGGAAAAAATTCGGCTGCTAGTGGGACTTGAACCCACGACTACAGAATACCGTCCTGTCGCTTTGTCCAACTAAGCTATAGCAGCCCGTACCACTAGGGCCGAAAACATCCCCGCAAGATGTTAATAAAGGAAGGAAGTAATTCGGCCCTAGTGGTACGGGCTGCTATAGCTTAGTTGGACAAAGCGACAGGACGGTATTCTGTAGTCGTGGGTTCAAGTCCCACTAGCAGCCGAATTTTTTCCTTCAAATATTTGAATCAGAGAACCACTTTAAAAAAAGTCAGACGTTGGGCACATCATAAAAAGTAGCCTTTCCAATAATTGATTCCACCTGCGTGTTAATCTCGCAAGCCTTCTATTTATAATTGGAGCGCCTACGCGTTGTACTGTATCATGGATCAATATACTACAAGAAGACTGACAATCGCCTAAAGAAAATCGTACGCCGGATAAAACCTCATAATTCCACGCTAAATCTAGATGACGCTACAGGTTTGGAAAATTTTGTAGTCACAGAACGTGTACCAAACTAGTTTTACTAAGTTATCGTCTTTTTACCCGACTGCGAAAGAAGGAGGGTTATGTTTTTGTAGTATATTGGTCCATGTACTGCAATGATATTATATGTTTATATGAGGTAGGAGCGCGGAAACTGAGGCGGCAAAATTAAGTCAATTGTAGTAATTTTCATTAAGACGCTTATTTCAAGCGCAAGTCTAAACATATAGCTATTCTTTTCTATGTACCGTATTATCTGTCGCAGTAAGCATGTTTATGTCGTAAAGGAACAAAATCTGTGCATCGCGCAGTATAAATATACGTCATCTTTAGTAAAACATCATTGATGTACTGTATGTAAAGGTCTGAGTATGAGACATGTCTCCAGCGAGATTGGGAGGAAGTATATACGGTGTATGTGTGCAGGCAAGACGTTCCCGTCGCTGGTGGTGGTGGCGCGGCCGTACCTGCGCGCCAAGGAGGGCCCGGCGCCGACGGACCGCCCGGCGCTGGACAGCAAGGTGAAGTCGGTGCTCATGCACACGCCCATGAAGTTCACCGAGTGGCTCATCCAGCAGGGGCTCGTGCGCTCCGAGCAGTGGTGCCAGGTGCACGCCGGGAACAAGCTCAAACTGGGTGACCGAACATTATTACATTAATATAATGTATAAATATAAATAATAAATTAGTATAAAACTGTTATATATATGTGGTTATCCGGCTTTACTTACGTTTATAGTCGAAGTTTGGACCTCGGTTTCGGGCACGTCCGATGCTCATCCTCAGGTGAGTTTACGCTGCCAGATCGCGGCGACCACGTAAACTCACCTGAGGATGAGCATCGGACATGCTCGAAACCTAGGTCGAAACTTCGACAATAAACGTGAGTAAAGCCGGATACCACTTATATATAATAATGTGTCAAACTCACGAGAATTTCCTATCAAAATTTGCTAACTAGTATAAAACTGTTCTAATCTTAAAACCAACTTTGTAACTCGTAATGTTCTTATTCTATGAATATATTATTTTTTTGAACAATTGTTAGATTGAGTGAACATCAAAACAAGCAGCACTATAATGTATTTTTCAACACGCCCGTAAAGTGAGCCGTATTACATCGCTTTTAGGGCCTTAAATCGAGCTATAGCACACACATGCTTTATACACTAGTGCGAAGTAGAATTATCCCTACAAAGTTATATTGATACCGTACTGCTAGTTATATACTAGAAAATAGAGCATTCTTAATTTAATAATTAAACGATATAAGCAATACATGTTTGTTTTTTCCTCGCAAATGGGTTAAAAACGTCGCATGAACTCAGTCAGCTCTGTTCATTACACACTCGGCAGGATTACGACACGCACTGCAACCCACAGGCTCGTGCGTAATGACCAACTTAGCTTACTTGTACCATAATATACTATAACCACTTATTAATTATTTTGTTGACATTGCGCCCTCTGTGCATAAAATTAATTAAATTAATTTAAATTTACAGGAATGTATTCCGACGTTTCGAAGTTCCCGTACTCCGGCGGCTACGTGTGGATTTCCGAATGCTGTCCGACTCGCTTCGTGTCAGTGTTCGCCAGTTCAATCTTTGAAGGGGCCACTTTCCCTCCAAGTGTTATCCTAAAGCTGATCTATCACTGGGCTTGCCAGACCAACGTTCAAAACGTTGTTCAATGGGTGAAAGTAGACAATTTGTATGTCAAAGGATTGTTTACCTGGCTAAGAGCACTTTGCACTTCGGCCCTTCACCAGCATATGGGACTACTGGGTGGCCCGGGAAAGAAAGTGGAAGTTGGAGTAATATCATTGGGAACGACGAGCCATGATGGAACGCAGAGACAGGTGAAGGTTGAAGTCCTTGGGGTGTTGGATGCCACCGAGAAACTGGTAAGTTTCAATATTAAGCAGATGATTTCAATTAAATTTAGTTTCATGCTATGTGAAATAGTTCAAATATTTAAAGGAAAAAATTCGGCTGCTAGTGGGACTTGAACCCACGACTACAGAATACCGTCCTGTCGCTTAGTCTAACTAAGCTATAGCAGCCCATATCACTAGAGCCGAATTACTTTCTTCGTTTTAACATCTGAGGGGATATTGTTAATGCAATAAACCATAAATTTCTTAATTTATATTTTGGTCTGATTGAATTAATTTATTATAATTTTGAATGATATTTCATGTGAATTTTCACTAACATATTTGCCTGTTCTTTGGCTATTCTCTAGATTTTGATACCCAGGTGATTAGGAGGTAAAAGTATGCATAACATAATACGTATTACGTACGCATGTAGTTACGTATTGGTACTTCCCGCTTGGTGGCTTGAATCCCGGGAAAATGGCGAACAGCATATACTTTTGATACATTACAATTGAATTTTATATATAGATTCGTCTCCGCGCCGTCGAGCCTCTAGCCGAGCACGAAAAGAACTACAAGAAGCGCTTCCAAAAGATTCTGGAACCCCTGACCTCTTGGGTCCACCAAGGATCAACCATTCTCACAGATTTGACTGTGGATAAAGGAACTCTGGTCAATATGGGCTTCAAAACAGTGCATCAGTCGCCGTCGCACACGGAGCAGCCAGGAAGAAATACCAACGCTAACATTATGGAGTATTTGAGGAGGATTGTGCCAAGAATGTTCCAGAACACACTGTCTTTACTGTCGAGACAGATTATTCAGCAGTTCTTGGATGAATTGGTTTGGAGAGAAAAGTCAGTATCTAAAGTAACCAATAATAGTTGGCATGTTTATGTTTTTAATTAGTCTTAATCAAGCTTACACTAAAATAATATCCCGTTTATATAAATTTTCACTATCAGGATAGAAAACTATCAGAATATTTATTTTATCACATAACACTTATATTGTAAAGGAAAAGGTTTGTTTGTAGTTGGTAGGTTTTTCAATCTTACGCGCTGAATCGGCTCATAGGATTTGCATGAAATTTGGAATGAAGATAGCTTACACCCTGAACAACTCTAGACTTTTTATCCCGGAAACAGTATAGTTCCCGTGGTATGATTGAGGTAGTGGGAAAATCATAGTCCACGCGGGTGTAACTACGAGGTGCAGCGCTATTTTAAATATAAAACAACATTTGGAACACCTATCTACTCTACCTCTCCCAAGTGGTCATATTGACTACTCTTATTATGTAATTTTTTTACATTTAAATACAAAAATATACAATAAAATTAATTACATAATATGCATTTATTTTATAAGTATAGTCTTCAACTTCCTTGCTGTTTCTTCTATTTAATGGTGCTGTTTCTTTAAGATACATCATTATTTCTCGAGTAACATTAATTTTACTGATATTCATAAGTTTGTCAATGATTTTTGATTTCATTATTTTTCAGATATGGAATATCACCAGGGCAAGCCTTTGACAACATTGTGATCCACATAGCTGAACAAACCAAATTGGACAGCAAGGATGTGATTACAGTACGACTTAATAAGATTGCTGCCAATCCCTTCAAGAATTGGAAATATCCAACTGGCAAGGTAAGAACTATACAGAATAATATCGTTGGTGAATGATAAACTAGCCGTTTATCAGGTTTTGTCCTTGTAGTACCATCCGCAGCCTTACGGTGCTGAACCTAATCGTCACCTATATTTTTCAAAAAAATGCCACAGGCGTGATACATCTGTTATCTGATCGCAATTTTTGTTATGTCGCCGACTGAAGGTGTAGATTAGCTACCATCATGATGTTTAAGGCTTTTACTGGTACCAATGACATTACAGAGGCTTGCGGGTCCTTGAGAGAGTCTTGAGAGGTCGGCCTGTAAGAGAGCGGGACAAATCATAATGCGTGATGATTTAAAATATTACATATTATGTACTTTACTGATCACTTACGGGCTCATATAAAATATTACTAATCATATTCTTAATTTTTTTCCTTCTGTTGTAAGACACAGTTCAAACGCATTTGTCGAAACAATGGTCGTCGGTCAAACTCGAGAATTTTTTATAATACAATTGTGAAAATATTTTTTCACAATTGTTTCATTTTTTTTTTAATTTTTTTTTACTTATTATAAGTTTGCGTTTGACAACTGTCTCACCTGATGTTAAGTGATGACGTTGTCTAGGATTTAGCACGCAAACCTAGAAGGTACCTATTCACTCGCGACTTGAAGACTCCAAGATTGTACATATCGGGAAACACAGACTCGGGCAACGAGTTCCATTCCTTGGTAAATTAAATCAAATTTTGTTCAATCAGAGTAAACCTTCATGAACTGTTCTCACAAGTGCTATTTTTTAAGTTTATTAAACTTTCAACAAAATAAGGTGGAAAGACTCAAAATTGCCTGTTCAAGGTCAAGTCCTAAAGATGAGGTTATAATCTGTATGTTACAAAAATAAAATAACTGTAAACTACAGAAGTTTAACTAAGATAGTTAAAATTCTGTAGGCTACAATTATTTTATTTTTAATATAATTGTTTCACAAGCATGCTATGAAATCACTATAGAAGCATGCATTTTTGAGTTTCATTCACTTATTAATTTTGGTCTGCATATTTTCGTCTTTATTGCTATGTTCGTGTTTCTATTATCTGTAGGGAAAGAAAGAGAAAGAAGAAGAATTTGAACCAAACACCCGCAGCAAACGAGGACGTAAGAAGAAGGAACCATCTCCATCTCCTCCCCCACCTCCATCCAAAAAGAAGAAGAAGGAAAAGACTCTGTATATTCCAGATGATGATGAAGAAGAGGTTTGTTTTGTTTTTTTTTTCACTTTTCCATTTCCTCAGCAGCTGCACTCCGTGGTATTGGAATATCTTTTTTTTCCAAATATAAGCAAAATCCGTTTAGCCGCTTTAGCGCTGAGACATAAAAGAATGTCACATAATATAAGCTTCTTCCGGGTACTCCGGCTGCATAAAATTGGTACCCTAAAAAAATAGACATTCTGCAAGAAACTTCTGTGAAAGGCATTTAAGGAAATGAATAGCTAATGAGCATGCATACAATATCACATTTTATCAATCAAACATACTTATGGCCTCAGAGGAATCTCATTTTAAACAAAACTTCTTTAAATACGACAGTAAAATTCGGCCACAGATGACATTGTCCATACAAATCGTCTGCATTGTCGGCCCAAATACTATGTCTTTCAGGTGCTGAGATTTGAGCATCGGAAGTTTCCGTCCTATACTAGTTAATCCAATAAACAGTTATCCGACAAACAGGCGGAACAGTGTCGAATCGTAGAAATTATTCTTTTGAGGATAATTTAATTTAATAAATACTGGTCTGTTTCAGTAGGATTCCAACAGAAATCAGCTATGCCTTTTTGATGTTGGCCAGGTGTTCATTCGGTGCGAGCACTGAAAGTAATAAATTCCAGTGATTTTCGAATTCCCAAAATCCGGAAGAGTTATATATGTATATGTCAAATTACAGAGGACTTCAAATTGGAAAGCGACCGGATTACCGGAACCCCCCATAATAACCGCTCTGGTTGCATAATTTGATTCCACCATCCCCATTCCATCTTAGGACGACCAGACGGACGGCAATGCGACATCCATACATGGTGGACGTTCCAACTTGTCGCACGAAGCGTTTTGCTTCCAAATTCTTAGTGCGTACAGCTAACGAATAGAACTCATTGCCTAACTCTGTATTTCCGAAAAAATACGACCTGGGTATCTTCAAGTCACGAGTGAATATCTACCTGGGTATCTTCTAGGCAGGCGTGCTCCATCGTAGACCGCATCATCACTTAACATCAGGTGAGATAGTGGTCAAACGCCTGCCTATTCCCAATTAAAAAAAAAAAAAAAACTTTATTTAACCGTCTCTGCCTACATTAGGGGAGAACTAGACGTATATTGGCCGATCAAAGAATTTCATTGTCCTATTCACAGGTTCCATTAGCCATCCGTCGTACTAAAATCAAACAAGAGCAGGACAAGGAGAAAGAGAAAGAAAAAGAGAAGCCCAAACTGAAAGAAAAGGAAGAGGTGCCGACACCGACGACCACACGGGGCCGGCGCAAAGCCCCGCGCAGCTACGTCGATGACGACCCAGACTTGGATGATATCCCTCTCAAGATCATCAAGAAGGAACGGGAGATCAAGCCGGAAGAAATGGTCTCCATGGAGAAATATTACTTCGGACAGATTGGCCCTAATAAAGAAACTGAGAGGATATCAATAGCTGTTGTTGTAAGTAATCATATTTCATAGTATAAATGGCGTATATCTCTGGAAATAAACACTAATTAAGGAAGGAACTCTAAATACCTGCTTCTGCAAGCTGTAGGTCGTAAAGCAAACTATGGTCCTCCATAGCTTCTTTTGCGAGTTTGCCATGCGGGGTTTGCTTATGAAATCGAATCGCGCATGAAGAGATCTGTAGAAGAGTGAAAGTCACTGGCATAGCCCAGAGAATTAGCAAGCTGAATTAATGTCAGTACATATCACGCAGAATTGATGGCTAATGGAATTGTAACTTTTATACCAACTAACCTTAAAAGCTCACATTTCAGTACAACTATTTGCTAGTTTTATTTTTTAAGTTTTAGTTTTAGTTTAGGTCTCTTCCCATTCCCCAGGCTCTGAAATTTACTCCAAAGAAAGTTTGCACATGTAGCAAAAGTCTACCAGTAAAATGGTTTCTCTTCGACCAGAGTATGCGAGGTGTGGAATATGTATACTAGTTAGCGAGGCAGTCACACATAAAGAAACATACTCATACTACGTGACCCATTTTTTGCAATTTTGATGCTCCTTCCTCCTATCGGCGACCCCCCTAGTTTTCACGTAGTAATCATAAGTATCGTTTAAAATATTTTTTTACAGACAAAGAAAAAGTAAACTTTTCTCACATTCTTATAAGTGGTTCATAAAATACGAGGCTGTAGGTGTGAATGCGTTTATGCGTTTGTTATCTTTTGATTATTGAATTTCTCAAAAAAGCACAACATTTCCCTAGACGATATTGACTACGTGACGAAAACCTAAACCCTCCCCTCGCCCTTGTGACCATGTGTGGTATTTGAGTCTGAAAACTATCGCGAGTTTCTTCCATAATTTTAATGTAACAAATCGACTAGGACTCACGTGGTAAACACTGGAAAATTACTCTCCGACCAGTTTCGAACTTATTTGCAGTTCTTCATCTGGGAGTTATGATCGCGCCAGGCGGCGAGCGCGAGCCTCAGCACGTAACTGATGGTACCACAAAATACCACACGTATGTGTGGTATTTTGAAGACCCCCCTCTAAACGGGACACGTAGTATGGGTACGTTTCCTAATAATAAAGCAAACATGTCCCTGGTGAATAGAAGAAATAGCTACTGCGCTGCTCACATGCACATAACTTCAGAGACACAAACTTACATTATGTCGTATCGCAGATTCCAGCACATATGGGTACAATACCCATATGCGCTGGAATCTGCGCCATCGTTAACTTAAAAAGTCTGATTTAATGTCATGCTTAATACTTTGAACGTGTATTATTGACAGTGCACAGTCTGCTATCAAGAATTTAACGAGAACATCTCTCTCATGGACCATCTATACGCGCACGCGGTCCCACCCCCAGACGGAGCTAGTGGCGACTCGGTGGTAGCGCAATGTATCTACTGTGCCGAACGGTTCGCCAACGAAAAGGATCTGCAGAATCACTCGAAACACTACCATCCCGGAGACACTAAGTCACCTGACTTGTTTACATATGCTTGTCTCATCTGTGAGGTAAGTCTTTCTTTTGTCTTCTTTATTGATATATTTATAATACACTAGTAACGCCCCGCGGTTTCACACGCGTGTATTACGGTTTTCCCGCTACATCAATTTATTCCACGGGAATCATACATTTTACCGGGATAAAAAGTAGCCTATGTGCTATTCCAGACTATAACTTATGTCTGTGCCAAATTCCATCCAGATCCGTTCAGCCGTTCTGGCGTGATTGAGGAACAAACATCCATCCATCCAAATATTCACATTTATAATATTAGTGGGATAACTTATCTTCTATAATAATATATTATTATTATTATTATCTACCGAGCTTCCTCTGTTTTCCCAGGAATGACACGTATATTTTTAAGCATAATAATACCCATGTATAAAATTACATCTGAATTCTTTTTTTCGAGGTAGCCAGACTAATTACATAATACAATGTTGCCAAGTTAGGGATTACTCGTGAAGTACTTTTCTTTTTAAAGTATTTAAGCCCCCAACCTCAAGTTTTGAGAAGGGTTGTGAAGGGATTTGCAAAAACAACAACATTTTTTATTTATAATACTGGTTTTATTTTGTTTCTACTATAGAGTTTAAAAAATCAAGAAGTATCTAGGTTTCTGTTGTCTTGATGCTGTAAATAGCTATTAGACGAGTAGGAATTCCGGCCAGTTTCTTGGTCTGGATTTTCAGAAAGCGTCGATAATATGACTGTGTAATAATCGAGTAATGGTAGCTTGTAAGAGTGGCAACACTCGTGTTATTACGGAAATAAAAAACTAGCTATAGATCAACAAACAATATGAGAGCTTAGGGCGCGCAATCTTTGTGACTCTTAAGATAGCTCTGTGAACGTTTGCGCACAAAAGGCTACCTGAGCGAGAAAATCACCCAATAATTAGTGCTATCCTACCGACTAAAAAATAGTTAAGGCACTGCGACAGCAGGCAACTTTAAATATGTACATTAAGTTGCGTCGTATTACATATAATGTTAAAAAATGTGTCGTGCGCAGGTCCGTTTCGCAGCGGTGGCGACTCTCGCGTCGCACATGCAGAAGTGCCACGCGCCGCTCGAGCTGCCGTACGGGTGCGGCGCGTGCACATACCGCGCCTCTTCGCACCGCGCGCTCGCCGACCACTACCGCACCGCGCACAAGTACCACAACTCCGTGCTCTGTGTGCACTGTCTCAAGGTAATCTCCGCGCATCTCAGCCGGCGAGAGGGACTACCTATATTATAATCCGGCTCGAAGCATCGCAAATATGTTGACCGGCTCGAAGGACCACGTTGAAATTACCCCCTACGATCGGGCTAAAGCAGTCTTTCATAAAGTGGGCGGTAATGCCCCATATGGGCAAGGCCTAGAGGGCCGGAGAATATAGCCCAATATAATGATATTAATTTAAATAATCCACACAATGATAATTGTGATTCTTAATTCTGAAATTTCAGAATTAATAACGTTTCTATGTGTATGTTTTGGTGAATTAAAGTACCTAGACCTAAAGTTAAACGTGACCTTGGCAAGTGTTCGTTCAAACCTGCATTCTCTTATTGTAAAAGATTGTTTTTAAAAGTGGCTACCTTAAGTAGCAGTTGGAGCCATGAAAGTCAATCAAATTAACCTTAATAGATAATAATAATATGGGACAACATTCACACAAGGTCTTCAGGTGTCAAACTAGGCAGAGCCTGTAATATGGTAACCTGATGTCTGATATATACTTATATACATACTTATATATATATATACATACCCAGACACAGGTCAAACAGACATGTTCATACACACAAATGTTTGACCTGTTCGGGAATCGAACCCGGGACCAGTGGCTCAGAAGGCAGAGTGCTACCAACTGCGCCAACCGAGCAGTCTTCTAGAGATGAACTCCTGTTTTGTTTATTTTATTTTCAATATCGAACGAAAACTTACAGCTAAATACGATACATTAGGTTGACAGATATACATATGCAGCTCAAAGTTACATATACAAGAAAGCCAATTATAAGTTTTCGCATATAAATATAAAGAAGTGTGTTGCCAGATTAGACAGCTTAATCTGGCAAGTCATATTTTGCTCTGAGGGTGTATACAAAGGTAGACAAAATAAATTATAAATAAATAATAAACGTGCCGTATTGAGCACTTTATGATGCCATAATTTTTCTTCAAAGGTATAATCATGGTCACTTACGCCACCAATCTATTTATGGTCTACAGAACAATATATGGGTTGATCGGTCATGGGTGGCCATGTACTAATGATAGCTGAACAGGCTTTTTATATTAGCATATAAAACAAATTAAAGGATTATATGTATATACTAAGGCTTGATCATTCAAATAGCAAATAGAAAGAAAGAAAGAAAGAAACCACATTTATTCAAGACACTCACAACACACATTACACAAGAGATACATACAAAAACAATAAAGAACAGAGTAATAATGATGTTGTGAGTGTCATGAATATGGGCCCCGACTCAGCATAAAACTAAGGCAAAAGCCTCAGTCACTGATTTTCAGTCGGTGCCCATAGACATGACCTCACGAACCTCAGGACAACATTAACTTATAAACCTATGTAAATAATAATAATAATAAATATACTTATATATAAACAAGAAACACAACAAAAGAAAGAAAAGAAAAAGTAAATTAGAGAGGGGACGTTTCATTCCAGTAGTTTTCAAAATTACAGTAAATTTGTGCAATTGGCTTTCAAATGAAACGCACCCTTAATTTATTAACATAGTTGAGTACATACCTATACCTATATCTAAGTATAGATATTAAATCAAAATGATAGGTCTTATATAGACTATGGAGTTACAGTACAAATAGCGCACTTGATTGGCCTTAGTCCCATGCAGCATTTTTTATTGTCTATTTTTTATATCTTAGTTACTACGAATTGCCTTCTGTAATAATGTTTCTTAGTATCAAATTGGAATTAGGTGTTAATAAACTGTGTGTGCATATCCAGGTGATCCCAGTGTATGTTGAGGGTAACGAGATGACCAGCAACGTCAAGCTGTTCCTAGACCACCTGAGGCAACACAAGGACAAGGAAATGGAGGCCAAGTGCAGTCGGTGCGCGCTCAAGTTCGTACATCTCGGTGAGGACTTATTTACTCTTTATAACACATTTATTGCGTTGAAACTAAAACAGGATACGCACATTATTCATATTACCCAAGAAATCAATTCTCTTCATAATCATAAGATTACATACATAGATAAAAAATTGTTTTTTAATGTCTAGAAAACATATATAAGACTTTGTATAATACTTTTTAACAAAAAAAACATACGGGTCGAATTGAGGACCTACTCCTTTTTTTGAAGTTGGTTAAAAATACAATGAAGTGAGAGCTTCCAATATAGTATCCTCGGAACATCACTAAGCAAGTGCATTAAATATATTCCGTTGTATTGTCAATTATGGTCCTGTAGTTTGGTGGAAAATATACAAAAAATCTTAGACTTTACGCATCCGTTGTTAGAAATTTGGTTTCTATTCTTATTTTTCGGAATATCGCAATTTCTCACTTAACGAACCACCTATTGTTTCCGCAGGGCAACTGAGAGAGCATCAAATCCGCGACCACGTGACAGTACAGGACGCTACTCCGCTTTGCACCGAAGAACATTTGATCGCAAAGCCTAAAGTAAGCTTTTATATTAGTGACAAGTACATAGCTCAAAAGTCACCTTTGTTAATATACCAATGTTCTACGGATATGGACTTTCTATAGGTATTTTGTAAGTCTAGGAGAGAACTTCTACCTAAAGTTAATTATTGTGCATTATGATGCCATGCTGGTAATACCATTAGGCATATCATAATCTTGGTATAGGAAGTCTACTATGGGATATATGCCTTATCATTAATTTCTCCAAGAAGCGGTTGGAAGTGGCCCGTATCTAGCCGCTTCCTGCAGTCTTAGGTCGTATGTCTATGTGGGCTGTGGACGTCTTGCCAGTTCATGGTCTCTAGTCGAGAACCTTTCGGCCCCATTCGTCCGTTATAAATGATATGAGCCCTGCGTACTGCCATTTCAACTTGCTAATTTGCTGTGTTATGGCCATAATTATGTTTATCACTCAAACGAGCTAAAATATTTTAAAATAAAAGACTCCTTCATCATCATCATCATCATCTCAGCCATAGGACGTCCACTGCTGGACGTAGGCCTCCCCCATTGATTTCCACAAGGACCGGTTGGAAGCGGAAGACTCCTTACCCTTATACAATGTTTTTAGATGGTACAATACCGTTCAAGATTTGAATTGCCGAGTCTTAATGGTCCCCATGGCAAATTTTATGTCAAGTTCCTGTGAAATAAATGGTTGTGTGGACAAGAGGTAAAGCAGTTGTGTTCGTCTAATAGTATTCCTACTTAGAGGAGGCATATAGAAGTGACTTCGGTAGGATCCAACAAGATTGATTCTTATTCTGAATGTTTTCTATGTCCAACTGTTGAAATCTTCGTCCATCACTGGCTGTATTTCCTCAACCACCATTTGCTATCACGATTACATATCAAGTTTGATTAATGACCGTTATTCTTGTGATGTACGTAGGACCTAAGATAAAAGTATGTCGATTGTGCTCCTTGATTCAGAACTTTTCGACAACTTACTGGATCTATTTGATGAGATGTTAATACCGTATAATCGATGTTCTATTAAACTATTTGAGACTTTCTATTTACAATTTAGTTTCGATAACATTACCTGTTCGAATAATCCGTAACATTTCCGAAATATGTTGATTTCAACAATTCAGAAACAATTGTATAAATTGTTAATAAATCAAAAGGGGCTTGATCGCGAGAAAAACATTTAGTAATTTATTTAACTCGACGTTTCGGCCAAGTTGCATTGGTCGTGGTCACGAGAAGACTGGAGAAATGCGGGTGGCAATATCGGCGAGAGCGCGTATTTTCGCCAACTACCCACTTTTGATCTTATTAAACTGTAGGGCTGTCACAGTCCTTCAAAAGCACAGGGTTGTCACGACACACAACACTGACAGTATCTTTAGTTTTTTCAGGGTGAAAACCGCCGCAACGCGAACATTTATAAATCACTGGGTTCCAAGATGTAGACAACCTAAAACCATTCTCTCGATTGAAATTTTTATGTTTCCTTCAACCGCTTCGCGTAAAATTCTAGGAAAATAATGGCGGTCCGTGGAGAGGATTTTAGGGTCGTGTAGTTCTATCCAATAATGGTAAATAAATTACTAAATGTTTTTCTCGCGATTAAGCCCCGTTTGATTTAATTACAATGTGTTCGAATCGCGAATGTCTAAAAATTACAATTGTATAAATGTACAGCCGAATTTATTTAATCGAAATGCCAATAGGTGACTTTTGTGCTATAGTTTATTATTGTAGTGACATTTCATGTAGCCTTATAGATTTGCATGTCTGCAGATGTCAAACAATCCGAAGATCTAATAATACAATGTTAATGGGAAGCTGCTGTGGGATGGTTTGGGGGTATTACGTTTTTATTATTATTGTTAGTAGTATTTTAGTTACGTACTTTACTAAATCGTAATTGTAATAACGTAGTGCAGTTTACATATTTTAGATTCTACCTATCTAAACCATCTTACAATTCTCACGCCCATATTCGTACGAAAACAGTTAACGGAATTCTCATCAAAAGTCCATTTAATGAGTTATTCCCAAAACTACGTTCAATATTTAGAAAATCGATTGTAACGCGGGAACAAAACGTCTAGAGTATAGAAATTAAGGAACAAAAATGTATAGAATGTTAACAAATTAAAACACAAAAGTTCATCCGCCGAGATAGAGGTGCACTTTAACTGTTGCTGTAGCAAAAAGTATGAAAGTTTATTTGACGCCGCTGATATGAGTTGAATACTTATATTTAAATATCTTTATTAAACTGTTTTTCACAATTTCAATTTATAAGTGAAATTATGATAACATACAAAATGGTGACATAATGGCCCTAATTCTGTTAATCACACGAACTAGCTAAAATTCACTAAAATTCTTCAAATTGAAGTAGCTCGTATTCTATTAACGCTATAATTCAAATTCGCATAACTCCATACAGCGCTCTCACTAATATTAGACGACTTTTATTCCATTGCTGGGCAATTGCGGGTAGTTTTAGTAGGCACCAAATAAGTGGCGACTTAATTTCGCTAAAACTACCCGCAAATTTAATAAATACATTTAATTTTAGTGATGTTATTGATAAGTCTCATACTAATTTAGACTTTATCGTAACCTTATAAGAACTGGATTAGATTTAAAACATTTTAGTTTAGGTCAGTTGAATAAGCGAATCATTACCAATGTATGTGATAATCTAGAGACATATATGTAATTCGTTTTAAATTAATAATAACGCGTATTTTTATACTTTGTTATTACGTAAAACATATATAACTTTCTTATTATATATAAACTTTCTTGTATCTATTCCTCCTATACTAAGATGAATCAACAATAGTTATCGATTCATTATAGTACATTATATCTATGAACTGTCTAATAAAATTTTATTTCTATTTTATTATTTTAGGAGCCAGTTTTAGTTGTCATATATTACATACTAGTAGTTGTATATGTTTATAGACAGTTTAAAATAGATAAATTGATTCGTTATGAACCTTACCACGCATTGTAAACTATTTATTTTTTAAGTCACCACCACTGTTCCCTTTTGTAGAACAAAGCGAAGCCACCAGTGAAAGACTCTGCAAACCACGAGGTGATCGACACATTTGAGGACCTGACTCTCGTCCTGCCTGAAGGCATGATCTGCAGGGAATGTGACACACCGCTCAACACGGATAAACATTTCTTGTGAGTTTCTATTCTTCAAAGAACACAAATCAATCTTAAAAAACTTATTACATAAATATTCCTGATATTTTTTAAATTTTATATGTGCCTTAATTAACAATTTAGGGAGCTGAAGATTTCACCGAAGTGTAGTTGTGCAAGGTGCCTAAAAAAAAAGTTTACTTTGGTTTAGCTGACTACGTGAACGCATCAAATCTGAGGGACGCGGGGGGTATCCCAGTAGGTAGGCTGGCTCTTGGGAATTCAGTCGCTATGGAGCGTTTCTCCGGAGCGCACCGCACTCTGAGCGTGCGAGAGTTTTATTAAAACGGTGATTCAGCGACTGTGGCGCGCGTAGCACATTTTGCAGTTTTCGATGTTTTCTTCACTTAAATGATGCGCCAAGCATCCGTCTCATACGAAATAGGTCTAAAGCGTTAAAAAAACTGGTTCAACACTAGTAAAACTAAAATCTGGGCGGCCAAGGTCATCAAGAATAGCAGGAAACGTGAAGAGTATAAACCAGTCTGTTCGTGAGGACCCGAATCGTTCAAATCAGAAGCGCTCAAGTGCTTTAAATATGCATAGGTCTTTTTTTTAATATTGCGGCGCGTATTGCGTACAGATCCAAAACTGCACCCGTACAAAATTCAATTGGTGCAAGAATGAGGGCCCTGGAATGTTGTGTCTTAATTGCACTGTGCTCTTCTTTAAGGCAGTAAAGCACTGACTGTGGGTTGTGGCGAGTGTTGCATAAGTTCTTAGCACGATTGTCCTTGCAACCCATCTAATCTAGAGTACTCTACTGGTTACATTGATAATGTACTAGCTCTATCACTCGTAACTCGGTAAATTATGGACTTAGGATAACATATGTACAAAAAAAAACATTTAGGGATTCTTGTTACTCTGACATCTACATTTCACGAGAAAGTTGCTCGAGCACAAGTCCGTTCGTGTGTGGAATTATGATTTCTTTATTGGGATTTGACAGCTAAGTACCGATTGGAAGATTTAGTCAATCTAAAAGAACCATTTACAGCTCTTGACTTCTTGAATGTAGATTTCTAGAGCCTTCACACCGACGTATAGTCTGCTACATCGAGGTTAGTCTTCATCGGGACATTTTCTGTGATTTGAATGTGAATACGTATCTTCTGGGCTCGCGTGCTACTCGTAGTCGCATTAGAGCGGTGGTTAAACGCAAGCTTATAAACCCAAAAACTGCACCGACTACGTCCCACTTGTGGTATATCGTGGCCGTGGTCGATGGCGCGGCTGCTTCAGTCTTAAATAAGATGTTCCGAATCCATGGAAACCCCTTCTCTCGAATGTGAGCCTGACTACAATTTTTCCGTTTGGTAATCATTGTGTGATGTGTGTGCGTGGGCGCAGGGGCACGACGCGGTGCACGAAGTGCGCGTACGCAACGTCATGCTACCGCGCCATGCTGCTGCACAGCGGGTACTGCGCGGGGCCGCTCTCGCTGGAGGACGCGCCGCGCCGCGCGCCCTACCGCTCGCACTGCGTCTGCGGGTACTCCACGCGCGTCGGTATGTATCCACCCACTACCCGCGCCCGAGACTACTTACAACACATAACGCGCCATGGTGCTGCGCAGCGAGTACTGCGCGGGGCCACTCTCGCTGGAGGACGCGCTGCGGTGCGTGCCCCAGTCGGGATTAGAACCCGGGGTCGCGGTTCCAAAGTCAGTGTCGCTCTTCACTGACCCACGACGACCGTCACGTACATGACGTAGAACTTTAAAACTCCAGATTAATTTACGAACCCTGTTAATCAAGAGTTCGATGAGAGGCATAGACCCTAATTCTGTTAATCACTCGAACTAGCTAAATTTCACTAAAAGTTTTCAAAATTAAATAGTTCGTATTCTATTTACGCTTAAATTTAAAGTATAACTCCATTCAACGCTGTCACTAATATTAGACGAGTTTTATTCAATTGCTATTATTAATGTTTAATGTTATTTACATTAATAATAGCATTAATATTATTTTTATTCTGGTAAATTAGTACTTATTTAGACTTTATCGTAACCATGCAAGAACTTATGTTACTTATCTTATTTTGCAGAATTTTAGTTTAGTTTGGTTGAATAAGCGAATCACTACAGTAATACGTCACTGCTGATAAATCGATTTGTAACATTTAACGTTTTTGTGTTACCGGTGTAAGTTATGTAGTATTTTATATTGTACTATTTATAATATATTGTATTCCCTCAACGTTATCGTTGCAAATAAATTTATTTATTTAGTTTTCTAACAGAAAGAAAGAAAACTTTATTTGTAACAATTACATTTAAGGCATACAGAATATAAAAGAATTAATACGATATAATATACAATGTCATTTTTTTTTTTTACATATTATAAGTTTGCGTTTGACAACTGTCTCACCTGGTGTTAAGTGATGACGTTGTCTAGGATTTAGCACGCAAACCTAGAAGGTACCTATTCACTAAATGTTACAAACCTAAATCCAGAATTTTTGGGCAGTTCACCTTCATCTAGAATCATATTTGTTTAAAGCGTCACAGCACAAGTGATAGTCAAATCAAAGACATATCGTTTATTTGTCTACTTATTGACTTGTAGAATTGAGCTTGACTTATCGACATGTGGCACCTTTTTTACAACTAGTGGTTTAGCAAAAATATATATGTTCCTAAATTAGTCCACTGTCCACCGCTAACGTTGGCGGATCTTTCAAAATATTCAATCAAGTTATTTAAATGAAAAAATAATGGGTCAATCACGCAGGCACCGACATGCTGACCCATCTCCTGATGTGCGAGCACAAGACCGCGTACAGCTGCGAGGAGGACGCTCGCGCCAACACCGTACAGGACCAGCCCCCCAAGATTATGGAAGACCTGCCTCCAGTCGAAATCGTAAGTTCTTATTACGATGCCGCGAACATATGATTTCATGGTATACATCAAAAGTTTTACCTGCATCTGCCCATTGGCACTAATACTAATCGTCGAATTCATAATTATAAGTATGTTGGCTTCCAAAGATATAAAGATAGAGAATATATAAGATATATATATATATATATAAAACTATTTTTTATGATATATTCGAAACCTTCGGTGGGCGAGTCCGACTAGCAGTTGACCGGTTTTTAAATAAATATATAATGTGTGTGTTCGACGACCAACTGGGAATAAGTTTTGGGTGATATAATTTTGCCTTCTAGTTGACAGTATCGCTGCCCTTGGTCGCCAACGGGACGTTAATTCAAAATGCGTTAGATAATGTTGTTGTTGCAGCCGGTGCCTGACTATGCTCCACCTTCGGTGCTGAACACCCAGCTGTCGCTTGATGACCTAGCTCCGCCGTCGGTTCTCCAGAGTGATCAGGTAATTGTAGTGTGGCCACCATTTTCAATTTACTTCTAGATAGTAGCTCCCAAGAAATGCTTTATGATTACCTAAGTGTCGACCGATATGCTGCAATATGCTGAACTAATAATCTTTTTTACTTCACTAGGCAGATTCTAAATGTTGAATGATACTAATCTCATCTCTAATAAATCATCCGCTTTGTTAAACTTCAAAAATGTTTGTGTTAAATTATGTTAAAAAATGTAATGCTGTTAGTCTATATAGTTTTATATTTATAATATTGATACTAATAACTTTAAGTAACACAAATTAATTTGCACAATATTTAAATGTGTTGGCATATCTAGGACTGATATCAACAATTGTAATTATTCATTGTACAAAAAAGACAGACATTTTTAAAAAAAAAAGGGTACATTGTACATTGCACTCCGGGAGTGCCGGCAGAAGTGAAAACTTGCATTTATGTGGTAAAATACAATATTAATTCGTACACGAACATGATAATAGGTATTTAAGTTTATGGATTTTATGTGCTTTAAACACTATAGTGAGGGTGAGCATACAATAGAATGAAGTCTAAATCATCATGGTTAAACGGGCGAGCTTGATCTGCTTCAAAAAGGTCGTATTATACCTTCCAGCCCTTCTTTCAGTGACCTTTGCTACTCACCTGCGAGATCAAAGGTCATTGTGTGCGATTTCTTCACCCTCATTATGTCATCCAGTAGTCATAACACTTTTCAGTTATTGGTGTAAATCAAAAACGCGCGCGATCGATTTGGACCACACGGGAAGCACCATCTTTCAAATAAAAAGAATAATCAAAACCTGTTCACCCAGTCAAAAGTTCTGACGGAACAAACATTTTTTAAAATGCATGCTCCTCCTTTTTTTTAAGTTGGTTAAAAACAGTATCAATATTTGGCTATTTATGAGTTATCAGAAATTAAATAAATGCTAGATTAGATTCTTTATTCTAGGTAGCTCTTGACATGTTTTTGTGTAAAAGAAAAAGACTTGGCATTTACAGTTTTATATTATAAGCCTTTGTGTTTAGTTGCCCTCAGTCTCACTTACATCATTTTATTTAATAATTAATACTTTATCATTTCACAGCATGATCAGGAGCTCCTAAAGGACACCTACGACCGCCCCTTGGCGACCCCGAGACATGAAGACCCAAGCTACACCCTCGGGGACTTCGAACCATTGCCACAAGAACCCCCGCCGCAGCCAGATTTTGAACAACTCTAAATAACTACTGCCTTTTATTTGATCATAAAATGAAAAACTATATATTTTAATTACGAAGACAGATGTTTATAATATCAGTTCTTAGCAGTAAGTCATTAAGGATGTTATATATTGTTTAATGATGCGAAAATTTCGTTTTTTTATTTTCTAAATAAACGTGATGATCCTAATTTAGTAGGATAATAAGTTTTGTCTAAGATTTTAGTCGGCAATCTCTTGACTAGATTGATTTATTTAAAACACTAGATGGGTAGCGTAATATGGTATTTCAGAATAAAGATACTATCTTAAGTTTGGTTTATTTTTCTTTCTCTTTCTTTTCCTAAAGTGTAATGTGACTTTATTAGTAACACCATAGTTTTCGATGCAATCCTCATTGTTGTCTAGCACAGTGCTCTCATAGCATAAGTCATATGTTCTCCAAATGTATTTCCAAGATATTTTAACTTTGCTACCAGTCCTCTTCTGATGAAGTTCAAAATGTCTCTTGATTGCTTTCTTCAAGTCCAAGACAGATGCATTTTGTGGGACCTGCGATTAAAACAATGAAATAATGTAGGTTTAGATTCAATAGGCCCAATTAGCCTGGTCATGAATCCTTACTTGAGCTTTAGAAAAAGACTTTGACATGCTGCAAGCATGTTTTGATGTAACAAAATAAAATCTATTGTGTCTTACTAGACACAAAAAGATAGAGAAGTTTCTATAAATTGTATGTATACTGTACTTTACTTCTTAATAAAATGGAAGGGAGCAAAGATTTCTGTTACAGAATTATCATCAAATCAGGTGCATTATACAAAGAAAAAGTGATTTTGTTATCTAGAGCTAGAGCTGTAATGAGGGCCAACAATCCTAAACACAATATTTCAAGACATCACACAGACTGTGTTTTAATAAATGTGGGGCATGCATACTGATGCCGTTTTGTGTATTTTGATCAATGAGCACAGTATGCCCACAGCTGAACATACACCACATTCATTGATGATATCCTCCACAAGGACGAGGCTCAACATTAGATTAAATTTAGTTCAGTCATCACTTTACTATAGAGAACTGCTGTTTACTTATGTTTTAATATTGACCAACTGACTTACTATATAAAGTTCTATTTTACATTACTGGATGTCATAAACAGTTCACAGAATTATTTGAAGGAAAAAAGTTGGCTACTAGTGGGACTTGAACCCACTATTACATAATACCACCCTGTCGCTTTATCCATCTAAGCTATAGTAGCACTTCACTAGGGTAGGTCTATCCACTAGGTTCAAGTCCCACTAGTAGCCAAATTTTTTCCTTTAAATAATTTGAACATAAGTTCCACCTAACATGTTATTGCAATAAAGCCTATTTACAGAATATTTTTAATATAATAGCAAAAATAACATACCCATACTTACAATAACATTTAAAGGTTGTTCACTCTCTCGATTAACAGTTATCATTATTGACTGACCATGTTCAATAGCTATCTGAAATAAAAGTAACTATCTAGTGACATAAATGCAGAAATCCCTAAATCACCTATTTATACTATGTGGAAATTATAGTAAAATGAAATGCATCTTTTTACCTAAAATGTCAAACAGATTGCCTTGATATTTGGAAGATAAGATATTTTATTTTAATATTTATATATGTAGCGTTTGACCACTATCTCACTTGATAATCAGTCACGATTTGGTGGAAGATTATATTATAAATTCCCTTCAATGAACAAATTCACATATTCATTTTAAAAATGTTAAACCTCCTAATGGGGTAGTAATAGTTGGGGGGTGGAAGGGTTTGTAAGTATCAAATAGTGGCATGACTCGATCAGCCAAACATCTTGCTACCTGAGATAAAACTTCTTCGAGTATTATATCTGAAGGGAGATCATTTAGCAAGGAATCGCATTTCGTTATGGTATACAGTGACGATTGTGTAATTTCAAGAAGTTCGTCGTGTGATAATGTATTGGCAATGTCGTCGACTGGTTCCATTCTTCATTCCAAAGTACACTGTACATGAGAGTACTTCTGATGGTAGTCAGTGTTATTCAACCACTGAACAAATAAAAACATTACGTTACACACAAAAACAAAACAATATATCATAGATCAGAATACATACTAGATCTATATCGGTTATATATTCTGGTCCATAGATAAGTAACTTTAAACTGTGGTCTGCTGCACTGATCAGAGAGTGAGAATAGAGTACCGCAGTACTCTATTCTTTTTTTTTTAAATCATACTTAGACCCCCGCACTAGGATCCCCTGTTTGCGGGAGGCATGGACACACACAATCACAGCACACAAACACACCGGGTATGTTCCGGCCTGCAAACTTTAGAATTTCAAAATTTAAAAAATCTCATTCTCTCATCTCATTTTATAGATCTTAATTTGCCCTTTCGACCTACGTTATTTATTTTATTTGCCTTTCTTTCGTTTTCCCAAGAAAAATCGAAATAGAATTTCCCATTTTCCTGTATTTCAAAAAGTCATATCTCTTTGAAAAATGATTATTGTTTACTCCACCAGGCATAAAAAAACTGCCCTTGAGCTACTTTACTTTGCCCTTGTGCAAATTCCCAAAAATATTCAATAATTAACTAATAAACAATAAAAAACGGTCGTCGAGTCGCATTTCCAAGCGATTTTTTTGCGCATTGCGCATGCGCGACAGAATAAAATGAGATTTTTTTAATTTTGAAATTCTAAAGTTTGCAGGCCGGAACATATCCGGTATTAATACTTTGCGTTGCCGCAGCAACGCGTGGTCGGCTCTGCTAGTCTCACTTTAATTACTCATCTTATCTGCAATTGATACTATTCACTGTAAGATAAAAGAGTCAAAGCTACAAAAGAATGATATTTACTTTGTATCAAAAAGTTAAATAGTTATATAAATTTCTTCTTGGCGAGTGATTTTGCCCATGGCCAATGGACACACCATAGATAAGTAACTATGGACACACTATCCATGGGTAGTTGGCAACACCGCTTCCGGTCTGTCAACATTTTTACTTTATAGGTTATAATTATTTAGTTGTCTTCGAACATTTTGGTTATTGGGGTTAGGTACCTATCTTGCTACACTACACTTTCAAACAACATGGATAGCCTTTCCACCGGTTCCCTTAGCGGATCGCAAAAGGAAGAGTTAATGGATCAAGTGAAGCAACAAATTGCCATTGCAAATGCTCAAGAACTTCTGACGAAAATGTCCGAAAAATGTTTCAAGAAATGCATCTCAAAACCAGGAACATCATTAGATAACTCTGAACAGAAGTGCATAGCGATGTGTATGGATAGGTATATGGACGCTTGGAACCTGGTGTCGCGGACTTACAGCAGTCGAATCCAAAGAGAGAGAAACAATATGTGAGGTTCTATGTCGTCACACGAAATTTAGTTGCAGTACACTGTGTATATATTACTTAGTAGTGACATTCTTGTGAGTTGCAGCAGCACTATGTTGACGTGTTAAAAAAGCTTAGTTATTATTGTTGCAGCACTTGAACAATTTACTCCATAATTTAATTGTAAAGTACAGAGTTCCCTATTTTGATCTATGGAAATACTCTGTGAAACTGTTGTGTATGGAAATGTTACATTTATGTAATGCTTGTGTAAATACAAGTTACTGAAAATAAAAACTTTGTTTACTTTAAACAATAAGAATCTCTATTTATGTTCATAAAATATTTATTAGTTATTATAATCACTCCAACCATCATCACATTTCACCCTTCATCATTTTCTTCCTGAATTGGTAAACTTTCTTGATCCACATCTCTCGTAGTTCCTCTTCACTAGGTATTTCCTGAAACATGTAAATTTAAATATATTATTGTATGTTTGTATATTTTATGATTCACCCAATCTTGATTCTCAACACTTATAACGAAGAGGTCAGATCTTATTGACACATTATATGTGTGTGGATCAAAGGTTGGGTGAATCTTAATTTGTAATTATGAATCAAGTTAATTTTCTCATGAACAAGTGACAGTTTATGAGTCTATATTGACACTGGATAATATTTACAAGAAATATGTACTTAAAAGTGATTACAGAGTTAACCTTAGTAGTATGGACCAGAGAAGTCTTACGAAATGAAATTTCAGCATTGATACAGAATTATTATGAATATATTATGATGAGAGATATCATTCAAAGCAATACAATAAATAAAATTGTTATATTCAAGAGCTAGTTAAAACTCTAGGACAAGTGTGTGAACATGCTAAATCTAATATACTAGCTGTCCCGGCAGATGTCTTCTGCCCAGAAAAGCTTTAAGCGATATGCCGACAGAAGCGCCACCTACCAGGTCCATTCTCGAATCCCCTCGAACACAACAATTTTCATCCCAATAGGTCGAGCCGTTTAGGAGTTCAGTGACATACACAAGAATTATATATATAAAGATAAAAATAATTTGTCCTACAAATTCTCAATATCTTATTTAAATTAAGATCAAAGAAGGACACTGACAGTCATACAATTGTTAAGATGTGACAAAGGACAGGGAAAATGGTATCAAATATTGGCAAATCACTTATAATAATTTGATAGCTTCATCATCTCAGCCATAGGACATCCAGTGTTGGACATATGCCTCCCCCATGGGTGAGAGGGATTGCCGATACTCCCCACCCTTTGCAAGAGCAGTATGATGTGTGATTCACAGAAGGCACTGCTGTGCACCTTCTGGTACATGATGCCTTGGCCAATTCTTACAGCACCCATGGGAAGTGATGGAATACTATTCTAGGCTGGTACCTACCCACAGCCATTTGATTGCTTATAGTAACTCTTAACTCTAAGTCCCAATATAAACTATTTAGTTTGTATGTAGGCTATCAAGAGTGGGAATGTATCCTCTCGGGCAAATATAAAAAAAGAATAATAGGTTACTCACATCAAAATTAATAATAGATTCATCTTTTTCATTTCTTGCTTCTGCCTCTGGCACAGTCACTGTTTGAGCATTCAAGTCTATAACAATATTTTGCTTTTTATTTCTAGAAGATGTAAATGTTTTGGGAACAAATGAATCATTATTTAACTCTGCCAGCAAACTTCTATCGTGAATAGTGGGCATGTCTTCTTTGATCTCAACTTTCTTGTACTCATATGTGGGAATTTTCTGTAATGTGAGGCCAGCTGCTTCAGCTGCTTTAATTGCTTTCTCTATTTCAGGTTTATTATCTATGTGAATATATTTCTTCACAGCACGTTGCTCTGTAATGAAATGAAAGCATATTATCAGTAATTACTTTGGCACTAACACTATACATACCATGCCTGATTAGTCACACATAGTTTTATTTCATTCATCGTAGTGATGTGTTCACACCAGACCCACAGCAGTTAGTCTATACTTATATTATAAAAATTTAAAGTTAGTGAGGTTGTAGGGGGTAATCTCTGGAACTACTGAATCGATTTTAAAATTCTTTTAACTATCAAATATCACATTATTTGTACTTTTCATCATCATCATCATCACCATGCGGGTGAAACTGCAGGGTGCAGCTAGTCAAAAATGAAATTGTAACCAAACTTAGAGAACTGTATTAGTATAAAACATAACTATTGCCATTGACCACATTGGATATTTTTAATGATGTGAATTAATTCATAACTTGCAGTCTCAAGTATGCATTTCAAATTAGACATCCACATTTTTTTTTTTCTGTGGCTGCAGAGAGGCTTGTACATGCTAAAAATCAGGTAATCCAAAGTTCAATTGTCTATCCAGATAAATCACCATGATATACACAATATAAAATCACAACTATAAATTTAACCTCAATCAATATTTTGGTAGGTAATGATATTAAGGCACTACTTTGCATTACATAACATCAAAGTTTTATGTACATTTTAAAAATATATATAATTGAAAAATTTTTTGAAAGAAGTCAAGAAAAATGTCTGAGTACAGAAGTTGTTAATTTTCAGAGAATTTTTTTATAAGAATGATGAAAACTACTCCAACAGATATAATAAAATTGAACTCAGAATTGAATGCCAAAATTGGGCTGAACATAACTAATATAGGAGATATTTCTCCCTGGGGTTTCTAATCAGTTGGGAAGTGATGCTTACCTATTATTTATATCATTATTATCTTATTATATATAATGATACATTTCGCTATACACTGGAATACCAAGAAATGGATAATTACTTTTATAAAGTGTAAAATTTAACTTGTGTGTATTATTGTTGTTTTTTTCTATGTTTCTATTATATACCATAGAATACATTAGAAACTTCTAACTAAATTCTACATGGGGGCAATGTGGCCTGAACTTATGTCCCGCTTGTGGTGTATTGTGCATTTCTCTAGCCATCCTAACTCCTTTATATATTAGGGTATAGCTTTGAGTTGAAGGCAGAGCTGCTCAAGTCTTAAATTAGATGTTATTGAATCCATGTAAACCCGTTTTGTTAATTTTAAGCTGACATCAAAATCATCGACAATAAGCAAAAGCCTTATGTTGTAAAGAGAGATGTAGCCTAGTCTGCTGTGACAAATGTGCAATTAGTGGTATGTGTGGTTTTTTAGGGTACAAAGGCTGTGCTAAAAATTGATGTGAAATCACGAATTCTAACTTTTGGTGGGAAAGGTTAAAACATACCAATTTGAATACCTTAATGGTAAATGTAAATCATATTTTAGGGTAGGAAAAGTTACTGAAAAAATCAGTTCGAACATTCATATATGGTATGATGATACAATAGGTATAGGTACCTGTTTCAAGAGAACTAGATCTGCTAAGAGAGCGTGATCGCTTTGATTTCTTGCTCTTGTATTTCGAACGACCCCGTGAGCTAGATGCCGACCTCGAGCGATCTCGTTTTGATCGAGCCCTTGAGGATGACCGTGATCTGTCACGCTTCGAACGCAACCTCGACGTCGATCGTCTCCGTGACTTCGATTCGTAACGATCTCTAGACAGACTTCTAGAATGACTTTTACGTTTATGCCTGGAACGGGAGCTAGGGCTTTTCTTTCTGTAACTGCTTGATTCTGAATATTCCGATCTATCTCTGGAACGGGAGCGCTTTTTGTGTTTGGTTCTGGACTTTTTACGTTCATATGAAGATTCAGAACTGTAGGAGGAGCTCCGCCTATCCCGGTACCGGCTTTTTTCGCGAGGCATGTTTATTTTCGTTCATCTGTTGTAATAGCTGGATTATAATCACTTCTGATCAGTGGATTAAAACATGAAAAGAAATAAATCAAATAAATATACATTAATTTTTTTTTATAAATAAATATACTTATCACTGTTTAGAAAGCGAAATACATATTACATATATCATACAATCAGTGTTGCCAGTGGCAGTTATTGAAAAGTAACATTTTCATTAGAAAAGTAACATAACCTTATATTTTTGCAAAAAAAAGGCACTGATACTAGAATTGAGAGCACTATTAAACAACTTGATACGTGTTTTCAATTTTCACATTCCTCGATTACGTTCGAGGATCGAATTTTGTCTTATTCCCGTATTGCAACATAAAACTCCACCCTCGAATCGACATGGAAGTGACAGATATTCACGCCAATTTGTGTCTAATCAAGTCGACAACCCGATGAATGATAACTGTCTTCAATACGTGCCGTTGCACAATTATTTTTTATTCGTTTTTAATGGCTTTAACTATGGTCTCGAATATTCTCAAAAGTAAAATTCTGAGTCATGTAATATGGAGGTAACGTGAGAGGGTGAAAAGTAACGTAAATTGTTACAAAAGTAACATTCTGGCAACGCTGCATACAATATAAATTTATGGAATACTCACCGGGAGTTTGTATTTTTTACTATAGATTATAGGTATTTTCTCTTCGTATATAGTTACTTGTCTATGGTATTTACGAAGGCGTTTCATTCAAAAAAGATATCAGTCCATAAACAAACTTATACCCGCTATACATTTTTTGCAACAACTTGTTACGTAAGCTTAGAAGCGACTACGATAATGCACAGTTAAGGGACAAACATAAATACCCAAAATATCTATGTAAGGCGATAAAGGAAGTTTGTCACGTCCCAGCCAACAAATATTCTAATGAACCTCTTATTGATAACAATTGTCCGCATGACTCCATAAATGATTATGATGTGTCTTAGAGAAACAAAATCTGAGTACCGCGCAGTATGAATATACGTCATCTTTAGTAAAACATCAACTTAGCCTAGTCTGGGGCCCTCAGCAAAATTACATTCCTGGCACTACATAGGGCTGATTAATGTATTTGTAATAAATGTATTTGTATTGTATATTTGTATTTGTAATAAAAAAATTATACTACAATGTTTTACTTTCGATAATTTTTACCTCATATTCGTGCGTTCAGCAGCTCAATCGGCAAAGCCATATCTTGCTCTGACAGAGGATGAGTGGCGTTCACGAACTCAATTAAAGCATTATTTACCTCAACCAATATTTGATCATGACGGTTCACGTCAGATCAAATTATGCTTTACGAAACCATAATCTTCTACCTCTAGAATCAATCAATCTTGGTCGGCTGTCAAAAGTGACATATGCAGTTGTAACTATCATGTGAATGTAAGTGACTTCTTCTTCTTCTACTGTGACATGATATGGAGTAGCCGTTCGTGAGACATCAATCATATATTGGTCGATCAATATTTGGCTGACAAAGCTTCTTGTGCACATATCCTGTCCAGAAACCCACAGAATATGTGTGCAAAATAAAATAAATTTATGGAGTCTTCCGAATGGAACGCACCACCAGTCGGGTGCGGTCTAGACAATCAACAATTTTAGTTCACTAGTTTGTGAATTAACTGTATTCTCGATGATTCTGAGGGCTTCCATAATGGGAATTATGGCGGTAAATAGACATGTTCTACTGCAGAAAATAATATCTTTGAGGTTTATTTGATTATAATTAATAATTATATAATTATTGTATCAATATTATAATGTCAACGTGGTGAATATGGAATCACACAACAGACGTTTTATATTAGTAAAGCCACTACAATGTCGCTTGAGATATCCACGTCCTGTTACTTAAATATTTGAACTCAACAAATTCAATATGTAATTATGTATTTTCCTCTCAACTAGAAATAAAAAAGCTTGGTTATAGCAATAACTCTTAATAAAGGCGATAAAGTATTTTTACACGCGTATTTTTACGAAGCATCAAGGTCTAATTCCATTATTTCGAATATCACGTACGTATTTTTCAACTTATTAAACTAAATTAAAAAATAGTAAGTAGTACAGAGGGATAACCCCCTCCCCCGTACCCTCCTCCCTTAAATTCCTGGGCCACCATTTGTAAAGTTGCCATTGCTGTTCTTTATAGTAAATAAAACAAATAAAAAAAAACGTTAATGACCTTAAACTATCACTGGACTAAATGTACAGTAAAGTGCTTATATGCTTATAAATAAGTTAATGGTAACTTATGTAATTAACTTATTTTAATATAAATAAGGGAAATAAATTAAAATAGTCTGGAAACCCTAAAGACGAATCACCGACCGATCACGTCACGGACGTGAAAATTTTAAGATGGTGATCCGTTGTATTTTTTCATAATTTAGCAAAAAATCAACACTGGTGTCTAATTTCTGCATAAAGTCGAGTACAATATATATCAGTAGTGGTGTCCGCATAAGTTTATGGCCATATTGTTAGCTTAGTAATCTCCCAAGTGCCTATATTTGTGTTATATCTACTGACATTGTTCCGTTGAAAACGTTGAGCCCATCGCGATTGTTATGTTTAAGCTGATACAGTGTGCTTTTCACTCATTCTGTGGATGGTGTGAGAATTTCTGATGTTTTCTAAGCTATGGAGAGGCTGGAGAGAGCACGCACCAACATGGAGCCCAGCGACTGTGTGGACACTAAACAGGTGAGGACTGCACCGTTAATTAACTGCCGGTTTTTGGATATTTTCTTCTTTGCCTCATTCAGGATGCACTGACGCTTGTGAAATTGGCATAGTAATACTTCTACTGTTCAGTATAACTGTACTAAAAAGCGATTCTTGATTTGGCGTACACACAGCAGTGATATCATCTGAAGTATTGTCACATCTTTTCTTCCAACACTAATTTTTTTTAGAATAATTTAAATAGATATGAAGAAATCTATTAAAAACTTCATAATAGCCTGCATTAATTTATGGTGCTGACAAAGCAAGGCAAACAGTGGGTGCTGCTATTTTCTGCCCACACTCCCTGTGAATAAATTATTGGCATTAGAACATTGTTATAAATGCTTGGTGCCTTATTGGGAACAATTATGAATGTCTGTTGCGATCTATATTGGACAAGTCCATTTCAAAGAGCCTTGACTTGACACTTATCAAGTCAAGTATTTCCACCTACTTAGGTGGAAATTTACTTCGATTTGCCATGGAAATCAAATCAAAATCTGTTTAACCACTACAAAGAAAACAATTCTTAGGAAATTGTGACGTAAACAGGGTGATTCTTACACATGCAAATTTGAGAATCAATGATGACCAGTTTTTCTTGTTGTAGTCTTATTTATTTTTGTCATAGTGTTAAATTATATTTTTATGCTTTATTATCTATTGACCATCTATCTGACCAAGAACTACAAAAAAAATTACTTACAATGGGGTGTGAAAAATCTTGTTGATTCTACCATCAAAACATTAATCATATACTTTATTAATGCATTGTTCCATAAGAAATTTTGGAGGTGCATGCTAAAACCACCATGTATATTAATGTACTAAACAAATGAAATTGTTTTTCTGAGAAATTAATTGTTTTCAGCATCTGATAGGTCTGAGTGTTAATTATAATTTAGTTTTATTTATTTATTATATTGGTTCACAACTTCGATAAACACTTAGCTTATGCTAGAAAATAATAGTAATAAGTAGATTTTGTGTAATTTCTAACAATAGAAACAAAATGAAATGAAAAAGTTAGTGAACATAGAATGCACTGAACATCTTGCAAATGAAGTACAGTTTTGGTTAGTTGATTTCTTATGGCAATAAATGGATTAGGGAAGTGAAATAAAAAGAATAATTAATGGATAGTGAACTGACAAGAAGAAGAAGAAGTGACATAGTGACTCTGTCAACCTTACCGTTGAAAATGGAAATTTATGCTTAGAAATCTTTGCTATATCTAAGTGTTTTGGTCATCACAAGCTCATATCATGAAACTTGAGATTGATTAGGAATATGAACTTCTTCATTGTGGAGGCTTTTCATAGAATTACTTATTCAAGTGAAAAACATTTAGAAATTTTATGACTCACTGAAACTCATGTAATGTGAGGAATCCTACTGATTATGGTATTCCAGAATCAAACTCAAATCTACAAAAATAAGGGATTGGTTCTGCAATAGATCCCATCTCATATCTAATTAAATTATAATATTACCGTTAGCTGAACAAGCAGCAATGAATGCAGTGCCACTTGAATTTATTCCCTCTTTTCTGATAGGTTTAAATAGGGACATTGCAAAATTTGTGTCAGAAATTTTTTCATGATTGATCTCTAGATATGGATGCCTGATCAATCTTCCAATTAGTTCTAGAATTTCACTTACTTGGTGCAGTGCATTTACCGTACAGTTACAGTTTAAAGATGTTAGTTATAATTGTGATAATTACCATACATTTAAAGACACTAGTTACATGTAGATGATATATTCAGGAAAATCAGTCTGTGGAACACATGCTGTTGAATTTATTAGAATCACAAGCAGTCTATGTGAGACTCACACTTTATTGTCTTGAGAATCACTTAACATACTTACATATTAACATTACTGGAGCAGCTGTGCCAGAAGACCATACTTTGTTATATTAACAAGTTAGTATGTATTGGTGTGGTTAGAGCTGGTACGGCTGCAAACAATGTGGTTTAAAGCTCCTGTAATAAAGTATGAATAAAAAGAGAAGGTGGCCTTTGTCATGAAATCTTCATAATTTTTTTGATGGACACAATATTTTCTATGAGCTGCTACAAAAAAATATGTTTGTAATATATAATAACACTTGAAGGTACTCAAAGAGATTTATTTGTATTGTTTTCTACTATATTAGCAGGGTGCAAACATTCATCTCTGGTTAAAATACACAGTACTGTGTAATCTCTAAACTTATATGTGAAAAAAAATTATCTCAAGTAGGTACAATCTTTTTCAACCATTTGCACTTTTGTGTTATCAATTTTTAAATAAACTTGGCTAAAAGTCACATGCTAAAATCGAACCCACAATAAAGAATACATGTTTTCATGTATAATTTTTCTTTTCTCATGCATGGGTTTGGATTTTCTTTTATAATCCTAATCAAAACTAACACACTGCATTACTCCACTCCCTAAAGGTTTATGATTTTTTTTGTTAGTATCTAAAATTATACACACAACCCAATTGAGTTATATTGCCAATTGTGTAGTTAACAGTTCCCAAGTTAATATATTTTACTAGGCTCACTGATATGCTATTGAATGAAAACCTGTGTGTCTTGAACATGAGAAATATAACTTAATTTATTAAATGCTAGATTCCTGTTCAGTTGATAATACTGTTGGGTGTTTTATCTAAATATTTTCTTTTGGTGTTTATAAATTTAACATACAGTTTAATCCGTTTATAATGACATTGCAGGGAATTAACAAATGTTACAAACAAGCAGATATACAAAGCATTTTGTAAAAAAATAAACTATGTCTTATTTTTGTTAGTATGTATTTATTTTAATAGAGCCTTAATGCCTCTTTTGAGGTAGGTAATGATTCTTCCTCGACTTCCTCAGTGACCAACTATCAATTGACACTGTGACTCAAAACAAAAAATTGTATCGGGTATCATGTGACTCTCCCTAACACTGTCGAAGGTGTTAGGAATCATGTCGGTCACTATAACAGGACGTGATTTATTAAAATTGGGTCAAGGGACATGTTAGTATAAGGGAAGACATTATATCTAACTTAGGATTTTATATGAAAACCAAACTTCTCTGTCTAATTACTTCATAATAAGCAGTTGGTCAATATAGGCGGAGTCATAAAACATAGATCCTACTGTAGTAGCTATAGAACATATTATACCCTTTACCTATGCTTGCTGCTTCATTTGAACTTAAGCAAGGCTAATATTTTTATACTTATCTTACTTTTATACTTACCCTTTATACTTCGCACCTGCCATTCTTATTCTAAGTGGACATGAAGATTTGCTCTAATTTCACTGAGTGAGTTTATGCTAAAGAAAAAATCTTATTAAGTAAAAACAATTCACAAACCTTTTCTTCTTTTCATATTCATTCAAATATTAAAATCTAAAAATGAATTAATTACCGTGCGAGTAGTTCAATTTCTTTTGTATTTGTCTTTTCCAATACTATCACTCTTGACAGTAGTCCAAAACTTGGCTGAGTCCAGCATAATTTGATTTGACAAGTTGATGTACATGATGAAATATTGGGCAAAATATGGCTTGAATGGAGCATGTAAAAGACGTATACCTGTGCCTGAGTAAAATAATAGAAAAGATGGCTTAACTCCAGTTCATACAAATGTTCTATACTATCTACTCACTATCTACACTTTTAAGCCTTAAATCTTGCCGAGTTTGCTAGTGTATATTACTGGCTTCATCATCAAGACTACACAAATTTCATCGTTATTATATCACAAATATCTTTATATAAGTCGCAGCTAATTACATTTTTGCATCCATTTCATATCTTGAGAACATAATAAACAATGCTTATCTTAGATTAAAATACCTGAGTACCCACAGCATAGTAAAAAGCAGATTATAGTAAGTATCTAATGTATTGTCTTTATTACCAAACATTATTTTATCAATGAATAGACATACAATATATTCATATATAGTAGTCATTGATTAACATCCTAAGGAAGTAAAATAGTCGAGAGACGTGACGGAGGTAAACTACAGAACACGCTTATCTAAGTTCGAGTCCTAATAGAGTGGCGTTTGGTGGGGGCGGCGCGGGCGCAGCTAGGCCATAGAGGCAGTATAGGTGCGACGGGCGTGGAGCAGGCCGCGCGCGCACTCTCCGACCGAACCAGCACGCCCGCGCGAGTGATGTCACCACGAGAACCAGTGCTAACCTCCGTGTTGTGATTGTGTACTCTTCACTATGGTAGCGATGGTGGCCTCAGCGTCTGGATACGGTACGCTCCGCCGGTTTCTGAGCGTCCAGGACGGTATCCAGGCGGGCGCGGTGCCCGGCGCCTCAGTCGCCGTCTCGGTAAGACAAGCAGACCTCTCACCTTAATGCTGTCCTAGTACAGAACCGTTAACAGTTATGCGCCAGGAATGTTGATGATCCGATGGGCACTTATCGCAAGGCGTGCCCGTCGCCGATGTGCAATACGTAAGCACGATAAGTCACCAATACGATAATACTTGTTAATGTATTCACTTTGAGACCAGATTCATTAACTAAGTCGATTAACATGTTCTTGTCAACAATACGCCTCTTGTAGAATTAATTTAAAATATGCTAAGCTCCGTAGGTTAGGTAAATAACATACCTAACTTGGACAAGGACTAGACCTTCATGCGTGTTTGTAATGTGTAGGTTGGTTGGCAGATTCACTTTGCTGTATCAACACACTACATATTTTTTTAAAGTAAGTTTGTATTTGGTTCTATTCGAAGCAGATTAATATTTTAATACATACTTACTAAATTCGAAATAGCACCATGGTTATGACGAAGAGCCAGCATACGTTAGATGTAAAGAAACCAAGAACTAATGAATATTTAAAACATCCTATGTAGAGAAATTTTGATGCCTATTCAAGAGTGTATTTAACAGTGTTACATAGATCTTAACTGCGTATGTATGAGGAAGCTTTTAAGCGCTTTGTTTTTCAGACAAGATGTTGATTACCGTTTTTGAGTCTAACTCTTATTTCGGACTTTTCCGTATTTCAGCCATAACTTCTTACGGCTAATACAGCGTTTATCGAGTAAGAATTAAACTATTAGAGATCGGTAGGAAATTTCTTCTGTACTTGAATGTGAATTTATAATATCTATTCCTAAATTTCTTTGTTACAAAGACCTTTGCTACTCGCTATGATATAATGCACGACCACCTTCACTAATCCGAAATAATGATCACGCTATTACCCAAACATTTCCATCAAATCTATTACGCTAACTTTATTAAAATTTTAATTGTCTTCTTTGCTCGACTTTAGAAAGCTGGTGCAGCGCACATTTTCCATTAGAACGTCTACGCGTATTAAAAATTTCAAGCATGCGACTGCGCCGCAAAAATAAAAGAGCAATTCCAATTTCAGCAAGTAAAATTGTAATTTAGTTAGATATTCGATTGTTAACTTTGTCTTTTACCACTGCATCATCGTCGACTCCGACTGAAACTGGTTCGGCACACCGCATTTTGGCATCTAAAAAAAGATTCCGGACAAATCCATCAGTGAGCTATTATAACACTGTAGCGTCCGAGGGGAGGTCATCGACCTTACTTTCCTTTTTATTATTCCGGTGTGTGTTAAAGCATCGATCGAGATTCCGGCCTTGGCCTCACGTGGGACATTAGAATGATTCTCGTAGATGATGTCACCCCGAGCGGGAACGTGAGAGGGATGGGGCCAAGGTTAGACCAACAGACCGTGGCCGCATCTGAAGAAGCACGGCTCGTTGCTCACCATCCGCGAAAGGAGCCGTGGTGTGGTTACCGACCCAGATCACTCCGGCGCGGCGCGGTGGCGCTTACTCGCTTTTTACCTTCCCAAATTAGTATGACTCGTATGTCGACTCTTACATTACCACTAATTGAAAGTGTTGTGCCATTTGTGCAATGGTGTGGAGTTTTGGAAAATGTTTACAGTCTTAGAGCTAGAAATCTGATAAAGCGTAAATTTGTATTTAGAATGAGTTTGACTCAGAAGCGCATTAAGAATCTTATGTCGCCAAACTGGCTGCGCACAGCCAGCTGTGCGTTAGATATGTAAATTGTCAGATGCTATCACATTTATATAAAAAGAAGCAGTTATTGTCTCAACTGATATGATATCCTAGTAGGTACATATTTTGATAGATTTTGAATTCCGCCAGCAAGCATAAAGCAGTGCGTAGAGAAACCCCACAATTCAAATATGATCGCAACGATAATAATACGCTGCCAATGGCGATGGAGAGTTGTTCGCCGATCCGCTGATTGTTCGACGTAGTTACCTTTCCCGGCCGACGATCAAACTAGTTTGAATGAGCTATTCAATTTATACTACTACAATAATATTTATTACGCCTATCCTTACTAGATTGTTTATCTGAAGGAAATAAGGGCGAATGTAGAATAAATGCAAAAAAGGACAAGATTTGGTGAGAGGTTTAGTTCATATAGGGAGCTTAAGGGATATAATACAAGTTTGCTTTCTTCATTTTAATGCGTGGGAAGTTAGAAGTGATCTTGATATTTGATTCCCAGTACATTGTATTATATCAATTGCTGTAAAGTACTGTCCAAAAAGAGTTTAATGTTGTTTGGGGTTTGTAGTACATGTTGGCCCCCATTAGAGGGCCGAGCAGTATTAAAAAAAAATTAGTGCTCGCCCTTTTGAGTGGAGCAGCTTATATTTTCCGTGTTCACTTACACAACCTTAGCCTATATGTTCCGAGTTGTAGTAAAAATTTTATTTTATAAATATTTCGGTATGTGTGAGTATTTTATCTATATCTATATATATCTATTTATTATATAATAAATATAAATCTCCAAAACAATCCAGACATCCCAGTTCAAAGGTAACTCTTTAAAGACACAAAGTGAATGCATTACCCTATACCTACTTAGCATGGCCTGACATGATGTAAGCATTTTTTTGTAACCCTTTTGCCTGCTGCGAACAACGTTTTCGTTGAATATAAAGGTCATGTATGTATGTCCCATGGCCACTATACGAGTCGCCGATTTCAATTTTCTGCACACAGAACAACGGGTTGAATAAAAGTTCCCAATCCAACCCTCCAGGCTCTTGAAGGAATGACAGCATTCAGCTTTATAGCCCGCTGTGTATGAAAATGCTTGGTTTTTGCCTCAAACACCGAAATGCGATATGCCTATTGCATAAGAAAAGAAAATATTTTAATTCCATTTGATGACTTCTAATAGTGCTCTCCGTACATTTTAGATTAAGTTGCCGCGGGTTTTTAATTCGTCGATAAGCACCGGTTAATGTTAATAGACACCGCAGCGTGTGTAATGCCACAAGTTTTCTCCTAGTCAGTTTTCCATTAATTAGCTGCTTATTAAATTACCGTCGGCTATTTGTGTCATGTGGCGTGATAAAAAGTGGTCTCGAGCGAGACCGGGTGGCACAGTAGTGGAAGTAGCCGAGTTGGGTGCACCACCACCGGGCCGCCCGCGCCGCGCATTACAAACGAGCCATCTCTGGCGTATGCTTCCGCCCACCGGATCTCACGTATATGGTGAGGACATGGTCATCATCGCCACACATTGCCGTCTGGTTTACCGCGTATATATTTCGCAATGTAATCATCCACAATCACCTTGTCGGAATTCACACCGTTAAATTTACCGCATCTCCACGCACGACGCGATCTCGCGTTGATTGCTGTGATGCGTTTTTGATTTGTTGGTCCTTGGTTTCCTTGAACGGGCACTTGTATAAAAGATAGCAATTACCCCAATTATAGGAACTTCAAGATCAGCCAAACTCAAAGGTCTTATGGTTGTGTTGTAGTCCTCATAAGCAGTTGGAAGCGATAGATACAAGGACTAAAACTGAGTCATGCAAGAGCAAATGCATCTTTGAAAATTGATTAAAAGTAATTTGTCCCACACATGAAATCATAATTGGTCGAACAGCTATGTTTACTCTGCAGCTATTGCTGCACCGATCATAGATTAGAAACGCTTAAGCAAGTGTACAGTCTGAGAAGATACACTCTTAGATAAACCTAATTTCTTCGTAATTACGTGTATGCATGCAGCGAACGACGAACAAATTGCAGTATCCACTGGAAATATTAATTATTTTCTTAGCTGGTAATTTCTACGTTTGCCGATGAAAATGATGCCTAGAGAACTGCTATTAACGTATATTAATCGCATCTCTATCAGTTTTTAAACTTGTTGTATGAAAGTTCCCTGATGCCATAACCCTTTTCTGGTTTTGTAAATACGGTTCATGTATTTGGTGATTAACAGTTCGTCGCTAATGAATCTTAGACTATGCCTAATTAGTTGATTTATAAGTTCGTGTAGTGTTTTTGCTACTGACTGATGCATCTTCTGTTCGATCGTGGAGGTTGCCATCTGTCCTTCTGTGACAATTGAGAAGTATCAAAAATGCGCTCCGTTGTAATAAAGTATCGCTATATTACGAAGTTGTGTGCTTTAATGTCTGAAAGAAATATATATATATATATACTAAGATCGTGTCAAAGGTGAATTGAAAGGAGTATGTTGGGCGTGACGCTAAAAGACCGCAAAAAAGCAGCAGACATTAGATCTACAACAAAGGTGGAAGACGTACTAAAGAAAATAAGACGATTAAAATGGCGATGGACAGGACATTTGACAAGGGAAAGCAGATGGAAATGGACTAAAATTATAACAGAATGGCAGCCACGTGATGGCAAAAGAAAAAGAGGCAGACCAGCTAAAAGATAGACAGATGATATCAAGATGATTGGAGGGACGATCTGGTCTAGAAAAGCTACCATTAGAGAAGATTGGAAGCAGCTGGAAGAGGCCTATGTGTCACTGGACACGCTGACCACTGAACCGGGAAACCCGATGTATGTGTGTTTAATTTTCAACGAGGTGTTCGTAATAGTATGCACAATTAAACAATTGAATATCGCACCTATTCTACTTACATGAATTCTCCTTATATGAGGTTTTTTACACTTTAGTTGTTACTCAAAATAAACAGGAAATATACAAACATTTATGGCATATAAAATAATTTACAAAGACCATAAAAAGTTATTCTAATAATATTATATAAATTCGAAAGTTTGTTGGTGACCCTGTATTAACACACACTTATTTTCCCCAAAAATTAAACGATACTTGTGGATTGATTAGATTTTCACGATCAGCAAGAAATTGTAGTCCACGCAGGTGAAACCGCGGGACGCTGCTAGTACTATATAAATAACTATTTGTACTGAATTCAATTGCTATACTATTGCAATACTTTTAATTGGTTCGTGCTTGCATGAGCAACATAATTCCTATTTACAAATTATTTGTAGGAAAAAATTCGACTACCAGTGGGAGTCGAACCCACGACTACAGAATACCGTCCTGTCGCTTTTGTCCAACTGAGGTATGGTAGCACTCCACTGGCGGTTTCAATATACATATACCTTCATTTTAACATCTGAGGGGATGTTGTTAGAATGATGTTAAAATAAACCATAAAACTCTTATAATTCCTATTTATCCTTAATACAGTCATATCATTAATGATCCATTAGATTATTATCTAATGTCGTCCCATCCTATAAAGAGCCATTACTTTATTTGATAGCAGCGTAGTTTATTACTATCGTTATTAATATTCGGATGGAAGCTTCGAATGGAACAATACGCATGCTTTGATGGACTCTGTGGAGAAAGCTATGTGCGGAATACTTGTGGTTACTTTCATGTGGGCGAGCCTCGGTCCGAGCTTTATTTCACTCGAGCAATGGTCAATGATGAGCTTATCTTTTCATTGCAATAGTATGGATTACTATTGAAATATTATAATACTCGTTTCAGCAAATTAAATCAAAAGTAAATTATTCCTTAGCCTTAAGGCTAGATCGTAATTAAATGAGGTAGATGTAAAAATAATAATAATAATAATAGTATGTCATTGAATTCTTTTATGCAATAGGTGGCAACAAGCAGACGTAGCCTGTTGGTACGCGATCGTCATCGCCTTACTATGATTATCAGTAAATTAATTCTCCGAAAATTAATTCCTCTCCATACAAAGGTTGTCTGGGAGAGATCGCTTCATAGCGATAAGGCCGCCCAACGTATTTTGTAATTGTTAATTTGTTATTTTTATAATTATAAGTTGATGTACTTGTACAATAAAGTGGTATCTATCTATTTTGTTATTAAAACTGACGTGGTTTTAACACATTATGAATGTATAAAACACGGGAGTTACTCACTTAATAAGTCAGAGGGTTCCGACTATAGTTTCAACCACATTCAAGGAGAATACGGGGCGCTCGCGGACGCGGTTGGCCTCTGACTTATTACGTGAGTAACTCCCGTGTTTTATACATTCATAATCTATCTATCTATCTATCAGTAACACTGGAGGCCATGATACTTACCAATCCTTTTAAAACAATATTAATCCTCTCTTTGAAGAAGTCGTAGGGAGTTTGAGCGTTATTCTCGAGTGCAATATATACTTTAATTGAAAACCCTACGTCAGTACAACAACTTTTATCACATTCAAAGGTATATTAAGATTAGTAATTGAGCTGGTCGATTTCCTGTCGTATTGTGTGCTTGTCTCAGTCACGTACTGTTTTTTGCACATTGGATTTAGAAGCGCGATTGGGTTATTGACATTATTCGTAACCTGTACTGCGACGTAATATCAACTGACAAAAGTGAAATTGACTCTCGAAATTCTGAATTTATTTGTACAAACGGAGTCGAACCGGCAGTTAAATAATATGTTTAATTCAATAACTGGCCATTGTCCCTGGTGAAACCATGGAATAGTAATAATTATTTGAATACTAGTGGCGCCCCGCGGTTTCACCCGCGTGGATTACGGTTTGTCCGCTACCTCAATTATCCTATGGGAACTATACTTTTTCCGGGATAAAAGTAGCCTATGTGTTAATGCAGGGTTTAAAGTAAGAGATAGTTTTTTTTTTTACAGTTGTCAAACGCAAACTTACAATATGTAAAACAAAAAAAAAACTATCTCCATACCGAATTTCATCGAAATCGGTGTAGCCGTTTGAGCGTGAGAAGTAACAAACATACACACAAACTTTCGCATTTATAATATTAAGTAGGATTCTTAAAAACAAAGAACAATAAAAGGATGAATAGATACAGCCGAACCTTATAGAAGCGTGTTAAAACGCATTTCTATTAATATATCTTTATAAAAGGTTTCTTAGAAATATTTTATTAGCCGTTGCCTGACAGTTATATTATCACTTCACTGCTGTACGCTGTAAGTGCAATTGATACGCTCCAAGGTTATTAAAGTTCATATTACAATATCACTTTCTCCTCAAATAAAGTAGCTGTCAGTACAAGACATCGCGTGGTTTTTTTTATCGTTAAAATGTTGTTTATTATCGTTTTATCATTGAGATCCGCCACAGTAAGAGCTGATGTGCGATTTCACGTAGTCGATTGAGATATCATTTGTTAAAACTCACACTCATTGGTAGTGATTCGCTTATTCAACTGAACTAAACTAAAATATTTCAAAATTAGATAAGTTCTTATACGGTTACAATAAAGTCTAAATTAGAATGAGACTTATCAACAAACATCACTAAAGTTAAATGTATTTATTATATTTGCGGCTAGTTTTAGGTAAATTAAGTCGCCACTTATTTGGTGCCTACTAAAACGACCCGCAATTTGCTAACAATGGAATAAAACTCGTCTAATATTAGTGAGAGCGTTGTAAGGAGTTATACGAATTTGAATTTAGAGTAAACAGAATACGAGCTATTTCATTTTGAGGAATTTTAGTGAAATTTAGCTAGTTCGTGTGATTAACAGAATTAGGGCCATTGGCCTTAATTCTGTTAATCACATAAACTAGCTAAAATTCACTAAAATTCTTCAAATTGAAATAGCTCGTATTTTATTTGCGCTAAAATTCAAATTCGTATAACTTCATACAACGCTCTCACTAATATTAGACGAGTTTTATTCAACTGTTGGCCAATTGCGGGTAGTTTTAGTAGGCACCAAATAAATGGCAACTTAATTTCGCTAAAACTACCCGCAATTTAAAAAAATAAATTATAAATATATAAATAAATTTATAAAAAAATTATAAATATATTTTAATTTTAGTGATGTTATTGATAAGTCTCATACTAATTTAGACTTTATCGTAACCGTATAAGGACTGATTTAGTTTTCCAAAATTTTAGTTTAGTTCAGTTGAATAAGCGAATCACTATTATAATCCCACTAATATTATAAATGTGAAAGTTTGGATGGATGGATGTTTGTTACTCAATCACGCCAGAAGGACTGAACGGATCTGTATGGAATTTGGCACAGAGATAGATTATAGTCTGGAATAGCACATATACTTTTTATCCTGGTATAATGCATGATTCCAATGGAATGATTGATGTAGCGGGAAAACCGTAAAACACGCGGGTGAAACCGCAGGGCGCTACTAGTGGCTTTCTCGTATACAAAATCCGCTTTAGCGAGTAAGTTTCAAACTTACGCGTTGTCGTACCGTCAATTGTTTCGATTTCTTCCGGAAGCCTTACCGGGATGATGAGTGCGGTGCGTTCTTCGCAATGCCACGTCTCGCACAATTGTCGACAGTGATATCGACAACGCGTAAGTTTCACGTTGAACCCGTTTTAAATATTATAATGAGATATCTTTTCTTTCAATGCAGTTCTAATTACAATATGGGTTTGTCAACCTAACTACCTGGACGACAAGCGTTCTTTTACCTCTACGCTGCCGCAAACTTTTAATTTCGTGTTTTTTTTAAAGTATGAAATGTACCATTAGCACTATTGCGAGACAAATTATTCGCTTGTCGATTCGAGCGTCAATGTTGAAAATTAATTATCATTACCCTTTTACTAAGAATATTCTTATAAACAAATGTCGATTAGCCGATTCATGAACATGAATTTCGATTGTCAATCGACCACACTTAAAATAAACATTTTCAGGAAACGAAGGTCTGAGGGGTGATCTCTAGGCTGTCACAAATATGTAAAACTATTGTTTTAATATGTCAATTGACATACTTGTGAATTACCAATGTAATATTATTTATTGGCGCGAACCATTTCCGGACGCTTGCCTCTGTCTAATGCATTTATAATAGCATCGTCGTCGGATTTCAAGCAATCAGTCCAGTCAACCGAAACTAGATCAAATGAACCACAGAATTCTTTCTCTGCGATTCCTTTCAAAAGTAGTTCAATATCATTTCATTTTACACTCTGCACCTGCGACAACTTTAACAAGAGAACGAAGAATGCTGCAAAAATGAAATCTTTTCTGGTTTCCTTTTACATATTATCTTGAACATAATCCTTGATAGTTCCCACATTTAGCTAGATAACAGTAGCACTGGGAAAATTCTATAGTGTGATATTTCCAAAGAGGTGGATTGTACAGATGGCTCCCGCCCGAGACGCTCGGGGCATTCTTGCGCAATCCCAACGGGCCTGAGCACAGATGGCTTAATAGTTCTAAGATTCTGCGGCCTCAATGAAATAGCTGAAGAGATGAATGAGATATAATATAATACAGCTGTGTTTCCTAAAGTGTACGGTTATGCCCCCTTGTGGGGACTAGAGACCTAGAGGGGAGCGGTAAAAAAAAAATACCGCGCACTATAATTAACTTAATAATTATAGTAATGATTGCCATTGTGGCTTTTAAGGTATGGAAGTGTGTGGGTGTTAAAAAATAATTGATGTTTAAAGTGGACGGTAGACGAATTTTATAAATAAGTTTCATAACCTCTCGTATAGAGGGTACGTAAGCTTTTTAATTAAAGTTTGTTCACCTACTGCTACGTCCGAATAGTGCCAAGTTTGAGTTGAATTGTGTTAGAGTGAAATTACAAAGTTGATGAAAGCCTTAGCATATTCTGAGAATGTTCTTAAGAGGAAACACTCAAGGAAGAATTGAAATATAGATATTTGTAAAAAACAAATTTTTAACAAAAAATGCAACCGACTTTAACACTCAAAAGTATGAAATAACTTGTTGAAGTCGGTACCATGATAGTTCACACAAAAGTAACTATTATCACAATATTGTGCTCATGGTACCGACTTCGACAAGTTTTTTCACACTTTTGAGTGTTGAAGCCGGTTGCATTTTTTGTTAAAAAAAATATTTTTCACTTTTTCAGTGACCTTTGCTACTCACGGGATTAATTAATTGTCATTGTGTGTTCTGCGATGTCTTCAACCGCGACAATAATATCACCAAGATACGCGTAGCACTTTTCAGTTATTGGAGTATAACTCAAAAAACGCTTGTCCGATTTTGATGAAATGTAAATGGGACCACCACGGAAGTATATTCTATCTAACAAAAAAATAATCATCAAAATCGGTTCATAAACGACGAAGTTATCCGCGGACACACATAAAAAAAACATATATACGGTCGAATTGAGTAACCTCCTTTTTGAAGTCGGTTAAAAATCTATTGCTGTCGCGCGAACCTCAAGGTATCATTTGGTTTCTATGAACCATAATATTATGGGCGTTCATATTCCACGTGTGCCCTACTACAAATATCTACGTCCCCTCTGGTAGTGATAAAGAAAAGTGAAAAAAGACATTTTAAAAGATCGTTTAGTACGTACGTACTAAACGATCTTTTAAAATCTCGTTCTCAGAAATGTCGACCCTAACTAATAAGATAATTTATTCTGTGATCTATAACAATACGGATACAAATAATTACATGACTTTTATAGTTTTTTTTTGACGTTATCTTCTGATTGCAACAGAGAGGAAGAAACATTCATCGATTAGATTAGTTAAATAAGTACAAACCCGGAGCAAAAAAATGGAATAAATTTAGTACCCCTCTGCTGCCGTAAACAGAGAGGTTCTCGGAAAACCATTAGCAAGCTTTCAATACATTTTATGAACGTTAGAACTGCAATACTTACACTCGTTCTTGCAAAATTGACTATTTTTCCAAGAAAATCATGATTGTTCATTCATATATAAATATATCATTATTTAAGTGTAATAATACTCCTCATAAAATGTTTCTGCATCTACAATCTAAGATTAGCTAGTTTTCTTAACAATTTTTGATATATGGTCTGAAATAAAATTAAAAAATCTAATTCGGATATGTCCAGCGTTTCGAACATAGTTATATAGTTTTTGTGATCTGTGGTTTTGAATCATTTGAACAATAAAAAATGGAGGTCATAAACTCTGAACCAGTTTTGGGTTATGTAGCCCGCTGGATAGCTGCAAAGTCTGGTTGTGCAGGCGTGCCTCATGCAAAGTGTCGGCCTCTGCGGCATGTTGTCTACCAAGGTGCGGGTAGTGGGAGTATTGTGCGACCGCTTCGTGGGATATCTCTGAACCGGGCCACGTATGAATAAGTAAACGGCTAAGGCGGATCGTCCGTACTATCAGTTAGTTCGAGATTTGATATCGACAAATTTCCGCATATAGTTGAGGATAATCTTGGCGCCTTGCACCCTACCTGTGTTCTGATTCGAGATATGGCAATAGTTATAAAAATTGAGGTCTGTGTGATGATGGGAAAATATCACATGTACTCTGAACTACGTAGATAAATGACTACTAGTAAAGTTAATAGGAAAAGGACCCAGAGGACACACTGTCCTAAACATTTTGGACTTTATCTAAATCTATGAAGGCTTAAAATGAAATAAAAATATTACAAACAAATTATTTAAATCTGTAAGTAGCCCTTTTTCATAGTCCTTGACACAAACACTCGGCCAATATCACATGCCAACTTTAAAATTTCTTTTGGTGTAAACTACATCGCGTTGATAAAATCATTGGTTCGTAGGTTAACCTTGATGACATCCTACATACCTTCCGCAATCCGCCAATCGGCCCAAGACCTTAACTGTGCTTATTATAATTCGGCCTCCCGATTGGACCAATAAAATATTATCATCCCCTTTCTATCATCGGTCGACTCGAGTGACGTATGGTAATTCGCGTATATTTCTACTACCTACGATATTTTAAAATTTACGTTCATCTCTTAAACATGGAAACCTTTCTAACTCGGTTAACTTTTACCGGAGGAATGAAAGTCATAGAACCTTTTTAATGTAAAATATTAAGCTCTATAAATCTTCTTGACAACTTTTTTCTCTTTTACCATTTTCGAGTAATGGCAAAAAAAATTAATCCATTTTTTTCTGCCTTTGCCGGTGGTTGCGAACCCAAAAATATTTACATACTACTTACTTACATAATATCGAAAATACAGCCTTTTAGACTGACATTTTGATTTGAAAGTTTATTTGACTGGACTAATCGCGGACGTTTTAAATTTTGGTGATATCCCGCCTTTAGGCTGTGGTTCACGAACATTTAAAACGTCAGATTATCAATTTAACCGTCAGTCAAACAGTTTTTACCATACAGTTAACCGACGGTTATTTAATAATCGGGCGTTTAAATTTTGGTGAACTCCACCCTTAGTACGAGTCAATTCGCGCTATTGCCGATCAAATCAGTCATTTATACTGTCAGCAATACTGTCTCATATAAGCTGGCTGGTTGTATTGATTGCCTGACCTTTGTATCCGAAGCTTTCTTCCTTTGTCTTCTAATAAAGAGGCTGACAATTAAAAACATCTCCAAACTGTTATCTAACACCGCGTTTGTGACTCCGGCAAAAACCTCTTCAGGCCAGAAGCGACGCGGCGCGGGGCGTTTGGAATAGCTCGCCTTCGGGTGTCTTACGTCGGCTACTATTGTGTCTCATACTGTATTTACTTAATATTCCTTCGCTCTCCCAAAGCTGTGAGGAGGTACTACGTGATCCGAATTCATATAAGTACCTTTCAAATCACCTTTGAGCTTATTTGTCGTAACATTCTTCTGAACTGACCAGTTAGAAAGTATGCCAAAGACGTTGTCAAAATACAGTCCTATCTACGTACCTGTAATTTGCGTCGCAAACTAATATCTATTAAAAGCTCGGTCAAGTGACGTAACATGTAATGTCAATAAAGTCGTCAATAATGGCGGGGCGATCACATCGATCGCACTTTCGTGTACTTCTTATAACATTGGTTATGAAATGTTGTTATTGGTAGCCTGCACAGCTATAGCTGGCCGTCTAGTCTGGCTGGGTTGGTCGCACTCAGGCACGTCCCTCACTTTCACCGAGCCGACTCGATTTGCGAATGCCAACTGGGTCACACGGCAGATGATAGATAATCCGAAGCTTCAACTGTGAATCGTTGAATCATTTACAACTGATCTCCGCCGATCCGTTAAACTCAGATTACGAACATCTGCGGAATGTACTGGAAAATTATATTTTAATACCTTATCGGGCAAGACTTCGATTCAAACTTAGTATTCCTTATCTGTGAGCGATGACGGCAGTGCGAAAGTGTTTTGCATTGAGATAAGCTGTCGTTGATTTAATTTATCAACATTTCTCTGAACGATATTTGGAATGGGACTTCTTCGTGATAATCGTATATTATGTCGCGTCCTACGGTACCTTCCTACCTAATAAAACTATCACGACGAACCTTGTGGCTAGTTATATTAGCGTAGGCTATAAGGCCACTATAATTTCGTCAAATGTTTGAGTGTATGATGACGCTGTAATTTTAATGTACTGGACAAGAGACGCTCATCCATGTAATTGACGTCGAGTATGAAATAATTGCAGTTACCGTAAAAACTCCCGACCTTGTTTCTGTAATATTCAATAGAACTATTTAGTAATCGTCGTCTAAAGCCACTTTTACAGGAGCCGAGCACGAAGAATGTATGTCAACATGCTAAGTATCGATTAGAGCCTCGAAGGATTGACTGTGTTCAATAAAATCCATGTATAGTTGCGTGGGTCTTGTATGTATATAGCTGTCTTCAGTTATGACTTCATCGCTTCGCTTCACTCTGTTGACATTTGTGATGTGATCATTATAGTTGTATCCGATTCAATGAAGTTCAGTTGACTTTAAACAAACATATATTTTTTTTACACTTGCAGACCAGTGTTCAAGGGCGTGTCATAAGTTAGCCTGTTTTTGTTATAATCCTAGTTTTAAGCGGAAACCTGGTGAGTAACCAGTTTCAAGTGGTCAGGTAAATCAGATATCTTTGAAATGACTCAGTGCCAGGGCTAATCATTTTTCACTTCCTGCTCGCAATACTAATTGTGTGTTCTATTAGTTCCACTAGCCGCGAAAGCTTCACTGATGTTACCGAGTTACGATTCGCTTCGATTCTTCAATATTGCAGTTCTTTAAAAAACATAACCCATAGGTTATGTACACAAACACACACACATACACATAATTATGTGTGTGTGTACTTTACATAGATTAGAAAACTTGAACCTATATGTATAAATTCTTTTACATTTCCTGCTTCCTCTGTCGTGTTGATTGTGTGAGAGACGTTTTTAATAATAAAGTGGAGGTTTTTTTGCTTCTTAGGACCGTACTCCATGCAGGTCACGTCTCATTGGTTCAATGTCTCGAGTCTTTACTTGTTCGCAGGATCTCAAGAATGTTTCCTATTTGCCCATAAAGGCATCTCAATCGTGTCGATTAGAAGCCTTGCTAATTCCTTTCAAAGATATTGTTAAACGCTCGCGTGGTACACCATATTTGGCGCTTGTAATGCATTATGTTTTGATGTACATATTTCGTCCGTGCGTATTGAACTGCTTTTTCGCTTGTGTCCGTTCTACTTCTCTCCCTTATTTGGCGACCAGTGAATCACTTCATTCTTGTCAAACTTGTTGGGTATATTGACTTTGTACGCTTTCCAAAGTTTGGCTTGTCTTTTCGTAATATCGAACTTCCTGCGCCTTGAGATTCGACCTTACAATTAATCACACATGCTTCATATAAACAGCTGTTTGACGAACGCGTCTCAGACAGGTGAATGCAATTTAACAATGACATAAATAGTAGTCCTGCTCTCAAATGTACACCTGGATAAAAGCAGCAGGTGTAGCTTAACAATATGTTCTCGTATTTATAAATACACAAGTGAAGCGAATGCTAGCTTGCGCCGCTTAGATACGTTGCTAATTAATGATAATTAGTCGTCACGCGTTAATGTTAATCTAATGCGTATTCGTATCTGCTTGATACAAATAAGCAATGCTCTTTCTTTCGTTGTGCTTATATTATTGCTGCCACCTTAATTTTAACATCTTTAAAAAGCTAGCTGAAAAGTATATGTGTACTAGCGCCATTATGTGGGTAATTGTATTCATGAGATTGACTAAGGCCTTCAAACGTTTAAATAAGTATTCATGATCATTTAACATATATCAGCTGTAGACTAAATCATATTTGTGCGTCGAAACGTTGATCGATTTGTTGTCCCATTCGTGCGTATCGGATTAAAGCAGGACTTGTTGATTTGAGGCTGCGGAGGCGGCGGGCGGCGTGGCGCTGCTCGAGACGTGGGCGCGCGACCTCATCGGTTCGCGTGGGCTGCAGGTGCCAACGCACCTTTCCAGTTTCTAGGCATCGCCTGCTTCGTCTGCAAGCCTCTCTGAATCTCCAGATATTGGTGGTCTTTGTTCACATCACTGACAGACAACAACCACCCCGTGATTGTTGCTCGTTATATTCCTTTTATAGAGCGGAATTAAATACCTTTATTTGTCGTAATATCTATCGTAAGTAGTCGTACAATTACATCAATACGACTTGGTATTAGTAGTTAACTAGCTTAACATTATTTGTGGTAGAATGTCGAAGATATCGTTTACATCTATCTACGACATTCTCGAGGCTTATAAATATACATGATAAACATATAAACGTTTGAGAACGACGCTTTGTTCTCGTGTGTTTGCAATTGGAAGCTCGTGGTCAGTGCGACATTTAATTCCTTGTAAGCTCAAATGCACACATTTAGTTTATGCAGTGTATTTAGCACAAAGAAGATACAATTAAAAATCAGTTCAGATAGGACTTTGAAAATTAATTTTTTTTTTAATAATTAAATTTATATAATAAATAAATTATTGGTTGTTTGTACTGTGAAATTATATGCAACATTTTATATGATTAATTTGCATATAACCATACATTCACACCTCCGCCCCCTCCACATTTCACCCCTTCAAATGTTATCTTCACAATTATCAAAATCAGTTTAGAGATTTAGGATTGAAAGCGAAACAAACAAACTCCCTTTCGCATTTATAATATTAAGATGAACCATGGACATTATTATGCTTCGCTGATATATAACTATGTAATGTAACTTACTCTGCCCCGCGGTTTCACCCACTCGGACTATGATTCCACGATATTCCTTCCAAAATCTATGTTAAAAGACGATATAAAGTTTGAATGCGTAACAATCAATCCAAACCACATTCGCATTTACAATATTAGTTAGGATGTGACAAATTCAGTCACGCTTCAACTGACACGATCACTCTTTACTAATCTACTATCTACTAACTATCGGCAGAATAGCTTTACTGTTCGTGCTTGTGATACTTTTAACAACGTCTGTACAAATCCTAAAGCAGATATAGATATATTTTTTAATAGCCTCAGTATAATTAAAAAAAGGTTGAGTGACAGTTTTTTTCACAGTCACTTAAATTATCTGTAAAATGACTATGTAGTTAAATACATTCTTAGCGAGTGCACGGTATATATATATATATATATATATATATATATATATATATATATATATATATATATTTATTTTCAATTGTCTTGTTATTACTGTATTAAACTTCTTCTACAAATGTATGCATCTTACATAGCGTCAAAAATATGTAATATATTATGACTATCAGTAGAAACTTGTAATTAGCTTGTTTGCAATCTTATTTAATAATACTTACTTTGTTAATTAAGGCTGTTAGTTTCTCGAAAATAATAAATAAATAATCTGCAACAGCGCTCAACGAGGCAGACCGTTCAAGAAGTGCAATCTTCCGGATAATTACCGTGTGCCAGGTGGTTCCACAGAACACCGCACAACATGCACGAACTCCTAGGCTAAGAGTCATGGGAGAGAGTGAAATTCGGTGGCGAATCCGCTAATTACCCACCAATTAAGTTGTACGAATTGAGTGTAGAGAGTGGCTTACCCGCTCCACTTGTTATATGTTATAGCTTGGTGCATGAAAGTACCTAATAGTCGACGAGTGCTACGAACGAAACTGTTCAGACGCTTGCAAATTGAATTCGCTAGCCGTCGAGACTATTAAACTTTTTAATTGTGAGGTCACCCTTTTGTCGCAACGTTTATTACATTTCAATTCGTTCTAAAATCGTGCTACTGCAGATATGTGTGATATGTACATTTAGACATATTTTTCGTAATACAATGTAAAATATCGTTAGTCATGACTACCTTGTATGCAAATCAAGCATAAAAATATTTTTTTGTAACATAAATGGCGGTTGCGATATTCTTCAATGTATGTTTTTCTTTAATGTATTTTTTTTATTTATCTTAAGTAAATAATAATACCATTCGTAATTGGAATTAGTGTAGTATTTCCAGCTTATTAGAGAATTGATCGGAAGGGAAATGGTTGCAAACGCTTTTAGGGCCGCATCCGTAGCTAAATAAACATCCGCAGTTGTCTTACAGACGGCCACTTATCGTGAATGGGTGAACCAGCGGTGTACAACTTCCATTCTCTGCCTGCACCAGAAACGGTATAATGCAAATTGTTAATGCTGTATCGGAAATCGCCTTTTAGGGCTCTAGCTTACCCAATAAAATGCTAATCGTCTCCGGTGTTCTCACGTTTATCGTTAAATCAGATCGGTGTTGTAATCTCAGCTTTGTTCGATACACTGTATCACTCGCTAAATCGCTCTGGTTGTACCGTTACTTCTGATTTTGTAAGTAACAATCGCTTCTCTCTACATGTTTGAATTTTATGTCCGTCTATTATTTGTTTCATTGCCTATTCCAAAGTGTTGTCTGTTAGGTTGGATTAACAGTACCGTAACTAGATACTCTTTCTGGAATCATGTTGTCTCTGTCGTGTTATATTTTTCTTTTTGTCAATCTCATTTTGAAACATCCAAATGGTTTCCTATTTGGGATTGCCTCCGGGCCGGGAGTATTTTTAACTCGGTGGCATGCGACGGCACGCGTCAACCTCTCTTGTTTATGATTTGTCGATATTTTATCTGACACTACATCGCTTGCTTCTTACTTCCTCGTCGCAGTTCTTATATTTTCCTTTTCTGTTCTTTCGTTAAAATTATATGAATTAGTAGCTGCGCCCTCACTCGCAGGGACTACGGTTTTCCCGCTACCTCAATTACCCCATAGGAACTGTACTTTTGCATGATTTATATCATAAAAAGTAGTCTATGTGTTATTCCAGGGTTTCTGCTATTTTAATTCCAAGTTTCATGCAAATCCGTTTATCCGTTTCAGCGTGAAGGAGTGACAAACATACCGACGACAGACAAATTTCGGCCTTTATAATATTAGTGTAATTGATATTTAGAAAAATATTTTTTATCCTTTTAATGTTAGAACGACTAAAAAATCGTGTAAAGTATACAAACGAAATATACAAACAATACAAACTAAATATTAAATATATTTAGTTTGTCTATGTACTTAAACGACTAAACAGAATTGCATGAAATTTGGAACGAACATTTTTGAGTCTATGGAAAAATCTTTCTTTATACTTAGATACTTAAAAATAACTTTCTAAAAATATTTTTCTGGAGGTCTAAGAATCAAATTCAGACCAAGATGAAAGCTAATAACACTAAAATCTATAAATTGGTTCTTGCATTGTCTTCAACGTATGATTATAATTTCTACCTCAGCAGATTCAATCTATTTGCATGTAACTATTGGTTAACAACAAATTAATAATAGAGAGTTATCAGTTGCGTGAGTGCTTTGTACTTGCGTGTAGAATGTGATGGCGTAACCGTGGCGGTTATATAGAATCCATGGAATATGATGCTCCATGGCATTGGGCGTCCAAGATATTGACATCATTGATGTACTGACCTTGACATTGTAAATTAAGGTCAATCTCTCATGAATTGCTTATCATGCTAAATTATTTACTGCTTACACTAATATGCTTAAATGCTTTGAAGCGATGATAGCTCAGGGGTGGAAGCGTCGGCTGTCAAACTGACGGACGCTGGTTCGATCCCCACCAACGGCTTTAACTTCCGGTGAAGGTAACACCGTTGTTTAATTCTCAGCATGGTAGAGTACTTTCGAGTACTTTCGATACTTCCTGCTTTGCTAGCTACCACCCTTCAAATTTCAAAACTGTCAACAAACAAATAGTGTGTTCAGGCAGCAGTGCTTGAAAGCCAGTAAACATTCTAGGTCCAGCGTGATAACATCTTCGACCACATCGTCACTGACTTTAAAGTGAGATAGTGTTTAAACGCTATTATCTATAAAGTTTTAAAAAACCCGTCTCGTTGTGACAACCGTTCGATACTAGCTACGCCTGGTTCTCGGTTTTGCGCGCGTAAATGATTAAACTACATATAACTGAACAGTAGGCTTATGAGATTGACACTTCAATGCGATAGATCACGTGTCAACGAGAACGAATATTCATCGTTAGCAGTTTGAATTTAGAAAGGGAAGAGATGCATCTTGTCTAGGCCCGCTGCTCTTATTCCCTTTTAACAGGTTGCTGCTTGCTGCTGGTTACATAAGCATTTTTTTTCTATACATTCAAGGGTTACTTTGTAGAAATCCATTTAAAAATCATTTTTAATATACAATATTTAGTGTTATTCAGAGAGATAAATAGTTCTAGGCTAAGATGCAGTGTGCACTACCGCGCCCTCCTTCCCGCCTAAATCGAATGCAAGATGTTATAAGTACTATAATTATACACATGCAATCTTACCCAACCGGAACCTCTTGGACACGTGCTTCGCCTCTGCACGAGGCGTCCTCAGGAGATGTTGACTCTGCGAACGTCGGGACTAGAATCAACCCGATGTTCGTTGCCCGGAACAATCTCTAGATTGTTCCGGGCAATACACATTATTCTGTGTTAGTTCTGACACTAAATAATGTGTATTTAATATGATTTTTATCTTATAAATCGTGTCTTACGTCGTAGCCTCCTTTTTCAATTAAAACCTGTTTTGCAACCATTTGAGTCGATGAACATTATAGTGTCATAATAGAAGATACAAATTACCATACCGTTTGTGTGTTTTAGTGTTAGTGAACCGGAATAGAACGTCTCCTATATTGGAACAGATGTGCCCTATTTACACAATGACTTATATTTAGCACTATTGGCGGCCTGCGGCTTCACCCGTGCTGATAATGCTTTATATTCCTCGGTAACATTTTTTTTCGTAATGAAAGGAAAAGTATTGGCATACTACTGCGCGATGCGGTTTCACCCGCGTGGTGATAACAAAAGGTGGTGATGATGATGATGATGTGCCTATGAACTCACCAATAACGAAGCTTTCTATTGTTAAAATAATTTTCTAAATCGGTTCAGTCACTTTTGTGTATATTTGGTAGGTCTGAGAATAGGTCTTAGTATTTTTCACCCTCCAACCCCCATCCCCAATTTTAATTTCGACTTTAGTATTTATGTATGAACAAATATCCGTAGTTTAACAGCGTCGTCACTTAACATCAGGTGAGACAGCCGACGCCGCCAAACGACAGCCAGTCAAACGTAAGCTAACCTATAAAAAAATAAGTTTTTAAAAAAATCGTCGATTGATCATTTAAGTATCGTGTTACTTTGATAATTTATATAGCAGAAGATCGTTTGCCAGGTCAGTTATGATATATCTGGCAAGTTTCGTGAAATTTGATTCAGCCATTTGGGAGATTAGCTAGACAGACAGTCAATTATTTTAAATTATGGCGGTTTTCTACCAGTACCGTATATATTTACTTAGGTACGCATTGAATTACCAGATGATATATATTAATAGAAACACACTGTTCAGTATTCACGTGCGGATATTCATGTCGACCAGAATTCACAGTGGCAACACAGATGTTTTTGCCGCCTAACTTCACCCTTTTTTTGACATTACGAATTAAGTGGGCGAAGGCGGTAGAGTGTTAAGAATTCGTCGTCGTTAGGTTCGGTGTAAGTCCGACGTATTTTTCGTGTTTAATCTCGAGTAAAATGTCAAGGCACTATTATCATTAAATCTTTCGGGTTCTTGCCTTAGACAAGCAGGCAGAACTATTGTCAAAATTTAGATTAACGTGACAATCCGTGGTTCCTGGGACCTCCCTGCCAGCCTGCAAACCTGCGGCGCCATCCACCTTCATCGCCACGATTTTATAAGGGTAACGTAGGCAAAGGTAGAGAAAAAGCGCCCTAGTATTTATTTTTGTTTGCGTTCCCTAATAGGCTATCCTGAAGGCACTGGTAAGTCCCCCCTTTTTTTCGAACTCCCATAAAACCAATCATACAGTCCACTTTAAATACCCAACACTCACACTTCATATTTTTTATTATTGTATATGCAACTTTCGTGCTATGTACAGTTTTATTATTTCAAGATGTATTATATTTTAATATCAATGCTAAGTACCTATACTTATAAACCTACTCGGTAGAAAAAAAAAAGCAAAGGGGCAGTCTTTGGGGACTCCCGATAGAAGTGATAACTACACGGTTTCTAAGCTAACATGGAAAGCGTGCGGTGACGATGACGCGAGTTCCATGATTTTTGTTCACCCAAAAAGTGATCAGCGCGCAAAAAGAAGTTTTCACTTCAAAAATATATGAAGAAGAAAAGGGATAGAAAAATAAGAATAAGAAATAATACAAAAATAAAAATGTATATATTATATGTGTTATAATATTTGATAGATTTAAATGTCAATAGTTACATTAACGTGCAGGCTACCAATCAGCTACAGATTTCAGTGCGTATTCTAAGTGTGCACTTACGTCGTGAAGCGTACGAAACGTAAAATTAAAGTAATGAGTCAATCAGTGATGTTTTACTAAAGATGACGTATATTCATACTGCGCGGTGCTCAGATTTTGTTCCTTTACGACATAAACATGCTTGCGACAGATAATACGATACAAATAATATAGAAAAGGATAGCTATATGTTTAGACTTGCGCTTGAAATACGCGTCATAATGAAAATACTACAATTGACTTAATTTTGCCGCCTCAGTTTCCGCACGCTTGTGAGACTCATATAAACATATAATATCATTGGAGCCAATGATCGCATGAATCTGTCACTTTTACTGACTTAACGATTTATTGCATTGTAATTGATGGCGTACACGAATTGGGACAAGGATTCAAGTTCGGTTCCAGTTATTGATCAACGCGATCACAATACGCGGACGTACCATACAAAACGCGGGCCGACTCTTCATTCTAGGCTAGACAATTATAGTGCGTATCGACAATTGCCGTCAATGGAAGACGTGCGCTGGGGAAATTAAGGCAACTGGTTTCGATGCCTCTTGATAGATTCGCATCATAAACTTTAGTGAGAAAAATATAAACTTAATATTATCATTCTATTTATGGTATTGATCTACCATATATTGATCGTTCAAATCGATAATTGAGTCATATACATAATAGAATCTACCGCAGCTAAGCGCTACACGTAACAGTTAAACAAAGCTTTTCCTAAGTTATTTCGCTTGCGGTTTTCCAAGTGTTAAGAAGGGATATAATATTGTTTCTTATCAATCTGATTAAAATTTGAATTATCCCTCTAGATTTAATTAATGTGAACTGTGCAGTTTAAGTAGTTTTTAAATGTCCAAAATCGATATGATGATCGGCGACAAGAGCGTAGAACTCTCCTTCGCGGCGTCTTCTCTGTTACTGATGAAGATCGAAGAAACGTCTGGAACACAAGTTTCACTTAGACCACGGCCAAACAGCCCGGAAGCAATACATACAACATGCAACGCCGGCCGTGAAAGCCTTAGAGTTTACTTTAACTTTGGTTAAACGTGGTATATCTTTTTGTTACAGTCGAAGCAGCGGGCTTCGATCAAATGGCTGTTATCGAAGGCGTTCAACAACAGGGTCCCGGAGAATCTTCAGGAGCCGTTCTACAGGGATCATGAGGTAAGCTAATTGACATTTTCTGTCTCCTTCCTTAATGTGATGTGAGGGTGGTGGCAATCAAGCATTCGACCTACCTGATGGCAATTCCAATACAATTGGTACTTTAGATGTGTTGTCAACCCTTAAACTTTCTATCGATTGCTCTTTTAAATATATGTTATATATTATAACGTTCAGGAAAGTCCGAAGGACCCTTTCTTCGGACTTTCCTGAACGTTCTGGTTGTCCCACATTTTGAGTGTTAGTAACACTCAAAATGTGATTATGCCGGTTGGGATACTTATTCTTAATTATTCAACTACTATACGTAAGATAAACGCAGTTTAAAAAAAAAATCACTACTTTGGATGGCTAGTGGAGTGCTATACTATAGCTTCGATAGACAAATAGACTGGACGGTATTCTGTAGTTGTGGGTTCAAGTCCCACTTGTAGCCAATTTTTTTGCTTCAAATAATTTGAACGTAAGTTTAAAAAGTTCGTAAGAGCATTCATCATTGTTGCTCCTCCATACTTGTTTCTGTAATGATAAATTCATTAGTGTAGGACAATAGTACTCGTGATTAGCCAGAACACAATGAAAAGAAAAAGGATCCTAATCATGCAATGATGAAATCCACTTATAAACACTTTTCCTTTCAAAAGTTGAAGGTTTCAATGCTCAAGTCACGGATGACACGTTTTGTATATTAAAAAGATAAAAGATCGTTGCCCCCACTCCCGTGTTTACTTAGTTCTCACGTTCGGTTTTCACTTGGTGCTCGGCGTTATTATTTGTTTGTTTTTCATGTTCGCGCTCTAGGAAAAACATACTTGGAGTCAAAACAAAAAGATTTTCCTTATTAATCGAACCTAGTCGAGTTAGTCCAATTTTAAACATCATAGTGGATGTTTACATGTAGAACACAGTGTATTTGTTTCCATTGAATAAACTATAAATTGTTTATTTAATTTTTGGGAGCTCATATATTATATCCTTATGATTGACGAAGTTTCTTGTTACGGTAAATGTTGTAAGGAATGAGATCATATTGCCTACTTGAATAACGTCTTTTTACAATAGCGTGTAAGCAAATTAATGTTCCTTTATTGATTAGTATAAAAGTGAAACTTGCATGTACCAGTAACGTATTTGGAAATATAATATTATCTTTTTAATTCTGGGAGTATGCTGTAGTTCAAGCTCAATTAAACAGCTTTAAACAAAAAGGTTTATAGTACTCTGGGTGGCGGCGGGCTCGTGGACTTCTGAGGCTCGCTTTTTCTGAGTGACCTTTCTGTTTACTCTAAGTCTGCTTCATCTCTACCGCTTTGCTTGTCATCTAGTAAGTCCAAAGGTTGGGGAGTGTCCAGATCCGACGAATGATCAGCTCGCGTCTTACAATAAAACGCTATTAAAACCTGCTCTTAACTTGAGTTCTTATGTGTTACGAAAGTGAAAATACTAAATGATTCCATGTTCGGGTCAAAACCAGTTGTTTGGGCCAGGGGATACGGTTCTTACATAATATAAAACGGCTTTACACGCCTCGTTGATTCCTTGCGATGTATAGTCAAATGTATAAATAATGTTTATGCATTCGATAAATGCGAATCGATCTACTGCAAAACTAACTAGATTGCCAGACCTCGATGACTTTTTCTTCAAATATAAAATTCCAGTGGCCGCGTCCAAAGTAGGCTTCGACACGAATATAACACCTGAATTTCGTAATGCCGTGTCGTATGTACTTTTTCTAGAGCAATATATATATATCATAGTAGTCCGTGAGCCCACTCCAAAATTGTCTACGTCACCAATTTTAATTGGCTGGAAGTCTGAGTAAAGCCTTCACTTCCGGTTAACAAACATTTTTTAAGGAATTCCAGCCAGATATGGCTTGCCAGACTTATTTATTCTGAAAGGGACTATTATTTCAAAACGTTTATAATCATTTTCATCAAGTTGTCACATGACGTAGGCAAGGCAAGGCAAAGGCACAGTGACCATCTTTGACATCGTCTGTCAATTTTAGGTGCTATAATTTCTTATCCTCTCTCAGCACTACTTTCCCATGCATTTTATCATGATGTCATATGACGTAGGCAATTTTGGAGCGGGCTCACGGACTATAGAGCTCGCAGTAACGAGTCGGTTGACTGCCCTTGAAATAAAAACTCAGGTTATGCTTAGGCACAATATTGATCGGGATCATCTGACTCGGTTACGTGGTAGTACCGCGGGAGTCACGCGACCCCCTGCCTCAGTGTTGGTGGAATGCTCTTTTGGGAGCGCCTTGTTGTAATCAGGTCGCGGTGAAATATAATCACTGGATAGCTTGTTCGAATATGGCTGTGAAGAAGAGGGATAGAAGTAGATGTCACAAACTTAAGAGGGTTATAACAGTTGATACGGTGAGTGATACATATAGCTAACGTACAGCGTAACCATGCTCTGCACATATGGTAATGATGCAATAATTATGTAAATCAAAATCACATTTCTCTCATTATAAAGATGGTGTTTATTTTGTTTGTCTTCTTATTGGTTTGTGGTAATCATACGAATATAATTTGGCAACTTTTCGATACCGTTCCGTTATTTTTGATTAAATATTATTTATTTGTGCCTTGGTTTGGATTTTTCAAGCGTAGTTTACAAACTTCGGAATTGAAATTCGAACCTCTGTGAATACTTGATACTATAGCACCCGTTATTTTTGTGATGGTTTATCCGTCCCCCGTTCCCAGATTAGTCTTGAATGGACTTGGTTAATGGTAATTTCCAAGAAATGACTGCTTTATCGCGCCTGGCTGTCGGCGGATGTCTATTAACGATTGTTGTTGCAAATATGTTTCATGTTAAGGCATTCTCATCTTTACATATATATATGGAGTAAAAAAGTAAAGAACAATGATACTTCTGGTATGCGCGTTTATCTCTGTCTCATTCTTTGATAGTTATTTTCAAACAATTCGACTCGTGCAAGATAAGAGATTGTGTTATCGTGAAAGGTCTTTTCTTTTCAGTACGTACGTAATTAAAGCTTAAGTCAGCAGGTACATCAGATATAAAGAATATAAAGTACTTGTAGAGATAATATTGTTAAAACTCGAATATATAAAAACTGGTTTAGCGTAAAACTTACGCTGTGTCAATGTATCGTGCGAGACTGGATGTTTCGACGAACGCACCGCACTCAAGATCCCGATGAAAGCTTCCGCAAAAAGGCCGAAACAATAACAGTTTCGGCCTCTTCCGTAACCCACAATCGACAATAATTGTCAATCGTGATATCGACAACGCGTAAGTTTCACGCTCTACTAGTTATTAAATATTATATACTTGTAGAGAGTACCACGTTCCTATTGAATTTTGCTTATCGATTAATATTTTCTTAGAATTAAAGCGCTAGAAGATATATGTGTTGGTTAAGAACTATTTACTACAGGAATATAATCATGGATTGGATCACTTAGAAGCGACGATAGCCTTGTTATCTGGCTATGGCTTATGGTGAGGGTTTGATTCTTAAGAAAAATCCACCGCATGGCAATGGGTATTTTCTACTGCGTGCCTGGTTAGCTAATATAAACACAATGCGTGTCTAGGCACCTGTCCTCGAATGCCATTCAATAGTAATAGTGATGAAATGCAAGCCTTATACTTAATAATTTAAGAATTAAAATGTGTAATGTACAATCGGCCAAATATATCATCACCCTCTTGACGAAGATCGCATGACATCATAAAACTACAAGGTTGATTTTCCCGTGCATAATGTAACAAACATTATGTAGCTTTACCATATCGCTATATTGTGATTTCTTACACACATTGTCCAAACTGGTAGACCTTTTTCTTTGTAACAAATAAGCAACAAGCAAATAGTTGCCCAGTTGTCCGCCATGCCTCGGTGATTCCTGTAAACGTATCATCATAACTGTAATTTAATTTTTCTCTTATCAGATTGAACCATTGTTTGCGAACGATGTTTGATAGACAAGTTTATTGATTCGGATAGCCATGTACATGGGACTGAGACCCATATCGTTCGTCGTTAAAACGTTTCGGTAATTATTTCGGGTTGGTGTCCATCCGATCGAAATCAATACAACTCAAGGATTAACCCCAAACACGGATTTCAATCTGTTCTACCTCGTCAGTGTCGTTTCTAATTATGTTCTGGTTAAGAAATAGCTCCCATTGGGTACATCCACGTTTAGTGCATATCGTTTTTGTCAATGCAGATTCCAATTATACGGGGAGTAAGGTTGAAGATAGCTTGTACCTCTGTTGTGACATCAGTCAATTAAGTTGTAACCATGTAAAAATAGTTCGTTCCATATCCGCCTTTAGAAAAACGGGAACTTTTGTCTCTCTCGTTAGTGTGTTGTAAATAGTTTGTGCTGTTTTATTAGTTGCGCCAGTAACGACAATAAGAAATAACTGTCTGATAGATATTAATTGTTTTTTTTTCACTTAGGCTCTTCAAACAGTACATAACAAAAAATTACAATTAAATGCGAAAAATATAGGTATAGGTAGTTAATGTACCAAAAGCAGACCACAGATTAATAAATAAATTTATTATTAAATTTATATTTAAAAAAAAAAAAAAAAATTACATAAAAGTCTAACAGAACAAACCAGAATTTGTTTACGCTTTAGTTTACCTATGTCTATGTATGTTAATTACTGCAAATAAATACAAAAATGAATATGGCAGTAAGTTGCTATATGAATGTTTTAAAATTAAGTAGCTGTTAGGGGATTGTATACGCCCGGATTCCTTTTCCGCTATAATTTTTATGACTTTTATTTAGTACTCAACAAATTATCTGAGTACATTTTTTTGTCTATTTTGTTTCGTTTACCTATGATTTTTATACAATACCTACCCCCTTAGCTTTTTAATTATGTCAAACTTATTTTTACTTGCGTCCTTGCCTTCAATGAATTCAGTTTCCCCTACTCTACCATGTAAGGCAAACAACCTATACCTTATCTATACAATACATTCGAGAACTGCTCCAGATCATGTTATTTTTATTTTTCGTATAATTTTCCTTAGGAACGGTTAAAAAAATACCGTTGCTAATTTGTTTCTTATCCTAAAAACATGCAATGAATGAGTCAAGCAACGCAATTTGATATCTCACTGAGTCAAAATAGCTTTCTTTTTGTGATTCATCTGAGTTGGTTGTTACCAATGTTATTCCACGGTTGGAAACGATTAAAACAAGCCTTATATTGGTCAGTAAAAGATTCGACAATAATTTTTAATAGTAAGAGTAATATACCTTGGGCGTCAAGTCTACTAATTTTATATTCAGATTCTTTTTTTTAAATTTTTATACTGTATAGATCTAGCGTTTGACCACTATCTCACTCGAAGATGTTATCACGCTAGACTTAGAATGCTCACTGGCTCTGAAGGACTGCTCTGCCTTAACACACTATGTGTTTGGTGACAGTTTTTTAAACTTGAGGGTGGTAGCTAGCCAGGCGGGTATTCGAAAGTACCCTACCATCATGCATGGAATTTCATAGCGGTGTTACCTTTACCGGAAGCTCAAGCTGTTGTTGGGGATCGAACCAGTGTCTGTCAGTTTGACAGGCGTCGCTCCCCCCGTTGAGCTATCATCGCTTCAATTCCGTCCGGTGCGAGGCTGACTCGATGCCAATAAGACAACGTCAAAAATTCGTAGTCTGGTAAGTTCATAGCGGCGTGAACTATGCTCCACCCATGTCGGTTCTGTACGAAATTGACAAGTTGCTAACAGACACAATCATGGGCTATAAAAACTGACATGATCACGGAATCTAGAAATGAAACTAGATTGATTTGATATGGACGAATTAAAAATAGCAGACTACCAAAGCTGTCAAAATAGGCCTTTGTGAGCCGAGCATATTCCTATATTGAATAGCGGCCTCTGTTTTATTTAACACATTCGGTATTCACAATTTTCTGATCCAGTTACATGTATTGGTGTGGGTCTTTGTTAATTACACGCGGTATTAAGGGCGGGAGAACAAGAATGCATCAAGTGTTATGCTTCTAAGGACATACCATCTCCTTGACCCGATGGCGCCGGGCGTCAGACAACTTCGTCCATTACAAGATTACACAGAACTTGTCGCATTGTGCCGCGACGGCTCGTCTGCGTCCGTCGGCGTTTGTTGTACAACTGTAATTATATGCACGAGATTGAGTGATTTAGATCTCACGGGAATTTAAATTGCATGGGTATAGTATTGGTTCTCTACGCGCCTGTTGCGTTCAGTTTTATTGCGTTTTAGGAATTGGTCTTTGTCAACTTTGTTTGATCTGATAACATCACAATACCAAACACGTTATTATACGCAAAAAGGGAGTAAAATAGTTAAAAGTTATAATTTTAAAACGTACGTACAAAGAGCGGACTTATCGCTGAAAGCGATCTGTAACGGTAAAACGTTGTTGTATTGAGAGATATTTTTTATTTATTATTTTTATACGCGAACATTGTATAGTACATGTCAATGTATCATTTGCTCTATGTTTATGACAGAAGTCTTAGTCGCGAAGTTATATTACGTATGTTATAATGGAAGAAAAAAAGTCGGCATAGCATATAATGAAATACATACATTTCATATTTAACTAAACAATGACAATAATAGTTACACAGGCTTAATATACCAATGTATATTAAGCCGAAGAATGAAAAAGTTTTGTTCTTTTACGGTTTTCTACACGTTTTTATTATAATTGGACAATTAATCACTGAGTTATAACGCTAACTTCTTATACGTCGTAACAAAACCTATTGTAATTGAGGAATTAATGGTTTTTTTTTAAAACTTTTATTGAATGAATTTATTCTATGAATGAAGTAAATTGAGTCGTTATGATATAATAAATTGGATCGCTTGAACAAATTCATTTACATTAAATATGTAAGCGTATATATTTGCATATAGTATTCAAATATTATTGAAGCCGAAGACGGGCTTGCAGTAGTTATGCGATGCGACCCCGACTCAACTCGACGACGACAGGGCAAAACCATTAGTGTAATGTGCTTACAAAACTATTGTTCAGCTACTGCGGCTGCCAGACAGCTCGCTTAGGGTCACGTATAGACCGCCAATTATATATATCAAGTTCAACGGTTTTTAACCTCAACATTTTTTACTTTCAAGTTTATTTTTAACCAACATCAAAAAAGGAGGTTCCTCAATTCGACCGTATATACGTTTTTTATTTATTTTTATGTGTGTTCGTGTCTTCGTCGTTTATGAACCGATTTTGATGATTCTGGTGGATTGGATCGGTTGGATGATTGGTGGATTGGTTGGATGACGGTTGATGGTTGGATCTGGTGATTCCGAGAAATGAAATGAAAATGAAATTTGAATGGGACCACTCCCATTCAAATTTCATCAAAATCGGACAGGATCGGATCGGTTTTGTGTTATACTCCAATAACTAAAAGTGCTACGCGTATCTTGATGATATTATTGTCGCGGTTGAAGACATCGCAGAACACACAATGACAATTAATTCATTCCGTGAGTAGCAAAGTCACTGAAAAGGGTGAAAAAAAATTTTTTTAACAAAAAATGCAACCGACTTCAACACTCAAAAGTGTGAAATAACTTGTCGAAGTCGGTATAAGGGTAAAGTATAGGGACTATAGTTTTTGATAATTATTATATTGATAATTGACATGATTCTATAAAGTTATATTTGAACTTAGGTTGGATATTTTGGTATAGCATATTAGGTACAGACTTCGGCCCAACATTAACTCGCGTTGTGTAAACTAGCCATTATTTTAGTGTAGTTATAAAGATCGACGACCGGACGAATAAACCTGTATTGTATGAATGGGTATTTTGTGTAACTGTGTGACAATGTGCGTTTCGACATGTGATACGGTATTGACTGATGTTTTGACGTGTTTCAGTGTGGTTCCATTGTTTGTTTTTTTCGCTTTTGGATTCGAGGATGTTTCTTATTTCCATTCTTCATACGCACCTAGGTGTGTGGCTCGCGTATACGGTACTGGTACTGGTATATCAAACACAACAAACAATCTTTGTGGGCACAACTTTATCCCAAACCTCGATATATTTACAATTAAATATATCGAAATTTAGGATGAAGTTGTGTCAAGTATATCAAGTCAAGATCAAGTATCTTTGTGGGCTTTCGATCATTTCATCTCAACTCAAGTTGTCGCTGTTTGTTCCATCTGAAGTTCAAAAATTTCCAAAAAATTTAGCAGCTGTAGTATTCCAATCAGCGCACACCATAACGCCTGTACATTATATAAGAGTACGTATATCATGAATAAACTATATAAGAAAACTAAATAACTTTAATTTCATGATAATTTCTGGTTGTATGTTATCTTTATACACTCAATATAGTTTTTATCAAGATTTTTCGTATGAATCGAGACATAATTTTGTGTAATGTGCGTTGGTTAGTCCTAGCATCCCTGGCAGGTTTATGTGTAAATATTTACTATGTACATTTGCCTTTACAGACATTGCTTTTTTTAAAATGTAATATGGATGGTTGCGTTTATATTCTTAATCTTGTAATCCATATATTCTCGATATATCAATCTTCCCTGTCCTTAGAAATAACGCTATATTAAAAAGCTTACTGCGTATGAAGTTTTTATTTTATTGTACACGTAATAACCTTGAAATAACTCAATAATGGACAAAACGATATTAACATAAGAATTTAGACAAAAGTGAGAGTTATCGAGGTCGGTACATTGTTGTGGTGCCATTTCACAGTCGTCGATATCTCGACCAGTTGTCGAGATATGAAGCCATGGTCAATGAGATGGTGATAATGATGTTGTAATCTTTATATATTTAGCAATAGAACCCGTTTTCACATGTCGTTTACCCGACCGGTGTCGGAGACCGGTACCTTGCGAGTCACGCGACCGAGATTGGTAACTGTATTGATCCAATTTGCTAGACTAGAATGTTAGCCGTTTGAGGACATGTGGGCGGCTTTCCAAACATTTGTGCATAGATATTTTATGTTTATTTTAGTGTCTTGTTTGTGATTTCCTTATAAAGGTGACGTTATCTAAATATAAAAATATTGATTTATAGATCTTCCATATAAAACGTACTAATTCATGGTCGTCTTCAGAATCAGAGCTTTGACATGATTATTAATGTCGTTGTGTCCTCTACTTTGTTTTTTTTTCCACTTATCGATGGAAAATTATCGTTTCTCATTTACAGACCTGAATGGAGATGATTTCATATAAAGTAAGTAAATATTAAGTTAACTAAACTAAATATTAGATTATTAGAATTTGAAAATGTTTTATCTAATGTGAAAACGCCGGACTCCCGGAGGCATGTCCATTGTCCATCCATACTAACAATGTACGTTTAGGGTCATTGACCTTAAATCATTCTACCTACTCTGATCTATGGTTAGGATCCTAAATTGTCTAGTCTAGCGCTACCGCACTATAATGCATCAATATGTATATTAAAACAATGATGTTTTACTAAAGATGACGTATATTCATACTGCGCGGTGCTCAGATTTTGTTCCTTTACGACATAAACATGCTTACTGCGACAGATAATACGGTACAAATTATATAGAAAAGGATAGCTATATGTTTAGACTTGCGCTTGAAATACGCGTCGTAATGAAAATTACTACAATTGACTTAATTTTGCCGCCTCAGTTTCCGCGCGCTTGTGCGACATCTACCTCATATAAACATATAATATCATTGTATTAAAATGATGTTGCAAATGTTTTCAACAATGTTTATATACTCAGTGTGGATATAGGGAACGGTCAAGTGGAGATCGTTGCTTAGCGATAACGATTGTGTCATGTACAATGTATGGATAATGATAATAGTATGAAGTGTCATCTATCTATATATATAGCTTTTTTGTATAAGACACGATTAATATTCACGAGTTCCATGCGAACACTTGTTTAAGTACCGCCCTCGGGCAGGGTGAGGACTGTAATTTGATAATGACGTCATAATGGCGGTCCGTCTGGCGCGTCGACCGTCGACCGCACCCGCCCTTAGCGAGGGCCTTGGGTGCTGAATGCTGATACACACCCCTTGACGATAGCGTCATAGCGTTACATGGCCATAGGGTCATGTAATGCGGTGGCAGTTGTCACACCCAAAAAGGTTTCACGATTTGGGGCTCTTCGTGAATATTTTTTTTTTGTACAGGTTTTAATGAGTTGATAGACACGTGAATCGAGATGAATATAAATATTTTATTTCGGGTTAGTTTTAGTTCGCCGCTTCCAACAGGTCCTTGTGGAAATCAATGAGGGATGCCTATGTCCAGCAGTGGAAGTCCTATGGCTGAGATGATGATGATGATGATTTCGGGCTATAAGCAAACAACCCTGACACATATTCAGTTCTCTTTGGTGCGGTACTCTTTTGAAATGTTAAAGTGAAACGGTTAGAGCCTCAAAAATGGATGTGAAACACCCGTAATTTGTGAAATACTAATTATTTTTTAACACATTCATTGAATCAACAGAAAGCTTAAAAGAGCCCCGTTCCGAATGCGTTCTTGAATTATAATACAGTAAAAGCTCCTTATTCGCGGGGTATACGTTCCGTAAATATGCCGCGAATACAGAAACCGTGGATACGGAACGCATCCTGCAGCAGTTTTCCTTTTGAAAATAAGACTTTTTTCCATAGATGGTTCAATTTTCATGAAAAATCACACAAGTTATTTACCATGCGTAGAGCACTAAGTGCACTAAGCGTTATATGTTAAGGGACGCCTTTTCAGTGCTTGTGGAAGGCTCTCCTTCAATGAAATGCGGGTTTAACATTTCTTCTAAGTCTGTTTCTGTTAAATCTTCTCTATGTGTCTATGTGTTTAAAGCCATCTCGGCTGATTCCGTTCCCAGCTTCAACAATGTTTGTATTAAAAGTTTGAATTGCCGACTGGATCCGCGAATAGCGAAATATTTATCCGCGAGTACAGGAAACGAGTCGCAATTTTATCACCCGCGATTAGCGAAATCGCGAAAAAGGGAACCTCGAATAAGGGAACCGCGAATAAGGGAACCGCGAATAAGGGAACCGCGAATAAGGGAACCGCGAATAAGGGAACCGCCAATAAGGGAACCGCGAATAAGGGAACCGCGAATAAGGGAACCGCGAATAAGGAGCTTTTACTGTATATTTAATACACCCATGTGATTGAGTCTGTTTCAAATTTGCTGTTAGGTATGCAAGGAGTACACCTGGTTCTCTTTTGCCATCGTATTCTACGTAGTGAAATACCTGGGAATCCATGTGAGAACGGTGACACAACTTTTCATGTGTAGTGGTCTAATATCATAGTATATACAATACCTTTTTAAATATTTTTATATTAACGTTAATCTTATGCGAACTTCACGGCTGCTTCATATATTGAAAGCATAGCAAATACAAAGACTGTAATGTAACAAACCGACTAGGACTCACGTGGTAAACACTGGAAAATTACTCTCCGACCAGTTTCGAACTTATTTGCAGTTCTTCATCTGAGAGTTATGATCGTGCTGAGGCTCGCGCTCCCCGCCTGGCACGATCGTAACTGCCAGATGAAGAACTGCAAATAAGTTCGAAACTGGTCGGAGAGTAATTTTCCAGTGTTTACCACGTGAGTCCTAGTCGATTTGTTACATTACAATTATGGAAGAAACTCGCGATAGTTTTCAGACTCAAAATACAAAGACTTTATAAGTAAGTATTTCGTTAAAACAGTTTAAAATTGTTCAAACCTGTTGTTCATAGATGGCAACGATACCTAACACATGAACTTGAACTTGAAAAGTATAGTATGTCCTGGTTTTAAATTAAAACTGTGTCAACCTACGGAAGACTTGCGGCTTGCTAGCTTTATATATGCATAAATGCTCTCATGTACTTATATATTTTTATAATAAAATCGACCGATTGTTTCCCTATATGTATGTGAGCCTATTCTAATGTATAATCGGACTGTAAACTAGAAGTGAGTTGCACGATTCGCTCACCTTCTTGGGCCACCAAGATACGGGCTTTGCCTAGTTTTGAGCCTACAGTTAATATCACCTATTACATTTAATTTAATAGGTACAAAGTAGAAGAAAGAAAACATTATGTAACTAGTTATACAAAATTGAACTCAAATGTTCTCAAACTCTGTCTAATAAAAATATATTATTATTATTATATATTTGGGATAGCAAATAGTAAATCTTGATAAGTTGTCTGTCCTGTTTTTAAATCAATATTGTTGCTAACTAATAGGAGCTTTACGTCTGCTTCATCGAGAGCAATGATAGGAAACACAACTTTAGGTAGTCTGTTCCATTTTGATATAGGGCGTGACCTAACATTGTTCTAGATTATTCTAGAGTCGTCACATCACGCCACATTGAACATTTGCCGCATTGCTCACGTTTTTATGAGACGGGGCAATCCTGACAATCCTTTCCATAAGTAGGCCGGATCACCGCGTCCTCACTTTTATATTCCGTATTTTCCCTTTCATTCCTATCTACTTACTTAGAAGATTCTCTACATTACAATCCTAATTGAAAATCAATATTATTTATTTTTAACTGAATATTGTTGATTTGCTTCTCATTTGTTCAATTCAAGAAAATATGTACACACAAAATTAGTGGGACGACAGACATTTAGTTTGTCGTCGATGTTTCGTCCACATTACTATGGAGAATCTGATTCTTGCTCAGTGTATATACTCGTATATGTGTATATTATGATCCTTTTATAATTAAAGCTGTAATAGATTACCGTGTGAGCTTTCTATGCGGTATGATTATAAATAAACAATAAACTGTGCGTTCTGGATTTGCATAATTTGATTCCGCCATCCCCATTCCATCTTAGGACGACAAGACGGACGGCAATGCGACATCCATACATGGTGGACGTTACAACTTCTCGCACGAAGCGTTTTGCTTCCACATTCTTCGTGCGTACAGCTAACGAAAAGAACTCATTGCCTAAATCTGTATTTCCGCAAAAAAACGACCTGGGTATCTTCAACTCACGAGTGAATAGGTATCTTCTAGACAGGCGTGCTTCATCGTAGACCGTATCATCACTTAACATCAGGTGAGATAGTGGTCAAACGTCTGCCTATTGTGAATAAAAAATAAAAAAAATACTGTTAAAATGTGCGTGCGCCCATGCGGCCGTAGTTTTAATTACACGTCTAAATGTGTAGTAATATCTCGGAAGTTTTCATTTTACTTACATTTTATTGATCAATGAGCTGTTGCCTGATATAATTTTTAAAATATTGGTTTGATATTAATGTCAACATAGAAGGAATATATAAATAATCCTTAATACAGCCGGCCAATGAGTCTGGCACAGTGAATAGCACCATAAATTCTTCAGGGATAATGCCGAAGCTGTGTTGAGACGTACGTTATGTTTCCAGGATCAGGAACACCTGAAGCCGCCGATATGCGGCGGGCTGGCGAACGCAGAGCTGTACTGCCTGGCGCTCGCCAACATCTACTCGGACCAGAACTACCACAGCCTCAACCACTGGAACATCCTGCAGACGTTCGCGCGGAAGGGCGTGCACGTGCTCGACCCGCCCGATTGTGCGCTCACCGAAACCGTGCTCATTCAAACGAATCCGCTCAAACTGGTAAGTATTCCTTGTGACACTGCATGCATTATAGGCACATACTCTCTTGAATTTCCACATATTATTATATCGCGTATGCAACGCGATAACACGCAGAGATTAATACTATCCGCTAGTTTTAAAAGAAATTCGAGTATGTTTGTAACGCGAGGTGCACGGTTTTCCAGAGCGCGCACATGTCGGTGATAGAGGCGCTGATGGTGGTGTACGCGCGCGAGGTGGTGACGCCGGAGCGCGTGGTAGCGGCGGCGCAGCGGTTCGGCGCAGCGCACGGCGCGCCGCCCGCCGCCGCGTCCCCCGCGCCGCACGAGCACGGCGTGCTCTACTGGGTCAACTCAGCCTGCGCCGCGCTCAACAAGGCTGAGGTGATTATGATTATGAAGCGATGATACCTCAGCGGGGGGAGCGTTGCCTGTCTAACTGATGGACACTGGTTTGATCCCCAACAACGGCATGAGCCTCCGGTGAAGGTAACACCGTTATCAAATTCCCAGCATGGTGGTAGGGTACTTTCGAATACCCGCCTGGCTAGCTACCACCCTCAAGTTTGAAAAACTGTCACCAAACACATAGTCTGTTCAGACAGCAGTCTTTGAGAGCCAGTGAGCATTCTAGGTCTAGCGTGATAACATCTTTGACTACATCGTTACTGACCATCAAGTGAGATAGTGGTCAAACGCTAGATCTATACAGTATTAATAAAAAAAGAGGTATACGTGCAGGCCTGCCTCTATTCACTATACTCAGTGTATATTTTTGATATTTATTTATTTAGTAACTCATACAGCATTTCAGTTAGTAAAGTAATGGAAATTACAATATGGCCAAAAAAGATCCAAGACATCTGTAGGAATTATATAAAAAAATGTACTGAGGTATATACTGTACTTTCATCAATGTACACAATACAGTTATTGAATAATTGTATGCGCTTTTCTTAAATTTTACACTACCATGTGATACAATACAAGAATTTGTTTTAATGCACATAGGTATCAAGATGTGATACCCAATGCGGGCACGCGTGTATTTAATATCATGGATAAAGAAAACAACCGTGTATACTAAAACCAATTAATAATATCTAGGCCATTCTTGAGTTAAAAATTGTAAAGAACAAATTAATAATTAACATTTCATGAATGGTATAAAACTCCATTATTACAAACAGCCCCCCGGCTTAATCGGGTTTTAGAACATTGAACTGTGTATCAATGAAATGTAACGGCGCGAGTGTATGGTTGCAGGAGACGGCATCGCAGGTGCCTTACGTCACAAACCTGGAGCAGCTGTGCGACGGCACGGCGCTGGCAGCGCTCATCTCGTTCTACTGCCCGGAGGCATTGCCGCGGGGCAGCGTGCGCGTCGGCCGCATGGCCTCCATCCAGGACTGCCTGCACAACCTTACGCTCGTGCACGAGTTCTGTCGGTCCGCGCTGCCGCACAACGTGTTCCACATGCTGCCCGAGGACGTCACTTACATGCGCGGGTCAGTAGCGCGCGCGCGCGCGCGCGCGCATACACACACACACACACACACAAACACACGCACGCACGCACGCACACAGAGATAGAGGGGGGGAGAAAGAGAGAGAGAAAGACAGAGACACACACATTCAGAGAGAGAGTGACAGGTATCCACAGCCGACAGTGATCATCAGGCTGTCTGCTTGTTTGCCACCTCTCATTAAAAAAATATGTCTTCAGCCAGCTGTCCTTGAATACCAATCAAGATGTTTTAACTTGAATTGTGATAGCACCTTCTGTCACATCATCGCTGACCATCAAGTGAGACAGTAGCCGAAACGGCTTATTTTCATCATCACCGTTTTTCATCACCACGCGGGTACAACCGCGGGGCGTCGCTATTATTCTATAAAGTAATTAACAACATGATGAACTAAATACTTACAATAATCAATACATATTTATTATTTCAGATCAATGCGACAAAACCTAGTAGCAATGCTTGCTGATCTCTTTAATATGCTAGAAGTACATCCCGTTAATGCAGTCAAATACCCGGGAAGTGGTGAGTTTTTAAACGTTATAAGTGCCCTGACTGTACGGCTCTCTGTAATGCATGCCAAGTACTAGCCTCGTAATGGGAGTATGTGGTCACACTATCGAAGATATTCTGCCTTCTTACTAATATTTAATTAAATAAAAACAATTAAAACTTCACCGAAGCCGGTCAAATATTTGCTTCACTTTCTCGCATTTCAACTAAACTCAAATACTTTATATGAACATGATATATAATGGAATTGGAAATGCGTTTATTACACTATTTATATTTTGTAAGACGTAGACGATGTATAAGAGGTAAGTCTACCTATTAAAGTTTAAGATCGCTTAGCGCATAAGTTTTTCTATTTGTCTGTCACCCTGTCTTGCTTTTGCAATATGGAGCCTCCGGCGATAAAATTAAAGCTTGGAGCTGCGTTATTATGGGACTATCATGCCACAGTTGCAGTGCACATTGTTCGTGTAAATTGTTCGTAAATGTGATTTCATAAAAATTACTTTGAATATAGTTGACAATTACAAAATAATGCACACATTAATATAATGTTATATTTGAAATAAATCTTGTTACAATTTGTAGCATTCTAAATTTAATTTTACAGCGTTGCATGTATTTATTATTAGAAGCCAATCGTCGATTATGTCACAAGATATGAGCGGTCATCAGAGTGTCACAATGTTGTAACATGTGGTGGAAGGGGTCATAAGATATTTATAGAGTATGTTACTCTAAAAGTTAACATAGTCATTTCGTTTATGTCTTCTTCTTCTTCTCAGCAATTAGACATCCACTGCTGGACATATGACTCCTCCATATAGAGGGGATTTGCCAATTCTCGCCACGCTTGGCAGGCGGGTTGGCGAGCGCAATATGATATCCGACCCTCAGAAGGCGCTGCTGCTCACCCTTTGGTACGTGATCCCTAAGCCGACTCTTATGGCACCCGCGGGAAGAGATGGGAGAGTACTATTCTAAGCCGGTACCACCACGGCACTCTAAGCCGGTACCACCACGGCACTCTAAGCCGGTACCACCAAGGCACTCTGTCGGTACCACCAAGGCACTCTAAGCCGGTACCACCACGGCACGCCACTACGCCAACAGGGAGGGGATCTTATAAATGTGTCAATTTGTGACAAAAACGATGGGGACGAAGCAAGAAATCATAAAACTCGTATAACGTAATTAATGGATGGCCCAGATGAGTTTGATGGGTTGTTTATTATGCTGTTACAAATATGGTACATGCAATGAATTCTGATAGTTATCTGTGTCAATGTGATTTTTGCACGTCCAAGCTGCATACCAGAATGGTTAACGACTTGTGTGACATGCGGTCTGTGTTTAGGCACGTGTTCACAAATACTAAAGTACTAATGACTGACGAGAAATGGCTTTTCAAATCTGTATAATTCTATCATAGATAAAGGACAATCTAGTTTGAGCTAGAAGAAGTCTCTGGCTCACGCCTTTTCACGTTCATGCAACTACTAGAGCGCTCATCGAAAAACATATTTAGACCGAGGAAATATAAGCGAAGGGGATTAAGCTCTGATCGACATGAATGTGACGGGTACTCCTTACTTCTGACATCAGCTGAATACGGTACCTATTTGAAAATTAAAGCAAGCGAGGTATAATGTTCAGCTGAACTTGTCCGGAGGGATAATAGAGGTAAGACAGGGTGATACACACACGGACACGGTGCGGGCACGACGAGGTATCCACGTGTACGCATGCAGAGATAGTGCGTGCGCGTTCAGTGCTACATCGGAACTGAGTTTAGTAACTACTTTGAAATAGTTTTTATTTTGTAATAAGATTCACTTCACTTGTATGATAGTGTAGCATAATAAGTATTGAACAAAAATAGTTGTACCTCATTTATATAGATACTAGTAGATGTAATAAAACAAGAGTTACAAACTATTTCATCATAGCAATCTAGTAGTTTGACATATATTGTGATTCTTGTACTCGTCGTATCCTATAATGTAGTTGTCATCCCTCGTTAAATAGATTTAAAAAAATGTGATTTTATGAGATATATTAGATAGGATTGACTGATTTGGAATAAAAAATAGTGATTTTGCTCGTGTCAGATTATTTCTTTTAGATCTCTTAAACGGTCGTAACCAGTCATAGAAAAATGTGCATTGTGTCACGAGTCGTCGAAATCGCGGTGCTGTTCGAAAATAACAAAATTACGTTTTTTTACGATCGTCACTTCAAACAATATTTTAATTCCAGAGTTTGAAATTATTACCGCTATATCTACGCCAATATTTTGTTCTGAAATTCAGCCAGTTAGGAGGAAGCTCAGATCGGTGCAAAAGTCGTTCAATGTAGGCTGCGAGATCAATATGAGCAAACAGGCATAAACAGAAGTAATACCGATGATAGAGGGAGGTTACCAAACCCGGTTGCGAACGCGGACGGAATGATGCGTGCGTGCCCGTCCGTCCTCGTGCGTGCGTGCGTACGTGCGCGTGGTGTGAGCGTGCGTGTGTGTGTGCAGCGCGGGAGTTGTGCAACGAGCACGGCGTGCGGCACAAGCGCTGCCTGCCGCCACCGCCGCCCGTGCCCATCCCCGACCTCAGGCACGACGACCACCATCTGCCGCCCTTCGCAGGTACTCACCGCCGTCGCCGCTCCGACGCGGCTAAGGGGCGCGGGGTGCGGGGAAGGCAACCTACACACTACACGGACGTTGGCTTACCAAACGAATCGGTCTTCTATATAATGCAAATTATAAATAATATATTTGAGCATTGTACATTCCTAAACAGAATAAATCATTTTGAATTCGGAATTTGAAGAATTGAAGAAGAGCGCGATACGTCATAAAATATATTGTGTTAATTATAAAATGTACGTGTTAACGTAAAATACGGTGTACCCAATTGAAGTCGTGTTGGTCTGCCTTCCCCAATTCAGGAAGTTAAATGAACATCACAATAATTCGACGACGTAACGAGAGTCATTCATCTGTTTGTCCGTGTGTGTGTTTGTATGTATTATTGCTGATAGTGGTAAGTATGTACATAATGTATATATTATATTATTTCCCACAAGTGCATTTTTTACACAACAACGTTCGTAACAGGCTTTTATTAACAACGCGATTAATTTTCACTGTTTTCGTTTATCATATTCAGCTTCAGGAGTTTGATTCGCGCTTTCGCATGGGACTTTTGCTTTTTTCTTTCCTTTCTTTCTAGTATTTTAATTTTTCTTTTTTTTTGAAGACGTTGATGTTATGTTCTTGGGACTCCCACACATTCGAACAGTTCCAGCAAACAGTAGTTTCATCATTATCATCATCATCTCAGCCATAGGACGTCCACTGCTGGACATAGGCCTCCCCCATTGGTTTCCACAAGGACCTGTTGGAAGCGGCCCGCATCCAGCCCTTGTAGTTAAATATTAATAGAACAGTAGTTTAATATTTGCAAAAGTAGTATTCTCATATACATAAGTTATGGAGCATATAGAAACCGTTAAAGCTATTTTTGCAATCATCGCGTAGTTAGAGATTTGTTTTGTAAGAGTAATTGTTTATAAATTGCTTATAGATGTATATGTTATACCTTTTTTTCTAGTGCGCCGTTATGTAAAGCACTAATATGAAGAGTTCGATGTTTTTACTATTCACTTCGGTTTTCTTTCTAATGTTTTTACACGAAAATATTGGGAAATATCTGCATTACATATCTTGTGTGATCCAAAAGTAAAATTGGAGTTTTACACATTGTTTGATTCCAATGACAGTTAAACATGTCGGAATTTTCAACTTTTAAGATTAGAGCGAAATTGATGTGAACAGGTATTTTATTGCGTTACATAAACTTTTCGTTCAGTGTAAAGTAAATAAAAACACAATTTTACCAATGAATGCTTGTAAATCATACCAATAAATACAGAAAAGTACAGTAATTAAACACGTGTCAAGCAATTACCAATCTATATTTTATTGCGTTTAAAAAGGGACATTTCTTGGATAAACTACTCTCAATATCGTGTTTCTAGCGTTATGTCTAGCGTTAAAACATATACATTAATGTTTACTGAGGATTTTGTAATGTTTTTTTTTATTAACTAATATATTGAGAATCGTTGCTACGTTTCATAGGGTGTTTTATACTTAACGGGTAACAAACAATTTGAATTAAAGGAACTCTTGGCAATTTCTATGTTATTGAATTATTTGTTTATTAGAAGCTCGAATTTACTACCGCGGGTAGTATGTGTGAGGACATTTATAGTGAGTGCGTGTTGTGGGTGCAGTGTCGCGGTCTCCGTCCGCGTGCGCGATGCGTGCGCGGGTAGGGGCGGGCGCGAGCGCGGGGGGAGGCAGGTCCGCGTGCTCCACCCCCGAGCGGCGCAGCTGCAGCCCGCAGCGGGAGGAGTTCGTGGTGCACCGCGGGCGCGCCGTCACCACGCTGGCCACGCTGGCGAGGGGACTCCGGGACGACGACTTGGGTATAAATGCACATACACATACATACATAAATACTCCCTTTATTTTGCTATAAATACGTGGTGTACTAACTAGAGTATATATATATATATACTCTAGTTAGACATGACACTCACAACATCATTATTACTTTCTTCTTTATTGTTTTTGTATGTATCTCTTGTGTAATGTGTGTTGTGAGTGTCTTGAATAAATGTGGTTTCTTTCTTTCTTTAGAGTCTACCTATTCTGATTAGGGACGGGAGGTTCTGCATTGATGCCCGGCGTGACCAATTACGAGGCCGTAGGCCGAGCAAAGGGGAATCAATAACGTAGCCGAAGGCCGAGGCCCTCGAATAGAGAGTATTTGTTCAAATCTCGAGCTGGTCTCCGATTTGATGCAATCTAAAAGCTATTGTTATTTCAGCGGAAAACCAAGTTTATTTATGATTACATTTAAATTACCATTGCATTCTTTATTAACTGCTTGTCTTAATAAATAAGAGAATTGGCACCCTGGGTTTCTGTATTTCGCCTGATTGATCTGTTGAAGAGAATCTTTGAGCTATTATGAGAGATGGCAGAGCGTTTGTATTTAATAATTCATTTATCATCTAAAGAAGATCATCGTTTCTCTTGTATCATTTACAGTAATGGAATCAAACGCGACAGCCGCCGGTCGGCCGTCAAATTGGGCAAATTCCCGAGAAGGCTCCTTTTCCGGGAGACGATCACGGAGGTCCTCTATAACTGAGGACAGTCAGCTCACGGTGGAAAATTTCGGGGGATCGCAAGACCGGTTGCATTTCGCCGGGAAAAATCCTGAGAAGGAGCTCGCGACTCTCGCTAATGTTAGGAAAATATCCGCGCCGGCTGGTAAGATATTAATGTCGCAAATATATGAATTTATGTACAGTCGACAAAAAACTGTTTCCCTTTTTTTGACAGAAGTTTATGTGTGATCACAATGGCAATTAGGACTGCGTCCCAAAACGGGTAATTATTACCCGGCACCTTTGCCGGGTAATAATTGTAATGTAGTAACGATTAACCCTTGTTAATCGTTACTCCGTCTTCTTTCAAAACCCAATGTTGAAATTTCACGTTTACAATTGTGAGGTTATGGATACAGCACAATTTTATCTGACGGTTGAATTCTTAAATTCCAAAATTGACAAGTGACCATTTCAAAATTCAAATTTACACGAAAAAGAGTAAAGTGTTAGTGAATGAAACGCAAGTTCTGGAGGCTTGTCTAAGTCTACAGACGCCTGTACTGAGTCATTTCATGTGAATGATGATGAAAATGGAACCCTTCTAGTAGTTACTCACATGAACTGCCGCCGGTTGACGTCATCATTATTGTATATGTTATGAATGTATAAAACACGGGAATTACTGACGTAATAAGTCAGAGGGTTCCGACTATAGTTTCGACCACATTCGGTCGTCTTTTTCAAGGAGAATACGGGGCACTCGCGGACATGGTTGCGGTTCGCCTAGTACTGAAACTATAGTCAGAACCCTCTGACTTCTTACGTGAGTAATTTCCGTGTTTTATACATTCATAATGTGTCAAAACCACGTCAGTTTTAATAACAAAATATTGTATATGTATTTTTTTTTAATTGGGAATAGGCAGGCGTTTGACCACTATCTCACCTGATGTTAAGTGATGATGCGGTCTATGATGGAGCACGCCTGCCTAGAAGATACCTATTCACTCGTGACTTGAAGATACCCAGGTCGTATTTTTTCGGAAATACAGATTTAGGCAATGAGTTCCATTCGTTAGCTGTACGCACTAAGAATGTGGAAGCAAAACGCTTCGTACGACAAGTTGGAACGTCCACCATGTATGGATGTCGCATTGCCGTCAGTCTGGTCGTCCTAAGATGGAATGGGGATGGTGGAATCAATTTATGCAACTCCAGAGCACACTCCCCGAAATGTATCCGATAAAAAAGCGATAAACTAGCGACATTATCTTCCTTTACCTTTATTTGTTTTTGTGTAACTAACCCCTGGACCTTAGTTGCAGGATAATACAACGATTTTTTTTAATATTTAAATCGATCGATCGATGTATATTAAATTTTTTAACCTTGAAGGGAGCAGGCACCCACGTTACAAGAACTTTTCTTTGTGTGGGTTCTGTATGTCATTTCTTATAGTATACTACTTCTGTGTTTCCCGATATGTACAATCCTGGAGTCTTCAAGTCGCGAGTGAATAGGTACCTTCTAGGTTTGCGTGCTAAATCCTAGACAACGTCATCACTTAACATCAGGTGAAACAGTTGTCAAACGCAAACTTATAATATGTAAAAAAAAAAAAAAAAGTAAACATAATCATTATTTCTTGTGTTTCTAAGACGAGCCTTGTATTATTTTGAAATAATAAATATTTATTTTTATTTTAACATCATAGTGATAAGTTGATTTCCTCACACTATTCTGTCCTTCACAGGTCCGATAGACAATTACAATCCGCCTCTTCGCTCCTCCCGACAAGACATCCGAGGCTCCATACAATTCAACTACGGCGATTTCACAAACGGGGCCGAGGACCAAATAACCGACAAGATAACCGACAAAATAACCAGACAGAACTCACAACCCCACCCACCAACCGAACATCACCCTATTAGAAGACAATTAAGTAGCGACACGATCTCACTAAAACAACTAAATCACACGCACAAGGGCGGCGGCGACGGATTCTACCTAAACGACAAAGACTCGACCGACGGCGATAGCACCAAGATGAGCTTCGCCGATCTAAAAATTAGGAGTAATGGCGATGAGACAGGTTCGTGTACGTATATTCAACGGATATAGGAGGATAATGACCTTGCGACGAAACACTAAGTATGGTTCACATTTCGCTTGCTCAGCTCGCTTGTTTGCATGATGGCTTTGTCCTCTTATTATGGCCGCGCTCTCTTTCGCTTTCTATGTTCGTACTCGCTTGAGTCTACTGCCATAGTAGCAGTAGACGGGACACGGCACTTTTCTATTCGAGTTTTAGTTAGTGTCTGCTAAATCGGACGGATGGATTTTATATGGACCACATATTCCCATTGTACTAAATTCAAGATGAACTAAAATAGATAAATTGTTGCTATTATAGTGTTTGATGTGAGCATTGACCGTAAATGAAACGGCTTTGTTATAAATAGGTCTATCGTTATAGTTACTTTGTCTTCTGTTGTCTTATTCTTAAAGGTATATTATATATTCTGTATTTCTATTCTATTCTGTCCTTCAAGAAATTATATTGTGGAAAATTTTTCCACCAGAAATCGCACAAGATTTGATATTCTATCGTCATGGTAGATAGTTTTACTGGTTTAAGATTAAGTGAAGTGTACAGTAGGTTTCATTTATGTTCTCTCTCAGCCATGTGCGTCCACTGCTGGACAGAAGCCTCCCCCATATAGGGGGGATTTGCCAATACTCGCTACGCTTGGCAGGCGGGTTGGCGAGCGCAGTATGATTTCCAATCCTTAGAAGGTGCTGCTGCCCACCTCCTGGTACGTGGTCCCTTAGCCGACTCTTACGGCACCCGCGGGAAGAGATGGGGGAGTACTATTCTAGGCCGGTACTACCACGGTCATTTATGTTAATAGTATAAAAACTGATCGTTTATGGGTCGCTTGTGTTTCGAAGTGGTCTACTATCGAATAATGACGGTAATCGTGGTGTATCAGGTGTTGGGCTCGGATTGATAACGAGTGAAGATCAACCAGACCGACGGAAAACCACGACCTTCGCCTCTACTCCCTCCAATACCACCACGTGGCAACAACAGTTCATGCAGCAAGAAAATCACCCAAGTACGGTATTTTATTATTGTTGTTCTGATTGGCACACAAATACACCAGTTTGTTATTAAATCAAACGGGGCTTGATCGCGATCAAGTCCCGTTTGATTTAATAACAATGTGTTCGAATCGCGAAAGTCTAAAAATTACAAATACACATGTTTTTTGTAATACATTTATTGGTTGTACTTTGTATTAGAAAGAAATATGTAATTCAAAACGAGGTGATACAATAGAAGATAGAAGTAATTGCCGAAATGGCCGGTTGGCGCAGTTGGTAGCACTCTGCCTTCTGAGCCGCTGGTCCCGGGTTCGATTCCCGGACAGGTCAAACATTGTGTGTATGACCTGTGTCTGGGTGTCTATATAAGTATATATATATCAGTCATCAGGTTACCATAGCACAGGCTCTGCCTAGTTTGGGACCTGAAGACCTAGTGTAAAAGTTAATTTAAAAAAAAAAAAAAAAAAATTGACACAGCAATGCCAGATTAGCAAGCCGAAATGGCATCGAGCTGCCCATATAGGCCACAGAACCAATAATAGTTAGAAAAGACAAGTTGAGAATAGAATACTCTTATAATTCATACTGCCAGAGAGTGGAACTCACTGCCTGAGTCTGTGTTTCCCGATATGTACAACCCTGCAGTCTTCAAGTCGCGAGTGAATAGGTACCTTCTAAGCGTGCTACACCTTAGACCGCGTCGTCACTTAACATCAGGTGAGACAGCGGTCAAACTTAAGCTTTAAAAAAACTTGGGCTAGTTTTTTTTTTAATTTACTCACACACCTTGGGACGGTCTGGTGATTTATTTAGATATATTGAACATGATCATAAACTACTGCTGGAATACATTTTACACAGATCAGGTCACATGTTATCGTTCTGTAATGCAAATGGCAAAATCTCGACCAGGTGTCTGATTTAAAAATAAGTCTAATCAATCATTCTTAAGATTGCTAATGGTAATGGTAATGTGTGTAAATTTATTGTTATTCATATGATCGCGGCGCTACTATAAGATCAATGTCTTATCGCGTGTTTTGAAGCCTGACAGGGTAATTCAACAATGGAAACATTTTTTGCATTTCTTACATAAACACACATATTAATAGTAACTTATGATAAGTTACTATTAATTACAACTATCAAGACATGGGCGTTTGCACATCCAGTTCGGTGACTAGAGCCCCAAATTAAGTTTGTGCCTACTTTATAGTAAGTAAATAAATGGATTTGAACAAATTATTATTCATGTAATTTCTAGGGCCTTATTAGTAACACCATATTTAAAAGGCTGCGCTCCATTTTCTAACAAAGATCATATAGTCAAGAGTGACTGTCTCCCGCGAATGAACACTAGGTATAATCAAAAAATTTCTGATTATGCCCATAAGTGTTTCGAGGAGATGTATTGTAAAACGTGTTATGTTCCATTGCCGTAAAGAGAACGAATACAGTTTTAACAAGTACCTAAAATATAGGTAACGAAAAGAGATGTCGACGCAGTTTCGAGGCAATCTCCACCGTATTTCAGATGGAGAGGATCTGACGGACGAGGCGGCGCGGAGTGGCGGGCAGGGCATGGCGGCGCAGCTGAACAACATCCGGCTGAAGCTGGAGGAGAAGCGGCGCCGCATCGAGCACGACAAGCGCCGCGTTGAGGTCGCCCTCTCGCGCCAGCGGCAGCATCTCGGCCAGCAGGCCTTCCTGCAGGCCGTCACCAGGGTATGTGCCTCTCTCTCTCTCTCGCTCTCTTTCTCTCTCTTTCCCCGCGCTAGCCGCCGGTATTTGTTTTATAAAAGCCTCCCATAAGTAGGGTATTTTAAGTTAATATTCGGGAGAAAAAAAAATATTTTAGTAGTATTGTCTGTCTTTTTGTAAAGGGTGTAGGAGGTTTATATGTAGTGTTTGAAAATTGAAGTTTGTTTGAGTAAATACTTTTTATGTTGTATATGTTTGATGTTTGAAGAGTTGCTGAATGTGATGGTAACTTTGTGTTAGGAGCATTCAAGGTTAATAATTTGCTCTTACTTGCATGGATATAAAAAAGTAACTAAATTAATTCATATGATTTGTAATAAAATTATGTAGCATGATTTAAAATTATTAAGAATACTGATTTATAAATTATAACAGAGTACACACATTATGTTATATTTTATAAAATGCAATACCTGTTGCTGATTATTAGTTACAGTTATAAGAAAGAATGTGGTAACACTGGCGTCAAACATACCTAAATAATGTAACTATGCATTAAGGCGGCGTTCTAAAACGTGTAATTAACACCGGGGAAAGAGTTAATCGTCTTGTTCCAAAACCCAACGTTGAAAATTCACGTTGACAGTTGTGAGGTTTTGGAATCGGCACAATTTATCTGACGTTCGAATTCTATTACTCTGGGAAAATCAAGGTGAATTATTACCCAACGTGACGTTGACAAGTGGCCGTTCCAAAACTCGAATTTACTCAACAACTTTGAGTATACAGCCTCCGCTCCTTTTTATCTGAGCTCAACAATCATTACTTGACAAAGAGTAAAGTGTTTTGGAACTCAATCTCAGTTAATATGTTTTATATTGATTTAATTCATGGTTTAGAGGTATTTCGTTTAATTATATTTGACGAAAGTGATCCTATTATATTTGCCCTGTTATAGTACTCGCTGCAATGGCACAGCATCCCAAAATGAGTCTTGGCCTCTGATAATAAAATAATAAGATTCGCCACTTAGGTCTGTCCTGGGCCAACTCTTGCCACTGTTTGACCTGGAGTTCCCACAAGTTTTTCTCAACTTCATTGCACCAGATCAGGGGCCTTACTATAAGCTTTGTAAAAACCATGCAAGTTCCGAGCAGTTCTAAAACCTGGCTAAAACATGCCAGAGACAACAATAACCGTTCACCTCTGAGGATATCAATGTTCAAACCGTTCACCTAAAGGAGCGTGATGCCGTGGTGATGGTATGATTTCACACTAAGCGGTTTAAGCCAGGTTTTAGAACTGCTCGGATATTGCATGGTTTTTACAAAGCTGATAGTAAGGCCTCAGGTTCAAAGTCATTTATAATAATGTATTGGAAATAAAATGTATTGTAATTTTATAAAATGTAATGGAAACGGCACAATGTTACTAATATTATGTTTCTCTTACACATATTTGAACATTCATACAATTAACGAATTAATTTCTATTCCATTAGGATGCATATTTGCAATACCAGTTGGCCTCCTTGGTGAGTGGCCGGAATTTACTGCCATTTATTTCTAGCCCTTATGTTTATTTTTCTTATATTTCGTTCATTGTACTGTACATATAGTATACCCATACATGCTCACACAGCTTTAGATTGTATACACTCCTTTAAAATTCAAATTTAGATTGATTTATTTTCACTAAATTCGCTGAACTGCAAAGTCATTTTTTAAATAGCGTATTGTAATGTCGCTTTTATTTTAAACTATAATCAAAGGCTTTTTTTTCTTATAAATCATATCCACAGATGCAAGCGAATCATATTTAAATAAATTTTACAGTGCAAAATTCAGTTTTATAATAAAATAGAATAATGTAAATATGTTAAATGTCAAATTCAATCTTACAGAAAGTAAAAAAAAAATAGTTTTTCATCTCTCTACTACTACTACTCTCTACTACACCACTTATGTTAGACACAATTTGTTTATAATATTCACATCCAAGGAAATTTTGGAGTTTTATTACTACACTGTTTTTGACAGCATGTATATGTTAATTGGTATACAAGGGCATTATTATATTTTATCATGAAAACTATTCATTATTTTAAATATTTACATTATTTGTAGTCTGTTAACATATCCAGTGAAGGCTCATCACGTATATTCTGTATTCATTTGAAATAATTAACTTCGTTTAGTTTTAGTTGTAGTAACTTCGTTGAAATAATCCAAATTCAAATTCCAATTAAAGCCACAAATACAAGCAAAAGTTGACCGTACATTTTCTTTTTCACCGTCCATGTTAGTGTCTGATAAGTGGTAACACTTTATTCCAGTGAATACATGTTGATTTTACTTGATATCTGTTTATTGAAATGAATTTCTTTCCACAACTAGGCTGCAGTCGGAAGTAGTCTGTCTACATTCAACTGTGACACCTATCTATTGAGTCAAAGGGACAATTGACTGCTAATTTGATATATTTGCAAAGATCATACGTCATTCACGCCAAAGACTTAGCTCTAGTTTTTTCACGTACAAGTCTGTTTATTTATGGAGTACCATTGTACCTGTGATATGTTAATTAAGGACAAGTTCCAACTAGAAGCTCTAGATTTAAGTGGAGGGGTTATCGGACAAGCTTATAGGCTGGAAACCACTTTTAGAACGGCTGCAAAGCCTAAAAATTGGCTTAAAGTCGCTTGCTCGTCGCTTACTCAATGCTCATTTATTAACATTGTTACTTATATCATTTAATTATCTTATTATTTGTACGGCAATGCGCTAACGCTATACAGTAATTGTACTACAGCCTTGCCCTTCGGTTAAATAATGAGCACTGTCAAGATGTGGCACAGTGTTTAGTGAATGATACACGACAGAGCACCATCGCTTATAGCATCAAGTGAAATAGCGTTGGATATTTATTTATTTATTTATTTTTTTTATAAAAAAATAAATAAAAAAAATAAAAAAAAAGCGTTGGATATCAAGCTTATTTAAAATTATAAAGTTACCTGCCCGTTTGTTGTTTAACTACAGTTTCTTTTTTATATGGACAAAACTCAAAGCTGTTAATGTTATTATAGTTTTTAGAACTAGTCCGTAATAGTCGGTCCAAGCTCCCTTTGTATACCAATGACGTAATGCATGTGTTGCGTGGGTCGTGGGGCGCACGTGTCGGTTGTGTTGTGTTGTGACGGTGGAGGTGGCGTGTGTGTTGCAGGGCAAGCCGCCCGGGCGGACGCCAGGGGACGATGACAACAAACAACTACAACAGGTAACTATACAGTGTAGCCCACTGCACACTGCGTTAGAAGGCTCAACCTCCGTACGGGGTATATTACCTACGCTAACGGTTTCGTTAAATGTTAGTGCGAAACTTGTATTAGAACCACAAATTGTTATAGTAAAGTGTAATGCAATAAGGATTTGGTTTTGACTAATCTTTTACGAATGTTTCTAAAATAGTCTAGTATACATTTTCGTTTATTAAGCACATAACAAGACTTAATTAAAAAATAAATTAAAATGTACAGGTAAGAGAAAACTCCGACGTTTTTATCTCAAACCAAACTAAATATGCATTTATTAAACATGGAGGTATATTTGTGAAAAATTCATAAATATATAAATTATCCTATTACATAAATAAGTTCTTTTCATTCAATTTTTTTATATTTCGATTTATTCGTGCCTTAATTTTGCTAAGCGACGTACGTACACGAATAAAGGAAAGAAAAAAAACTTTTTGCTGTAGTGAGAATACAGAAATGCTAAATTATGTATCCAATGATATGAAATTTTACTCTTAACTTATTTTATCTTCTGAATCGCTGGTGATGGGAAGAAATATGCAATGGATTGATTACACTCTTGTATCGGTGTTTTATGTTATGATATGTAGTCTTGTTTGTGCAGTGTTGAATTTATTTGTGTTCTTGTATGGGATGGGGTATGAAATTTAAAAAATAATAGGGTTTAATTTATGAAATTTCCCATTTGTACCGAACAATTGTAACTCGTACCCTCATCCTGTCCTACTAATATTATAAATGCGAAAGTTTGTGTATATGTTTGTTACTTCTTCACGGTCATACGGCTACACAGATTTCGATAAAATTTGGTATGGAGATAGTTTAAACCTTGGATTAACACATAAACTACTTTTCGATCGGAAAAAGTATAGTTCCCGTGGGATAATTGAGGTAGCGGGAAAACCGTAATCCACGCGGGTGAAACCGCGGGGCATTACTAGTTGTCTATACATTACTGCCATCTAATCGAAAGTTCATTTATAGGTTTATATTTTACGATAGAACTATGGGGTTCTATCGTAAAATATAAACCTAGATACGACAAACTGTGTGAAAGCATTTTGTACCAACTCGGGAGAAGAAACATTTTAATCACTTAAAAAATTCCAGTTCCACTTAATAAATTCAATTCCAGTCCAATTCCCGAAAAAAATTGTAGTCCGTTGGATAAAAGTCTGACGACTACCGCAGATGGTTTTTAACTGCAGCTACTGCAGAGTTACAACGGTTTCTCGTGCAGGGTGAGGATTTGCGTTATCATGGAGCAATAATAGTGAAGGTCGATTCACGAGTATGGGCTGTCTCACAAAGTATCTATTACTATACAACGGCAGTTTCATACATCAATCCCTATCATGAGTTATTAGTGAAGGGAAATAATATAGAAAGCGATTAATGTGAATCTCTATCTGACCGGCTCGCACCGACCACGCTTGGCAGCGGCGTCATTAATACTAAATCGTATGATTTAGTATTCTTCTATGGAATGCGTTACTATGACCAAATGAATCGAATGAACTTAGATATAACTTTATTAGCCGTGGTATGTCATAAATTTACTTATTAACGAACATTTCGCTCGTTTTTTTTATTGATTCAGACATACACTGAGTAGGGTACTGCTATGTTGTTACATAAGTGTTTTATACACAGGATATGGTTGGGGAACCTCCGAGTCAAACTGTCGACAATGCCGTGATGGAGCAGTACCAACAGTCTATTGCCAAGTAAGTCTCCCGTTCTATTGTTGTACTATCTTGGTAATGAGTGTATATGATCCAGTAAATAATACAAATTGATGAAAATCCTTTATATTACATCAACATTATATAGTGAAATAAGGTTTGCAGTGCTTAAATAAATACACTTGTTATCATGTACAGTACACAATTAATATTTATTGTTACCAAAAATAGAGTTTCTGTTCTTCGATTCAGTTTTTTATTTTTATATTTAAGCACGAATTGATTTTTGCTTTAAGTGTTGTTTTGGTTTGAATTTATATAAAATTAAAACTTTTGTTTAAAATTAGTTCCTACAAATTTAACGTCTATTATATATTTTTTCATTTACAAGAAAAACAGAAGCTCTAAAATCAGTAACCAAATATTACAGAATGAACTCCAGCCTACAGGATATACAGAGTGACATCGCCCGGTTAGCCACCCAACAGAACCAAATCCAACAGCAGCAGCAGCAACAGCAGCAGGCAAAGCAGCTGTTACAACAGCAAATACAAGCACAGCCAATCCAACCACAACAAATGCAACCTCAGCAAATGCAGCCACAGCAAATACAGTCACAGCCCATGCAACCTCAACAAATGCAGCAACAAATGCAACCACAGCAAATGCAGCAGCAAATACAACCGCTGCAAATGCAACAGCAGCTGCAAACACAGCAAATGCCGCAGCAGATGCAACCACAATCCCCCTACCAGCATCAGCAGCACCCACAATATCCACCAAACATTCCACACTTGGTAAGTTTGCTTTCGACTTTGATGATGTGTTTGAATTGAATAACTTAAGGGTTTGGAAGCCGGTAAATTTGTAACTATTTGTTATATATTTTTGTGATTGTCTTTTGTATTTGTCCATGTAATCATAGTCATTCATTCGTATTTTATGCTAGTCGTTAACTTGCGAATTGCCATGTTTTCCATAAAAAAGCATGTGCTAAAATTAATTAGATCTTAACATTTCAAATATAATTTCAATTGTTTCAACTCCACTACATTGTCCACAAAAAACAACGTGACATGAGGGAATACATTGTGGTGTACGTAACTTTTTCTTTGTGTAAAAATATATTTATAAAGGAATCTGTACAAATTTGGTATTTACGGCACATACAAGTTCCCTTTCTCAGTCCCCGGTGATGGGCTACGTCGAAACGTGTTTTATATGTATTTTTCTGATTTCGCTTACACTACTTCACTCATATTGCGTCGTTTTCAGACGATATTAAACACAAGGTTTTCCGAAATGGCTTTATAAATACAAAAACTTTTTTTTTGCTATTTACTAACGTACTTAAATACTCTTAGACAATCCAGACTTACCATTATGGGCTAAATATAGATTATTGTACACTTTCATTTCTCAAAAACTCCAGAGGCCAAATAAAACTCAATCTATTCACGATTTTGACAATTTATCTCAATACTTCACTTTACCATTGCCATTCTTCTATAAATATTAAGACTGCATTAAAATAACTTGAAAGTTGCAATAGAACCGAGAACATTTTTGATAAAGATTTTTGTTTTATTAATGTGATTCCATTTTTGATCTCACATTAAAATTATCATCTAGTCTTCAGGCCAATATGTAATTCGACTTTAACTTAAACTGGTAATTAGTAGTAGTAAGCAACAAAAAGTATTAGTAAACAAAATATAATAATCCGTGGAGCATTTTCATTTTTTTTAATATAAGGAAACTTATATAATCATAATACAATTTCTATAGGACCAATTTGAAAGTATATTCTGTAGATTGGGAAATATTTTTCGAAATCGGTTCATAAATGGCAAAGTTTTGAGACAGCAAAATTAAAAAAATAAAATCGTATTGAGTACGTTGAATGTTTTTGGAAGTCGGTTGAAAAATATATGTTTATATTGCCAAATTCGGAAATGCTCTGAGATCCACGCTTTACCCCATAACCTAACCACGGCAAACCAGAATGCTGACGAGCGCATCGCCTGCCCTTGCAGCACAGTCAATTCAGCTCACAGCACAACGTGTCGCGTCCACCGCTCGGGAACTTCGGCTCCACGCCGCATTTACCGCAGTTCTACCAACAACAACATCAGCACCTTCAACAACAGCAACAGCAATATCAACAACAACCGTATCAGGAATATCAGGAACCGACATACAGAGAGATGGAAGAACGCAACAGACAGCAATTCTACTTGCACGACAGTCCGCCGCCGCCACAGCGACGGACATGGGCCCAGCACGCGCAGCAACAACAGGAAAACCAGGAGCTTAGGGGGTGGCAGGTCGGTGGTACCAGAGGTTAACTGGGTAGCAAGGGCACCTGGATTTTTTTATATAAGTGGGCTAAGGACGGTGGAGGTAGACTTTAGGGGGGGGTGTGTTAAATATGCAAACTGTAGCCTTTTAAGACATTTTAATATTTATTTTGGTTCTGGATCAACTATGATTAATGATATTCAATCATGAATCATAGTTGAAGGTTGTTGTGTAGTGAATAATGTAATCAGAAATGGAGATTAGCAATAATTTTAGAGTTTTGATCTAACATGCGTAACTACTATAGCTGATATCCCATCCTGTAGGAATCAGTCCACTTCCACCGCCGTCGTGGAATTATTTACACGCAAATTTGCTTACAAGTTACTCACTCAGCCCCGGATCGACAGGTGCGTCGTGACCGACAGGGGGCAAGGAATCGTTAAGGTACAATCCTAAACACAGAACAACTGGCCAAATCGAGAAGCGTAACGCGTTCCAGTCGCTTTCCGCAGACCCGGCCGCGTTGCATTAATTACACAAATACGTCAAATCCGAACGCCTGCGCGCACTAACTTTCCTGAACAACTACATTTTCACTGTACTACGCTTTATACAAAACACTTGAAGATTCAATATCTTAACAAAGTACATGCGATTGCACCATGCACTAAAAATAAATCCAAACCCAGACACCTGTTTTAAATAACGTACATATTATTTACACAGTACAGCGAGCGAGCGTCAAAACAAAAGCTATCACACCTTTAAGAAATTATATTCTATGATGAAACGGCTACATACTGTCCTGGTGAAGGTTTAGATAAAACTAAAAAGAGGTAAACTACATAGCAACAGGTACACATTTTTGTCTTCTACATACTTAGCTGTCACTATTCACCGTTGCAGGTTCACCAACAGAATCATCAATTTCAAGCGCCGCCAGGCCATGAGAGCCCTCAGCGCACGTGGCGGTCCCCCTCCCCGCAACCACCTCAGCCACCAGCGGATCGCTGGCAGCCCTCGGGCTTCCTATTACACGAGCGAGCCTCTCAGCCTTTTCAAGTCCACTATAATGCTGACCGGTATCAGAACGGAACGGAAACAAGAGAAGCCAGAGATACGCAAAATCATCTCAGCTATACTGTGGTAATTAATGAGTGTGGTTTCTTGTGTTTGATGTTCGATTTAATAGCAGTTGAAATCAGCCCTATTAGTGATTAGAGTAATGACCTACTTCGACTGAATGTTTTGTTTGTGTTTATATATTTTTTAAAGGTCTTTCGGTATTCAGTGAAAGGAAAGGGGAAGGCTATTAAAAAATAATGCATTATTTAAGGTTTTTCTTTAAAGGTTGCGTACCTCAAAAGGAACCCTTATAGGATAACTTTGTTGTCTGTCCGTCCGTCTCTCAAGATCCTTTCTCGGGGACGCGTATCGAAATGAAATTAAAATGATATACTCAGGTCAATTGAAGCTGTGAAAAAATCAAACTTATGAGTTAACGTAAAATAAGATACGGCCGTTCATGCCGTATAAACCGTATATTTCGACACTTTCAAGGGAATCAAAATTTATAGGGTATTAAGGTCTTATACTACAAGAATAGGAAAAAGTCTGAAAACTATGCATTTGTAATTGAATCATAAAAAACAGGGCCAAATGCTGAATTGAGTTAACCGTGTCATGTGGGGTATCGTATGAAAGGGCTTCATTGGCACGAGCTTAAACGGTTTTTTTTATAATAAATCGTTTTCCACCTATGATGAAGAATGAAAAAAAGCATTTTTTAATTTATTGAGGTCATTATACATAATTAAATCTATTGTATAATATGAATCCATAGAAATAATAGGTATATAAAAAGAGAAAAGTAATATTTACAGCTGTAATTGATCTTTTATTCTTAAAATATAGTAGCGTTGGTGAAGTAGTCCTAATCATTTTTTTTAATTCTTGAACACTTTCCTTCCAGTACTCATCACAAACCCCACCAGCTAGTTCTCCACAGCGTCGTTCAAAGACTCCCCAAAGACAAGGCTCCCTTCCCGAACCGACCCGCCCCGTCAGCCTCCACCAACTATCCTCACCTTCTCCAGCTCCTGCCCCCACTCCCACTCCCACAGCATCCGAAGACATGCTACCACAAAACATCTCCTTTATTGGTAACGCGGAAGATGACGCGGCGGCGTTACGTCACGGCATCGACCGGCTAAATATCTCTTCGGGAACGCGGACCTACCGGATCCCCTCCCCCACTCGCCCCTCCCTCTCTCGAACTTCCTTTCACCAGCCCGAACAAGAAGCGGAGAACGAGAAAGGCTTCTACATATCGTTCGACAACGAACAACCGAAGAGGCCGAAACCCCCGTTACGAGTGAAACGAATGTGTCCTAGAAAAGAGCGATCCGTGGATAACCGAAGTCCCGATAGAAGTCCTGAAGAAACGTGGAATGATCGAATACCACAACCGGAGGAAGACGCATTCGTGCTCCATAGAGCGACGAGAGATATGGCGCGGCCCGACGAAGGGGACAGAAAGGAAACTCCTCCGCGCGACCGACTGCAACGTCCCGTCTCAGTGGAACCGACCGCCATAGTCATAGGAGATGTAAATATTGACCCTGTGAGTAAATTAGCATCCGTTCGGTGCGGTAACTTTTGTTTCTGTTTTGTTTATGACCGCGGGTACATTGTTATGAAAATTGTTGGAATATAAGTCTTACTTAATTACGAGATTCTATTAAAATTATTGTCATATTCAGTTATTGTCGCACGTAATAGCTAAGTACCAAAACACGTAAATACAGTTGTGGTGTCGAGCTAAATGCAATATTTCACTATGCTAACCTCAAAAAATGCGCGGCGTAAAATTTACTAACCTTTTGATACTTGAAAACGTTAGATGCGTAGCTACTCGAACTATCGTGTTACTCCAAAATGTTTCTAGCAGGCGACAGCGAGGTACACGTGTATTTTAAGTTATTTATGAATTGGCAAAAACTATTTACTCAACCGTTATAATAGCAGCCGTTGAGGTAGGAGTCCGATCAAGTGTTTTTCTACTGTACTCGCTACGGTGCTTAAAGCGTGTTCAATAAAAAATGTTCGTGACTGCTATGTTTCAGAACTCGGCGGAAGAAATGGAGCGAAAGAAAGAGCGTATAATGCTGATGTCCCTCCAGCGGCGGCAGCGTGCGGACGAGGCGCGTGCGCGCGCGGACGCGGCGGCGGCGGCGCGCCGCGCGCGGGACGAGGCCGCGCAGGAGCTCAAGGCTGCCAGGAAAGAGGAGCAGGCGCGCCGCCGGGAGGCCATCCTGCAGCAGTACAAACTCAAAAAGGCCATCGAAGAGGCGGAGAGGGAGGTCAGTACTGAGACGTTTTTTTTTTAAAGATGTAAGCTTTCGTTTGACCACTGTCTCACCTGATGTTAAGCGACGACGCGGTCTAAAGTATATTATTATTATTATATATCTATCTATTGAGAACGATATTTTGCTGTTAGATAGGGCTCAGGCTTGGGTGAGCTCACACGACGCCGTTGGCGTTTTTTGTGATCTTTTCGAAGCGTTCGATTGTGTAAAGCACCGCACTCCGTTTGGCAAATTTTCCTAATGTGGAATTTGTGGGACTGTTTTTGATCTGATCGACATAGCGATACTTATATGTCATGCAGCAAAGGGTCGAAATTTTTGGTACAGAATCTTCTGGGTATTTGATTGAAATGGGTGTTCCGCAAGGATCTATACAAGGACCTTTTTTGTTTGTAATATATATTACTGACTCGCCATGGTCGGGAATCTATGTGGCATAGTATTGTTTGAGTATGACATCCCGCTGATTTTTAAAGTAGATATGAAAGATAGCGAGCTAAACAAAGTAAATAATATCTTATATCGGAACTGTTCTCATCTAATAATTTACTCTTTCAATAGTAAAAGTTGTAAAATATTTAGGTTTACTAATACATCACAAGTTAAATTGGGAAATCCAAATGAAATACTTAAGTCAGAAAATCAGTAAACATTTATGCATATATTTAAAAGCCAGAAAAATTGCAATGGAATAAATCCTAAAACTTATCTTACAAAGGTCTGTGCGAGGGCATTTTAAATTATGGTATTGTTACATGGGACATGTAAAACCTCTTATAAGAGTTGAACGAGCACAGAGGTCTGTTCTTAAGTTCGTCTTCAGAAAGCCCTTCCGTTTTGAAACGGACCTTTTATATAATAAAACAAAGCTCTTGCGTGTGCGCTAGCTAGATAGTGCGAGAACGGTCGGATAGAAAGAGCTAGAGAGCAATTTAAACAATAAATGAATACACTATAAGTAAACATTTGTTTATTTATATTGTAGGTGTAGTATTTGATCACTGTCTCACTTTACAATGCTTTCGAAGCTCGATTCACATTAGATCTAGAGTGTAGCTTAGATCTCAAGGTCAGCTACATAAGCACAATATGTGCTCAGTGAACGTTTTTCGAACTTGAAGGAGGTTTCAGCCAGGTGATCATTGGATGTAGAATAACCCGTCACCGTGCCGCGAAAAGCTTGTGCCGGGGCGAGGAGGGAACCAGCGCGTTAGGTCGACAGCCGACGCTGACGCCGCGAGCCTATCATCGCTTTAAACCGAAAGTATTCGATCGAAGTGGCAAAGATGCATGTTGTGGGTTGCAGGGCAAGGTGCTGGACAAGTCGGAGTGGATGCAGCACGGCGCGGGGGCGGCGGCGGGGGCGGGCGGCGCAGCGGTTGCGGCGCGCACGCGGCGGCCGGCGGCGGGAGCGCGCGCGCGTCCTAAGACCATCCACGTGGACAGCGGCGCGCTGCACGCCGCCGAGGGCATGCTGGGCACCAAGCAGCCCTCCTCCACCAACCTCACCGGTACCTACACCACGCTACTCTACTCTACTCTACACTACACTACACTACACTACACTACTCTACTATACACCAAAGAATTGTAGTCTCTGAATATGTCACTGCTGCGTGTAATATTATTTGCACAGGTATAATTGTACATGTACTGTAAAGTACCTACCAGTAAATTACTGTAAAATGTATTATCTTTTATTATTCATATTTTGTAGCGTTCGAGCGGTCCAAGTTGGCATTCCAATCGCGGTGGCGGCGTAAACGAAGATAGTCTTAATACTGTTAAATACTTAAACTATTATAATTTGGCCAAAATTTGAAAATCCAATTATCAACTACCAGCATTTAATTATTTCATTGTTATAATTTTATATCGAGTTCGCGCGAGTGTAATTTGGATTTCTTTAAAAAATCAGGACGCAATGTATATAAATCTACCGGAGAAAAATCTGTATGGTGGCATAAAACTGTTTCGAAATGCATTTGTGCATTATATATAATATATATAAATTATTTGTTAATGTATTGTAAGTTAATTCAAATTTACCGTGAAACTTTATGTCGTACCGTCGATGAACAAGCTCTATGAGGGTAGATAGCAAGGAATTGTTCAACAGAAAACTAAGTCACAACTTCAAAAAAGAGTATATTTGAGACTTTTCGCTGTTGGCGATTTAAAATATTTATATCTGTAATTATGCTACGTATATAGAAATTTAAAATCTGTGCAAGTTTAAATTCTCGTTACTTATTGGAATCGCTAAGGAATTTGTAAAAGCTTTTTTAAACATCCAAAAAATACGCGCTACCTTATTTTTATAAAAATATAGAGTACATTTTTATAGATTGACAATTTCTTCATAACAAGCGCTTAGCGGCATTTTTTTTTTTTTTTTTTTTTCATTTATTTTATATAGCATTTAGTTGAAGCTAATTTAACAGTTTACTTGGGTGTTGTTAAAATTTACGGTGAAATTTTGAATTCAAAAGTAAATAATATACCTAATGTACGACTGCTTCAAAAACATACATTAATTATTCTACACAAATTTTACACAATTCACTCACACACCGTACAAAAATTCAATTCTAGTTTTGTTTACTTTGCATTTGACGCATATTGTATTTCTTGTTACACTCGTATTTTAGTTATGCATTTGATGTATATTTGGACTTTGGACTTGAACCGAGCACATATTCAGCTTACGAAACAAAAAGTAGGATATTTTTTTAAAATAAGCGTTTACAATATGCGACGAAGTCACAGCTGTCCATTGAGTCGGTTCTGTTGAAGTGTAGTATATGTTATATATGCATGTAAATGTTGTTATGCACAAAATTGTCTAGATGTCAATATCACCGCATTTCTCTGTAGACAAAGCCTATGAAAATGCTTAGAAACGTAGTTCTAGAAAACTCCTCTTGCTATAGGTTCCAGTTCACAAACAGCTTTGAGCTTCGCAAATTAAACATATAGACGCTCTCGTGTTTTCATCTTTGGCAGAATGAGACCGCGACTGTCTTAAGTTTTCAATAAAATTGACTCAATGGATAGATTTTTAGAAAGAAATCCGATTTTAATACTCGATGTTCACATATAATTACTAGCCAATTTTCTTTAGCTGTTTTTTTTTAAAGAATGGCCCTTTTATATTTTTGCCTTAACCTTGTACATAAGCACTACGTGTTGCTTGATCCCTGTTAGATATAAATGCTGAGCCACCAGGCATTTATATGACGGCCTTTACATGTTTATTTAATAGATTATGTTACGCTGAAATCAGAGCACTTTGTCAAAACGTAAAATGTGCCTAAATTTTACGGCATTTTATTAACATCTTGGTTATGTCATGCTTGTTCTTTTAATTATTAGCTCCGGCCTGGGGCACCTCTAACCGCGCGCTCCATGCGATATGAAGCTATTTTTTCTTATGACACTTCGAATACGTCGTGTCCACACAATTTCAAATTCTATTCTACTTTTTATCGTGAGTTAGTCTGTTGTTTTTGTTTAACGTTTACTAGTCTAGAGGTCCCTCAATACGTAACACGTAATTGTTAATAAATAAGATAGCGTTGTCCGGAAGATATTCGGGAACTTGAAATTCATGGCTGCCAAAGCGTACTGTAATGTGCTGCCCAAGCCAAGCCTTACTCAGATTAAGGGCTACTGTACGTACAAGGCCCTGCAGATATTACAGAGAGCTAGGTTCAGCGTAACATTATCTGTGGCGGCCCCTCCCCGCGAGTGAGGCGAGGGGAGGGTAGGGGAGGAGCGCTATGTGACTGTGTGTGTGTGCGCGTGTAGGCACGATGCGGCGCGACTACTACCGCGGCTCTCAGGACTCGCTCGCCGAGCGCGCCGGCCTCTACAGAGGTATGTCCGCTACACCGCACCGCACTGCACTACACTACACTACACTACACCATATGACTCACCTAATGGTAAATAATGTGACATATCTATGTGCATTGGACGAACTGTTACCCTTGACGCGGTTCTAGTTACAATTCGAATTCTTCAGTTCTACTAGTTATAGTCAATCTGGTCTTTTTTTTCAAAATACTATGTCGACCATTAACGCGCTTAGCAGAGTTGTATATATTTTTCATAAATGAACTATCAAGAACCGCGGGGTATGTGAAAAGCGCAAAATGGCGCTATGATAATGTGAAGTACTTCTCTGGGCATATAATGATCGAGACATTGATTAGCTTCTAAATATTGCTCGTACTTGTCTCTCAATACTCAATACTCTGGTATATGTTTCCTTATTCTTTAAACTGAATCAACTGTGAACTTTACGATTACCGTTTTAAAATCCTATCACAGGAAAATCTAAACGAATCAATAATGCTCCGCTATGTAAAGGAGCTGGGATGGTTAGGGTAGTTGGCGGGGGAAATGCACAATACACCCCAAGCGGGACGTCAGTGCTGGACTTATCGCCCTCAGTCCGAATAAGAATAAGAAGAATCAATAATTAAATATTCACACATCATTTTTATTCGTACGTTTATAGATTTCACATTTCTAAGGCAGGGTCTGACGCTTGAGCGGAAGCCAGCATTTCCTGATGAGATTTTTTTTATATAGAACATATTCTCGAATGCACACTATTGCCATTGGAACAGAACGCATCGCCGATAGTATAATGATAAAAAGCGTGCTTGAATGTACAAAAATACAGGTTTTTTTTCTTCGCATTCGATAAGGTTCCTTAATACGAACATGTTGTTAACAGAGCAATAATAAGAATCGTTTTTTTAATGCTTACAAAGTCAACCGAAATATAAAGTATTGAAAGAACTACCACATGAAATATTAATATAGGCAGTAAAACTTTTTGTTGGGAAACAAAATTAAAATATTATACGGAATATTTAATTTAAAATAATTGTCGAAAATGTATAATAATTGTTTAATTTATCGCGTAATTCTTAGACATTATTATGTTATGCTTATTGCTTCAAAATAAGATATTGACGTAATTCTGTTAATTACGCAAACAAGCTTAAATTGTAATTCGTATAACTCCTTACAAAGCTATATCTAACATTAGACTCTTTTTAGAGAATTTTATCCAATTGCAGGTAGTTTTAGCGTCACTAAATACCGTGACCTATTTACTTAAAACTACCCGCATTTTAATAGAAAGATTTAATTTAAGTGTTGTTATTCATAAGTGGCACACTAAAATTATCATGTTTGACACAATTTTAGCTGATTCAACTGTACAACTTAAGCACTAAGATTGTTATAAGAAGACAAATTCCATTGTATATTACAGTACTGTCGAGTTTGTGGTCGCTTGTGCAAATAAAATGGATACATTAGTGATTCTTATGCGACAGCCTAAATCTTATTATATTATATTCTATCAGAGTTTAGTACTTATTGGAAGCCTTGTACATTCACCCTATGATGAGTTCATTGTCATAATGATACGTGAAGCAAAAACTTTGAACCCCTTTTTACGATAATAGCGCAGACGGAGGAGTATGAAATTTCTCACAGTTATAGTTTACATAGAGAAGGAGTGCAGAATGCTAAAAGTTTTTTTTTAATTGCCTAAAAAATACATTAATTCAATAAAAAAACATTACACACACTACCATGTATTATGGTCATGTTCGTCAGTAAGACTATAGATAAATAATATTACAGACAAACAATATTAATTTATTCTCAATTTGACCACAGACTAACTATAAACAAAAGGGTATATATGTGTGTGTTTATTGTAATTAACAATTATAGTCGAATTTCGACCAATGGGCGATCACTGGTAATTGTAATTGCAACAATAATAATGTCAAAAGGTCCTTGTAATCGTTGAATCATTTGATTAAACATTGTCGGCATTCGTCCGTGATGCCTGAACTGATGCAATAATTTGGACAATGAATTCAAATGTACCTATTATGAATTCTTAGATTTCTATTGATTCCCATTTCTGAAACATCATTATAATCATCAAATCAAAAGAGTCTTATATGTTAAGAACAAATTTTATTGATTTTTCATTATTTTAGGGGCAAGAAATGGTCTACTGAAGTGTAAGTGAATTTCAACATTGCGATGCGTTCAATAACCACCACATTACAGTTGCTTCTATTATTATTGAAGAATATCTAATTTGTAGATGCACAAAACAGCATCGAAACCCATAATACCAATCTGTGTGGAATTTCGCTCACTTATTCTGGTTTCCTTTTATGAATAACTAATCATTTCGGCTCTGCATTTTTTTTCTGTGAGACTAATGTCCAATAATGTCGTTATTATTTGAATATGTGTCGAAATGATTCGTTTCTAAAGAAGGGACAACCAGTTTCCGTAGTTAATGTATGCTCACTTTGAAACATACTCACTACCTTACATTAAACAATCCATGAGAGCATGTTGCTAAGCTTCATTAGCATGGAAAGTTTAACCAACACGAGTTCAAGTTAATAGCTCGCGTCAATAAAGAAACATTTAACCGATGATGGTCAGAATTCTGTCATTTTCCCAGCGGTAGAAAATGAGGAACGCAGCCATCTTAGACGTCCAGCCTGCTGCCCTCTGTGCTGCATTTTATGATCTCTTTCGTATAGTTCAAACGACAAAAGATGCACGAAGAACTAACAAAGCTTTTATTTATTATAATCGTAATCGATTCCCAACTATTCGGGTAATGTGATTCAAGATAAGCTACATGTACAGTCGTATATTAACTAGTATCTCTTGTCGCGTTCCTATAAACTTTAACGAGCATCCTGGTTTAAGATTATTATTTTTATTATCTATTTACAAAAAAATTTCTGGAGAGATCATGAAGTACGTCGTATAAGATTTTTTAATATTCAAATTTATACGTTTTGATATTACGATCACCAATTGTTTTCGCTTCGTCCGGAAGCCAGCGTCAGGGTGCGATGTGTAAAAGCGTCAAAGTCATTTATTTGCACGAACATGGGTATAAAAAAGTTGTGAAAATGAATCAATGCTCTCCACATTCCACCACAATGGTATGCAAAATAATATACTTGATATATAATTTATCTTTCAACGCTTTTTCATCGCACTCAAGATCCTGGTCGCGCAATGCGTCGCATTGAGTGGTAAATGCGAGGTGGTCGTGATATCGACGACGCGTAAATTTACGTTGATGCTTATTAGAAAGCTACTTTGGATTGTAACATAAATTGTTTGAGTTTCTTTATTGTTGCGTGAATTGGGTAAGTCTGTATGTAAATGTAATGTTTGAGAGGCTACATTACAGACTCTCCCGTGGAGGAGAGAGGCGGCATGTCCCCCGGCAGCGCGGGGAGCGGCCCGCTCGGGCGGCGCGGCTCGTGCAAGACTTCGCGAGGTACGTGCCCACACATCTCCCCCACAGCCGCTGCCGCTTGCTCATGTTCCTCTAGGGACCGCTATCGCCCACTAACTAGGAAAGCGTACACCGGTGCCGCGCCGAAACGAATTCTGTTTATAATTACTTGTGAACTTAATTTCACTCTGAAGATTCAATAACGCCACGAACGGGTCCTCAGCTTCCAAAAAAAATACTGGATTGTGTTTGTGTGGCTTTCGGATGTTTGAGTTAACTGCCCTTGAGGTCATCTGACTGATTGAAACCCATGGATCTATTTTGAAAAATTGGGAACAATATACTCTCAAACAATTATGTAAGAAATACTTAAGTTGAAGATTTAAAATAATAGTAATAGTTTTTCAATTTTTTTTACATTTACAGTTTTGACCGATATTGTTGAACTACCTAAGATTATATCATATCTTTGAAATGTCTGTGGATATTCTATCCATTTTTAAGTGTTTAAAAAAGTGTTAACTGGGAGTAACTCTTTTGTTGGTTACCAACAAATTAGATGTTGATTTAAAAGGTTATATTGGTATTCTCTGAATGATAAAATCAATATTATGAAAGTATTTATAAACTGAATTCCAGCATCATTGGACCCTGCTTAATCAGTTCATCCGATATCAAAGTATTCGTATTATATGTGAGAGAACAAAAATGATTATGAATCGGTTATCTCCTTTAAATACGTTACAGTTAAAAACCGTGTACTTTGATGTCTGTATTTATTATTTACTCATTTTTTATAATTTTAATACTTTCGAACGGGAATTGGAAATATCATAACAGAAAGTTTTATATGACAACATTTTTTTTTGCAAAATTAGTTCTACTCATATCTACACATGATATTTTTGATTCTTGTACACAGTTTTTTTTAAATGATTTGATATAATAAGCAGCAGTACCCGTTTGGCTTGACATGTGTGCGACCACGCTCAAGTTATCCCACAAGCGCCATGGTTGGTTGAAAATGCTTTTTCGATTTTTATTTAGTAGAACGCTTGAGTTTTTTCATATTTATTTTCAAAATTGATTTTTATATTATATATGTATTATTAGCATACGATTTTGAAACACTCCAATTTGGTTAAAAGACCGCTTTTTATATTTTTTTGGCCATTATTATTATGTAGATAGCATTTTCATGCGGAATATGGAGGTTTTAAGGCTTATTTTTCCAAATTCAAAAACGCGCCCTTATAGACCTTCCGCGCATTATATCAGAAATTGGTTCCTGAATTTGTATATAAAGTTGTTTTTTTTTTCATATAATGCCAGTTTTGCATAATGCGATAATATAGAGTTAATTTTGTTTGCGTGATTAACGGAGCCCGCTTGTGTGACCGATGCATGCTTCGGTTCGCGCGACCGCTGCGGCGCGTTCTCTGTACATCGCCGGCTGCATAGCGCGCGGCCGTATGGCATGAGTTTGCGTGTTGACATGTATAGGAAACATTTCAGAGCGTGTGAATGAGGAACCGCAATCCGCCCGTGGAAGGTCTAAATATTCGAGTTACCAGAGTAACTTTAAGGCTGGACGGAAGTCAAGCTCTCTTATGAACCTGTGCGGTAAGAGTTTGAGTAAACACTCGATAAAGCTTGACTCACGTTGGTAATGCCGGTTGTTACGGACGCTTTTGGTGCGTTGGGTTACTTTTCTGTTGCTCTTAGCACTCGGGAGATGTTATAATAACAATATACTAGACATTTTTCTTCTTTGAAATCATATAGGTAAAGGGCAGCCATTCTTTTTTAAACCAATGGTTATTGAAAATAAGGATTCAAGAAATTAAACCTTACGTTGCGCGTCGTGAGGTATTTTTTATATAACTAATGCTTTTAAAAACCAGTGAACTTTTTGTACTACCTCTAATAAACATACATATCAAATAAGAGTTCTCAAAATTGAAAAGAGATTTTATAGATTTGGGATCAATTTTAATCAAGCCACACTTTATCGATTGAATGTATTACTTAGTCGAAAACAGAATTAATCGAGCACAGTGCTCGCTAGTGTTTAAATACTTTGGTTTTAAACTAAGAACATGATTAATTGAATAATTATATAATAATTATTGAATTTTATAGCTTGCCCTTTCCAGCGTACAATGGTATTGAATACAATAGTTTCATCTCTCGAGTGCGAACTCTTTCGTCTTGTGCACATTATGTTTTATTTGGTGAAAGGCAAATATCTACGTAATTATTTATACCTTATTATTGATTTGGCTGTGGATTATATTTGGTTACTTTTTAGCGTTATTATTATTGGTTATGGTCGGCGTTGGCGCATGTTTATTTATTATATTATTATGTCAGTGGTGTTGGTGTGACATCGTCTCTTTGTACAATGTAACGCGTTACAACTTGGATATGCATCACTACATAGTATAAAACAAAGTCGCTTTCTCTGTCCCTATATCCCCATGTATGCTTTAAATCTTTAAAACTACACAACGGATTTTGATGCGGTTTTTTTAATAGATAGAGTGATTAAAGAGGAAGGTTTATATGTATAATAACATCCATTAATGACATAGGCTATATATTTTATACCCGTGCGAAGCCGGAGCGGGCCGCTAGTTGGTAATATAACATTTTATAAATAATGTCCCCGAGATTAGTGAACGATTCTTCTCGTTAGTGGCTAAACTTTAATTTTAATGAGAGCGTTCTTAATAATCGCCCCGATTGATTACGACTTTACATTTAAATTAAAACGTACTTAAATAGAATTTAACGGTTGATTAATTTGAATATAATACGTATACATTTTAGATACTTTATAACTATGTATCTGTATTTGGTACAATATTTTAGGTATCGTGCCCCACTTTGTCCTCATATGCGTTATTTACTTATCAATATCGGTAAAAAGAAAAAATTCTAAAAACAAAAGAAGATCCATGCGAGCAGAATTCGAAATTCAAAAAAGAAATTGGTTGTGTATATCTAGTATACCATTTTACTGGGACATTAACTTTTTCTTGTATGTTGGCACTATCTGAAGTAATACTTCTTACTGCTCTTGGGACAGCGTATATTTTACTCCGTAAATTCCAATTACGCAATTGTCTCTAACGAGTATTGTTAGTTCGCACGTTGTTGTATCATGTTAATGTGTAATACGCTATATACGCTAAAATATACCTTATGCATTTCCATTTATAATATAATATCGTAAGAATAGCTAATATGATAAATAATCAATATCGTGTAAGTACTGTTATGCGTAAAATACAAAATGTTACAGCTTCTTATGTTTAGTTACGCCTTTTATTTCGCTTAGCGTAGAAGTGAACATTTGTGTGTATAATGTATGTTGTGTAGTACATTTAGTATTTTACGCTTCATAAGATGTGTGTCATTTACATGTTAAACAATAAAATATATCATTTTCAATACTAATTTTAATTATTATGCTAGTTGATACAATTATAACAATTACCTATCTAACAGCTGTATCTAATTGAAGATATACAGGAGGAGGTATAAGTTTGCCTGTCATTATTAAAATTTAAACGTCAATTAATGTATTACTATTTTAAAATAGCATTATTATACGTTACGCATCCGTATTGTCCATGTGTCGTCCAATTACTAACGGTGCGGTGGTGGGGGGTATATACTAAAATTAAAAAGATAATAGTTAAAAGACACTTGTCTTCTCAGTCAGAGAATAATCCAGTAATGATTTAGAATTCACAGTTAACTTTCTGAATCGTCACTATACTGGTGGTAATAAAACAGTTCAATGCAGATCTAGGACATGTGCGAAAAGCTGGACGAGTGTCAAACTTTTTTAGCTAAGTCCATTGTTCCGCGATTAGTTAACCTAAGACAGTTACAGTATATTTGGGTGTAACGGTAAAGAAACAAGTTTGAGAATCGATAGTTTAGTGAGTTAGGGATACTCTGACGCTAGTATCGCGCTGTTTTGTTCTTTAACCACTCATACCCTAGCAGAGTACAATTTCTACTAAACACATTGCTCATAGATTTTTTATGAATTGTCATTTTTGCTATTCTACTTGGTGTGTAATCGTAATGGCTACACAGATCTTTTTTCTAATCGAGACGCAATTCCTTTTTTAGCAGAATACCAAGTATATTTATAAGACATTTGACTGGGTGCCTATTCTCTCATGTCGTTATAAATATAATAATAATATGTAATGTGGATATATTATTATAGATATAAAAAGAACTTTTTAGTGTAATATTTTATATTCCTGTTTCTTTTATATGCTATGCAATAAAGAGTATTTGTATTGTATTGTAAGAACAATTAGGCGTAGTGTTAGGTCATTTTTACCCGACTGCGAAAGAAGGAGGGTTGTTAAAGCTTTCCTACGCCGCTCAAGTTTGAAAATTTGTTGCTAAATTTCTATATAGTTATAGGGAATAGGGCGGGAAGAAGAGGAAGATCTGTCTGACAGTCGTCGTCCTTAAGTTCCCGTAGTCATTGTGGTCATAGTGTGTGTGATACGACTTTCAACTATTTATATCGATTGCCCAATTAAGTGGTCAAAGAATTCGTTACTAATTATATTAACCGGAAATACCATGAGCGCATTCAATATGCCTCAAATACTTCCAAATTGCTTCGTTAATACAGTCATCTTTGGGCAACGAATGCAAAGTTTCCGTTCAATGAAGAGGTGTATATTCTATGTAGATATACCACCTAGACGTACGAAGCGTTTTGCTTCCACTTTCTTAATGCGTACTGCCAAGGAATGGAACTCGTTGCCCGAGTCTGTGTTTCCCGATATGTACAATCCTGGAGTCTTCAAGTCGCGAATGAATAGGTACTTTCTAGGTTTGCGTGCTAAATCCTAGACAACGTCACCACTTAACATCAGGTGAGACAGTTGTCAAACGCAAACTTATAATATGTAAAAAAAAAATCTATTACATTAATATTAAATATCTAGGAACATGCCATGGTAGTGGTATATACATACGATTCCAACTTGAAAGTTGGTATAAAAGTTTATACCGATTTTATCAGTAACGTGGATAGAGTTATAGATGATGCATAAAAGAAATATTGCCACTTAATCACTAATAGAAAATAAAATAAAAAATTCTAAATAGAGGATGGATCTAGCGCGGGGAGTAGTCGTTTTGACACTCTTAATTGTGCTCTAACTTCAGTTCCCACGGGGACCCAATACTAGAAGACGAGTTGTGTCCACCGACAGCATAAAATCTAAAGGATCCATAACGAATTTGATAGAACTGAGTCCCAATCAGTACAGTTATGGTTTAGTGTTACGACGGTACCGGTTACATGAGACGGAGGTAGGGTGCGCGCGAGGGGAGGTGGGGGGAGGGGGGGGGGGCAGGGCCCAGATGTAGAGTAACGTGACGCGTGTGGTGCGTAGACTCGGGGCTGGGGCGCGCGACGCCCCCCCGGCGCGCCGCGTCCCCCGGTCTGCGCGCGCTGGGCTCGCCCGCGGGCTCCGGGCCCGGCTCGCTGCCCGGCGCCATCGGCAAGCGGCGCCACCATCCCGACGACGCCTCCGACGGCTCCTCCACGCACTCCAGCATTATGGACTATTCGGGTGAGTCACCACGCCAACCCACTTCTACACCACTCCTGAGCGTTCTGAACGACGCTTTCTTTATATGGACTTTGTATACCTCTGTAAGACAATTTTATTTACCATTCTGATTACAGGCATCGTCGACATTTTTATTTAACTCCCTACTCAAATAGTATTTGGTTTAACAATTTTGGAGTTGTTTTAACTTTCGAACTCCGGTAAAATTAGATAACAAAATTATAATACTAGATTTCGAGAAGACCGGAGATGTCTCCTACCTACTGTGTTGAATCTTTCGATCATATTACGGTAACAAGTAATACATTCCAACAACAGCAATAATGTTTCTTTTCTCTCTTAATAGCGAGATCCAATCGAAGTTCAGGCAAAGGTTCTCGATCCCTATTCTAGTAGATAGGTAGCTAGTCAAGGCTCACTACACGTAAATATAACTCACGATTTTTAACTTCACGAAATAGTTTACACCGTGTAGATTGTAATACAAGCGATGTCATGCCAACCACTGATAAAGTAACTATTATTATACTTGTAAGGCATGGTTTTGCGACGAGTTCTTTGAGAGCGTTTTTATCTAACAACGAATGCATTCGCTTCATTGACATTCGCTTACTCACCCAATTTTAAAATTAACCTATCACAGCACTCTCATTATGTTTTGTGCATCCATTCTGCATAATTCGTACTGTACTAATATGAAAAGTTGTGTAATATAACGTTAGTAATAGAATTTACGCAAAACGCGCCCATGCGACACCCATTGTATTGAAGTAGGTTTCGCGCCAAATGTTCGTAGTGTCTCGAAGTTGATAGATGCTAGTAGGATTGAGCAGAATCACTCGGAGCCTGTTGTTGTATGTAAGAGCGGTCGATGTCGCAGGCCCGCGGCTGTACAAGCAGCCGACGACGAAGTCGAACCGTGGCATAATGCTGAACGCCGTGGAGTACTGCGTGTTCCCCGGAGCGGTGAACATGGAGGCGAAGCGGCGAGTGCTGGAAGAGATCGCGCGCTGCGAGAGCAAACATTTCCTCGTGTTGTTCCGAGACGCGGGATGCCAGTTCCGTGCGCTGTACAGCTACTGCCCCGACACCGACACGGTGGCCAAGCTGTACGGGACCGGACCGAAGCATGTCAACGACAGGATGTTCGATAAGTTCTTCAAGTTAGTATAGACATTGTTCTACTGTATTTTTAACAGACTTCAAAAAAAGGATGAGGTCCTCAATTCGAACCATATGTTTTTTTTTGTTTTTTACCTCAGAACTTTGGACTGGGCGAACCGATATACAGGATGTTCGATAAGTTCTTCAAGTTAGTATAGTTATGTTGTACCAACAAGGTTGTGTATTTTTAACAGACTTCAAAAAAAGGATGAGGTTCTCAATTCGAACCATATGTTTTTTTTTGTTTTTTACCTCAGAACTTTGGACTGGGCGAACCGATATACAGGATGTTCGATAAGTTCTTCAAGGTAGTATAGTTATGTTGTACCAACAAGGTTGTGTATTTTTAACAGACTTCAAAAAAAAGATGAGGTTCTCAATTTGAACCATATGTTTTTTTTTGCTTCTCACCTGATGTTAAGTGATGATGCGGTCTACGGTGGAGCACGCCTGCCTAGAAGATACCCTTTCACTCGTGACTTGAAGATACCCAGGTTGTATGTTTGCGGAAACAAAATAACTTTTTTTAAATATGGGTCACATAGTATTGGCACGTTCCCATAGGCGTAAATTCTGCTGGCAACCTGACAACTTGCTCAATTCTAATGAATTAATATCGTGTTGCAAATGTTATTGCTCTTTATGATGGCTATTACCTTATTCTTCCGGGTTGTTTTTTTTGTAATCCCATTAATGATGCTTTGGTGATCCCCAGATACAATTCGGGCAGCAAGTGTTTCTCTCAAGTGCACACGAAGCACCTGACGGTGACGATCGACGCGTTCACGATACACAACTCGCTGTGGCAAGGCAAGAAGGTGCAGCTGCCGAGCAAGAAAGACATGGCCTTAGTCATATAGAGCCCACGCTCGCACCATATCTAGTCGCCGCCACCGCCGCCGCCACTCCAGTCGAACCTTTATACTAAACGCTGCAGTAGGGCTTTAGTGCGAGTGTCCATTCATTTAATGTTGGTTAGTGCATTTTCCGCGCTGTAATAGTGTATTGGATATTAGCTGTCACGATGATTTCGGCCGCGGTGGCCCGTTTCGTGGAGCTAATCGAGTCATAGTGATCAATTATTAGTAAATGTGCGGGATCGGGGCGAGCCCGGTCGGTCGTTGTGTACAGTCGATAGGAACCTCGAATCGTGTTAGGGTTTTATTTTATATTCGCCGAGGTCGGTACTTTTAATTGAAAGTTTACAATGTTGAGTTTGCGATCGGTGTTTAGCGTTTTAATGTTTATGTTTGCGCGTTGTCGCGACGCGGAGTTCCGTGTGTGTAGGCCGCGCGCGCTGTGATACCGACTGTATAACCTCAAAGCGGCGGATTGTGGGAACTCTGCGGCTGCCTCATTTTGTACTTTATCTTGCTCAGACTTGTACTCAGACAGGAGTTGAACATAACCGTGTAGTGGTACCAAAAATCGTACGAATTAGGTACAAAATGAAGCAGCGAGTGCGTGGCTCGCGACTCGCGCCGAGTGTGTGATGCGTCGGTTGTAGATGCGATAGTTCCATATTGAGACGCGATGTTTGCCATATGTTTTAGTGAGATGGTCGATACGTTCCAAATTTTAAATAAAATTGTCTCAAAATTGTAATACTGCCGCGTCGTCGGGAAAATGGTCGATTCGATTAAATACTATTTTAGTGAAAAGTATCCCTCACATAATGAAAATAACATGTTCACAAACTAATTAATGTCGCTTATTTGTTATTATAATATTTAACTCGTTAGTGATTATTCGAAATTGACTGGAGTTAAGATTAAGATGATTATGTAATTTTGTTTAAACTGATTTATCAATTAACGTTATTCAACTTTAATATTTTTTATTGCTTGTATAGCTAAACGTAAGGAGGCACATTTTAAGTGGTAATTATACTGCCTTATCCTGTAAATAATTGTTTTGTATACAGCTATTTATTAAAAGAATGTTAAACGATAAATTGATGAATGTCATTTTTCATTGTTTAATGATTGATCATCAATAATATACTACCGATAGTATGCAAAATATATTGTATTATTAAAAAAACATAACGAAATAATATTGAATTTCATATTATTCTATCGTGTTTTATTTGTTTATAGTTCTACCGCTTGCAAGCATGCGGCAGTTAGGATACCTTTGCAGCATGCTTTTAGCAGTGTTCCATGAAAAATAATCCGTTTCTCTTATTGGTCGCTACTGTACCTACATAACGTGCTCTAATTGGTCAGCATTGTTTAGAGTGTTCCTTAGTCGAATTCCTAATTGGTTAGTTATAGCATTTGTGGAAAACTTGTTCGCATACCTCGACGATATTATAGTTGCGGGTGAAGACATCGTAGAACATACACAATGACAATTGATCCCGTGAGTAGCAAAGGTCACTGAAAAATCGAAAAAAAATTTTTTACCAAAAAATGGAACTTGAACACTCAAAAGTGTGAAACAACTTGTCGAAGTCGGTACCATGAGCACAATATTGTGATAATAGTTACTTTTGAGAACTATCACGGTATCGACTTCGACAAGTTATTTCACACTTTTGAGTGTTGAAGTCGGTTCTATTTCTTGGTAATTTTAAAAAAATAATAATTTAAAAACAAGACTCATGTACATTTTTATACAGACAGGTTAGAGAACTACACGAATAAAACCAATAATTTAAAATTCGTTATTTATTATGAGTTTAATATTAACACTTAAAATTGATAAATTATAATTATTGAATTTAACATAAAAAAAAAACTAAATTGTGACTTACCTATTATTATATTAATTACATGCTACTTATTGACAATTTGATACGAGAAGATTAAGTCTGTAATATCTTGGGGTACCAAAGAGTACATGTTTAAAATAATTTAAAAACAAAGAGATCCATAAATCAACATAAAACGAACCATATTGAATTATCATAACACAAATTATATTTCAGCTTTAAAATTTAACTACTAAGGTACATAGGTACTATATAATAATAAGGCGACTTATACACTGATAAGGTCTGATTATTGCGAACGATGCGACGGAAATATATTTTTTTTATTTTGGCTACGCACGAGTTGCATTAACTAGTATTAGTATGAAATTGAGACGAACTAATAATAAGCCAGTAGCCCTAATTTGGTTAATCACACGAACTAGCTAAAAATCTTCAAATTGAAATAGCTCGTATTCTATTTACGCTAAAATTCAAATTCGTATTACTCCATACAATGCTCTCACTAATATAAGACGAGGTTTCATTCCATTGCTGGCCAATTGCTAGTTTTAGTAGTCACCACATGAGTGGTGACTTATTTCGCTAAAACTACTCGCAAATTTAATAAATACATTTAATTTTAATGATGTTATTGATAAGTCTCATACTAATGACTTTATCGTAACCGTATAAGAACTGATTCAGTTTTCCAAAATTTTAGTTGAGTTGAGTTGAATAAGCGAATCACTACCAGTATTCACTACCAGTATATATACCTTTTGTTCACATGTCTACACCAGCTGTGAAATAGTGACTATTTCATCTATAGACACACAGAAACATCTATAAACATACATAAATGCACGCCGCTTTCTCATAGGGTTAGGCAGAGACCACATCCTTCCGATTGCTACGATACCGACACACTTTCTTCATTCACGCTAATCAAACCGTTCATACAAGAGCGTCACTGTAGAGTACTCTTGACTCGGCACTTTCTTAAAACTTCTTCAATCTGATTTCGGATCGTTCGCCTAGGCCTTCCTCTTCCAACACTACCATACACCCCTGCTTGATCAATCTCCTATCTTAACATATTTTTCTCAATCTTAGTAACTACTTCTTCATTTACGCCACGTTTCCTTCTCACACTATTCTTTATCCTGTCACTCAGTTTCACTCCAATCATACTTTTCTTTATGTTTTTATGCTACACCTAACATTCACTACCATACCATTAGTGTCGGGACCTATACTCCTCTATGCACAGCCAAGCGCGCTTTTCTGGACACCTGCGGGCTGTTCATAAAGGAATACTATGCCCCATTCACTCTTCTCTCAATATCATTTTCACACTTTTCATCTGTTGTAAACATTCACCCCAAATATACAAACCCTGTCACCACTATTTCTACTTATATAGTTTGTACAAAATTGCAATATGGCATTTTGTCATCTCTCTCAAACACTAACTTTTGTCTTGCTTACATTTATTTTAATAACCATTTTCTCTAAATCTTCGCGCTGTTCCCATCTCATGACTCCGTCGCCGATGGAGCAGGTATAACTTGGTCATCGGCGTAGAGAAGACATTTGTTAAGTTACTGATTCATTTACACTCCCCTTCAAATTGATCAGGTAATTTTCCATGAATAATTTAAACAGTCATGGCGACGCTACACATCTCTGCCTAACATCTTTTTCGATGCTAAACCAATCAGTGTATGTTCCGTTTATCCTAACGCAAGCGCTAGAATCATCATAGAGATTTCAGCACTCGAATCAGATTACCATTCACCCATACACAATGCTGACCATACCTCCTCACCCTGCTTGGATTTTTAAAAGGCCTCTTTCCCTTTTCCAAATGGGCATTAGATCTTTTCGGCAATCATTTTTCGGTTAGGCAAAACCTGGTACATCCTATTTCCTTTTGAAACCCAGCTATCGCTAATAGCGATAAGACCGCCTGTTGGTACACATCGCTATTTAATGTAAACTATTTTTTGTATTATTTTAAAATGTGTTCAATAAAGTGTATCTATCTATCTTGTTTGTCCCATATTTTTTCATCTGTCTATTTCACAACACGACTTTAGTGAATAAGTAAGTATAAGAAACTACTTTAGTTGGGTCATTTCTTGGATGCAGTTACATTTCCTGACTTATTACTAGTTCATAGGCACGAAAGTTTAATGTTTAAGTTTTAAGTTTCCACTTTGTTAATGCGTACTGCCAAGGAATGGAACTCGTTGCCCGAGTCTGTGTTTCCCGAGATGTACAATCCTGGAGTCTTCAAGTCGCGAGTGAATAGGTACCTTCTAGGTTTGCGTGCTAAATCCTAGACAACGTCATCACTTAACATCAGGTGAGACAGTTGTCAAACGCAAACTTATAATATGTAAAAAAAAAAAAAAAAAGTTCTTTCTAAAAATGGCTAAAATAATGCATCTCTGTTCAGAAATGGAAGGTTAAGCTCAAGTGCGTTACAATCAAAGACTACCCTTAATAGGTTTTATACAAGTAATGGGTAGCGGGAGAGTCGACCGCCTGTTCTGCTGTTTGAACTGTTTGATGCACCACTGTCTTTGGCTGGCTCACAATCTGAAAAAGTAAGGTTTTTGTTAATTTTTTACTTACACACGCTAAGAGGCGATAGTAAGTAGAGTAAATACATTATATCATCTTTATGTGTCAACAAAAATCGAAAATAAAATCTATCACCGTACTGCAAAAACTACGCTTTAATTAATATAACTTTTTATTTCGTATAGTTTTATATACATAGGCACTTTAAAAATTTTAATTTCACTTTGTAGTTATGAAAAATCGAGGAACTTTTTATGTGATCGATATTTAAATATCAAAACATACAATCAAAGATCTAATTATTTATCAAAGCGATTAACACCAAAAACGTTATGTTATCATTTAGAGGGTGAAAAGTGAACAGTTTCTCTCAAATCGATAATTTGATTAGTAAATGTAGATTAATTCATAACAACCTAGCTCTCTCTCTCTCTAGCGGCGGTGGGAAGTGATATACATAATAAATAATAATAAAAATTCTTTATTGGAACTTAAACAATGGAACAAAAATAAAGAAAGCACGATGGCATCTTCGAAAGTTTAAAGCATGATTGTCATGAGTTTATATCGCCAAACGGTACAATATAAGGAATTGGTACCACGATAGGGTTGCCCTTCTTAACATTAGCATACAAACTAATTTATAAATACGTAAGTAACTGCATTAACGAACGGAGTTGAACGGATCTTAAACAAATTTGAAATTGTAACATTTTCTGAGCAAAGATACGGGCCACTTGTCGGTGAGTGTCAGTTCTCGAGAGTTGATGACGCTCTGCGCGGGTGAAACAGTGAGGCATAGCTTGTGTAGAATTACTACACAACTACACCTCTACATTGTCATCGACTTAAATGCTGCATGCTAGATGGGCAGGCGTGCTCCATCGTAGACCGCATCATCACTTAAAACGAGATAGTGGTAAAACGCTTGCCTATTCCCCATAAACAAGTCTTGATACCTAGATACTAGTGTGGTCCTGAAATTGCCCTCTTCGCTGATTATAACGCAATGATTACTAATCTCGATAAGTGTTAATCCCGCAAATAGATTGAGCCAGCAAATAGCATTTCTACTTATTATGGCTCTCAAATTGAACTATACTTCCTTGTCCCGCTATAAAGAAAAAAACTTTAATTTTAAATAATTTAAAATGACTTAGTTCTGATTATTGAACCAATGATTTTAAATGTAACCTAACATAGGGCTATCGGTGAGATGGTAGTTAAGAGTATTGAAAGTGGTTGAAAGTATGGTAATACAGCACTTTCTTTTATCTTCCTGGCTGGCGCGCTACGCTCACTTTTGAGATTCTTTTTCGCGATCGACTATATATATATGACTATTACTCGTATATAGCGAATAATATTACTAATTAATAATATTACTCGCGTCGTCGCTTAACATCAGGTGAGACAGTGGTCAAACGCAAGCTTATAATCTTTAAAAATATATATATATATATACGTCATCTTGTATATTACGCTCCATACGCTCGTTAGCATAGCATATTTAATCAGCCCATCACGCTTCCACTGCTGGGCACAATCTACCACCCCGACCAAAACGGGTTGGCAGATAGGCTAGTGGCCAGCTCAATTTCAGAGTTTTCAAGCCGCTCAACAGCCTCCGACTGTTATTCTGAGACAACAACGGTGACCGAAAGCTTTACGTGCCCTATGAAGCACGGAAGCGCTCTGTTCAAGATACTAACAGCGGTCACCCATCCAAGGTATGACCGAGGAGCATGCTGCTTAATGCAGTCGAGTGAAGAATCGCATGGGAGACTCCGCTACGAGCGGTCGTTATCTCTTTCTCAAAGTTATAATTTTATTAATTAGTATAAAATACCTGCACCTGTTCAGGTGTGAATCCGTTGATCTCAACTGGTATAGTTTGTCCGTCTTGCGTGATCACCTGGAAAATATTTATGGAACTAGAAGGCACTGCTGTAGTTATTGCTATGCAATAAATAATTAATTAATAATTAATTGTAATTACTTAATCTATATATAAAACAAATGGCATATATTAACTCAACGCTTTAAGTCATAACAGAATCTGTAGATCTAACGAACGACCTATAACCTACCTACAAACTGTAGATCTCGCCAAAATATCTAGTTTCATTGTTTTACTGCGATTAGGCAATAAGCTGGCTACACATACCATTTTCATTATAATATGATTATATATATGAATAAATAACACACAAAGGATTACCTAAAGCGGTTCAAACCAGACAACCCGGTCTTTGGGTTACCTATCAAAAACGAATTTAAAAAAAAAAAAGTAGAATTCAATAATTGAAGGGGTGGAGGAATGTAACACTTGGTGGTTTGGTATCGAAATCTACCCCTGAAACCGTAGCTTTATGCTTGCTACAGACCTGGTGACATACCAACTTGAGGGTGGTAGCTAGCCAGGCAGATACTGGAAAGTTCTCTCCCACCTTGCTGACAATATTGTTATCAAATGAAAACGATATGGTCTTCTCCGGAAGCTCAAGCCGTTAATGGGGATGGAACCAACATAGGTCGACAGCCAACGCTCATGATACTGGGCTATCATCGCTCCGATACTTCTAGTGATCGTAGTACCTAACACATGTAATTTTTAGACTTACGCGATTCGAACACATTGTTACTAAATCAATCGGGGCTTGTTTGCGAGAAAACATTTTTACCTCGTCGTTTCGACCAAGTTGCATTGGTCAGTCTTCTCGTGACCACGATCAATGCAACTTGGTCGAAACGTCGAGCTAAATAAATTACTAAATGTTTTTCTTGCGATCAAGCCCCGCTTGATTGATTAACTACCTAGCACATGTTAGACAAAAACGATCTAGATAGCACAGATAATAATAATAATAATATGGGACAACATTCACACAAGGTCTTCAGGTCCCAAACTAGGCAGAGCCTGTACTATGGTAACCTGATGACAGATATATATACTTATATACATATTCACACCCAGACACAGGTCAAACAGACATGTTCATACACACAAATGTTTGATATAGATAGTATGTGTACCTGCAAGGAATGTCCATCAAGCGAGGTGATAGCGAGCCGCGTCCCGTCCTGCATCGTGAAGTGCAGCGGGTTGCCAGCCTCGTCCGTCACCTACCACATAACACCTGTTAGTAGGCAACACCGATCGCATAATTGAACCAAAAGTCTACCGATGAAACAGTTTGTCATCGAGCAGAGTAAGCGAGATAGGAAGATGCGACAGACGTTAGCGAATGAGCGAGGCAGTTATACAATCAACACAATATGAAGACCAGCACTGACAAATAAGTATGCAGCTACTTACAAGCAACTTCTGAACAACTTACATAATGTGTACTGTACCTATCTATTTACTTTATAACACAAATAGTCAACAAATTGAACTAAGCCTAACATTCACATATGTATTTTAAGACGAAGATATACAGAATATGAATGTATAAAACACGGGAGTTACTCACGTAATCAGTACTAGGCGAATCGCGAGCGCGTCCGCGAGCGCCCCGTATTCTCCTTGAAAAAGACCACCGAATGTGGTTGAAACTATAGTCGGAACCCTCTGACTTATTACGTCAGTAACTCCCGTGTTTTATACATTCATAACATATATAGAATATACTATTTTGGGCAAAGTATAAATGAAAATTTTGTTTCTATATCGAGATAATTACGAAATAGGGCTTGTAATGTAGCTACTGCGTTGCGTTCGAAGCGTTATGCTTCCACTTTCTTAATGCGTACTGCCAAGGAATGGAACTCGTTGCCCGAGTCTGTGTTTCCCGATATGTACAATCCTGGAGTCTTCAAGTCGCGAGTGAATAGGTACCTTCTAGGTTTGCGTGCTAAATCCTAGACAACGTCATCACTTAACATCAGGTGAGACAGTTGTCAAACGCAAACTTATAATATATAAAAAAAAAAAAATACTGAAGAACTTTCAAATATTGTACATTATGATTGTCTACCGTCTGTCTGCCAAGGTTTGGAATCCTTACGATATATCACAGGGGGCACTCATGTACAGCTACTAACAGCTATCTTTAGTGATAAATATTATTGAAAAAAAAACCAAAAAACCCGACTGCGGCAATATGATGCCATCTTTATTAAATTCATTGAAGAACTGAAAAGATAGGAACAAGATTTTAATTTAAATATTTTATTTTGGTTTTCAATGTACGCAGTCGGAGGCATTATCTGCTATGACATATGACATTTGACATTGACATTGACTTTGACTGACTTTGACTTTGAAGTTTGACTTTGAATTTGACTTTTACTTTGACCTTGACCTTGACTTTGACTTTGATTATATTATCTAGATCTAGGTAAAACTTAGGTGGAACGTTACTGGAATGTTACCGTTACTATTTTTCATTTTGGCATTCATCAATTTATAAAACGTTATCACGTCAAAAAAAGAAAAGTAAATGAAATGATTCCTTACCGACATGTGTTCCTGCAAAGTGGCAGATTCGGACCCCTTGGCGCTTACGGAGAGGGCCTCGGCTCCCAGGACCGACTCGTGCGCCGCCGCGCCACCGACCACCTCCGACTCTTCCAATAACGCTTCAGCCTGGAAACGTGACACATTCTCTTGTTCTGTCATGACATTATCATAATGAGATACATCTTACGCAGTTACGATGTAGTTCGTACTCCCATGACGGTCATGAGTGACAATCCTCAAATGAAATGTTACAAATGATAGCTATTTTAACATAAAATAATTTAAAGAGTTTTATGGTTTATTGCATTAACAACGTTCAAATTATTTGAAGGAAAAAATTCGATTACCAGTGGGACTTGAACCCACTACTTCAGAATACCGTCCTGTCATTCACTAGCTGACCCGACAGACGTTGTCCTGTCTTAACTGTCGAACAGCTGACAGTTATGTCAACGTCATTCTAAGGTTTCAATAAAAAAAAATTTATATTGTCAAAAAACACTACATTAGAAAATATATTATCGTCTTCAGTTTTCTATTTTTTTGCGTAACTTTCTATTTTTTTTCTTTCATAAGAACCTACAATGTTTTTTATCGAAATCGGTCGAAATTGGTCCAGCCGTTCACGCACGCGTGAACGGCTGGACCAATTTCGATAAACCAATTTCGAATTTCGATGACCAAGGGAAACTGAGATTCATTCATTTTTTTTTGTTATATTATAAAGATAGATGGTAAAGCGCATGCTGGTGACTCACCTCTTCGGGGTCAACCAATTGATAGCTCGGAGAGTTTAACTGATCAACATCGTATGTGACGTATATGACCCTCTCCTCGACCCCGTCTTGAGAAGTTTCCACCACCGCAAACTGCGTCCCTTCCTCCACCTCCTCTACCTCCCCCTCCTCCTCCTCACTCTCCTTGATCTCCGGGATCACGGGGAGGGCGGGGAGGGACTCCGGAGCTCGTTGGATCGCTAGGAGGCTCATTTGTTTGTGAACGTGCTGAAATCAAATAAGATCCCCTCACTAGGATTCCCTGTGTCGCGGAAGGCATGGACACACAAACACCCACGACCCGGGACAAACATCTACACTCATCGCACAAATGTTAACCCCTGCCGGGATTCGAACCCAGGGTCGTGGAAACACAGAAGTCATTTCAATGACACTAACCACTGCGTTACGCCGACCGTCAACCGTCACCGTTCATCCGCATGATTATGACACACGACAATCACACAATCACACGACAACCGCAGGCTCGAATACATACGATTACACATTTATTTATTTACCTGGAACAGCTATGTTGATACAATAAAAACTTAAAGTAACAGACAGCCATTTGTAGACTTCACGACTGTGCGAGACAACTTAGATAATATTAAACGATTCATTTCATACAACAGAAAATAGTAGTTTATGAAACTTTCACAATAAGGGTTCTTAAAATACGAGTGTAAGTAAGAAAAGAAGCCGTAGGCGAGTTTTTTATAGCATTACATCGATCTAGCAATCGACGGTGTTTTGAGACCAAATTATATGCAGTTTGCTACACTACTTTATCTAATCTCAGAAAATATCATCAACATACCTAAACATTGTAATGTAACAAACCGACTAGGACTCACATGGTAAACACTGGAGTCTCAATCAGTTCTTCATCTGGGAGTTATGATCGTGCCAAGCGGCGGGCGCGAGCCTCGGCACGTAATTGGCGTTGAGAATGCTGCGCTGCATCAGCCAACGCTCATCACATAAATGTGGAGCCCCGGCTGGGATTAGAACCGAGGGATCCAGAGAGCCGAATGAATGTGACAGTACGGAGTAGGCTGTCAAGTAGATTGCTGTTTATGGATAGAGTAAAAAGGGATATGTTATCAACACCAACCTTTTTATGTTTGTTGAGGTTGGAACAGTCCGCGAACGCCCTCGGACAGTGCGGACACTTGAAGGGCCTCTCACCGGTGTGGCGGCGCGCGTGCTTGGCGAGCCCCCAGCGCGACGCGCACGCGCGCCCGCACCACCCGCACTTGTACGCGCCGCTCCCGCCGCCCTCCGCCCGCCCCCCGGGGGCCACCTCCCACTCTCGCTGTGTCCCTTTCGACCTTCTAACGGAAACGAACATCACTCGTACGATTACGAGATCGATTCTAACATTTATCTTCTTCTCAGCAATTGGACATCCATTGCTGGACATATGCCTCCCCCATATAGGGGGGAATTGCCAATTCTCGCCACGCTTGGCGGGCAGGTTGGCGAGCGCAGTATGATTTCTGATTCTCAGAAGGCGCTGCTGCCCACCTCCTGGTACGTGATCCCTTAGCCGACTCTTACGGCACCCGCGGGTAGAGATGGGGAAGGACTATTCTAGGCCGGTACCACCACGGCTACAGCATTTATTTTTTTACGAAATGAACTAAAATACTTAAGTATTGTATTTATCAATTTGGCATTTCGTGACGCATTCGGCTCATACAATTTAATGGTTTTCAACAACATAAAATATATTTTATATTTCTCACATAGATTTTAAATCTAATTTTTTTTCACTCTTTTTAATGATCTTTGTTACTCATGGGATCAATTGTCATTGTGGTGTAGGTATGTTCACCGATGTCTTTACCCGCTACTATAATATCGTCAAGGTATAAGCACGCACTTTTCGGTTATTGGAGTGTAACTCAAAAATCATTTTGTCCGATTGTCATTAAATTTAAATGGGACCACACAGGAAGCACCAGCTCTCAAATAAAAAATGAACGATCAAAATCGGTTCCCCCAGTCGGTTACAAAATTTAAAAAAAAATACGGGTCGTATCGAGAACTTCCTCCTTTTTTTGGCGTCGGTTAAAAATAGAAATAATAAAAAAGCAAATGTAATAGTGTAGTGTACGGACGGTAGTACTGTCGCGGGCTGGTTCTCCCTGGCGTGGCGGCGCAGGTGCAGGCGGTGCTGCGAGGAGGTGGTGAACCGGCGCGGGCACAGCTCGCACTGGAACGGCTTCTCCCCGGTGTGGATGCGCGCGTGCTCCGACAGGTTGCCCTTCTGGCTGAACGCCTTGCCGCACAGCGAGCACGCGAACGGCTTCTGTCCTGTACCCATCCGCGCAACGTTACCGTACGTCTCTATCCACGCTGCATCTCAGCCATGGGACGGACATATACCTCCCCCATTAACCTCCACAAGTTAGAAGCGGTCCGCATCCGCTGTTTCCTGCGATTTTGGTCATACATTACGACAGGTCTTGTAAATTTTGCCCTTCAGTTTCAAGGGCATTCGCGAATTACATATGGCCCTGTACGGGCAGAGCACATAGCTCGAAGAACCGATGGCCGTTGGGGTCGAAAAGTTCTCGAATGGAAACCACGGACTGGCAAGCGCAGCATAGAACGGCCACTGACCAGGTGGACAGACGACTAAGATCGCAGGCAAGGGCTGGATGTGGGCCGCTTCCAACAAGTCCTTGTGGAAATCAATGGGGGAGGCATATGTCAAGCTGTGGACGTCCTATGACTGAGATGATGATGATATGGCCCTGAGACCAGTCTCCATTTCAACCAACCAACATTTATCCTATTCCTTACATCTAGGTCAATATTGCCGTCGTTTTAGAACAACGAACCAAGGTACCTAAAATTGGAGCAGACTGGTAGAGATACACCATTTTAAGGCTATATGGAAAAACTTGGATGATCCACCGAAGTGGCAAATTAGATGTTCGGTTTTGCTTCTACTGAAATTCAATAACGCACATTCCAATTTTTCTAGCCAATTTTCCAGTCTGCTCTGGACCTCGATTGAATCTTCTGCAACAAGGACAATGTCATCGGCGAACAGCATACACCAGGGTGCCTCATCCTGTGTGTCTGATGTCAGTACATCCATAACGAGGAGGAACAAGTAAGGGCTAAAAGCCATTCCCTGGTGTAGGTAAGTTAGGCTAATTAAACTTGTCGGTGAGGCCAGCTTTTTTTCAATTCATTCTTCATCATCGTCATCATTCTTTCCTCTACGGGTCACCTCAGTTCTGCAGGATATTGTAGAGAAATTTAAGGCATGGGCTATGCCCTAGATTTCACTTTATCTCATAGCATTAGGGATCATATTTTAGTTCTATATCTATAATTAAAAAGAAAAGATATAGTCTCAAAAAACTCCAAAACGGCTTGACTGATTTGGATATTTGTTTTACTATCGTCAAGAAAGTCAGTGATAGTAATATTTTAAAGGTTTTATCAGTCTATTAAAAAAAATACTGAAGAAGCACTAATAAGAGACTCTGGCAGTCAATTGTATTCACAAATAATTGGTTTGGCAAGAAGTGTTTGGGTTTTTGTTGGGTTAATTAATGATAAGACAAAATAAACTTATAGAACATATCATAGAAGTATTGTTACCGTTATGCCATCGCATGTGTAGTGTGAGACTAGTTTTATGTGCAAACGATTGCTTGCAAAGTTCGCACGCGTACTTCTTGATGCCCGAGTGCAGCAATGTATGGTTGAATAGGTTCGCTTTCGTTTTAAATGTTGAATTGCACACCTGAAACATTAACGTATTAATGTTGTGTATAATTATATAATGCTGTTATGGTAAATAGAAATTTCATTATATATGTTTTAAAATAATTACTTTAGTTCGACATAATAATAATATATTGTTGCCTGTGTTGTTCCTACAACAATATTTGCCAGGATATAGATATATTTAACTGTTCAGTCTGTAAAAGACTTTTCAATGATCTTATGTTCATGTAGGTAATCAAAATTTATTTTATATTCGTTATGTTATTCAGCTTACTTTTTTATCATTAATAAAATCGTGGAGCACACTTTATAATAACCATGCTGTGTTCACACCTAGACGGGTGTACACATGTACAAGCCATACATATAACAATTGTATCAAAATGATTTTTATAGCTTACTGTGTACAACCAGTTGTATGAACAATTAAATAAAATAAAAATTTGTATATCTGATATATATCATTCTTGTGTCAAACTTTGTAACGAAACTGCGACGGCTCCACTGATTTTTTTTTTGTATATATTTGGTAGCTCTGAGAATAGGTTTAGTAAGTATTCTTCACCCTCCTACCCTCACCCCCCATTTCTTAATCGTGATTTTAGTGTTTTTGTAAGAACAAATATTCATTGACGTGAAGTAATTTTTTATTTATTTATATATCACACTTAGACCCCCCGCGCTAGGATTCCCTTTGCCGCGGGAGGCATGAACACACACAATCATAGCACACAAACACCCAAGACCCGGGACAAACATCTACTGTCACTCATATACTCACTGTACACTCATCGCACAAATGTTTGACCGAATTCGAACCTAGAGTCCCAGAGACTTTGACATTTCAATGATTTATATGAGAACAATGTTTGCCAGGTCAACTGGTAATATCATAAATTTCTCACCCTCGCAGAATATAATTCAATATTGTTTTCATAGTTATTTCGTGATTTATTGAGCTACAGTATTTAATTGACAGTAAAGATAGGTGTTAACGGACACATTCTTAATTTTACTCGTTTCAGCAAGTCAAAATTATTAGCCATCACCGTTAAGGCTAGATCATAATGCAAACTTCTACTAAGTCTGTTTGTACAAGACACGCGGATGAAGTGCACCGTGCACGGTACCTTGCAGTGGAAGGGGCGATGGTGCGAGTGCACGAGCTGGTGCCGCTGCAGCAGCTGCTTGTGCTTGAAGCTCTTGTGGCACTTGTTGCACACGTAGCGGTGGCCCGCGTGCTCCGCCTCCTTGTGGTACGTCACCGACGACGGGTGGTTCAGCACCTGCACCGACACCGTGCTGTTACTGCGCCGCGCCATCTAGCGTGCCGACTCGACAACACCGGCCGCTTTCGAAATACTGCAACAGAGACACAGCGACTCGTCGATATGTCTCTGTCGCACAATCTCACTATCCCGTTTCACCACTATCTCACTTGATGATCAGTAAACGATGTAATCACGGTAGACCTACTGCTGCTTGAAACTACAGACAGTAAAATAACATCAGGATGCTTAATTCAGAACACATACCACTTAAAAAGTGGTCCTACTACAAACAAAAACGACCGACGTATGATCCAAAATGTAAAATGAGATGTACAGATATAATTAATGCCTATATTTATAAGTAATAGTTTGCATACCAGTAATGGTGAAATATAGAGGACATAAGGATCGTTATTAACACAACCAACTGTTATCTAACACCTATATTTGCAAATAAACTTATTTGATTTGATTTGAAAATATAACCAAGGACAACTTCCAACATTACAAATAGGAATGCTTGGTGATTGGTTTAATTTCTAAAACGAAAGCAGGGATTGGTCAGCGCACATGCTGCAATGTTGCTGAGTCATAGCGGCATGGACGATGTTATGCAATAAGGGGACCGGCCAAGTCAATAATAAAATAATAAAACAATGTTTTTCTAAATATATTTTTTAGTTACTTTTTACATGTCTATGAACTATGTCCCGCGAAATATGCTTAGTTTACACGCGGGTACTTATTGTGTACAGGTGGGTGGGTATAGACTATAGATGGGTTACCTTCCCGCATAGATCGCACGCGTACCCCTTGGAGGCGGCGGTGCGGTGCCGCAGCGCGTGCAGCGCCAGAGCACGCGGGTACGCGAACGTGGCCGCGCAGTCGCCGCAACTGTACGGACGCTCGCCTTTGTGGACCGCCTGGACGATGGACACAAAACGGTTACACACTTGTTGAGGGAACTTTCATAGAAAGCACACTTTATTTTTTTGGAGGACTGATTTTCCGAGTGACCACGGTAGATTATCAGCCGTTGAGTCCGCAAAGTGCACGAGTGTAGATCAGTGCTAAAAATGGCCTAAGCGGCCAAACTTCACTTAAATGTTTCTATAGTTATATCATGGACCAATATACTACAAAAAGACTGACAATCGCCTAAAGAACATCGTACGTCGGAAAAACCTCATATTTCAAGCTAGATCTAGATATATCGGTACAGGTTTGGAAAATGTTGTAGTCACAGAATGAGTACCGGCTAGATTTGCTAAGTTATCGATTTATATTCTTTAATCGAAAGTCTAATCTATAACTTGATTATATTAGCCTTAAAACTAGTGTTGTTCATTGACCATAAACGCAGTAGATTCTTACGGCGACATTCCGACTGTAGAGTAGGTTATGTGTCACACTTTTGCACAGGACTAGCATTGATGAGATATGTTTTAAAACCGCTACTGACTCTTACGGCACAAGCTGCAAATTGGAAAGCTTTCAGTCTTCCGGTAGTATACTAGTCACCTACCATGGTATGCTTTTCAGCTTTTTTTCTAACAGGAGTTCATAGAAATCAAAAATAAGACATATAATAGTCATCACAAATAATATTCATATGTATGCAAACCTTGATGTGCATAGAGCGGCTCTGTTTGCTGCTAAACAATTTCTCGCAGTATGGACACGTTAGTTTCACTTTCACTTGATTTACAGGCTTATCATTGTCTATTGAATTGGCTTCATCTGGTTTTCCTGTAACCATAATACAACTGAATTATTTTCATACCTCAGGGCAAGGTCGCAAAATTTAATGTTTGATAATAATACTATCCAGCACTGGCGTCCGTCGTATCAAAATAAGTTCTTCATTACACACAACTTTATATTGACAACATCATACTGTAGATACTTGGGTTACCGAGCTTGTTCCATAGTTTGCAGGTGTATGGCTACAGTAGAATCGCACAGTAAGTGAGACCCATGAGTCGATGATATATGGACTAGAAACAATTTGTGCTTTTAAGGCATATTCGTGCCAAGTATATAATATATAAGAGAAGAGAGAAGAGAATATACAAGAGGCGTTGGCAGGAGAAAATTGTCGTGGTTGCGGAACATAAGGGAGTGGACAGGGATCAAAAGTGTTGAGGAACTGTTTAGGTTTGCCCTGAACAAGGAAAAATATCAAGAGATGACCGCCGACCTTCAGTGAGTGAGAGGCACCGGAAGAAGAAGAAGATATATATAAGACAATATATAAGGAGAACAAAACACCTTAATGTCTCGCAAGGCCTTACGCAATAATATTTGATAAACGTTGCTCAGTAGCTATAGGCCTATCTTTGCCATTCGCACAATAGTAATATAATATATAATAAAAAAAAAATAGTGTGAAAATAGCACCATTCGAGTAAATATCAAATTAAAATATCAATCTGGTGTTAGTGGTAGCTGCGTATTCTAGTGCGGAAAATCATTATTGTTAGCTGAATTAATAATCTTTGAATCACTCACCGTTTATACTTTCAACCTCAACTATTTCATTCTCAGTATCAACATCTGGCAATTTCAAATACAGTGCATTGTCAGTAGCTGACTTGATAGTTGATTCGGGAGCGAGGTCTGCAGGAGATGTGGAGACCACATCGATTTCATTCTCTACCGAAACATCAGTCGGGTCAGACTGTAACGGGTCTTTCTCTGACTGAAATAGAACAACTGTAAAGTAACTGTAATAAAGCACATATTTCAAGAAGAGATACAAAATGAGAAAGAAATTCGTTGTGTGCAGAGTGCCCTGCCTTCTCTGCATTGCTATGAGTAATTTATTTATTTATTTATATGGATAACCAACAGCTACAAAAACTTCAACTACAACTTCTTACACATAAACAGGTAAGTAGTCTGCTTGAGGGATGAAAAATGAATAAATGATGTAAGCACTAATAATACGAGATACGGATTGAGAAATATATACACTCATCCGTTAATTACTTATGCCACCGATTATATGATAAATAATATGTAGATTGATACAATGCACATGAGTTGCCCAGCAAAATCCCGTACGTATACTGTTTAATAATATGAACTTTAATATTAAACAGTGTTATTTGACTGTTTTTTTTTTATTTAATGCTTTTTATATTGGTTTAGGTTGCCTACTTAAAACTCATGGTTGCTTAGATTTTAAAACGTTCTGGTTGAAGCACGAGTAGGGCGAGTGACAGAGAAGCGTTTCGCGTGCTAGTCCATGCGAGAGACAAGGACGCAGAGAAATTTTATAATTATTGGGTTATTTAACAGTATAGGTACGGGGCTTAGCTTGGCAACCCATCTACGTATCATCTAACATTTAAACATTCTATCATTAAATAACAGATGAGGATATATATTTCTTAAGCCGTATCTTAGACCATAACATGACAGAGAGCTGACAGAGTAAAATGAAAGATATGCTGTCGCGAATCCACTTAGCAAAAAGACAAGGGCAGAATGAACTTGTTAGAAATGTTTTCTTCTATGGGTTCGTTGTTGAAGATTAAGGCCTAATTATCCGAGATTGTTGGCTGCTCTGGTTAATTCAAATTTTATTCCTGGAAATTTCGGATTTAATCCAAGACTTAGGCAAATGTTTCGGATAAATTGGACGGCGCGAGCAGTATATTTTACGATAGTAAATTGAATTATGTATAATATAAGTAACAACAACTCACAGAATCGTGTGGCTTCGGACAAGGGATTACAGTCTGACCACTATGGGCGGTTTCCTCCTGGTGCTTAGTAAAGTCGAGTCTAGTTCCAAATGTCTTTGAACACTGCTGGCATTGGTACATCACTGGACCGTGTTGAGCAACGTGGGACATGTACCGACCGGAACAGAAGAATTCTTTGTCGCATATGGCACATATTTGACGCTTCAGCGGCAATCGACCTGGAAAAATTGCACAAAGAAATTTAGACATAGTCCGCATTTTAAATTATAGCCGATTTTGAAGAACCTTGGTATCATAATGATAATAGTCATGATGGAATTGAAAACCTACTATAAAGCAGTCTAAAGAGCCATTTAATTTTGACCTCTGTTTGCGCACAAAATTCACAATACCTTAAGTTTTTGTTTTATACTTTATAGATTGTTTGACCACTATCTCACTTGATGGCCTGTGACGATATGGACGATAAAATCAGCCTAGACTTAGAATATTTACCGGCTCTCAAGGAATACTGCCTGACCAAACTGTTTGGAGAAAGATTTTTAAGGTCGAGGGTAGTATTTAGCCGGGCAGGTACTCGATACTACCCTACCTCCATGCTGGAAATTTGATAACGGTTTTTGTTTTCACCGGAAGCTCAAGTAGTTGGTGGCGTTTGGCTCGGCACGGCGACGCCCCCACCCCTGAACTATCATCGCTTCAAAGGCTGTATAATCTTGGAAATATTATTTATTTTATTCACGTTCATAAGCGCATCATTGATGCCTTAATTAATAATAACGAGTTAACATTCGTATTTCTTTAAGTTCATCAAGAATAATCAAAATACCTTTAGGTCTCCCTCTGCCTTTGCCCTTTACAACAACTACAAGTTCTCCTGTGTCCGTATGACCGATCACTTCAGGGATTCTAGGGGGCGGGAGTGGAGCCACAGGTTTTATGACTGGTTTGATGTCTGTTTCACTGTCATCTCCATCCGTCACGCCTTCCTCTTGGAAAATCTTTTCGAGTTCTTTTCCCTGTAACAGTTAAGTTTAATATTGTTGTGCAAATGGTTACTACTTTAGAATAAGGTAATTAGTCTCGTACGCTGATTTGTCGCCTACTATCGTCAAACAGCGTATCTTTGCAATAAATACCGCGATAGGCTTACAAGAATGTATAAGGTGGTACGTATCCCATACAAAAAAACTATCATTAAGTAAATTGGAGTCCAGTGCAGTTGTTTGGAATCCATACCATGTTACATACACATTGATGCTCGAGAAAGTGCAAAAGGCTTTCTTACGGTATTTATACAAAAGACAGTATGGATATTACCCATTTCTTCATCCGACTAAATTTCTGCTGGGTCACCTAGGCTTTAATTCACTGGAAGTAAGAAGGTATTTCGATCAGCTTAGAACTACCTGCAAAATACTAAGAGGTATCATCGACTGTCCTGACTTACATAACCTTATATGCAGTGTGTTTGTGCCTGACAACTACATCAAGCATAGGCCTAGTAGAAGGCACAAGTTATTCTCTGTCCCTGACTGCCGTACTGTGGCTAGAGCTGAAAGCCCCCTGTGTCGTACTTTGAACGGCCTCAATACATTCCAGACTGCCAATCCTGAATGTGATATATTTTGCGATAAATTGTACTCCATATCACAGTTGTTACTGACATTTGCTGAAAATTTTTGACATTTATTACCTTTTTACATTTTGTTGGCCTTTGTAATTTAATTTATATACTCGTTTTGTATGTACATATAACTTTATTGTAATTTATAGATATAATGACGATGTATATATATTTAGCAATAAGTGTAATTGGTTTAAGACCGTTCTTATTGTAACAATAACAACAATAATAATAATAATAAATCATGATGGTCAACCAAACAGTGTAAACTCCAAAATGTAATCGATATTTTTTTGGTTGTAATCGATATTATTTACGCAAAATCAATAAAAAATATCTGTGAGGGCAAGGAATATGCGGCAATTTGCGCAAGCACACCGCTCGCCTCCCTTCTCAGTTGTCTCTGAACTAACGATCGCGGTAGTTGCGCGACAATCTGTATACAATCCCGTTGTGTACGTGCGTCTAAGCAATAAAAAAGTAACTTTGTATAAACCGGATCAAAGATACCCGGCTGCATGCGTGCGCCGTAAGATCCCATAGCAGAATTAGAACAGGACCTGGGTGCCACCTTTAGGCAACGGTTGGCTACAGGTGAAACCTAGGGACGGTTACCGTCCCCCGACCCGACGTCTTCTAGGACTCACCAAATGAGGGCAAGTCTCCCCCGAAAATATCAATTCCTAACGGGATAAAATAATATCAACGGATTAGTTCTGATGTCCCTTTGATATTTTTTTTAAATGATTATTCATTTCGCACACCATCAACAATGAAATTCCTAGAAAATATCTTAATGCACCAATACACTCACATGCCAAAAGATTAGTCTTCATTTAATTATTGGAAAACCATGAGCTTCTTGTACAGTTGATTATACAATTAGGATTAAATTACAGGGAGCCAATAACAGGTGTGAAATTATTATGAGTATATAAAAAATGCGCAAAAAGCACTGTTAATAATTCTGTAAACTGATCCCCTCTATTTAATTAAGTTGGAGTAGAGACATTACTCTTTCTTGAAATTCAATTTGTTGATTCTATTACCTGCACTACCTCTTGGAACCTGGTAGGCGCTTTTCTCTTTCTTTTACCAGACAAGTCTTCATCCCTCTGTTCCTGCTTTGCAGATAGAAGAGACTGTTCTTTCGCCGCAGCCTCTTGGGCCAGCTCTTCAGGAGTCTTGTGCTTCTTCGGAGGTCGACCGCGCTTGCGCTTCGGTTTGTCCAAACCGGCCACTTGAAGGGAGATGGTGTGGTCGGGTTGGTATGCTCCATTATCAACATTAACTAGAACAAAATACAAATAGGTAACAACAATTTATTATAACCCAATGACCTGTAATGTTGCTAGTTTTACCCCAGTGTTTATTATTATTATTTTGGTGTATTTTCACTTAACAACTGAAAACTATGTGTATAAGATTTTGTCAATAGACATTGCAAGCTGACAATAAAAAAATCAGTCTAATTAAAATTAGCATGAATGTACTTAACTAAATATACTGTCAGGTAAAAGTCCGTGAGCCCGCTCCAGAATTGGCTACGTCACATGACATCACGATAAAACGCATGGCTCACGGTCGGCAAACTTGTGCTGAGCAAAGATCAGAAAATTATAGAGCACCTAAAGTTGGCTGGAGTTCTAAAAAAATCCGATTCCGGTTCACTTGAAGCCTGCCGGATTCTCGTCCTTATTCATACAATGTGTCTTAAAATTAAAAAATAAGCGGGCACCAGATGTTAGGCCTGCTAATATTTTTTATTCGAGAAAATATAAAACTATTTTTTTTGTAATTGCCATACATATTTGAGATCTTTCGAAAATTGACACCTCTTAAAACATTTTTAACTACCATGACCACAAATTTTCATATATATCTTTTTATTTTTGTATTAGAAATTTAAGTAGCATTGCTCTCCACCACAACCCTTAAAGATTCCAGAATGCCTGTACTTGTTACAAAAAACGCCATCAATAGGGAGAGAGAAAATTTTCCCTAAACCTTTCAAAGATTTTTATTTTTAGTCCATTTTCACTCATTGTGGTGTAAAATAAAATGGCAAGTGTTAGGTGTAGGAAAAATAACCACCAAAAAAATGTGTGCATACTTACTATTGTATGTAGCCTATTAGATATTGTGTAAACATTATTATGTAGCCTAATGAGTTTACATAATATCCTAAGTTGACGTTGCTGTATAATCGTAATATTATGAATGAATGAATTAATGATAATAAAATAATGTACTGTTGGTTTTCTGAAAAATGTGTTTTTGATAATTATTTTTTTAAAGCATATAAGATTACGTTTGACCACTGTCTTACCCGATGATAAACGACGATGTGGTTTAAAAGTCGACATGAATAAATGATTACTAAGGTACTTACATACTAGAGTAATGTGGTGCAGGAGGTACTCCTCTTACCTCTACGTGGTTGTACCCACCTTCATTAACAACATTATTTGTAGAACTTTCTTGAGCATTTTCATGTTCACTTAAAACTGTCTTTTTGTACTCAAGCTCCCTTTGGTATAATGCTCGAATTACTTTCTGGAAATCAACATGGCAAATCAGTTAGAAATGTCATTAGACAGAAATTTATAGGAAAAATGCATCAGCTACACAAATAGAGTGAGTCTCTTAAATATGAAGAAAATATCAATTAGTTAGTTTATACTATAAATAAATAAACATAGCAATAGACATTAAATGTTATTCTGTAACGCCTATCAGGGTACACATTATTAATCAACAGTATTATTAAATGTAAAACATAATATTATGTATATTTGATGCATGCTTCAAAATAAATAATTGGATGGGAAATTAGGGGTGTTGCTTCCTCGTCTGCATAACATAATCCCAACATAACAGCAAACCATTTTTTGTTTATATATGTGTTTCTAAAGGTTGTTACAATGTAGCCTTCAGTCTAATAGGTAATTCGATTTTAACTTACACTGTTAATTAGAGTAAAATTAAGAATGTTTCCAATAACACCTAATGTTATCGTCTCTAATAAGGGAAAGACACATTGTTCATGTGTTATTGTTAATAGCTAAACATGCTCAAAAAAAGCGTATTAGATTTAAACTAACTTGATGACTACATTTGGCAAGTATTGTTGATTTCAGAATCATAGAACATGTACTCATAATCATCATCTCAGCCATAGGATGTCCACTGCTTGATATAAGCCTCCCCCATTGCTTTCCACAAGGACCGGTTGGAAGCGGCCCGCATCCAGCCCTTGCCTGCGATCTTAGTCAGGTTGTCTATCCCTCTGGTCAGTGGCCATCCTATACTGCGCTTGTCAGTGCGTGGTCTCCATTCGAGAGCCTTTCGGCCTCAACGGCCATCGATTCTTCGAGCTATATGCCCTGCCTATTGCCACTTCAACTAGCTAATCTGCTGAGCTATATTGGTGACTTGCGTTCTTCTACGGATCCTTTCCTTTTCTTGCTATCTTCCTAAGTATCTCTTTGTTATTAGATCGAAGCCTAGTGCCTTTTTGTCTTTCTCCAAAATAGCTCACAACTTTTTTTCATATCATGAACAAAAGTTGTTAGCTATTTCGGTTGTAGGCTTACCTACTCATAACAAGAGTAAATGTTGAAATAAGTTATTGTGCATGGGTCTGGTGAGAGATTTCACTGTCAATCACAGAAATGTACTTGACAAATATAAGCACTGAATGTTGGGGTACGTTCCGTCCGAGAATCTGATCCAATTTTTTAAGAGTGAATATTTACCTGTCCATTGACTATCAAATTGATGAACTCTACGGTGGCTTCTAGCTGTATGGTGCAACCGGGGCAAATAGTCCGAGGTAGTTGCCCATCATCAGATACCTACAAAAAGGCACACAAATGATCTATCAGCTTTTCGGAAGACACAGAACAAGGTCTATTACGTTCGTATATTCCGTGTCGCATCAGCTGTTTGTTCGTATTGTTATTGGTTTGACATTTCTACTCATAAGTCGACAGGAGCAGTATCTTGAAATGTAATGCGATTATTATTATTTAATACAATTGTTAAACATAACTCGATAAGTACAGATTTGATATTATTAGTCGATCGATATCAATTAAAAAGTCTTGAAAATGACACCAACATAAATTATCGGCCATTTTGGAAAGTCTCTGGAGTCAATACAGTCACAATAAAGCACAAGTCACATACCTTAATGGGAAGATATGCATTCACTAATTCACTGATATTTTGGTTATTTTCTTCAGCTAAATATAAAAAAGACCCATTGTCGTTTTCTTCACCACAAAGTCTACAAACTGTTGAATTATACAGAAATACTTCCATGGCCATCTAGCAATTACCATTGCAATCAGCGCCACCTACCTACTTCCGTTTTAATCCGTTACACAGAATAATATCTGTCTATGCTGTGGTTTAAAATTTAGATTATTCACTATTGATTGTACCAAAATGTTGCTGCTACAGTCAAATTTACTACCAGTAAGCTTGATTCTGATAACCGTAGGTTTCCATATGTAATCTGGATTCTGATTCTGTGTAGCCTGGTACACACAAATTGCTAAATCTAGATATTGTCATGATAATTTTATTGGTATTGTGCTTTTAGAAGTGAACACTTCTTTAGGCGTGTTGAGTACTTAATGAGGGAGCAAAAATCATGGAACTCGCGTTATCATCACAGAACGCCTTCCATACTGTGTTTATGTGTACTTTTTGGGTGAGCAAAAAGCGTGAAACTCGCGTCATCGTCAACGCACGCTTTCCATGTTAGCTTAGAAACCATGTAGTTTTCACTTCTATCGGCATTCCCCAAAGACTGCCCTTTTGCTTAGTTATTAATTTCAATTTTTTTTTGTTGGTCGGAACTATGAATCAACCTTACTAACATATACCTATAACCCCTTACCGCATAGCTACCCAGATATGGGTACATATTTTCAAACGTTCAGAAATAAAACAAATATGTTATTTTATCCTCTATGGCATATTAGGACAGATCTGGCAACGTCTAAGCTTCAATAAACATACATGTGCTTCCATCTAGTGTACCGCGTAACGAAACTATAACCTGTCAAAGTCAGTCGGCGGCGGTTACAATTTTTCGTTGGTTGGTCTATGTTTTTGAAATTTATTTTGTAAGCGTGGGACGATTTTTCGTTCGATCTTCATATCGTGGTGCTAAGAAGACCTATCAAAGGACTCAAAACACTGAAAACATGTAAGTAAAATGTAACAGTTTAGCGACAATCATGCCAAAACTTAGCATGCCAGATATGGAATATTATGCAGTAACGTGAAAGTTAGTTTTCCATATTTGGCATTGTATGCAGTACTGGTTATTTTTGCATTCTACCAGATTTGGCATTGCATGCAGTGAAGCAATATTTGATATTTTTTCAGATAAATGGATCCAATAAGATTTTACGGTCTAGATATACCGAACGAAAGCGAGGATGATGACGATGAGTTAACGGGGGATGATCTGGATGATGAAGATTATTTGCCCAGTGGGAGTTCTGTGAGACGAAGAAACATAATTATTTATGCTTCTGATTCTGATGACGATTCTTTGCCAGATGAAGGTGAACAGGCCTCTGTTGATCCGTGAGCTGCTGGCCCATCGCGTTCTCGGACCAAACGCAAAAATATACCTGATCGTTTAAATTGGCAAGACAAAGCTCTAGATTATAATGAAGCTGATTGCGCCTTTTTGGGAGACCAAAATATTCCTCCAGAAATTAAAGATTTAGAAACATCTCTTCTGTTTTTTTTATATTTATTCACTACAGAAACGATAGAATATATAACGCAAGAAATGTGTCGATATTCAGAGCAAACGGGGGTCGGCATTAGGACAGGGAAAGAATTAGAAAAGTTTATAGGTGTATTAATTTATATGTCTATCGTGCATTTCCCCACTACTCGTCATTACTGGAATAGCGGTTCTAGCTTCACACCAATAAGTAATGTGATGACGTCGCAATATGTACTAAGTTCCCGGTAAAGTGAAGTTCCTAAGCAACAGATCTCAGTAAATTTTTTTTTTTTTTAAATTAAATTCTGAGTTTTATTTTATAAACCTTTTGTACTGAGGATTGACTTAAAATTACCTTTATAGCATGCAATGCCTAATATGGCAATTAGTTTCAGTTACCTTTCCTGCAATGCATTTTATGCCATATTTGTCAAATTAGTTTTAGTTGCCTTTACTACATAATATGCCATATATGGGAAATATAAGTTTTTTATCATATTTCGAAAAGTAATTGGATTTTGGAAAACTGCTAGAACTAACATTATAGGACGTGTCAAAAACTATCAAATATATTTTTTCCGGGAAAAAATAAAAACTCATGCGGTAAGGGGATAACTGGACTGCGCAGTACTTCTTTGAAAACGAGCAAAATTGAAAGGGTACATCTCATTTTTGTAGGTCCACGGTCCACACAATCATTAGAAGTAATGCAATTTAATAAACTAAAATAATCCTACCAAGGCCAATTGTAATATTATCTACCTCATGGCATTTATCATCAGATAAGCTCCAAGATACCAAATGATGGTATTGTCATCCGAATTACATATTATACCTACATACTTAGTTTAATTTCAATACAACAAGAGGTTGGTTGGAAGTTGACTAAGATAGCAGGCAAGGCCACTGGATCGATTTTCTTGTTCATATTTCAATGGCCATTGTGTGTTTCATGATATTACGTAGAGAACCTTCAAGTACTAGCACGATCCGTTCACGGTGAGTGTACATGTAGGTGTGTGTGTGTGTGTGTGTGTGTGTGTGTGTATACACGAGGTTAATTAGAAAATAGCACCACGATGTACATGCACATTAATTGTTGGGAGACTTGCGGGTATCGGCTATCCAACTCTCACCACCTTTGACTTGGCAAAATATGGTTCTCCAACACTAATACATATATCCTTCTTTTTAAAGCGACAGGACTTACATTGTAACTGACCGAAGACGTTCGATGAGTTGACGCCAAGTACTCTGATTTGATATATACTATAAGGATTTTTGCTAACGAACCAAGTGGAAAATTCTGCGACAGTGCAATTCTCGACTTCTATTCTCGTTAAGACTTTTCCATGAAATTTCATCATATATTATTATTTTACAAGCTGTGTGGTTATGTATGAAGCATACACAGCCATCATGTGCAAAAATCGCTTAATCCATTTCGGAGGAGTTTGGTTACAAACAAACACTTTGACACGAGAACTTGATTTATAGAACTTAGTGTTAATTTATACTTAAAATCCTACTACATTTTTTGGATTGGCAATATTTTTCATGCTGTCTAGTCAAAAGTATTTTTTTTGTTTGACAGCCCTTTCCGGTTCAGTTCTTGGGGCTGCAAGCCGTAGTTTCGGTTTTTATTAGTTTTAATCTCCTTTAATCCAACAATATGAGAATTTATAAGGATATTATTACCGGTAATTGTGTTTATTGTACTCTGTCAATGTGTTTTGTGTTAATATTTTTCATAGGTGGTGAAACATTGATGTTCAGTGATAAATGACATTTGAACGACAGAAGTATTGTCCAGATTTATTGGTTTCGTACTGTCACCGTGTAACATAACGGTATAACGATAAGATGGGTTAAGTGCAAATTTGTAATTGTAAGTATGTTTCAGGTGACGAGATGTTCTCGGACACATATAGAATTAAACTTGTCGACGAAGTAATCTACGAAGTCACCGGGAAACTGGTGACGAGAGGACAAGGCGACATCAGGATTGAGGGTTTTAATCCCTCAGCCGAAGAAGCCGATGAGGGCACCGAGGACGCTATGGAAAGCGGTGTTGACATTGCTCTTAACCATAGGCTAGTCGAGACATTCGCCTTCGGTGACAAGAAATCCTACACTTTATACCTCAAAGACTACATGAAAAAGTGAGTATAATATTTATCTCGTGTACGAGGTAATTTCAGTGGTTTGTGACTGTAGGGTGGATAAAATCGGAAAGCTCAGTAATATTTTATAGGTTACAATCATCCAGATATGTCATTGAACTTGGACATTAACGTGACTCATACTGAATCATTTACCATCGGTGTGATATTTGATTTGAAGCAGATCTGAGGCATTTGTGTCACATTAGGTGTAAAATATTTACATAATTTTGGTTGATGTGTCAGTTAATCAGTAGCACATGCATCTATTTACTGAACAGCTGTTATCTGTTGTTGTCTTCAATGTCATTGCTTATCAGTCAAGCTCAATGGGTGGAGACTTAGATAACCTATGTCTGATGTAATCACTTAACCTATCCTTTTTGGTTTAGTTAAAATTTTTGTGAAAATCCTCTGTTTAATAAATAATATGGTTTAGTTTATTAAAAGTATGTTATTTGTGTATTAGTATATTAATACATTTAGTTTTATGTTAACACTGCACACTACCTAATTAACAAAATTCAAGTGTATCCATCTAGCCTACAGTTACCTGAAAGAGATCGCTGTTTAGCGATAAGGTCGCCGATTGTGCAATTTAATTTACTATAAAAATGTTAAATTTATATATATATATATATATAATTTAATGTCCCCTTTGTGCAATAAAGTGTTATCTATCTATCTAATCTAAAATGTATCGTGATCTCTATAGTGGCTGCCAAATTAATTACTTTCTACTTTTCCCCTAAAAGTAATGGGGCACAACTGTACTTTATGCAGCTAGAAAAATAGGAAAATGAAACTTGTGACAAGATGCTATATTAACATATTTATATGTTAATAATGAATGCAACACAGATATTCAACAACTTCATCTAAATAACTTGTTTAATAGATTTTGTATAATGATTCCTGTCTATTTTAAGTGTGTATTAAACAAGGTGTGCACAACCTCTCAAAGTACAAATATGATGTAGGAGTGACAAGTTCTTCCTCATGTAAAGTCTAGCCCACTTGTAAAGTTACTTACGTATGCTTGCTAATCACAAATACAAAAAAATACTAAAACTATACATGGTTTTACTAAAAGATTTTCTGAGCCTAGGCTCCTGCAAAGGGTTAAGAACCCAAAATTTGATGCTGTTATGTTTTATTATAGCAAATCAAACTAAATTTGTCTGCATGTATGTCCATTAAAAGTGACATGCTCCTTTTTTTAGAGTGAACAATACAAGAGCAATAGAAATGGAAGTAATGGGGTGCTTCTAGATCACTGAATTAGGAATTTCTGATCTTGTCTGACTGTGTGCTGTATTTAGGTATAAATGGCTAAATTTATGTTAACATAATTTCATTCCAGTCACATTCATCTTATCCTCAAGATTTTAGCTATTACATTTGTTTTCATGCCTTTTCCCGTAGGGGTAGGCATAGATTGCAGCCCTTTGAAGGCTACAATTCTGACACTTTCGCTTCATCCACTCTCATGAGACCTCTCATGCAAGTGTTGGTTTAAAGTACTTATGACCTGACCCTTTTTACGAATGTCCTATCTGACCCTTTCTTAGAAATTCCTCAATCTCCTTTCGTTCATTTTCTTTAAATGACGAAACCATCTTAAAATACTTTTCTCAATCTTAGTCATTACATCATCATTTTGCACCACACCTAGGTTATCACACTATTCTTTACCCTGTTGCTCAGTTTCGCTCGAATCTTACAGCATGTTACTCAATTGACTTCTACTACTGAAGACTGGCTGGTTGGCGCAGTTGTTAGCACTCTGCTTTCTGAGCCGCTGGTCCCGGGTTCGATTCTCGGACAGGTGAAACATTTGTGTGTATGAACATGTCTGTTTGACCTGTGTCTGGGTGTGTATATGTATATAAGTATATATCAGTCATCAGGTTACCATAGTACAGGCTCTGCCTAGTTTGGGACCTGAAGACCTGTGAAAGTTGTCTCATATTATTATTATTATTATAATTTGAAATACTTCATAGGCTTATAATATAGAGTAAAATATCTTTAATAATATGCTTTTATATGCTAAGATAGAACCTTACATAGTAGTAGGTATTTAGTTTATTCCAGGAAAAGGTGATTAAATACATTTTCTAAATTATTTTAAGTGCTGTTGTTTTGTTTCATTTCAATTTGTTAGTAGGAGTTGAATTTCGTTGCTATTCTAAATGTAAGTTTTTTGGTCTGTTTCGGCCTCCACAAACATCAATTTTTGTTGATCCACATCTATGGAAGGCCCCAAATGAAACAACATTCAATTATGGTGCTATATTAAGATGCAATGAAGTATTTAGGGATTTAAAAAAAAAATATAAGTTTGCGTTTGACAACTGTCTCACCTGATGTTAAGTGATGACGTCTAAGATTTAGCATGCAAACCTAGAAGATACCTATATATTATGCTCAGGAACTGAGACTGCTTTATAAATCCTTGTGAATACTCAGTAAAAAGATTAGGACATGAGGCTCTCTATAATTATAAGATTATAGTTTGGGTTTGTTGGCATCATGCTATAACCATAAATTGATAATCAATATCAATTTATGTAGCATAATGGTGCAAGAGTAAGAAACTCTAGTGAAAAAACATACATTTCCATAATGTTTGTTCATGAAATAGGGATGACAACACATAAAATATAATACCATTTCAATGCCAGTAAATATTTAATTATGTGATAAATTGACTGTGTTTGGTATTTTAAAACTGAAAAGTTGTAAGGATATTTTTTTTTTCTAAATATGTTATGATTTACTGATTTACGAATGCCAAATCTCAAAAAGAAAAGATTATTATTAGATGTGATGTCCATGTGTCCACTGCAACACAGGGAATCGTAGTACGGGGGTTTGAGTGTGATAAAATAAATAAATAGTTACAATGTTAGATTTAAGTGGTTGTTTCAGAATCACACCATCCAATGTTTACGTACAACAATGATTTAATTAAAGATTAACCATTATTGTATTTCCTATTTCAGATTAGTATCAAAATTAGAAGAAAGTGCACCAGACCAAGTAGATGTTTTCAAGACAAACATGAACAAAGTAATGAAGGACATCCTCGGCAGGTTTAAAGAGCTGCAATTCTTCACTGGAGAATCAATGGACTGCGATGGCATGGTTGCTATGTGTGAATATAGAGATATTGATGGAGCACAAGTCCCCATCATGATGTTCTTCAAGCATGGGCTTGAGGAGGAGAAGTTCTAAGCATAAGTGATATTACTCAAATATTCCAACCATTTACATAACACTGGCGCCTCACTCTGTTATATTAATTTATTTGACAAACCCATATCTGCGTTTCGGCTACAACTGGCTCTGCTCCCATCACAAGGCTGAACAATTTTTGTAATTTAAATGTTGCATACTATAAATAAATTAATGAACAACTATATGTATTCATTCTTTTTGTTATATTATTTGCGAAATAAAGTTGTGTTCTGTGAGAGTGGTCCCACAAAGGTACATCTATCAAGGTGTATTCATGATAGGTTTGTTCTAAATACTAACAAATCACACTAACAACATAGGAAAAATGCAAAGTTTATTACCATATTACAATTCTGCAGCATATCTATTATCAAACTGACATGCTTACCATGTGCACTGGTTTTTTGATGCATTACAATTTTTTTTTTATTTTTTTTTTTTTTCACACAAGGTCTCAGGTCCCAAACTAGGCAGAGCCTGTACTATGGTAACCTGATGACTGATATATACATACTTATATATATACTTAAATACATATATATGTGGTGTGTATATGTATATACTTATACACACCCAGACACAGGTCAAACAGACATGTGCATATATTGTATCTATAGTATTTATATCGAAACATAAATCGGCCTACTTTTGTAAATATACCATGTTTTGTGCAGTGATTGTCAGTTTTAAAACTTATACAAACACTTGAGTGAGTGTAAGCATTTAATAAGGCAGACACCTATGCTTCTCTGTGTGCATATGAAATGTACCATATTAAATGTAGAACTGAAATAGCATGTAGCTAACTTATGAACAGTTTATAAATTGCCCAGCGCTTATACATTCTCATTAGATGTTTTTCAATAATTGTTAAGTATCGATTGACCATTGGATGGTCGTGTGACGACGTCGAAGGTGGAATCGCGCTAAACTAAAATGGTTGGATATGTAGTAACAGGCGTGCTCCATCGATGACCGCATCATGACTTAACAGCAGGTGAGACAGTGGTCAAACGCCTATTCCCAATAAATAAATAACTTTCTAACAATGCTGCATTTTCCGCGGCAGACATACTGGTACGTAGGTAACTGAGGTAAGTAACGGTTGATACACCTGTGTGCTGCGGCGCGACGCAAGGAGAGTAAAAGCTTCGCTTAGCGTCAAAGAGATGGCGCTGCAAAGTGATAACAATTATAAAATTAAATAGATTATATCAGGTAAAACAATTGGAATTCCAGTTATACACTTGACATACAATTAGGTAGGTACTATAGAAGACGTATAAGGGAAGTCTAGTGCAGAGATGATTCGTGCTGGAAGAGGCTGGAGGAACGAACAACTGTTGGATAGAAATACTAGAGTTAAGTAGCCACTGTTATGTTTGGTAAATAAGTAGGTACATTACTAAGGTGTAAAATATAGAAATAGGTGTACGTATATTATATCAGTACTTACCTACTCGTGTATATAAGGGTTAGTGTCTGCCTACAAACTGTGATACTATCCAACACGGCCACGAAAGATGTTTCTTTTGCGGTATATTCGTTAAAAACTTGTAGGTACCTACATTGTACTTATAAATAAAAAAAATTGTACCCTTCATTTTGACACATAAAAGTTGTGGTCGTGTTGTGAAGATGCTTTCTGGCACGACCACTCGTTATTTAAGATATTGAGACCATTTATACTGTCTAAAATAATTGTACTCAAAACATATCATATTCGCAGTTCGCGCCAAGGCAGCGTAGACTAATACATATTACAAGATAGGTAGATGTACATAGACAAAGAAATTACCTTTGAACACCGCTGATGTGTTTATATAACTAAATTCAACAAAAATAAATAAGCAGCTCTGCTGGTCAATGTGTTTTTGAATGGTTCCATAAATAAAATATTAGTTACTGGTACCAATTTATTTTTATAACTAAATGTGACAAATTGTTCAGTTCAGAGAACTGAATAACAATTTGTCGCTGATGTAGATAGAAGGTAGATACCTAGAGATGGGTGACCACTATGGTGTTTTCAATGTAGCGTTTCCGTCCATCCGAGGGTACGTTAAGCCGTCGGTCCCGGTTCTTGTTTTAGGAAACCTGTCCTGTTCAGCGTTTGAGCGGCCTACATAACGAATGAACGGACTGGCCACTGGCTTATGCGTCAAGCTGCATTGACCAGGCAGCGTGGTGAATTATGGCCAACATTCCTATCTGTAAGGAAGATTCGTCTCCCAGCGGTGGGAGCGTATCGAACTGATGAAGCCAGCCACGCGAACTGTTGGACATGTTTGGATAAGTGCTTTCAAACTTCTGTTTTCACAAAAACGATGATATATTTTTAACGATCATTATGAAACTTTTTTCAGAAGAACGGAGACGCACCTGCATTTTCACGATCTTACGCTCTGTTATTATGCCTAGTCACCATTTCTTTCGCCATAGTACCCAGATTACTCATCCGTCCTTTCAGTCTTCATCCAACTTCCAAACCAGACGGTTGTCTCAAAATTCATTTTGTATTTTAATTTCTATTTTTAAAAGACTCATCCCTAGACTCCTAACATTTGATAGCAGCATAGAGAATATAAAAAGACCTCGGAAATGTCTCCAATCGTTAAAGTTTTGACGCGCGGTGCTGACCGTATTGCGCATATCCGGACAACAGCAAGTGCACCGAGAATGGCCCGGTTCATCCGTATTCTACTAAATTCCCGTATAGATTTGGTTCTGATTTCTCGTGACGACAACTATTACGTCTTACGGCCGGTTGGCGCAGTTGGTAGCACTCTGCCTTCTGAGCCGCTGGTCCCGGGTTCGATTCCCGGACAGGTCAAACATTTGTGTGTATGAACATGTCTGACTTGTGTCTGGGTGTGTATATGTATATAAGTATATATATCAGTCAACAGGTTATCATAGTGCAGGCTCTGCCTAGTTTGGGACCTGAAGACCCTGTGTGAATATTAATAAAAAAAAAAAAACAACTTACTTTTATTTTAATAAAGGCATTTGCCCTTGAAAAAAACTGTTACGTCTAATTATCTATATTTTCCATAATGAGGAAGTTAAAAATGAAACACAAAATAAATTTGAGGTATGTTATATTTATCGAGTTTGTATGTAGGTAATAATAACTACGATAAAATACAGGAAATGACCAATGACTATTACAATGTCGCGAATAGTTACTAATCACAATTTCATATGTATTCAATTACTTGTATACTTCATAGGCATTGTACAGGCACCGACTGTGCCAAATAGATTAGTCTTTAATTTCTCCATATTTACAATAACAAAATACACAAAACAGTTATACTTTAAAATAACTACCATATTCCATCAAAACAATTTATGCGGTTTGGGTATCGTGCTTCATATGATATTCTTTATATATATAATTCTACTGTACGTGTGTATGTCAGTGAACTCTTAAAGGGCTGGACCGATTTGAATGATTTTTTTGGAATGCGTTTGGGTGGCGCCCTGGATGGTTTAGTTTCACAAATCCGCCCGGCAGATAGCACTGCAGTCAGCATGCAGGACGTCTGTCGGGTCCGCTAGTACTATTATATAAACGAGAAAACTCTTAACATTGTAAAAAGAAAGACCCCCTTCCCGTTCGTCTCGGATGGGGCACTCTGTTAGGGTTTGAAGGGCATTTAAACGAAAGAACAGATGTGTCAGTGACGACCTGATGATGCCTAATACATCCGTCGATTAAAAGTCACGCATACTTTGATCATAACGCTGAGCTCAGTCTCGTCCTTAACAGACCAAGCCGATCTTTACCATCACGTGCGAAACTGACCTTTTTCCTCGAAAACTAGATAAATATGAAAAGTAGATAGTATTTTACACCTTATCCATTATCATCCCATAACTTTGTCGAACAACGTTTATATTTCGCAAATCAAAACTCTTCGCGCGACCGTGAATTATTAGTAGTGTAATAGTATTTACAATTATACAACAATTGAATTCAATACAACTCTACGTAGTATCGTAAGTCGCCCTCTGCGTCTGTCTGTTAACTAATAATCTGATAACTACTAAACCGCGCAACGGGCCTAGGAACGGTTTTCACCATTTACATAGTCATTTTTTCCCGAAGGTTTATACGTCCCTTCTATTGTAAACTTCATGTGAAATCAAAATCGCATCGGTGCTAAGCAGGCTTGGGTCGCTAGTGTTAGTATAAGTCTGAGAGGGATTTGCTGGTATGCAAGTGCAATTGAATAACGCACCCAGCGTTATACAATTTTTTGTATCTGTGATGACGAACATTCAAACTTTTTATGGTGCAGGCAAAGTTAGGTTACCATGTAATGTTAGTCAAAGTTATGGAATTGCCGTAAATAATCGATTTTATTCTTTCGATGGAATATGACAATTGTCAATATAATTCAAGTTCAATAGGAGCAGATGTTTGTAGAATGCAATAAGTACACCAAGTCTAAATAAATTACACGTAAGTAATAGTATCAATTCAGGCACATTATTATTTAGAAATAGAAAAGATGTAGATATTGAGCTGGTTTCGTGATTAAATCAAAATTGATTACAAAAATTAAACTTTATTATTAAGCTTATATAATATATTTTCCTTTTTAAGAATAATACTAACGACAAAATCAAACTATCTTTTATAGTTCACCTACGACAGATGAAGTTATATTCTGGTTCTACAGATATAATATATTTTTATTTCTAATATTGCTTTCTTTTGATTAATCACGTTTGTACCAGCGTGTGACCGACCATAAATATTTGCTCATGTTATGGTTGGTACATAGACTAATTATACATACTCAAGAATCAATAAAATTACAGATATTGTGATAATATTTGGAACAGGGTGCTTCATACTTAATGTTTTAATGAAAGGATACAGTGTCGAGTGATGCAGACAAGAAACCTCAACTAGGAGTGGACATCGCAAACGATACAATAGAAATTATTAATTTTATGATAATTTTAGAAGGACAAGATCGTATTAAATTTATAAATATCTCAATATAATATAAATATATTTACATTCGTAATTCTAATGTTTTCATATTGGTGTCTTATTTTAATGCACACTTATTTTATTTATAAATAAAGTATTAAAGATTGGAATGGTTTTTGTACAAAAACAAATACAAAATCCACCGCACTGGTAGAAAAACATACAAATCACAATGTAATGATAAAAATTAGTACACAGGGGTCGGAACCGACCCCGCTACCCCGCTGCCCCTCAGCTACCTTACCGCGACTAGTCTGTACATTGTACGATCGATGAAAGTCACACTTTCATACACCTCTCCCCACATCCCATCGAAAAATAGATCCATCACTACTTAATTATAATTTACAAATAATGCGTACTCTTAATAGAATACGACACGATAGTCCCGCCGGCGGGCGGCGTGCGGCAGGCGGCGGGCGGCAGGCGGCGGGCCATACACGCCACCGGACGTTACTAAATAAAGTCACTAACCGCTCTAGAGCACTACGTTCCATCAGAAGTCCACAGAAAACTTAATGGAATGAAGAATTATTGCTAGGATTTCAAGATCACAAACGTTCTATAGTTCACAGACGCACACTCAGCAGTTGAAGGTGTTGGAGTGGGTGCAGACGCGAGGAGGGTACTCTCGCGCGTACGGCTCCGGGATGATGGAGTACTCCGGCTCGGAGTACTCGGCGCGCTCGTACTCGCGCTCGCTGCGGAACCCGATCACGGTCTCGGAGTTGCGCATGTAGCCGTTCTCCTGCTTGCGCGAGTAGCGCGAGTCCAGGTTGCGCTGGAAGTTCTCCGGGTGGCACACGACGCCGTTCCGGTTGTTCTTCTTGTCAGGGAGCGACCGCAGCGAGCCGTTGTTTAGGTGATGCGCGGGCGCGCCGTTGTTGAGCGTGACCGGCTGGTGCGGACGTGTTTCACCCCCACCGATGTACGTGAACCCGTTGGCGGGCAGAGTGCCTCCTCCCGCTCCCCCTGCACCGCCCCCGCCGCCTCCCGAGCGCGGCGGCCGGCGCGCTGAGCCCTGGCCGCCTGACATGAAGAACACGCTCGGAGAGGCGTAAAGCTCTAGCTACAGTTCCGTCACCGGAATTGGCCTGAGGCCGGGTGTGTGCGGGGGCGGTGCCGGGTAATGAGACGGATGAATGCCGCGTACGATGCAGTCTTCCTCCGTGGATATCGGCTTGTGGTACTCGAGGTTTTTGCGCCCCTTGTTCCACTTGTAGTCTTTTAGTTTCTCTTGCATGCTTTTACGGTATCTATACAATATTAGAACTAGTGTAGCAATGATGGCTACGCACACGACCACTACGATGCAAATGATTGTCTGCTGTTGGGTGTCGTGCAGAACGCAGCCGAGATCGTCGGCGGTTAGAGTCCTTAAATATTTATCTTTCAAATGTTCAGGGTTCGCGCATTGCACTTGCGTAAAGTTGCTTTTCTCATTCAGCAGCTGTTGAAGCCATAGAACGTGGCAGTCACAGAATATAGGATTGTCCCCCAAGTCTACCTGACGAAGCTCTTTGCCTACGAAGACTGTTTCAGTAAAAGTTACGATGGCGTTATCCCTGAGTGAAACATGCTTTAATTTTGGAAGTCCTAGCAGAGTGCCATCCTCTATAACTGCCAATTTTTTATTGTTCACCAAAGCAACTGTCTCTAAATTGAGATTATCTTCAAATGCTCCCTTTCCTATTTTTTCTAACGTAGTAGCTCCAGTGATATCTAGTAATTTGAGGTTCTTCAAACCCTTGAATGAGTGACTCTCTATGGTTAGGAATTCGTTTTGTCCGATATATAGATCCTCTAATCTAGTCAATCCCGATAATTGCTGTGTCGGTACGACGCTCAATCTGTTGCCGTAGAGGTTCAAGCTTCTCAATCCTGGAAGACCTCTGAAAGCATATTCACTAATATTGAAGAGTCCAGCTCCGTTCAAATCTAGCACCGTTAATCTGTTAAGGCCAGCGAAGGCATCGTCGGGTAAAAACGAAAAGGCATTCAAACCAACGTGCAACTCTGCGAGGCTTCCCAAAAGACTGAAGGAAGTTGTAGGGACAGAACTCAATTGGTTATCGTCGAGATAGAGGATTCTGAGCGCTGATAATCCGGCGAACGCTCGCGGTTCGATCCTCGAAATCCTATTCTGACCCAAGTTTAGTTCTTCTAATTTGGGCAGCGTGGCGAAGACACCGTTATTGAGTTCCTCTAAGAAATTGCGTTTCAAATTAAGAACGGTCAACGAGTTTAATCCTTGGAAGGTGATGTTCGTGACTGCTGAAATTTTATTATGATTAAGATGAAGTTCTTGAAGCTTTCGTTGGTACGCGAAGCTTTTTTCGGGAATATTAACGAGATGATTCTGGGAGAGATCGAGATGCTGCAGTTCCGTATAGAACTGCATGGAGCTGTCGATGGTCTTGATCTTATTGTTGCGTATGATGAGTCGCTGGATGGCGGGATTGAGAGCGATGGGCAGTACGTCGAGGCGGCTCTCTTCGCAGACAACGACCAAGGTGTCATCGTTGCAGTTGCAGCCGCTCGGACAGTTCGCCAGTGCCGCGGCACCGCTGCGCCACGCCAGCAGCTCGATCGACAACAGTAACACCTGGAATTGAAAATAGCTATTTTCAACAAGGATTAACTACATTATACACATACAGGACGCTCCAAACATTTAAATGAAATTATCTTAAACGGCTGAAAACTATCGCGAGTTTCTTCCATAATTGTAATCTACCAAACCGACTAGGACTCACGTGGTAAATACTGAAAAAAAAACAGTTTTCCAGTATTTACATTATCTTAAACGTTTTAGTAAAGGACGACCCGGACAACACTTTAAAGGAATTCAGTGAAAACTGTTGAAAGCTTAGCATTCATCGGAGCTAGACTACCGTTAGGCAAACGTTAATAACTGGATGCCTCGGCCGCCAGTACCGTCGCTATAAGCGTGAACCGGACCGCAAATATTCTGCTCCACCGTACTCCAACCAACCCTTATCTACTTGCTCACGTTTAACCGAATATCTCCAGCCCGACGATTTCAAAAATACACCAAGTAAATTTAATATCTACCTTGACGCGTTATGGCTACACTGAGTGAAATAGAATCAATGCAAGCAAGCTTCACAGACTCAAAAGCAAAAATAAAATGATACTCCTGCAGTTTTAATTTATTAAAATGCTCTCTTCCGAGCCATCCGAGGCCAGATCCTTTGCTTCAAAGACTAGCACCTTTATTACGTTTCTCCTCTCCAACAATTAGTAGCAAGATTCAAGCGGAGTCGAGATTCGACTTTACATTTACAAAGTCGACTTTAATTATGTTATAAGTCGGATGGCTGATAGATGCAACGGTGACGACACTGACGCCGCGACGATCTTAAAGCTGAAAAGCCTTGAAAGACAAAGCTGCCAGTAGTTTGTAGACTAAGTGAGTTTATTGGCATTCTGTAGGGATGCGCGTCGGATAAAATTCAATTGGATGTCCAAGATAGCATCGACCGAGTTTTGAATTGTTGACGCCGTCGCTTTCTTTGTGAATCCAATTTGCTTTGAAACAAAGAAATACGACAACTTCCGTATTGGTTTATGTTCATTTTGAGATTTCTATTTCTCGACGTAGCGCATTTGTTTTGTTAAAGTGTTCTCTTTGATTTAATATTACCGGATTCGTACGAGAGTGGATATTTTTCGGTGTTACGAAATTCTATTTTTGTGCAAATGCTGACGTAGTTAAACTGAAACAGGGTTTATTTTTTGGTCATAGTTGGCGTTGTTTGTGGCTAGCAACGCGGCAGATTCAGCTGCGTCCGGCCACATCCGCAGTTTTGCGTTTCGTTACGCATATCTGCCGGCCCATTTGCCGCCTCCGACAATCTGCCTAGTGTTGTCATGTGTAATGATGCTCGAATCCGAAAATAGATACACAGACCAAACTGTGTGTTAAATCTATATATGTATTTGAACGTTATATCTTGGGAAATGAAATAAATAAATAAATAAATCTTCTTCTTCTTCTTCTCTTAGCCATGTGCGTCCACTGCTGGACATATGCCTCCCCCATATAGGGGGGATTTGCCAATACTCGCCACGCTTGGCATGCGGGTTGGCGAGCGCAGTATGATTTACAATCCTCAGAAGGCGCTGCTGCCCACCTCCTGGTACGTGATCCCTTAGCCGACTCTTACGGCACCCACGGGAAGAGATGGGGGAGTACTATTCTAGGCCGGTACCACCACGGCAATTAATATATAATAAATAAATGACTAATAACAATACTACGGGTACAACAATAACATTTCAGCAATCAACTAGCTGTTGTCAGCCTATACCTACATAGTTCAAATGCTCTAACCCGCTACCAGTTGGCAGCGTACCCTGAGTGTTAGCAGTACTGCCCCGTTGAATCGTTTAGTCGATTCGTTGAGCCAAATATGTGCTAGCGTTTTGGCCACCCGTCGCATAGATCAAGCGCTCTCATAAGTGTTGGAATATCCTATGAGCTTCCGGTCCCCATGGGCCCAATGTCTCGGCCCCAAAAGATTTTAATATGTAAACTTTACGTAGGTTAGTATATTTTCGTCGCTTCAACTGCTCCGCCGAATTAGCCGCCAGACCTAACTCGTGTCTCGGAAAGATATGAAGGCGCCAGAGTATCAACGCATGTAGCGTCCCACACTAAAGGCCGTCCTAACTTTCAGGGAACAAGTGTCTAACCGTTAGGTTTTGTACCATCGTCACGCACGAGATCATTCTGTTTAGGAATGGCTGATATATTGGCGCTGGTAAAAGCGCGCATAACATTAGTTTAACTTACACGTCTTGAGAGTTGTAATTCCGTCCGCATCAGGCTAAAATCGTGCACCACAGAGACTATACGATCTACCTACGTCTAGATATTATTCGTCTACCTAGATATTATTTATATGTATGTATGTATTGTGTGTATATATACTTTTATAGCATAGTTATGAAGGTTCAATATGTATATATATTATTATTATCATTATTTTTTTTAAATTCTAATTTTTAACATTTATGAACACCGCCATCCTATTGCGTTTTCCTCTCCATCTAAAGGTTGTCTGGAAGAGATCGCTAATGGCGATAAGACCGCATTTTGTTACACATCGCTATTTAATGTAATCTGTTTCTTTGTATTATTCTAAAATGTGTTCAATAAAGTGTAGGTATCTATCTATCTACCTACGTCCAAAACATAAATGTTTTATCATTTTTAAGATTTAAAGACCATTCACAGTTGTTTAGACCCCAATGGCCTTGAAGAAAACTTTAGAATAACTTTAGCGGTGTATATTTAATAAAAGTTTTACAATGGATTGTAGCCGATGTTCTTGCGTGGAGGTTGTTAAGCGAAGTAACAATAAAAACACTGAAGTAAATGCGATATTGATGCGCGCGACTATATCCTTGCGATTATATTAAGCGCAGGCGTTAACAACAGTCATATCCAATAAATTATATTATATTCTATTTGGACCAAAATGTGAAAACATGATAATCTGGATATTCCGCGAAAAGCACCTCATTTGGCCAACAACGCCCGGCTCGCACCGATACAAATCAGAATCAAAATTCGATATGCAGCTTGATTCGCAAACAGTGAGATGTTTTGCTCGTTTCGGCCTCATACCGGCGAAATTTCCGCTAAAATCCAATAACCGGGCCGTCCCTACGTGTACCGACTTTTGGACGAGATATTCAGCATTTTGCGATGTTTAAAAAGCGATATTTTCGGGCTTTGTTGATGATGCATCCGCTAGAGTGTGAAAAGTGCTACGCTTTTGAAGAGAAAATTTAGTTGTATTGTGATGGTACAAAAGGAAATAATGGGATAAAATAATATGCTTTGTTCGGCGTCGTCAGATGAATTAGCGCTTTGACAAGTGCTGTATGTATTGTAAGCAAAATTCTTAAATCATTAGTTCCAATTAGGCAGTTAGGAGTGGGCAGGGCACATAGCTCGATGAACTGATAGCCGTTGCAGTCGAAAAGTTCTCGAATGGAGACCACGGACTGGCAAGCGCAGCATAAGACGGCCACCGACTAGGTAGACAGACGACCTGACTAAGATCGCAGGCAAGGGCTGGATGCGGGCCGCTTCCAACCGGTCCTTGTGGAAATCAATGGGGGGAGGCTAATGTCCAATAGTAGACTTCCTACGGCTGAGATGATGATGATGATGTAAATATGTTTTTTTTATTTTTTTTTTTATTGGTTCACAGAACTGGTTGTACACAGCAAGGTATAAGAATCACTTAGTTACAATTGTTATACGTATGGCTTGTACATGCGTACACCCTTCTAGGTGTGAACACAGCATGCTTATTATAAAGAGTGCTCTAAGATTATATTAATGATAATAAAGTAAGCTGAATAAAATATAAACTAAATTTAAATTACCTACGAGAACATAGGATCATTGAAAAGTCTTTTAAAAGATCAGACTGAACAGTTAAATATATCTATATCCTGGCAAATATGGTTGTAGGAACAACACAGGCGATACAAAGATGAATGCTGGCCGTAATTACTACGAGTGATTTGAACATTGAAAGTTTTTCTATTTTTGGGACGGCTTGAGGGGCCTGCACAGTAGATGAACAACATCCAAAAATGAACATTACCTACGCTTAATTAACGGGTCAATTACCAGTCTTTAATGTGAATTTTGTTTACAAATAATTGAAAATTGCCCCGGCCAGTATTCAAACCCAAAGCCTAAAGAGCATACGTTTTGCACAAGTTGTATTTATTTTTAATTTAATCATTTAGTAAGACGGATCCAACAAACAGCTATTTAAATGAGAGGGGGTGTAACGAAAGGTTTTCCGGAGAGTGGAGGACGAAAGATACGAATGCAAATCACGTAATTGCGGGCCCGCGAACCGACTTGTCGGAAAAATGGGATATCAGACGATGCCGCCGAGGATTCGGAGCCAATTTATTTTGGAATCACAGTGTTCATAGAAAGAGTCGAGCGTGCATCAAGTATATAGAGAGTCATCCTGCGCAGTACAAATTTTTTTTAACAAAAAATGCAACCGACTTCAACACTCAAAAGTGTGAAATAACTTGTTGAAGTCGGTACCATGATAGTTCACACAAAAGTAACTATCATCACAATATTGTGCTCATGGCACCGACTTCGACAAGTTATTTCACACTTTTGAGTGTAGAAGTCGGTTGCATTTTATGTTAAAAAAATTTTTTTTCACCCTTTTCAGTGACCTTTGCTTCTCACGAAATCAATTAATTGTCATTGTGTGTTCTGCGATGTCTTCAACCGCGACAATAATATCATCAAGATACGCGTAGCACTTTTCAGTTATTGAAGTATAACTCAAAAACCGCTTGTCCGATTTTGGTGAAATTACCTTTAATTAAATGGGACCACAACGGAAGTATACTCTATCTAACAAAAAAAGAATCATCAAAATGGGTTCATAAACGACGAAGTTATCCGCGAACACACATAAAAAAAAACATATATACGGTCGAATTGAGTAACCTCCTTTTTGAAGTCTGTTAAAAATATTTATGGAATTATAGTATTAGACGGACAGTCCCAATGCGAAGATAACGTACATATGTATGAATTTATGACCTATATGAAAGTTCTTTGACTATAAAAGTAATAAATAATTCCAAAAGCTACAAACATCATACTAAGCTGCAACTGAAAGGGCAACCTTCACGCGTTAGATAGGATTATCTTTCAGAACAACAGAATTTACTTGTCATGCAAATTCGGCACCTTACCCTAAACTATTGTAGCAGTATTTATCCCTTAACCTTGGTCTTGCTATTGTCAGCCTTGAATAACTCCCTGTAGCAACTTATATTCAATCTGGGTACGATGATTGTACAGGAACGTACCCCAGGAGGAATCAAAAAGGGTATAAACCCAATATTTTTACAGCTACATTACGTGTTATACACATTTAAAACGTTGGGCGACAGGTGCCTTGTACTATTATTTATTTAATTAAAAACACACCGCTTATTAAGGAACTCTATGTAACATACGATAAAGAACATACAAAAATCAAAGACAGTTTCGACGTACAAAATACCCCTCAAACCTCTGGATATGACACCATTCCCAGAAATACATTGCCTTATTGTATCTATTGCACGCGTGCAAAACGGCCGTATCAAATATCTTTATTTAAAAATATGAGTTATTCTAAATTATGATATTTTATACAATTTAAATATTAGCTTTAACATAGTATTGATTCTTTTAGGTCCCGCAAGTTGCGTCCCTGGGCATTGCGCTATGTAAAAATATACCCGAAACGATTTTAAAAATGATGATGATTGATTTCTTTCTTTCTTTCGATTCTAGTTTAATTGTAATTTAATCTACCGGGAGCGACAGAAAATACTTGTATTATAATTAGTTTTATACCCTACTACAGGACTAACCCTAACAGGGTATCAATAGCTAAATAATGTTTGATAAAGGTGACTAATTGTTTGTCTTCATTCTTTTAAATAAAGTAACATTGTGCATGCGTAACTTGTGCGCAGATTTACTACCGCACTATCTGCACTATTTCTAGCCGCTATCTATCTGGGGAGGTCTCTGTTATCCGAGATACAAGTTATTAACTTAGTTCGGAAACAGGACTTTCTTTTGATGGCTCGGCGGCTGGACAATGGCTGCAGACAAGTACGAATACATAATGCATATGTAACGGAAGCAATGTAAATTTACGTACTTAGATGTAATTTTATTATTTTACATATCGATACATAATACTAAGTTAGACTCCATTAATCCAGAAGTAATTGAGACAAAATACAAGTTTTTTAAATTTACCCCTATTGATTGTATTTGTATGCATTAATAATAGTCATAAAAAACACATTTAATGTACGTATAGTTATATAATATGTACAACAAACACTTTTTTCTATTTAAGTAATTTACTCTTATATTAGTTTAAGTGTAAATATAACTGTTCACTTGCTTATATACTTTTAGGAAATTCTTTTTGTTTTTTCTTTTTCTTTTTTATCACAACGATGGACGTTAATAATAATTGTAAGCTACACTACTGCTACGTAATACACTGTGTACTCCCTTTAACAGTCTGTCTCAAGCTATTTTGTAATAAGTCAACACACCACTTGTAACGCTCTTGGCTATTATCTATGTTTGTGTGAAACTGTTCTCCACAACACAGGGAATCCTAGTGTGGAGATCAGAATCCAAACCACTACTTAGTGTTACCAATTAGATTGGCACTTATTTTAAGATTGTTATTATATTATTACCTTTGTGACCGTGGAAATAAAGTTATTCTTATTCTATTCTTATTCTTAATTATCAATGAGGACAACATTGTTACCATTTTTTTGCAATAAAGAAAATTGATTGATTGATTGATTTACAGATGTGTGTTGTGTAGAACACCTCAGTTCATTCATGAGCACTTAGAATAGAAAATACTTTTGATGTGGTTGAAATCAGTTGTTTTTTAGTTTAGTTTTATTCATACGATTTTAGCTTCAATATACCTACATTAAATTTGTTTACCGTACAGTCGTACACTGTGTTCCTGTCGGCCCTGCCCTGACCGATAGGCACAAATTATTAAAATTCTTCGTTATTGTGCATTCAAAATAAGATTCCAACAATATTATTAATTATTATGCCAACAGAGTTTAAAAAAAAAAGTATGTAAATCGAAGTAGACCTTCTCTTGACGGAAATGAAGGAACGAACACCTTTAGGTGAGGTACGGGAGGGTGCACTTTTCGGCTTTAGAAATTGTTAAGTGAAATTGTAAACAAGGGAATTAGAAAGTAATCCGACACGTGATTACTTTATTGATGATATGGTAGTATTGATACTTTAATTTTAGAAATATTACTTTTTGAAATAAGTTTAATTGTAAGATTATATAAATTGTAAACTTAATGGCTATAGTTGGGAGTGAATCAAATGTCGCCGTCTCGTGACTGAAAATAAATCTTTTGAATTTTAAAGAATTTAATTTGGGTAAACAACAGAATTACCACCGTTATACCGTTATTACACAGCTTATTCTTATTTTATATACATATGCGGTCATTCAAACAGAATATAAATAAAAACGTTAATTTGGCAATTCGCACGGATGTCGATAGATAATTTAGATATTAGATTTCCTAGAGCACTGATGTTTACGGTATCCTAAAGGTAAGCAACGCCCACATTTTTTTTTTAACACACTCAGACTCCCGCACTAGAATTCCCTGTATCGCGGGAGGCATGGACACACACAATTACAGCACACAAACAACCAAGACCAGGGACAAACATCTAAACTCATCGCACAAAGGTTTCTCCTGCCGGGATTCGAACCCAGGGTTCGAAGACACAGAAGTCATGTCACTGACACTAACCACTGCGCTACGGCGACCGTCAACAATAAACAATAGCAGCTCGGTGGGCACGTCTTGATTGACTAATTAATGATATACCTACCTATACTGTAATCACGGCGATGTTGTTACGGAAATCTGATAATGGAATAGGAAATTAACTATTTATCATCCAGTTTGAATTTTGCAAATAAATCAACGTTCAATTAAGCACGGTATTCCGAATAATATAGAAATAGTTATGTACTAGTACATGGAATTATTGAGTATAGTAGATGTTCATAAAGAGGATATCTAAACCTCTAGTAAGTATCTAATCCATGAAACGCTACTAGCGGACCTTAATCCATCAAATGGGTTCAGCAAGGAAATCTGCGGTCGTACCTCGGATGGGTGACCGCTAAAATTATTTGAACTGAGCGCTCACGTGTTTCCAGAGCGCACGAATATCCCGTCGGTCTCGTTTGTTGTCTAACGGTCGTCTAGTCGTTTAGACATTTCGGAGGGGTTCGGGCGGTTTGGAAACTGTGACACTGAGCTAGCGTATCCGCATATTCGCCAAAATAACTACTCTAATCACTACTAATCATTTATATACCTATCCGTATTGTCATTTAGATGTCCTGAGTAGATGTCTAAATGAAAACACGGCATTTGACGCATCCTCCGAGACCTTAAGAACGGTAAGCTTTGCCTGCGCTAATGTATTATATCTTAAATTGTCTACGAATATTCGATATAAATTTGGGCCAAGACCACGACAGAACTCGCATTCGAAAATACTCCGCATTTCCATCTTGTTTAGCAATATAAAACACAAAGAGAGACTGGTCTCAGGGACCATTATGCAGCCCGCGAATGCCCAAAAAACACAAGGGCAACATTTATAAGACTATAGTGTGACGTCTAATGGATGGAAAATGGATCTGAATGTTGGGCAGCAAAAGAGGTTGATGAAAGAAAATTGCATGTGGCAAAGATGCGAATTTTGAGATGGATGTGTGGACTGGGATGGATAAAATAAGGAATGAGTATATCAGAGGAAGCTTGAAAGTAGCACCAGTGAATGATAAGTTGAAAAGGAATAGATTGAATTGGTATGGGAATGTTATCAGGACTGAAGAAAATACAACAAAAGCGTACTTAACATGAATGTGGATAGATATAGAGGTAGAGGAAGGCCGAAGAAGTAATGAATGGACTGTGTGGGGAATGATATGTTTATGAAAGGTGTGAGCAATGAGATAACTAATGATAGGAGAGAATGGAAAACATGTTTGCCAACCCCATCTAGTGTGAGATAAGGAAATGAAGAATATAAAACAATTGAACAACATATTTGAAATCATTCAATTCTTGATAAATGGACCGGGATACAACATAAAATCGAGGCTTTTTCAGTTTAATTTCAATTTGATTTGTTTAAGTGCTTCTGTTATTAAATTTGACTTATAAATGTGGAGTCCCTTAGGCGCGGTGTTCGATAAATATTTTATACTTTATATCGTTCACCAAAATGGGCCAACGACTATTACCGAGTATCACGGAATATAAGGGAGTTATCGACAATCGCGTGACAAAAATAATGTCCCAAGGCAAGGCAGGATAATGTATCGCATCCTGCCGCGCCGCCACAAAACTCCATAACTCCTGGCTGCGAGTATTTTCATTGAAGAGCATCGGAAAGGAGTCATCCATTCGTAAAATAAATAAACGGATGCCACCCCAAGCGCACAATCACAGGGTTTACGCGCTATTAGAGACGGCGGCGGCGGTTTCGCGAATATTTGCGTTTCGGCACGTTTCGGCTCGCGTGCCACACGACCAGTCCCCGTGGCATCCCAGCGAGCGCTGCGGTTCACAAGACGCGGCTCAAGTTAAGCTGGACATTTAAAACATTTTCGCCGTGTACGCTTCATTTGCTGCCCACAAACGGACGGTAAATGAGTGGCGTGTATTATGCAGATTGCAGTAACGGAACGCATCCGAACGGCGAGCGAATCCGAGCGTTCATACCGAACAATGTTAATTGTTCCACTGATTTGTCTCCACTTTAAGGGACAAATGACTAGAAAACCAGGAAATACGTCCCGTCTACCTGCGAGGCGAGCACAAACTGATATACGATGCTCACGCGAGGCGAGATGCGACGCGTGCGAACCGACTCATTTGTATATTTATATCAAATACAAATAGAGCATGTTTTATTGCACAGAACATATTTGTGCGGTATCTATAAAAGTGTGTGTATCTATAGTACCTAGGAACTAACCAACTTATTCGCGTGAACGTTCCTTGTTATTCATGACAATTAAGTAGCCCGATTTAATTTGGTAACCGTCTCGTGTGTATAAAATACACGGTCGAGCGTTGTTTGCGTGCGTAATTCATTGTGCGACGCGGAACGCACTGTACTCTATATATATCAGTAACGTTATCAATATTTTCATCGAGATTTATTGGCTTGCCCTCGTAATTGGTAAAGCGTTGAATACGTACGCTTTTCTGAATAATACGACAAAATAGATTTTCTGCTGCAGATTTATTGGCGAAATAAAGTTTTTTGTGTTGGGTTTATTGTGAAGTCGTTATTAATGCTTCAGTTTAAATTAATTGAATGGAAATGCTCACCATAAATGTATTGTATGTGAGAAGGGCGGCGAGTCGTTGTCCGAAACGCAGCGGCGTCATCTGAAACAAGTATAAAAGGGAAATTAACGTGTGCGGCCGATAATTTCAATCAGACAAATTGCCGGTGGCATGTTGGAGCTGCAAATTTCTATAGTGCAGTGTTTGCGTACATTTTGCCCGCGTACGTCACGGTAAAATTGCCCCATTACATGTGGTATGAGGCCATGAAACCAGAGACTTTTATGGCGTGATATTGATTTCTTTATATCGTTTTTTGTTTATAAAGCTAATAACTGTAATCCGTCCATAGATAGTAACGCTCCAGAAAAAAGATTTCATAGATATTTGGTTATGAGAAAGCATCTTTAAAAGAAATATGTTTTATCTTGGTGAGCTGTATTTACAAAAGTTGTGTGAAGTCAAAGCAGAGTCGCAGACAAAAGCACTGATTAGCAAACGTCAAAATACCGTTTGAAGGTTGTAAATCAAAAAACCATATTGCGAGTTTACGTATTCTTTCATTCTATCTTCCTCCGCATAAGACATCCGCGGCCATTTCTTGGAAAATCATTCTCATGTAGCAGTAAAAGTGGAAACTAGCACTATTGCGATTCGAGGGGTTTATTTTATTGGATCGCAACATGTTGAAAATTCTCACTAATGACAAGTTCACTTAAAGCTTCTGATTAAATTATAGCATAATTATAGGTACCGCCAGCAAGCTGTCCTTAGCAAGCAGGTATAGGAACACGCTTTTCCGACGACCAAAACGACGTATAAAATACCGCAATGCCTGAAAATGAAGATCTTCGAATATTCTGTGTTACCAGTGGGCCTCGTGACCAGGCTCAAAGTCGCACAACGAGCGATGGAGAGGGCTATGTTTCGGGTTTCTTTAAACTATCGAATCAGAAATGAGGAGATCCGTCGTAGAACGAATGTCACCGACATAGCCCAGCGGATTAACAAGTTGTAGTGGCGGTGGGCAGGGCACACAGCTTGAAGCACTGATGGCCTGTGCGTCAAAAGCTTCTGGAATGGAGACCCAGCATAGGACGGCCACCGACTAGGTGGGCAAACGACATGACTAAGATCGCAGGAAAAGGCTGGGTGCGGGCCGCTTCCAACCGGTCCTTGTTAAGATCAATGGGAGAGGCATATGTCCAGTAGTGGACCATGTCCTATGGCTGAGACGATGATAATGACCATACGTATATAATATTTCATGTATGTAGTACATTTCATATATGTACTACAATCCGTGTTGTAATCTGATTTCCACAACTCGGAATTCTAGTGTGGATATCAGAGTTAATTGTGAATCACTTTTACTTGTTTTTTATTAGCATTAACATAATTCAATTTGTATACAATATGGTTGAACTAAACAAATAAATAACAACTGAAATGCTCGTAACACGTTGAACTCTGGAGTAAAGTTAGTTGGTGAGTAATCCTGAAGGTGCCCCACACAACCACCCCCCCACATGGAACTATTCTCACTAAGCCTACGATTATGCAGTTAGTAGTACTTACCTCGTCTATGTTTATAACGATTTCATTAAACTCAGTCACAATTTATAGTAATTGCGGGAAACGTTTAGAGGATCGGGAAGCATTTCGCTTAACCTATTACTTTCTCATGGCAGCAATTTACCGGTAATTTTAAAATAGCACGCTATATTTATGTAGATGGCGCTCTTTGTTATTTGTGAACGAAGCCTATTAATAGTGGTGACTCAGTAAATATTCTGAAATGATTGCCTGGGAGATTGTGGGACGGCCCAACGCCATACGCCTGGTAACAAGCAAAGAATTAATTTTAATACTTTAATAGTAGAATGGATATAGAGGTAGAGGAAGGCCGAAGAAGGTATGGATGGACTGTGTGAAGAATTATATGTTTATGAAAATTGTGAGCACTGAGACGACTAATGATAGAACAGTATAGAAGAGGAAAACATGTTGTGCCAACCCCACCTAGTGGGATAAGGACAAGACGAAAAAGATTTAATAGTAGAATTAATTTTAAAGTATATTAGCAGAAGACTGAGTCTTCTCGTGACCACGACCAATGCAACTTCGTGGATAAGTCGAGGTAAATACATTACTTAATGATTTTCACGTGACGAAGCCCCGATTGTTTTAACCGACTTCAATAAAAGAGGATGTTCTCAATCGACCCGTATGTTTTTTTCCCCTCATAAATTTCTACTGGGTGAACAGATTTTGATCGTTCTTTTTTATTTGAAAGCTGGTGCTTTCCGTGTGGTCCCATTTAAATTTCATTAAAATCGGTCAAGCGGTTTTTGAGTTACACTCCAATAACTGAAAAGTGCTACGCATACGTCGATGATACTATAGTTGCGGGTGGAGAAATCGGTGGACATACACAATGACAACTGATCCCGTGAGCAAAGGTCACTGAAAAGGGTAAAAAAAAATTACCAAAAAATGGAACCGACTTCAACACTCAAAAGTATGAAATAACTTGTCGAAGTCAGTACCATGCTCACAATATTTTGATAATAGTTACTTTTGAACTATCATGGTACCGACTTCAACAAGTTATTTCATACTTTTGAGTGTTGAAGTCGGTTCTATTTTTTGGTACAATTTTATTTATTAACAATGTGTTCGAATCGTCGAAGTCTAAAAATTACATAAGTTTATTATTATTTATAATTATTTCGGGTTATTATGGGTCTAGCGTTTGACCAGGTTAACACTTGATGGTAAGTGAAATTGTGGTCGAGAACGTAACCACGCTAGGACACGTGCACTAATAAATTTGTAAACAATAGAATTGAGCAACGTAAATTTTTTTTTAATGTAAAAAAACCTTTTTTTTTAAGTTGAAACTGTGAATTATGTGAGTGAATTACGGATTATTTACAATACAAAAGTAACAATAACTTTAGACGATGGTTTAGATGGACTTTCAGCCGGTTACTATTTTTTTTTATATTTCATTATAATAGAAATCAAAATATTTCTATTATAGATAATAAAATAATAAGCTTATAAGCATAGCTAGCTCATAAGCTTTGTCACGTGTCGTAAAATATACATTGAAAATAATTTAATAAAAAACCGGCCAAGTGAGAGCCGGACTCGCGCATCGAGGTTTCCGATAATAAGAAAGGGGTAGTAGGTAGATTTAAAATTATAAAAAATATTCATATTGCATGATGTAACTAAATATGTATATTTTTCGCAATTTTTCCTTTATCTGCGCTATAAGATGTTCCTTCGTACCAAATTTCAAGATTCTGAGTTCACGGGAAGTACCCTGTAGGGTTTGATTCCCTTGCGAGTGTCGAAAATTTGCAGCATAAACGGCTGTATCTTTTGATTGCGTTGGTTTAGAAGTTTGATTTTTTCACAGCAGTAGACTAGTAGTATTTGATATGAATTTCAGCTTGATACCTCTACGTGTTCCTGAGAAAAAGGGCCTTGACAGACAGACAACAAAGTGTTCCTAGGTCCGCTTTTTCCTTTTGAACGGAATCCTAAAAATAAAACTGCAAACCGAAATTATTTTTAATCTGTTGCCTCCTCCATATTCTATTTTATTTTATTTATTTTAGTTTCTGTCTATGGGTGTCTAATTGGCTGAAATAAATGCAATTTAATTTTAATATTCATGCCGTCTTCTTTATATGTACCTGTAGTCCTCTATTGGACGTACACATTCGACTTTAGCTGATTGCTTGTAGGCTGAAAGGATCAATCATGCTACAGTATTCCAGCCAGTAATATTCACACATTCCTCTTTCCATTTACCGTCGAACACAAAGAGTTATTGATGGGTCATTAGCGAAACAGGCGTCGGAAATTAAGCGTTCCAAAACCGCCATCAGTGAAAGCGGGCGCGACGTTCCAATACCGCATTTCCTCTGTTCCAGTATTACGCAATTTCTGTCCTGGAGGAAGTTCGCAACTTAAAACTTTTAGTTGGCGTTGGTTTGTTTGCGGCGAGGAGCGCCCGAAACGGTCATTACAACAGTGAGCTCGCGAAATTTCCGCTTAAAAGTAATTTGCTATGTCACTAGTGGGCCGAATTTAGGAAACGTATTTCGTGAATGCAAAACAAAACGGCCAGTAATGACTACGCTAGTTATAAAAACTTGCTTCTTCTCAACAAACGTTTTGTTGAATACCTCTCGGATGCAGTCAACGGTGTTTCTAAAGCTATTCGCTTTGTAGAACTTTCATATTAAAAGGGGTGGAATAGTTGTGTTAATTGCGGTTTATGTAGAACGAGGACGGGTACTGTTGTTGCGGTGTTGTTATTGTTGAGAGGAGACCCATCAGTTTAACTATCATCACTATATTGTTAAATTAAACATTAACATTTATACGATAATCTTATTGAAATATCATAACATCATTTTTACCTTCTCGCACTTATATATACACATGTAGCACACGCTACATGTGCCGTGGTGCTACCGGCCTAGAATAGTACTCCCCCATCTCTACCCGCGGGTGCCGTAAGAGTCGGCTAAAGGATCACGTACTAGAGGGTGGGCAGCAGCGCCTTCTGAGGATCGGAAATCATACTACGCTCGCCAACCCGCCTGCCAAGCATGGCGAGTACTGGCAATTCCCCCCAATTGGGGGAGGCATTTGTCCAGCAGTGGACACTCAATGGCTGAGATGAATGAATGAAAGTAATAAGGGACCTGAATACGAATCATTTTAAAAAGGCTTTAAAAAAGCATCTTGCAGAAAAATGTTATTATAAAATTGACGATATTATGGCTAGCCGGTTGGCGCAGTTGGTAGCACTCTGCCTTCTGAGCCGCTGGTCCCGGGTTCGATTCCCGGACAGGTCAAACATTTGTGTGTATGAACATGTCTGTTTGACCTGTGTCTGGGTGTGTATATGTATATAAGTATATATATCAGTCATCAGGTTACCATAGTACAGGCTCTGCCTAGTTTGGGACCTGAAGACCTTGTGTGTATATAAGTATATATATCAGTCATCAGGTTACCATAGTACAGGCTCTGCCTAGTTTGGGACCTGAAGACCTTGTGTGAATGTTCATAAATAAATCAATAAATTTAGATGTTTGAAATTTTGTTTGATTCATTTTATTAATTCTTCTGACCCAGCTTTGCCTCAAAATTTAATACCATTATTTTAAATTGACTAAAGATATATTTTTTTTATGTGTATTATGGTTAATTTGATTTAATATTTCTTATTTGTGTTCATTTATATTATTTTGGCTTGCCATCGCTCGACAAATGTGCACGCCTGAGGGCAGAACACGAAGATCATGAATTATCACTTTTATAACTCACATGTGTTATATCCATATTATGTATGTGTACTCGTGTTTTGGGCAAATAATGTATTCTTATTCTTATTATTATGCAAATAAAAGCGTTTTAATAAGATTCAGAACGACACGCCACCTATAAATATTGATTCAATAGAACCCAGCGCCATGTGCAGAGCTTCACGATTTCATCCCTGCACACACAACCATCCACATACCGAAAATTCATTCAACAAGCGGCAACATCAAACTGAAACTGGGATGGCACAGAGTAAATAAAAGCGTCAATTTCTTAAAGAGGTCTTCGGCAAAAAAGGGTTCGCTTCTTTAAATAAGTTCGTTCAACCCGATTCACTAAGACGATACCTAAAGAGAGATAAAGCAAACGTGCAATACCTATCAACGAATAGGGAGTGTTTACGAAGTCCTCTCACTGAGGTAGGTTCACTTCCGCGGAGGGCCTTTGTCCACCGAGAGTCCGCGCGCTGTAATGGAGGTAAGCCCTAAGAGGATTGTGGATCCTTCAACTTTTATTAGTGTTCCGTGAATCGAATGAAATGTCATATTATGTGTTTTTTTTTACACTCGCTTAGACAATTTGAAACCGTTATATTTTTTAACCAACTTCAAAAAAAGGAGGAGGTTCTCAATTCGACTCGTATGTTTTTTTTGTTAAAACTACAAATTAGCACATATGTCCTCATTTAATTTGTTTTTAAAATTTTACGAGAATCAATTTCCGCGAGATAACCAGTTGGCACTTCCACATTATTAAATTCCAAGAACAGACAGCGGACATCTTTAAGGTCGAAAAGGTATTTCCTCGTATGACCGTCGACCGTAAGATACACAGCGACCGTACACATTGTATGTTCAGAGAATACTTCGTTAAAGATTTACTATAACACAGCTAATATACTGATCTGAAACTCTGTATTAAGACATCAAGTAGATTCGTGCTTACGCACGTCAGTAAAAATATTTTACTTCGCCCAGAAGAATAGAAAAGAACAACCGTTGCACTATTACGAGTTGTTACAAATCTTGACTACCGCAAGCGATGCCACTTGATCAACCTAGTTTTTCTTATCAAAAATAATCATTGCACTCTTATATGACCCATGGAAATCTTTTTATATTGTATATATCTAGCGTTTGAGCACTATCTCACTTGATGGTCAATGACGATGTGGTCAAAGATGTAATCACGCAGGACCTAGAATGCTTACTGGCTCTCCAGGATCGCTGTCTGAACACACTGTTATCGGTGACAATTTTTCAAACTTGAGGATCGTAGTTAGCCAGGCGGGTACACGAAAGTGTCCTACCACCATGCTGGGAATTCGATAACGATGTTACCTTCACTGGAAGCTCAACGCGTTGGCGTTTGGTCAGTTTGACAGCCCACGCTCCCACCGCTGAGCTATCATCGTGTCAATATTCATGCGAAGCGATCCTCAAACAAGTTTCGATCACCTTACACAGCCTAATCCAATTTGCCCAAATACAGTTAAATGTAAGCACGTAATTAACGAGCTCGAGTTAAGAGAAGTCCGGATTAGGATAATCCATCTCCTTCGAGATTGTAATCTGGACACGTCTGTGAGACATTTGAAATTCACATTGTGAATTGAAAATCTTCCTTCCCTCAAAGGTTCTCGATAAAGACATCAAATAGGTTTCTTATCACGTGCCTTTGACGGTGTAGTGCTATCACAAGTCTAATAAGAAGATAGTTTTATATGATATAGAGTAATTTACTGTTCACAGATCACAAATAACATTTTAATTTTCAAAAATGTATGGTATGTATAATAGTTATTTTCACCACTTCATTCGGCCATAGGACGTCCACTGCTGAACATAGGCCTTTCTCATTAAGGGGGTTTTGCCATTACTCGCCACGCTTGGCAGGCGAGTTGGCGAGCGCAGTATATTTTGTGACCCTCAAAAGGCGCTGCTTCCCACCTTCTGGTACGTGATCCCTAAGCCGATTCTTACGGCACGCACGGGAAGAGATAAGGAGGTACAATTTTAAGCTGCTACCACCACGGCGATTTTCACCACATTAGCTGTCAAATCGATAGATAGATCATAACCGTTCTCGAATTTTGAAATCTTTTTACTAACTTGTGAATGAAATTGATTTTTCCAGTCAGAAATCTTCTTCTTCTTGAATTACAGGCAGAAATCGTGTTGAATAAAACAAGCGATTGACAGCTAGTGTGGTAAAAAATATTGTTAAGCAATGATAGCCTAGCGGTGGGAGCGTAGCGTGTCGGCTGGTTCGCTATCATCGACTAGGGTTATATTGGTTGAGTATAAGTACGATCGCTTCACGAAAGCATTGCGACCCATGGCTGGTTGAGAGCTGGAGAGATAGTCCCGGCGGCGCGGCGCGGCGACCCTTAACAGAAGAGAAGTGTTTTAAAACGCCCATTCACCGTCAAACGTATATGTCCCTCCATTCCACTGAAAGTAGCGACATTGGAACTAGCATTTTAAATAGTTACGTTGAAACTGGGGCCATCGGGCGGGAGTTCCAAACGACCCCTACTCGAAGACGTTACGTGACGGTTAAACGTAAGTACGGATGCCCGGGGCGGAGCGGACAGAACCTAGGGCTCTAAAATGTTAGTGAAATGTTCAAATAGGTTCAATAACCAGGTACTCAACGGCTTACTGCGGTGTTTAAGTATGCTAAGTGAAAACGAACAATAGAAGCATACCAAAGTTTACTAAACAAAGTGTATCTAGTCAAGTTTACGGGAGCGCTAAATAGCTTTTTAAAATAGAGTGATTGCAAAATAAAACTATTTAATTAATAAAATGATAACTAATGTGTCTAAGCAGAATGACATGCTCGAGAACACTGTGGGCCAGACAACAACACTTCCCACGCATCGCCTCGGAGTTCCGAGACGTTGTAATGCTTAGTAAGGTGTTCTACAGATTTAGCTGGAAATGGTTGTTATCTGACGACCGGGTGGCAGCATAACTATCTTTTGTGAGAGTGTTAAAATTTATTATTTGCATTTTAGCGATATGCATTTTGTCTATGTGCATAAAGACGATAATATTCCTAGTAATTAATTATTAGTATTTTGTTTTAATAACGCCTAGGTAATATTTTCTCAGATTTTTTTGTTTGCGTTGGCTGATTGAAGACTTACAAACGATTACAATTTTCTTCAATTAAGACATGTGTCGATTCGCACTCGTGTCTTCACGATTAGACACTGGCATACTTTTGTCTTTGATACTAAGGATAGACAACAAGTCTTATCCATAATAGAGTAGGTAACCTACAAAGGAGCTCTCAGGTTATCTTATTTTGTAGGTTAACTAGTTTCCAGTTGAGTCGGTATTCCTATATGAATATAAGATTCAGAAGAATATGATTTTCCCAATCCACTCTAACGATTGTGTTCGATTTCCGCTTCCAACCGGTTTATATGCAAAAGAGAAAAAGTTCCCTTCAAAGTTCGCATAAAACTATATTTCAAACGAGCTGTTTCACAATAAAGAAAACACGTTATTTCCTTTTGACGCAGACAGCGGGCGGCACAACACTAATCGAGGCACAGTAACTTCGTAAGAAATACGAACAAAGAGAACAGAACAATGAGGAGATTTTTGTTTAGGCAGGAGCTTCATAGATTAGTCAATAGTTAATGTGTTAGTAGAACTTAATCACTGTATGTCGTGACGTATCAGAGAGGCGGCTCTGCCGCGCCAATTTCCCGCAAATTAACCGACCGGGAGCTTTAGGAGTGATCCCTAATTTTCAGATACATCTCGGAGAATAAATAGGGGATTAGGGGCGGCGCCTCGCGCGTAAATAACTTCGCGTCACGGCGCATCTACCAGGGCACCAGAGATAAGGAGCGAGTGAAATTGCCCTCGGCTAAGCGTCGACGCAAGCCAAGAGCGACACTTCGAGTTCCCAGCTACCATCAGTGTTTAACATCAAACTATTCCACGAAATGCCGCGGATTTGCTTTGCATTTATTCAGGATTCAATTCTGGTTCAACCACGAATGTGCGGTGGAAACGGGTTTATTCAAATTTTATAGTAACTTTTATACAAATAGCAAATCGCTATCACAACATGAAAATTTTACTGGCAATTTGTCGTGCGAGACTGATCCTGGAAGCCTGGTGTTATGTTGATCCCAGGAATAAAGTTTTATTCGCCACTATATTCCTCTACTTTCAGTCAGTAAACAAACATCTCAGTTAGGAGACAACTCCTTCACATAAAAAGTATGTACGTAACTACGCAGATTAAAAAATAAAAATCTAGTTTTAAATTTATTGCCTAAAAATCACTTATTAGAAACCCGAACCGAAGATTCGCCATCTCTACAAGAGCGATTCGAACCATTCGATCGAGACTTAAACAACTTGAATTCTTTTGTTTGCGGTAGCATAAACCTTGAATACACAATTTTCTCTCAACTGGCATCTTTGAGGGCGCTTAAAACTTGGACCAAAGCTCGTCTCAAGTGTTACTGCATGAGTTACAACGCTTTTTGTTGAACACAAAAGGCTTTTAACACTTATAAGTTGTAGAATGGAAACATCATGCGAAGGTGTGACGTCACAATGGACCTCACGTTAGCCTATGGTTTTATAAGAGGTACCAAGCGGGTGAAAAGCTTCATCAAACAGCTTCAAAACGAGTATATATGATTCTTATCGAAATTCATAGAAGGTAATTCAGAAAACGTGTCATCTGTTTCTTATTTTCCTTGTAATGTATCAAATTGTCTTAAACGTATATTCAATGGTAAGGCATATTTTAATGTTTTATATAAAAATGTATATGCTATAAATAAAATGTGCTCATGTTACACTGTAGGAAATGTACACCCGAGAAATGTATTATTTTCAACCGCCGACATATTAAATAAATAGAATTAAACATAAAAAAAGTTGTGATAAGATCGTGATCACAAGAAGACAGTCTTCTCGATCAATGTCACTTGGTCAAAACGTCGAGGTTAGTCAAAACGGGTCCGATGCCTTTATTAACTTACACATAATTACAATACTACAGCTACTACAAAAACATTTGAGCAATCTACTAGCTACATTTTGATATAAGTCTTCTCGGGTAAAGTAGTAAAATTGAAACATATTTATTAAATTGTTTTTTTCCCTTAAAATCATATATCATAATTAAGTGCTGATTAAAACTATTCGCAATCGAATCAACCGTTTTTATATACATTTATTAGAATTTTAATTTTAGCGTAAATGTTAAAATTTTAATTAAGTTGAATGAATAACTAAATTATTACCACAGGCATACTACCATACTAGCTCTAGTGAGAATCCATTATCCACCACGCCGTTATTGAATATCAAGTAAGAGGTCAAACTCTAGCTCAAAAAAGTTAGGTAACATATTATTTCTAAACAAGTCTGATAAGTACCAACGACCTCTAGGTACAATCTCCAATCTATATCATTACGAAGTGCGAGAACCTTTGTCCCGATACTTGTTAAAAATAACCAGATACTCTCCCAATACTAATGCATCGGTAGGTACAAGTACAGAATAGAGATGAGCTCTTGTGTCAATAAAATATACATATTATAATATTGTTATCGACAACCGAAAGAATAGTCCTGGGCGAAGCAGGAATCACAATCAGTAGTAGCGCATCTGTATCGCAGCTTGAAACAATTGAAATCAATACTAACTGTCATTTATCTAAAACAAAATGAATACTACTAATAGACTGACACAAACAAAAAATAGTTTGAACAGACGATAGCATGACACGCGGTTGCAAGACGCAAGTTATTCCTGGTTCAGGCACTGTTATACACTTTTGTGAGCATTTCGAAAAACTGTTACTTTCTTGACCAGACAATGCAAAAATTAACTTTTGATTCTGAATCTTATAATAGAAATATCAATGCATAAATTGTCTATAGTTTTAAGAACACTTAATAGGTATACTTATTCATGAGTTAGATATATCCTCGCAAATAACTAAGGCTATATTTGCGCGATTATTTTATTATAATTGTAACACTATTAAGGGTTAAGAGGTGTCGATGACATTACAGAGGCTCGCGGGTGTTTACAGGCCGAAAGGGCGAGACAAATCCTGATACGTGTTGATTTAAAAAAATGCAAATATGTACTTTACAGATGACATACAACCTTACAAGAAAACTAAGTAATCATATTTTTGTGTGTTCACAGTTTTGACTATTTCGATACCTTTTTTCTGGTGTAGGACACAGGTCAAGGGCATTTGTAGTTGGCGCGAGATTTTTTTATAAAGGAAAAATACGGTTGTTTGACAATAATTTTTCACATTAGTGATGAAATCTATGAAATGAATGAAATTATGTTGAAAATTTATTCACATCTAGTTTGTCATATTTACCAGAGTTTTATTTATTAAAATAGGATTTGAAAAGCTTCCACGCAGCCATTGCTGCGAGTTCAAGTTAAATAAGCGATCACCACACGAGATCAAGCCCCGTTTGATTTAATAACAATGTGTTCGAATCGCGAAAGTCTAAAAATTACAAGTTAAGTAAGTTGAGTTTTTAAGTTTAATCGAAAATTCTCATGATATGGCCATAAATCGATATCTATCTAATATCGATGATTCCATTCCATCCCTAATACCGAATGTATAAAGGTCCTAGCCCGAAGGAGATATTGTTAGAATTCGCGACGAGTGTTGGGAAAGTTCCTTTTTTGATGTGGCTTGTAACAAACTCCAAGTTTGAAGTTAGGCACAGGGTGGTGAAAAAACGTTAACGGGGAGAGCCGAGATGAAATAATATTATATACGTTAAAAGTTATATTTACGAGCATGTTATGTGCTTTCAAATATGGAAAAAGCTTCGAACTTTATGCGCAAAGAGTTTGTATAATTTCTGATTACGTGGTTTGCGAACTGTCTGTCTGCCTCTTGCCTGGAATGGGTAAATGTATGTATATTTATGACTATATAGTTGCAGATAGTCAACAACCCATGCAAAGAAAGGACACAAATCTACATTCGATAAGACATTAGACATATAACATTGCATACACACTCACCGCTCACTCAACATACGTTATGATAAAGTCTAAATTGGTATACTTAGGAATGACAATACTACAAATATATATTTTTGCTAAAATGCGGGTAGTTTTAATAAGGCAAAAAAGAAAAACACATAGTAGTTACATAACAGCCTCTATACTAGGATGCTATATTTTTTGTGAGGGTTAGTTCTCTTCCAAATGTTACAAATTCATATAGAAATGTATACTAGCACCACTTAGTTAGCCTGTCTTTCAATCTATAGTGCAAACAGAGCCATGTTTTATAGTTATGCTACATATTTTAAAGGGAACATTGCATGCATGAATATATTAATAGGTATTGGCGCACTCTGTTTTGTATTATTCAAATAAAAATTCATGAAACAATCTCACTTTGTATTTTTGAAGTCAATAACACTACTTCTATAGAAAACATTTACACTCGCACTTGAGAGGCTGCGTTCCGTAGATTTTTTTCTTCCTTAATAGGTCCTCGTGCACAAAGGGAATAATTTTTACAGCCACATAATTAAAGTCGGTAATGATCCCTTTTGATATTTCCATTGTAACTAAAAGGTGCTCGGAATGAGTTACTCGCGGTCATATTTCGGGCTCGGCCTTTAGAGGGCGGTCCAGAATCCTTGTAATTGTGATAAATCACCTCATATCCCTTATAGGACGGGCGCCAGCCTGTGCTAATGGTCGATACTCGAAGAAATGGGATTTGTGTAAAACCTTTCGCTGGTTCGAAGAAACCGGGAAATGTTAGGCAACGCTGTTGAATATGCATCTTTGTTATTACATACTAAAGGTATTTTTTTGCTTAAGCTACGTTATTAGGTGTTACACTACCTGATCCTCAATAATCACACGTTGACGATGGTTGATGGCTGGTATAGAAAATTCTCTGGAGACTTGAAGGCAACCATAGTATATAAAAGGGAAACCGACTTAGTCAATGAGTAGAACTCCTTAAGCCGCTGTGGCGGAATCTGAATGAATAATAAAAAGAGCAATTATAGCAAAAATAAGGAATTAAGTGTTAATATAACAAGAAATAATATGGGCCGCTTCCAACCGATCCTTGTGGAAATCAATGGGGGAGGCCTTTGCCCAGCAGTGGACGTCCTATGGCTGAGATGATGATGATGATGATGATAACAAGAAATAGAATATTCTATTATCCTATGTAGTAAACGAAACATTTTTTTTATAACATTTCCTATATTTAGATCACGTCCCAATTCTATCAATCATATAACAATGATCTACTTGCCCCACATCGTGTATCATAAATGAATATAAATAAATGTAACTGTTGAAAACCTATTTCAGTGACTGTTTAGTTCATCCATTGTGCCGAGAAAACGAAAACGAACAACACGCCTATTCCCATCTCTATCGGAATTGGATCACGAAATTGAAATAAACTGAATCAGAATATTCCAATCTAATCAAATAGTTACGACTATTGTTGCAGCTCTATATTTATACGAGATGCCATAACGAATTTATGATACACTAAAAATCCAGATGCTCAAGAAGATAATCAAAGAGGAAATAAAATATACCATTGCCATTCACAATATTATGACACGTTATGATTGTACATAACAATGACAGTCAGAATAGTGGGACGCGGCAATTCGGGTCAATCGAACTGTTGTGTCAGGCTTGTCGATGGCTTGATTCGACGTACAAATTGCCTACATCAAACGGAATCACGTAAATTAATTCTACTCATCCAAAAATCAAAATCTCGGGAACCGGGATCAGAACCCGGATATACCCGGGCTTAAGACTGATGCCCTTCCTTATCCGACCCTTCCTATCCCCGTCTGATTAGGCACCGGTAACCCCGCGGCGCTCCACCTCTAAGTTTCCACTAGGACCTTGGAGAGTGGCGGTTAATGATTACACTGTGTCGGAAAGTAAAGGCGGAGAAACTCAAACAAGGAAGTCGGCAATTCAAAATTTACAAGAACAATATTTTACCTTTTTAACGTTGAGGTGGATTTTTAAGAATACGGACCTTTGGGAAATCACGAGGTGGTAGCTCGGAAGCGGGCCGTAACGTCTTACAATGGAATATGTTCATTGTTACAAATGGAATAAGGTTGAAGAACAAAGCTGTAATATTGTAAGTTTATTTCAAATGAGTTGGTTTGCGATTCTCGTTACGTTTATTTTGCAGATGCAATATTGCTCTGAGTTAGTTTTCGAGCGACCGAGTAAACAATTGATTTGTGTTCCATAATTAATTAACCTGTTACTACCATACAACTGTTTTAACTTTTTAAAGTGAATTAGGTACGTATAATAAAATCACATTTCGCATTAACAGTTATCATTTTTTTCGATCATAGATTATATTTCGATCATTAATGGCAATATGTACCTAGATTTCCAAAGTTTAACAACAACCTACACTACACATTGCAGGTTACATTAGTAACATCTAGACAAATGTGCTATCAAATCTGCAGCAGGTCACCTGCCCAGAGAAGTTATCATTTTAGTCGTATAGAACTTCTAATATACAATCTAATATATCTTGTAATTATTGTAAAGCTTTTACGAGTCAAGCATAATAATACCTGAGCTGCATGTTTTGTTCTTTCGTTTGTTACATGTGTGTAAATGTTGTAATGTTACTCCATAAGATTAGACTTAAGATGTTTTGATAATTGATAAAATGAATGAAAAAAAATAACACCCTGTGAGAATTATACAAAGATGACAATGTTGTGGCAGTACAATAGTCACAGTATTAACTGGAAAAAAAAAAACAAAAAAAACTCCTAATGTATGTCCTGGGGTTCAGAGGGTCGTTCGGGCTTGGCCACAGTTTGTCTATTGTTGACCCATATGATGCGGTTTCATGATCTACGCTCGCGGTCCTTCTAGCCCTACGAGCTATCAGTTCTACGCAATATAAATATATTCATCATATTATGATGAAAAAAACATTACAATTAAGAAGAAATTTTTTTTAATGCCTTCATTAAAATAAAACACTAATAACTAATTACAATACTGCAGCTACTACAATAACATTTGAGCAATCCACTAGCTATTGGTAGCCTATAGATAACTCAAATGTTCTAACCCGCTACCGGCCGGCAGCGTGCCCAGAATGCTAGCAGCATTGCCACGTTGAATTGCAATGCTGATTCATTGAGCCAAATATGTGCCAGTATTTTGGACACGCGTCGCATCGATCATACGCTCTGATGAATTTTGGAAAATCCGATGATCTCCAGGTCCCCACGGGCCCAATGTCTTGACCCCAAGCGGTTCAAATATTTAACTTTAACTAACGTTTCAATTGCTCCGCCGAATAAGCCGCGGCGCGAAGAAAGAAGAGAAGAAAAAACAAAACAAATTATAAAAAACACTAGTAGCGCCCCGCGGTTTGACCCGCGTGGATTACAGTTTTTCCGCTACCTGAACTATCCCACGGGAACTATACTTTTTCCGGGATAAAAGAAGCCTATGTGTTAATCCAGGGTTGCCATAATCTCTTCTCTTATATTTAAAAACTAGTAGCGGCCCGCGGTTTCACCCATCTGGAGATGATTGATGATGATGATGAAAAGTAGCTTATGTGTTAATCCAGAGTTTAAACTGTCTCCATACCAAATTTCATCGAAATCGGTGTAGCCGTTTGAGCGTGAATAAGTAACAGTACATACAGACATACTTTCACATTTATTATATCACTAGCGGCCCGCTCCGGCTTCGCACGGGTATAAAATATATAGCTTATGTCATTAATGGATGTTATTATAAATATAAACTTTCCTCTTCAATCACTCTTACAACACATCTATTCAAAAAAAACCGCATCAAAATCCGTTGCGTAGTTTTAAAGATTTAAGCATACATAGGGTTATAGGGACAGAGAAAGCGACTTTGTTTTATACTATGTATATAGTGATAGTGAAGTAGGATAAATTATTGTAATGTTGCGTGATGTCACATAAGTCCGGAGTCCCGACTCAGCATCCGATTCATAAATTGTCATCCGACCAGCACAAAGTTTTCTGCTGGTCGGTGATGACAATTATGATTCCCGCGTTCAAATGTACGATACGTTACATCGGTACTTTTCCTTTTTGTGTTACTTGCAGATATTCATATTTCCGATTTGACCTCGTAGAGAAACCTCTCGCATCACCCTCGCCATGGTGGAATCGTTGTGTCAGTTTGACCTGACACATAGCCACATAAGTAAGATTCCAGCTACGTTTAGAATCTCAAGTGATCACTACGGCACACTGAGGACTGCCGTGTTAAATCACAATGGTATTTCAATTCGAAATTCAATTTCAAATCGAAATTTGAATCGATCTATGTGTTATCATACAATCATAATTGTTTTTTTTAACAATGCCTTCTTCATTTTGGCTCGACATATACATCGTTCTTGCATAAAGTTGATGGCAGCTCTCTACGTCCAATTTTACGAGAGTTGCCAAACAACGTCACAAGCTAGCTGCCGCCTCTTTTTTAAATTATTGCGCGTTCGAGGAGACAATTTAAGAAATGTATTGTAGCAATGCCTGCTCCGATCCGCGAGATTAAACTGAGCGCGAGAATTCGTGAGAAACGCCAAAAAAAAATTCTTAAAGCTTTCATGTTTATGTATAGTACGTATGTACAGTGCATGCGTGGTAGGTATACCTACGCCTCTAATTTCAGAGCGCTGAATTAGAAACGCAGATAAAGTCTTGCATTTCAAATAAGATGGCATTACCTAATTTATAAAATGAAAAGCAGTAAGTAAGTACAATTACATAAAAGCGGTTATAAAGTAAAGATAGGCAAGGGAACCCGCCGTCATATAATTTGCTACGAGCTACGAACCGTAGCAAACCTTTCCTTCTTGCTATAAACTCGATAGAGTTTGGGTCATCATCATCATCATCTCAGCCATAGAACGTCCACTGCTGAACATAGCCTCCCCCATTAATTTCCACAAGGACCGGTTGGAAGCGGCCCGCATCCAGCCCTTGCTTGCAATCTTACTCAAGTCGTCTGTCCACTAATCTGGGTGGTTTAACGTTATTAAATTGCGACTCATTGGTATACTATCTTTAACATAAAACCTATTTGAATACCTAATCCGTTGTATAGGCCGATCACCACCAGGTCGAACAGGTTGAAACACATCATAGGTCCTACAGCATAAAATAAGTATCCAAAGACTTAACCAGAGCTATGAATTTTATTGTTTTCTAATCAATATCAAAGCCAAGTTATGCGGAATTTCTCAACATGAATGAATAGTCACTTTTATAAGGCATCGAATATCCATGACTTATCTACTCGTATGTACATATATATGTACGTATATGCGTTGAGTCTTTGACTCGCGATATACTTGAAATTCAGTTTCTTACAAACGTTTATTTATTTATAAAAATATATATACGAAATACATTTTTATGTATACACTATATAAAGCATTGACATTTTTATGTTTACATATGTAAATGACCTCATTTTTTATTACTGACGATCCTTGACGTGTAATAATGTATGTTTCTATAAAACTTATCATCGCAAAATTAATTAGCGTTCGCAGACAATTTCATTAGGCTCACCGAGATAACAGATGGACCCGCGTTCAATTACCGCCGGCACCGCATTGTTAATGTTATTAATGGTCTAATACCGCAAAGACAAAAGCGGTACACCCGTCATCTATTGTTAGTACCGGAAATTCAAGGTATCCGCGGTTTCATGAACTAACTATCCCCAAATCTGTGTTCACAGTTCAGATGCGATGCGGTTTTATAATTGATATTGACGGACTTTCTGCAGTTTTTTTATGTGTTTGTTTTAACTGATTTTGATAAAAGTGCGGTCGTAGGAAAGTAAGTTGTTGTTACTTATAACTTTACTGACTGAAAGTATAAAGTTGCTTAAAGGTTGAACCAGATCGGCGAGCTATTTTCGGTTAATGCTAAAACCAAACACAAACGTTGAGAACCAGTCAACATTCTAGTTCTAACGTAATTCCACCTCAAACCTCATTGTCACTGACCACCAAGGGTGATAGTGGGTAAACTCTAGATCTATTAACTATATGAAAAAGACCATAGTCACCACAATCATAGGCAATTGCCCAATTTTTTTAAAAGCATGTTTTTGAAATAATATAACTATCGAGAGAATTATACCTATCCGTGTTTTGAGTTCTAAACATGCCTTTGTCAATATAACCAAAGTTTCTGAATGTGTTAAAGTCAAAGCTCTTCATCAAAAATCCACATGATTTTGTTCTTTTCGGTTTCACGTCGACGTTTATTTACTCTGTATAAGGCTTATATCTGAGTATTTAACGTCCAGTTTGTATTGATATTGCGATTGATATGACTGGGCGGTTGGCGCAGTTGGTAGCACTCTACCTTCTAAGCCGCTGGTCCCGGGTTCGATTCCCGGACAGGTCAAACATTTGTGTGTATGAACATGTCTGTTTGACCTGTGTCTGGGTGTGCATATGTATATAAGTATATATCATTCATCAGGTTACCATAGTACAGGCTCTGCCTAGTTTAGGACTTGAAGACCTTGTGTAAATGTTGAAAAAAAAAAATATATATTTTAACTAGCTGCCCTGCGGTTTTATTTTTTATGCAGACTACCGGGTTTATTCACGCTCATTTAAATTATCACTATATAATTTTGACTAACCTCGACATTTCGGCCAAATGATCATAGTCGCGATAACCCTGCAGTTTCTCCCGCAGATAGTACGGTTTTTCTGTTAACCTCAGTTATCCCAAAGGACAGTATATTTATAAAACTAAAAGTATAAAAAACCGAATGGGATACATATAAATCTGACTTCGGTTGTAAAATGTTCACGCATTGATAAATTCCCACATGATACAACAAGCCACGCGTAATTAAATCAAACACTAAACTACAGATTACACGATACTTAAATGCGATTAATATCCAAACAGTGTAATATCATAGTTTATACAATCTAGCTATCTTTTCCGTTATCAGTAATTCTGGCCTCTAATTCTAATTCAGTCCGTGAGTAAATATGTATGCATAAGCCGCGAATTAGCATTTTATCTCTGAGCTAGATTTAATATTCATGTATACAGTGCAAGCGCATATTCCTGCGCTATCATATACTATCAATGCGATTCATGCAGGTCCGACTACAAGAGCCAGGGATGTTCTTAGGAACACTCAATGGGGGCCCCCGATACTTTCCGCCGGGTGCAAATGTGCAGCAAACTAAAACAACGGTAAAATACGGTAAGACTCTTGGTTGAGCATTTATATAATATACAATAGCAACATATAATATACAATGGTAACCAAATGAATTCCCCTCTTTTTCTAGACGAGTTGTGAAATAGTAATTGCTCCAAATAGTTACATGAAATATAGTAAGTACTTACTGAAGAGGGAGTTGTAAAAAAAGGGTGAGTTAATTGTATGCGCTCAAATAAGATAATACAAAAGCTTGCTTATCTACATCCTATGAAACTTGATGCTGCCAGGTATTGTCTACCACTACTAGAGCAACAACATATTAGTCGTTTTTTTAAATGATCCCCTTTCACCCCTTCATTTTTGTCGAGTACCTCCCTGGTACGAGGACATATCTCTGCATGGAATTAATTAGACCGGCCTACGGTGCACGGTTGCGACCTACGCCAGCTTTGAGTGTTTTATTCAATGAGCACGGTGCAATTGCAACGGTTACTTACCTAGTAACTGGTACAGCAGTATTTATGACTGGAGAAGAAAGGAATGTTGATTAAATGTGCCTCATTTACATGATTCATTCATGTATTTTTATGTGGGTTGTTCTGTTGGATGTACGTAGGTGCGGCGACACGAAAATCGCTTTCGAAGATTTATTGAAAATTGTGAACGCTTTGAAGTGTCGCGAAAAGATTAGGCGGGAGATAATTTTATGGAATTATGGAATCTGTGGAGTCGCAGGACCAAAATATCATTATCAAGCCAGAGGAATTAGTAATGCCACAAATCATAATACTACCTGCAGATATCGCAAAAGACTATGATATTACAAACCTAGATATTGAGGGCAAGCTAAATCGAAACGGAGAACTATATTCAATCGGAGAAGTACCTATTCATAGATCGATAAATCCAATAACAAACCTGGGAACAGGGTATGTGGCAACAGTAAATCAAAACTAACTTGCCAAACCGATACTGTGAATCCGAACTGAATTCGCAACTTGAGTATACGAATTAGACAATCTATTTATTGAGTTACAGGGTCTGTTTCTCAAACTTTGGACTTGTTAGGCGTCTGTTCTAATGGACGGTCGGGGTCTTCTAGACCCCAAAGTTATTGGTATAATTTACAAGACCTAAATGGATCGGTCGGTTATGAATTAAAATAACACGAAAGATTCTTAAGAAGTACTTTTAGGGAACCTAAAGCCTGCATATTTTGAAAATTTCGGCGTAAAGGTTCATATTTTCATTATTTTACAGGCTTAATATACAATTTGCTAAATAGACAATTTAAAGTTATTTCGGCTTATTTTCAGTGCTACATATCTTATAGAATTTAAAAAAATATAAAACAGTTCATGGATAATTCTGATTAAACAAAATTTAATTTCATTTGCTATTAGTGAAAAATATTCTAAGTGAAAAATATTCTCGACCAGACCGCGAACAAGAGTTACCGCGAACCAGAGTTACCACGGGAATGTTTGATAAAGCAAAACAATTTCCCTTTATCAAACACTCTCGCGGCTATAAAAAATATGAGTATGTTATTTGTTTATTTTTACGTGTTTTGTTTATTTATATGCGCCTATTTGATTTTTTTTATTGTACTGTGTGTAGCAAAAACTGAAAGCTACAAAATACTATTTCGTGCGTGACGTCACTTGCCGTTCCCAAAGACCAGCGCGGGTTGCTACCAGCACTATGCTGATTTGAGGCTTGTTTTGTGACAAACAAAGGTTATGTATCCTACCTATGTTAATTTAAATATATTGTTCTTATTTTTAATGTTTTTTGTCACAGAACAAAGTGTGTGTCTGTCTATGAAGAAAATAAATTAAAAAGTCTTAAAACATGATACCAACAAGACGTATATGGTTAATAACGTTAATGGGTAGAATTATATAACACGTTTTATCAGACAAAATTAAAATTAAATTTTGATAATACAAAATAACTGTATTACTCTTTAGATAAAACGTACCAAAGTGAAGCAAAAGAAGTAACTTTTTACTACGCTGTAATTCTATATGTTAGTACGTACATACGTACGTCTATTGTTCCATTACTTACTATAATTTCAGTCAGAATCTCCGTCAGTATCCATTCCTTTTCACACTTAGAATACACAACACTTTTTACTATCTACAGTTTTCAGCACTTAGCAAATGAAGTTACATTAAAAGGTCGAAAACAAAGAGGTAGCAAGTGTAAAGAGTTTGAGGTGTGGCTAGTGATAAAGACGTAGCTCGGCAAATGATAAAATATGGCATGGATGATTGGCTGCTTCCAACCGGTCCTTGTGAAGATCAATGGGCTTCCCCCATTGATCTTCACAAGGACCGGTATGTCCAGAAGTGGACGTCTTATAGCTGAGATAATGATCATGATGAGATATGGCGTGGCGCAAGGACGACAGTTGGAACTCGTTATATTCCTATACTTCAAGAGCCCAGCAATGATATTATGAATTATGATACTTCGTAGTTAGATGCGTTTAAAATGAGTCTGCTTTTGTGAGTTTGAAGTGCATGGAACATACCTCGTGCATGGAACAGTGTTAGAATATCTTGTTAACATTGTTTATTGTATGACGTCATTTACATGTAACATAAGTAAGTATATATTTTGTATACTGTATGGATCCAGCGTTCGATCACTATCTTAGTTAGATGCTCAATGACGATGTGGTCCAAAATGTTATCACGCTAGACCTAGAATGCTTACTGGCACTCATGGACTGCTGCTATGAGCATACACTATGTATTTGGTGACAGTTTATCAAACTTGAGGGTGGTAGCTAGCCAGGCGGGTACTCGAAAGTATCCTACTAACATGCTGGGAACTTGATAATGGTGTAACTTTTGCTTTGTTTACTCGTTTTTGGGGATCGAACCAGCGTCCGCCAGATTGACAGCCGACACTCCCACATCCGAGCTATTATCGCTTCAAAATTCTTCTGTTCCTGTTCTTGTATGTGACCTTATGTCTAAACAGGATTGATTTTGGGCGTAGATATAAGACTCACACTGTTATTATCTATGTTTTACTTCCATGAATATTTATAGAATACACACAAAGGTTTTAATCCTTCTATTATAATCCTGAAAAACATTAAGCTTTTGTTTGATTTACTAAAAACACAGAGTCCTGAATGTCAGACGGGTGAAATGTGACGGATAACTTTGAAAGTCGTTGTTACTGTATGAATGTCAAAACGACGCGTACATATGTTGCCTGTGTGTGACATCAGTAACCTCGGCTTTTGTTATTTATTATTTCAAATACTGATGCGACGCGTGACCAAAATGCTGACACATATTTGGCTCAACGAATCAGCATTGCAATTCAACGTGGCAATGCTATTAGCATTCTCGGCACGCTGCCAGTCGGTAGCGGGTTAGAGCATTTGAGTTATCTATAGACTGCCAATAGCTAGTGGATTGCTCAAATGTTATTGTAGTAGCTGCAGTATTGTAATTAGTATTTAATTTTAATAAAGGCATCGGTCCTGAAGAAAATATCATATACTTAAAGTATACATATTTTTGAAGCAATGATAGATCAACGATCCCCAACAACGGCTTGAGCTTCTGGGAAAGGTAACAGAGTTATCAAATTCCCAGCATGGTGGTGAGGTACATTCGAGTATCCGCCTGCCTAGCTACAACTCTCAAGTTTGGAAAACTGTCACCAAAAACATAGCGTGTTCAGGCAGCAGTCCTTGAGAGCCAGTTAGCATTCTAGGTCTATAGTGATAACATGTTCGACCACATCGTCACTGACCATCAAGTGAGATAGTGGTCAATCGCTAGATTATACAGTATGTAAAAAAATAAATTCACGCCTCTTTCCCGTAGGGGTAGGCAGAGACCACACCCTTACAATTGCTACGATCCCGACACACTTCCTTCGTTTAATCCACGCTCATCAGACTTTTCATACAAGAGATGTTATTTAAATAACATGTCACAGACTGCAACATTTCAAGAGTAAAATTACTACTGCTGTTTGTAGGTCGGTAAGTATAGATACTTAAAGTCTACCTCTAAAAAAGTAACGCATATCTTGGTGTGACTGAAATATCAGACTCATGTAGAAGCGGCACAGGACAAGGCATAGCGAACGAGTAATTAGCAGATCGGTCAATTAGCAATTGCATTCGGAATTCTATCTTCCCTCCAGTTTATTGAGGATAATTGTCGATTACGTTCGCTTATTGCAAATGCCCTCATACCACCTCGAGTGGGCAAACCACTTGCTTATCTATGTCGCTAATATCTGGATGAATTACTGGAAGGCATAATGTTGTAAGCATGATCTAGGGAACGTCAGCAGCGTAAGGCTTGACCATTTGCAAAATAGACAACTTAGAGTCTTTTCAGCTTATTTAGTTGAAAATCCTACATGTGTTATAAGCTTTACAAAAATACCACTTATGAGAGCAGTTATTGAAGGGTGATTCTGAGTGAACAAAATTAGAATTCATTAGCTGATTGATTAGTGAAAAAATATTTTCGACCGACCATATGTTTTCTTTATGAAAATATTCTCGCGTTAACGACAAATGCGATTGAACTGGGTCTTACACCCGAAGGAAGAAAATTGAAGTGTCTAAAAATTTGAGTAGTATTTTTTTTGACCCTGTATGTCATCTTTAAAGTATATATTTATAATATAAGTATTTATCCCGCCCTCTTAGCATGTAAACACCCGCGGGCCTTTCGTTTGTAAGTCATCGGCAACTGTTAAGTCCTTAAGCCATCCCCTGCCGGGCACTAAAGGTTACAGGAAAGATCATTCGTGTAAAATGTAGCATGAACACTGATAAGTTTTGTATTTTATGTTGTCCATCGCAGCGCTCGAGAGTCGCAGGGGAGGTTACTCTTCCGATCTTCACCCATCAAATGAGTCGTACCTTGACACAAAATAAAATACAACCAAATTAACAACCTTCTGCGTTTGTTGAAGTCCGAGAGTTATCTAAGATAGTGACAGTATCCCTAGAATATATTTTCACAAAACGGAGAGTTAACTATTGTTTTCGAATGCTAAGAGCCTACAGCGATTTGCGTGATAATCATAAAGTTATAAACGTTAATATTAAAACGCTGCTGCACAGATTATATCGGTTTGAACGCACCTGCTTACTGCAATTCTAATGGTGGTATTGAACTTGCGAGAGCGGAAACTACACGCAGTTCGCACGGCCATAACACTTCCCGCGTCAATATTTCAATCCTGAACCTTGCCCCGAATAGATAAGGACTATGTTACTTGTGAGATATGGTACATCACGGGAGACGACGTCTTCCGTACGTGTGCCGCTAATGATTTTGTCAATTAACGCATTAACGTAGCTAGTGTTTGCAGCAGTAACGGAACGCTCAGAAGTATCACAGAATAATTAATAGTAGAATGCTGTATTTTTTATGTACTCATACCTATATAAATAAAATATTTTCCGGTCCAGTTGTAACTTGGGGATTCAGACTTTCAGAGTAACATAAAATGTGCAAGCACTCTCGGGTTAAGGCTTCACCATTTGCTAAATCGACCATTTTCATACTTTTCTGCCTATTACGTAAGAAACTCCTATATGTCTAATAAACTTTTAAAAATACCGCTTGTGAGAACAATTCATGAAGATTAATTCTGTTTGAACAAAATTCGATCAATATCCGGCTTTACTCAAGTTCATAGTTGAAGTGAATTGACTGAATGCGGGCCACTTCCAACAGGTCCTTTTGGAAATCAATGGGGAGGCCTATGTCCAGCAGTGGACGTCCTATAGCTGAGATGATGATGATGATAGTTGAAGTATTTCCACCTAGGTTTCGAGCATGTCTGATGCCAATCATCGGGTGAGTTTACGCTGCCAGATCGCGGCGACCACGGTGAAGGTGGTAACTCAAAGAATGTAACAGGTAACGAAACTTGATTTCATTTTATAATTTATTAGAGAAAAAATATTTTTCCTGCATTAAAAGTTATCGCGGTAACGACAAATACGCATGAACTGTGTCAAAAAAGAACAAAGCTAATTAAAACGTCTAAAAATGTATAGTATTTTTGTGAGCCCATAATTCATCTGTAAAGTACATTTTTGTCATATTTAGAATCAAAACTCATCAGTATTTGTCCCACCCTCTGTGTCTGTAAACACCCGCAAACCTCTGTGATATCATCGACAACTGTTAACCCCTTAATATGCCAAAACAGTCATAATTTTAAGTCAACCCATCGACTAATTTTCTAATATTTATGATTCATGACTATTATTCTATATATATCTATATTGATCAAACTTACGAATGTCGCTAACAAAATACTTCTTGGAGATATGTAATAATTATGTCGATTACCACGCGACCCAATGAGCCATATTATGAATAATTGACACTTTCATTATATACCTTCAGTTTATATTTCTGCAAATAAAAAAAAAAATTTTGAATAAATATTATCTAAAAATATGTGAATATTCTAGGTTTAAAATTAATTCTAATACAAATTACATGAAGGTCTTTCAGAGAATAATTTACCTAATTTTATAATATATAAATAGTAAGCGCTTTCCGACCAAAATTGAATTTGAAAATCAAGTAACTAAAACCCAGCCTAGAAGTTGCCGAAGATAAATCGAAATAATTTAACAAAATTTTCTTAGCAAGTTCCCTAATGGCTTCACAAGTTGGAAATTTATTACGCGCATGAACCGACAACAGGAAGCAATATTTCCTCGTTATTAATGTATTGTGTAAAATGTAGCTTACGCTTTTCGAGTTGCGAAAACTGCGCGGTGTTGCACGCTTTAACCTATTCTACTTAAACCTGGCTTTTTTACACCTGAACCGGGCGTTTTAAAACGAATTTAGCGCCACTTTGTTAGCGAGCTACGTGTCTGTTAATTCGTTTATACTCTTTCCGAGGAGGGCTCTAATGGGAAGGCTTCTCTTGCAATTAGCCGCAATTAAGATACTTCGCAAGGAAATGCCGGCGGGACGGTCGACGGCAATCGATGTAGCTGGAATCGATTCTAAATCGTTGAATCGAATGCCAAGCGTCGAATACCGAACGCCGTTCCCAGGATTTGTTTCGGCGTGTAATTAATATCTGGTCTCCAGTCTCCCGCGGCGCCGAGGGATCGCAAAATGAGCCACGATTCAATTCTTGCTTTTAATTAACAACCCGTAGTTAAATATCTCTCTATACAGGTAACTCATAAAATGTAAATCTCATTGCCGTCTATCCTCTTATCGCGTCGAGTTTGCTTACAATTAATTATCCTACATCTCAATAAACTGGGACATCATTAAATACATTCATGGAAATATCTGCTTCGCGTCACGAATAAATACGACGCTATCTACCGTCAAAACGATAAATTAGACTTCGTTATCGACAATCACAATTTATCGTATAGAAACCGTCGAAATAAATCGACAGCAAAGGTTATCTGAGCCGAGCATTAAGCTTCCTTGTCGCCCTATCTCATATTTCTACTCGCATCGATAAATAGGCGCGGCGGCTACCTATTACAATTAAAGCTCTCGATAAAATCGTCATGTATCGCGCGCGGTATCGCTAGTGCGGTGCGTTTATCGATATAAGTGCGATGCGTTTGGGTGGTCGTCGGCCCACCCGAGCCGTCGCATCTATCGATGTCCGTCTGGTCGTAACCTAAATTAAGTGGACATTAGCATGTTAATATTTCTCGAACAATAGAGTCGAACAGGTCGCGGGCGACGACAGATTTTTACAGCTACATGACTTTACTCTGGTGTGGTAATGCCTTGTTCTGTTGCCATAATATTTCAACAAGCGCTGCTCGGTCTCTTTTCAACTGACTTTTGAAATAAGAATTATATAATTCAGATGTTACTTTGGGGATACGAAAATAGAAACCCATTTAAAAAAAATGAAATAAGCATGCCCGAATTTTACTTTATAAAATATCTACTGTGTGAACAGTGCCCTTCCACCTGATGATTTCGATTGACAGCAGACACTCACAGCCCTGAGGGTATCATAGCTTCAAACAAGTATTATCTAAATGTAAATCGACACGCGTGTGAATCGCCAATTCAAGTGCGAGCTATAAGAAATTCTTAAACTTACAATTACCGTAACTATTTTAAAATAATGCCCCATATTTGAAGATATTTAGGTACAATTTTATAGATATTTTTTATATTCCTGAGCTTTCTTTTAAGTTTTTTAATTGGACATTCTAATTTAGATTTAGAAAAAACCTAAGATATGGTATTTTCTTCTTAGATGATTTTCCCATTGTGTCTGAAGCACCCACATATCGGAACTGACACCAAAATGTCGAATTTGTACCGTCAGCATATCAAATTTACAAAATATTTTCAAGTTTTTTATAATTCAGATTTTTTTATATATTTCCTCTGTATTGTCTCATAACATAGTTGACCGAATAACTTTGAGCATCGAATTCCAGTATATTCCGGGGCGAACTTCGCCATTCAAGAATTCGAGTAGTAGCTTTAGTATACATAAGACTATAAGCTTCAGTTTAAGAAACATTAACAGAAGAGGAGATTTAAATAATAACCGAATTACATTCTTGTTAATTGTATGTGCATAACCGCTAATTATGATATCACAATCACTGAGCGAGGTTATTACTATTCATTAGGTATGCTGTGATTACATTATCGCTAATTGTACGGATACTTGTATTAATTTAAATTAATTGAACAGAAAGCCGTTCTGCGTAATACAACCAATTGTTTTGTGATATGTATATAGCACTAAACAATGCTACATAGAACCACATATAGACGCGTTCGTAGCGGAAATACACATATACGAACGTAACTAATCAATTGATTTAAACACGACACGCCTCGGTCACACCTTGGACGGGTGACTACTAGTCCTATTTTCAACAGATCGCTAGCATTGTTAATTGTGCCCTACGTTAAGACGTCAGTCACCGTAGTTGTCTGATAGTAATCGTTGGGCAATATCGGAAGAGGAATGTTTGGAAGCTCTGGTCTTTCCACCAACCCTTAAACACAACATAACCATCGTAGTCCGCGCGGGTCAAACGCAGGTTACAGCTATAAATTTTTCCTGAAACTGCCACTCTGCTTTCTTTTTAATTTAAGTGAAGTGAAATGGTAGACACATTATTGAAATTTTACCTAGATTTTCTTGTCTTGTCTTAACAACTGAACATAAAAATGCGGAAATTTGTTGTTATGTATTATATACATACAGTCGGTTACATAATAGGGCACTTAAACATTGATCTACCATTATCACACAACAACACCCAAACTAGTTATCTGAAAAGCATTTTTTTATAATGACATGCCAACTTCTCGCTATAAAATCCGAATAGAATAAAAATGTATGCATACTTTACACCACTATGGAGATAAAACGTGTTTTTAACTTTTTTAAACTCTATGCGGGCAGAGTAGCGTCGATTAGCTAGTTAATAGTAAATTATCGAACTTAACTACTATTCTCTTAAATAACAACTTAGGAACCTAAGTGATAAACTCATTAACCTGTCTACGATCAAAGGTTAAGTTGAAAATTGTGTTGAAGAACGCAAATGGCTTTGAACCTGGCTTAAACTAACTGAGATTTCGTACTGGTTGACGTTTGAATATAAGATATCTGAGTTATAATAGGATTCTGAATTACTTAAGAAATGGTCTAGTTAAAATCAACTACTTAGCTTTGAAATTGAGTTTGAAAATGGAAAGTTCACGAATCCAAAACTGAAAATGACACAAGACAATTTCTGGTTCTTCTAAAATTTAGAAGAACCAGACATTTTGGGTCGCGGATATAGTTGTATATATAATAAGTGAGGGCATATAGCGTAGCAGGTATCATTTAGAATCTAAATGATACCCGCTTTGCTATATACTCTCAATTAATACCTAACTGTCACCGAACACTATGGTGTCTTAACAGCTATCTTTGGCACGCAGTTCAGAATCAGAATCAGAATCAGAATAATTTATTGACAACTGATAAAAATATTACACATTTTTTGCAGGATGGTATTGCAAGAGAGTGATATCAGCTTACCCGTATCGGGCATTCAATGTTGCATATTATAACTAATTATTACATTATTAATATGTCAAGATAATCATCTTTAAAAAGTAATTTCTCATACAATTTTATATGACATAGGTTGTATGAATTCATTTGACAACATTGTAGCTTCGATATAGATTTATTACATCTTTGACCACATCGTCACTGAACATCCAGTGAGATAATACTCAAACTTTCTACCAAGTATATAAAAAACTTACATGATGGATAATTTCTCATCGAATACTCAGCGAATTGTGTTCCCAGAAGCTTTTGTCCGCTGGTTGAAACCGCAAGGTATATGTAGTTATTAATTATTGCTTGGTTGAAGGACGATATTGTTATCAACGATAGGCGATCCGTCCCAGAGAAGCTCAGAGGTGTGAGCTCGGAGGTCCAAGGAAGTCCACAGAGGCACGAGGAGGTCCTAACGAAGCACACAATTCTATTCCTATATTGTCAGATTTGAGATTTGTTGTAGACCGCTATGTGAATCTACAATAATAATAAGTTTATTTATTACTAGTTTCACCGCGACTTCACCCGCGTGGATTACAGTTTTTCCGCTACCTCCCACTATTATCCCAAGGGAACTATACTTTTTCTGGAATGAAAGTAGCCTATGTGTTAATTAGGTTTCAATCAATCAATCAACATTCTTTATTGCGAAAAAATGGTAACAATGTTGTCCTCATTGATAGTTACATCTACACACGTATATTTAAATTGCTTCCGTTACATCTATATTTAGTATCCGTACTTGTCTGCAGCCATTGTCCAGCCACCAAACCATCAAAAGAAAGTCCTGCTTCCGAACTAAGTTAGTAACTTGTATCTCGGATAACAGAGACCTCCCCAGATAGATAGCGGCTAGAAATAGTGCAGGTAGTACGGTAGTAAATCTGCGCACAATTTACGCATGCACAATGTTACAGTAGTTTAAACAGGGTTAAAACTATTTTCATACCAAATTTCATCGAAATCGGTGTAGCCGTTTGAGCGTGAAAAAGTAGCAAACATACACACAAACTTTCGCATTTATAATATTAGTAGGAAGTAGGATAAGTGAACTAAAGTTTATTTTTACTATAACTAAACTAAAATACATTTGTTTAGTTGACAATGGTAGTGATTTGCTTATTCAACTAAACTGAACTAAAATTTTGTAGAACTAAATCAGTGCTTATACGGTTAGGATAAAGTCTAAACTAGTATGAGACTTATCAATAAATATAACAATATACAATAACACCACTAAAATTAAACGTATTAATTAAATTTGCGGGTAGTTTTGGCAAAATTAAGTCGCCACTTATTTGATGCCAACTAAAACTACCCGGAATTGGCCAGCAATGGAATAAAACTAATAATAACCGTCTAATATAAGTGAGAGCGTTGTATGGAGTTATGCGAATTTGAATTTTAGTGAATTTTAGAGTTAGATTCGCGGCAGGGGCAAACATTTTTAAAAAAATTATATTTGTCCCGGTCTTCAGTGTTTCTATAATTTGGTTTTGTACGTCTACTAGAAAGAACTAGAAAGCGTTTGTAAGCGTAAAAGTACCTTGTTTTACAACTTAAAGTCAAACCGCGTTGGTTGCAACCCAAGAGTATCTATAATAAAAAACCTTACGTTTGACCGCTGTCTCACCTGATGTTAAGTGACGACGCGGTCTATGATGTAGCACGCATACTTAGAAGGTAACTCGCGACTTGAAAACTCCGGGGTTGTGCATTGCCTGAGCAGCTTTTGAGAACATTTTAATCTTTACAACAAAAACTTGCAACTAGGAAGGATGGATTGACAGCGATAGGTGGAACAGGGGTGCAAGCCAAAGTTCGGCAGAACTGACATAAGCAGGTGTGTTAGGTACAGGTACCACGGTGTTATACCGCAGAATAGCTGACAGTAAGCGGTGCATACGGCACGTAAGGCCGCGGCCACACGAGCGGCATTCATGTGACCGCCCGCAATCTGAGGCATTCCTATCCTGCCTGCGGTCTTACATGAACGGTGGAGCGGTTCCAGGATCAGTGCTATGGGTTAGTGTGTATAGATTGGTATACAATTTGTATACATTTTTTGTTAGAAAACGGCTATCAGTGACGTTCCTCCAAATCCTCTTTGCCAACTAAGCGACCCCAAACAGTGTGTTTTAAAAGATTCTACAGGTCAAGGAATACATTTAATTATTATACCACGTGTTATATCATAGCGTGTAATGCGGTGGCTAATTTGAATTTGGAACCCCTTTTATACTTATATCTCAGATACCATTTATGTATGGTATTAAGGTATAAAGAAAAAAAACAGCCAGTGTTCCAAACATTTCAAAAAAGTAAACTCTTTATATTTCGGTTGCGTTGCTATTAATGAATCCCTAAAATATTCTATTTCAATTTGTTATCAACCTACACGACGACAATTACTGAATAAAGCGAAGCGAACCATTTAATCCGTAAAGCGGCCAGAGACGACGAGAACGAAAAGAGATTTAATAAAACAATTCCGAGAACTTCTTACTCCTGAAGTTTTTCCGTAACAGCGCAGCGCTGAGCTCCGTAACAGGGCACCGGTATTCCCAATACCTGGGCACTGCGAGCGAATACCGCCGCTCATTTCGTCCGCGAGCTTGCGGACTTCCGAAATAGTTTCACGGTAAATATCGGAGTTGGCTGGTGTTTCGGCCATTTTTTGCCGTTTTCAATCGCGCTGCGATCAATTAGGCACGGTTTAATGGATTCGATGTCGTCTAGAAGCGATCTATCAAGCGGAATAAGTACGTTAAACGGCGCTTAGAGGTCGCTGCTGTCGGCGAGGCGGCCCTGATCGATGGGGTGCGCGGAATGAGGTTTTCCGTGTTTGAGAAATTTTGGGTGCAAGATCGATAGGTCGATTCAAACTTTATTTTAATGAATGCTTGGAAATAAATCATACAGGTAACAGTGGCAACCTAGCTGGTTCAGCTGGTTTTCATTCTTTCTTTCTAATTGCATTCGGCGGGATCATTCGCGCGTTCGTTTGTTTTTCCATTTATACAACAGAAACTCCGGGTCAAATAAGGAAAAATATATTTTTCCTTGTGATTACCACATTATTATAATTATATATAAGAAAAAATCATTTTTTACAAATCACTCTAAAATTTGTTAAGCTCTTTTATATTTTTATTTATACTATATATATTTATATACTATATATTTTTTATTTATACTAGCGGCCCGTGCCAACTTCGCACGGGTAGACATAAGATTTTTTTATTTACTTCTAAATTGTAAAAAGTGGTATTGGGACATAACGATAATAGTTGGACACATGGTATCGGGAAGATTATTGTAGATATTGATATGTTCTTTAATATTTTACTAACTATTTCACTGTTGTTCTTTCATCAACAGTTTCCGCAGCGCATGCAACGAAAGACGTTTTAGGGCACTTTTTTACACCTTGGATTACGTTACTTTAGTTTCAGTAAGGATCCCTAATCTTTTCTAGCAATAAATATAGCCTATGTTACTCAGGGTGAATGTTGCTTTCTAATGGAGAAAGAGTTTTTGAAATGGGCTCAGTTGTTTTTGAGTTTATTCATTAAAAACACACACACACACACACACACACACACACACACACACACACACACACACACACACACACAAAAACACAAATTTTTCCTCTTTATAATAGTAGTGTAGATGAAATAAACACACTCTGTTAAAATATTTTGCTTTTTTGTTATTGTGCCGTTTAAAATACCTTCATAAAGCGGTCTAATTACTCAATGTACTACGAAAATAACGAAATTAACCAGGAAAGTAACGCTTTCGTGCATCAAAATATGGCGGTAAGTGAACCAGTCACGAGAACCTCGGTTGATTAAAAACATAAACAAGTAAAATAAATATTTTACGTCGGAAAAACGAGCACGCAGTAGGTCATAGAGAAAAATAAATAATATTCCCGGCCGCAGCTCCCGCTACTTTACAGCTTATTTATCGGGTTATGCGCGGCAAGGTGCCTTTTTATTATGCATGTAAGGCAGAATAAATAAGTGCCTTTGCCCATGTTTATCACGCAGTCGTTAAATTAAGAATTAGGCGCGTCAATCGCTCCCAATACCCGTGTTCCGTTTCCGCTGACACATGCGGGCGAGTAAATAACTCAATGTGAGCGTTAATTATGTCGAGTGATCTTGAATGAGTCGGCTCTGCGTTAAACGGAACGTAATCACACGAAATGTTTGAATTTGGAACGTCTCGCTGGTTCGGCGCTTTGTTTGCGATGAGTTTAATTATTTAGGATTTGCGTGTATTTGCTAACTACCCACCTAAGCTGTAGGATGGGTATCGCTCGGGAGATTTCTAATACCTACATATTATGAAATCAGTATAATTGTAGTATGTACTGTACATACGTATAACTTATACCTAAGCGTTATGTGCGTGCTCTATGTAGGCTAAAAAAAGGGAGGTTGATGAGATGGTCGCGTACATAAGTATATTATTAATATTATACATGACAATGGTATGTATTTTTTTTTTTACATATTATAAGTTTGCGTTTGACAACTGTCTCACCTGATGGTAAGTGATGACGTTGTCTAGGATTTAGCACGCAAACCTAGAAGGTACCTTTTCACTCGCGACTTGAAGACTCCAGGATTGTACATATCGGGAAACACAGTATGTTTCGATTGATACAAGTTGATCAATTCCATGTTATTTTACAAAGATGTCAGACACCCGACACGATGCCAGTTCAATTACGTGTAATCTATTGTAACTTTGAGGTTACTCGCAAAAGGCGACTTAACTCTAGATTAACAAAGCCCTGTTTATGTTAATGAAAGTGATCTTATCCCTACTTCAGACGGTAGAATGAGGGCTAGGTCTAACGCGTAGATTCGGACAGTGATTTAGATTGAAAAGACAATAATTATAAATTAGTTTAAGTAACCCCAAAAAGAAAATAATTATTGGTCATTCAACTTTTAAATTATTAAATTCTGAAAAAGCGTAAATTAAGACGTAATCAAAATAAAAATGTTTTAGCTCTACGTTCGAAAGAAATAAAACTTACAGTTCGAATGATTTGAAGGAAAAAAATCGACTACGAGTGGGACTTGAACCCACGACTACAGAATACCGACCTGTAGTCGTTCAAGTAGGTTTGTAGGTAGTAGGTAGTGTAGGGTTGAAGTCCCACTGGTAGTCGATTGTTTTCCTTCAAATAATTTGAACTTAAGTTCCGCCTATAGTATGTTGTTAATGCAATAAACCATAAAAAACTGTTAAAACTTAAGTGATTTCGAGATATCAATGTATATAATTTTTTGAAACTTTTTACTGTTTAGATCTAGCGTTTCGCCACTATATCTAGATGATATCACGGCAGACATAAAATGCTTCCTGGCTCTGAAGGACTGCTGCCTGAACACAACCTGGCTAGCTGTTACAACCTGAGGGTTGTGGAGAGCTAGCCAGGCGCGTTCTCAAAAGTACCATGCTCGGAATTTGATAACGGTGTTCCCTTTACCGAAAGCTCAAGCAGTTAGTTGGGATCGAACCAGCATCCGTCAGTTTGACAGCCGACGCTCCCACCGCTGAGCTATCATCGCTTCAGTTTAATAACATATTTTGAATCTCGTTTTCAATTTCATAAATCCCGCAAAGCTGTATTTGGGATAAAACTTAATATCTATACAAATGTCAAGTTTTTTTTAATGTAAAGTTTAGGCACTGTCTATATAAATATTGTGCTCCAGTAGATTTGGTACAAAAGCGTTCGTGTTTCGCCACGATACCATCGAGTTCCGCCTCCAACTTGTCTTCCAGTTTCACTCACAACTGGGCCAATTTCTAGAACATTCTGCTTGTTAACTATATACTAAGGCGTGGGTAGTGTGATTGGGGCTGTTACTTTACTACTGCACTCAATTTTAACGCTTTAGGTACCCACTTTAATACGCAATAAATCTTACCAAAATCTGTTCTTCACCCCACGTCATTGGAAAAACGTGCACAGCCTAATACGTGAAGAGCCTGAAAAAATCTAGGTGTAGCGCGATAACATCTTCGATCACATCATCACTGATCATCAAGTTAAATAGCGGTCAAACTAGATCTATAAAGTAAAAAACAAAGTTTCTCCTGCTTGTACACCAGTCCACTTCACAGAGAGGATTGTTGGGCAATCCACCACGCTGACCAAGGCGGGTTAGCGGATAGGTAGGGCATCGGCCAATGTCGAAGACTTCAGGCCGCGTAAACGTCTCCGACATTGTCTAGGAACCAGGACACACCTGATCCAATGATGGGCATTGAACATGCCTAAAAACTAGGCCGCAATTCTTGGACTATAAACGTGAGTAACGCCGGATATAGAAGGAAATAAAGAGAATGAAAATAAATTTAATTCAATCAAAGGACATAAAAACATTTAAATTAACATAAAATACAATATGTAATGATGCCCGATGTCAGGAATGAGTTTCAACTCCGCATACACTAGGGTCACACCGAGAACTGATTTTCAGACGACATAATACATATAACATTTTAAGAATGGGTCAAACTCACGAGAATTTCCAATCAATATTTATATATTACATAGCTGTACCTTAAACATAAAAATGGGTATTAAAATCCTGGGAAGCCGTTTAAATTGATCAAGCCCGGCTAAGCGGGATAATCCCGGTTCCGACCAAGACAAGGGTGGCGTGTCGAAGCACCAGAATTATAAGAACTGTCCTGTTTGTATTCAGTCAATGTAAGCGTTGTTTGTGTGCGTGTGTGTGAGTGTCGTCAATAAATGTGTCTTCTTTCTTTTGTTTGGGGAAGTAAGGTAAAACAAGGAGTCTTTTGATAGGGGATTGGTTTTTTTTTACTAGTTCCGCCCCGCGGTTTCACCCGTGTGGATTGTGGTTTTCCCGCTACCTCAATTATCCCACGGGAACTATAATTTTTCCAGGATAAAAGTAGCCTATGTGTAAATCGAGGCCTTAATCCTTTAGTTACCTTTTCACGCTCAAACGGCTACACCGATTTCAATGAAATTTGGTATGGAGATAGCTAATACCCTGGATTAACACATAGGCTACTTTTATCACGGAAAAGTGAAAGTTCCCGTGGGATCGTTGAGGTAGCGGGAAAACCGTAATCCACGCGGGTGAAACCGCGGGTACTACTAGTAACTTATTAAGATTGTTTTTCCTTACCCGCGCACAGAACTGTTATATTGTAGCCATTCCTTAACTCTACAAAGTAAAACTAGAGCCTCCCCCACCGTTACCCCGCCGAATGTTACCCCAAACACTTATAAAGATAAATGAGGACGCGTTTTGCCCCCAAACTGGGTTAAAAGGGTTTTAGTTCACTAATAATTAATTGAGGCGTACACCACTTTCAAAATTAGCATGATCGCGATTTTGGTGGACATTCTGATGGAGTAATAAGTTGTGGTCATAGATGGGATGTTTGTGGTACTTAATTAGTTGTGTTGTTTTAGAAATTAGGATATTACTATTTTATACGAGTAGTCCGCTAGTAGTCATCATGTAAGCAACTGTGTAACTTCCTTCAACAAACTCTCAATTGTCTATGTCACAGTTGTACCTGATAAGATGGTAGTTTCTAATTAGCTCGCTGTCTTATGTTGCGATACAAGGGTATCAATTCTACTAACACATTGCTCATAGATGTTGTCCCATATTATCATGATCATATTATAGATTGTCAATGAATCGTCGTTTTTTTTAGTTTTGCTATTCTACTTGGATTATACTTGTAATGGCAACACAGATCTAATTTCTACCGCAATTCTATTGTCTACAATGCAATCGAATGCAATTGTTATTTTAGCGGAATATCAAGTTTTTTTCTGATAACATTTGAACGACTATTGCATTGTTTATGAATGGATTGTCCTAAAAATTAAGAAAATTAGCACCAAGGTTGATAGTAACTCGTCCTCGGGCCAAGGCTTTGTAACTTCTTGTGTAAACTACTGTGGATATATCTGACCAAGCCTAGTTTTAAGGCTGAAATCATTTATGTACGATTTTAGCATCATAGCAAGATTTTAACAACTGCGATAAGCAGAAGCAAGCAATTCTATACGAAATTCTATACTATGAGAATTACGATAATTCGCAAATTCTAACTTTGGCTCCAAACAGTAGGTAAATGGGATATAGGGGTTGTATAATTAATGTGTATAGCTTCCATAATTGTAATGCAACAAACCGACTAGGACTCACGTGGTAAACACTGGAAAATTACTCTCCGACCAGTTTCGAACTTATTTGCAGTTCTTCATCTGGGAGTTATGATCGTGCCAGAAGGCGAGCACGAGCTTCAGCACGTAACTGGCGTTGAGACGGCTGCGCTGCATCAGTCAAATTGTCCCGGTGCGCACTGTCACTTGAGTCATTGTCACTGAGAGTGTCATTGTCACTGTCACTTTGGTGATGATGATGGTGGTAGTAGATGGCACTCTAACAGGTGGAATTATTGGGATTAGGAGACATCCACTCGAACTAAATAACTAACTTAAAAAAGAAAGAAATATGTGGCATACAAGCAGACGGGCCGCCTGATAGTAAGCTATCACCGTCGCCTATCAATATATGTAATACTTGAGGCATTCCGATACGCAAATTCTTTTAAGACTCTGTTAACTCTCCTTTTGAAAAGTCCCATATTGTAGCTACTCGGGAATACCGAGGGAGGAAGCTCGTTCCACATTTTACAGGTGAATGGCAAAAACGATCGGTTGAATCGCACAGTGTGTGAATCCAATGTGACGATTATACTGCTATAACTGAACGAGCTGTTTAAAAAGAGAATAGTCAATTTTTGAATTTTATAGCAGAAATTTAATCTTCGTATAGTTGTGTTCTGGTTGTAGTTATTCAACTAAATTCAATCTAGGTACTCCAAGTTTGAAAAATTCTCCTAACCATCGCCGGCGTTACTCCATACCTCATCCGGGAGAAGCGATCAATTTGAAAAGAAAATTTCTCTTATAAGCTGAACGAAAATTCTATTCCATCGGTGGAAAATAGCGTCGGTGCTGCCACTTTCACGGTAAAGGGTTCCCGCGAGCTGGTAATAAAGTAATTTATCCAGTTCCGATAACTGGCAATAATCCCTGGGAGTACTTGGGAGAGAATATGAGGAATAAATAACTTTGAGGAGTTAGCTGAGTCGAGCGAACTAAGCGGAGTGAGCGAAGCTCCGCTCAGCTCGCTTGTGGTGTTTGAGATAAGGGAACGAAGCCGCTTTAATTTCAATATTGCCACCTGATTAATTAAGATTTGGCTACGACGACGCTGCGTAATTGGGATTGCGTATGGAAACTGTCGTAGAGCCAGTTTACAGCATAATTTAAGTTGCAGAAACAACAATGTTGCAGTAACAACAATGTTGCAACAACGTGTGTTTATTGGAGCTCGTAAATGGGATGTAACCTCTATTACAAAACCTCTGTTGAGAAATAGTCAAATATTTACTGAAGAGTAAAAACTAGTAACCTCTTAATAATACTAACTAAGAATTAAAGTTCAAATTTATATAAAAAGGACCGTCCTGTCCCTTTGCCATCGAAGCAATAAGTAGTAGAATTTTTTAACGCTGTTCTGTCTAGCATGATTTTATGCAATTACCCAAAAAGCCCTAAGAATTTTAGTGTTCATTTCTATATAGGTACTATGACCATGTTTGTATAGGTACGTATATATAAATATTTAGGAAAATGTAAATATACCTAGGTACCTTCTAAAACCATTTGTTACTTGTAGAAGTATTATTAAGTAAAGTGAATATCGTAGCTTATAATGCTCACTGTACAAAGTGTGCATTTTTTTTCCTGTTTTCTAGTAAATGAGACAAAAAATTAATTTAAAAAAGTTGAAAAATAACATATATTTGTAATTTTGTCACAAGACTAAAAAAGGCGCGTTAGCCTGAGTAGTCATCATAAAATTAAGTTTATATATAATATCTTGACTGTGTCTTGTTTTGTATATATTTTTAAGTTAATGAATAATAAAGATCTTTTAAAACAAACAAACAGTAGAATTTTTTAACGCTGTTCTTTCTAGCATGATTTTATGCAATTACCCAAAAAGCCCTAAGAATTGAAGGATGGAATTTTAATGCCAGACGAAAGAAACTCATAATACAAGTCGTATAAAATAAACATAAAATAGGATTTCATTGAAAGATTTGAGTTGCACACCAACCTTGCTCGCCACCTATAACGACCCTTACAGTGATCAAACACTTGAAAGCTCCTAACGGGCAGTATACTCGCTTCTACCACGGCGGTAATCTTTGAGACGAAATCTTTTCAGTTTATATCTACCTGGTTTGCCAATAGCCAGTGCCAATAAAACATGTGTTTATTTATTTAATTATTCAGTCAAAATACAAATACAAATTTCTTTATTCACGGAAAAATTAAAACAAAATACACATTGAAAGCCCTGCCTGCTGCTTTAGTATACACTGTGTTGCAGCAGACAGTGTCTTCCCCAAAATAGGCATAGTACATGAATCATGTTAAAATAATAATAATACAGTACGTACCTGCATTAGAAAAATTTAATAAATCCTAAACTATATGAATACAGTGATCCAAATACCAAGAAAACGAAAGAAAACAAAAATTAAATTAAAAATTAATTAAAAGCCATTTTGTTATGTCAAAATTACACTTATAACCTTAGGCCAAAACTTCCTTCCCGATTCGATATCAATTCCGTTAAGTAGTGGTCACTTCTCGTGACTTACAATAAGCTTTACTTTAGCTTGACTCACGTTTCATACAATAAGTTTTAATTGGGTTAGTCTGATGAAACTGAAGCTCCCTTCTCAAATACTATTCTCATCTCTAGACGCGATCTGATACTGGGTATTGCAAGAGTACTCAAAGAAAATCTGGTTTTATAATAGGTACTTACTAAAAGGTGTTAATCACCAATGATATTGTATGTTTATATGAGGTAGATGTCGCACAAGCGCGCAGAAATTGAGGCGGCAAAATTAAGTCAATTGTAGTAATTTTGATTACGACGCGTGTTTCAAGCGCAAGTCTAAACATATAGCTATCCTTTGCTATATTATCTGTCGCAGTAAGCATGTTTATTTATTTATTAAACTAGATAGTAAGCTAACAGCATGGCCAAAGCGCTAAATACCTTAGATAATAGGTTAAGAATAATTTTAAATTAATTTCTATATTTCTAGTTTGTTTCGTAAAGGAACAAAATCTGAGCACGGCGCAGTATAAATATACGTCATCTTTAGTAAAACATCATTGTTAATAAACAGAAAATACGTTATTATAAAAGTATGTATTTATAATGTATTTAATATAATGTAGCCAGTAAACAGTGAGCTTGATGTCAACCAGAAGCTTTGTTTGCATGTTTTATTTTATGACAACTGTTAACAACTGCTCGGATGATAATCCTCAGAAATGCTGCTCGGGGGAATATTTCTCTTATTCGCTGTTATTTGCCACGTAAAGGGCTAAGACAGTCTTTGGAGGTAGAGCAAGTCTTGGTGACACATTTTTTCTTATATTATTGTATGTTTTATATTAATCTCTATATCCACTTCAACGCTCCTCTACAATCGGTAGATTATATTCCCAGTATAGAAATGTATACCCACTAGGTAGCCAACTCACGCTATCTAAAATTCAAAGCTACACACCACAGTGCACATATTCTACGAATGCGTGAAACATATAACTCTTCGGCCTGCAAAAACAAAAATCTTAATGAATCTATTTTGTAAATGTGCCCATGGACACCTATGCGGAGTCCAATTAAACGTACATAAATAAGCTTAAAATAATTTTACCGTTTCGTTTTATTCGTAGGAATGAAACCGTGGAAGAATGCAATATGTGCTATCTCCCCTCTCGTTTAAGGTATAAAATGTTTCAAATTTTAACCACTGCAAAGAGAAATATTCTTTAAAACCCATTATCTCATAGTGGTGATAATTGACATTGTCTAAATGTACGCATGCAATTAAATGGCAACAAAAACTATATATGTAATATATATATATATATATATATATATATATTATGTATAGCTGCAGGTCTTGCAATAAAAATATAAAATAAATTTCCGACTTAACAAACTCTAGCCCTAGTCCAATGAAAAAGGTGACTTAGTGGGAAATACACCATATAGATCAAATATTTAATCACTGATATAACCAAGTTTTATTTATATAAGTATTGTATAGTTGCTACTTAGGTCCGCACACCACCAAAGTCTAACTTTTAACTCAGCAAAGTTTCCCCGAGCGCTAAGCCAGGCGATAACTATTACCGCAGAAATTACCGATACCGCAGATATTACCAATACCGCAGAAATTACCAATACCGCAGAATAAAACAGTTTGCTAAAGTAGTATTACCTTGTGAGTTTAAACTTACTAGTATATACTTAGTGTAAATGCCTTTATTAAAATAAAACACTAAAAACTAATTACAATACTGCAGCTACTACAATAACATTTAAGCAATCCACCAGCTATTGGTAGCCTATAGATAACTCAAATGTTCTAACCCGCTACCGGCCGGCAGCGTGCCCAGAATGCTAGCAGCATTGCCACGTTGAATTGCAATGCTGATTCGTTGAGCCAAATGTGTGCCAGCATTTTGGTCACGCGTCGCATCGATCAAACGCTCAGATAAATTTTGTAAAATCCGATGAGCTCCAGGTCCCCACGGGCCCAATGTCTCGACCCCAAACGGTTCAAATGTTTAACCACTACCTAGGTTAGCATATTTTCGCCGTTTCAATTGCTCCGCCCAATAAGCCGCGGCGCAGTGTTGCAACCTATATTTTGTTTGATACCTACTTACTGGTTGCCTGGAAGAAATCGCTTTAATCGATAAGGCCGCCCTTTGTATCACTGTATTTATATTTGTTTGTTTGTTTTCTTTATGTGTGTGGTTTTGAAATAGTGTGCAAATAAAGAGTTTTCTATCTATCTACTTAAATACAAGACGTAGTAAAGATTTGCACCCATACCGACTATCTTTGCCCATTGTGAAATGTCACTTCATGTCAGGAGACATAGGAGATTAAGCGAGATGAATGCTAGAGATTCCACTGTACCCGTGTGACATTACTCAACTGTATGTATTTAATTTAATTTTAGAATTAGACATGTTGCGTTATGTTATGGCAATATTACATATTGGCCTGTTTTTTGGCAATTTATGTGACTGTAATACCATATTACTCTATTAGTACCAATTTGTAACGCTTTGGTAAACCAACTGTTATGTTACTCATTGTTATGAAAATAAATAAATAAATAAACTAAATAAATAAATGTCAGTTCTCATTGGTGGTTCAAAGTTCAAACACAAACCACCAATGAGAATGGAGGCGAAGTGACATTTCAATATAGGTAAAATTCCCCGGTAAGGTAGCGGGGAATCTTACCTATAATGTTAATACCCAATCATCTATTTACGCCGGTAAGGTAATTTCACTGACATTTCAATACAACCACAGTACGAGTACAATGCGTTATATTCTTTATGTCTCTGGGCAAACTTTTCGCCTTGTCGGATTTCTATCAAGACGATCTATAATTTTTAACCGACTTCAAAAAAAGCGGAGGTGGTATGTTTCACTGTAATTTTTATTTTTATGTATGTTCACCGATTTCTCCCCCATTTTTGGAGCGATTCTCAAAATTCTTTGTTTGATAGATTGTACTCCGAGATGGTCCCATTTAAATTTCATCAAAATCGGACAAGCGGCTCTTGAGTTACACTCCAATAACTGAAAAGTGTTACGTTTACTTGGACGACATTATATTTGCGGGTGAAGAAATCGGCGAACATACACAATTTGTCAATTGAGCCCGTGAGTAGCAAAGCTCGGTCACTGAAAAGGATAAAAAAAATATTTTTTACTAAAAATGGAACCGACTTCAACACTTAAAAGTGAGAACAATATTTTGATAATAGCTACTTTTGAACTATTATGGTACCGACTTCAACAAGTTATTTCACACTGTTGAGTGTTGAAGTCGGTTCCATTTTTAGTAAAAATTATTTTGCACGAAATGACACGCCACAAGCGCTTCAATAAACGACGCTTGTATAAAGCGGCAAACGATAACATTTGCCTTAACAAACGTCGTCGGTAGGTACGGTTTCGAGTCGCACATTAGAGAGCTAAAGTTATAAGCTTTTGGGTCCTCAATGTCTTTACGTGTACCTTCTGCCACATACGAAACATAAGGGTCAGTATATGAGTATGTAGGCGGAGAATTATACATTTATCCAAGCGGATTGCGGTCCGGCCAAACGATTATGACACTAACGTTTAGCGACAGAGCCGTAATACCGTATCACCGTGGGTGTACGGATCGCAGAAATGAGGAGATGTGGTAACTATGGGAGCTCTGTGAGAGTTGCGATTAAAGAAACGAGATGACAAACTTAAAATGTTTAAATTTCGTTTTAGTTTAACTTTATTGACTACGCCTTAAATTCAAGTGGCCCGTCTGCTTTTATCCAAATATTGCATAAAAATGCTTTTTCATACTCAATGATGTTTTACTAAAGATGACGTATATTCATACTGCGCGGTGCTCAGATTTTGTTCCTTTACGACATAAACATGCTTACTGCGACAGATAATATGGTACAAATAATATAGAAAAGGATGGCTATATGTTTAGACTTGCGCTTGAAATACGCGTCATATGATTCATAATGAAAATTACTACAATTGACTTAATTTTGCCGCCTCAGTTTCCGCGCGCTTGTGCCACATCTACCTCGTATATACATATAATATCATTGTTCATACTACATAAATTATGTTGATTTGGGACACTAAATTAACTTCCTCATCCACTATGTTCTCTTATCCATAGACAATACCATAGTTGCCCATAGAAGCTGAAATGTGATCTATTAGCAAATTTTAATAAAAGTGGCCAAGGAACAGGCTGCACGTAAAAAATACAACCAAATTAAAATAATCCTTCTTATGAAAGTCGGTTAAAAGTAATGATCAATTAACGGTCGGACTAACACTGTTATAGCTTAACTTTGACAAACATCTCAATATGCTTAGAAAGGTGCGTTCCATTCGCTAAAATAATTTAAAATAATTTTCGACGGGTTTGCGTGAAAAATTTACAAAATTATTTCAAATAGAGCGCACACTAGTTAGGGGTGTGTAAGCAAACACACACTGTATAAGCATATTGTATATCATATTTTCGATGACTTTATTTCAGACTTAAGCTTTCTAGGTCTGGCGTGATAACATCTTCGACCACATCGTCACTGACCATCAAGTGAGATAGTGGTCAAACGCTAGATGTATAAACAAAATATACATACCATATCTCTTTTTTAGTGATCCAAAGTATTATACCATATCGCACGAAACGCGGCGAAATTGTAATTAATCCGGCAAAAATATGCGATTCCAACCCCTCGGGGTTTAGTCGGAAGTTACGATCGGAGTATGCTTTTTACACTACCAACTGTAACGTACACTTGTATATATGCTAAGAGGAAAGAATTCCGTTGAATGTTAGAAGTATTTTGTTATACAAATTTTTGTAATTAATTCAAAAAGAAAAGAATTTTAGGGTAACTGCAATAACACCCGCAAAACTTATCGATAGAAATTTGAAGAAGCTTAGTTTAATTAATGGTTGTGAATCTGGCAGAAAAATATACAAGTGAGATATTTTCTGAAAATAATACAATTTAGTGTAATTAGTGTTGTATGTACTGATGACGTAACAGAGAAGACGCCGCGAAGGAGAGTTCTACGCTCTCGTCGCCGCCCGGACCTGAACCACTGAAGATGTCGACCGCAGTGATCGACGAAACGTCTGGAACTCAAGTTTCACATAGACCACGGCCAAAGAGCCCGGAAGCAATACATACAACATGCAACGCCGACCGTGAAAGCCTTAGAGTTTACATACAGTGTAATTAGTATTCGTGCATGTAGCATGTTTGAAGTGAATAGTAGTGTTTGAGAAGGAAGGCCTAGGGAACGTTCCAAAACCTGATACAGGAAGTTCTAAGAAAGGGCCAGGTCAAGTGTACTCTAAACCAACGCTCTTGTATGAAAGGTCTGATGAGCGTGGATGAAGCGGAGGAAGTGTGTCGGGATAGTAGCAATAGGAAGGATGTGGTCTCTGCCCACCCCTACGGGAAAGAGACGTGAGTTTATCTATGCATGCATAAGTTCGTCCTTAACCTTAACATTATATATACGAGTCCGTTTGAGTATGAGTTTGAAATCTGTATGTACGTACGTAGGCTACGTTACGTACGTACGTACGTAGGTACGTATAAGTTTAGAGATAGCTTGTACATTGTAAGTGGTATTTCCTGTTAATAAATAGTGCACTAAGCAAACTTAAATTACATAAATAAGATACATTGTAATGTAACTATTCTTGGGAAATAAATATAAATAAATAAATAAATTCATATAGCAAATTATATTCATATTTTTAAGCGAGCAAGAATTGCTCTCTTAAAAATATGAGATAAAATAACATGTACTCAAAAATGGACTCTAAAAATCCAACATAAATGCGGAAAGCCAAAAAGTAATATAAAACGTTTGCCTGATTTATGCAACCCTCTCTTCTACACAGTCGGAGTGGGAATTGCGGACGCAGCGGTCGATGTTAGCGAATTGCCGATTATTATCTTAATAGGATGGCGAAGATTTACTGCCCCCTGGCCAGCCCTCCATGGCAGGACAGTAATATGGACAATGCGAACATAAAATATATTATACTGACGTTCAAATAACTTTATTCAAAGCATACTGTCAAACCTTCTACACGTGCAGCCTATGGGCCACGTACACTCAAAGATCGCTCAATGCTTTGCGCGTCCAGTACAACAATGGTTTTCGGATGCTGTTGGGGCTACCACGCTTTTGTAGTGCGTCACAAATCTTTGCTGAAGCAAGAGTTGATGGCTTTCACGCCATCATCCGCAAACAACAGGCATCTCTGCTTAACAGAGTGAAAAAGAGTTCCAACGGCATCCTTCAAGCCATTCCAGATAAATTTGAATTCGCCTTATTGAAATCTGTCACTCGGGCTTATATCAGACGGCCATGATGACTGTCTGATGTGAGCCATTGCTTTTAATGTTTTTGTAATTTTAGGTTTAAATTATCTTAACTATGGACTATGTCTGAGCATGAATAAATAATTTAATTTAATTTATTAACCAAGACAGCCAGCCGAACGTGACGTCTGAAAGGAATTAGGTGGTAATTCACTCAACAGGAGGATAAAAAAGTAAAAAAGGATCTTGAGGATTCAAGTCGTTTTTCGACACCGTATTTTAAATTTCATTGGGTTATTCAAAAACCGAATCAGAAATTATTATAAATGTATAACACGGGAGTTGCCCGCGTAATAAGTCAGAGTGTTCGGACTATAGTTTCAACCACATTCGGTGGTATTTTTCAAGAATACGGGGCGCTCGCGGTCGCGGTTTGCCTAGCTAGGCGAACCGCGACTCACGTGTTTTATATATTCATAAATGTGTCAAAACTACGTCAGTTTTAATAACAAACAAGAATTAGAAATGAAGAGATCCGTAGAAGATCAAAGTCGCCGATATAGCCCAGCGGATGATAGCAAGTTGGAATGGCAGGACACATGTTGTAGAATTAATATTATTGGTGCAAGAATAAGATCTATTAACTTTTAAGCAACTCTAGCTGCGCCCCGCGTTTTCACCCGCGTGGACCCCGGTTTTCCGCTACCTCAATTATACCAAGGTGACTATCTTCATTCCAAATTTCATGCAAGTCCGTTTAGCCGTTTCAGCGTGAATGAGTAAGGAATATACAAACGACAGACAAACTCTCGCATTTATAATATTACTGTGATTCATGTACATCAAAGTTTTTGGTAAATACATAGAACAGACTGGTTGGCATATACAAACTATGCATTATAGTATACAGCGCGTTTTGCGTTACTATACTAAACTATACTATGGGCCTTCTGAGCAGGCTCAGAGTCGCACAACGAGCTATGGAGAGGGCTATGCTCGGGGTTTCTCTACGTGATCGAATCAGAAATGAGGAGATCCGTAGAAGAACGCAAGTCACCGACATAGCCCAGCGGATTAGCAAGTTGAAGTGGCAGTGGGCAGGGCACATAGCTCGAAGAACTGATGGCCGTTGGGGCCGAAAAGTTCTAGAATGGAGACCACGGACTGGCAAGCGCAGCATAGGACGGCCACCGACCAGGTGGACAGACGACCTGACTAAGATCGCAGGCAAGGGCTGGATGCGGGCCGCTTCCAACCGGTCTTTGTGGAAATCAATGGGGGAGGCCTATGTCCAGCAGTGGACGTCCTATGGCTGAGATGACTAAACTATACCTAATGCATTATTCTCGGCACTCTTCTGCCTTCTCCCTTCTCACCAAAAGTTTGAAAGACTAATCATACACTTTCTAATAAGTCTGTAGACTATCCGTATTTTGTAAATAACTTATTTGTGTATATTTCATCCAAGGCCTAATAAATAATGTAGGAGTATTTTCTAGTAAACCCTCTGTGCTGCCGTCAATGATAAATATCATTATGAATGTATAAAACACGGGAGTTACTCACGTAATAAGTCAGAGGGTTCCGCCTATAGTTTCAACCACATTCGGTGGGCTTTTTCAAGGAGAATACGGGGCGCTCGCGGACGTGGTCGCGATTCGCCTAGTACTGATGATAATATGATATGATATCTATATGATAATATAGATACTAATGATAAATATCATAACATATAAATACGTCAGTTCTAAAACGTTACCTAAATGTTTATAGGACTTATTGAGTGTCGCCAAGTTAAGCATATTGTTAAAGTTCATCATCATCATCATCTCAGCCATAGGACGTCCACTGCTGGACATAGGCCTCCCCCATTGATTTCCACAAGGACCGGTTGGAAGCGGCCCGCATCCAGCCCTTGCCTGCGATCTTAGTCATCATTGTTAAAGTTACGTAAACAAAAATATTATGTTAATTCAAATTTCACTCATAATTAACAATGTGACATATAGTAAACTGACACGATCAAAGAGGTTGAATTACCGAGGGTAGATGTAACAACAAAGCAGTTGTTTTAAATGTAATTGACGACGACAAAGTGAGACAGCGACTACCCATGTGTTCTGTAGAAGATGAAATGGCCAACAGCGACGCTATGACATTCAGCTTGTCTTGCTCGTAAAGCTTGTGTACATTATTAAAGCTCACTTATTTTGATAAATATTTAAGGCGTCGCCGCAGCGGTGTAACCAACATTACAAGATACCCACATAAAGAGAACTTTGAACATAAAATATTTGATACAAATACGTGCAGCTCCGCACGAATTTGTGATTTCATGTTTTATTTTATTATAATAAAAAACCGGACAAGTGCGAGTCGGACTCGCATACCGAGGGTTACTTACAAAAGAAAGGGGTAGTAAGTTTAATTCAAAATAATTTTATTGTATGACGTAACTAAAAATTTATGCTTTTCGTAATTTTCCAACATCTGAGTTCACAGGAAGTACCTTGTAGGTTTTGATTTTGATTCATTCATCATTGTATTAGATATGAATTTCAGCAGACAGACGGACAACAAATTGATTCTATAAGGGTTCCGTTTTTTCCTTTTGAAGTACGGAACTCTAAAAATATCACCAAGGGCTTGTAGGGATAGGATAGGGGTAATGTGATTACAACTACGGGAGAAAGAGCCTGCTTTTTCTACCGTAGCCGTAATCACATTAACTTACTCATACTATAACCTACAAATTTGGTAATTTTACCAAATGCACTTTGAGCGAGAACGTAAAATATTTTGAGGTTTTCTATTTTACTTTAAATGTTATTAAAATATTTCCCAGAATAATGTTCAATAATGAAAGTTTTTAAAGAGACATACAAGAATTAGAGATCGATAACAAGTTTTATTTTCATCACTTCTCAGCCATGGCGCATAGTTCATATACAAACTGGGGCGCGGGCTCATTTATATGATAATTTGGGAGGCCATATTTTGAAATATTAGCTACAAAATTGTTAGCCTCTTTCACTATTATAACAGAGTAAGCGAAAAAACAATATAATGGTAATATTACTCAGCTTCTAATCTTGTGCCGATGTCAATATTCTTAAATAAAGTATTAATAATCAACAAATATTTTGACTTCACAGAAATAAGGATAATATCGCATCTAAGCTGCCTTTAAAATATTTGTAAACTACGAGTATATAACAACTTTTTTATTGCCTCGTTGTAGAACTGTACGCTCTTCTATTGTCCATGTCAATATCCAATTTAATATATTTTGTATGAATTATGTCTCAAATTAATAAACAACCTATGCTAGACTGTTTGAAAGACCTACGTACTAACTACGTAATTTACAAGGTACCAAATATCATACCCGTTGCATAGAGAGACTTATTCTCAAAGCAACATACTTTCATTTTGATTACGCGTCGATTCGCTTCGCAAATCTTAACGCACCTCAAGAGAGTCTAGTGCCCATGGGTCTAGTTTTATATAATATATAAAAAATATTGTAGCTTTTTTATTTTTTTACCGATTTCAAAATCTTAACTATTCTTCTAGTTACTCAAAGATCACACCGAAGGCATATGCCCACACAGCGACCAGCTGTTTGACGGCTGCTTTCCTAATTTATCATCGCTGGTAAAAAAAAACTTTTAGATGCCTATTTTAAAAACACTTCACTCTCCGCACAATTAATTTCGCATCTCCTAATTTCCCAATAACTCATCTCCAACCAGAGTTTTCGTCATTTCACCGCGACTGTTGACAAACGCACGCTGTTTGCGTAATTCATAGCGTCGCGGTCGCATGCGTTTGTCGCGCGATAAGGTACCCGGAACCAAACGACGCGCCATTTGTCGTCAGATTAAAGAACGGTGGGTAAACTGGGAATGTTTGAGGAACACGCTACAAATATAACCATATTACCTTCACAGAGACATGATCTACGATACTCTAAAAATGGCAATGAATGTTGGCACCAGCTTTTTATGTAGAACCAAATTTTATCATGAGACATGTACCAAAGTTATTTCAATGTATAGAATTTATCGGCGCAGATTTGGCACATCCGATGCCCATAATGAAGCCAGTTGACGCCACATTGCGGCAATAAGCATTAATCAGCTCCGAGCATCTCACCTGGTCATGGCATCGGGCATACGCGATCTCATTATCAACATGAGTAAGCCACATAATGTAAATAAATAACTATGAGTCAAACTCACGAATCAAGAATACCCATAAAAAAATTGGGTAGTAAATATTTTTGGTCAATAGTTCTAATCTTTACTTATAAATATTGACGTGATAACGTTTTATAAATTGATGAATGCCAAAATGAAAAATAGTAACGTTCCGCGTAACGTTCCGCGTAACGTTCCACCTGAGTTTTATCTAGATCTAGATAATATAATCAAAGTCAAAGTCAAGGTCAAAGTCAAGCTCAAGCTCAAGCTCAAGCTCAAGGTCAAAGTCACAGTCACAGTCAAAGTCAAAGTCAAAGTCAAAGTCAAAGTCAATGTCAAATGTCAAATGTCAAAAGTCAACAGTCAACAGTCAACAGTCAACAGTCAACAGTCAAATGTCAAATGTCAATGTCAATGTTAATGTCAAAGTCATACATGATTATGTCGTTATCACGTAAATCTATCGTCCGTAAACCGACTTTACAGACAACCAATTTTTTTTTATAAATACATATCCATGTAAAAATTACAAATAAAATATACATTATCCTATGGGTGCTACCGGCTATAAAAACATTTATTTGAATATGGGAAACAGTATATATGTACGAGTTATATTTAACCGACTCCACATATCAGAGATGAGGGTGAGGCGATAATGATAGTCGAGTAAATGTTTATATAAATGTTTTTACCGAAAACCACAAATGTTCCGATGCACGCAATTGCCGCTCGCGATAAGGACTCGCCAGGGTCTAAGCGACACGCCATTTTTCGTGGACTTTCAGGAACATAGTGGATAAATATGAACCTTTTTAAACACGCACAAGGTGGGGTGTGGACTCATAGATATGTCAAGTATAACAGTGACCCCATTCATAACACACAATGTTAAGGAACTAAACTACGCCTTTTAAAGTAATATGAATGTGAAAAATTCTTAACTGATTAAAATAAATAAACAAAACGTCATATTTATTTCATTGCCTTATCTTTTTAAAATTTTAGGGCTTTATTTATATAATTTAGTTTATACCTAAGTGTAATGAATTGGATTCATAATCATCATTTTTTTGTTTTTTTTTAAAGATTATTATGATATTTGGGGTATTACCAATACCCACCGTACTTATTGGAATTACACAATTTAATTCCACCATCTCCATTCTATCATCGGTCAACCAGACGTACGACTATGCACCACCGCTATATGGTAGATATACCACCCTTACGCACAAAGCGTTTTGCTTCCACTTTAATAATGCGTGCTGCCTGGGAGTGAAACTCACTGCCTGAGTGTTTCCCGATAGATACAACCCCGGAGTCTTCAAGTCGCGAGTGCATAGGTTCCTTCTAAGTTTGCATGCTCCACCTTAGACCGCGTCGTCGCTTAACATCAGGTGGGACAGTGGTCAAACGTAAGCTTATATATATATGTATTATATATACCTATAAAAAAAAATATACTCGCCACGCTTGGCAGGCGGGTTGGCGAGCGCAGTATATTATGTGACCCTCAGAAGGCACTGCTGCCCATCCTCCTGGTATGTGATACCTTAGCCGACTCTTACGGCACCCACGGGAAGAGATGGGGGAGTACAATTCTAAGCCGTCTATTTTAATACGTGATTTATACAATTATAAAGATACAAGGTCATTTGAAGGTTAGTAAATAGCACATCTCATTCTCTCATCAACGTTCTAGTAACATTTACTAGGAATCTTTGATTACAAAATACTGCTACAGTTGTGAGTGTAAAATTGGAATTAATTGGCACAACTGCTCCGTATAACTTTTCAGCTGAAATCGGATACTCTCGTTGCCTAGCAACACTCTTTATTGTATTATACGAACCCGCATTAAAACAGGAGTGCGTTCTCGCACTCAGGGAAATATTAGCTTAAATTTATTATATATGTATATCATCTTTCTACTCTTACCTTATTCACCTATTAGGGAGTTATAGATGTTGTTAGCTCTTGACATTTCGCAGTGTCCATGATCAATTTACTCATGATCATGGAACTTCTGGCCACACTTCTGGAACATGGCTGGCCGGTTGGCACAGTTGGGAGCACTCTGCCTTCTGAGCCGCTGGTCCCGGGTTCGATTCCCGGACAGGTCAAATATTTGTGTGTATGAACGTGTCTGTTTGACCTGTGTCTGGGTGTGTATATATATATATATATATGTGTATATATAGTGTATATATAGGTGTGTATATATATATTAATATATAAAATATAAATAACTTGTAACAGAGAGCTCACACATGTGAATCCATTCATTTCAAAAGCATTGGTTAACTAGGCGAATCGCGATGGCCGCGGCGTCCGCGAGCGCCCCGTATTCTCCTTGAAAAAGACCACCGAATGTGGTTGAAACTATAGTTAAAACCTGACTTATTACGCGAGTGATTCCCGTGTTTTATACATTCATAAGAATAGAATAGAATAGAATTATATTTATTAGTAACAAAAAATAAAATACAAAGTTATTACATAAAATATTACTACGTTAATAAACAGCTAAAAGTTTTGCAGTTCTTTGTTACGAATCAGCCCAAACTCAGCGTTGTGCTGGTTGTGAACCAACATAACGTTGGTTAACTCTTTTTTCTATTCATTTTATATATTTAAGTACACAGCACCACACATATTTTAACTATTTTAATATACTTATAACTAAATTATATACAACTGCTGCCGACATTCCTGTCGCAACACTACATATAGGCAATCTATCCTGCTAGCAATCATTTTTATGAGTGTTCGTACTGCTGCGCCCAGTACACCATGGAAGCCACTGTTGTTTTACTAAAGATGACGTATATTCATACTGCGCGGTGCTCACATTTTGTTCCTTTACGACATAAACATGCTTACTGCGACAGATAATACGGCACAAATAATATAGAAAAGGATAGCTATATGTTTAGACTTGCGCTTGAAATACGCGTCGTAATGAAAATTACTACAATTGACTTAATTTTGCCGCCTCAGTTTCCGCGCGCTTGTGCGACATCTACCTCATATAAACATATAATATCATTGATGGAAGCGCTTTGCTTGCGCATAGTGAGGTAAAAACAATCTGTGTAAGCCTCGGCGAGCATACCTGAGTCGGTACAGAAGCGAGGCAGTCTCAGCACCGCCCTAAGCGCATCATTATACTGGAATCTTATATGTCAGTGATCCTGTCAGTATAATAACGAATTCAAATTCTTTTACTTCATGTTAAACGTCAAATAATTGAAAAAATACAAAATGAAGACTAAAGCAGCAGCTTAATTATTCACAGTGTTGCAGTAGACAATGCCACATGAAGGCTCTAATACTACGTTGGATGATACGAATAAGTGATCGTGAAGGCAGTAGAAATGGCGGACTGTTTTTAGTCTTCTGGCCTACAGCAATCCATTGTCCAAGAACCTGAGGCAACGGTTTGATGTACCATCTGGAGCGAAACGGACGCTATTTTCAAAATGCTACAAGCGGCCGCCCGCGAGTTACCTATGAGAGCAGATTATTTAGCCAGTTGATCATATAGACAAGCTTCACATCAACAACAACTCGTTGTTTAGTTTATATATATTTAAAATTAACAAAAAACCTTTTATTATCGCTGCCAATGAACTGCAGAAAAAAATGATCCAAAAGATTTCGCATTGTAACCAACCTAATCTTCCCCCAGAGCCCAAAAAAAGTTTCGTGTGTGCGGGAAATCTCAAGGAGCTTATAATCTGACTCGATTAATGACTGATAACAAGCCTGCTTAGCTCATGTTCAAAGAAAATGTACCAGCGATTATGCCGTCAAATTTCTCTCTCAAGTCTCAACGTATTTTGGAGGCTTAGCAGCGTAACCTTTACTAACAGGCAAAACATATTACCGCAGCAAGTCTACATGAGTGGGACGAGGTTCGGCAGATCACAACGATGTGAGAAAATGAAAAAAACTTTTGTTTCTCGCGTGCATAAGTGTTTAATGAATGAAAAGAGCAAAGAGCAAATGTATCTTTCCCTGAGACCGGCCCTGTTCATATCTACATTGAGCTTAGTGAAATAGCCTTTATTGGTATTTATTTAAGGTGTATGCGTTATTTATATGCAGAGTGCATTTTAAGCCGGCTGGTAATCGGATAGAGGTCGTAAATCGCCAGTCCCCGGCCATTCTCGCCGGACACGTGTTCGCTTGTACAAACTTTGTTCACACGATTTGGCTCATTATCATATGTATCTAAACAATTATATCGTCCGTAAGGTTTATATTAATTACTCAGATCGTGTTTATAGTATTATATATATATGGTATCCGGCTTTACTCACGTTTATAGTCGAAGTTTCGACCTAGGTTTCGAGCATGTCCGATGCTCATGCTGAGGTGAGTTTACGCTGCCAGATCGCGGCGACCACGGGTGTTTATAGTGTTTTAAAGTTGTGCTTTCTAATACGTACATAAAGATAAATGATTATTTTTATTACATAATTTTCTTTAGATGATTATGTATATATCATTTATAGAAAAAGAAAATTATGTACAAAAAATGATGTTCCTTAATAGGGCCATCTTGTGTAGTTCCAAGTTATCGTAGTTCCATAATTAACTTTTACTAATGTTACTTGAAAACAAACGTTTAAACGTTATATTTTAAGGGCAATGACTATAATTTTACTTGTAATAGATCTTATTCTTATCCTTATCCCACACTTTGTTGGGTTGACACAACAGGATTCTGCCTTGAAACAGAAGTATGGAAACGCTTCAGTGTTAAAGTTGCAGAGTTTGTGAGCAAAAAGTCTACATACGGAGAATCGAATATCATGTCAATTGAATGTGAAAATTCTTAAGGAATTTGCGTCCGTTATTTATCAAGTGAGAACGAATATTTAAGAAATCTAACTTATTACATATCAAAACGTTTACCACCTGTTCATTATATCTCATTGACGATCACCAATGTCTGTAGGTACATACCTGTAAACAAAAGAAGATCTATGCTAGAATACAATTTTATAAAAAGTACAAACAAATGAAATAGGCCGCTACGTTGACATAACTTAAAGGAGTTTGTTGGCTGTTGTGAAACAATGAAACTAGTCGAAAACTGAATTATAACTGCCATATTCAATTAAAATCTAACAGCGGTTCAACTGCTAAACAACCGTTGGCGTGCATTTAAACTCAGACTGGTTAAATTATTCTATTAGACAACCAGCAATCAGAACTTTGTTTTTGAGAACCTGAGTTTTTTTAGATGTTAAATAACTTTTTGGCCTCTATAAAAATTTGAACCTGAGTAATTATATTTCAAGGCAATGACAGCTTAGCGGTGTGAGTGTTGGCTGTTAACCTAGCAGTCACTAGTTCGATCCTATCCCCGGCTTGCGGGTTAAGAACCCTGTCATATACATATTTATGATTCAATTTGGTATGGAGATAGCTTAGACCCTAGATTAGTACATAGGCTACTTTTTCCGGAAAATAATTGGTGTTCCGTGGGATAAGCAAAAAATTCAACAACCTCTGTTACTTCTTCACGCTAACAGCTGTACCGATTTCAATTAAATCTGGTATGGAGATAGGTTAGACATTGGAATAACACATAGGCTACTTATATCCCGAGAAAAGTATAGTTCTCGTGAGACAATTTAGGTAGCAGCAAAAACCATAGTCCACGCGGGTGAAACCGCGTCACACAGTTCTTATATATTATATTAGTATATATATATGATCATATTTGTATTGGAAATACCAATACAAATATGATTGGAAAGCTCTCTTATTGATGAAATTGTAAAATCTATTTCAAAGTAACTGCGCCCCATGTTTGAGCAGCGTGGTGATGAGCGATGATGATGATGTTATTGCGGAACCTGAAGTATCAACGTACCAAATTTCATCAAAATTAATAGTAGCCGTAGCCAGATTGAGCGTGAAGAAGTAACAAATAAACACACATACACACAAACTTTCGCGTTTATAATATTAATATGAGTAGGATAGGAGAAATATTTTATTTTGTAACGTTAGATTATTTGAAGCATTGTAACTATACTGACGTTTACAGCGCGACTTTCATGTCTTCAATTAAATAAATAATTTTACATTTTTTATTTATACTGGTATATATGTATTTGCAAAATTATGCGTAATGTATGGATCTGAATGTTGGGCAGCAAAAGAGGTGGATGAAAGAAAAGTGCATGTGGCAGAGATGCGAATGTTGAGATGGATGTGCGGTGTGACTAGGATGGATAAAATAAGGACTGAGTGTATCAGAAGAAGCTTGCAAGTAGCACCAGTGAATGATAAGTTGAAAGCGAATAGATTGGCTTGGTATGGGCATGTCATGAGGAGGGATGAAAAACATATAACAGAAAGAACACTTAACATGAATGTGGATGAACTGTGTGAAGAATGATATGTTGATGAAAGGTGTGACGACTAATGATGGAAGAGAATGGAAGAGGATAACATGTTGTGCCGACCCCACCTAGTGTAGGATAAGTACAAGAAGAAGAAGAAGAAGAAGAAGAAATATATATTTGAAAAATGAAGAGTGAAGTCTCAGCAAAGTCTCTGTACACTCTATTTCGCTCTCAACCTGAAACAATTGAGAAATCTGCTGTTTGTTGCACAAAACAAAACCCGTTGCGAAATTGAAACACTCCGTGAAGTGTTTCATTTGACAGGAACGTGGGTGACATTCTAACAGGTTCGCTAAGAGCTGAATTAAGAAATGTAATACAGAGAACAGCGGCGGAATCTTAAAGTTAATCAATGTTGCAGAGCGCAATTTCATAACGAGTCTCGAGGAGTATTCCTCGACCTGGGAATAAATGAGAAGAGTAAGAGAGAGACACTAGCTACTCTTATGTCGATCATGTAGGGTCGATAGAAGGGTTTTGTCAACCGAACAATGTATTCTAATTTTTAGAATTCGAACTATGTATCCAACATTACTACACAACACATAGCAATCTTAACATTCACACAAGGTCTTCAGGTCCCAAACTAGGCAGAGCCTGTACTAGGGTGACCTGATGACTGATATACATACTTATATACAGGTCAAACAGACATGTTCATATACACAAATGTTTTACCTGTCCGGGAATCGAACCCGGGACCAGCGGCTCAGAAGGCAGAGCGCTACCAACTGCGCCAACCGGCCAGTCAACAATCTTGGATTATTGTGTATAGTATTATAGTGACGTGAACGTGTACTGGAAAGTATACCGAGAATAGTAAAAAAAAAGCATATGGTTAAGTATACGAGAAAAAATTAAGTTAGTTTTTGAAAGTTCGTACCTTGCTTTACGGAATGAAGGGTTGAACGGAGGAAATTTCCAGGTAGGCATCAATATGCTTAGCTATTGAAATTCCCTTGCGTTTATATATAGATACGATTCTGGCTATTTGCATACGAAACGCGCCAAGCAGAAGAACAATAAATCAATCTAATTTTTGGTAGGAGACCGCTGTCGGTTGCAGTTACCATGGCAACCGCCGCCGCAACTATTAAACTGCAACTGAGAGTCGTCGGCTGCGAAGAGTTATTAATGCGACTTGGATCAGCGGTCGGGCAACTTCGGAAACTATCGGCTTAATGTCCGAAGTACGGCGTTTCGCTTCGGCCATATTCGGCGACTGTCTTTTGTTTTACGAGGAAGTTTATCAATTGTATTATAACGATTAGGTATGTTCAATTGTTTTGATCCTAGCTTAGAATCCACGACGTATTAATTAACATTTTGTGAATAGAACTAATTTATTAGCGATCGATCGAATTTCTGTGTTTTGCGTGAGCATATAAGCAATGTATATTTGTATTTTAAGAAAATTTCATAAAAATGACTGATTAGATTTAGAATTAACTTTTGTAAAAAAAAAAAGTTGTAGTGAAACACAGATACCATTAATTGGAACATTACTATCTGTTACGGATATATACTTTTAAAATAAAACACTACAAACTAGTTACAATACCAAGCACTGCTACTGGAATATCATTGAATACCTTTAATCCTTTATTAAAAAGTCACAAGTAAAAAGTAAAGTCAAGTAAAATAATCACAGTTAGACTGTGATTTTAATAAACACTGTTTTTTAATTGTATCGATTTTTTTCCAAATGCCTAAAATTGTGTTGTTTTTTTTTCTCCTATAATTAGTTATCCTATAGTTTACAGACCACAGGACGCATCAAATTAATAACTGTCAGCACAGGCAAGAGGCGCCGCTTCATTTTGTTATAAATAATGATTGAATAATTTCGATAGAATTAGTCGATTACAAGTACAATTTAGTCGAGCATAGGGCGGCTCCGATCAGACAGGTTGATTAATCGATCAGCGTCAACGAGAGATCGGCACCCGAGTTAATTGAAAAGTCAACATCTCGATGCAGAACATCGATTACATTACATGCACTTAATCTTTTATGGACCAGTCCTCGTATTTGTTACACTGCTCTACGGTAAAATATTAACATGTTGTCGGCCTTTTTAATTAAAACTATTTTGAAATGTCATTTGATATATTTTTAATTAATACACGCCTATATGATATGTTTGGAAGCAATTAATAGAGAATACGATTGTTAAGCTTCGAGTAATTTCAAATGTTGCCTGCAGTGTGCAAATAGCCGCATAAGCCCTAAATACGATTATGGCTAATGGAAGGAATGCAATCGCAATTAATGAAATTATTGCGAGCGATATTACATCCGTTGGTTTTGGTTTCCGACAATAATACCTATTAGTACGTATACACATAATGTGTGTCGTTATACTGTGGGATGCTATTACTTTTAAAAATATAGTTACTATTGGGATAATTAGCGCTTTTGCAGCTAAAATGTTCTCATTTTTGTTTTTAAGCGTTTAACATTACAATGCACAAGTGACCACTGGTGCCGTCGGTTTGCGCAAAATAATTCAACAAGATTCGCGCGAAATGGCCCACATTTCCGCACGCCGGAGGAGGTCTGCGCTCGAATCCCTGTTTTAATATTACAATACAGCCATTATCGTCGTACAAACATGGCAATATTCTTTTCAAGAAATTATTTTAGTCTTTGTTCTCGGATTAGTTTCTCCGTTTTAGTATGCTTAGATTACACGGGCGTGCACGAACGGGGCAATAAAGGGGGTTCTTTATGTGGCACGAGCGGAACAGAGTTCCGTAGGCGATGGCCAACGGTGCGCCCCGCAGCCGCCGAGAACAATACGCGATGACCGCCGCTGCTCGGGCTGAGGGTTCGACAAATACAAAAAAATAGCAAGTTCTCGTCCAAAAGCATTGTCCATTTTTAACCGACTTGTAAAAAAAGGAGGAGGTTCTCAATTCGACCCGTAATTTTTTTGTATGTTTGTTACGGTATAACTTTCGACTGTGTAAACCGATTTTGATCATTCTTTTTTTTATTTGAAAGCTGGTGCTTTCCGTGTAGTCCCATTTCATCGAAATCGGACAAGCGGTTTTTGAGTCACACTCCAATAACTAAAAAGTGCGTGCTTATACCTAGACGATATTAAAGTAGCGGTACACCACAATGATAATTCATCCCAGTAACAAAAGAGAAAAAAAAAATTTTTACCAAAAAGTGGAACCGACTTCAACACTCAAAAATGTAAAACAACTTGTCAAAGTCGGTACCATGAGCACAATATTTGGATATTAGTTACTTTTGAACAATCACGGTACCGACTTCAACGCGTTATTTCACACTTTTGAGTGTTGAAGTCGATTCCATTTTTTGGTAAAAAATATTTTTTTTGTCAAAGTTAGAGCTATAAAATAACAAAAACATATGTTATTGCCTATTTTTGTTTCTGTCTATGGCGGGTGAGATCAAATCACCACCTACATTCCGCCGAGTATGTACTAACGAGAAACCGATTAAAACATTGCACTACCGCCCGATACCATGCTTTTCTAGTTACGAAACACAATGAGGAAGCTACGAAAATATATCTATTAATAAACCATTAATCTTTGTACTTATAATTTCCCTGCTACTGCTGAAACATATCAAATCCAAAACGAGCTCTATTACCGTTACACGATGATACCAATTCATATGCTAGAAAAACACGCGAGTTGTCGAATATGCACCACGCGGATTATTTTAACATTTTTTAAATTGAATTAATCGTTGACCAAATAGTTTATGAGCAAATTAAAAAGGCATCGGTGCTGATAAAGCATCACCGTGGGAACAGTTAAATTGCCACGAGCACATAAATTCAGGTCTCGACCGCGATAAAGAGCCTTATAAAAGTTGCATTTATTATCTGTGGCATCGGTTACGACCGTCCAAATGTCGCAATATAAGGAACGCGTCGCCGACAGAGGTCATTAGTTTGATATATCGCTCCGATAAAACACCTATTCGCTTGTTGTGCATTTGTTACCTGTTAAACGTTAAAGTATCGACGAATGGGAAAGCCTCGATTTGAATTCGGAACGAGTGTTGTGATAAGGTAATTAGGTGAGTCGATTTATGATTGAAACCGACTAAATAATTCTAAATATATCCGATAATTTATTGCAGTCGGTGGAGAAGACTTCATTTTAAAAAGCCATAATGCCTGATGATTAATTTAACATTCCATCATTGGGCAACGATCTACGGAAAGCTAACCAGATGAGAAAGTAGTGGAGAGTGTGAAGGTAGACGCAACATTCATATATCGTGTAGGTAGAATGGAAAAGTTACGGTTTTGTATGTGATGTGTTAATCAACAGATAAAAGCGATCGACCTTGCGATAATAGCATATCCACTTCATTATGACGACTGCAGGCGCACGCGCCGCGCGCGTCGTCTTGCTATGGTTATGGTAACAATACACAATTCTAGCGTCACCTATACTATCTCATTTTAAAATATATTATGTAAGTACCTACAGATTATTATATATTGTTGTCCAGAGGCTGGAATCGTGGTAACTGTAACACAGGGAATCCTAGTACAGCTACCAACGACCATCCTAGGTGTGTATATATGGGTAACTTACTATTACTAAACTTTGTAACTTTGTAACTTAGGATAATATCTATTAGTAATAATTTTTGATGAATACATTATTTGAATTTGAATTATTTGAATAGAATTTTTTTCCTCAAAATCGTTAATTCCATAGGTGAGAATTGCATGCAAATTATTTTTGTGCATCTGACCAAAGTATGCGTTTAATATATCCATTACAACAACTAAATGCTGGAGCTACTTCTATAGTCTCGTTGGCGTGGCATACTCTCAGTAACTCTTTGGTCACCATGTCACGTTACCCCCAACAATACTACTCCTTATTGACATTATTATCACCATATTCGTTAGGCGGTATGGGTTCTTGGGTGTTCAGATAATTCAGTCACATGAGATGTTTTGGTGCTGGCTTTGACGTGGTAAATTACGGCTTAAACTTCTTTGAAAGTTCAATGTTCGTTGGACGGTCGCCATGGTTCTGTGGTCAGTGACATGACTTCTGCATCTCTAGGATCCTGAGTTCGAATCCCGGCAGGGACAAACATTTGTGCGATTTGTGTAGTTATTTTTCTTGGGTTTTGGATGTTTTGTGCTGTAATTGTGTGTGTCCGTGCTTCCCGCGACACACGAAATCCTAGTTCACGGGATTGAGGGTGAGATAAACAAGTTCCAGCAGTCTAGACTGCTGTAATCAGAATCATGATCACTTTGAAAATTGCAACTTTTGTACCAACAATACTTGCTTCAGAGCTGGTAGCTAATAACTATCGTGACAGCATGGTATGGTACTATTTCTATATGACAAAGCATGTGCTCGCACGCCTACAGAACAATTACGCAAAGTTTGTTTTGTTTGTACCTATGGCAACACCGCGAACAGGTTGACACACTTCATGCTATGGAAAGTCTGATTTTCTAACGCGACTTTTATTATCTAATCACAAAGTTAGCAAGGATGCAAATCAATTAATTCTTTTTTATTCGGTCAAAAAACCCAATTTTAAGAAAACTTATTTCATACGTTAGTAAATATAGAAGATAGATTTATATTTGATACTCACAAAAGCACCTACCGGCCCAGAGCTCTGGACTGGCTTAGTAATATATATATAAAAAAAAAAAAAAAACCTTGCGTATGACCGCTGTCACCTGATGTTAAGTAATGACGTTGTCTAAGATGGAGCACGAAAGCCTAGAAGGTACCTATTCACTCGCGACTTGAAGACTCCAAGATTGTACATATCGGGAAACACAGACTCGGGCAACGAGTTCCATTCCTTGGCAGTACGCATTAAGTAAGTTGAAGAAAATCGCTTATAATAGAGGTAGATACTTCTTATATGGCCAACGCCTTAAAAAACATCTGTTCAATGGGGAATCTGCGCCTTCTGAGGATAGGAAACCCTACTGCGCTTGCCAACCCGCCTGCGAAGCATGGCGAGTATAGATAAATCCCCCCGTATGCAGAGGCAATGTCCAGCAGTGGACGTCCTATGGCTGCTAAGAATGAATGAATTAAGGTCAATAATAAATACTTATGCAATATTAGATGCTTGATCAATTCATTCCTTGCTAATGGGACGAGATTGGGTCTGATTGATGCGTACCAGTTTATAGCATTGATGAGTGTATAATGCAAGAACGCTCAAGAGTCAATAGGTTGCTTTTCCTTTGAAGCACGAACGAAGTGGCGGACTTATTATCTGAAAGTATTATAAATACGAAAGTTTCTGTGTTATAAGTGTTTAACACTTATAACACACATCTAACTTATTGTGTATTATATTAATTATATGTCTATGTTTGTTACTTCTTCACGCTCAAATGAGATTAACACATAGGATTCTTTTATCCCGGACAAAGTATAGTTCCCGTGGGATAATTGAGGTGACGGGAAAACCGTAATCCACGCGGGTGAAACCGCGGGACGCTACTAGTTGGTGTATACAGGTATTTCTTTAGCAGTTTACAAATTAAATAACAAAACTAACTTTTAAATTCTTTCTTCTTCTTCTTCTTCCTCTTATCAGCAATTAGAAATCCACTGCTGGACATATGCCTCCCCCATATAGGGGGGATTTGCCAATTCTCGCCACGCTTGGCAGGCGGGCTGGCGAGCGCAGTATGATTTCCGCTCTTCAGAAGGCGCTGCTGCCCACCTTCTGGTACATGATCCCTTAGCCGACTCTTACGGCACCCACGGGAAGTGTAGGGGGAGTACTATTCTAAGCCGGTACCACCACGGCAAAAAAAATTCTTTACACAACATTAAATTTAGTTTAATGGTAAATACAGAGAACATATCAAATCTGCCTCAGACGTGTCTCAAACATGCATCCGCTTGATTTTATTTCTTTAGAATTTTACTAACTACGTCGATTCACATGAGACTCTACAGGCACATTTAAATAGCACTAAACCAATTAATTTTTCGGTGGGCAAAAGGTTAATTATTATAAACAAATAGTACAACTAAGCAAACATGCTTAATTTATTACCTTGTGGCTCTATAGATGCTTATCTTAATATACATCTAAACAAAATAAATATTTAACTATTATATCTGAACAAGAATCTTCTAATTGTAATACAAAGTGAAATATTCAGAATGTTGTGTTTAAACCCCATTAGAATCTAATTAACATACATTCTGAGATATAATCTAAATGTCCATACCTATATATGGCAAATGTTTAATTATATAAAAATAGTTTCTATTATACCGACTGGCGTGCATCGTTAAAATATAATCTACTTTTTTTTTTTTTTTTTTTTTATAATATGGGACAACATTCACACAAGGCCTTCAGGTCCCAAACTAGGCAGAACCTGTACTATAGTAACCTGATGACTGATATATATACTTAAATACATACTTATATATATACTTACATACATATACACACCCAGACACAGGTCAAACAGACATGTTCATACACACAAATGTTTTGACCTGTCCGGGAATCGAACCCGGGACCAGCTGCTCAGAAGGCAGAGTGCTACCAACTACGCCAACCGGCCTGTCAAATTTTTTTATATATATAAAAATACATACATAACAATATAACATAAATACATAACAATATATATAAAAAAAATATTTATATATAGAAACACCAACAGTATACATATTAAGACAATCTAAAAAGTAACATTCACATATAAACTATGTTCTGATACGTCTGTCTGATACTTTCATTATTAAAAAAAAATTACCAAATATGAAACCGACTTCAACACTCAAAAATGTGAAATAACTTATTGAAGTCGGCACTGTGATCGTTCGAAAGAAACTATTATCAAAATATTGTGAGCATGGTACCGGCTTCGACAAGTTATTTCACACTTTCGAGTGTTGAAGTCGGTTACATTTTTTGCAACAATTTTTTTTTCACCCTTTTCATCAATTCGATACCTAGGGGATCCTAAAGGTTCAAAGTAAAACAGTTAAAACAATTATAACAGTATATATTTATATATATACAATAAATTATATCGACGGTCGCCGTGGCGCAGTGTTTAGTGTCAGTGACATGACTTCTGTGTCTCCGGGACTCTGGGTTCGATTCCGGCAGGGGCAAACATTTGTGCGATGAGTGTAGATGTTTGTCCCAGGTCTTGGATGTTTGTGTGCTGTGATTGTGTGTGTCCATGCCTCCCGCGATACAGGGAATTCTAGTGCGGGATAGGTGCTAGTTTGATAAAAAAAATATTTCTTTCGTTCACTTATATTACAATTTTGCTTAACCTAAACATTATATATGTCTGTCTTGTAAATTATTTTCTGCTACTAACTAGAGACTTTATCAAGCGACCGCTAGGCAAAGTAGACTTAAGTATAGTTTTTAAAAAAATGTTTTATTTTTTAATACAAATACATTACACATTACACACGCTAATCATTATGTTGAATGCGATACGAAAGAGTGATTTAGAAAAAGAAAACAACGTGATTCACTTTTTAATTAACAGAGCCCTACGAAATAGAAACATTCTACTCTCCCCTTCGCGTGTCAGCAGGGGCGGCGAGGCGCGGGAGGCGGGGACCTTTTTATTTGAAACGTTAAAAAAAATTGATACCTCACGCGAGCGCCGGAATAAGGTTTTATTAAGTGGTAAAGTTAAATCATAACATAAACAATGTGGGAATTCTTGCGACTAGAAATTATGCCTAGAGGCCTTTAGACTAAAGTTTGAGTTTGGAATATTCCAACCTTGTACAATGTTAATAAGCTTCTATTGCCCTAAGTTGTATTACACAATTATAGTTTGAGATTTAAATAAAGACGATAGCCAAACATTAAATATATATATATATATATGGCGCAGCGATCTATGTGCTTAATAGTCACTACTTCGATTTGAGGACTCGCTATATAAACTGATACATAAGCCATGTAGAAAACACCGTTACTACGACAGCACGTAAAAAACTTTTTAAAGACTACTTTACTTACTATTATATACTTATTAAGGCTACTTACTATACTTTTTTATGGTTTATGGTTTATAGCTGCATTAACAACATGCTAGGCGGAAAAGTAATTTGAACGTAAGTAGTTCAAATTATTTGAAGGGAAAAATTCGACTACTTGTGGGACTTGACGGAATAAATTCAGATGGCTAGTGGAGTGTTACTATAGCTTAGATGGACAAAGCTACAAAAAAGTATTCTGTGGTCGTGGGTTCAAGTCACACTAGTAGCCGAATTTTCTCCTTCATATAATTAAAATATTATATTTGATTTCATCCTATTTGTATCCCAATCAACTATATTCCATTTCTGCGGGTCTCTACCGCTAGTGTCATTTTCTGGTTCTTTGGTTTTGTGGACATATGAAGCCTTGGATCCCGGTTATTGACAGGAATTTGCCTATTTCGGAAAATATTAAAAACACCATGACCCTCATTCATTTTATGACTAGCTGCGCCCGTTTTACTAGCATGGTCTAGCGTAGGTTTTCCCTACACTCCTTTATTTAGTTATCCCACAGGAATCGTACGTTTTTTCAGGATACAATGTAGCCTATGTGCTTTTCTAAACAATAATATATCTCTGTGCCAAAAATCATCCACATCTGCCTTTATGGCATGATTTTTTAACAAACATATAATATGTATTTATAATAGCAGTAAGATTTGGTAGCTAAGTTTTAAGTTATTTACTTTCAATACAAATATTTTTATTTATAATTTTTAAACATATTTTAGTATGTCACATAAATAACACTTTCTCATATAACAAAAGCAGTCATGAATTTAATATTTTAATCTATATACAGTACCATTTTAATTGTTTGCGTCTACCAGTGCGGTAAAAGCATGAGCCGTGAGCAAAGTAATAAGCAGCCATTTTGTTTGGCTCGGTGCACACATTGCATGCTGCTTCCTGGCCCTGACAGTTCGTTTTTCAGTTTTATCCAGTTTTGTTTGTACCCCTAAAATATGTTTTACACTTCCGAAGGGGTCAGCAGAGATGTATGAACGTGTTCTGGTAGTATTTCTCAGTTCATCCGGAGATGTTGGGATTAAAATAAAATGACGATGATGATAATGATTTCAAATGAAGGTAGTTTCACGTAAAATAAGTCGCCACTTATTTAGTGCCAACTAAAACTACCCGCAATTGAATAAAACTAGTTTAAGATTAGGGATAGCGTCATATACGATTTTGAATTTTAGTGTAAATAGAATACCAGCTATTTTAATGAATTTTAGCTAGTTCGAGTGATTAACAGTATTAGGGCCATTACCATGTAACTATATTCTGCCTGCGTCTTGCGGCTTCATCTGCATTGAATACTGGTTTCGCCTTACATGTTGTGAAATCTTTCCCCATAGGAATTGTTTTTTTTTTTTATAATTAAAAGTATCTACCCTTTGTGTCATTCCAGGGTTTTAAACATCGTCGCATCAAATATCACGTAAATCCGGTCAGCGTAGAAAAAAATACTTACACATTGAACACATTGCATCTTTACTTTTACTGGTCGAAGATATTATTAGGGTATACTTGATAGCCAGTGTGCTTGGATATACATGTATATGCGTGGGCTTACATATACACACTGATATCATAAATGCGAAAGTTTGTGTACGTGTGTTTAATGGCATGATAGATATGGATGAAATTATGAATGCAGGTACCTTATAAAGTTATAGTTTGTTAATCCTTCACGTTTAAAACGGCTGACCGGGTTTTTGGAATTAAGATAGCTTAAACTCTGGAATAACACATACATACAAAAATCGTCAATATCACGTGCCATTTCACCATAGGCAACACACCACAACATCGCGGGTTGCATCTAGTACACAATATTTACTTGGTTTAAAAAAATAAAACATACCTAACACTGAAACATAGCAGTAATAAGCTTTATTAAAATCTCTATCGAGGGGAAAGTTTACCTTTCGCTGGAGCTAACGGGAATACGCCTAGTTCACTGCACAATAAGGGCACAACAGTCAGAACAGTACAGTAAGGAAACTCACTACAAATTCGATGAAGTAACGTGCGACTCAGAAATATACCACGTGATGGTAAATTTCTGACCTTCGATACATAGCACCGAGATATAGTACATAAATATGCAAGGTTATTATATGCAACTTATTCAGCGTCTCGTAATAGTGCCCAAGGTACATTCTAGATAAAAATATTTACGATACAGATCAATAACTTACCTGCGTAGTGTTTGATTAATCGAAATTAATGATTTACGGTCCCGTGGCGCAGTGGTTTGTGTCATCGACATGACTTTTGTGTCACCGCGACCCTGGGTTCGAATCCCGGCAGGGGCAAACATTTGTGCGATGAGTGTAGATCTTTGTCCCGGGTCTTGGATGTTTGTGTGCTGTGATTGTGTGTCCATGCTTCCCGCGATACTGGGAATCCTAGTGCGGGGGACTGAGTGTAATGAAAAAAAACAAAAAAAAAATATACGAGTAGCACTACGTAGTCCGTATATCCCTGTATTCCTGGCGTATCAGTTTTAGTCAGAGACAGTGTTGATGCGATTTATCATGGGTACGCCCGTATTTTACAAACTCACCCAAGTTGACAGTACCATGTGATTGCGCTGGTTATAAATGTAATTTTAAAAGAGAATTAAATGAAATACAGGCGTAGGCGAAAACACAGATAGAAAATATGATAAGGAACATGAAGGGTACTCACGCTGGTGACCGTATACGATTCTTTGACGGATCCGTTATGTCTATCCTGTTCACAAAGCACTAATAGTCACAGATTTAGACTAATTCAAGTTCAAAAATGAAACACCACACATTTCTCTCAAGTACTTGTCTATTTCGGTCGACGTACACTTTTACACACTGTCACACTAAACTGCATGTAATTTGCAATTGTCTTTGTAGATGCGTGACAATGGCGGGGGAAAAATAACAAGATTATCATCTATAAGCCTTTGAAATCCCTGGCAAAGTGAGTATTTATGACATTAAAATCACCACTAGCAAAGGAAGTGTAGCGGCAATCGAAAAAATAAAAGTACATTAAAACTGACGTGGTTTTGACACATTATGAATGTATAAAACACGGGAGTTACTCACGTAATAAGTCAGAGGGTTCCGACTATAGTTTCAACCACATTCGGTGGTCTTTTTCAAGGAGACTACAGTAGGCACTAGGCGAACCGCGACCGCGACCGCGAGCGCCCCGTATTCTCTTTGAAAAAGACCACCGAATGTGGTTGAAACTATAGGTGGAACCCTCTGACTTATTACGTGAGTAACTCCCGTGTTTTATACATTCAAAATAAAATAGTTCTCATTTAAGTGTTTTGGTATGCAGATTTCTGTATAACCGTTATTAAACTGTGACGTTTGAGTGACCTATCATGCTTGTATAGAGCTCTCCAACTGCAACAGTGCTATACTGTGTACCTGGTGTGCAGTCTTGACTATTCTCTGCGCTCTCTTTTGTGTAATGTAGGAGACACGCAGGATTGTTTTGTGCATCCAGCCCAGGGTATGTGTGCACGAAGATGAATGCACAATGCCCACAGCCATGTTCGTTATATATGTATTTATTATTAGTAGGTTACGTATAGTTTCCGTAATTACCTCCTTCTTTCTTTTCAAAATTTAGTTTCTTTTAAAGAACCCAACTAAGAAAGTAAACCTATATGAGATTTTTGGAATGTAATGGAGCGTACATGCCTATAACATGGATTATCCTTACATATCCTCGCAATAACGCCGATTATACATTTTTGATTGAAATAATCTCTAAATAATTTGCTCGCATTTGAACACTATCTCATTTAATGGTCTGTGACCATGTGGTCGAAAGTGGAACCTAGAATATTACCCGGCCTTCAATTACAGCTACATACTGTATGTTTAGTGAGCATGGTCCAATTCACTGATAACGGTGTTACATACACCGAACGCTCAGGTCTGGTCAGGGTAGGAATCGAACCAGTATGTTGACTTGACAGTTGACGACGCCGAGGACGCTAGGCTATCATTCCAATTACGTATCAATTACCGGGAAGTCCGTGTCTACACAGGGAAACGGTGTGATTGAGAGATATAGTCTAAATACTAAAACCCCTGTGTTGAAGAATTTTTTTTTATATACACACTCAGACCCCCGCACTAGGATTCCCTGTGTCGCGGGAGGCATGGACATGCACAATCACAGCACACAAATTCAAGACCCGGGACAAACATCCACACTCATCGCACAAATGTTTGCCCCGGCCGGGATTCGAACTGACTGTTTATGATGTTTGTAACTTTAAAGTGATACAAAAAACTGGAAAAAATATTAAGTATAAACCTAGTAAATGATGTGTAGAATATATGACAAAAAAATATCCGAAATCGGACAATATTCAAAGGTAGAAAAAAGGTTTTTCTTTTTGTATGGACAAATACGGGGTAGAGAATCCGCGAATCGGCTGCGGCAATCGCGCGAGTGCAGCGTTGGAGCTCTATTCGCCGCGAATCGGCTGCGGCAATCGCGCGAGTGCAGCGTTGGTACTCTATTCGCCGCGAATCGGCTGCGGCAATCGCGCGAGTGCAGCGTTGATGCTCTATTCGCCGCGAATCGGTTGCGGCAATCGCGCGAGTGCAGCGTTGGAGCTCTATTCACGGCGTCTGTGGCGTGGTCGCTTTTCGCGCGTATGCCGCAAACCTACGCGCCTACGTCACACGGTATTAACTCAATGCCCCCATTGCTCAGAACAGATATGTAGATGTTTTGTAAATTTCGAATATCTTTATAAAGGCAAGACATTGCTACTGACTTCATGTACATGATAGCATAAGCGGTTAGTGCATAAGTAATTGAAGTGAATATATTAACGATAGATCTTATAGGCAACAGTGCGCTAACAATATATTTCTGACGTAGCATAAATGCCGTGTGTACTATCTTTCGGTACAATAGTGGGCCCCGGCCCGGCCCGTAATTAGCACGTCACGTGAACGGCTCGCGTGCGTTACGGGATCGGATATAATAAGGTCGAGACACGATATCCTACACCCTTCCCTTTATTTAATACGATAGTAACAGTATGGATAGATTATACCTTTTTTAATTATATTTTTTTATTATTTATTTATCACACTTAGACCCCCCGCACTAGCTTTCAATGCGTCACAGCACACAAATACCCAAGACAAACATCAACACTCATTGCATAAATGTTTGCCCCTGCCGGGATTCGAACCCAGGCTTCCGACAACACAGAGGTCAATGTCACTGACCACTGCGCAACGACGACCGTCGACCGTTTTGAACACATATGTATATATAAAAAAATACAAAAATACTTTCTTTAAACAATATTATGCGACTATACAACAAAGAAAGTATATAACAATATTTCATCTGTATCAAATATTACTATGAGTACCTGACTAATTTAGCTACAAATAGGCTGCTTTGATTTATTTATATGTATGATTAATTAATTTATTCACTAAAATAACACGCGTTAAATAATATTTTTTTTTAGAAATATGCCTAAACAGAAAAATATAATTAAATAAATACATATTAAATAATTACAATAAAAATTACACATACAACACTTTTACCTAACCGATACCAACGAGCAAAGTCACAAAAATGCTGAGCGCCTTTGTTTCGTCGTATTGCAATGCTTATAATAATTAAAATTATGTGTTTATAATTTACTCATAATTTCTTGGGTTGGTTGCCACGGTAACCGTTGTTGGTATTTCACAATTTATTTGTGTTAATTTATTAATGTTTATATGGTATTTTCTCGATCATACAAAGCAAAAATGATATCTAGCCGGGTTTATCTAATTATTCATTAATATCAGCAATTTTGAAAATAAAAAAAGGCTAGTTTAGACTTCTTTGTATACCAAGTTGCTATTTGTGGTTGTTTATTGTCAAATGTGAAACAAAAGTTTATTAATATGAACTAAACGAAGTATTAACATTATAAGACATTGATTACTACTAACACTAACAATACAATTAAAGTGATATTTTATACGAACCAATAAGACATAAAAGTCAAGTGTTTCTGAAAGATCTGCAAATTAAATGTGTCCTTCTTAGTCCTTACTGTTTATTTATTTCACTTCTAATGTACTTAATACAATAATTGATGGTGAATTTTAATAAAGCTTATAAAACCGAGCCACGGGTAAACAAATACTCGGGAAATGAAGCACTAAATTAGAATTAAAATACTGCCCGTCTAATACTAAATTAAGCTGACCTTTGCGTTTTAACATAAAGCGATATCAAATATTACTTATTTCTTTCGGCGTATCGCGGTTCAACTCGGATTAGAAAGCCCAATTTATCAATAAGACTTGATGGGTTTAATTTAAACGATTTTTTTAACTGTCAGCAATGAAAACTAATAAATAGAGATGTTGTTGGCTGGAAACAAATACACACACGAAAGTTCTGGAACGGAAGCAATATAATTGTTCTTATTTTAAAATTCAAATTGTAGCATCCACCCTAAACGGGTCGGGCGTAACCCGCGGCGATTATTCATAGTCGAAACACGTTATTTAATTTGCGATATGCGGCAACAGACAGCGAAATAAACGGATAGCGCTGTTTGGACGCCGCGTTACACTTATAACTGGATTCGCTTTGTGAAATTCGCCGAGTAGACGTCCTAATGGGACAGAAGTTTGTTTGCACACAAAATAAGTTATGACGAACGCGCAACTACACGGCAATGGCTCTGTTTATTAAAGCACACTCCTGATAAACAGCAACGAATTTATCTTTGCCACGCCACGTCATAAATTAAGGCTTATGCACCGCCCGAAGGAGGAAATTAAGAAAACGCGAGCTGCTTTCGCGGAAACGTTGCATTAATCTTTAACGAGCATTTTGTTAGTTCAGCTTTTTTGCACATTAATCTCGAGTATATGCAAAAACTCTCGGCGAAGTGTAATTTCCACAAATGACCTTTGTACGCAGATCCGCGAATTGCAATAACTCGATTTGAGACCAAATGGCTCGGAAGTTATCTACAATGCCGCCCCACTTCTATTGGAATAGAGGTGGAAAATTCCGACCCGCATTTCCATCGCTGCGTTAGCTGCACCAGAAAGTTTCCACGGCGGAATTAAAGCTGCAATATAAGGGGTTTAAAAGGGGATTTTCGATGCAGTTTCGATGTTTGCAGGCGACTGTACAAGGAGGTTTTTTGTTTCGATAGCGACCTCTAGCTGCGCACTTTTCGGATTCCAGGAACGTTGTTCGCCAAATGAAAAATGGCGGCTTAACTGTCAAATGGTTATTGATGCGCACCCTTTACTTTACTGATGTCGGATTAGGCAACGCGAGGCTTTCAAACGTTAGGGAGTGATGCGAGCACACATTTCCATCCAGCTTTTTTATTTTTTAGGTAAGTACCCTACTTATTCCAATTCTCTCTTTACGCGTTCGCCGACTTTCTGATCTCTTTACCATTTGATTTGTCGGTTTATTTACGTACTACTATTTCGGAAGAGATTTTAGGAGAGCTTTCCAGTGATCGAACCTGAGTTCGATTTATAAGGACCTAATCCTTTGACTTGGAGTGAATGGCTAATCTTATGAAGTTGGAATCTGCGGCCGAGTTGGGTTTCGGTGCCAATTAGATGTGTGGTGTTGTGGCCAGTGGCGAACAATGCCGAGTGATTCCGAAGAGTGGCGAGTGGCGATCCCGGGCAGGTTTAGTGCCCCGGGAGGCGCGATAAGTGGCACTAAGTTACCGGCCGTCCGTTCGAATTGGTCGGCGAATGTCGAAGAGGTATTAATCGGTGCAGTCGCCCCATCGATAGTCGGTTGATTGAGACCGTTATGTTTGAATGATTGCTTGCGGACTGACTCTTGATAATTAAATGTTTCCGTCGATTTGATTTGTTTCAATTCCGGCCGTACCGATTACGGGGTTGAATTATTATAGGCTTTAGAAATCCGTTTAAGGGAGTATTTTAGTAAATTGAGTGGCCATGTATGTATATGACTATTTTTCAGCATATCCCTTCCTGGACAGATGTTTGCCGGGATACGAAAAACTATTATACATACTTTCAAATTCGTCTAGCATATTAAACAGTTCATACAAAATTATTAATTATTTAAAAGTAAATACTTTCGGGGGAGAAGACCTGACTAAGATCGCAGGAAAGGGCGTCGTCTTGTGGCTAAGAAGATGATGGTGAAAACTTTCTTTAAAAATAACTTATAGAGGGTGAGTTCTTTCGGACCGAATCTTCGAATACCTATACCACTAAACCATCACCAATCACTCGCATGAAAGTTAACAATATGCCCCTTCCCCGCCACCCGCAGCTAATCCGATCTTTAGCCGTAAACAAATCAGATTTCCGGAAACGTACGTATTCTGAACGCGTCTAATTAAAACTGGCTTGTGTTTGTTTTCCAACGCAACTGTTCTTAACGAGTTTGTGAAGATGAGAGGATCGAGTTTGTTACGAGGAATGCTAATTGATATTGTCAGCTGATGTTTGCTGATTAAGAAAACATTTGTTACTGTAAGTTACGCTACACTTGGCCCGTTGCTCAATTGTTATCTAGTAGTTTATTATTTTATGTGTGTATTTACTTTATTATTGTTATTGAGTTATTCTTTTTTTAACTGAATTCGTAAAACAAATACCAATATAGCGTTCGAAGCAAAACTTGCATTATGCAACATTCAATGATCAAGGTGCATCGTTATCTAACGTCACTGTTCCATGAAAGGTTCCAGTTTTTTTATGCTCTATAAATCTAGCGTTTGACCACTATCACTTGATGGTAAGTGATGATGTGGTCGACGATGTTATAGACGATATACCCTAGAATGCCTACTGTTTCTCAAGGACAGCAGTCCTTTGTTCAGGCAGCAGCCTGAACATACTGTGTTTGGTGACAGTCTTTCAAACTTGAGGGTAGCTAGCCAGGCCCCCATCTTCACAGCAATAATTATTGATCCTTATTATTGATTACTTTGACAAGCTAAAGGGATAAATATAATCGAGAATGACCAATGATAGTTTTATGAAAATGTTTTTTTTACATTATTCTTTATAGATAAGGTCGAAAGATTTATACAAATATAAATACAAAGTCTTTTGAATACTAGACTCTTAATTGAAATCTACGTGAAGTAAGTATATCAGTAAAATGGAATTTCAACAACATTTGGCAAATCATACCCATTTCACGTAAATGTTTTCCATCAGAACTGTGAAGTACCTTTCTCATGTTCTATAATTAAAATAAAATTGCAAAAAATACGGCGCCGGAGCAACTTCGGACCCTAGCAAATTAAGTTTACGGAGTTAATTATCAGTAATGAAGGACACGCTAATAACAGTAAGAGAAGTAAAGTATAAGTAAAAAACGTTCGTGTAGAAAAGTAACTAGACACAACGAGTAACTTGACATCAAAAATGGACAAAAGTTTTCCAGAAAACAGAGCTGTGTCTGTTGTGTTTTTTTGTGGTATTATGCGCGTGAGCAATCAGTGTCATATGTACTACAAATATATAATAGAAGAAAGAGATTGGAAAGACAGATTTATTTGGTTTGCCAAGGTAATTATCAAACTACTGAGCCAGTTGTAAAATAAAATTTTATAAACTAGTGGTACATTTAGAGGCAAATTATGTTATTAATTTTAGTTATTTTTATTATGAAACGCTTACAACAGCTTGTGTAAACCATAAACGTAAATTGTAAAAAAATCTTTTTGCAAATTTGGGCGGAACTCAACTCCGCAACAGAACTTTAAAATTTTAAACGCGTTTGTAAGTAAACCATAAATCATATCCGAAAATACGCTGTGAGTATTTAGACTGCCCATACTGTTTTTCAAAATATTACAGGTGCTTTAATGACTTATTCCTCTCGTAATTTGTATTTTTTGCTTTGATATCTTGCTTTGAATGTTGCTGGCGAAATAATTAGGTGTGTCGTGCCCTCAGGAAATTGATGTACGTTATGATAATATGTTTTTTTTTTATTTCTGCTCTCGTGTGCTTTTCCATATTTTTTTTTAAAAGAGCATTTATTCATTGGGTTTATTTAATTTTTTTTGTGAATTTGCATGTTTGTACGATGCTCAGACGCTAGACTTAAAGGGAGATAGGACTTGAGAAGAACTGACTTGGTACTTCATTTCTTTATACAAAGTTAAGACGTGCATTGCGTTAGCGAAACAACGCGGTATACAATTAAGAGTACAGTTGTGTAAAATAAACATATAAATCAAGGTATATTTAAATTTCATCAATTTTATTAAAGTCTATAATTCTATGCAATTGCAATTGACCATCCGCCTCCTGGCCGTGGTGGTACCGGCCTAGAATAGTACTCCCCCATCTCTTCCCGCGGGTGCCGTAAGAGTCGGCTAAGGGACCACGTACCAGAAGGTGGGCAGCAGCGCCTTCTGAGGATTGGAAATCATACTGCGCTCGCCAACCCGCCTGCCAAGCGTGGCGAGTATTGGTAAATCCCCCCTATATGGGGGAGGCATATGTCCAGCAGTGGACGCACATGGCTGAGAGGAGGATCCGCCTCTAAATAAGGCTTCAAACATTTTTTGAACTGTTCTCATAAGTTGTATTTTTTTAAAGTTTGACATGCTGTACTTTCATAAAAATAAGCTATAAAGACTCTAAATAGGTGACGGTGATTCGTCTTGAGCAAGCCTAATCTAGAAGCTAGATTTTCGAAAAATTCTTCTTTACATAGTATACAACAAAGTCGCTTCTCTGTCCCTATATCCCTATGTATGCCTTAATCTTAAAAACTACGGAACGGATTTTTTTTTTAATAGAGTGATTGAAGAGAAAGGTTTATATGTATAATAACATCCATTAATGACATATGCTATATATTTTATACCCGCGCGAAGCCGGAGCGGGCCGCTAGTACCCAATATAGCAAAAGAAAATTCACATGGAATTGCCCGATTAAAAAAATACTCGAATTAATCATAAAACAGGTGTAAGTAAGGTATCACAGAATCGATATTACAGAGTGTACAAGCGATTAAAGTTTATTCCGATTCCGCCCACAGCGCTGTTCCAAATTTCCAAGTATTAGAACATCGCATTATTCAAGTTGCGAAATAGAACGCTTAATTATATTAATTGAACAATATCCGTTTCACTGAATTATGCCGTATTATTAAGATTTAATAATTTCGCTATAATTGTGTATTTAATATGTAGGTATATGTAGCAAGCAGCGTATAATTAGCTTGTAATTAAGATTAAATATTGTAGCAACATATATAAAAAGGATATTATACTTCTATATTCATCGTGGCACAATTTTGAACATTGGAAAAACGTAAGTCATTTTTTAACCGATTCGGTTCAAAAGGGCATGTCAGGGATGAAAATAATAAAACGAAAATATTACTAAGCGTGAGTGTGGATGGATACAGAGGTCGAGGAGGGCCGAAAGAGGTGCGCCTCTTCACTTCGTGAAGTATCATATTTTCATTGATTTTTATATATTTCGAGCATTGATAGTGATAGGACAGAGTGAAAGAGGCAAAACATGTGCAGACACCTAGAGTGGGGTCAGCTAGTGTTTTTATAAAATTTTGTAAACGTCTACTTTAGGGGTACGATGTATATACAGTAATCGTTATTTCTAGTTTCTAATGCGCAATTATTTATGATGTATTTTTTACATAGGGTAACACAACTTCTTCTTTACATAAACACTAGTGGACCCGACAGACGTTGTCCTGCATGATATCGATATGTCTGACTGCAGCGCCATCTGCAGGGTTGATTTCAGAATCTAAAGCATACAGGGTGCCACCAAAACCCATAGAAAAAAATAATTTTTCATCAATTCAAAATTGTTTCTGATCGTTCAAAGTCTTCTTCCATCTTCATTCCACGTTAATAAAGTTGCAAGCAGGCATTCGTGCTTGTAAAAGAATAATTCTAATTAAAATTTTAACAGTTGCGACATCGAAACGGGAGTTATTAGTTAATTAATATACAATAGTTTTTCTAAGGGTACTTTGTTTATGGTGGCCTTAGAATTAATTAAAAAGAATATTCACCATTGCTGTTCTGGTAAAGCTGTTGAGGATCCTAGGTGACCGCCGGGGGTCTATTGGAACCTGAAAATAAAAAAATCTTGTTTATTTGGAGCAATCGCTTTCGTTATTTTTAGAAACCTGATAAAATATAACCGAGATGTTTCACTTTATAAACTCACTCGACGTCGGGATCTAGAATGTTGTCACTAAGACAGTTTTTCAGACTTTAGGACCCCAAAGTCTGAAAAACTGTCTTAGTGATAGTCAGGCCGTACTGGAATTACCCCATTACCATGCCATGGGTTTCATAACTATTTAACCTTTACAAAAAAATGAAGCCAAGGGTTGTGACTTTAGAGCCACAATGCGTGATGGCTAGCCATCGCCGTCAGATTTACGGCAAACACTAACAACCCCGGAGCTAACATCTCTTCCTAACTAACTGTTGTCTTACTGGTTAACATGTATATTTTTTTTTTCACCAAATAGATAATTAAGTATTCCAGTACGCGATCACAAATAGTCTATACACAATTACATGAAGCGGTGACTGAAACGAACGCCATTACTCACTCAACTCTGCATGTGGCTGCATGGCTAGCCATCGCCGTCAGATTTACGGCAAGCACTAACAACCCCGGAGCTAACATCTCTTCCTAACTAACTGTTGTCTTACTGGTTAACATGTATATTATATTTTTCACCAAATAGATAATTAAGTATTCCAGTACGCGATCACAAATAGTCTATACACAATTACATGAAGCGGTGACTGAAACAAACGCCATTACTCACTCAACTCTGCATGTGGCTGCATGGCTAGCCATCGCCGTCAGATTTACGGCAAACACTAACAACCCCGGAGCTAACATCTTTTCCTAACTAACTGTTGTCTTACTGGTTAACATTTTTCAGCAAATAAGTAATTAAGGATTTCTGTGCACATGATCACGAATGAGGCTATTATACCCCATTCCATACAGCAGTGGCTGAAACGGACGCCAATTACTCAGTAAATTCGGCATGTAGTTGCATTAATACTTCTCACTTCAAATGGTATGTTATAGATACATTTTTATATTTGAAAAAAATTACCTCTACTAATGATTAGCTTACACTGCATCTCAGCTCGGTTCCTCGTTGCCTATACAGATCAACAATTACGAAGTTATCTATTCTATGCGTGAAATCAAGTAACTGAACCCCGCCTCGGGAATGTTTATCATATCTACTCTGTAACAACAGCCTTACACGGCTTACTTCCTCAACGGTATCCGTGTCTAATAGACGTAAGAGCCGACGCAATTTGCAGTAAATAAGGGTATCGGTTTAGCGTCATTATCCCAGCGCGGGCCGCGATACAACGGGCCTCGTAAACGCGCCTCAACTTAATGAGTAATACGCTCAGTTCGTGTGTACGCAACCCTACACGCTGTTGTTCTTATATAACCGGTTCAATGCGGTTCACGCCACGGAAGAAAATTCTTTATCTTTTTAAGGTTTTATATGTTACGATCGACATTATAGCTTACCGCCTACCTAATGGTAAGCTATCGTCGCAATGCCATTGGTAGTAGAATCATTGGTAACGCGCCCCATCTCTGCTATTTCCCTTAGGAATCTATTCATTCCCCTATTTAAAATTCTTTTAATACAAGGCAAGTAAACGATCTCCTAAATTACTTTTTGCCATCTATATGATTAAAAAGGTATCAAACCTTAGTACAATCCATTGAAATTTGATTTACGTTTGTCGGCTTTTCCGTCATATATTACTTTGTTAGTCATTTTAGGAAAGCCTGACTGTACTAACCGACTGATAAAATGAACACACCTTGAATCTATCACTTTAATAGAACCTTAGTGAAATACACGTTTAACATTTCCGCTATCGAAATCCCAAGATTTCGCGGAAATCTGCGCCCATGGTCGCTGAACTCCGCAAGGTACAATAAAGTATAAAGTACTTCAAAACTTTTACATATATGAACCTCATCATCATCACCATCTCAGCCATAGGACGTCCAAAGCTGGACATAGGCCTCCCCCATTGATTTCCACAAGGATCTGTTGAAAGCGGCCCGCATCCTATATTTTTATAAACATATAGTTTATAAAACTATAAGATATATTATTCCATTATCATATATCTTAGTATTACCGACACATAATTATACACTTATCATACTCCAACACTCTCTTGGCAAATTATTTTTCATCACCTGGCACCCTTAAAATATCAATATCGTGCACCTCTGTACCGCAACATTGTATGTGGAATTTAATTACAACCATCTCTTCGGTCACAACGTTAGCTAGGAACACGCTGCACATTTTTGTTGCGGTCGGATTATGCAGCTTATCCTACGAGCGGCTAAACGGTGCAGCGTTTGACGCGGCCCTCTCTAGACTTGACGGGACAAAGAGGCGACGTCCGAGATGGTTTCTAATTACGACACGGACCGTTATGCAAATCGGGGGCCGACGCGGCCAGCTCTTTGTCTCTAATAAACATGCGCGGCTCTTGCGGTCACACCGCCAAATTGCTCGCTTTCCATTCACCCTACGAGCAATAAAACCACTTGAATTGTAGTGCCCTCTCTGTACAATTACTGCTCTTTGATCGAGTCGAAACCGGCGTTTTTGGACCGTTTTTTGGCCAGATGCGGGTAGTTCTTCGTTTTATTTGAAAATGCGGTATACTAATACCGCATTCCCGTCGACGTTTTATCGCAATGGCCGAGCCAACTTATTTAGTGAGCAGATGCATCAGAAAATGGGTCGACGCGGTCTGAGGAAACGACCAGGTCGTGCCGTGACTCCATTCGTTCCGAAACTGGGCTAAAAGCATCGCTTACCCCCATCCAACGTAATTTTTCACAGAAAGCTGTCCCGAGCGTCGATTTAAACAAGTTTACAATGCGCCGCTCCAGAATCGGATTTATATTTGTCAGCTCTATTGTTTTCGTTTCGTCGTAAATCGTAGTTCAAAACTCGCAGCGTCAAAATTGTCACGTGGAATAATATTCATTTTTCACCATGGCGAGGTATATTTTCGTTTGTATTGGAACAATCGACGTGCCTTTTTCTCGTGTTTCTGCGAGTTTCACAAAGCCCCGGGGAGGACAGTCGGTGCTGGATTCGTTGCCCTCTCTGTTCCATTGGAGTATTTACGCGTATTGTCGCCTCTCCACGCGATTGCAAGGAAGTCGTTACTGAGAATACCGGGAGCCATGTCCCATGGCACAAGTTGCAACTGTCAGCTTTCACATCGACCTGTGAAAATGCATGCGCCGTGCTCCCACGTCTCGGCTAGGTATGTCGCTTGCGAACTAAAAGTTACGAACTTTGTGGGTGAACCTACCAATATATGTATATCATATCATATCATATATACCAATATATGATATCTGAGTATGCAAATCTTGAGCTTATAATTACAAAGAGATTTGACCACACACGTATGTACAAAGTTCTGTATCATAGACTCTAGTATCACATACGACTAGGCTCAACATAATGGAAAAACGCTTTATTTTAACTACACCAAAACATACACAAAAATGGTATTTAAAAGTAGAAGAATCTACTACACTTATAACATAGATAATATTTTGGCTCGAATTTTTAATATCAAAACCGTAATCATATAACAATATTGTACCGGGATTTAAAATTCGATTCGATTCCCGGACAGGTCAAACATTTGTGTGTATGAACATGTCTGATTAACCTGTGTCTGGGTGTGTATATCTATATCAACATATATATCAGTAATCAGGTTACCATAGCACAGACTCTGCCTAGTTTTGGACCAGAAGACCTTGTGTGAATGTTAATAAATAAATAAAAAAAAATACAGGCGCTTGTGTGACCAGGACACAATTTGAGCATTTGGTCGATTTAGTGGTTTTATACTGAGTGAAGACTCTATGAAAGAATAATTAAAACAGGTCAATTTAAAAATCAATATAAGGGACTAAGTGTATCCTAGATGAAATTCAGATGGACTAATACGGACTTATTTCTTAGCTCATTCGTAATCATTGTACTGACAATAGTGTGAAAATATTGTTAACTCGAAACAAATCTTATTCGGGCCAAATTTCTCGATAATAGTGTGTATATCTGTTTGTTTATAACTCATACCTTAGCACAAGGATTCCCTGTGTCGCACAGTCTTCTTCTTGTAATGTAACAAACCGACTAGGACTCACGTGGTAAACACTGGAAAATTACTCTCCGACCAGTTGCGAACTTATTTGCAGTTCTTCATCTGGGAGTTATGATCGTGCCAGGCGGCGAGCGCGAGCCTCAGCACGTAACTGACCGCCTGACACTCTCAGTGACAATGACTCAAGTGACAGTGCGCACCGGGACAATTTGACTGATGCAGCGCAGCCGTCTCAACGCCAGTTACGTGCTGAGGCTCGCGCTCGCCGCCTGGCACGATCATAACTCTCAGATGAAGAACTGCAAATAAGTTCGAAACTGGTCGGAGAGTAATTTTCCAGTGTTTACCACGTGAGTCCCAGTCGGTTTGTTACATTATAATTATGGAAGAAACTCGCGATAGTTTTCAGTCTTCTTCTTCTTCTTATACTTCATTACCGAATGTCGTGTCCCTGAAACGCCTTCATTTTTTATGTTTCCATCCCGTTCGGTTTTCTTCTTTCTTCTCTTTCTTCTTAAGGCGGTAGTGACAGAGATATACAGTAACACATGAGAAACATCCAAGACCTGAGAACACACTTCTATGTTACTTGAGGCGAGCCAAAAGAATCATCGGCAGTAACTCTTTGGTGGAATATAGGCTTCAGAGCCTTGAACACCGGCGTAGAGTAGCAAACCTATCGGTTTTCTATCGGGTGCATTTCGGAGAATGTGCACTGGAATTGCAAAATCTGATTCCACCATCACCTTTCTATCATCGGTCGACTCGACGTACGGCAATTCGCCATCGCTATATGGTAGGTATACCACCTATAGGCACGAAGCGTTTTGCTTCCACTTTCTTAATGCGTACTGCCAAGGAATGGAACTCGTTGCCCGAGTGTGTGTTTCCCGATATGTACAATCCTGGAGTCTTCAAGTCGCGAGTGAATAGGTGCCTTCTAGATTTGCGTGCTACATCCTAGACAACGTCATCACTGAACATCAGGTGAGACAGTTGTCAAACGCAAACTTATAATAGTAAAAAAAAATGTTCATCACATTAAGTTTGCCCCGACCGGGAATCGTACCCGGGACCAGCGGCTTTACAGGCATGTTCGCTACCAACTTAGCTATGGAGCTATCAAAAATAATATTGTATAGTATTGAGGATTTATATTGTTACACATACTAAATCTCCCAGCTAGAGCCCTAGTACCTCTCACGTCTTGTGTATCTCTACAAAACAAGGATTAAACTCAACTCGAGTTCAAAATCTAATTTGTAATAAGAGGGTTACATATCAGCTTAGTTAATTTAACTGAATTACTATCGGTTTGCTTCCCTTCACAACTGGAACTAATTACTTGAACTTCTCGACTTTAAGCGGTATGCCCCCTCTTGACCCTCACTTGGAACACGATTTTAGAAATCTATGGACCTTCCCTAATTATATGACTTTACTAATTCTATTTCGTAATTAAATTCAGTCCAAGGATATAATCTTAGCTGAACATAAACATAGGATGGCTTTTGGGCTACAAAGGGGAAAAGGCAATAGTTATGGGAACAGTACATATGAATAAGAAAAAAGAAAATAAAAAAATAATACATAAAAAATTGTTGTTTTCTCAAAGTAACTAAAATTGAAATTATTTTTAGACATAGATGATAACCTCAAAAATGCATGATTAACATCCCGTATCTGGTTGGGCGTAAGCGATTCAAAGCGGCCCGCGTGTATTTGTATATGGCCGAAATTCATAAACCTCGTAAAAAGTCCTCATTTTAGATGTCCTCAAAGTTCTAATATTAGAACAGGTTTATTCGATTGAGGCTGGTTTAGTCCTCACCGTTACATGAGAAGATTAAATGAATGTAGAATTTGTTTATTTTTTTTAAACTAGGCTGTACATATTTAGACACATTATCATTAGAGTTTTTTTAAGGTTTATTGCATTAACAACATGCTAGGTGGAACTGACGTTCAAATTATTTGAACATTACCTTCAGAGTTAAATGAATCATTCTGAGATTCAATTTCTCATTAAATGAAGAAAAATCGTCATATGGTATACCTGATTATAATTAGACCATATAGAAACAATGTAACAAGGACTGGCAAGCGCAGCATAGGACGGCCACCGACCAGGTGGACAGACGACCTGACTAAGATCGCAGGCAAGGGCTTGATGCGGGCCGCTTCCAACCGGTCCTTGTGGAAATTAATGGGGGAGGCCTATGTCTAGCAGTGGACGTCCTATGGCTGAGATGATGATGATGATGAAATAATGTAGTGACGTCAGTCGAGAAAGATACAAGATGTATAATTGCAAATAAAACGGTGAAGTTAATACACAGGTATCTACGATGGTTCATGAAAGGTCAGAAGAAAAGAAATTAAAAAATCGAGTAAGTATACCAGGCAAATAGCACAGGTAGAAGAAGAAGACTTGGACGAATGTGTTCTGACGATTTATTTATTTATTTACAAAATCCACAGCCCTTTATAAACAAATTATTGTACAAGTAGCTTACACCTAAGGCCAATAACGGATTTACATTTTACTGATGTATTTATAGACTGTCATAGTATGTGCACTAGTAGGTTTTAGGTGCATTAATGTGTATGTTGTGTCTGGGTTTATGTGTATGTATGTATCTATTTAAGTGGAAATTGCGGTCATTTGCCGCCCCTTAAAATGTATGACAATTCCTGTATGTTTGGTTGCCTGGAAGAAATCGCTTTGTATCACTGTATTTAAATCTGTTTGTTTTCTTTATGTGTGTGTTTTTGAAATACTGTGCAAAAAAAACAATTTTCTATATGTACTATGTTTAGTTAAATAACAAATATTACGAAACAAGACTGTTCAAGAGTCGGAGCCATTTAAACTTGAAGATGTTTATATTAAACAATTAAAACTAACAGGGCTTGTTTAAGTTTCCGCGAATACTTGGCGCGAGAGAACGTGCCAAGTATTAGATGCCTACCCAGTGTCCCACTTTGTGCAAAGTTTGTACTATTATACGGGTGAAGTACCTTACAGCCGCTTTACCTCTTGCAACAGTTATTTTCTAGGTATCGGCTAGAAAGCTGATATAACTCTATATGAGCGATGATAGCGCAACGGTGGGAGCGGCGACTGTCCAACTGACGGACACTGGTTAGATCCCCAACAACGGCTTGAGCTTCCGGTGTAGGTAACACTGTTATATAATTCCCAGCATGGTGGTAGGGTACTTTCGACTACCCGCCTGGCTAACTACCACCCTCGAGTTTGAATACCTAACTTTCACCAAACACATAGTGTGATCAGGCAGCAGTCCTTGAGAGCCAGTGAGCATTCTAGATCTAGCGTGATAACATCTTCGACCACATCGTCACTGACCATCAAGTGAGATGGTGGTCAAACGCTAGATCTATACACCGCGGTGGTCGCCGCGATCTGGCAGCGTAAACTCACCTGAGGATGAGCATCGGACATGCTCGAAACCTAGGTCGAAACTTCGACTATAAACGTGAGTAAAGCCGGATACCACATATATATAATAATGTGTCAAACTCACGAGAATTTCCAATCAAAAATAGATCTATACAGTATAAAAAATACTTCTTCTTCTTCTCTCAGCCATGTGCGTCCACTGCTGGACGTATGCCTCCCCCATATAGGAGGGATTTGCCAATACTCGCCACGCTTAGCAGGCGGGTTGGCAAGCGCAGTATTATTTCCAACCCTCAGAAGGCGCTGCTGCCCACCTTATGGTAAGTGAACCCTTAGCCGACTCTTACGGCACCCACGGGAAGAGATGGGGGAGTACTATTCTAGGCCGGTACCACCACGGCGCATAAAAAAATAATACAGAATACATAATAGTATATATACGTACATAGTTTATTAGTTCCTGATACTTTCATATTTAATTTGCTGCTGACCTCGTTAATAAGCTTATATAGTTTTGTTAGTTAATTAGCGTTGATTTGGCCTTAAACAATATCACAGGAAAAAGTATTATTATATATTAATTTTTAAATGGCAATTATCCATAAACAAGTTGAGCAGCCATGGTGACCCTACACATCCCTGCTTAGCACCTTTTTCAATGCTAAGTCAAATAGTGTATATCCCGGTTGTCCCAATAATGTTCTTACCTGTGTTAGTGACATGCTCTGGGAAATTTTCAGCTCTTATAAAATAACGAAGATCTGGCCATCGTGGGCTCTTGGTCTATAACGCAAGCGCTGGAATCATCATAGAGAGATTTCTCGCTTAATCAGGTTACCGTTTACCTCATCCATAGACAATGCTGACCAAACCTCAATACCCTTATTCTGTCATAGACCTTTTTATCATTATTTTCTTAAAAAGCAAAAAAGAAAATTGTATATTAAATATTTATTAAATAGCGCGTGTGCGCCTCGACGAATTATTTGTATCAATAATATTACTTAACACTGCAGGGAATATCTTGCTCTGTGTGATAGTCCTGCAACTAATATTATTAAGCAAAAGCGTGTTGCTTATGCATGGGGAGGCCTACGTGTAGAAGTGGACATCCTATGGTTGAGATGATGATGATGATGTTATTTATGATTAATGTAATAGTATGAAGTAATTAGTTTGTAACTTAAAAGTATAACAACAACCGGATGAATTCACAGTATGATCATAGCCAACGCCGTTTCTATTTTATTCGGGAAATGCTATATAGAACATAGATAATCAAAATCTACCATGTGAGTAGGTAAAACACATAACAGTCCAGTGTAATTTATGATTTCCTGTGATAGGTAGAAGTTAGGAAAGCACATACCTAGAGCCACTTCAACAATAGTGTACCTTCGAATTCAGGACAAAGGTGTTCTTTGCATCGTCAAGCTAAGTGTCACAAGAGTCATTGAGCCATTACGACCCCGCCATCCGTCGGGAACAGACGTACTTCTGACCCTCCCGTCTTTAATCATATCTTTCTTTCGCAAAAGTAAACAATACAGAAACAAATGATTGTCGTGATAAATCGTCGTCCGTCGGAGAAATAACTTTGGCTATTTTCGTCTTTTGTTCGATTGATTGGAGATGATTCGGAATTTAGATAAAATGAGATACAAAACTGCCTTTGTAACGTATGTATGTTAACTAAAGAGGCGACTCTATTCTTGGCTGTTTATTGTTATTAACTAAGTATAAGTTGATGTTTAAAGCAAATTAATTACTAAATCTCTCGAATAGCATGCGTCAAAATCATTAAGAACACTTTTATTTTTTTTATTTATTTATTTTTTAAGTATTTATTTTAAGAACACTTTGTTTACTTACTTAATATTCCACTAATAAATAAGACTAATTCTTTAGTTTCCAGCCGGAAAGGTCCATAATCTAAAGGTATGAAACGTATGACTTAATTGTGTAATTAAAATACTTATTATAGTACGTTCCCCTGAAATTATTTATAATTATAGGAAAAAAAAAACTTGGTTACATTGACCATTGAATATCTGATGAATTTTAGTCTGCTAACTTTAGACTTTATGATATTAGTGTGATACTTTACGGTTTTCATTCGTTTGGTAATTATTTCCACGATTCAGAATACTGCCGATGTTCGACTATTTTTAAAAAAATGTATCTATTGTTCATGTTACTGAGAAGTTAATTATCGTTATTCAATCTCACCAAGCTGTACCAGCATGCTGCGGATAGCCTTGTTACTCTGACTCAAAGCTTACGCCGGAGGTCGAGTTCGATCCAGTAACTGTCTGATTGACAGCTGTCACTCACTGTGCTATTATAGCTGCTATAAACCGGAGGCTGTATACTCAAAGGATGCAAAACATATTCGAATTTCGAAAAGACAATGTGCCTACTTCTGCATTATTCCGCTACCCAATATTATAAATGTAAGAGAACTTCACTTACAAAACTCTACTACTAAACTAAGTCGGAATGTTAACGGCTTAAAACAACACAAGAGAATAAATTATAAAAAGTTCTATTTACACTTTGGAGAAATCTATAGAACCAATACCAGTTCTAACCAGATATGTATTTATTTTAGCCGTTTGCTCTCCACGAGTGAGTTCACATGAATGATGGAGACGCAGCCACGCGCTCAAATAACGCTTTACCATCGGAACATTGAAAAATGCACCAGTATATAACACGGACTCAGCCTGTATGTACAGGCTGAGTCCGGGTTATATAGCTTTTGAGCTTTTATATAGCTTTTGAGATAGTTATGTTGCAGTATGTACATAAACAAAAGAGGGGATACGAACTCAGCCTTTGTTTTTTAACTTGCATGGTGTACTTCGAGTACCAACCGGGGTATCAATCCTACTAAACATATCGCTCATAGATTGATAATGAATTGCCGTCGTTGCTAGTTTCGCTTTTGTCATTATCATATCATTTATCAAATATAAATATCTTACAAGTCACATTGAAATATACTATATTGCTATACTATGTCAATCGTAATAATATTGTAACAAATAATAATTATTATTAATATTATAACTACGATATTGTTTGCGAGTTTGCATTTTATTCAGATCCTTTAAAAGCCGTTTGTATCCCAAAAATTGTAAGTTTCCGGTACTGAATTTTAATAAAACCATTAATTATTTTCCAATAGATTTAGATGGATTTTGAAAAAAAGCGTTATTTACTATAATCTTAGGCTATAAACTAAATGGGGGGCTACTCGTTAAGTTTCTACTATAGTAATACGACTAGCGGGGGGAACTCGTAAACTTTAGATTTATGTCGACGACGAAAACGATCGGATTCATTTGCGGAACAGAGCCATTCGATTGGTTTAAACCACTTTAAACCGACTAGGATTGTGCGAGTTTCTATTTCGCTAGAAATATAGCTAACAGATAGTTAGAGAGAATTTAATTTGGTTAAATATTTCATCCGAGAACGAGTCATGAGCTCCATGAAGTTGGGAAGGAACCGTACAGCTGCTTGATTCAAGATTAATTCGATTTACACTGAAGGTTTGCCAAGCGTGGCGAGTATGGGCAAATCCCCTTTATATGGGAAGGAGTGAGTCCGACAGTGGACGTCGTATGGCTGAGATGATGACACTGAAGGCTGGATGCGGGCCGCTTCCAACTGATCCTTACAGAGATCAATAGAGGAGGCATATGTCCAGAAGAAGATGTCTTATGGCTGAGATGATGACGATGATGACACTAAAACTGACTGCTTATGTAATCCAATTCAGTAAATAAAACTCAATAAGTATTTTATTTTTTATTGCATTGTTTATAAATTAACGCTTTGTTAGTTGTTTTTATTCATTGTGGGTACTTATTAGAAAATTTCGACGATCTTTGTGACTTAACTCCTTTCACCACAGAGCTTTCTTTGCCTATTTTAGTCCAAACAATTGAAAATGGCGGAAAATGAGCTCGCTCCAAGCACCCCTTAACCCTAAGTGCACCAATCCCAAATCTAGGTCACAAATGGAACTTAAGCGTATTCGCGATGCGAGGCGTCCCGCCATCAGTCACCCGGCCCGTAATTACTGGGACGTTGATTTATGACCGGGACACCGGCTCGAAAGCACGGGTTAATGAAATAACCCGGGATATTGCTAATACATTCCCGGGATGCGATGAGTGCTGTCTCGGTTTGGTTGGGTTTCGTTGCACTTTTATGTGTTTTCTATACTTGATAAAGCGCTTATAAGACCCGAAGACCTTGTAAAAGCAAAACTCTATCGGACCCGGTAATTCTCAGTAAAAGGAGCAATATAAATATATAATCAAATAGTCACTTTAAATGCACTACGGTCTGTGAGCTGCATCATTACGATTTTTTGTTTAAATTAAAAATCAATATAGTTTGTCTTAAATCAAATTTTATGTCTCACAACGACATATTAATATTTTTTATTAAGTACCATCATTTGAAATGTTACCACGCTAGATCTAGAATGCTCACTGGCTCTTAAGGACTGCTGCCGGAACAGTGTTTGGTGATAGTTTTTCATATTTTAGGGTGATAGTTAACCAGGTGGGTATTCGAAAGTATCCCACCACCATACTGGGGATTTGATGACGCTGTTGGTTTAACCGGAAGCTCAAGCCCTTGTTAAGAATCGAACCAGCGACCGTCAGTTAGACAGCTGACGCCCACTATCGCTGAGCTATCATACGCTTAAAAACAAAACTCTTCGATATGAGGCCGTTTGCCGAAACAATTACTATACTATTATTATAGCAAAACGTTGTCGTCCTACCGCTACAGTATACGAAACAATAACTGTACCTGAAGCAGGAATGACTTGCGTCACAGTCATCGTATCGCTGTCGTATAAACAAGTGAATAACGCACGTACCGTCCCCGAGTCGTCGTCGGTACGAACTGTCAATAGCCGAAGCAGGAATCGCTATTGCAGTCGTAGCGATCTCAGCATAAAACTGTTGATCTCCGTACTAACTGTTATTTATCTACAGTACAACATACTACAGACGGTACGTGCGTTATTCAATTGTTTAGACGACTGCGATTCGATGATTACGATGCAAGTTATTCCAGACCTAGTTGTAGGTACTAGATAATTAACAGCTAGTACCGAGTTCCGAGTTTTTTACCGACACGATTCGTGTGCGCTGCGACTACTATAGTGACTCCTGGTTTGGCTACTGGTCATGAAGTCTGAAAACGATGGGTAAATTAAAGAATCTTTTTAGGGAGACTGTCATCTTAACAGATAAACTCGTTACAATATTCCAATTTTCATAAGGCCGTTACGTAACCTAAAACCCCGAGCCAGACTTAACATGATTTTCTCCAAGTCCAAGTCGGCCTCACTCCTTGTTACCTAAAAAAATGAATTTTTTCGTCTGTGAAAATAATTCCAGGCACAATCCAATTATATAATTTGGGGCAAATCAGTTCTGTTGACACTCCTAAGTTTAAAGTTGTTATTGAGTTATAGAGTAGAGAGTTACTGAGGTATATGTATTAACAACCAAGTGTGAGTCTGTTTTAATAAATTGATTCTGATCCGATTTAAATAACACAAATCCAAATATTGTACTAAACTAAATTCTAAAACAATATTGTTCAGCAGTTTGGAATATATGCGGTTACAATTAATATTTTTTAAAATATTTATTATAATTTTTTTATACTCGTTTTTAATGAAGTAATCAAAACATATACTGGCCTGCAGAACTAGTTGGCTGCAAACACTAACTTTTTAAGTAGGTACACAAGATATACGATTTACGTTACGAACGGTCCAGAAGGTGAAGCGAAGGTACGAAGAGACTGGAAACCATCTGATGAGACCCTCACAAGGTCTCTAGCAGATCCAGATATACTAGTGTTCGAGAAGACCGTTATATTGATTCCATTGTGTTGAGAAATTGCCACCTTAATGCAGTTGAAGTCCAACAGCAGCTTCTTTACACCTGAAGGGACTAAATTAGTGACAGTACAAACTGGCAGTAGAAAGTGTGAGCAGAGTTCTAACAAAGAATTTTAGGAATTAGTCCCCGCAAAATCGGACTAAGATTGTATACGAGTTTCATTAAGGGACCCAGCCTAAGTGCCGTTTCACATAGCCGTTGCCTTGGAGACTACTTCTTAGACATACACGTGGCAGCTAATAATTTATGATATGTATGTGTTTATAGATTTGTATAGATATATGTAGATCGTGATTTCGTGATATCTATCACGAAAACAAAATGTTTTCCACATCTTACTATCGTGACCCAATACAGAGTGGCGTTTAAGGTACCTACCGTAATTGACAAACGAGATCCCGAAATCCTTGCTCAGAGCTGAGCAGCTCAGCAAAACACTTGGAGCGGCGACGCCTGTTGCCAGCGTCATTTGCATTTTGCTGATTGATTATTCAATTGGACAGCCGCAGAAGTGTCTGTAGACCCCTCACCACCCTCCCCACCACCCACTTCCCCCGTCCCGTGGACATAACGGAATTGATTAAGTAAATGCTAATGTCTACTATGGTTGTAGCTCATCTTTGAAACATTACTCCGGTTAAGAAAACAAAACAGATGTAAACAAGACAAAGGAACCTCTTTTAGAGATTCGAGGAGACAGCGTTGCTGAATTTCTTATGAGTATGAAATAGGTTGGGAGTGAGAAAAACGGAATCGCGAAAAGATAACAATAAAGAAAGTGAGTAAAAATCAGGAAATCAGAAAGCCGTATATATTTTATTGCCTCTGAATGTTTTACGATTGACCGCTGTTGACGTGTACGGAATCTTTTTTAAATTATTGCTTTGCTTGCGTTTGACCACTGTTTCATCTCATATTAAGTCACGACGCGGTCTAAGATTGAATTGAATTGAAGATTGGAACTAATGAATTTCCAAATCTTCCAAATATAATATTATATTTGGAATAGGTATAACTTTAAAAAAAATTATAATAAAAGCTTGAGCTGTAACAATAGTATTATAAATTTGATCATCACCTAGATGGTAACTCTTCACCCGTGAGTTGAAGAATGAGACTCTAGGATTGTACATATTATCTATATCTTATCCTATAGCTTCTTAACCTATAGGTCAGAAAACAAAATGAAGCTATTGTTTGAACTATGTGTGCGATGATGTTCGATCACAACAGCGCCAATTTTACTCAGATATCCTTTTATGTTGTTGTTAATGTTGTTAACCTGTTAACCCGTATTGGCGACAATTTGAAACACCCATTTTATGTAAAAACAAACGCACCATGACTCCTCATTAAAAGAACTCTAGGTATTTACATTATCATTCCCAAAAAGTGGTTTACAATCAGAGCGTTTCAAGTTGAAATGTAATATGTAGTACCCATAATACATGTCTTTGTATAGGAACTATAAGACTGTGGTGGTAGAAACTGCAAGCCGGTTTTTTTATTTTAAATTACAGCAGAATTAACAGTTACTACTCACTCAATCGTAAGCAGTAAGTAACCTGTGATAGTTCTCAAATGCAAGCTTGTAATGGTAAATAAAAGAATCACCTATACATAGAAAGCTGACTGGTTCTCAAAGACTGTGTTTGGTGACAGTTATGCAAAGTTACGGGTAGCAGCTCCCCCACGCAAGGTTTGAAGATGTAAATAAACCTGAAAAGGTTTTACAAGATCGATTGGCTAGACTTATAAAGTACCATTGCCTGAAACCCCACTTAAGATTAATTAGACATTCCCACCCCCTGAATAGCTCCTGGAGCCGCCTCTAAGGTCTTAAAATTGCTATGAGCAGCTTTTTGTTCGTCCGTCACAAAGGAGCACTTAGCGAGTCGTCTGCTGTGAGACCTTTGATTGCGGCTGTGAGTACATTCAAGTTCATCTGTTATTTGATCTGTTGAGAGCTAAATCCATGTTACAAACTGTTTTTTTAGTATCCCATTGGAATATAATTTAAAGTATGTGTGCTGTGATTGTGTATGTCCACGCTACCCGCGACACAGGGAATCCTAGTGCCTTCACTAGGATTCCATGTGCATATACCATTATTGTTTGAGTATAAAAAAAAATATTATGTCAGTCTCGAAATACGGCGAAACACGGCGCTGGGAATAGTGCCGAAATATCGCGCACAACCAAGGTTTTCAATGTTAAAATAGTTTTCGAGTTATAATAAGCACAGTTGTTAGAGACTTACCTTAATTATTATAATAATCAGTTATATTATACCCACTTAATGGCTTACGGTAATTGTATTTCCCTATCTCACTTACTATTATGAAAACTGTTTTCCCCGGTAAACTTTCGGTGCTGTGAAACCACAGTCTGTATTCCCTTATATTATTTGAAAGTTGTCTATTTAATTGTTTATATATTATATTATATATATTATTATCTCGCTATTGTAAAAAAAACTCCTCTACTGACCCCTTATGCGTTGGAAAAGAGTAGGATACTGTTCGTTTTTATTATAAACTCAAAACGTAAAAAACTGAATATAAATTTACAAGGAAATCTATTCACGAATTTTTTAGTTTTGTTATTTTACAAATTATCTAACCCAAGCAAAGCTTATTTAAAAGCAGAGAATTAATAATAGAAGCACTTCTAGCTACCAGAGGCCCATAAACTAATGTTATTCGAAGTAACGCGCCTTATGGGAGCTCCCAAGTTCCCGGACCTATAAATTTTTCATGAACCTCCGTGGTGATTGAAAAAAGTCTTCTACTATATTGGCAGTCGTAACCTCCTTGCCACTTGGCGATTGCGCGAAAAGCCAATGTTCGTTGAAGAGAGATTTAAAAATGGAATTGGTTGCTGGTTCTTTATTTGATCCATGTGCGTCTAAACATTATGGAAGCGACCAGAAACTATTAGATGAATACGAAATATGTGTTCAAAATTCACGAAACTTTGCAAACTATTCGAATGAAACACACTCTAAAAATATCTATTGTTAGACGTATTTGAAAATACTTAAATAAAGTGATATGGATATAAGAGGATCTGTAAGGGACTTTCTCGTTCCTACTTATAGTCTGTAAGCATGTTAAACGACCGTTAAACTTCAAAAAATAAATTAAAAATAAATAGAATGATATCTAGACAACCCAAGGTCGTTGCCTGACACAAAGGACCCGTATAGACCGATTAACTGTTACTCAAAGTTGAAGTTCTGTGTCACACTGGAGTGCTCGCAACTTCAATACATGAGTTACAACTTCAGAAATGACAGGTCATTGTGAAATTGCTCCAGTTTTTCTGTCTACTTTTGCAATGAGGGTAAAAGTATTGACACACTCGCTTTTAAGAGTCTTGAAAAATGAGTGTCAGCTTTCATTTAATGTGTATATGTGCTTTATATAATGGTGATAGAGTTAGCCAATAGTGGCATTAACTATGAATTAAAAACCGGCCCTTAGACCCGGTTTTGTAACCGACTTCCAAAAAAGGAGGAGGTTTTCTCAAAGGGTGGGTTTTCTCAAAGGGGAGGGTTTAGCAAAAGTATAAGAAAAAAAAATGTTTATCAAAAAATGGAACCGACTTCAACATTTAAAAGTGTGAAATAACTTGTCGAAGTCGATACCATGAGCACAATATTTTGATAATAATTACTTTTGAACTATCATGGTACCGACTTCAGCAAGTTATTTCACACTTTTGGGTATTGAAGTCGGTTCCATTTTTTGGTATTTTTATTATCAAAGCAAAGTTACAATGAGCGAATAAGCCGTTTCCATGCTAACAAATAAGTAAATAGACGACGCGACCGGCATGACAATGGTGAATTTCCTAGAAAATTTTATTGCTGGCACATGAGGGGCAAAACTCTGTATCGAGAATTTGATGGTTGTTCTAAACTCCACATCAGAAAAGCCTACAAGAGAGATTTTTTTCACGTGGAAATAAAAAAAAATAGGAGGATTCTAACTCAATAGCTGCCAACACAATAGTTACACGTCTTAATCCGGACTTTGGATATAATAAGCTGGACTAAATGTGGACGATTTAATTCCGACTTGGAACGATAGTCACCGACGCGAGCACTTGTCGTCAGGAGTAATCTCTCTCCACGGGAGGAATCCTTTTTTGAACCGGTTTTCGGTTAGGGCTGCTACTCGCTAGTCTACGTCTGTTTTGAGTTGAGTTGCTTTGAGTTGTACGCAAATTGCTGAAAAATGTATACATGAAGATTACTGGGATCGATTTTTTTTTTATACTGTATAGATCAAGCGTTTAACCACTATCTCACTTGATGGTCAGTGACGATATATAAAATTTTTGTTGAAACTAACTTATTTTTGGTGAGGGCAATTACTACATACATACCACATACAATTACTACACATAAAATATTGCTGTAAAAAGTAACAATGCACGACTAGCCGACCCATCTGAGACTTGTTGAATCTTTCGGTTGCAATTAGATTGGATAATCCAAAGTGTTTCATCGAGCTTCAATTGTCTTTGGCTATCCGTAGTTTTGGTCAAAATACGTAATGTGCATTAACTATAATACATACAGATAAGAAAGACATACAAATACACTTTATTATTAAAATTGTGGTAAACAAAACAATAAAATCTAGATATTTTTTTTTAATTCACAATAATGCATTATAGATTCCTATGATAATGCCATAATGCCAGCGATATATCTTTTTTTTTTGGAGTCATCATCATCATCATCATCATCTCAGCCATAGGACGTCCACTGCTGGACAAAGGCCTTTCCCATTGATTTCCACAAGGACCGGTTGGAAGCGGCCCGCATCCAGCCTTTGCCTGCGATCTTAGTCAGGTCGTCTGTCCACCTAGTCGGTGGCCGTCCTATGCTGCGCTTGCCAGTCCGTGGTCTCCATTCGAGAACCTTTCGGCCCCAACGGCCATCGGTTCTTCGAACTATATGCCCTGCCCACTGCCACTTCAACTTGCTAATCCGCTGGGCTATGTCGGTGACTTTCGTTCTTCTACGGATCTCCTCATTTCTGATTCGATCACGTAGAGAAACCCCGAGCATAGCCCTCTCCATAGCTCGTTGTGCGACTCTGAGCCTGTTCAGAAGGCACATAGTCAGAGACCACGTTTTTTTTTTTTTGGAGTAGAACATGACAATATACATGTAAATAACGTTTACAACAGCAACAAAAGCTGGAGACATACAATAGGTAGTGCATGCTCTATACATGTACCATTATCCCACGTTAATATTTTTGACTAATAGAAAAACTATAATAGCTTTATTATTTCATTTTATTAATTTAAACTTAGTAGACACAGCCTAAATGGATGCTGAAATTATAATAAAACAAAACCATACAATTTAAACATTAACTTTTTTATTTAAGCGTGACAGCCCTATAATAACCGGATAGAACCAGTTCTAATAGGTTTATTTCTATAGAACGGCAACGTCCGATAATTGTAAGTACTTGTTCTGATCCGAGGATAAATTAGCTTTGACAAGATTACAGAGCTCCACGGATTTTCATCCGCTTGTCAGACTTTGCAGATATTGAATTAAAGGTCCTTTTGTTTTATGCTCACTGACGTATTTACGACTATACCAGAATAAAAGGATCATGATAAATAATTTCAAGTCTCTCAAAAAATGGACAAATATATTTTGTCAGAAATAATAAATGAGACACCGCTCGCGTTGACGCGATATGCTTTGTGAATGTTATGAAAATATGAAGAAGCTTATTAAAGTAGGTATGTGTTAGACCTAGTTGCACTCACAATAATTTTTATATTATCAGTGGTTCTCACTGTCAAGGATTTCAATGATGTAATGTGGTTAAAAATTCATTCGTTGAAATAAAATACTATATACTAATAAAACTGAAACAATACGTTTTTTTTTATTAAGATAGGCAAGAGTTTGATGACTAGCTCACCTGATGTTAAGTGATAATACGTTAACGTATCAGCAACTAACTAAATGTTGTCAGCCTATAGATGCCTCATATTTTATGTTCTAACCTGCTATGAGTGAACAACGAAGGCAGTTTTGACGTGATAACGTTTTATAAATTGATGAATACCAGCAACACTCATGAAAAATAGTAACGTTCCGCGTAACGTTCCACCTGAGTTTTGTATTACATAAAATAATCAAAGTCAAAGTCAGTCAAAGTCAAAGTTAAAGTCAAAGTCAAAGTCAAAGTCAAAGTCAAAGTCAAAGTCAAAGTCAAAGTCAAAGTCAAAGTCAAAGTCAAAGTCAAAGTCAAAGTCAAAGTCAAAGTCAAAGTCAGTCAAAGTCAAAGTCAAATTCAAAGTCAAAGTCATAAATGATTATGACGTTATCACGTAAATCTATCGTCCGTAAACCGACTTTACAGACAACCAATTTTTTTTTTATCACACTTAAACCACCGTACTGGTACTCCATGTGACGAGAGAAGTATGGACACACAATCACAGCACATAAACATCCAAAAGCCGAGACAAGCACCTACACACATCGCATAAATATTGCCCCCTGCCGGGATTCGAACCCCTGGAGACCTAAAACTCATGCAACTTACCACTGAGTCACGATGACCGCCAATGGAATACTAGCAGCATTGCAACATATTAACATTTTGGGAAACAACGAATTTATTTAGTTCTGACTTACGAAAGGCGTTGCGGGAGATCTCAATTACAAAAGAAGACAATTCTAAATTCCGTTTATACGCACGATATCCTAGTTCTGCTAAAATCATAGGTTTCGACCCGATTTTCGGTAAAAAAAAAGATATGTAGTTTGTAGGATCTGTGGGAAATAGTTTTGAGACATCTCCATATGTCGATCCTTAAGACCAAAAACCTCACACGGTAGCTATTTGTGAAAAACTTTGTCAATTCTAAGGATTTGTTTTTTTTTAGATTCTATAGATGCGTAGAGGTTTTTATTTTTTATACATGGTATAATATAAAGTAGCTCCGTAGTTAAACTATAAAACCGATTTCCACTACTCGTTTTTAGTATATTTTCAATGTTTTCTTAAGAAAATGGGAACGACATCAATGTACGTTCAAATTATTTGAAGGAAAAAATTCGGCTGCTAGTGCGACTTTAACCCACGACTACAGAATACCGCCCTGTCGCTTTGTCCAACTAAGCTATACCAGCCAGTACCACTAGCGCCAAATGTCTCCCTTATTCTGTAGTCGTGGATTGAAGTCCCACTAGCAGCCGATTTTTCCCTTCAAATAAATTGAACGTAAGCTCCACCTAGCTTGTTAATGCAATAAACCATAAGACATCAATGTAGTTGAAGTCAATTAAGCATTATTATTAAAAAAACGAAAACTACTAGCCAGATGTAGGTCCAATTGAAATGAGACCACACGAGTAGCACCAGCTTTCAAAGAATAAATAATGATTAAAATCGATTAACATGGAGAATAGTTTCCAAGTAACACACATAAAAATATAGTCGAATTGAGAACCTCCTCCATTTTTGAAGTCGGCTAAAAATCCGTGTCATTTCACAAACAGGAGTAAGGAGGTGTTATTTGAATCGTCGAAAGAAACACTTCTAAATATTTTCAACACCTAAGAAATATAAGTACCATCTACACGGTTGAGAACCCTTAGGAAATAAATAATATTTGCGAAAAAGGCAAAACACCCTGTAGGCAGGATCCATAATTCAACGAGAAGGGTCGGTGGCCGGAAACTGTGACCGCCGCTTCCGCTTACACTTGGCTTGGCTTGGCTTGGCCCGACCGAGATGCTCGCTGTTTCATGCCGATTGTAATTAACAATATGGCGTTCAACAATCCGCGGAGATGACTCAAATGTATTCAATTCTCAAAGCTTGAGTCGAATTCGCGATGATATTACTTGATAGTGCTGTCTCTATTCGCATAGCAAACACACTCACGATGATTTCATAGAAACACTTAATCAGACGGATTATGTTTTGTAATTCATACCGACGAGTGACTTTTATTAGAAACTAGTGTTCCGCCCCGGATTCGCACGGGTAAAAAATTACAATGTTAAGAATTGTATGGATCCCTAATTTTTGGAAAATAATATAGCTCATGTCACCCGGGGATAGTGTAGCTTGTCAATAGTGAAACAATTTTTAAAATTGATTCAGTAGTTTCGGAGCCTATTCAATGCAAACAAACAAATAATCAAATCATTCCTCTTTATATTATTATAGTATTTTTTTAATACTGTATAGATCTAGCGTTTGACCACTATCTCACTTGATGGTCAGTGACGATGTGGACGAAGATGTTATCACGCTAGAACTAGAATGCTCACTGGCTCTCAAGGACTGCTGCCTGAACACACTATGTGCTTGGTGACAGTTTTTCAAACTTGAGGGTGGTAGCTAGCCAGGCGGGTATTCGAAAGTACCCTACCACCATGCATATGTAAAGTATAGATAGTTTTTATCATTTTTTGAAGATTAGAGAGAGAAATCATAGAGTCCGAATAATCCGAATGAAACACACCGAAAGGATGCACTCTGACCACACATACAACACACCCATTGTAAAATATAATGTACTAGAATTTATATATATTTTTCTCATCGACGCGACAGAAGTGTCCTAGAACTCATGTTTACGTTAAAATAAAAAAAAACAACCGGTTGCACTCCAGTGCTGGCAGAAATGAATAATTGAACATGATGAAAATGATGATTATGAAAAGTAGCCTATGTCTTATTCCGGGACTTTCATCATAAATATAATCAACTTACATTATTATCTACATACCAAATTTCATCCAGATCCGTTCAGCCGTTCTAGCGTGATTGAGTAACAAACATCCATTCATCCATCCATCGAAACATTCAGATTTTGAATATTAGTGGGACACATAGAATTAACATGAAGACGGTTTTTTTTGAAACAAGAAATCTTTCCTCTTTATAATATTGGCGTTTTGATATCCGAACTCAATAATACTTTTAAGAAACCGACTTTATCAAATAAAACTACCAACAAACGAAAATGTTTCTTATTCGTAAGACAGTTAAGATTAAATTTCAACGGCGGTCTTCTCTCCCGCCGTCTGACGATCTGACGCGAGTTTAAAATTTTTTCTCCATGCAAAACTGCACAACGCCGCTAAAAAATTTTTTTACTTCAAAAATTTGCTCCAGCCTATGAACCTTCTACGGCAATATCGACAATATTATCAACTAGCAAACAATTTTATTTGTAAACAAAAATGGCGCGGAATTTATATGAAATCGAATATAACTGAATCCTATAAGATTCTGCGAGCATAATCCAATTTTGACAGGTATCTGGGCGCCTTTTTATTTTAGGCGCTACGTGGAAAATATCCCTTTACATTTCGGTATAAGTAACTAAACTTTTCTCGATGGAATTGGTAATAAGGCTTCTTTGTCACGTAATCTTTTAGTATATTTGTAAGGAATTTCAAAAGCAATCATCAGGCAAACACCTATATAGGATAGCGGTCAAATGCTAGACCAATCGAGTTGCTCAAATCAATAAATGTAATTCTTAACGTTATAATAAATAAATGGAATTAAATTTGTTTTTTTTTTTGTAAACCGTAAGCATTTTTCCAAATCCCCAGTGGCCGAATCAATAGATGACAAAAAATTGTCGCCGCGTATAATCAACTGTCCACATTCCATTTATGTACAACTATGTACTACAAATGTCTTTGTGTAAAACCTTTTTAAGGAAAAGGAGGATACACGTCTCACATCACCATAACACAGTAAACGTGCATGCATTGCCAAAATGTACATCGCAGTTCACATTTTTACCCCAAGCCGCAGTGTCCGTGTTATTTATTGCCGACACCTGCGTACAGCACTTTTTCCTCTCCAGACACCGGCTAGAGCTAGCTAGAGCGCTCTAAATGTCGGCGACACTCCGTTATTAACGGTCCGGGTGCGGTGTCGCGGCAGAGTTGTTATGTGTTTCGGTATAATACGGCAGTGTCGGGGTTAAAAGAGATAGTTGAGTTTCAGGAGTGAAATAAATTAATCTTAATTTATTATAGAGGTAAAGTTTTTGAGGTTGTAGATAATAATATTTGGATTTACTGAACCGATTTTGAAAACCGCGCGTCCACTCTTGCGGTGTAGAAAATTAATAAAATCCTTTATTGCAGGAAAATGTTTTTTTTTTATGATTGTACATGATTAATAATGTTATATTATATAAGCATTATTAGTAGTATTATTAGTATTTACATTATTTAACTTAAGCTAAAAATACTCAAAAACCTAGAATAGGTTTGTCTTGAGTATTATATCCTCTTAATAATAATTATTACAATAATACTTAAAAAATATTAAAACAAAATATAAAGCCTAAAAATGCAAAAAAAAATCTGCTTCAAACAAGGTTACCAAACTTAAATATTATACTAGGTTACAAAGTTAATATAAGCCATAGTACTATTATCTACACTTTAAAGAAAAGACACCTTCTACATAGCAAACAATCAATGTATCGTAATTAAACGCACTATGGGCACTGTTGCGAGTCGCCAAATCTGACAAATAAGTATAAAGCGAATGCACTCGGAACCGGTCATATTTCTAGCATTTAGTAATTTATTTACCTCGACGTTTCGAACAAGTTGCATTGGTCGTGGTCACGAGAAGACCTTCTTGAAGAGTCTTAAGAGAGAGTTAAGAGTCTTAAGAGTCTCAATATTTCAAGCAGTTCTATGGTCGCTTCTGATCGCTTCTGGTCGTCTATGAGCAAATATTACTGAGGCTATATATACATATATAGCCTAAGTAATATTTGCTCATCTGACTTGCCAATAAGGCGCGGTCCACCGAGCTATTACAGCTAATAGTCAAGCCAACAGGTGCTTATCATTATTAATTTCATTCGGGTGGACCACACCGGCCGCAGGCGACGCGACAATTTGGTATGATGTTTCTTGTATGTGTGCAAATAATGCCGTGTGTTCACTAAGACGTATGTCGACATTCAGTTTAATCTTTGAATTTCGTTTTCTGGTAATCTTTGTGATTGTCCAATCGATTTTTACACTGTGGTGTCTACCACATTGTGTTTATAAGCTCTTAGATTATGGTTAGATTTTAAGCGTAGTTATATTTAAATAATTTTGTAATGGTAACATAACTGTATTCTGATATGTTATGTACATGACTGTAACGAAACAAATGATTTATTATTGTTGTTTAGAAGTAAAACATGTGTAAATAGAAAGCATTGGATTTTTTTATAGATTAATAAAAAATTGCCAGAACAAAGGATCGTTAGGGTGAGACTATTAAGGGATGGTTCATAAATAATGTACAGTAATAATACTATTCAGACTTTTGCGTATTCCCATGCAACCCGCTTGCCGTTATAGTGTAAATAATAGTCAGTTTACTCTTGAAGTGCTTTATATATATAAAAATATTATATATATTTATTAATCACACTCATACCCCCGCACTAGGATTCCCTGTATCGTAGAAGGCATGGACACACACAATGCGTGCTCCATCGTAGACCGCATCATAACTTAACATCAGGTGAGATAGTGGTCAAACGCTTGCCTATTCCCAATTAAAAAAAAAAACAATTACAGCACACAGACATCCAAGATCCGGGACAAACACCTACACTACACTCATCGCACAAATGTTTGCCCCTGCCGGGATTCGAACCCAGGGTCTCGGAGACACAGAAGTCATGTCACTGACACTAACGACTGCGCCCGTCTAAACTATTAATATCAAGATCACCAAGAATATGTCAAAAACACCGGAAGTTATAATTTCATAGTATAAACAAAGTGTCTTTGCCCTATATTCTAAGCAAAAAAAAAAAGAAACACACGAGCGCGCGGTGCGTATAATCCAACACTGTATTATGGAGACGTGGACATAAGGAGGCAATGGTAGACATAAGAGTAGCGACAGCGTGAATAGAAACAATATGAGATACGTATATATATGTTATATATACTTATTATGGATTAAACAAAATGATTTTTCTCACGATGTTTAGAATTCAGGCAAAAATCTCCGGAAGTTATTATTATCTATTATTATCTTATCTATCTCTTATCAAACCTCCGCACTAGGATTCCCTGTGTCGTGGGAGGCATGGACACACACAAACATCCAAGACCCGGGAAAAACACCTACACTCATCGCACAAATGTTTGCCCCTACCGGAATTCGAACCCAAGCTCCCGAGAACACCGAAGTCATGTCACTGACCTCTGACCCACGGCGACGGTCAACTGTTGAGTGTAAGGTCTACACACACACTAGGCATACACTAAGCATAACACCTTTGTCTTACATAAAAATGTAAATAGGTGGAAATCAAGCAGACGGGCCGTGTGATAATAAGCGACCACCGTCGCCTATCGATATTTGATACTTCTCAGCAAGCTCCACGACAAAACAACTTCACCTGTCGAAAGTTGAACCCGCGTACCCCAGTACTACACTCTCAGCCTAACTTAAGGAACAAACATCTCGGGTGTGACGTCAGCCAACGCCTGCAAATATTTGACCTCCTATTATTGACCCGCACCTCCTGTTGACGGCACCCCTATAGATATGGGAACTACGCCGGCAGAACGCTTCTGTTCAGTAGTTAAACTTGAGTCTCATAGCTTTCATATATAGACAGAATATAGCATAGATAGATAGAAGTGTCTAAATCCCCTGAGCTGTCCGTCCAGATGCTATGCCACTGAACTACCAGGACCCTGGTCGCTATACAGTAGAGTTATTTTTACTTAACTACCAGGACCCTGGTCGCTATACAGTAGAGTTATTTTTACTTAACTACCAGGACCCTGGGAGTTATTTTTACTCAACTACCAGGACCCTAGTCACTATACAGTAGAGTTATTTTTACTTGACTACTAGGACCCTGGTCAATATACAGTAGAGTTATTTTTACTCAACTACCAGGACCCTAGTCACTATACAGTAGAGTTATTTTTACCTTACTACTAGGACCCTGGTCACTATACAGCAGAGTTATTTTTACTTGACTACTAGGACCCTGGTCAATATACAGTAGAGTTATTTTTACTCAACTACCAGGACCCTGGTCAATATACAGTAGAGTTATTTTTACTTAACTACCAGGACCCTGGTCACTATACAGCAGAGATATTTTTACTTAACTACCAGGACCCTGGTCACTATACAGCAGAGTTATTTTTACTTAACTACCAGGACCCTGGTCACTATACAGCAGAGTTATTTTTACTTAACTACCAGGACCCTGGTCGCTATACAGTAGAGTTATTTTTATTTAACTATCTGACATCATGACTACAGGAGGCTTAGCTGAGCGAGAAAACAGTAATAACAAAAGAGCCTTTAACTTAAAGGCCATAGAGTTCATGGTGCGAAGTGGGGTTGCAGGGGAGTTTACACATGTGATCTTTACCAATCAATTACTTCAAACAACGTAGCGTATGAAGGGGACCTTAGATGGATGACAGATAGTGACATTTTTATATGAGCGCTTCCGTACTTCATGTCACCTGAAGCCGTCGATCCCAGTTGTTAGGAGAACAGCCATTATGCTATGTTAGAGGCTTTTGGGAGGCCTGAAAACTCCGAAATTGGGCTAGCCGCTAGCCTGTCCGCCAATCCACATAATATTGTAAAAACTTCACATTAACAAGTTCACAACTCGTTAAAGACCCGTTGTATCTCAAATTTCTGTATAACCCCAAGTTTGTATTAGACGTGTCTATACACTCACACACGTCTACGTACAAGCAAGCTTACACGAGCTTAAGCTGTATCAGCTATATCCTAAATCATCGAGGTGCTGGCAACTTGTAAGTTTAGATGGCAACTAAGTTCGCCCGCTCTTGTATCGGATGCTAAAGTTACCAACTCGACGACGGTGAAGTTACGAAAGAGTTTATTGCTGAAATAAGTCCTAATTGCACGTGAAGGCTGGTTTCGTGGACATTAGGATGTTATTCGTCTATTTGGAATTGGTTTGGTTACTTGCCAAGTGCCAACCGTTTTTGCTAAACTTTGTTCGTGATATGTCAAAAGTAATCGGATGACGAAGAATATACTCAACGAATACAAATATTTTTATGTAAGAGACGGCAAAAACACATGAAAAAGAGTTTACTTTATAAACGGGATAGTTACTGTGTATTTATATAGCAGTTTAACTCGTGATGATGATGATGAAAAGTATGAACTATTCCTGGACCTGAAGTATCTACCTACCCACGAAATTTCATGCAAATCCGTCCAGCTGTTTGAGCGTGATTGAGAAACAAACACCCATACATCCATACAAACTTTCGCGTTTATAATAACGCTCGTCGTGGTTCAGTGATCGCTGTTCAATGATCGATCAGTGACCGCTTCCAAGTTCGAATCCTGGCTGGGGCAAACATTTTTGTGTTGAGCATTGTCTGTTTTTTGGTGTTGGGTAGTTGTGTATATTGTTATGTGTATCCATGCCTACACGGGAAATCTTTTTTAAACCTTTATTTAACTATCTTTTGCGCTCAGGTGAATATGTCAATCTATACAGAATAATATACTGACAGAAAAAAGTACTGTTTTATATTGGTGCCGCAAAGCAAATATAAAAACTTATCTATATCTATTCTGAAAAATTCCTCATAAGAATATCACTGTGAAAGAAAAGAAAGAAAAAATAAGTCTGTAGCTGTCTTCAGCAATAACTTCAATAAGGCTTTTCCAATATATTTTTTTCACTGTGATTTAAAGGTCAATGGCCTGTAATGTTCAACATGACCCAGCTATTTTAAAACATGGAATTGACATTAAAAAGTCCTCAGCACAGCCACAAAGCTCCGCCATTTTATGGTCCACATTTTAGTGCGTAGTTCTATCACGTAATCTCATTCGTTTTCCAGCTACGTCTAGGAGACCTAGAACCTGGACCTTAGGCACTTACTGGGTTACTATAAAACGTTTTTACGAGCTACGTTTATTAACAGCTATCGTTTAAGCCTTGGGCGTTAAGTCTGAATATATAATTTTATAAACAACTGCAATATATTAAATATTATATTGCATGGTTGAGGTGAACGAGTTTTGTCATATTTTTTATTTGCATATTCCTTATGATTGCGCAAAATCAATTTAGAACCATTCAGTTTAGAAAATGTTTCGTGGAAATTTATAGGTATTAGATAAACAACAGCTATTAAGATAGACTAAAAAAGCTAAACATTTCATTCGCTCAAACGATTTTGATAAAAATATGTAATTCTATAATTTTCGAAAATGAATTGTTTTTGTAATAAACGGGCATAATTTGGAAAGAGCTTGCTCACGCGTCAAAATAGGATACTTCGATAGGAGAGTTAACTGGATTCTTAAAAGGGTAAGCTACGTATCTGATGACCCCCACTGCTACAGATATCCATACGAGACGGTGATCCCTTACCATCAGGCGGCGCGTCTGCTTGTTTGTAAATGTCATATCTTTATTACTTTTTAATTTGTATGCTCTGTAAATATTTCGATTATAGTTTTGTACAACTTAATTTTTTTTCTTTTTACTTTCCTTGCTTTTAATAATTTATAATATCGTTTTATAAATTCCTCTTTGTTAATAATTTATATGCATTCTTTACATTATTTCGTAATATTTAGCTGCAATTATAAAAAATATCCATATTTCTTATACAATTGTTATTTTAATTTTTAATTGTGTCAACACCTATTGTATAGAGATGCTATTTTTTTCAAATCATTACTGATTTAAAATTCTTATAAATCAATACGTAATACGCATCGAAATTGGTTGCCATGGTAATAAAAGTGATCACATACAGTACAATCAATGATATTATATGTTTATATGAGGTAGATGTCGCACAAGCGCGCGGAAACTGAGGCGGCAAAATTAAGTCAATTGTAGTAATTTTGTTTACGACGCGTATTTCAAGCGCAAGTCTAAACATATAGCTATCCTTTTCTATATTATTTGTACCGTATTATCTGTCGCAGTAAGCATGTTTATGGGAACAAAATCTGAGCACCGCGCAGTATGAATATACGTCATCTTTAGTAAAACATCATTGATTACAATAGTATAAAGAATCGCAACCCTTCCCATTTAAGACTCACATAATATACTTTTTATTTTTCGGAAGAAAGGGTTATAAGCGGACTACCATAAAAACTCACTCGAACATCGTAAACAGAATTCGCATCAGAAGTAATGCCTAATATCTGAACATTAAATCCAGTCGTTCGTTTAGGATCGTGAAATTCGTGACAGCGAAAGAGTGGCTGTAAAAAAGTCCATTTCTTATTTTTAGTAGGGGACTTACTTTGTTTCCTCTTTCTTATGTTTCCCTTCGCTAATTCACGTTTATCCACGTGATATTGATTAGCTTATACTGTGGCAGCTGTTCTTGTTTACAAACTGTGTTTACATTTAACTCATTAGCATCCTTTGATGGATACAAATTAAACCGCACAAGTTAGTCTTCTCTATTTATTTATCTCAGCTCAGAGCTATGCCTTTCTCATTAAGTCGTGTAATATTATATTAAATAAGTGATGTTCACAAATGGTAAGGTATTGATTACAATATTAAAGTGGGCGAAGCTTGTATCATCATCATCATCATCTCAGCCATAAGACGTCCACTGCTGAACATAGGCCTCCCCCATTGATTTATATTGTCTTATCATTAAGGGGGGGTTTGCCAATACTCGCCACGCTTGGCTGGTACCCCACGGCCTGCACGGCAAGCTTGTATATCACAGCGTATAACAACTGAACTCAGTATGTTATGTCATCCAGTATAACTGTGACACAGATAATTAATTGCTTGTACTTGCAATAGATGAGTTTCTCCACTGTTTAAGTGATGGCGATACGAATGTTTGACGAAAGCTATTCGTGCTACAGCCACTCCGCAACAATGAATATCGAAATCGTTGTCGATTTGAAGCGTTAAAAAAAAAACATGTACAAAATTGTTGTTTATCTAGCAGAACTTAAAGCACAAAATTCATAACCTGTAGATACAATATGTGCGTTTTTCAATTGGTTATACGATGGAGTAACATAGGTACACTCAAACGTAACTTAATCATTCCAAAAGTACCTACAATACAATCGATCAAGTAGTTTTACGTAAAATACGTTGCCACTTATTTGGTGCCCACTAAAACTACCCGCAATCGGCCAGCAATTGGATAAAACTCTCTAATATTAAGAATAGCGTTGTATGGAGTTATAAGAGTTTGAATTTTATCTTAAATAGAATACGAGCTATTGAATTTTGAAGAATTTTAGTGAATTTTAACTAGTTCTGGTGATTAACAGCATTAGGGCAAATAACCAGCTACTGGTTAACTGGTTAAGAAAAATACACTTTCGCTATAACTAACGCCTGTAAATAGTAAGAAAATGAAACAAAACACCTACAATTGAAACAGACATATTATTTTTTTATTCCCGAGGTGCGTTTACAATTCCCGCGTTTAAAACACGCCAGGACGCGAGCTTTATTTGGTTTCGTGCGGGTAACCAGTGAAAATTCGTAACTTCGTTGTGAGTTTCTCGTAATAAAAGAGTTTTTACTACACTCTGTTTTTAGACACAATTTAGGTATATAACAACAACATCAATATGATTTAGCTTCGGTAGAACTGAAGAATAGGTTCAAAACAGATTCTCTTCTTTGTAAATGTTAATATTGTTGCAGAGTTGAATTATACATATGTCACAAGTAGATAACCAATTAATGTTTCCATTTACGTGAAAAGTTATGAGGTACATTTAGACAAAATTCTTGGCATGAAAACACAGCCTTGACACAATATTTCGGGGTCATGTTGGTATATATTTTCATACGCCACATAGAGCTCACTCACGCGACAGAATCGAGCAATTGCGATATAGAAGCGTCAATGGCGCGTCAGTGAGTTACAATAGTAGGGTTGCAGAGCTAGGGTCTCTACCCTCGGTTGACGATCTCGATCGCCACGCGATAGTGCGAAGGGTCCAACCCTTGCGTTTAATGAGCGAACTGACGCCGGAGAGGCTTTGTGAAGATGCTATTTAAGGCTCAGTGGAACTATGCGGTGTTCAGAAGTACATACTGGGAGGAAAAGGGTATGTACTTAATGATTAGGGTCACTTGGGGTCCACAATCGGATCCATTTGATTGACAATGTTCAAACTGTAGGAAATTAAAGGGTTCTTAACAATCTCTTTCTGTTCGAAGAATAATTAGATTAAATATGTTAAATTAAACGATTACTTGAAGCGATATCTGTAGTATACCTAAATAAGTAAACCAAAGCCTAAACCTATATAGAACATTATCTGGTATATTTTGTGCCAATTATATATGAATTTAAAATAAACCTTTATTGTTATTTTACTTATTCCTCGAATATAGTAGATAGATGGATTTTGTATATATATGTGAAAACCTCACACAAATCACATACGTTTAACTAAGTTTAAGGTATAACTAAATTTATGAGAATAAGTATCAATGTTAATAAATTGGTGGATACATGAGTTCGATATTTAAAAAAAATATGATATAAACTCTTAAGTCTTATCGACCTCAAAACTATAATAGTCGTTATACTGGAAGCGAAGTACAAGTCTAATTGAAAGTACCTCTATCCATGTCTTTTTTCCATTGCAATCTTTCGGTTTCGCGTGTTTTCTGCACCCCTAAGACAACCTCAGATGAATCAACTCCAAAAGTTCCCGAATCCTCGATTTATACGAACAATTCCTATCTGTCCCATCGCTTAATGAAACTTAAGAGAATACTTTACTCGGTAATCCAATGGCGGCCAAGATTTATGCCCTATTTGATACCGATCTCGATACCGCGCCGTCGTACACCATACGTAATTTAAGTTGCCGAATGGGACTTATTCGGGACAACTCTAGAAGATTCGAGAAGATTCCGGATCATTCCGGACGAAGCTGGAAAAGAATTATAAAGACATTTGGAAGTCACGGAGATAATGTAATCTTACCATATACGTAAGCTCTATGTAATAAAATTCTCGCCAGCCCCGAGATCGTCGTCATCATACCAGCCATGGACGCCTATAGCTAGAAGTAGCTCTGGAAAATTACACCACAGAAAACGTTTTAAGGCCGCTAAATTTTTAATTTTTTTTATTTCTTCTTTATGACAACAGTTTCATACTTAATATTGAATTAATAACATAATAAAATAAAAGCCTACATAAAAAAAAACACAACATGATAGATTTCAATAACATTGAAATGGAAGCTGCTTTAGCTTATTAGGCGACAAAATAAAACACATTCGTGGCAATGGTTTTTTGTCCATAATCAAGTCCGAATTCACGGCTAGTGTGTCGTTTTATGTAGTAGCCGTGAATTCGGACTGGACGGCGAGTAGATCGGACGAGACGCCAAAAACGCCCTTGTTTCACCCCTCCCGGCACACAGGGGACTTGTGCCAACACTTGTGAACCCACAAGTTTGCACAGTGGCAGCAATAATGTGAGTTGTATTGTTTGGTGTCTTATTTCTCAATCATCATACATTTAATATAAAGCCCTGCCCCCGCCCTGCCGAAAACTACCCCGTTACGTAAGCCGTAACAAAAATATCTAATAATAAAATATAAATACACCCAGTATGTTCAAACAGCTGACCTGCCGGCCTATGATGTGACACCCGAGATAATTTATGTCGTGGTTTTTGCCTTTGAAAAACCACGACATAAACTATCTCGGGTGTCGCATCATAGGCCCGCTGGAAAGCTAGTGAACATTCTAGCGTGAGACCACCTTCGACGATATAGTCACCGTCAAATCGCTAGATCTATAAATTATTTACAATAAACTGTTACTGACATAAGTAGACATAGACATAACTTTAGTTTGTGCCAAAATAAACCAATCAATAAATTAAAAACATGTTAATAATTGACACCAGCTCTTTTATTGCCATAAGCCGACTCCAACTCAGCATAATATGCTGGGTGCTTTTTAGCAACCAGGTTACTTGGGATATCAGCAAGTGACGTCACACACGAAAAGTACACGGCACAGTTTACACTTAGAACAGATATATTATACTCAGGTTGAGTTGAACAACACCAAGGTGTACAACAAGTAAATTAAGTAAATCCACAAGATTGTTAAAATGTATCGGAAGATACTGTAGATAAAAATAAAATAATGAATAACATACTTAATTCTAAAAATGAAATAAAAATTAGACGTTGAGTGGGCTTTAGTATAATATATATATAATCCTCATCATCATCATCTCAGCCATAGGACGTCCACAGCTGGACATAGGCCTCCCCCATTGATTTCCATAAGGACCGGTTGGAAGCGGCCCGCATCCAGCCCTTGCCTGCGATCTTAGTCAGGTCGTCTGTCCACCTGGTCGGTGGCTGTCCTATGCTGCGCTTGCCAGTCCGTGGCCTCCATTCGAGATCCTTTCGGCCCCAACGGCCATCGGTTCTTCGAACTATATGCCCTGCCCACTGCCACTTCAACTTGCTAATCTGCTGGTAGTATAGAATCACACAAAATTCAAAAAATCCCAAAATAGACTAATTCTAATACAATCATTAATATAGCATCATATAAAGAAGCTACGGGTGAGCTTATAAGATAAGATAAACTTTTATTGACTTTTGTATCTTAACAATAATTAATATACATCAATAGTGTCATTTTTCAATAATTATTTGCGTTTATGATGCGCGTGAATAAACATTTTTAGCATGTTTTTCAATTCTAGGGATTTGCGACAAGCCTTCCAAGTCAACTTATCATACAAATAAGTCGGCTCTCTGTGTTTAACTTAGGAACAGAATAATAATTACTAATGAACGCATTTTACTATAATCTGATATTTCTCCTCTGGTAAGATTTTCCCGCCAACATTGATGAAATTGACTAAAGTCATTTTCATCAATGTTGGCGGAAGTATTTTGACGGCATGAATTACTGACGGCAGATATTTGCATGATTTTATATCAATCTTTTGTAATTTAAACAAATCATATAATTGAATAATTAACTTAAAGTAATGAATGTAAAACTGTAAATATTTACAATATGACAAATATATATATGATTACTTTGCACATCCAGGTGGTATGTCACAGCGGGCAATTTTTTAAATGATAATACGTATTTATTTCCTGTGATAATGCAATAAACAATTTTGGCTTTATTTGATTTGTTAGCAAGCAAATCTGCAATACGAAATTATAGTTATAAAGTATATATATGTATAGTCCAATTCCTTATTAATAAACATCTTTTTCAGAACATAAGATAAAAGAAACACACTAGATTTCTTCAAGTACTTATTTCACTACTTTACTCAAAGAAAATACTAAGTCAAATTATGCAAATTGTCTTAACACGTTTAGATTCACCCTTGCACTGCTGTAACACGTTTCCTCCAATATTTAAATTTTCGCTAACTCCACGTCGAACCAGTAGATTCAATTATCAAAGACGGGAGGCCGTAATTGTTATTAATGCAACGACAGTTTCAACAGGTAATTACAAGGTAACTGTCATTCTCAGTTTAAACGATAATGGCCATTTTTGAAATTGGTACGACAGAGATTTCAATATGGAACGAGATTCACCGGACCTTTTCCGAAATTTGTTTGAAAGGCGGTTGGTACGACAATTTGAGAAGAAACTTTAGAAGCAATATTGATTGTGAGACAGCCCTAACACGAAATTAGTTTTTGCGCTGAGACCCTTGTAATAAAAGAGGGATTAGTTATTCCTTCGTCAGAGGTCTCAACTAAAGGCTGATAGTAAAAAGTAAGATCAGAATACGCCTGGATCGAGTCATTTCACAGAATTGTCGTTAACCCTAGACACCATTACCACCCACGAAAAAAAAAGGCGTACAATGGGAACACGAGGGAACTTTAATCATTCATCAAACCTTTATGCACAGCCAGAGGGAGGTGAAAATGAAAAAGGTGGTATCACGTTCCGTTTTCGAAATAATGAACTGGCCGCTGGAGTCTCTTTGAGAGTCGTTAGCGAAACTCGAAACTTGGTCGCATTGAACAACAATTCCAAATTCGAAATGATCAATGAGCGCGCGCTTATTGAGTTTTGTTTAGTTGTTTTTGTTCCAGTCCCTTTTTGTTTCACGTTTAGACATGTTACATATAAGTGGCCAGTGACTGTATGAACAAACACTCTATAGGATAGTTACAGAAATATTATGTGAAAAAATTTTTTTACAAAAAATGCAACCGACTTCGACACACAAAAGTGTGAAGTAACTTGTTGAAGTCGGTACCATGATAGTTCACACAAAAGTAACTCAATAGTAATAAAAGTAACTCTCAATCATCACAATCATGGTACCGACTTCGACAATGCTGCGTTGCATTTCTGGATAAAAAATTTTTTTTTCACCCTTTCCAGTGACCTTTGCTACTCACGGGATCAATTAATTGTCATTGTGTGTTCTGCGATGTCTTCAACCGCGACAATAATATCATCAAAATACGCGTAGCACTTTTCAGTTATTGTAGTATAACTCAAAAACCGCTTGTCTGATTTTGATGAAATTTGAATGGGACCACTAAGGAATTATACTAGTATCTATCTAACAAAAAGTGAATCATCAAAATCGGTTCATAAAAGACGGAGTTATCCGCGAACACACATAAAAAGAAAAAAAACATTTATACGGTCGAATTGAGTAACCTCCTTTTTTGAAGTTGGTTAAAAATACTTGCGGTAACGGCGAAACAAGTTTGTTAAATATAATTACCTGAAACAAAAGAAGAAAAATATTAGTTGAAGCTTAAATAATAATATGACTCTTAAAATATTTGAGTAAATGCTGGGTTGTGAGTCTTTGTCAGGAAAATTAACTTTTATAAGTAAGATACAACAGCGAGCTGGACGCCAATATGCAGAAATATTTAAAGATAGTATAAGAAAATAAAGCTTGGCCTTGATTTTGTACTGAAATATCTGTCTGAATACTTTCTATCTTCAGTTCAAATATTTGAAGGAAAAAAATATAAAAAAAAAAACTTTCTATCTTATTAGCTTCCATATATAAAAGCGTAACACTAAAATTTAAAGAAAGAATGCTTTATAGTCGATATTTCAAATGATTTCGTTAATTTTATGGGTCAGTCTGCTATTAATACAAATGCTATTAATAAAAGATGAGTGAATTTATTTATGCCGGAACTCATTATGCGGTTCATGAATATCATTTAATAGAACACAGAAACGAAACAAGGCCATTCTAAATCAAGTGTTTCTTATGAATCTCAATGTAAAGTTTAAGTAGAGCCCACTTGCTTACTAGGCCCATACGCTGGGTGCAACTGAACTTAAATATTGTATTACTTGACACTGGCTAAGTGCACAGATCATTCGGAGCCAAATAAAAAAATACTAGCTAAAACAATAGTCATGTGTATAGAGCTGTTGAGACCGCTATCGTACAAAGAAAGTTAATCTCTCAACACGACGACAATACGCGGTCTATGCAACACAGGAAAACATTTACCTACTAAATTATACAAATGTTTGCTCTACAAATGTTGATGTAGTGCGATCGGGGAATCTCACGGTTGTATTTGCTCTGTGGATTCCCACAATTAAAAAGTGGTATGGTGTAAACAAATTCCGGTCGGGAGTATGGCTTTGGTTTGTTTGTTTTAATCAACAGAGCTGCCTAAGGACGATCAGCAATAGGTTATTTCTAAAGTAAAGCCAAACGGTGCGAGCGTCGCCTGCCGAACTGACGGTCATCAGTTCGATTCTCACCCCCTACTTGTGCTTCAGGTAATGGCAAACATTGTTATCGAATCTACGGCACGGTAGTAAGGCACTTTCTTTCTACTACTCGCCTGGGTAGCTGCCAATTTAAAAATGACACCAAATACAGTGTGTTCAGGCCTTGTGCTCTAATGTGATTACTATCTTCGACCACATCGTCACTGACCATCGAGTTTGATAGTGGTCAATCGCTTGATCGAACTGTGAAAATATATGTAGACGGTACTCAAGGAGAGCTGCTGAAACACACTGGGTGTTTGGTGCCAGAATATCAAACTTCACACTAAGGCTTCGGCACCACGACACCATGATGTGGATCACATCACAGAAAACTCAAATCTGAAATGAGATTTGACGATCAAAGAACCATCTGATTTCAGGTCTACACTCAATCCTTTTGTTTTTATATCTTCAAACCTTTCGTTTCAGACAGTTCTAATGAAAACTATAGTACGTTTGTACTAGATAATCTGTGCCAAAATATTTGAAAACTCTTTCCAGCCAGTACATCCATAGACGAGTAACGGTGAACGCTACTACGTCATCTGTGGCAGTATCGAGACTCTTACATCAAAAGTCCATTTTCGTGGACCGCTAAGCGATACGTCTTGGCGCCTTTTGAAATTCAACGATATTTTAATGGCCACTATCGGAGCTCGATTGATTTTCCCTCATTTTACCTCCTCCGAGAGCTTTGACAGAGCTCGCGATATTGCTTCGGTTGAATATTTTTTGGATAGAATTGTAAACGATGGTCAATTGAGGTATCATTCTAAAATGATACTTCAATTGACAAGGAAGGAACCTAAGGAAGATATTTGCTTTTAGTAATGTAATATGGGTGGAACAACAAAGGTGGGACAGAACTTGGAAATTAAAATAGATATATAAATAACTGTTTAGGAACTATACTGTCGTTTTAGAGATTTTAGACTTAAACATACTGAGTTCAAATATTAAAGACACTTTGTACATGTCTCCGAAATCAATCGCTGTGTTCTTTTTACCCGACTGCGAAAGAAGGAGGGTTATGTTTTTTTCTGACTTTATCCCACACTGTGTAGTCGCCAAAAAATTAAATTAAAAAAGACGTGATACTTTCTATGCATTTTATTGAGATATCTTAATGATAAATAATAAGTGTCATTTCTTGACGCAGATGAATAATTACGCTGTCCTTAACAAGTTGTGCACGCATTAAAAATGTATAATAAAGATTATGATTGGACATTCGATGCCTGGGCTAGTAATTAAACTGTGTTACAGGCACCAGGACCCACCGTTTTTTTATGTAAATTTGGTTTTAATTTAGTCTTTAGCCCTCGAATGGATTGTTTTTCATAAAATAGGTCCTTAAATATCATTGATACTATTTAAATACATGTCTATTCCATCGCTGGTCCACGGGATACGCCCCCCGTATATTCCTCCATTGTTCCCTTCAAAGGCTTTGATAAATCATCAATTTAATGATATAATAGTTAAATCTTCTTCGAAACTAATAACACAGATGAGTATTTGAATTTAAAAACTAACGTTTACGTTCGTTTTCGATATAGAAGTTACTTTTCCAAAAAGGCCGCGTGTCTAATTTATATTTTCAAATATCAAAGGCTGCCAATAAATTTATTTATTAATTTTGCTTTCCTTTGGGGCCATTACAGTTTCCCAACTCACACAGCCAAGGTTAAACTTAAGCTCACTAGAATGATATTAATAATTCTTCAAAATATAGAAACAATAAAATACACTATATGCATGTATTATAATATCCCAGCCTCTATTGCACTTCAATTGCTCTTTGAATGCTAACTGACAAAAACATAGGCTGTACCGGTACAGAGCACCGTCTATTTACTCAGTAATACCTGCCCGTTATGTTGTTAATTGAACCGACAAAACGCAATGCTTGTTCTATATTCAAATATTGCGCTATTGTGATTTAAATATGGAATGGATTATATATAAGTACCAACATATAATTTCACACGCAGCATTTGGAATTCAAACGAGTTATGAATTGGATAATGAAAATCGTTTGCGCATTGAAATTTAATTTAATAGATACAAAATATTTCTGATGATCGATATTTTATTGAAAGATTGCATTCAAATTATAAGGCAAGTGATTTGAGGAATTGGCATTGATAGCTATTCTTAATGGTCACCCTTGCTTTTATGTATATTTTATAAATAAGGTACGCAAAAAGATCAGCCGTCAGAACTGAACCTATTCGAAGATTTAAAGATTAATTAAATATAAATTAATAAAGAACGGATTCGGACATAGCCATCACGTCAGTCTGACTGTCAGTCAAATATCGCTAGCGGACACCCATCCAAAGTAAGATTTAGTTATAGTGATAGTTATTTATTGGCATATGGAATACAAGTCAAACTAGTATGGTTAGATCGAATGGATAAAGTTTGATGCGAGCGCTAGTGTTATACATTTAATGGATTCAGGCGTTACTCTGCGGAACTCCATAACAAAAAGATATTTTTTTCTCTCAGCCATGTGCGTCCACTGCTGGACGTATGCCTCCCCCATATAGGGGGGATTTGCCAATACTCGCCACGCTTGGCAGGCGGGTTGGCGAGCGCAGGATGATTTCCAATCCTCAGAAGGCGCTGCTGCCCACCTTCTGATACGTGGTCCCTTAGCCGACTTTTACGACACCCGCGGGAAGAGATGGGGGAGTACTATTCTAGGCCGGTACTACCACGGCCTATCTATATACATAAAAGATATTATGAATGTATAAAACACGGGAGTTACACGGTCGTGTAACTCCCGTTACCGCGTCCGTGAGCGCCCCGTATTCTCCTTGAAAAAGACCAATGTGGTTGAAACTATAGTCGGAACCCTCTGACTTATTACGTGAGTAACTCCCGTGTTTAATACGTTCATAATGTGTCAAAACCACGTCAGTTTTAATAACAAAAAAGATATTAAATATATAAAATAACAATATTTAACATGACGAAAAGTCAACTAGTCAACAGCTTCTGAGGATGCCTCGCGAAGAAGCAAAACAGGTGTCGAAGAGTTTCCGGATACGTAAGAATGCTGGAATCATTAAATGTCGCGGTATTGAAACTAAATATTGTTTATCATTATCACTTTGTTTTATAAATATTGTTGGGTGCAAACAAACCTTGCATGTTTCTACTTATTGTAAATTCTTTAAGTCTATATATGCGGTTGGTTAGGTAAATGTTTTATTTTTCTTATTGTTTATGTTTGTTGTGACCGGTGTGCAATGAAGTGTTTTGTATATATATATTCAAATCAAGAAACCGACTGTATTACACATGAATAAGATGACACACATACCTATTATACATATATATGTGTGTATGTATACGTGGAATCCACGCAACGTGACGACACAGATACGCGCTCCCTCAGACAGAAACCTAGATGTGTATGTACTACATTCATGCGAACAACCACAAACAAAAACACACACACACACACACACACACATACATACACACACACACCATACACACACGCACACATACACACACCACACACACACACACACACGCACGCACACACACACACACACACGCACACACACAAGCAATTATAATTTGGCTTACCATTCAAATTTATTTTATATAGTCTATACATGGTACAGTAATAAATTAATACAAATGTAAATCACTTAGTTTAGGGAAGGTCCTGTATCCTGTAATACAGTCTCGACTAGTGCGGGAACAGGAGCTCACACTATGAGATAACTTTTGTGATCATATATTTTAAATCATAAGATTGTACCACATAAAGATGTAAATCATTGTACCCAAAGCTTTAATTAAATATTGTGAATTTATTTTCGTTTTCTAAGTTATCAAACTACAACATCGCCTTTCTCATAAGAAAATACTTCAAAAAAAGATACAAGTTCACCAACACTTAGACCCTTTATCAACCTCACTAAAATCTTTAAACGTTAAACACATTTTTTCCGTCGTTTCCAGTACAGACCGCACTATAAAACTATTAGGTAGTAGCACCCCATTTAACCCCTCAGGTATCGGTATTTTTCACCCCTTCGACCCTGAGATACCCCCTAACGAACGTGCCAAGTCGCCTGGATGGCATTCCTATTCTGGAACATCTAAAGCGACAATTTAAGGTATTGGTAGGTTAAAAAAGTACATTAAAGGTAAAAAAATAATTTAATTTCTAGATAACTGTCCAGACTTTAAATTAAAATGTAATTATACACAGCTAGTTCCGTCATGCTTGTCATGTTGAACGCTAAGTGCGCTTATTTGAGGTGTTTTGTCAAAATTAAAGGTTTAAGACTTTTAATGTATTGGAAGTATCTTCATGAAACTTTAGCCAGCGCAGACATATATATTCCTACAAACTATTTTCGAATGGTCGATCGGTACGCGTGTCGATACTCTAACTGAATGGCGCCTGCAATTCCTTTTCATGTATTTACTTTTGACATTATGTAAACGACTGTCCAGCCAGTACCTAAGACCGACGAACCGGCCGGGCCGCCTCCAATCGTATTGCACTGCCGTATTAGACTTAACTTCTTCGCGGCTGAGAAAAATTGTTTACGCTTTATGTAAAACTAGCTGCACCCCGCCATTCTACCCGCGTGGTGTTGAAAAACGGTAATGATGGTGATGATGAAAATAACTGTTAATTCAGGGTATAAGCTATCTCCATACCAAATTTCATCGAAATTGGTGTAGCCGTTTGAGCGGGATGAGGTAAAAACATACACACATACTCACATACACACAAGCTTTCGCATTTATAATATTAGTAGGATAGGATAGGATGAAACCCACCGAGTCCGCAAATTGATACACTAAGGCTCTTTTCTTTGACTGATCTTTTACATGGTAGATATCTCTTGTCTAATCTGCGATTTAATTACTGAAATTGAATATTATGAAATTAATTGAATGCAGTTTAGAGCAATGATGGTCTAGGGGTGTTTGCTTCGGCTGGCCGTTCGCATGTTTGATCCCCACTCTTGGCTGGAACTTCCGGTATAGGGAAAGATCGTTGTCATATCAACAGCATGGTGATAGGTTACTTTACCAATATCTGCCTGACTAGACACAAGTCTCAAGTTCAATTACAATTTCAAGTCAATTATATCTTGCATTAATATTATAAAAGTTTTGATTCGGATCCATTTTTAAATATTCTTAATTAAATAGCCTATGGTTGCCTACTCCGTGATACCAGTTAACATTAAAACAAAAATTATAACAGAAATATTAGTAATTTGTGACAAGTAAAAAAGTATTTTCCCGGGACACACGGGACTACACTCATCGCACAAATGTTTGCCCCTGCCGGGATTCGAACCCAGGGTCCCGGAGCCACAGAAGTCACGTCAATGACACTAACCACTGTGCCACGGCGACCGTCGAATGTGATATTTATTATGGAACAATCCAGAATAAGGACACGGTTGGGTATTCAGCGCGCGCGATCCGAAGGCGCCCTATTCTTAGCTAATTGTGAAGCTCTCCGCGGCCGCTCCAGAAGCTTCCAATTTTAAAAGAGGTCTCTTTGAAATCTGTAATTTAGATAGTAAATGGGAGGTGAAACAATTTACACTCTTAGAGGTTCTAGCTCTTTTCAGCTTCGGTATGTAGTAAAATAGATATTGAGATCATCAATTAGACATAGGCATAACTTTATTTTGTAGCAAAAACAACAATAAATTAAAATAATGTTAATAACAAACGCTAGTTGTTTTTTCACAAGCCGACCCCAACTCGGAATAATATGCTGGGTGCTTTTTAGCAACCAGCGCTTGCCTTCAGTTGGGATCTGCAAGTGACGTCACGCTACTACACGACACAGTGTAAACTTAAAACAGGAATGTTACCCAGCTAATAGCGTGAGCCCCCCTCCCTACACATATGAAGTCGGTGAAAAGTTTTCACACGCGCCGCAGAGCTTCTCAAATTTATTTCTAAACTGAGTTCGGTGTGTCTTTTATCTTAGAAGTTTCAATAGTTCCCCGCTCGCGACATCCCCTACTTTCGATTTTATTCATTTCCAACAAAGACCCCTCAATTTCCGGACACACCTAAGCCGTCTGTCAGCGAAGAGAGAGCGGCTTCAAGTAAACAAAACACGTTCGTGCTAAAGTCTTCTACTAAAGCTTACAAAGATGGCGGTGTTTTTATAAAAGACGATATTCGGACTGACTAGTGCTCAATATGAGATTTCGGTATTTGAAGATTTAAGTATTTTTGTTGGATCAAATACAATGTTAAATTTTCAATTTATCATGTTCGTCTTACACTACGCCTTATACTAGTTAGGTTTGCAGTCATTTACATTTACAAGTACGAGCATTTTATATTGTATCGATAAGTTATTTAAATCAATGAATATGGTTTTTGCTATTTACATGATATGTCAATACGTATGTCATACGGGATAATATAATAAAAGCGGTTGACGTTGTTATAAATTTATACACCAATTTAATAGTTTTATATAATATATTTCTAGATATTTAATGCTATTGAGAAATTGATATTAATACTATTTCCTTATAGTTATTTATCAAACTTATACCCCCGCACTAGAATTCCCTGTGTCGCGGGTGGCATGGGCACACAATGAAATCACAACAAACATCCAAGCCCAGGACAAACATCCATGCTCGTCACATAAATGTTTCCTCACAGCGAGTTCCGATCGTATACACATCTATCAAAAATAACCTCAATATTTGTTCGCCTTCGTTGTATTTACAGTCGTCCCAGTCGCTTAGATATGCACCCATAGCTTTTAGAAGCTGAGTTTTACTTTTGTTCTTTTTTGCTGTGCGCTTAAGGTTTATTTCTTGTTTATCGAAGGATATACTAGAGGCAATGGTAACAAACAAAGGGTGGAAATATAAAGAGAAGAGTGAAATACGTCAAAGACAGTGCGACTTAAAAAGCATGTACCTATCTGGTTCTCAATAATTCACAATACATTTTATTTAAGTGATTCGCTTCAGTTAATACAATACAATATGAAAAGTAAAACCGATTTTCTAAGTATGAATAACATAATGTTAAGACATTGAAACTAATATAAATAAAATACTTTAAAGACAATAAACATTATTTACTTCCGATAATATTAGTCTGTGTTGTTATATTAAAAATAGATTTAAAAAAACACACTGCTAGTATCTAGACCATCGATTATGGTCTACGAAAAATGTATTCATTATTTGTTCGTAGATTATCGTACATATAAGATTTCCCAAATTTTCCATTTCCGCGGAACTGCGATGACAAACTCAAGTAAATAAATAAAACCAGATATAGTGTTATATATTGCGCGTTCCTTTATGCATATAAAATTTTCTTCTGTTTTTATACATGAGAAAGTTAGTAAGTAAATTTAGTTTTATGTTATAAAATAGCACTGATCCTGAAGTCTGTGGAGCGGAATGTTTCGAAAAAAAAAAAATTAAACGAAATATTTCTCTGAGCTTATGCATGAAATCTCAACCGACAAATTACGTTAAGGAACGCACTGCTGGGTCATACTTTAGATGGGCGATTGTCACAATAGTGATAGCTATCTGAGCGCTTGCGTGCTACAGTGGGCACGCCAAGCTGCCGCCGATTTCAGTTGTTGTCTTAGGATAGTTGTCCTTGGGCAGCTGCAAACTCTGACATTGTGCTGGCAACTAGCCTATCCGCCAACCCTCATTGGCCAGCCGTGGTGGGGGTAAACCAACACTCCTTCTGACCGGAATATATTATATGCCTTTTGTTTCCTCCGTGGAATACGATTTTCCAATAGCTCAGTTACTCCATGGGATTTTTTCCCGGTATAAATACTTATGCGCTATTTAAGACTATTTCTATTCAAGACTATCTATCTCGCTGTGCTAAATTTCATCCAGATTTCTTCAGACGTTTTGGCCTGACTAACATAAATAAGATTCAGCAACTTGCACGTGTATTAATCGACAAATTTATCTAAAATTTAAGAGCGTAAGAAATATATTAAATGAAATGAGTTGAAATTCAAAATGCTCACAAGCTTCGCCTCGTGAAATAGCTGTCTTGTTACTTTGTAGCAATAGTATTGTGACCTAGAGCAAATAAATTAAATTTCATTCCAGAAGAATTCGGCGTAATGGAATCGGCCCAAATACGTGTGTCGCCTCTCCCCATAACAACACAAACATTTATCGAAAAAAACATGTCTATTTGAGTAGAAAAATACGAAAATATGACACACAGAGAGAGTAATGTAACTTGACAAGGAGTTGGTAGAGTTCTCCAATAAAGCGCGCAAGATGGACGCTGAGAATCGTGCTGACCACAATAAGAAAATATCACGTAAGTTATGGGCATTTCTAGTAAATCAGTTTTATTAATAAGAATTTGTGGTTACGTAGCACGTAATGAAAGTATTTATATTTGTAATGAAATTAGTTTTATGCTGATTATTGAAATTATATTTGCGATTTAAATGAAAGTCCTAGGACAAAGTTATCTAAGGGATACTTTTTACAGCAGCAGAAAAGTTTAACTTATGTATATGCACTATATTTGTATTTATGATTATTCTATTCGCATCAGAGCACATGGTACATTTTAGATAATTGCTTTGCGAGAAAAATCTGTATTCGGCAGCGAGGTATTATTATTATTACCCAGTTATTCGATTAGATTGCAAACTCTGTTACGAAACCTGCCAAACTCTTTCAATAAAAAAAGGGTTAAGAAAATTGTTATCATCTTTACTCTAGAAAATAAGGCGGACTATCCCAGTTACGTCGTTCCGTGTGTCGACAATTACGCTAATTCTATAAATCCTTACTCCTCTGAACTAACTGAATATATGATATGAAAATTCCTTTAAGCGGTATTAAAAATTTAATTCTTAAAATTCGTCCAGCCACCCTAATTTTTATTGAGTAACAAACTATCTAATTTACTTTCAATTACAGTTTAAATTACAACACCCTAATCCGTATTGCTAACAACAATGGTCAAATAGAACCGTTACTGTTTAATATGTGCCAGCCCTATTATAAGGCACTCACACATATAAAAGAGTTAACACTGCATGTATGTCTACATGCAATACAAGATACGGCAAAATTAATGGGAGATCGAGAAACTATTTTATAATTTCATAGTGCAATGGATTTATTATTGAAGCGAAGAAACAGTGTATGGAATTAATATATTTATAAGTCTTTAGGTCCAAAAATGTTACAAAAAAAATATATTTTAGACAGCGAGGTACAGCTTTTCCCGCGCGCACTTTGATTTTATCGTGTGAATAATAAAATCATCGGGCGTCGCCGCGTCGTACAGTACATACCTTCATTCAAACATCTGCTCGTATCGGATGGTCATAACAACTATCTGGGTGCCAAATTTCTGTCCAATACAATGTTTTGAGCTGTGTGTTGATAAGTCCAGTTAGTTAGTGTTTTTACGAGTATATATCTATACAGAAGGTAAGATATAAAAAGAGATATTGGAAACGACAAAAGTTGTTCTTCGAATGAATGTATTTTTGACCATTTATTTCTTTTCTTGAATCATGAAAAAAAAAACAACACACTGTATTATTGCTCAGCTCCCTGATGCTTTTCAAATACTAACGCAATCAAATAGCAACCCATGCATCCTTTTCTGCAAATATTTTCTATATAGAATTTACTACCTTAACAGTTTTATTATATCATAGAAACATTAAATTGTTGGCATTGAATAATGGTTTAAATATTAGCTAACTATAATTATTAATTTGCTTCAAGCCTCTTTGATGTGCCATTGTCGCGTGGCTGTATAATAAAGTACACACGCACACATGTAAACATGCACGCACATAGGGCTGTCCGGACGAGAGCGTTCTGTGGCAATAATCGGATAATGAATACACTGGCGCCGGCCGGTCAGCGCCAACCACCCCTGCCTATACTTAGGTTTGTGGACTACTGCAAGATATGTGATATGTACGATAATATAAAGTTGGTAAATTATGTTTTAGGTAGAATACGGCCGTTTTATAATAAACTTAAACATTTTTATATGTGCCGTGGTGGTACCGACCTAGAATAGTACTCCCCCATCTCGTCCCGTGGGTGTCGTAAGAGTCGGCTAAGGGATCACGTACCAAAAGGTGGGCAGCAGCGCTTTCTGAGGATCGGAAATCATACTGCGCTCGCCAACCCGCCTGCCAAGCATGGCGAGTATTCGCAAATCTCCCTTATATGGGGGAGGCATATGTCCAGCAGTGGACGTTCAATGCCTGAGATGAAGATACATTTTTATAGTAATTCTGCGTTACGTGATTTTACTATTATATAGTATTCCTGATCGAAGATTATTAGAAATACCTGTTGTGTTTACTTTATTTCGGTTCCCTTTATGAAATTGATTTTTTTCATCCCGTACGCTGCACAAACAAGAAGTTTCTTGAAAAAGCACTGTAGCTTTCACACCATAATTGGTTTATTGAGCGAAGCAAAGGAACCAAAATAGCAACTAGCATAATTATATTATTTTCGTTAATTTCACAATTGAATGTATTTTAACTTTATCAAAAAGATAACTGGATGTGATGCTTCTTAAACATATGAATTATGAAAACGTTAAAAGTTTGGACAGTCTTCTGGTAATGGAATTTAAACTTATACGGCAAAATACCTCTTTATCTATTTCCGATAAAGCTATGTAGCAAGCACTATAGCTGTTCCAGTTTCTTCCTTTTGTTCCTTTAAACATTTTGCAATGTTTTCAAGGTTCAGGTGTTCTGGAGTCGCGGCTTCCAAACCATAAAAGTAGAAGAAATTTCACCATCCGCAATTGTGTGTGTGTGTTTGTGTGGGCCGCTGGAACGTTATGTATGTTATCTTTTTTAAAATTAATATGTACTAATTAGTTTAAAACTATGTACTCTATTTCACTATATTACAAAACTTTGGATGTGATAAAATAATTTCCTTTCCAAAAGAGTTTTTGAACAAGATACATCATTTATAGCGTCCTGTTCGCTACTACCTAAGCGAAGGATTTCTGAGTGTAGTGGACATAAAACCTATAAAATTACATGCACCGATGCCCATTATAGTTAAGCTCCGGTTACAAATTAAAATAGTGTAATCACTTTAATGAATCTCGAAGAATTTAGACCGTATTCATGTTTCTGTAGATTTAACTAGATTCGCCCTGTTCGAGAATTATTATCAGATTGTAATTTGTAAGGGCACTGTATAAATGATAATTAAATGGGTACGTATTTTGCATTTTGTACTTCGTTATATTCCTCTATAAAATGAATCACACGCTGTGTATTTCAATGAGAGTGTTTTGCTATTCGCATGCGTGTCGAGCGACTCTCATGAAGCTTATCAGGCTATTTTGATGGTTGAGGTAGACTTAACGAGTTTTGTCCTAAGATTACAACCTGAACTGACGACATGGCGCGCCCTACGCAGCAACAGATGGATCTGTTGTTATGTAGCGTATGTTTTTAGAATAATTACTGAACATATGGTCTCTTCTGATATCCTTTAATAAACCCCCGATATAAATTCTTTATTTATTGTATCACCTTGGCCTTGCTCTCACCTCATCCTGCAAAGCGTTAAGAGTAATACTGCATTAAAAAAAAAACTGTGCAATATTCTTTCGTGTGTGACGTCACTTTCAGATCCAAACGCAAGACCAGAGCTGGTTGTAGCAACCAGCATATTATTCTGGGTTGGGGTCGGTTTGTGGCAAGAAACCTAACGACACCAGTCAGTCGCCCACACGATAACTGTCCAACCGATCGGCCGCGCCTTAGTCCGCGACCACACACACAGACGCTACCTCGTTTAGGCGATAGCCCAAGCCGAGGTCCGAACCTTAGAGGTGCCCTTGCGCTAGTCGCACCCCCACGCGCAATCGGCTGAGTGCCCTCTGCACTCGCCAAAAATCCGGTGACGCTGTAAATGCCCCATGTGGCAAACAGCATTTTGTCATCGACATATCATCGACGTATGCGTAGCACTTTTCAGTTATTGGAGTGTCACTCAAAAACCGCTTGACCGATTATAATGAAATTAAATGGGACCACACGGGAAACAATAGCTATCAAATAAAAATAGAACGATCAAAATCGGTTAACCCAGTCGAAAGTTACGCGGTAACAAACATAAAAAAAACATACGGGTCGAATTGAGAACCTTCTCCTTTTTTGAAGTTGGTTAATAAAATTGAATTTAATCTACTTTCATTATCTCAGCCTATCGACCCCAACGGCCAACCGTTCATCGAGCTACTTGCGAGCCTTGCCCAATACTTTAAACGGATTCAATAGTAAATTTATTAAGTTATTTTGATCCCGATATTTTCATCACTTTTTGGTGATATTAGTAAGTAAGCAAGTAATCATTTATTCCCAGAAACACAAAATATACAAATAACATAAACATATTCTATAAAATTAAAGTAACCTAATAAATTTAATTATTATGCAACGGGCCCCAAACCAGGCATAGCCTGTATCTTGGGCGCCCAAACCTACAGCTTTACTTATAATTTGTTGCGTGACACTGTACATATTCACTAATATGAATATGTACAGTGTCACGCAACAAATTATATATATTAAATATAGTTAATTATATACAGTCTTATATATCTTTTTTTAAAAAAAGATAGGGTACGCTTGAACTAAAATGGGACTAGATATAACAATGGGCAAACGCACACACATTTATTTGTTATACACACGCTATTTATGCATATTGCTCCAGCAGAGTAAGGCTTAATTATTGCATAATTATAAAAATATTCAGTGACCCTCGGGCAACCAAACCAATCCAATCTATCCACCTATCCTTGTTGAAATTAATGGGAACGATATAACATGTCCTATAGCTGAGATAATATTGATTACATGGAGAAATACTTCTCCATATAATCTTCAACATTATCTACGGTAAGTTATATTATGCCTATATTTTGTATTGATAGAGATCCATTCATTGAGGAGGTGTTGAAGTACTCACTTGCTTACATAATGACCAGTGACGACGTAGTATCCCAGGTGGTATTATGCAAGACCTAGAAATTGGACAATAATTGTAATTTCTTTTTAATCTATGCAGCACTAAATCGTTCAATAACTCGAGTCAGACAACATAAAACCTCTTTTTAGTTGGATTCTAGACGCAGGTCTTAGTTAAGGACAAAACTAATACGTGATGGCTCAAAGTGTTAGGATTCGATTTTGTTTGAGAGTAGATTGGATTTTCTTTAAGCTTCATTTAATTAGATGTTTTATTTATTACTTATCGTTTAAGCTTAGTTTATATTATTCCTAACCACGCTAGTTTATGCAGCTGCCTATATATTGTAGTATCTCAGAAAATAAATGTAAATACTTCACTACATGGTATAAAACAAAGTCGCTTTCTCTGTCCCTATGGATATAATGTATGCTTAAATCTTTAAAACTACGCAACGGATTTTGATGCGGTTTTTTAAAATAGATAGAGTGATTGAAGAGGAAGGTTTATATGTATAATAACATCCATTTACATAGGCTATATATTTTATACCCGTGCGAAGCCGGAGCGGGCCGCTAGTACTCATATAAAATCTGTTTGTTTTTTAATGGGATCTTTTGATTCACGTTATATGCAATTTCGCATTTAAAGAACAAAGTAGATAAATTTGAGATTATACCAATTAGATATAATAGACCACCGCACTAGCCGGCAACGCGTGAAAAATCATCCATATAGATATTTTTGTTATTTTTAAATTTTACTCGGTTTTTTTAAATTGGGAATAGGGGGCGGTTATTGGGTAACGTTTTTTTTTTTTTTTTTACAATATATAAGCATTAGCAATTATATTATATAATATATAATTATTAGCATAATAAAAATTAGCAATATATTGCGTTTGGCACAACAGCGGTGTTTCCGAGTAGCTACAATATGGGATTCTTCAAAAGGAGATTTAAGAGGTCTTAAAACTGAATGGCAACGTATCATAATGCCCCCAGTATTACAGATATCCATAGGCGACTGTAATCGCTCACTATCAAGCGGCCATCTGCTTTTTTGCCACGTATTACATAAAAAAGACAATTGAGTCTTTTTAGCTTATTTTGTTGAAATTCTTTTACGTCTAACATAACAGTTCATGAAGGCTAATTTTTATTGAACAAAAGTTAATTTCATTTGCATGTATTTAAGTGAAATAATAATTTCATAATAATACATCAAAAATATTATGTAAATATGTCAGTATGTTCCAATAATATCCGTAAAAATAATGAAGTTATAAATATGCAAAATTGAGGCAATTGACTCTTACAGCACTCACGTTAAACGTAGGTGTCAGAATCGGGTTCTCGTCTTCAGTGGGGGTACAATTTTTAGGCCGGCACTCCACCCGTCACTACAATAGGATACCAAATACATACGTAACCGTGAGAAACTAACTTCTGTCATTGTCGCTATTTAACGTCAGAATAGTTTCGAACACTATAACTTTGTCAGGGGGTCTTTATTGATCGAACGAAATATTAGTTTAGGGCCCTTGCGATCTCAGGGGGCTTTTTGGTCCCAAGGGGTTTGCGTGAAATTGATGCCATTATCTCACCATTCGAACACAATGTGTGCCACGCGCGTGAGTTTGTAAGTTAGAAAATTATATGAATAGTTTGTGAATATATGCTGAAATGCTTCAAGGCAGCCGAAATTGTTGAAAACTAACTACGCCTCGCGGATAACCCATTCAAATTAAGCGATAAATCGCTTATTCTATAAGTTTAATAATATAAGAGGTATGTAAGGATATTAAATTTGAATTTGGTAATAGTCGCTGTTTTCTAAAATTGTTAATTACGTCGATACATCGAAATAGAATTAGAATTTTTTCACAGAACCCGGGATCACGAATCTCAGAAAAGTTTTGTTCAGAAAAATGTATTAAAATTAATTCTATCACCCATAAAGCGGGATTACAAAAACAAATCTTTCAAGTTTTCAACCCAAAGATTTCGCCTTAAAACAATCCGGAGATTACGTCAGAACTTGTAATCGGAGTTTAAAAAACGTTGAATATTTTAACACGGAGCCTAACTCTAAAGTTTTAATCCTTTGTTTGGAAAAGGATTACGGGCTCTTATCAGCGGCGGTCGGGAGAGGTTTTTTCTACTCGTCTAGTTTCAATTAAGCGTCAGTTAATTCTGGCGCTAAGTGGTTGGTTTAAGTCGCGCCTTAATTTATTTCCGGCCGCAGTTTACCTCCGGGATTAATGTAATGAAATTCCCGTGGCAGGTCCGGGCTAATTGGTGCTACCGATTGTCTAAATAAAAAGCAAAGTTTAATTGAAACGTTATTTAAATGGTAATCTTGAACAAATAAAAAAAAACATAACGTTGGATGGTGATTGGGATTGGTGAGCTATTGTGCCTTAATAGCTAATCTTGCATCGACGTTGCATCGACTTTGACCACAGCTCTGTATAGCTAAAACTCTTGGCACATTCTTGTCACACAAGAATATCGCATACAAATTTCAACATTAAACAAAATTGCCCAATGGTTCCCTAAATCAAAACGTTCAATTAAGATAAGTTTGAAAAAAAATACCAAATAATGGAACCGACTTCAACTCTCAAAAATATGAAATATATTGTTGAAGTCGGTACCATGATAGTTCAAAAGTAACTATTATCAAATATTGTGAACATGGTACCGACTTCGGCAAGTTTTTTCATACTTTTGAGTGTTGAAGTCGGTTCCATTTTTTGGTAATTTTTTTTTACGTTTTTCAGTGACCTTTGCTATTCACGGGATCAATTGTAATTGTGTATGTTTACCGATTTCTCCACCCGCAACTATAATGTTATCGACGTATGCGTAGCACTTTTCAGTTATTGGAGGTTAACTCAAAAACCGCTTGACCGATTTAAATGAAATCTAAATGGGACCACACGGGAAGCACCAGCTTTCAAAAAAAAGAACGATCAAAATCTTTTCACCCAGTCGAAAGTAGAATTGAGAACCTCCTCCTTTTTTTAGAAGTCAGTTAAAAAATAGAAACAACAGATATCTAACTTTTTGTTTAAATAGTTTCTACTATCGAGCATTCGTATAATCCACATAAAAAGGGCAAAGTGTTCGATTACAAGCCGAGTTCGCTCGCAATACAATCAACATTACACGCGTGGCAGCTGTGGAACCCTAAATTACGGCCCGTTTAGCCGTAACGAAGGGTTCTTTACTTTAACAAAAAAAATAGAAGAATACAAGGACGAAATTGACAGTTTAATCTGGCGAACTACATGCTTGGCTGAATGGGGTGCGCTGTGCAGTTACAATAAAAAAGAAAAGGCGGATTTAGTAGAACTTTTAAAAAGTAAACCTAACCAATACCGGACATTGAAGTAGGTAAGTATGTATTGGACTTTATGGTAGGAAGTTAAGATATAAGAAAGTGTTAAAAAAATGTGTGAACCTTTGGTATTTATAATCTTTACGTGTAAGAAACTACATGGCAAACAAAACCTTGAAAATAAGGTAAATTTTCAATTTACATTTAATTTTATTTTTAATGATAAATGTTGTATATAAATACGGTGGTACCTATGAAGTTTTAATTAGACCTCGCCATATTCTGATCTTATTGATTGTGGTCAGTGACATTGACTTCTGTGTCGTCGGGACCCTGGGTTCGAATCCCGGCAGGGGCAAACATTTGTGCGATGAGTGTAGATGTTTGTCCCGGGTCTTGGATGTTGTGTGCTGTGATTGTGTGTGTCCATGCCTCCCGCGATACAGGGAATCCTAGTGCCGGTTCTGAGTGTGATATAAAAAATAAAAATAAAAAATCTCCTTAGTCTTCTTATTCCATAATGCATAGTATATAGAAAATTATATCATATGATTTATTGTGTTTTTCATCATCGTGATTTCATCTTCGACCACATTGTCACTGACCATCAAACGAGATATCAGTCAAACGCTAGAACCGTAGGGTATACCGTTTTTTGGTACAAAATGTTCAAAAGATTAATTAATTTAATAAAAAGTTTTTTTATTAATCTTGTTAAAAGTAAAAAGAAGATAAACAAATAAAAAATAGACAAAATGTTAATTGGAGAAGAAAGAAAATTTCATCAAGATGACTTCTTCCCATTAAGCTGAAACAAAAACATAGCTTTTCCCGTATTTTCTCACGATTAGTTGTATTATTTGAGATAAGTATAAGCATTTATTTTATTAAAAATGTAATTCTCACAAAAGTACGACTATGTATTGATTATATGAATTCTAAATTTGTCACAAAGGTCCACTCTAATTCATTGAAAATTCAATAAGTTCAAGATCCTGAAACTTCTGGTCAAATCCTGAGTCCTCATCCCTGGTTACCCCACGACAGAGTCCAAATATATTATCTGTTAGAATTCAAGTTTCCTTATCTGTTGCTTTGTTAGAATACATTAATAGTTTCACAAAAGCATTATTATTTATACGCAAACAACCTTTTATTCTCTCTCTCTCAGCCATGGGGCATCCACAGCTGGACATATACCTGCTCCAAAAACGGGGAAGTTAGCCAATACTCGCCACGCTTGGCAGGCGAGTTGGCGAGCGCAGTATGATTTCTTATCCTCAGAAGGCGCTGCTGCCCACCTCCTGGTACGCGATCCCTTAGCCGACTCTTACGGCACCCGCGGGAAGAGATGGGGGAGTAGGTACTATTCTAGGCCGGTACCACCACGGCACAGCAGTAAACCTTTTATTATTTCATGTTAATAGCGCCACTTCGAATATTGCACACATATGTATAATATGTAGATATAGACGGTCTGGTTTTGGGTTATTCACATTCTCAGCGTGTCCTAAATTTTTATGAAGATTATATCTGTCTAGCAACATTCCGCAAATATTTGTATAATTTTAACGTTTCGAAGAATGCATTCGACTCAATATCTTTTATTCCATGTTGGATTTATATGTTATTATTTCAAGCAACTACGATTTTTTTACAAATTACTTGTAACATGACTACATTTTTAACCGACTTCAAAAAAGGAGGTTACTCAATTCGACCGTATATATGTTTTTTTTTATGTGTGTTCGCGGATAACTTCGTCGTTTATTTTTTTTTGTTAGATAGAGTATACTTCCGTGGTGGTCCCATTTAAATTTCATCAAAATCGGACAAGCGGTTTTTGAGTTATACTCCAATAACTGAAAAGTGCTACGCGTATCTTGATGATGTTATTGTCGCGGTTGAAGACATCGGAGAACACACAATGACAATTGATCCCGTGAGTAGCAAAGGTCACTGAAAAGGGTAAAAAAAAATTTTTTAACAAAAAAATGCAACCGACTTCAACACTCAAAAGTGTGAATAACTTGTCGAAGTCGGTACCATGAGCACAATATTGTGATGATAGTTACTTTTGTGTGAACTATCATGGTACCGACTTCAACAAGTTATTTCACACTTTTGAGTGTTGAAGTCGGTTACATTTTTTATTAAAAAATGTTTTATTCACTATGCTGCAGAAGGCTGAATCGTAGAAAGTGAAAAGACATAGCCTCTGCCTATCACGACTATAAAGAGGTTTCACTAAGTAAAACATATAACTAAAGTAAATGTTGTATCTGGATGCTACCTAATTTATTACTATTAACAGAACACACTCGAGTCAGCGACGTGAATAATGGTACACAGACGTCATATAGGCTTTATTAATAGCTAAAGTGACATGTAGGACCTAACTCGGCTGCTCAGGCAATAAAACATCTTCAGGGACTATTTATACACGTCAACGATACATGAAACAAACAATAGTACTTAACTTTGTTATCGTATTAAAGGGCACCGTAGCAATCTATGAAATGGCATAACGCATGAGGAATTCGCAACTCTTAAGAATCACACGAATATTACAACGGCGAAAGATTTTTTTTTTTACAACATTCACACAAGGTCTTCAGATCCCAAACTAGGCAGAGCCTGTACTATGGTAACCTGATGACTGATATATATATATACTTATATACATACTTATATGTTGACCTGTGTCTGGGTGTGTATATGTATATAAGTAATATACATATACACACCCAGACACAGGTCAAACAGACATGTTCATACACATAAAATGTTTGACCTGTCCGGGAATCGAACCCGGGACCAGCGGCTCAGAAGGCAGAGTGCTACCAACTGCGCCAACCGATCAGTCGGTTGGCGCGATTCGTTTGTATGTTTGTTACTCCTACACGCAGAAACGGCTGAACGGCATGAAATTTGGAATGAAGATAGTTTATACCCCGGAATAACATATAGGTTTTTATTCCGAAAATATTGACAGTACCCGTGGGATGTCGAGTAGACAGACAAATCGTCAATACCACGTACCATTTCACCGCAAGTAACACAGCGAAGCGCACCTAGTATGTAATAGAAAATATCATCATCATCATCATCTCAGCCATAGGACGTCCACTGCTGGACATAGGCCTCCCCCATTGATTTCCACAAGGACCTATTGGAAGCGGCCCGCATCCAGCCCTTGCCTGCCATAGAAAATATCAGTAACAACTAAAACATCTATAAGGTACATACGTTATACATAAAAACTAAATTAAACAAAAGTTTTCCATTAATATAAATTAATAGTATTTTTAAATTGTTCAATCTTCCGAAGTAGGTAGGTACATATCTAAGTAAAGAGGAATATAAGGCATGTAACGCAATTGCCACAAATAGATGGGAAACATTTGAATTGGGTACGCGGCTTTGCTTAGTTTGGGGCCCGTTGCAAAATATCATAATGTCAGGTCAGCTAGTGAATTGTGAAATATCAAATTGTGCAACTTTTCGGCTTTAAGATTTTTTTAAAAAAAATTTTTTATTTATTTTATTATTTATATAAAAAGGGCGCATTCATGCTAGGCCATATATAGATTGACAGAAAAGAAGCAGTTGCGTACAAAGATTAAAGATTACTTTACAATTTTATTAGAATATTGACAGAAAGCTTTTGGCTTTACAGAGCGTAAATTGGCTTTGCTGACAACTTATTTTTTTTAAATCAGGTAATTATATAAATTATAATAACCAAATTGAAAAAAAGTCACGTAGAGTTTACTCGAATTTTCTTACCGGAATTGTATTTCTGGTAGAAGTTCTAGTCTGTTTTGCTGTTTTAAGCTTACTTGCAGAGCTTTTAAACTCTAAAAAAGCTGGAAATGTTCTTTAGAAAATTGTCTGGCAATTTAATAAAAACACCTTACATTTGAAAATTCATAAAGCTTTATAAAATATTCAAATGCAATCACTGTTGCTCTAGGTTAAAAAAAGTAAAGCAATAGTCTAGAAACTGGCTGTTTTGAAATGTTTCGTTCCATTTCCGAATGCAGTTTTGTTTTTTACACAATGTTTTGATTCGGCCAGCTATACTACTATCTTTGGATCTTTATTTATATGTAGTAGTTTGATGTAGAGCAGATACAGTAGCTCAGAGTTACCATTACAGACTAGCCCAAATTGTGGGAATTTTATTAGTTTTCTGGTGTTCCAAGGCGTTTGAGACTACGATCATTTTACTTTTAAACATAATGCTAAATATTTAAAAAACACTCTATACCTATCACAGATTTAATTTTTGATTATAGCGAATTTTACAAGCTGTGTACAATATAGTTCATTATTTAAATTTAAATTCGTATCAACTAACCAACATAGTTTATTTTTGTCATGAATAGATTGTCCAATAATTAAGACGAGAAAAGTAAAAAATAGCACCTATCCCTGGCAACACAGACACCAGCCCGCGTGCGTAACCGATGTTTACACGACCCCAAGGCAGGCACGTGTGTTACTGACATGCACGTGTTAATACAATAACAACACGATCAAAGACCCGCGCAATGTGTTATCCAAACTAGTGGTTAATTTATAATTACTATATACCACGTAACTGCTGTAAGAACTGGTTTGCGTCAGTTTAAAAAGAGAACATGATTCCTATTTTGAAATTAATTTACCTTTTATCTTTTTTATATCGTGCATGAGTTCTTTGACCACTGTCTGACTAATTGATTAATGATGAAAATTGTGAGGTACGCAACACACTTCGTCACATCTATGTAGTTGGTATACCAACGGAAAGTAGTAGAATAGTACGTAAACGAAGTAGTAGTTGTAGTAGAATATAGTTGTGCAGAAATGAGGAGATCCGTAGAAGAACGAAAGTCACCGATATAGCCCAGCGGATTAGCAAGTTGAAGTGGCAGTGGGCAGGGCATATAGTTCGAAGAACCGATAGCCGTTAGGGCCGAAAGGTTCTCGAATGGAGACCACGGACTGGCAAGCGCAGCATAGGACGGCCACCGACCAGGTGGACACACGACCTGACTAAGATCGCAGGCAAGGGCTGGATGCGGGCCGCTTCCAACCGGTCCTTGTAGAAATCAGTGGGGGAGGCCTATGTCCAGCAGTGGACGTCCTATGGCTGAGATGATGATGATAGTTGTGCAAATAGTAGTGTTAACAAGTCAGAAAGGCCCGATCATCAAATTTGATTTAGGTGAGACAATCCCAGGGTACCTAGTCCACTCTACCGATTTAGAAGTGGGCGACAAAATAATGAAAAACTCTTTGCTTGCTTAGATAATAGATCTTAAACAGAAACAAACAAAAACATTTAAAGATCTTCGGTAGCTCTTAATTTTTGCTCTCGTATACATGACACATACCTAGTTAAGCTTTTAGTTTAAGATATTTTCCAACACTCAGTCTAGGAAATATAGGTAATACCCATATTATCTACGATTCTACCTCTGCCAGGTCAGGCCTACAGTAGGATTTAAACCCACGACCAGATCAAGGTTGCTCGTGTACTCTCGCTTACCCTGGGCTAATTAGTTTACGCGTGTGTCAACAGCTTCTAATCTTTCGGTAAGTGTCTACTGCAAGGGTCTTAATTATTATTAGAATGTAATACTGATAATTTCAACATTAAAAACATATCTATTTATTATTACGGCTCAATGGCACATGTGGGTAATTCAACCATAATGTTTGCGTGTATTGACTATACAATGTTGGAAGCAACGTTTAGAATTGCGCCCCATCTCTTAGACGGCGCGGCCTTTTACATCTAAGACGTATAATTACAATAAACATTTGGTAATTAGGAATGATTAAAGGGCAATGCCCACTTGTATGGGCATTTCGGCCTGGAGTGGACAGTAACTTTAGGTATAATTGTGATATAGGTTTGTTAGATTATATCAGTAGGTAACATAATATTAGGATAACTTTGTATCAAAATGTTTGGTAACACTATTTTCCTACATGTGATGTACATGATTGCCGTTGGGTTATTTAAAATAAAACTAATGCAGTTTCAATACTTTTTATATTTATTCAGAATCATATGTCAATAATACATTACCCAGGAACTGGGCAGGTGGATTAATATTACTTTGGTACATTGCCCAGCTCAAATACCATATGACAGTCATGACATGAGCGTAGCAACCAACTGTCCTTCGGCCTACAATACAATTACAATAATATTGTTTTATGGATTCCCTTCCCAATTCATTTTATTTTCATATAATATATATATGAAATATATCTTTCGGCTTAAATGCCTACTTTGAATTTTTGCCCTTATTAACCTGTCATTTTCGGCTGAAGGAAAATCTTCTAATAGGTTGCTGGCTGTATCCCTGCACACTTCAATCGTATAGGATCCGTCATTTCTAATGTGTACACCATAATATGAGCGTGCTTGCTTTAGTTGATAAGTTCCACAAGCAATTATTATTAAATCACTATATTGAAGCCTTGGAAATGATACACTTTCGATGTTAACATTAATGTTTGGAAACTATGAGCGTCTCCTGTTAACATTATTTACATTTACAAAATCGGAAAGATCATTATTTGTATATAATTTCCTATCAATTATTTCAAGAATTGCACCAGCATCCTCCCTGTCACATATTCTTTGGTAAAACTTATTTATCAACGCTGCAGCTACACGGAAATCTGTCATTACACGTTATAATCCATTGTCCAAAGAAAGTACGCATTTCAACAACATGAACAGACAAAGTAAACCAAGTCACAATGCCGAAAACAGATAACTGTGAAGTTAAGTTATATTTATTGACAATTTGACATATTATTTTGTCAATCTGAAGTAGGTTTGCTGTGTTGCCATAATTAATATACAATAATCGATAAACTAATCGATAGGATCGGTCACTCGTTACTTAACCTGCTCAGTGTACTGGAACATTAATATGAATGATTTAAAAAACTAAAAACCTGAAGTTAGCCGAGTTTGTGACATTACTTGGAATTCAATCACTTCACTAGCAAACCCTCGCATCACGAGCGTGAAATAAATGCACACCTAATGGTTAGAGCCCGATGTTCGATATGCATAAAATGAATTGCCTCCAATAAAATAGAAACGTCAAACTAAAGTAAATCTAATAACATCTATGAAGCAAAAGTTATCACTTTAAGCTACCAAGCTTACAGATAACGCAAGTGCTCAAGCCCGCTACCAGTGAGCAGCGTGCTCATGCTAGCAGCAATGCCCGGAAGCGGAATGCTAATATGTACGTTGAACAAAAGTACCAGCATTTTGATTATGCGTTGCCTCAACCAGACGCTCTAATAAACTTTTGAAAACAGAATGAGCTCACCGCCCCCACGGGCCCAGAATTTCAACACCAAACGGTTCAAATGTGTAACCACTGCCGAGATTTTTATATTTTTGTCGCTTGCGGTGTTTAACCGAAGCTGCCGCAGCCCTAGCCCAAATGTGTGATTCAGGAAGATGTGACGGAACTAAAGTATTAAGTATTGGTTGCATCCAATACCAAAGGGCGTCCCATTTTCTGTGGAATCAGTTATTCCATCAGGTCTTTTACCATTGTCACGCATTAGATCATTCAGTTCGAGAATAGCTGGAACGCTGGTACTAGTAAAAGCCCGGCGAATGATATCATTGAGACTAGGGTGGCGGGAAATTCAGCTAGCACTTTTGACGAGCACGACTTGCACGAACTGCAAGAAGTGAGCACAGTCCACGACTCTAGACCGCGTATCTAAAAGTTGTTTCATTGCTTATGCCTCCATTTTCCTCCCAAAAGAAAATCGCCGACGCTTAAAAAAATCTAAAAAATATCAAGCGCATTTTTTAACCGATTTTGACTAAAATGGGCAACCTGCTTGCATATTTTAGTCAAAATCGGTCGAAAAATTCGACCTGTAGGCGAGAACAGACAAACTGACGGACAAAAGCATTTTTAACAATTCTCGAAACAACCGCTTCAGTCGAAACAAACGATCTCTTTTCTTGTCATGTGATGCGCGCGACGCGCCGGCCGCGGCCCTGTGTTTCCATAATTAAGTTCATATATCGCTTGTTCTTGGCTGCATCGTAATATCGACTTTTGTTCGAGATGAATCGATTAAATTCCTAATCATAATGGCAACACCGCTTTGATAAAACCCAAATCGCTGGGATATAGTCAAAATAAAATTATTAAATCTTATTTTTGATAGATACACCTGGATACAAAAATACAGCACAGTAATTAATTTTTTAAATAAATAGATTTATTGATGAAATTGAATTTTGTTAGGCATACTGTCCATGTAAGGCCGAAAATGGACAATGCCCTTTACTTAGTAAGCGACTATATTCTATTCATTCAAATAGGCTCGCTGTATTATAGAAATAACATGTTTAAAACGTTTCGGATAATAAATAACAATTATTTTTATATTTTTACGTAGGATAAGTGACTTGTAAATTATTATTTTTACGCATATAATTTTTCGAATGAACTAATGCGAGATGACATTTTAAAAGGGTGTTTACCAAGTTTTGTTTTACTAAAGATGACGTATATTCATCGGCGCTCAGATTTTGTTCCTTTACGACATAAACATGCTTACTGCGACAGATAATACGGTACAAATAATATAGAAAAGGATAGCTATATGTTTAGACTTGCGCTGAAATACGCGTCGTAATGAAAATTACTTCAATTGACTTTAATTTTGCCGCCTCCGTTTCCGCGCGCTTGTGCGACATCTACATCATATAAACATATAATATCATTGGTGTTTAGCATGTTTTGTTTTTCAAGGCGTTTATTAAAACAAAACACTAATAACTAATTACAATACTGCAACTACTACAATAACATTTGAGCAATCCTTTAGCTATTGGTAGCCTATATATATTGTTTTTCTATGCTTGAAGAATCGTAAAGTTAATTGTAAGGTAATGAAATGGAAATAAACATCGAAGATGAATTAATGTAATCCACCTTCTTGATACCGTAATAAATCAATACGGGATCACAAATACGGGTTGGGAATCAGACATTCCTGACTATGGCAGCCTTGGACTTACCCACAATCCCTGGCGGCCACCGATAGAGGGTGCGCAGTCGACCCCTGTGGATTTTCCCTCGTTTCACAGTAAATAGCCAATGCGAACCCCTTTGGAAGCTTGTACTTAAATTGTAAATACTCTCCGAATAGAGAAATCAAAGAAATAGGATTTCATTTTTAGTTTGTACTCTGGATTTAGATGTATATTAATAGGGATACAAATATTTGGGCCAGGGGACTCCTTGTAGGTAATGAATAAGATTTTCTGATAAAATGTTTATATTATCTCATGTCTGACTTTGCCAATTACGGTAGATATGCTTTAATTGTTTTGAAAGAATGTACAGGGGGCCTACCACCAACTCTTATAGCAGTATTATTGTAATCTTACTTTGAATTTTCGTACCACAAGGCCACATAAGCAATGTTACTTTAATGTTGTTTAGACTAAGCAGTTTTGTGACGTAAACCTCTATTTCGTTCACTCAAAGCGTACCATGAGCCAGCGCCAACGAAAGCGACAACGCTATATGAAAATATAATGTTGTCTCGCTTGCCCTTACAACAGGAATGTTTCTTCGTTCATTCTACACGTCACTGAGCGATAATAAAACAATAATGTTTTAAGACGTTCATGGTACGAATCTGAGCATTATTACTTTAAGCTTGAAGTATGACGTTCTTGAAACATGATGGTTTTGTAAAAGTTGATGGTACGGCCCCTGTTATTTTTTATACCTTAAAGATTTGTTTCGATTGACCACTCGATGGTCAGTGACGATGTGGTTTAAGGTGTAATCGCGCTAGACCCAGAAAGTTTACCGGCTCTCAAGGACTGCTGCCTGGGGGCCTACCACCAACTCTTATAGCAGTATTATTGTAATCTTACTTTGAATTTTCGTACCACAAGGCCACATAAGCAATGTTACTTTAATGTTGTTTAGACTAAGCAGTTTTGTGACGTAAACCTCTATTTCGTTCACTCAAAGCACAAAGGACATCAACACGATCGAGAATCTCTGAGCAGAATAGTATAAAAACTACAACAATTATTTTATCATGCCTGCATTTATCTACCTCAATTATCTACAATCAGATTTTTTTTTCTCACAGTCAGGCTCCCGCTCTAGGATTTCCTGTGTCGCGGGAGGCATGGACACCCACAATCACAACACACAAATACCCGGGACAAACATCTATACTCATCGCACAAATGTTTGCCCCTACCGGGATTCGAACCCAGGGTCCCGGAGACAGAGAAGTCACTGACACTGACCACTGCGACACGGCGATTTTAGCTCTGTATCTTTTTTGTTTAGCATTTATTTGCATTTTATGCAAATGTAAATATATTAAAAAGTGAGTCGACCTTTTCACATATAAATCGTATTCTAAATAACACTAATATTATGAAGGCGAAAGTGTAATTGTCTCTTTGTCATTTTTATGTGTTACTTCTTCACGCTCAAACGGCTGAACGGATTTGCATTAAATTTGAATGAAGATAGTTTATACCCTGGAATAACATAATATAGACTACTTACAACATATACTCGTAAATAGCAGGAAAACCGTAGTCCACGCTGGTGAAACCGCGGGTCGCAGCTAGTTGAAAATAAAATTAAGATGTTCATTTAGCAAAAAATCACATCGACTAATCTCCATTTTAATCTCAACTCAACAGTGAAGAGATATCGTAATCTCACAGTAAAAGAGTAGGGTATTCCACGCTTACAGAATTTTTATCAGCTTTCCAGTAAGTAACCGATTCGTTCGTCTGAAATCGTCCTAAAAGGGACTTGCCCTTAGTGAGTCACCCTCGTCAGCTCCCCCGGTACAATAGTCGTCAGAAACGTCAGATCGCGTTCAAATGAGAGTCAAGACTTTGAAAATGCACAGGGGAACGCATCTGGCATTGCGAGACATCCCACATGTCACAGATTGAATAATAGTAACTTAATGCATGCTAGTTTTGTTGATCTCTTCGAACCTTCTGTTAGCCTGGTACCTCGCATGCGATTGCAGATGAGCATGTAGGAAAAATGAGACCTCTTTTGGTGGGATAAATAGTTTTTTTTAATTTTTTATTAGATAATTTAATAAGAGATTGAAATACATTTTATTCCGATTTTATTATTAATTAGAAGTATCATCCGTACATAGAAAAGCCAACAACTCAAATCCAATAAATGAACTACATTTTAGAAATAAAATAAAATCCTACTCTATTTATTAAACAGTTAATGTAGGATAAAATGAGATATATCTGCGACCATTATCTGAACGAAATTGTTATAATAACGATTATTAAAGTTTCTGGAATGCATACCAAGAACTTGAATATCTCACAATTAAAAAGCGAACAAATCAAATAGAAATTCAGAACCTTGAAGAACATAAAAGCTAATAACTTACTCTTCTAATTAGTCCATTCATCTCAAGTTTAAAATCGGGGTGGGTTTATCTATTTGATGTATGAGTACTACACGCTTGGGGGCTAACAAAAATCCACAGATAAGTTATCGGCGGTAAGCGATTTGTCTGGGTTATTTATTAGTGGCCTGTAATTAAAGTTATCTTGGGGACAAAATTGAAGTAGCGAGTGATTACGGGTGAAAATTGATAGGGGGTGTTTGTTTTTTTATCGTACTAAAATAATGAGCGGTGACGCTGACAATAAACATAGAAATGGCTTTATTTGATTTTAAACTAAACCAGAACAGTGCAGCGACATTAAGCCGATATTGAAATTCTAAAAGTTCAATGTTTTTTAATCGACTTAAAAAACAGGAGGTTACTCAATTCGATCGTATATTTTATTTAAGTGTTCTGCGGAAAACTTCGTCGTTTATAAACCGAATTTGATGATCCTTTTTTCTTTGATAGAGTATACTTTAGTGGTAGTCCCATTTAAATTTTATCAAAATCGGACCAGCGGTTTTTGAGTTACACTGCTATAACTGAAAAGTGCTACGCATACTCGATGATATTATAGTTGCGGGTGAAGATATCGGAGAACATACACAAATACAATTGACCCCGTGACTAGCAAAGGTAAATAAAAAAGGTGAAAAAATGTTTACCAAAAATGGAACCGACATCAACACTCAAAAGTGTGAAATAGCTTGTCGAAGTCGGCAAATGTTCACTGACCCTCAAGGACAGTTTGAACGCACTGTGATTTTAGAGATCCATAAATCTACGATCGTGAACTAGGCTGAGTCTATAACCTATGTACGAATCAATTCTATTATAGAAACTACTTATTCAAAATGATGTATTGTAATATCTGTAAATAGCAAAGAAAGAGAAATATACATAGGCATATTATGTATCTTAATAGTACTAGAGAAAAATGTTAGCATTTATATTCATAAATGCTAACATTTATGATAAAATAATAATAAATAATAACATACTCAGTTACGTGCTGAGGCTCGCGCTCGCCGCCTGGCACGATCATAACTCCCAGATGAAGAACTGCAAATAAGTTCGAAACTGGTCGGAGAGTAATTTTCCAATGTTTACCACGTGAGTCCTAGTCGGTTTGTTACATTACAATTAAGCATTTATAGTAGAATAGATATAATATCTCTTCTTCTTCTCCTTATCCCACACAAGATGGGGTCGGAATAACATGGCTTTCTCTTCCATTCCCTTCTATCATTGGTCGTCTCAGTGCTCACACCTTTCATAAGCATATCATTCTTCACACAGTCCATCCATACCTTCTTCGGCCTTCCTCTACCTCTATATCCATCCACATTCACGTTAAGTACTCTTTTTAACCGACTTCAAAAAAATAAGGAGGTTCTCAATTCGATCCGTATGTTTTTTTTGTTATATGTTTTTTATCCCTCCTCGTGACCTGCCCATACCAAGCTTAAACAATAATAAATAAAATAAGTAATCTAATATTATGAATGCGAAGGTTTGTGTGTATGTGTGTATTTTGTTACTTCTTCACGCTCAAACGGCTACATCGATTTCGATGAAATTTGGCATGGAGATAGTGTAAGCCCTGAATTAACACATAGGCTACTTTTTATCTCGGAAAAAGTATAGTTCCCGAGCGATAATTGCGGTGGCGGGAAAAACCGTAATCCACGCGGGTGAAACTGCGGGGCGCTACTAGTGGTACATAAAATAATGTACATTGAGTATAACAATTAATAATTAAATGATGAAAGGTGATATTCATAAGAAAATGAGTTCTCCAGCATTTATTACGTTTATCTTAATGGGAACGTGTATCATTTATTTAAGTAAACGGACGAATTACAGAAATAATTGTTTTCTCAGTAGGAGCGTATATATTTACTTTCCTTTGAGGTTTTTGTAATTTATTATTAATAAGTTGCCGATTACGGGACTATTACTTAGAAAATGAATAATATTTTAGCTAAAAGAAACGTTTTCAGAAACAAATACTACCTACCTAACACATCAGTTATATATAAGTATAAGTATATATATGTCAGGGATGGAGATGGGTTTTCTTTTTCATCGCGAGTCGTCGGCGTCCATTTTAGTTATAGGTTCATAGGTCAGTGCGCACAACCGGCGCAGGCGCTGTCTCGAAGGCAAGAGAACAACGTCGGATCACATGCCTCGATCAAACGCTCTACTGACAGACAGTTTACACTTGACACTGGCAGCTCACAGAAATGGTATTGACAATGACAACTCCCAACTTGAGCCACAGACTCGACTATGGCACTCGCGTAGTATTGCCATGATAATAAATAAAAATGGTACTACATATGGTATGTAGTATGGTATGGAGTAGACATTGATATTACTTATTCTCCGACACACGTATATTATAAATCTCTAATTCCCTTGGTCACGACATCACGCGTGAACGGCTGGGCCAATTTCGATAATTTTTTTTTGTTGTGTTTGTTATTGTCAAGAGAAGGATCTTATGCACGAAATAGAAATAGTGGTAGTAGCGCGTAAATTTAAAAAACTTAACGACTAACTTTATAATATTCTTTTTTAATGTAACCTTAGCCCAAACTTTATATACTGTTTGCTAAGCACGTTTGAAATAACTGTCAGTTGTTTGACACCAAGAGACAGATCGCACACTGCCAATATCGTTTACAAATATCGTATCTAATATACAATAATTATTATTACATACTAGTAGCGCCCTGCGGTTTCACCCGCGTGGACCGTTTTCCCGCTACTTCTACTACCCCACGGGAACTAAACTTTTTCCGGGATAAAAGTAGCCTATATGTTCATCCAGAGTTTAAACTATCTCCATACAAATTTCATCGAAATCGGTGTAGCCGTTTGAGCTTGAAGAAGTAACAAACATACACACATACTTCACTAGGCTATGTAAACTTCACTAGGAGCGCTTTCGTAAATTGGAAAAGCGACAAGGAAAAACATCAGTAAAAAATTCAGTCTGAACCTTCGCCAGGCTTGGCCGAAGCACTGAAGTGGATACCTTTTTTATCTAATAGGTGGCAAACGAAGAAGATGGGCCTCCTGATGGTAAGCGATCATCGTCGTCTATGAATATCTGTATGTACAGGGGGCGATGCGTTACCAATACTTTTTCTGTTAACTCTCCTTTTGGAGAATCCCGTATTGTAGCTACTCGAAAACACCGAGAGAGGCAGCTCGTTCCACATTTTGCAAATGTAGCTCAAACATTTGCCGTGGTGGTACCGGCCTAGAATGGTACTCCCCCATCTCTTCTCGTGGGTGCCGTAAGAGTCGGCTAAGGTATCACGTACCAGAAGGTGGGCAGCAGCACCTTCTGAGGACCTGAAATCATACTGCACTCGCCAACCCGCCTACCAAGCGTGGCGAGAGGCATATGTCCAGCAGTGGATGTCCAACTGCTGAGAAGAAGAAGAAGAAGCTCAAAATCGATCGGTAAAATCACACAATATGTGACTCACATGAGTCAATGATATGTGGATGATCTTTCAAGCAGTGTTGGCTAGTGCGGTGGTAAAACCGTGCCGGAATAAGGTTGAAGAGCTCTTCGCAGCCCTCCCTGTTGCGCGTTGAATATACGGTAGAAAATACACAGATACCCAATATCATCATCACTCATCTCTATCATCTACTAGTAGCGCCCCGTGGTTTCACCCGCGTGGATTACGGTCTCACGTTATCTCTCTATTGTCTTCGAGAAACTGAGCTTAGCATTCTTCGCAAACATTACTTTTTCTTTCCTAAGAAAAGATAATCTTTAGATAATCACAAAGATTTTACACAATTGACACTCTAGCTCTCGCGGTAGGATACCCTGAGTCTGCAAGAGCTAGTAATATTCCAGGATTGCTAATAGGTGAAATCTGTTTCATTAGTCTAGTGAAGCATAGCGTGTGCACCATACTATACCATGGGTGTGTGCTGTTGAGTTATTAAGTTCTAAACTTGTATTTGTAGGAGCTTTTCTGTGTCAGCGTAGTCCAGCAGTAGGAGGTACGCTCTGATTTTCCTGCTACATAATGTCCTGGAGTCGTTAATAATATTTAGTATTTTGTTGAGTTTTTTGTATAGAAAAGGCCCGTTGAAGTTAAAGCATTTTTGTCCTCTAGTAGTTCTTGTCATGATTAGATTCCAGTTAGGTACACGTGAAGATTTATGAGGGTTTTAAAAACTACTTAAAAGTTGATCTAAGAAATACACACTTATCTATATATGGCATTTCAGAAAAAAAAAATTGATCGTTGATTTTATTTTTAATCCAGTTTATTAGTGCGACGGAAAATGATTTATTTCAATAAAATACTAATAACTAATTACAATACTTATAAACGCATAGAAACATTTGAACAATCCACTAGCTATTGTCAGCTTATATATAGAAAACTCAAATGCTCTAACCCGCTACCTGTTAGCAACGTGCTAGCAGCATTGCCACGTTGAATTGCAATGCTGATCCGTTGAGGCAAATATAAGTTTATACAAATAAATCTATAGCTGGCGCCGCGGCTTATTCGTGTGGTGTGGTTACATACCTATTTGAACCGTTTGGGGTCGAGACATTGGGCCCGTAGGGACCGGGAGCTCATCGGATTTTCCAAAACTTATCAGAGCATTTGATCGATGCGACGCGTGACCAAAATGCTGGCACATATTATGTGTAATATTTTAACGCGCTTGGATATTTTGTGGACAGAAAATTGAAATAAAAACATTTTTAATAATAAACATTCAACAAGAAAGATTAAAATAACGCAAAAACTTTTCTTTGTAGCATTGTTTGATTCTAATTTAAACATTTTCAATCACCACGAGCGAATAGAAACGAAACGAATCAGAAAAAGGCGCATCAAACCGTCAAAGGAAATGTTTCAAAAATCGTTTTACCTTGTTCATAATATCCATTCTCGGTTATTATAATACATAAATTCAAAAGACAAGAGGAAACCGCGCGAACTTAGACTTGGGTCCGAATCGCGTTACAAAGTCAGGAAGGAAAAGACCCCAAAGTTTGTCCGAAAACCGGGAAAAACCCGAAAATTCTAGTCCAACATTCTGTTTCCGACTGAGCGGCAACGCGTAAATATTATTCGGAGCTTTCCTTTATTCCCTTTGTTTCAGACGTTTCCTTATTTGCGGTCGGAGGTGCGCTCGAGGTGAAGTTCCGTCAGATACACTCCAAATAAAAAAAAATTACGAGTCCCGATTTACGACATAACCAAAAAATAGCAATTTCCTTGTAACCAAAAGAAAAACTCCTAATAATGAGCGTAAACAAGATTTCAAAACTTTGCGCCTTTTGATATAAAAGAAGCGAAGAACTCTAATTTATGTTTTTCTTTCTGCTCAACAAAAGTAATTGACGAATTTGTGCAAATAGAAATACGGTGGGGGATCGAGTAACGCGCAATTAGTCCAGCTAAAGTACGCCAAGAATGTCTACTTTGAGTCGTATTTCTTTTGTTAAATCATGTCCCCTTGTTGGGGAGAAATAAAGCTGAGTAATTTGCGAGGTTTGACTGATATTCGGGGATGATCGGACGTCAGATGTCGCAATATTGGAGGTCCTAGTTTTACGCGCGGGTACTTGCACAAAATGCGGACCTTTCTTGACGGTCGTAAAACAAAAAGGCATCTGTCATGGATAGCTTGTACTAAGCTATAACTACATGTAGGTATTTGAAACTTATTGAAATAAGCGAATGGTAATGTCAAAAAAATCTAAGATTCTTATTGATGTTTCTGTATAGGGTAAAATAATGCTTCACGAACTTCCGTTACAGTTAAAATTTTAATTCCGTTCTGCCTTCAAATACACGATTTTAAACAATATCTTATAAGTTTTTAACCTGGCATGGTCACTAAAGTACAATCAATCCTATGGGTTTATTATTTCTGAGGACTACATGTTAATTTTATATATTTTGTGCTACATATATTAGATATTACAAGAATTAATATTATTATTAGAATATTCACCATGTATCATCTACCCGCAGAAATTTCAGCTTACTCGTGAACATGGCGCATGGAACTGTGCCGAAATATCGAGCAAATGAAATACATGGTAAATATCCTGAAAATATTATGAATTCTTGTAATATCTATAATATGTAGCACAAAATATATAAAATTAACATGTAGTCTTCAAAAATAATAAGCCCATAGGATTGCTTGTACTCTAGGATCTGTATGTCACACTGGACCATGACGGTCACCATTTATCAGGAATCTGAATTTCCCACAAGGTGTCGGCCAGTACGGTGCTATAAGTTTCAATTCTTCTATATCAGTGGTTCTCAACCTTTTATTTGCCAGGGTCCACCTTGAATAATCTTTTGGTAGCAGAGACCACGTGTACAAGACAACTAAATCAATCCGAAAAGAAGGTTTATTAAAAACTTATCATCAAAAATCATGACTATCAATATTATTTTAATAGAAAATATTTATTTTTTGTTTATAAATAAAACTCCTTAAGCAAAGAAGATTCCAATGGTTCCTTACAGTTTCTAATATTTTTAAATTCAATGAGTTAGTCCTAGATTGGCCACCCGAAGTTTTGTACGGTGTGAGGAGACACATTACCCGAAATTATTTGGGTTCGCGGACCATATTTTAACGCCTGTGAACCACCAGTGGTCCGCGGACCACTGGTTGGGAACCACTGTTCTATATAGAACCTTGTATAGACTATGACCAAAAGCATTTGTAAAATATTAGAAACGTTTGAAATGTAATCAATGCCAATATAGGAACGGAGTAAAAATAGAACGGTTACACAAAAGCGAATAAAGATTTAAATTACTCATGACGTACGAGGCATCAGTCCTTGAGAGCTATAAACATTATACGTATAGCGTGATTACACCTTTGACCACGTCGTCACTGACCATCGAGTGACATAATGGACAAACGATAAATCTATAAAGATTTATCGTTTAGTATAAAAGAAACATTCAATAACGTACCGTTGCCATATTCGTTGAGGTGAATTTGGTAGTCTCTGCAGGAGTTGTCTGTAACAAGGAAAGCAAAACAAACGTTAGTAGTTTGTAATATAAAATATTAATCAATGTAACTAATGCTGTTAGCATTCTGGGTATGCTACCAACTGGTAGCGCGCCAGAGAAATAAATCGCGCTAAATCAAATCAATGTTTATTTGCAAGAATATATTCATATTTATATGGTCTTGGTTTTAGTTCTATGCATTCAGCCTTCATGCAGACGTGCAAATATTATTTATTTATAAATAATATTTTCATAATAACAATTGTTTAACAGCCAGTCTATCAACACAGTCTTAAATCTAGTAGTGCCATCTAGTAGTTGTATACAATTCGGTAAAACACTGAACACCTACTGGAACTGCTCGGGTGAACATTTTTGTGATGACCACAGATGTTTATTTCGAGTCTTTGTTCGTGTATGTCCATGTGAGTGAGACCTGGTTGTGAGTGTAACATAAATGTATCGATTTTTAATCAGTTTGATTAATATACACTTAGAAATTAACGTTGCCTGTAATTCCGAGAAAGTACGCTGTAGGTCCACATTTTCCTTTCCAACCTTTCGGTCCAATCAAGTAAAGGATATATCAATCGTGTAACTCAAGGTGCCGGGCTCCAGAAAGCCTCCTTTGTCAGGGCAATACCCCGGAACAGTAGCACCTGAGACTGGGGGAACATGTGTGTCATTTATTAAGTTACCTTTCTTGCGGAAACGCGCCGAAACAAAACGGAGCCAGTTTGTTCTGCGCGCCTGAGATATATTTATGAAGAGATTGGTTGCTGTATTTTTCTTTTACTCTTCTATTTGCTATTTGGATTGTATCGTGTTATTTACCTTTAGGTCGCCGCAAACAAAAATATTCCTACGAATAGTTTTAAATTTGCCCTTAAAATTGTATCGTTTTATTTAGCTTTGGGCTGCCATATAACTATTTTATTAAATTTAACTAATAATTAATTTAATTTTTTATTTAAGGTGTTACACGTTTATCATATTAACCTGATTTTTTTATATTCCTGATAGTTCTACTAAATACTCAACGAAATAACTGGACGCTAGGGAAAACATAAAATCTCCCATATTCATAAATTGTATTATTACACCCGTTACACCCATTGCGTATTCAATTCATTACAAAAATATAAAATCCATTTACACGATACTGCATAGTCCCGTTGTAAATAAATTACGGGGCGTCCACGGCGGCAGCGACCTGCAGGATCCCGCGGTGATGGCTACTGGACGTAGCCAGGACGCACACTGGGGGGGCAAGTTGATCATCGCAAAAGTCTGTTAATATCAATGCAAATTTCTGCCTGAAAGGCGTGTAAATTCTTGATATAAAACATTAGCATTCTAAGAAACAAGGTAGGCTTGTATGTCGACTAAAATGAAATTTTGTGGTAAAACACAATATGACTTCATAAGTGGTTATATTAAATAAAACTATCCTTTAGCAACACCAGATAAAGGTAGGGTCATTTTATATCTTTGAATATATGTATCTCATTCGGTATTACGTATAGCAACCCCTATGACACATTTCAATCTTTCCGATAATTATTATGTCCCGAACAACTGGACGATTCAATATTATTGATAAATAAATATGGATCAATTGCCATAAAAATCTGATAAGGCAAGATTTCAGTGTGTGGCCAGAATCATCTCCCTTGATTACGCCCTCAGGGCGGCTATATTTCAGCGGAGACAGTACCGCGTTCGTGGACGACACGAACGTGTCCACACCTTTTTGTGCTTTTTGGCGTACGCGTGGTCCGCGGTCACCGGGCTACGTGGCTCGGCTTTATACCATTTTTAATAGATAAATAGCTCTTTGTTCTTTGACGCGACATGAGAATTTCAACAAAACGCAATGCGCTCTGTACACTGCAGATATTTCGCTGCTGTAAATTGGGCGGGATGTACTCGTTAGAGCGTCTCGTTTGTTTTCGGAATTGTGTTTCAGAATAATTTCCTGACGAATTATGATGACATATAGTTGAGACTGTCCTAGTTAGTTAATAGAAACAATGCAGCCTGGAAATTACATAACAACGCCCAGTTGTATTTTACACTAACTTCAAGTTTAAATAAATTTAATGTTCTATATAAAAGAAAACATGTAAGCAACGGATGGTTTCCCATATAAAATCCTGGCAACACATTTTCATTACACAAAATTGTTCGCGCTATACAAAGTCGCGTCTGCCACTGAGACATTAAAATCACATCTTCATATCCAAACAAAGAACAAGTACCCACTTCTCGCGCCGATACGCACAAACACATAAACACACCAACATTAATATTTCCGACAATTCCGACCTCCAAGTTACGAGTTTACCCCCATTTTCATTACACACCTTCTAAGCAAATGCGTCATTAAAAAGCCGAGACACGTGAGTTCTAAAGCCGCTTGTAGGAGCAGAGTTATTCTTGATTTATATTTTCCAGACGTCACTCAAAACAAATACTTGTACTCACGGGAAGTGGAGAGAGTGAAAAATGATCTCGAATGGTTGAGGTGGTTGGGGTTACCACGTGGAAAGGCTTTCATAAACTTTCTTTGATGCTTTTATTTATGTTTAAGTGCGGTGGGTTTACAAACCTTTTCAAGCATACAATCAATGGTCACAATGAAGCATAGCTTTACGGAGACACGCTTTTGTTAATTCATGCTAAAATCGTCCAACGTTGCATCCTAATATCCATTATTTCACCGAAATTGTAGTAGCCGTCATGTAAAGCAATTTTAGTACAGCCCATATGCAGTGTCGAGCCAGCTAGTACATCGCAGCATGGCTACCCTAATGCCTTTGTTGAGACAAGCCGCAGCGCTCGCTCAAATTATTTATCTCGGCGAAACTGAACGTTAGGATATTCCCGAGTTATGTAGCCATCCGAGAGACAAAGCACGGGTTTGAGCGCGATGGCACCCTTTAGTCATAATCTATTAAGCAATAATAGCGCTAGTTCCAGCGGCGAGGTGCCGCGGTCGTGCCAACTTACGTCTAATTGGCACGGAACAAAGGCCGTCAGAGAATGCGGCTCGGCTAATGGGAAAGACATCTTTGTACACCGAACTATTTCAGGGAAGCAGAAACCGATTCGGCGCTGCAGTTTGTCACTGCATTGGATCCGGATTAACTTTGAAAGCTATAAATACACGGAACACTAATATCACTGATGCGGAGTCTAACGCGATATACGTCAAGAATTCAGCGCTGCAAGCGCAAACAGACTGTTTTGTCGGGAACACGCGAATAACGCGTTATGATTTACGATTGTCATCGCAGTGGGGTTTATTACTGAGGCGACATGGGCACGGTGCGGGCGGTCTGTCGATTTTGTTCGGCGAGGACACAGAATAAGCAATAGTTAAACCAAGAATAGCCTCACAAGCAGCGACCACTTCCAGATGAAAATGTGCAAATACTCGCCTTGTCGCACTTGTGCACGGAATAAACATGATATTTGCATCGCCGCCGTTGGCGTCGCGTCGCGACCGGATCGGAATCCAAAAGCGGCATATAACATATATTCATGCATAATTAAGTGTCCGTACATTTACACTTTAGACTGCCAATAAAAAAATGAATTTTCCGCTGCAGTTAATAATTTTTTATATGAAAAACATTAGAATTGCTCAATAAATGTTGCGTTAGATGAGGACTAAAGACCTCGCACAGGACTTATTCTTACCGCGCCGCTTCATCATTTTAATGCCAAATTTTGAAGAGTTATACTCAATCATTACTATATCATTATCATCAGTTCAGTTATATACACATCTGGCTTAGCTCATCGATCATCAGTGCTCAGGGCATTGAACTACGCAAAGACAGGTTGGAGGCAGTCTTTATGAGATCGTTTGTCTTGTCCCAGGACAAACCACCTTGCCAGCCATGTTCCGCACTCGAGAACCTTTCTAGCTCATCCTCTATGCGATATGTTCACAGACTGCGTCACTGCTCACTGCCATTTGGTCTTCCAAATTAGCTGGGCTATGACGGTCACTTTTGTTCTTCTACGTATCTCGTCATTCCTCATTCGACTGCGTATAGAAACCCGAGCATAACTCCTCACTCCATACCTCGTTTTTTTGTGTCGTTTTGTTTGTCATTATGAAATTTCTCTCGGTTTTTTTGCGACTTCAGCTGGTCCATGAGGCCCACAGTAGTTTTACATTTTATTACACACGTTTTATGAACTGTGCTATTTGTGCTGATTATGCACTAGGTAATATTATTTGCTACTAAAGCCCTGTGCATTTCACATCACATGACCATCACCGTGGCAAAGCTATTTGCACGGATACAGTTGTCTACCCCGGACTCCAGCAGCGCCCCATTATGCTATTCCGCTTATAAGCTGTCATATCGTCTGAACGTATTACCAATATTTCGACATAGCCCCTTCATCTGCAGCAGACAGTTGGGAATATTGAGATAGCAATGCATAAAATTTCATAGTTGATGCGAGAACGACAGCGTAATACAATACACACAGTAAGGGTGTAATGCATAAGAGACTTACGCTAGCAGATGATCCTGTCTGTACATTGTTGCAAATATTAAATAAAATATCTCCAAATAAGTTAGTATCAAACTTATGAATTCCATTACGAAAATTAAATATTTAATTATGATGCGGATGTTTTAAGTTCACATACATTAGTCGTCAAGTTATTTTTTCCGACCAAAACTAAAATAGCGTATAAAGACGGTCGCCGTGGCACAGTGGTTAGTTTCAGTGACATGACTACTGTGTCTCTGGGACCTTGGGTTCGAATCCAGGCAGGAACACAAACATTTGTGCGATGAGTGTAAGTGTTTGTCCCAGGTCTTGGGTGTTTGTGTGATGTGATTGTGTGTGTCTATGCCTCCCGCGACAGGGAATACTAGTGCGGAAAACTGAGTGTGTAAAAAAAAAAAGAGTTACACAAATTTGAATGTAAAATATGTTGTTGTTTTGATTATAAAGGATAACGAGCATTCATCAAATAAGCTATTAGGGACAAAAATTTGGCATACGACATTAATTTTACGATGATTGGTCGGCTTCTTCGCTTAATTTTAGCAAATTATATAATGTATAATGGTCAGGAGTTTGATTTAATATTTACAGTATCGCTACTATAATAATGAACCAAGCTTCAAGCAGTCATTATAATATTTCTCTCATATGAATAACTAATAAGTTAAGTACGGAGTACGATTAGTACGAAGTGGCCCGCCACAGTTGGGAGCCACTCATAGATGCTACGTGTAGATACATTAGACAAAGTGCGCGTATACCCATACTGTCCTTAAAGTGCTACTGAAACGCTATTTCAAGAATATAACAATATATAATGCGCTTATCTTTACGCATTATCCACCAAGGGATGGGCTCAAGTGTTCTAAATGTCATTATGGTGGAAGTTAGGAATGTTGCTAGCACTTTCAGATAATCTACGATGGAAAATGGCATGACGCAGTGTTGATGTTTTTATTTTGGCAGCTGTGTCTGCTTTCATCAGTTTTTAAAGTTCTCGTACTTTTGCTTAGCGCCGGGGATAGCTGCGGAATGAAAACTATCTTTCATACCAGTTTAATTTGGTACAGGTAATTAGATTGTTACGTACAATTTTTTTTTTATAACATTCACACAAGATCTTCATGTCCCAAACTAGACAGAGCCTGTACTATGGTAACCTGATGACTGATATATATACTTATATACATATACACACCCAGACACAGGTCAAACAGACATGTTCATACACACAAATGTTTGACCTGTCCGGGAATCGAACTCGGGACCAGCGGCTCAGAAGGCAGAGTGCATACCAACTGCGCAAACCGGCCAGTCAAATTATCATCAATGACATGGATCTAAGGCTGCTGTTCACCAAAATTTAAATAGTCCGAATATCAATTTAACCCTCGATCAAATAGTTTTTACCATACATTTAACCGACGGTTAATTGATAATCGGACGTTTAAATTTTGGTACCTTATATCAGGTTTTGTGTTAATTGGCTGGCACATAACCATTTATAAATGCTAAAAAACGAAGGAAGGCTCAATCGATCCTTATAGTAACAATAAGTCTAACCTTGAACCTGAAGAAAATGATGAAAACGACGAATAAGTTAAGAAGGAGAGCAGAAGTAGGGGAAAAGGATGATGCAAGCGAAAGTTGATATCTCTTCAAAACTCAACTCAGAATTATGCTTGTGAGTAATCTTGAAAATGAAGTTCAAGATGACGTAAATTGCCGATCAAAAAGTGACAAAATCTGATAAATGGGTAGACTTCATAAATCACCGGTGCCTACAGGTTTTGCTGCAAAAATTGCAGCCATTTTTTGGCATTGTCGGGTCAGGTATTTTAACGATAGCCAGTAGTAAGCCCTATCATAATCTGTCACCGGTACTGCGTCCGATCGTCGGATAACAGAAGTTGCCATATTATATTTGCATACCAAGGTTAGTTATTATTGCTAAATCCATTATTTTAACTTATTAGAAGTACATAAAATGAAAACAGCTAATGAGGTCACGTTTACCGCCAGAAGTCTTAAGAGTTAATTATATCGTAATGAAAACTCTTCCCAAAATACGATTTTTGTGAGTTTCTGATAAAAATGGCAACAACCTTTCCTATACAATACAGTCAGCAATAAGTCTGGTATGCGCCACATTTCGTGGTTTCATCAGTGGTCATTTAGACAGCATTGCTGTAGATAAAACAAAACTGCCGAATAAAAAAAGAATCACCGTGCTTCGGAAGACACGCAAAGCCATCGGCCCATGTTGTTTGAGGATAACAGTCGTGAGGACGTGTCGGAGGCACTTGGGCGACTTGAAAATTTCGACATTGGACATCGTAACACACTTAAAAGTAAACCCGTTTCCTAGCAGTTCGAACTTATTATACTATTATCTAGCACCCCTTTCATCTGTAACGAAATTGTTCCTAACAGTTGTTTGTATTTATTTGGGGCCGTGGTAGTACCGGCCTAGAATAGTACTCCCCCATCTCTTCCCGCGGGTGCCGTAAGACTCGGCTAAGGGACCACGTACCAGGAGGTGGGCAGCAGCACCTTCTGAGAATTGGAAATCATACTGCGCTCGCCAACCCGCCTGCCAAGCGTGGCGAGTATTGGCAAATCCCCTCTATATGGGGGAGGCTTCTGTCCAGCAGTGGACGCACATGGCTGAGAGAAGAGAAGAAGAAGTTGTTTGTATATCTGTTTAGTAGCACGTTTGTGTTATTAAAGGCTCTTATTTCTTTTTCCCTAGATTTTTTGCTCGTTTTAGGTGAATCTCAGCTTCGAGCGGATATTGAAGCAGATTGGCGCGTAAATTAAAAATTCCGAAATACAGTCTGCTCTGGCTTATATTTCCGTGAGTAGACGAAACTTGTTTATAACCCTTTGATAGTATTCAAATAAAAACAGATTTGATGTTTTCGACATTTCCTAATATATTAAGTTAAGCTCAATGTTAAGAATAGCTCGTAACCAGTAGTCTGTACAGTGTAATATTTTAAAATAATAATAAAAACCTTAGATATTTTATTCAAGTTGTATACCTTTTTAAATCTCAAAACCTACGATGTTATCTGTTCATTACCTGTGTATAATCACCGGGGCTCGCGGTAACTTTATCTGCCGTCACTACTCTCATTAATTGAATCGTGTTTTTACACTGACAAACTAATCTGACAGCGGACTGGGCTGAACTGGGAGCGGTTACCAGCCCGCCTACACCACCCTGTATAATGTCCCATATGTCTGTTTACTTCACACATTAATATCGACGCCCGTTTCTTTCAAAATACTCAAACATTTATACATATTTTTTTACAATTAGGCATTTAATATTGAGTTCAATTAAGTGTCAAATTGTTTTGACGAAATAATGTGTTTATTCTTAGATGTAACGGTTTAAATGAAGACAGTGTAAATGGACTTTGAGGACAGTGGTTAAAAATTAAAACGCAAGTGACTGCATGTCTTGAGCATCAAACAATGATAATGTATTCCTTAATTATAAATGTGATATGTCTTATGATTTAACATCTATGATGAGGTTATTGAACTCATCTAGGGAGATTAAAGTTTCAATAACTACTTTTGTACTAAATTGTAAAGTGAGTTATGAGCGCTCTAACGCGACGGCCATAGATACAATTTCGATTACGTTAAACGATACTTTTTCCAATTAAACATATTGTAATTTATTTTCACTCACTTATCTTACATGATGGTCCGTGACGATATGGTCGAAGGTGGAATTTTGCTGGGATTGTCTGGCTCTCAAGAAAAACTGCCTAAACTCACTGCGTGGTTGGTGACAGTTTTGGAAACTTGTGGACCCCATGTTGTGGATTTAAAAATGGTGTCGCTTGCGAAAAAGCAAGGGCGTGGGTATCAACTAGTGCCTGTCAGATTGAACGCATACTCTTACAAGCACAAAGCTATTATCGCTTCATAAGAAAAAAACATAACTTTCCATATAAAATTCAATACACTCGAATTGATGAAACTTATTTTATGCACGAGGTTTTTTTAACAAATAAAATCGTCAAAGTCACCTATATAATTGGTGTTCAAAATAAAATAAAAACATCCTTTTACTTAATTGGCGAACAATTAAGATTTTTGTACAATTTTAGGATCGTTGGTCCCTACAGCATTACCGTTCGTTAAAGGTTGAGCAAAATTGAGTTGAAAAAACATGCTATATATTTTAAAGCCCAGAATTACTTTAATAAGTATCACAAATTGCGAGTTACGTATACCTCTTAAACGTCAAACCCCATTTCCCCGATACTTATCAGGGAACATTTCGAATAAATAGAAGCTATTCCCAAACAAAACAAGCCTATTACTAAGCTATTACTGGAGGCCGACGAAAGCGGTGCCGAGACATTACCACGAGAAAAAAATCCAGATAATTTCGTACAAAAGCACTCTCGGTAAGCAAAACGCTGCGAAACCAATGAGGTAATATTATGTAGACATGTCATGCTCAAAGTGTATATGTCCGTTACCGAATTGAAACGTTTAGGTAATAATAGCTACATAGAAGTTTAGTAGTTTATTGTAGGTTTGAGAAAAATATTTTTCATTAAGCTCATAACGTTACATGTTCCAATACACAAAACAAAGAAGTAGAGCGGTTTGCGATTATGGATCTTATTAAACGAAGAAAGCTCCGATTGTATACTCTAATAGGTCCCAATTTTAAATCGATATGGTGCTTATTCATATGGCATCATGGCATTGAATCATAATTAAACTTCACGAACTTAAACCCAACAGCTTAAAAGTCATGTTTTTTTTTAAAATATTTTTTAATGAAACCACGAATGACGCGCCAGACCGGAGGAACTAAAACCTATGTAGAGCCCCGTTGAAACACGAATACGTCAATTTGCAGCACTATTATTTATACGACTTCACTACTCGGTAAAAGCTGGCATAAATTCTAGAATTATCAATAGGCATGCACTTGCGTAATCTTCCTTTGATTTACTATTACACTATTAAAGAGTGTAATAGTATTACGCAACATTACGCAAGCGCATGTCTCTTTCCATTTTCGCATTGACTCATTCCAACACGTCGTCGCTTTCCTTGGATTGAAAATTGAAAGACGTCCCAAATGGGACTCATTTGAGACACAATTAGCCGTCTACGACACGTCTACATTCTTTTTACAAAATCGTTGCGCGAACCCAAAAAATACATTACGCAAGTGAATTCATTCTAACGATTGAATAGATCAATAAAAAGGAGACGACAGATCGGAGGAAAAAATATTATGCAAAGGGAAGAAATAAAGTGAAACGCGAGTGAATATTCCTCAGTTGGAAATGTTCAGTTATTTTGATTTAGCCCCGGTATCAGATAGTCCCCGGGGCTCTCACCTGCCCCGACAATTTTAATAAAATAATGTTTTCCGGGACGCGTTTCTACCGATATTAAAGGGACTGACGCGGTTGTGGCGCGGAATGAGATGAGGATTACATTTACACTTATTATTTTATGGTACCTGTATTACAATAAAAACAGTCCATACATTACGCCTATTTTTCTTTGGTGTGTATATAAACTTTTAGCGACGCCCCGCGGTTTTACCTGAGTGACTCCTAGGAACTAGTGTATATATATATATATATATATATATATATATATATATATAGAGGTCAAACGCAAACGTATAAGCTAATAAAAAAAATCGTTAGGTTAGACTAATTTTGTATGTTAGCAGCATACCCATAATGCTATCGGCATTAATTTATTATTATAGACACCATGTGATCGTCGATCTATAATTTAAAAAAAAAACTTTATGCATTTTAAGTGGATTGGATGGTTTTATGGCGTGGCAAATTAAACCCGTCCAAAAGTAATATTTACCAAACGTAAATATATTTATCTAATCTCATATTGAAATAAAAAGATTAAAAAAATCAAAAACAGAACTTGAATGGTAGTCTATAAAGACTATAGAGAATATATCGAAATAAAATTAAAAAGTTAACATTACAAATCTAATGTGACATCTGTATCGAAATGTTACCTTTTTCACCATTAAGATACAACTACAGCTGGACCAACGAGGTTGCAATGCAGTTTTACTTCCTGTAGTCTGTGGAGACGGCGCAACACGCCTGCGCGACCAGCAAATAGATTTTGGCGCTAAAAGTTTTCAAATAAATGCAAATATGTTGTGATTTTACGTAAATTTAATTATCTATTTTATGAGATTAGATAAAGTAGTGCATGAAACTGCACGTAATTTGGGCTTAAAACACTCGTGTAATGCTATAAACAAACTTGCCTACGGCTCGTTTTTTTAACTTATACTCGTGTTTTAAAAACCCTTATTATGATACCGTTTCATAAACTACTAATATATGATACAAACACTTAATTAATTTCTTATTATAAATTGCACTTCGGCACTGCCGCGAACTAAAGAAACTCCATAATGTGAAATGTAAATCTTAATTTAAAAATCTGATCTAAATGATGATAACCAACTTTATATTTATATTATTGACGGAATAATATTTTAATAAAAGTAATATGTAATGATGCCTAGTAATAATAAACTAGGTATGCCCAACATTGCCAGTTTTGGGCATAGTCCCCAAATAAAATAGCGCTTGCGACACACGAAGAAGTAATAAGTCGCCAATGCTTCGAAAGGTAGAATATCTAGCAGTTTGTTGACAAATGAACCTTGCTCATGCAGCATACTACTATTTTCTCGAGATAATCACGTAATATAAAAAACGCATACGTAATGAACATACAAACAAATCTTTTAGAGACAGTTTCTTATTCAATAAGTTTACCAAATAGCAATTATACATTTGCCCCGGGGCTATTGGTACTATTGAGCTATGGCGGCAACCGTTCCCATTAGGTAGCGGTATTCTTAACTATACAGAGTGTCCCAGAGCCGTGTTATATTATATGTAGGTACAACTAGTAGCGTCCCGCGGTTTCACCCGCTTGGATTACAGTTTTCCCGTTACCTCAACTATCCCACGGGACCTGTACTTTTTCCGGGATAGGTTACTTACCTATGTGTCAATCCAGAGTTTAAACTATCTCCATACCAAATTCCATAGAAATCGGTGTAGCTGTTTGAGCGTGCAGAAATAACAAATATACACACATACACACAAACTTTCGCATTTATAATATTAGTAGGATAAGAACGTATTAAAATAGTTTTATTTAATTTGAGAAAGACATTGGTTTAGGCGTGATTATTGTACTCTTTGATAATGCGAAAATTGAAAGTTGTATACAAACAGCAATTAATGAATATTGAAAAGTCACTTCTTATAAATTATAATGCACTTCGGGACTTTGCACAAGTGTAGATAGTTCTCCTAAAATCATTTGATCTTTTTTTTTTATCAAATCTGTCATCTTATAGGTTTAAAACACACGTTTACTCAGTTTGCATTATTATTATTTTTTTTTTTCTCTCAGCCATGTGCGTCCACTGCTGGACATATGCCTCCCCCATATAGGGGGGATTTGCCAATACTCGCCACGCTTGGCGCACGCAGGCGGGTTGGCGAGCGCAGGATGATTTCCAATCCTCAGAAGGCGCTGCTGCCCCCCTTCTGGTACGTGATCCCTTAGCCGACTTTTACGGCACCCGCGGGAAGAGATGGGGGAGTACTATTCTAGACCGGTACCACCACGGCACAATTGCATTAATGTTTTAAGGTAAACATTTAATTTGAGATAATAAAAGACTATACATTTAAACTAGAAATAGGTACCTATATGCATATCGTAAACATACAAAATATTTTATCTTAATTAGTAAATTCGCAATTCGGTTAAATCAAATGCATTATAAATAGGCCATTAAGCAAAAAAATAACCAAATATTTATTATTAATAATCAATCTACTTTTCCCCCATATGACATGAGCTTAACACCCTGTATAGTCAGAGCCTCAAGGCAAAGGTCACAAATAAATAAGAAACCAATTACAGATTTGATAAAAAACAAGATGTGTTTCCGACGCGCCACCCACATTTGGTTATATCATTATCGAGAATCAAATTCAACTCCGGAGAGAATCGAATCGAAGTCGAGAAACAAATTGAAGTTTGGATGGCACCCGGAATAGGCGTCGATGGAATCGATAGCATCGATTCGTTATTAGGTGTTCGTAGCGCATATTCGTGTCACAATTATCGTAATTACCTAAGCCTTGCCTTGATCGTGTTTTAGTGTGGGTGGGGACGGCGATTTGTGTAATTTATATTTGATTGATACATTTTAGTAATCGGAAAGTTATTGACCAATTTGTTCGTCATAGGGTCAGGCTTGGGGCTATATTAGCGGGCAAAGGTATAATCATATCCTACTAATATTATAAATGCAAAAATTTGTGTGTATGTCTGTATTTCTGTTACTTCTTCACGCTCAAACGGTAACACAGATTTCGATGAAATGCATGGAGATAGTTTTAACCGCGTGGATTAACAAATAGGCTACTTTTATACCGGAAAAAGTATAGTTCCCGTGGGATAATTGAGGTAAGAGGAAAACCGTAATCCACGCGGCTGAAATCGCGGGGCGCTACTAGTACATAATGTACGATTATTCACGTTATCGCGATAAGTGTAGCCGAGTAGTTCGGGCGGTCGTTAGGAAATCAGGCGAAGACGAATGTAATTTGGCACTGTCGGTAAACTGGCGCGCATCAATGGTCTTGATGCGCTTGTCACTTGACGGTCGCCATGGCGCAGTGTTCAGTGTCAGTAACTTGACTTCTGTGTCTCCGGGACCCTGGGATCGAATCCCGGCAGGGGCAAACATTTGTGCGATGAGTATAGGTGTATGTCCCGGGTCTTGGTTGTTTGTGTGCTGTGATTGTGTGTGTCCATGCCTCCCGCGACACAGGGAATCCTAGTGCGGGGGTCTGAGTGTTATAAAAAAAAGGGTTTTGCAAATATTCTAATATTGAATCTTCACCCGCTGTAGATACAATAACATCGCGTATGTGTACAATAGTTGGCCATAAATGACACAAATTATACACAAGTTCATTCACTACCTTGCAAGTTCCTTGTGGTCCAATAGAATTTTCCTAGCGATGTGAAAATAATAACAAGACAGGGTCCAATCTGCTCACGTGTGCTCGATTAATCCGAACACAATTGGAATAAACTATTACATTTTATGTGGTCGCACACTCCACCTCGTGCAAGCGAAGCACGTCCGAACCCAGTTAATGTACAACACCGTTATTTAGTAGTACAACCATTATGCATGCATGCATGCACTCTTGCATGCTGCTCGTATAATATAGTCTTGTAAATCAGAAGTGGTATAAATTAAAAATAAGAAAACACATGATGTAGAATTGTATTACAATGTTAGTCTAATACAAAAAGGTTTAACAAATACAAATATGTTTATTTCAACAGTAAATACAGGATACAAAAGCAACTTAAATATAATATGGTAACGAAAACATTGAAACATTACAAAACTATGGCGACTAACGTTACTATCTATTGTGTCGAGCAAAACCTACGCTAAGAAAACATATTTCTTGTGTCGTAGATTCTGCGTTTCCTTCAGTTATATTACAATGTGTAGTAGCCTAAACTGGATAAGGGAGATCTGACTAAAGGTGAGCTTATATAATTGTATTAAGTACTAGTTATTATTGTAAGAAAAAAAAAAATATTTAAAACCATTATTTGTGTTGTACCCTATGTATGCGTAGTGTATTGCGGGGGTGTGTGAATGGGTGTGGTGGGGGTGTAAATTTGTATTGGGTGGGGGCTGTATGTTTGTGTGTATAGTATGTGTTGTGTGTGTGATTATCGTAGGTAATTATGTTATTGGCGTACCTTTAAGCTATTGAGTTTATGTTGTTATCTGAAGCTGTTGTTCGGTGTCAATGTAGCTGAGACTTCTAAGCCAACTGCTAATGGCCACCTTTGCCTCTTGGTTATTCAAATGAACCAGTCCATTAATAATTGTATTACCTTTGTTGTATAAATATGGTCCTAAGAATTGAAAGTGACGTTGGGCTAGTTTTGAGTTACATTTTGGTTCAATAATGATTCTGTCCTTTCTTCTTTTGGTTTGTTGCGTTGATCTTTGCAATGTGGTAACTTGTTTGTGTTGAGCCATCACAACATTCTGTATGTACAGCTGACGTACAGTCAATACCCCACAGTCTTTGTAAAGATGATAAGTGGGAAACATACGAGGTCTAAAAGTTGCTACCTTTAGTACGGCCCTTAACCAAGTACATGTTAAAATGAAACATTTATACAAAGAAACAAAATGACAGCATAAATTAGAATGGAACGATCTTACAGTATGCAGCGTAGAGCCCAAGCACCTTACCGACTGACGACTGAACAAAATGTGGCGGTACTCGACTGGGCGCTTGCTTTTATAAGTAATAGTGGGGATCAATGTTGCCAGTGACAATGTTGCCAATTGGCTAATAGCTAAGAATAGGATATACACGGGAGTAGCGTTACCGTCAAAGGCCTCTGTTAGCCCAAGATAGTCAAACCCGTGATTATGGGGCACTTTCAAGGCTAAACTGTAAAATGGTATGTATGCATGTAAAGTCATAAACTATCTTCTTTTAGCTATAAAAAACACCGTTAATGGTACAAATATTGATTAAGCAAATTTATGTAGGAAATGCAATTATGCTTACATTTTGTTATTAAAACTGACGTGGTTTTGACACATTATGAATGTATAAAACACGGCAATTACTCACGTAAGAAGTCAGAGGGTTCCGACTATAGTTTCAACCACATTCGGTGGTCTTTTTCAAGGTGAATGCGGGCGGTCCCGGTTCTTCTATCTGTGATGTATTAATTAATAATTGAGGGTAGTTTTATGTAGGTATGCTTCGAGAAAATAAACAAACAAAAGATCGTCAGTCTGTGAAGCTGATTGAATCGCACAGCTGTGTTTTACTTATCTCTCCGTATATATGAATAGTATTCGGTAGTTTTCTCAGACTCAACATTGGCGACGAGTTGTTAACGTTATCTACGTGTGTACACTCACTGTAAAAAGAGTAAGGTGAAAAATAACAATGTCTGGTAGTGTCGGTAAAATGGGTTCGTTCGATCTCACGATGGACAATTGGGAATCATATGTGGATCGGTTAGAACAGTATTTTATCGTAAACGATGTTAAACCGACGTTGAAAGTGGCTACATTGATAACCGTCATCGGTAATGAAGCGTACGAGCTGTTGGTCACATTATGTACGCCGGAAAAACCATCTACGAAATCCTTTCAAGACCTAGTCGCTGTCATGAGAAGTCATCTCCAACCAGGTCGGAGTCTGTTAGCTGAACGATTTAAATTTCGACAACGTTTACAAAAGAACGAAGAGAACATCGCGGATTATGCAGCCGAGTTGAAGAAATTGTCGAAACATTGCAAATTTACGGCGGATACCCTAAAAGAGAATTTACGTGACCAGTTTGTTTGTGGTTTAACCAGTGAGCACATCAGGCAACGGCTGTTCGTCGAAGATGACATAACATTCGACAAAGCCTTTAAGTTGGCGAGTTCTATGGAGGCAGCTGAGGTAAATGCAGCTTTGGTGGAAGACTGTGCCCGCGGACGGGGTGACAGCACATCATTGCAAGCCGGCGTCAATCAGCTGATGATTCCGGGTACTAAGCAGCAGGGTGGACAACGAGCTACGGCAATCAATCAAACCTATTTTTCTGGCGTGCATAGGCAGCAGAGTGGAATGGTGGGTGCTGGCGCCGTCGGTCCAGGTGGTACGAGCGGAGCGGGTCGAAGGAAGCGGCAAGATACAAATCGAAGTTTTACAACAAAAGGAGAGAGGGATATGGAATGTAAAGTGTGTGGAAGTGGCCATGATAGTAAGATCTGTAAATACAAGTTATACGTGTGTAGAATATGTAACAGAGAAGGGCATTTAAAAAGAATGTGTCCTAAAATAAAAGACAGTGCGTCATTTCACAACGTAGTCGAATGTAAGAATTCGTACATGGACCATTCGAGCAGCGAAAGTGATGAGGTAAATAATTTTTCTATAGACGCTAGTAATGTGAAGCTATTAGGACCATACATACTGAATGTTTGTGTTGATAATATTGGACTTGATATGGAAATTGATACCGGTAGTGCAATTTCATGTATTAGCTACGACTGTTATAAACAAAAGTTTGCCAACTGTCAAATTGTTAAAAGTGATTTAGTATTACGTTATTATACAGGCGAAATTGTGGTACCTAAGGGTAAAATTAAACCGTTAGTAAAATACCAAAATGTCAGTAAACACTTAGATTTGTATATTATAGATAGTGCTAAAACTAGTTTGATGGGCCGGCAATGGTTACACGAGTTACGTATCATTATACATTATCAGTGGCGGGTTGTTTTCATGTCAAGAGTCCGCGTGTAATATTTAATATTGATGAATTCAGTTCCAGATACTGTAAAGTGTTCGAGGATGGCTTGGGGAGGTTCACCGGTGGGAAAGTTGGTTTTCGTCTACGTGACGGCGCGAAACCCGTGTTCTTACGAGCGCGGCCGGTGCCGTACGCTATGCGCGAGCCGGTAGGTCGGGCGCTTGACCAGCTGGTCGTCGACGGCGTATTGACGCCCGTCTCCTCGTCCGACTGGGCCACCCCTATTGTACCGGTGATGAAAAAGGACGGAACCATTCGGGTATGTGCCGACTATAAATTAACATTGAATAAAGTTCTCGAAGTGGACCGTTTTCCTTTGCCAAGAGTAGACGATCTGTTAGCTAAGCTGCATGGGGGGGAGAAATTTACGAAGTTAGATTTGTCCCAAGCCTACGCTCAATTTGAGCTGGATGAGTCCAAGAAATTTACAGTTATCAACACGAGTAAAGGGTTGTATATGTATAACCGTTTGATATATGGATTAGCTTCAAGTCCAGGCATATTTCAGAGGAAATTAGAGGAGATGTTCGCTGACATACCTAGAGTAGGGATATTTCTTGATGATCCGATTATTACAGGGGTGGACGATAAAAGCCACCTAGCAACCCTACACACAGTTTTTGACCGCCTTATGAAATATGGGTTAAAGATAAAACCAGAAAAATGCAGTTTTTTCGCAGACTCAGTGACTTATTTGGGATTTGTTATTAATAAACAAGGTGTTCACACTTGCCCTGATAAAATAAAGGCGATAAAGGAAGTTAAAACGCCAAGTAATGTGTCAGAATTACGATCATTTCTAGGTCTAGTTATGTACTACGCAAGATTCGTGCCCGACATAAGTACTGTCTTATCTCCATTGTATAATTTGTTAAAAAAAGATGTGAAATTTGAATGGCAGGAGAAACACGGGCAAGCTTTTGATAAAATTAAAAATCTACTGACATCCAGTAAAATACTAGCGCATTACTCAGCCGAAATGCCGCTAGTACTGACGACAGATGCCAGTAGCGTAGGGGTGGGCGCGGTCATCTCGCACATCACGCCAGACGGAGGCGAGCGTCCTATTGCATACGCGTCGCGAGTTCTTACTTCCGCCGAGAAGGGTTACTCTCAGATCGAAAAGGAAGCTCTGGCGATTATCTATGGTGTTAGAAAATTCCACCAATATTTGTACGGTCGTCAATTTAGACTAAGAACCGACCATAAGCCGTTAGTCACTATTTTTGGAAATAAATCCGGTATCCCAGTGATGGCTGCCAGTCGGATGCAACGATGGGCTGTCATATTATCCGGATACTCATATGAAATAGAATTCGTAAGAAGTGATAAAAATGCAGCAGATGCGTTGTCCCGCCTACCCATCGGCATAGAGAAACCGGGGAAAACGGATGTAACATATCTAAATTTTATACAAAATCACTTACCGATCACTTGTGAAACCGTCCGAGAACATACGTCTAAAGATGATTTGCTTAGGAAAGTATTAATATACCTAAAATCGAGCTGGCCTAGTTTTTGTAAAGATAGAGATTTATTACCATATTTCAATAAACGCAACGAGTTATACTTAGATAAAGATTGTATTGTGTGGGGATATCGTATTGTTATACCGACCGCTTTAAGAAAAGATATATTAAATGAATTACACACCGGTCACTTAGGCATCGTGAAAATGAAAAGCTTAGCGAGAAGTGTAGTATGGTGGCCAGGTATAGACACAGACATCGAGAGGGAATGTCGTGAGTGCGGGACCTGTGCGGCTGAGAGTTCGGCGCCACCTCGCGCGCCACCCACACCGTGGCCATATATACCAGAGCCGTGGTCTCGCCTGCATGTCGATTTCTTAGGTCCAATTCATGGCAAAACCTTCCTCATATTAATTGATTCAACAACTAAGTGGATAGAGGCTTTCCAAATGCAGGGAACGACTGCCGGTGCAGTTATAAAAGTGTTGAGAGAAACCTTTGCCCGATTTGGCCTACCGAGGGAAATCGTATCGGACAATGGACCACCCTTCTCTAGCAAGGAAATGGCTGAATTTATGAGGAATAATGGAATCAAAATGATATTTACAGCTATATATCATCCATCCTCAAACGGAGCGGCGGAAGCTGCCGTTAAATTATGTAAAAGGGCTGTAAAGAAGTCATTAAGAGATGGAAGTGACCTTGACTCTGCGCTACAGACCTATTTAATGACCTATAGAAATGTCGATCATAGCACCACTGGCAGTTCACCGGCAATGTTATTGCAACGTAGAACGCTACGCTCTAGGCTAGATTTGTTGAGAGGTGATCTTATACATCAGGTAGTGGATAGGGTGCAGGAAAGACAACAAAAACAAACGGCATACGCAGGCGGTAAGGAGCGACAAATTGAGGTAGGCGATCGTGTGTGGGCTAGGAGTTATACGGGAGGGAAGAAGTGGTTAACTGGCCAGGTAATTAATAAAAAAGGTTCTCGGCATTTGATTATTGGCAGGGAAGATGGTCCACCCATGAAAAGGCACGTAGATCAAGTTAAAAAAAGAATAGAAGGCTCTATGTGTTTCCCGTCTTCAGTCACAGATGCAATTGGGGATGATGATCACAGTCAAGGACGAGTAGACGAGCCTGGTACCACAATGGTTGCTGAAGAGGGCTCAGAGCTACAAGACGGTAACAATGAAATGTGCAATAATCCCCCGGCGGAGTTACCCAAGCGATCTCGAAGACCAGTTAAAAGATATGGATTCGAAGTTGATTAACGAACAAGCAACTATTGATTTTTTAAAATAAATATTTAGTAGAGTACATAATAGGAAATATTAACTTTATGTCATATATTAGATTAATAAGTAAATGATTTCATTAAGTAGGTAGGTAGTTAAAATATTTGGTAAATAGGGGTGGAGGTGTGATGTATTAATTAATAATTGAGGGTAGTTTTATGTAGGTATGCTTCGAGAAAATAAACAAACAAAAGATCGTCAGTCTGTGAAGCTGATTGAATCGCACAGCTGTGTTTTACTTATCTCTCCGTATATATGAATAGTATTCGGTAGTTTTCTCAGACTCAACACTATCTTCTTCTGTTTCATTCTATTTTTGTAGCCGTTAGTGAAACTTTTTATATGAACTAAACCGTGTAGGCTTCGGTCCTGTAACCGCCCGATTGACAAACGACCCTTAATATTTCAGTGTTGAACAGATTGTAACCTACATACATTTAGGAGATGATTTTGTTCTTCCTTTAAAATATCTTCAATACAGATTCTTTTAAAATTAAAAACCTATAATTAAGTTATTAAAAGGAAAGTAATAAATCCTTAATTGGATTTTCATTAATATAAATGACGAGGTCTATGTAAATGAGGAAAATGGAAATAATTAAGATTCATCTACTATATCGTCACTACCTGTCCTTACGTATGGCTGCCAAACATGGACTATAACCCAAGAATTGATAAACAATCTTGCAACTTGCCAGCACGCTATGGAGAGGAGTATGCTGAATATCAAGAGATCAGACAGAATAAAAAATAACGTCATTAGGAATAAAACAAAAACAACAGGTGTTACACTAAAAATCAAAAGACTCAAATGGAGATGGGCGGGGCATATGATAGGTCCTGATAAATGGAGCAAGAAAGTTCCAAGGTGGTACCCCAGGGAAGGTAAAAGAAAAAGAGGGAGACCGCGGAAACGATGGGACGATGACATTAAAGAGTTGGCAGGAGTGATGTGGAACAGAGTAGCTCAAGTAAGGACAGAGTGGAAAAGGTTGGAGGAGGCCTTTGCCGATTGGCAAACAGATCTGCAAAAGATTACCAAACAGCAGATAGTACAATAAGTTTTAAATTTTATTTGTTTTGTTTAAATTAGTTTTTAAATGTATATATGTAAAAGTTAAAGATCTGAATAAAAGGCTATATTATTATTATTATACCATATCGTTAATAAAACATTAGTTCTTCGAGGTCTAAAAAATTGGCGGTGTAAAATCAGCGTGTTTAAAAAATAAAAACACCAAAATTTGTTGCTTTTTTGTTGCTAATTAGTTGCCAAAAAAATTTTTTTTTTGCTCAAACTTATCGCGAAAAATCAGCAATAACGCTAACTTTTCATTAAAATAGCGTGAAAATCACTGGACATAGAATGATCGATCAAGCGAATAGGGGTCAATTTGTTGCTAATTTGTTGCTGAAAGGTGGTGAGAAAAAAAATTTAAAAAAATTTAAAAATTTTTTTTTTTTTTTTTTTTTTTTTAAATGCCTAAATAAAAAATGTCCACGCCTGATTAACACTCACCTTTCCATGGAAAAAGTATAGTAAAAATTTGTAGCTGCTCATACTGGAGCTACTCTGAGTACTAAGAGTCAGCAACAAAATAAAAACCGGAAGTCAAGAGAATTTGGAAATAGGTTAAAGAAAAAACTGGCCACGCCAGCTTAACTTTTGACTTTTCCGTAGAAAAACTATTGTAAAAATTTGTTGCTGCTCATACTAGAGCTACTCTGAGTACAAAGAGTCAGCAACAAAATAAAAACCGGAAATCAAGATAATTTGGAGATAGGTTTAAGAAAAAGCCGGCCACGCCAGCTTAACTCTCGACTTTTTCGTAGAAAAACTGTTGTAAAAATTTGTTGCTGCTCATACTAGAGCTACTCTGAGTACTAAGAGTCAGCAACAAAATAAAAACCGGAAGTCAAGAGAATTTGGAGATAGGTTTAGGAAAAAGCCGGCCACGCCAGCTTAACCCCCAACATTTCCGTAGAAAAAGTATACTAAATATTTGTTGCTGCTCATACTGGAGCTAGTCTGAGTAAACAGAGTTAGCAACAAAATAAAAACCGGAAGTCAAAAGTAGTTGGAGATTGGTTTAGGAAAAAACTGACCACGCCAGCTTAACTCACGACTTTTTCGTAGAAAAACTATTCTAAAAATTTGTTGCTGTTCATACTAGAGCTACTCTGAGTACAAAGAGTCAGCAACAAAATAAAACCGGAAGTCAAGAGAATTTGGAGATAGGTTTAGGAAAAAACCGGCCACGCTAGCTTAACTTTTGACTTTTCCGTAGTAAGACTATTGTAAAAATTTGTTGCTGCTCATACTAGAGCTACTCTGAGTACAAAGAGTCAGCAACAAAATAAAAACCGGAAGTCAAGAGAATTTGGAGATAGGTTTAAGAAAAAAGCCGGCCACGCCAGCTTAACTCTCGACTTTTTCGTAGAAAAACTATTGTAAAAATTTGTTGCTGCTCATACTAGAGCTACTCTGAGTACAAAGAGTCACCAACAAAATAAAAACCGGAAGTCAAGAGAATTTGGAGATAGGTTTAGGAAAAAACCGGCCACGCCAGCTTAACTTTTGACTTTTTCGTAGAAAAACTATTGTAAAAATTTGTTGCTGCTCATACTAGAGCTACTCTGAGTACAAAGAGTCACCAACAAAATAAAAACCGGAAGTCAAGAGAATTTGGAGATAGGTTTAGGAAAAAACCGGCCACGCCAGCTTAACTTTTGACTTTTTCGTAGAAAAACTATTGTAAAAATTTGTTGCTGCTCATACTGGAGCTAGTCTGAGTACACAGAGTCAGCAACAAAATAAAAACCGGATGTCAAGAGAATTTGGAGATAGGTTTAGGAAAAAACCGGCGGAAAACAATAGTTTTTCTAAGGAAAGGTTGAGATTAAGCTGGCGTGGCCGGTTTTTTCGTAAACCGATCTCCGACTACTCTTGACTTCCAGTTTTTATTTTGTTGCTGACTCTCTGTACTCAAAGGAGTACCGACGTGGTCGGTTTTTTCGTAAACCGATCTCCAACTACTTTTGACTTCCGGTTTTTATTTTGTTGCTGACTCTGTGTACTCAGACTAGCTCCAGTATGAGCAGCAACAAATTTTTACAATAGTTTTTCTACGAAAAAGTCAAAAGTTAAGCTGGCGTGGCCGGTTTTTTCCTAAACCTATCTCCAAATTCTCTTGACTTCCGGTTTTTATTCTGTTGCTGACTCTTAGTACTCAGAGTAGCTCTAGTATGAGCAGCAACAAATTTTTACAACAGTTTTTCTACGAAAAAGTCGAGAGTTAAGCTGGCGTGGCCGGCTTTTTCCTAAACCTATCTCCAAATTCTCTTGACTTCCGGTTTTTATTTTGTTGCTGACTCTCTGTACTCAAAGGAGTACCGACGTGGTCGGTTTTTTCGTAAACCGATCTCCAACTACTTTTGACTTCCGGTTTTTATTTTGTTGCTGACTCTGTGTACTCAGACTAGCTCCAGTATGAGCAGCAACAAATATTTAGTATACTTTTTCTACGAAAAAGTCGAGAGTTAAACTGGCGTGGCCGGCTTTTTCTTAAACCTATCTCCAAATTATCTTGATTTCCGGTTTTTATTTTGTTGCTGACTCTTTGTACTCAGAGTAGCTCTAGTATGAGCAGCAACAAATTTTTACAATAGTTTTTCTACGGAAAAGTCAAAAGTTAAGCTGGCGTGGCCAGTTTTTTCTTTAACCTATTTCCAAATTCTCTTGACTTCCGGTTTTTATTTTGTTGCTGACTCTTAGTACTCAGAGTAGCTCCAGTATGAGCAGCTTCAAATTTTTACTATACTTTTTCCATGGAAAGGTGAGTGTTAATCAGGCGTGGACATTTTTTATTTAGGCATTTAAAAAAAAAAAAAAAAATTTAAATTTTTTAAAATTTTTTAATTTTTTTTTCTCACCACCTTTCAGCAACAAATTAGCAACAAATTGACCCCTATTCGCTTGATCGATCATTCCATGTCCAGTGATTTTCACGCTATTTTAATGAAAAGTTAGCGTTATTGCTGATATTTCGCGATAAGTTTGAGCAAAAAAAAAATTTATTTGGCAACTAATTAGCAACAAAAAAGCAACAAATTTTGGTGTTTTTATTTTTTAAACACGCTGATTTTACACCGCCAGTTTTTTAGACCTAGTTCTTCGGGCATCACAATATGTAATATGTGATATGCATATATGTAATATGCATAATGGATTTTTTATGGAGGAAAACAAAAGTTTACCGTCATATTAGCGGGTCTTGAGTATTCGACTTTTTTTTTTGTTTCACACTCAGACCCCCGCACTAGGATTCCCTGTATCGCGGGAGGCATGGACACACACAATCACAGCACACAAACACCCAGGACCCGGGACAAACATCTAAACTCATCGCACAAATGTTTGCCCCTGCCGGGATTCGAACCCAGGGTCCCGACGACACAGAAGTCAATGTCACTGACCACTGCGCCACGGCGACCGTCAACTTTCGAATACTTGTCTCAACGTCTTCTTCTGTATCTTGTCTAACTCTAACTCTAACTAATCTACTTTAACCTTAATATGCTTATTAAAATAGATACGTATAGTATTAAAATCAAGAATGTCGCTATGGTTGCTTTCTATAATTTAATCTCATCGGTGGCCGTAACAATGGATAAACAATAGAAAAGGAGATATTAGCGCCATTATGACTAGTCTAATCAAGATTCATAAAAAAATATTTATATTTTTTAATTATTTGTAAATCATACAAATCTTTGATGATGATCTTTGATGGTTTTCGAATACATAGCATATGGAGCATAAGACGGCCACCGACAAGGTGGATAGACGACCTGACTAAGATCGCAAGGGCTGGATGACCGCCGCTTCCATTCGGTCCTTTTGGAAATCAATGGAGAGGCCTATATCCAGCAGTAAACGTCCCATGGCTAAGTTGATAATGATGTATAAGGAGCATCGGCAATACAGAGAGTAAAGAATGCGGATATGCGCGTTTTCTCTGGTCCATTTTTTTAAGAGTGCAGTAAACATACCATAAAATGTTTTCATAATAATTCTAATTCAAAAATTATAATATTCATATATATCTATCTATTTATATACATATCTATTCTATATATATCTGACCACCAAGAAAAGCCCGCAAGGCGGACCGGGCGGAACTTACTCGGTGATATCGATAACTCAAGCGGCACGTCACTATAAATCAATACGACTTGATAGTGATGCCCACGTGCGACTAACTAGTCGATATATATGGCTCCGGTTTGACTCGGTTCGTTTGCAAATTTAAAGTTAATAATATTATATGGAATATAAATAGAAGGCCAATGCACGGTAATAGACGTTTTCCCCTTGACGAAAAATAAAAGTAAAAAATTTGCTATGTTTCGAATCTTTTTTAATCGTTTTATTCAAAAGACGAAAAAAAAAATTCATAAAAATCCGTCATCCGTATTTCTCGATACTTAAGAAAATGTTCAAAACATTCGACGATAGCGAAACTTACTTTGTATTGTTTTTAATCTATGAAATTATATAAGAAATAATCGAACACAATTATTTGGCCTCGAATTTAGAGCTGTTAGAGATTTCGTACATAGCTACATACGTGTACGTCAAATATAGAATCCAGCTGAATACAGACAAAATTAGCATTTCACATTAATAACAAACAAGTTCAATATTTTCAGGAAAATCATGTCGTAGAGGGCCGACAGACCACGATAAGAACTTATTTTCCAACCAGACGCTACACGCGTCTGGTCTGGTCCTGTTTAGATTTCAAAGCCACAGTTCCAAATGGGTCTTTTTATTTGAAGAACGGCTCTAATAAAAGTCTCAGTCTCGCTTAATTTCCGTTTTCATTTCCTTCTTGTTCCCTTCTGTTTTTCAGGGTTCCGTACCTCAAACGGAACCCTTATAGGATCACTTTGTTGACCGTACGTCTATCTGTCTGTCTGTCAAGACTCTTTATCTCGGGAAAGCGTTGAGGTATTGATTGAGTTGATACTGAAACCATATACTCAGGTCTACTTAGGTCTTGAAGCTGTAACAAAAACTTTTCCTTCGGCTCCAAAACACAGTGAAGACAAGTTTGGAGCCAATGGGTTCATGTTTGTCTTTTTTTTTTTTTTTTTTTTTTTTTAATAATAAATATTTATTTCTAAAAAGTAAATTACAACATATATATACAGGTATTATCAGACCTATTGTTATGTCAAATAAATATATTTGTATTTATTTGTAACTTAAAATACGATACGGCCGTTTATAGAGTATATCCCGTTTACATTGAACTATGAAATTTGGCGAGAAATACCGTCTTATACTATAAGTATAAGGAAAATGAGATGCTATGCATTTGTAATTAAACATAAAAACAGGGTCTTTGTAAGGAACGGGGCGGGGCGGTCCAAATATTGAATTTAGATAACCCTGCCTGCGTGTCGTTATCGTATAAAAGGGCTTCATTCAGGGCTGAAACAGGTTTTTTAATATTTTTTATGATGTAAGTTTTTGATTTATGACGAAGAATGAAAAACATACTTTTTTATAAATAAACACATATTAACTAAATAGTTTTTTATTGTTTTTAAATACATATATATATAATAAATACCTACAATTGTTTTATAATATGTACCTACAATTCTATACGAAACCCTCGGTGGGCAAATCTGACTCGCACTTGTCCGTTTTTTTAAAGTAGTGGGCAATTCTTTCAACTTTTACGTTATTATTTTTTTGAACGTGGACTTTCTAGAAAAATAAAACAGGAATTTCCTTCCGTTTCACTTTCTACACTCTTGAACGAAACAATTAGTACTAGTAATAGTTTTTTTTGTGCCGGTAAAGATTTCTTTATTTGTTTAGTCTAGCACACTTACAGGTTATGGTACAGGTTTAGGAATTATGGTATCGCACTAATTTCGCCACCCCGAGAGTTTGAATCTGATGTGACCATATTTAATCATTTAAATAACACAAACATTGCATGCTGTGCAACATTTGAGCAATCCACTAGCTATTGGTAGCCTATAGATAAAAAAAATACTTACAAACTATTTACTATACTACATCTACTCGAATAACATTATCCCAAAGCTGTTGCCAGCTTTTATATTGCTGAAATATTCCAACCCGCTACCAGTTCGCAGCGCACCTAGAATGCTAGGAGCATTGCCCCGTTGAACTGTAAGGTTGAATAATTTTAGGTGCTCGAATGGCTAACGACAGGGCCGTCTCAAGTTTTACTACTATAGAAAACATATATTGAGAAAACAATTTGAAAGATAATCAAAACTCAAGAAGCTGAGGAAACTATCAGTTTATGAGCCATAACATAAACCTACTCAAACAAGTGACTTTCAGAACAACTGGCCCTTTATTTATGTACGATTGAATTGTTCGCTTGTCCGTCTTAACGTAATTGTATTTAATATAAGCAATATTCTGGCTTTTAGAGTGAATTTTTCGCTGGTTTTATGTATGATCGATCTGCGCTCTGGCTAGCTTATTTTAAACAGACAAGTACGCGCGCAATAAACTGCACGTGTACCCGACAGTTAAGGTAAACCTCGCCTTAAATACAAAATATTATATTAACTCAAATGAGTCGTTGGTATCTCAAATTTAAAAAAAAATGAAAAAATATTTATTAGATAACACGAATATAATACACTTATACGTACGAAGCGTTATGCTTTCACTTTCTTAATGCGTACTGCCAAGGAATGGAACTCGTTGCCCGAGTCTGTGTTTCCCGATATGTACAATCCTGGAGTCTTCAAGTCGCGAGTGAATAGGTACCTTCTAGGTTTGCGTGCTAAATCCTAGACAAAGTCATCACTTAACATCAGGTGAGACAGTTGTCAAACGCAAACTTATAGTAAAAAAAAAAAACGATGCAACTACATGGTAAAATTCCTAACGGACTCAAACTAGCCATAGCCTGTATCTTAATGGGAAATTAGTGTGATGATTATAAACTTTAGTGTCCGTGATTATGCACAAGTGTAAAAAACCAAATTCTATAAATAATGCATATCTATAGTAATATAACAAACCGACTAGGACTCACGTGGTAAACATTGGAAAATTACTCTCCGACCAGTTTCGAACTTATTACGCGTTATTACTTATTTACTCGAACTTATACCTCAGCACGTAACGCCGTTACGTGCTGAGGCTCGCGCTCGGCTCCTGGCACGATCATAACTCCCAGATGAAGAACTGCAAATAAGTTCGAAACTGGTCGGAGAGTAATTTTCCAGTGCTTACCACGTGAGTCCTAGTCGGTTTGTTACATTACAATTATGGAAGGTGGACAGACGACCTGACTAAGATCGCGGGCAAGGGCTGGATGCGGGCCGCTTCCAACAGGTCCTTGTGGAAATCAATGGGGGAGGCCTATGTCCAGCAGTGGACGTCCTATGGCTGAGATGATGATGATGATGATGAATTATGGAAGAAACTCGCGATAGTTTTCAGACTCATATTCTATAAAATATATATAACATTTTCCTTTTTTCAAAAAATCTAATTAAGGTTACCGCTAAATTGCTCAGTTGCACTTCCCTGAATCTGAAAGAGAACAATGCAGATAAAGTTCGGGGCTAAGTCCACTTAAGATGATTAAACATAATACAATCATAGACTAAACAAATGAAGCAAATGTGGAGTCAGCCTTATATATACTGCACCTGCAATCATTATGTATGCCACGGCATCCGTGGAACAATGCCAAAAGTTATAAATGTTTGATTTTATGCTATATGGCAATTTGATTTTAGTTGCATTGCATTTATGTCAGATTTATTGGCAAGCTAACTGGTGTGAAAGATGAAAGTCGCCAATTTTATTGCAATTGCACGTCTTGCGTTTAAAATAATGGCTAATCCGGATTCATTTGAAGGAGAGAGTATACAGGGTGACCCAAAAGTCAACGTCCAACCGAAAACCCAAGCTAGGCCTAGTTGTGGGGGCTCTCAAAAAAAAAGAAAAAAAAAATCTATCTCATGTAGTTTCGAAATGACAGCCATTTTTCTTAAATTGACACCCTGTGACGAGTTTACGACTACTGGGGCTACAAATGAGCTCTTTTATAATTTTATTTTTGTGTGGAGTAGTCTTAAGTGATGCTCCTACAAATTCCAATTCATCATTTGCACACAACTTCATTGGAATTTCAGAAAATATCCGTTTTATACCGAACCATGACGTGAAAATGACTACATCACTAAACTTTGACAGTCTGTACTGAAAAAAAAATCTACTATGCAATTTCGGCAAGTGCCCTTAAAAGTTGGCGCATTTAATGGGCTTTCCAAAATGGTATAATACTTACTAAATTATTTCTTAGACGACGAGAAAAAAAAAATTAAGAAAGTCGATATTTAGCTTATTATTAGTTAGTCATAAAACTTTCTCAAAATTATTCTAATATCATCTAGGCGTTCTGTAAGGTGTAATTAAAGAAAGAGACGAAGAAAAGTTAGAGCGGGATAGTGACGCTACTAAAAGAAAGAGACGAAGAAATGTTAGAGCGGGACGGAGAGTGACGCTACTTGGTGTCAGTGAATCTTTCTACAATGTGTGAGCGAGACGAAATTGACATTTTGGCTAGTGTGGGTGAAACAGATAGCACGCTAATACAACAGCGTGGTATACGTACAATAATTCAGTACGTTTCATGCCTTCGTTTACTGCGCATCTTTTTGTATTCGTTTGTATTTATTTCGTGCTTACAACCTTGGCTCTGTTTACTGGACTTGATTGCGTGTGACTTGGATTTGTTTTCGAACCGTTTCTGACGAACTTGGCTTTCTCCTGGACTGTTTTTGTAAGAAAATGCCTTTCTTGTACTCTGCAGAGGAATATGCAAACATGCACCTTATTTATGGGGAATGTAGGTGCGATGCTAGAGCTGCAGCTCGACTCTACCGTGAGAGATATCCGAATGCCGAGCGTCACCCAGATCATCGAGTTTTTGTAAATGTGCACCGTTTATTATCAGAAAATCAACTTCCTACTCGAGCTACTAGAGTGGGAAGAACCGTCGTGCCTTATGAAGAAGATGTCCTAAATGCAATTGCAGAGAACCGGAGTATCTCAGTACGTGGAATCGAGCAAAGTCTGGGGGTACCTAAAAGTACAGCACATCGGATACTGAAGAGAAACGAATTGCATCCGTACCACATGCAACGGGTACAAACTTTGCTACCCCGTGATTATCCTAGCAGGATTTTATTTTGTCAATCAATGCTCGAAAGGCACAGAGCAGATCCAGAATTCTTGCGTAAAATTCTTTGGACTGATGAATCGACCTTCAAAAAAGACGGATACATGAATTTGCATAATTTGCACGAGTGGCACGTCGAAAATCCACATTTGATGCGCGAAGATAGGTCACAGTACCGCTTTAAAATAAACATGTGGACTGGGATCTTAAATGGATCCATTATTGGGCCTTTTGAACTGCCAGAAAACCTCGATGGGGCAGCTTATTTGGACTTTTTACAACATCAGTTACCAAATTTGTTAGAAGACGTGCCACTTAGCATTTATCGAGACATGTGGTTCCAGCAAGATGGCTGTCCAGCACACTATGCGCGCCCAGTGAGAGAATTCCTTAATCAAGAATATCCAAATAGGTGGATTGGTCGATCCGGTCAGATCACGTGGCCCCCCCGTTCCCCGGATTTAAATCCTATTGATTTTTTTTATTGGGGAACGGTCAAAGAAATTGTTTACCAAAAACCAATTGAAAATTTAGAGGAACTGCGTCAGAGAATTCAAGATGCCGCTGATCACATCAATTCCAGACGTTTCGCCCGCCAGATTACACGATCGTTTTTAAGAAGGTGTAGGGCGTGCATACGCGCTGATGGCAAGCAATTTGAACATTTGATATGATTTAAATAAACATTCGATTTTTAATAATTGACTTTTATTTAAGCAATCCCAAAAATTCACTGACACCAAGTAGCGTCACTCTCCGTCCCGCTCTAACATTTCTTCGTCTCTTTCTTTTAGTAGCGTCACTATCCCGCTCTAACTTTTCTTCGTCTCTTTCTTTAATTACACCTTACAGAACGCCTAGATGATATTAGAATAATTTTGAGAAAGTTTTATGACTAACTAATAATAAGCTAAATATCGACTTTCTTAATTTTTTTTTTCTCGTCGTCTAAGAAATAATTTAGTAAGTATTATACCATTTTGGAAAGCCCATTAAATGCGCCAACTTTTAAGGGCACTTGCCGAAATTGCATAGTAGATTTTTTTTTCAGTACAGACTGTCAAAGTTTAGTGATGTAGTCATTTTCACGTCATGGTTCGGTATAAAACGGATATTTTCTGAAATTCCAATGAAGTTGTGTGCAAATGATGAATTGGAATTTGTAGGAGCATCACTTAAGACTACTCCACACAAAAATAAAATTATAAAAGAGCTCATTTGTAGCCCCAGTAGTCGTAAACTCGTCACAGGGTGTCAATTTAAGAAAAATGGCTGTCATTTCGAAACTACATGAGATAGATTTTTTTTTCTTTTTTTTTGAGAGCCCCCACAACTAGGCCTAGCTTGGGTTTTCGGTTGGACGTTGACTTTTGGGACACCCTGTATAGGTTTAACGCCTATACGAGGAGGTGGCCTAACTAAGATTAGTAGCTTTAGTTATTGGACTAGCATTAGATTTGAATGGAAATCCGTTTATGATAAAACCATTAACTATTGACTAGCCGGTTGGCGCAGTTGGTAGCACTCTTAGCCGCTGGTCCCGGGTTCGATTCCCGGACAGGTCAAACATTTGTGTGCAAACATGTCTCTTTGACCTGTGTCTGGGTGTGTACATGTATATAAGTATATATATCAGTCATCAGGTGATCATAGCACAGGCTCTGCCTAGTTTGGGGCCTGAAGACCTTGTGTGAATGTTAATAAATAAATTAAAAAAAAAAAAATATTCTTAAAAACTGGGGACTCAATATTATCTTTGAAAATATTTAATCAAACGATAGAAAATAAACAACACATAGTTAAATTAAATTAAAATGAGCCATTCATTGAAAGAGTGGCCGCCAATTGGACGACGGTATTAGTATCGAACCCCCCTTAGGACTCGAGATTTACATGAAGGTAATATAAAAAAGTAAAGAAATGCATAGCACAGCACGCTGATAAACAACTTTCTAGGTTTCATCTCGTTTGCTACCAACATTAAAATATAAATAATTATGTTCAAATATTTCAAAGAAAAAAATATATACATATGTCTCGTAAGGTACGTTCGAGCGCTTCTCCACAAATTGATTGATGTAGAGGTCCAAAGCTGGACATAATATTAACAGTAAATAACAACATTATACAACATATATTTCCCGAGTGGAAATCAATGGGGGAGGCCTTTGTCCAGCAGTGGACGTCCTATGGCTGAGATGATGATGATGATGAACAACATTATGTATTAGTACTTCTTTCTGTTTCTTAAACTTACCTAAACAACTTCAGGAACTGATCTTAATGTTTTACTGACTCAAGGAAAGCTGCCTTTTTCAAAAGCCCTCAAGTTCTAAAAAGTACTAGTACCCTGGCACCATGCTGTACATTTGATAACGGTATTTGCCTTCGCCGGAAGCTTAATCCGTTTATGGGGATCGAACCAGCGTCCTTCAAGTTTACAGCCGATGCTCCTACCACTAAACTATAATTACGTTATGTTATGTCATTACTATCACACATTATGTGGGAATTTCACAAGGATAGGAACATTTTCGCCCCAAAATTACAATTAATAATTTTCAAACGTGTTATATGAGGGTCGCCGTGGCTCAGTGGTCAGTGACCTTTGTGTCTCCGGGGTCCTGGGTTCGAACTCCGGTAGAGGCAAACATTTATGCGATGAGCGTAGGTGTTTGTCCCAGGTCTTGGATGTTTGTGTGCTGTGATTGTGTGTGATGCTTACCGCGACACAGGGAATCCTACTGCAGGAGTTTGTGTGTAAGAAAAGAAATTGTGTAACATATTCTGTAATCCCTGTGCATCAAGTATATATATAATAGTATACAATGATATTAAGCTTTCACATAGCTTGGAGAAAGTTTGATAAGAACATCTAATGAGCCATTACTGGTATCTTAATAAGCGATCGTAATACCTATTGCATTAGTTTCACTTTCGACAAGCGAAACGAGCGTCTGTCACAATTTGTTGCTGTGTGCAAACAATGTCACGTATTGTTGTGAAAATCAAAAACGTGGGATAGGACCATGAAGGTTATTTGTTTACATATCTTTAACTCTTCTATGACCTACAATAAAATGAAAGCTATATGTAAAGGGTTTCGAAAAAGTCAAATCTGATGGACGCTGGTTCGATCCCTACCAACAGCTTGTCTTCTACGACTATACTTCCAACTTCCGACTACCCACCTGGTTCGCTACTACTACCCTCAATTTGGAAAAACTTTCACCAAATACATAGTGTGTTCAGACAGCAGTCTTGGAGAGCCAGTAAGCCATTTTCGACCACATCGTCACTGATGTGGTCGAAGTAATATAGTGGTCAAACAATAGATCGTATATTAAAAAGGATATCCGTGTAATATCCTGTTTGCGGTATAGGAGAGTTATGCATCCCGCCCTTCACACATTCTCTATTCATCAGGTTTACAGATCATCCCCATGTCCATCATCAGCCGATATCAAGTCCCATTGGACTTAATTATGCCTCTCCAATTGCACGCCAATTTGTACGATCCTAAGCTTCTCTAATATCACGTGACTTCAGCCGGTTCTTAGATCATAATTTATTTTACAGTCAGACCAATGTAGCATAATTTATTTATTGTCATAAAGTTCGGTTATCCCTTATGCTAATTAAACTTCGAATACCTGTTCGCAGGCTTAATTAAAACTTTTATAGCGGAACCATTCGAAGCTAAGCTAAATGTACAGAAACATTGTAAGCGGAACTGTGTAGTATCTTATAAAACAAGTATCTTTATGGTTATGACACATCCCAATAAATGTGGCCATTTCCCCCGATATCGTGTTGGGAGGAATATTCAAAAACTTGCCAGAGATTGGATCTTTTCACTTGGGTTCAGTATTGAATCGAACACTTTGCAAGATGCTTCATCATCACGCCCACTACTTTAGCATGGTTTAGACGTATCCATTTTTCTTGTTACAGCAGTCTTTTGTTAAGGTCTTTATTGCATTATAGCAATTTGAGCCATTCTTCTAAATGTATTATGTAAGAGTCTGGTAACAAACATATTTGTTATATAAGAATTGAAACTCTTGTGCACAATATTTTGCGAACAGCTTAAACCTTAAATGTTGATAGTGATGAAACGTTTACTAAAAACTATTGCAATGATATGAATGCTGATTATATTTCTATTATTAATCAGTATGGATCTGTATGTTGGCCAGCAAATGAGGTGGATGAAAGGAAAGTGCATGTGGCAGAGATGCGAATGTTGAGATGGATGTGTGGTGTGACTAGAATTGATAAAATAAGGAATGTAAAGCAAAGGAAGCTTGAAAGTAGCACCAGTGAATGATAATAGATTGGCTCGATATGGACATGTCATGAGGAGAGATAAAAAACATGTAACAAAAAGAGTACTTAACATGAATGTGGATGGCTGTAGAGGTAGAGGAAGGCCGAAGAAGATATGGATGGACTGTTTGAAGAATGATATGTTTATGAAAGGTGTCAGCACTGAGACGACTAATGATAGAAGAGCATGGAAGAGGAAAACATGTTGTACCGACTCCGCCTATCGTTACCAGTAAAAAAATAATATAAATATAATATAATATAATACATAAAAATATAATATAATAGTGAACAATGCAATATTCCACACAATATTTTTTCCAGTTTCGCAGGTACTCGAACAAGTGCATCGACGTCTCTATTTCAAAAGCAACAGTTCTCGTTCCTTGCAAATGGAACCCAGAAAATAATAAATTGGCCGCTCGCCAACCGCCCGCTTCCCAGCACTCCCAGATACGGACTCGATGTATTGCATGCGAACAGTCTTTTATAGTTTTTGTCGAGCACTACTCGTGTAATTTAATACCGGACAAGATAGCTACACTCTTACAGACAATAAGCTTTTATTGGAAAACAAATCACTGCCGAAATTGGTCGTATATTCTATCAATTCCGGAACGTGGCCGCGATCGATACCGGAATAAATCTATAGTCTATAGTTTTCCGTGAACTTTAGCCGGATCTAATTTATTCGAATGGTAATAGGCGTAAATGAGCCAATGATTTCAATGGACCGGTATTTGCACGAGAGCAACTTGCGGTTAATGGCTCAATCGGATTCAGAGTAGTCCAATAAGACCACGACGAATTGTGTTTTATACAACTATTTATTAGCAACTGTTTCCGTTGTTTATAGTTGCTGTTGTTCTGTTGTTCTCGACGCATGGAGTTAATCGCGCCATTGGAGCAGCAATAATCGCGTTGAGAGCAGTCGTTTCACCGAAATACCCGGTTCTCCTTTCCCGCGGTTATATGCCCGGGTGGTGTTCCTGTCGCTTGCACTCGTTGGTTGCACCAATGCAAGCGCAGGGATTCGCGGGCTTTGTTTTTGAAATTGGACCCGTGTGAGCAAGAATGTTGTTTAAATGTCTCCCGTTGAAATTCAAGTTGTTGAAAGTTTTTCTATACACGAGTTGGGGTTTGTTTTAAAGTATATTTGTTTTTATATGACCAGGAATTCGAAGCTGATTTTAATAACCGCAGGGTAGGTCGACAGTTGTCACTTGCAGCAGTTAGTTGAATTATTCAAATTAAATAATCTCTAAATACTATGATAAGAGCCATTTGGTTTACATCTCGAACTTGAACTGCGGGTTCGAATGCTGAACTGAGTACAAGTATTTTTACAATTTATTTTTAAATTTATTAATGCAGTTTTATTTTTCATTTAAATCGATGACATGCGTCTTAAGCATAGATCTTAGTATTTTTATATAGTTTCAAACTTAATTATACGAAACCATCTAAATAACCCATCCTGTATATTAAAAAATAAGTAGTGTGTGTGTTTTATATTTGCAATGCATTTATCAACCAATATGTAAATGTCAATTTAAGAGGTGTGTGTAATACCAGTGATGATTTATGAAACCGAAATGTGGTCTCTATTTACGGGAGATGAGGGGTAGCTCAAGGTCACACGTCGCCGAACCCCACGGCAGTATACTAACTAGTACACAGTTTTGTTCTTTATTTACAATAGGCAGGCGTTTGACCACTATCTCACCTGATGTTAAGCGATGATGCGGTCTACGATGGATTACGCCTGCCTAGAAGGTATATAGGGTTTGGGAATTCCCGTCTTATCCCTACTTAGTAGTCACGCTTTACACCAAGTAATTATTCATTAACTTAAAGATGGCGAATAATTTCGACAATCTTGTCTCGTCCGTTTCGACGAAAAGTCCGGGACTTCAAAACACGAGACGTCCCGGGACCCAAACCCTCATCAACATCATCTCAGCCATAGGATGTCCACTGCTGAACATAGGACGTCCACTGCTGAACATAGGCCTCCCCCATTGATTTATATTGTCTTATCATTAAGGGGGGGGGGGGGGGGGGGGGTTGCCAATACTCGCCACCGTATGCGGCATACATTATCCCCTACAACCTCCAGCATTAGTGCGAGCGCTGTAAACTAGTGAAACGTTAGCGACCTACTTTTGTCGATTGGTCGTTTGATAACTCGCTTAATCGTAGCGTTGTTACGATCGAAATTACCGATTACCGGTCCAAACGGGGTCGTAGCGTTCTTGCCGATCGACTTAATGACGTCAATTGGGATAACAATGCGGTTTGCGTCTGTTGTGTTCCCAAACATTCTTGTTCAATGTACATACACCATCATCATCTCAGCCATAGGACGTCCACTGCTGGACATAGCCTCCCCCCATTGATTGCCACAAGGACCGGTCGGAAGCGGCCCCATCCAGCCCTTGCCTGCGATCTTAGTCAGGTCGTCTGTCCACCTTAGGACACACACCTTAGGACCTTAGGGAAAAATTTCGCGGTAACGACAAATATTTTCACACCAAAAGAAAGGAAATCAAAAGGTCTACAAATGTGATTAGTATTTTCTTGGGCCCGTATTTTTTTTTAATAATAATAATTTATTTAGGCACAGAAAAACTTAAATCTAGGTTACATCTAGTTAAGGCGAAGCTAACTTATTCTAAACTCGGGGGCACTGAGCTCCACACTAGGTTTAACCTGTGTTGTGGAGTACAGGCTCTTCCTTAAAGTCCTACGAAAAACGTATCCTACTTACTTACAAAATATAGAAAAAAAAAATTGATAGATAAGGCCAAACTTTTATACATACATAAACTTATACCCACTTAATTACTAGTTATTTCTTGTTATAGCATATAGGTATATACAACTGATACAATAAAAGTATGTACCTGCAGTTGAACGATGTTCAAGAGTGTATTTTAAAAGCGTGTAGTCAACTGTTTGTTTTGTAGTCAACTTTGTTATTATCTTATTCAAAGTGACGCTAACTCTCGTGTTTAATATATTTATATAGTGTCAAAACCAACACATTATCAGTATATGTAGTAAATCAGAGGGTTCTGACTATAGACGGACCCTCGGGAGAACGTAACATAGGTAGGTCTAACTATCCTATCCTACTAAAATTATAAATGCGAAAGTTTGTGTGTATATGTTTGTAAGTTCTTCACGCTCATACGTCTACACCGATTTTTTTTTTTAAATCTTTATTTATTAAAAGGAGTTTGATCAATCATGATCATGCCACTCCCATAGTATACAAACACTAGGACTAATCACGGCGTCTTATAGCTATGTTAACAAGGTGGTACAGCCTTCTCGCCCCATCTGATAAAGGAAAGGCGAGAATGCTGTTACATATACCAAGTTGCTTAACATCTATATTATGGAGTATCATCAGTGCTCTTCTCTCGGCTTCGTTCCGGACACACTCCACGATGACATGGTACACATCCTCCATCACCCCGCACTCCGCACAATTTGGTTAATCTACTTTTTTCATAAAGTATGCAAACGAATTTAGTGGAATGTGACCAGATCTAAGTCCGATTTTGATGAAATTTAGTATGGAGATAGTTTAAACCCTGGATTAACACATGCTTTTATCCCGGAAAAAGTAGTTCGCGTGGGATAATTGAGACAGCGGGAAAACCGTAATCCATGCGGGTGAAACCGCGGGGCGCTACTAGTCGTAAATAATCGTAATGCTACAAGAAAACTAAAACTATTTAGCATGCTAGTAGCACGTTACTTACTCGGTAGCACCACATCGCCTAAATATTTGTTCGATTAAGAGTTGTTGATATATTTGTGGAACGATTCGAACCATCCGCGGGAAACTCAATTCCGATTGCAATTATCGAAATCTATTAGTCGAATAGTCGAAAGCTCCACAGTTTTAGTGTTGCAATAAATTAAAAATAGACACGTCAATTTTACGGGCCATGTTTTTTTCGTTAAATTGGACTGTAGACAAGTTTTAGTTTAAACGTTCGTTGGAATTGTGACGGATAATTTCATTAGAGTAACTGGTTTAAAAATAGCGGACACGTTTCGTTAATTTTTAATGGAATTCTCGAGCTAGCAACTCTGCATTGTTCATTTCTGTTTATCCATGTTGTTAATATTACAGTACATGTAGGTAATATGATGAAGTCTCATATTACTATTATGAAATGACATCAATCTCAGTTTTATATAAACGCTTTATCTTAGTGTGTCGAAATCACTAGAACACTAAAAAGTAATTACCTACTTGTCTCACTTACTCTTACGCGATCATAATAATTATGATGTATGTCTTTTCTCGTCCCTCATACAATATTAATAGTAGTTCGTATTTTTTTTAATCCAATACAGCTATCAAATATTGACATTAAGTCGCGTGAGTGAAAAAGTAACCACGATGTAAAATTTGGTGGAGATTAACTACTTATTTCTATACTTAAAAACAAGACATAACAGAAACAGAATTATTGTGGTATTTTCGTTCAAAGTGGCCTGTACAGCATACAGATGATATTGCAAGGCGAAAATCTCAGTTCATGAAATATTTAGTATCGCATAAAACCGCGTCCACTGTCGGAAAATTCAAATATATGCGCGGGCGCCTCGGGCAGGGGAGAGGTCGCCCGCTATGCACTTTCAATTGTTTATGGTATGCTAAGCTATGCAGCCGTGCGGTGTGGAATAGCCTTAACGCACTGTACAACTGATAAGAGATAGCGGGTCAAATATTTTTGATGCTATTTACGTCTGGTCAATGTCGCAAGCAACGAGCTATGGAGAGGGCTATGCTTCTCTGAGGGGTTTCTCTACGTGATCGAATCAGAAATTAGGAGATCCGTAGAAGAACAAAAGTCACCGATATAGACCAGCGGTTAGTAAGTTGAAGTAGCAGTGGGCAGGGCACATAGCTCGACGAACTGATGGCCGAAAAGTTCTCGAATGGAGGCCAAGGACTGGCAAGCGCAGCGAAGAACGGCCACCAACCAGGTGGACAGACGACCTGACTAAGATCGCAGACAAGGGCTAGATGCGGGCCGCTTCCAACAGGTCCTTGTGGAAATCAATGGGGGAGGCTTATGTCCAGCAGTGGACGTTTTATGGCTGAGATAATGATGATGGTGATGATGATGGTGATGATGATGGTGATGATAATGATGATAATGTTGATAATGATGATGATGATGATGAATGTCGCAGTAACGACTCAAAACTTCGTTGCAAAATTTTGTAAAATATTTGACACAGAGTTGCTGATCAATGGCGTTAGAAGGTGTTTATAAAGAAATGGTTGAATTGATTTGAATTGCTTGACATAGAAACATTTTGTCTACTTGTTTTTCTTATAGTTGTTCACAGATCAGAGTCGCCACGATTTTAGCGAACTAGTAGCAAAAAACACAGGAATATTAGCCAGATCCATAGCAAGAATGCATAGAACAGTTCATCAGAAGTATCATGGTAAGAACCAGTGCAGTGCAGACCCGAAGGAGTAGTGTTTATACATGACTACATTTTCTTGTTAAGGTAAACTTGAAACTTATGCAGCTTAAAGTTGCGCTTCAACCTTACTAAGTTGCAAGAGTTTTTTTCCGGTGTAGATTTTATCATCATCATCATCTCAGCCATAGGACGTCCACTGCTGGACAAAGGCCTCCCCCATTGATTTCCACAAGGACCGATTGGAAGCGGCCCGCATCCAGCTCTTGCCTGCGAACTTAGTCAGGTCGTCTGTCCACCTAGTCGGTGGCCGTCCTATGCTGCGCTTGCCAGTCCGTGGTCTCCATTCAAGAACCTTTCGGCCCCAACGGCCATCGGTTCTTCGAACTATATGCCCTGCCCACTGCCACTTCAACTTGCTAATCCGCTGGGCTATGTCGGTGACTTTTGTTCTTCTACGGATCTCCTCATTTCTGATTCGATCACGTAGAGAAACGCCGAGCATAGCCCTCTCCATAGCTCGTTGTGCGACTCTGAGCCTGTTCAGAAGGCCCATAGTCAGAGACCACGTTTCAGTTCCGTAAGTCATCACTGGTAACACACATTGTTCGAAGACCCTCGTTTTCAGGCATTGCGGTATTTTGGACGAGAAGACGTCTCGGAGCTTTCCGAACGCTGCCCAGCCGAGTTGGATTCGACGATTGGCCTCTTTCTCATAGTTGGACTTACCTAATTGGACTGTATGTCCTAGGTAGACGTAATGGTCAACAACTTTGAGAGTCGAGTTCCTAATTGATATGGGGGCGGGCGCAACATGGGCATTTGACATAATTTTCGTCTTGTCCATGTTCATTTTAAGGCCCACCTTAAGGGAAACTCTGTTGAGGCCTTCGAGCATCGTGCTGAGGTCTTCCATCGATTCTGCCATGACCACAATATCGTCGGCAAACCAAAGGTGAGTGATGTACTCGCCGTTGATGTTGATGCGGAATCCTTGCCATTCCAAGAGCTTGAAGGCGTCTTCCAATGCGGCAGTGAACAGTTTCGGAGAAATAACGTCTCCCTGTCTCACGCCTCTTTGCAATGGAATCGCCCTCGAAATTTGCTCTTGTACTCGGACTGACATGGTGGCGTTATTGTACAAACACTTCAACACTTCGATATACCGATGGTCAATACGGCACCGCTGGAGAGACTCAAGAACCGCCCACGTCTCGATCGAATCAAAGGCTTTCTCATAGTCCACAAACGCTAGACATAAGGGCAAGTTATACTCTTCGGTCTTCTGTATAACTTGCCGCAGCGTATGGATGTGGTCTATGGTGCTGTAGCCTTTTCGGAAACCGGCTTGTTCGGGAGGCTGGAAGTCATCAAACCTACGTTCGAGACGATTCGCGATGACTCTTGAAAACAGCTTGTAAACATGGCTCAGAAGCGAAATGGGTCTGTAGTTCTTAAGCAATGTGTTGTCACCCTTCTTAAAGAACAACACCACTACGCTTCTGTTCCATGCTTCCGGCGTTGACCCTTCAAGGACAACGGAATTAAAGTAAAAAAAAGTAGATTTTATATATAATATTAAAAATATGTCGCCTGAAGCTTATGGCTTGCGGTCCCGCGGTCGCAGAGTGGTGCACACATAGATGCGATTCACACATACACCTGCAACTATCCCCAACTCCTACGTGCATGTGTGTATGTATGCGATGCTTTTATTGTGCACTATTGTATTCGCAGAATTCATAAGGGGCTTACACGTGGTGATGTTTTTCGACGGATTACTGCCCCGTGTGGCCACTGCTTTTGACGCTTTTTGGAAATTTCGCAATGGGTGCAGATTATACAATGTTAACATAAATTCGACGTATAGGTACGTTTTGCTAGGAATGGTGATGTGAACTACGTTTTTGCTGCCTTTATTGTTTTGAGTGTCATACCTGAGTATTTCGCACCTCAAACATACTCAAACATGCAAAAAAACTCTCTACCCTCTTTCTTTTACGGTTGTTGTCTTTAGTACCAATGTATCAACACGAAAGTCACTCAAAACTCGATTATGATCACGACACACATAGATATTATGATTTATGTGTGTTATAACTCATAACATAAATGGTAAATATTTCTAGTTAATAGGTTTAAAACTGTTTTACTCCATAATGGCAAAAAATCTAAAATCTTAATTCATATTCAAGTTTTACCTCAGTAAGAATAAACAGATTTTGAAGTGTTAGGTTGCTAAAATCAATTAAATAAATAAATTGCCAGAATCGCTCGAAAATATCCATTGTACACTGCATGTTTGTCGTATGGATATTTTTGAGATGAACACTAAATTTTGTGCATTTCAGAGTACGTTGCATAAATAACTACGGTTAGGCCACATCTTACTATCTATGTTACGATCTATAATCTATCAACATTTATCTACATACTAGTCATTGCACAAACAGTCATTGAGTTTGAAATAAGAACTCAATTCATCCATTTACATAAGCTTGCTTGCACTGTCGTGACGTCAGTGCAGTGTGGAAGCATAACGGATAATCGGTCATCTTGCATTCCGCGCGGACGCCCCATCACCACCACTCGAGCATACAAAAGGGGCATAGGGTTATCCGTACGTTATTATAAGTTTTCTTCGTTTTGGCTACGCATTTCATGTGCATTTGACTGGCCGGTTGGCGCAGTTGATACACTCTGCCTTCTGAGCCGCTGGTCCCGGGTTCGATTCCCGGACAGGTCAAACATTTGTGTGTATGAACATGTCTGTTTGACCTGTGTTTGATAAGTGTATATATATAAGTATATATCAGTTATCAGGTTACCATAGTACAGGCTCTGCCTAGTTTGGGACCTGAAGACCTTGTGTGGATACATATATATACAATATAATATATTTAGCCAGTGTCAAGCATTACAATTGCAAGTTGCATGGTGGTACTTTTGAGTACCCGCCTGGCTACCTACCACCATGAAATTTGAAAAAACAATCACCAAACACACTGTGTGTTCTGGCAACAGTACTTGAGATTCAGTAAGCATTATAGGTCTAGGGTGATAGAATCTTCGACCATATACTTATTCGATCTTATAAAATATATTTCTTACTATTCTGATGTCGCATATCTTCTTGCTCCACCTTATTGAAAGTGCGGTATTAAAATATATAATTTCTAAGAATTTCTTATGTTATTTAACGGCGCAGGAACTTTCCAGATAGAAGGTTGACGTAAGAAATATGTTTGAAAACGACCAATGGCCTATCTCGGTACTTCGTAGGAATTTTATGAATATGTGACCCTTACGAAGTAGGTGAAAGAAAACAATCATACACTGATCTGCCTTTGGCATCTATTGCCAGATGCCAAAGGCCAAGATGCCCTTTGGCATCTATATCTCGTTCGCACTCTAGGGTCTGTATGTATCAAATCTAGTCTAGTTGATAATAATTATACGTGTAAGAGCAGAAATACATGCGTTCTATCCTAATAATATTATAAATTCATAAGTTTGTATCTTCTTCTTCTTCTTCTCTCAGCCATGTGCGTCCACTGCTGGACATACGCCTCCCCCATATAGGGGGGATTTGCCAATACTCGCCACGCTTGGCATGCGGGTTGGCGAACGCAGTATGATTTACAATCCTCAGAAGGCGCTGCTGCCCACCTTCTGGTACGTGATCCCTTAGCAGACTCTAACGGCACCCACGGGAAGAGATGGGGGAGTACTATTCTAGGCCGCTACCACCACGGCACAAGTTTGTATGGATGTTTGTTATTTACGGTTTTCCCGCTACATCAATTATTCCACGGGAAGCATACATTTTTTCGGGATAAAAAGTGATAAATAGCCTATGTGCCATTCCAGACTATTTTGATTCTATTTTGGTATTTTAGATTCTATCCCTGTTTCAAATTTCATCCAGATCGTTTCGTCCGCTCTGGCGTGATTGAGTAACAAACATACATCCATCCATCCAAACGTTGACATTTATAATATTAGTGGGATACATATTGTTAAAGCCGATTACATATCTGTATAAACAAGACATTCCCACACTTGTGGCAAACACGCGTTATATCAGAAAGCTTCCCGATGACATGCAAGAGCAAAGGTCACAGTAATTAGTATGCACAATGCAACCGTGCGTGTAAGTCTTACAGTGCCGCGCATTCGTCGCGGGCACGCGCGGCTAATCTGCGCCTGCGCATGGCCTCTAGGGCTGTCAACACGCAGTTTCAAATTGTATAACTTTATAACAACAAGAAAAATATCCCCGGACCTGTTATTCGCAATAATCTTTGAAATCATTACCTTGTTTTAGCTTTTTTTATTTATTTATCTACTGCACTTAAATTGTATTATTTCATACATTTCTAGTTCGAGACAACTAGTTGCAACCGTTTTGCCGTACAAACCCTATAGCTATCGCGTCATAAACAGCACCATTTATGGTACCGGCCTTTTATGGTAAGAGCATGGCAGTGTTAAATTGGATACAAGACACTTGGCGCTGAAAAACTAAGAAATGTGCGGCGTCTTGTGGATATCTCTATAAGGGTGGACGAGAAAAAGTTATAGTTGTGAGTGTTGATAAATGTTGACAGGTTAATCAACACCTCTTGCGGAATGACATTAAACAATTTTACCATGGCGTTTTATTACGAGTTATGAAGTACGCTTACGAGAGAAACGCGTGCAGATTTTTCATTGTGACCGCATTTATTCATATTAAAGACAACTTTTTTGAGAGCCAGTGAGCATTCTAGATCTACGGGATGCCATCTTCGACCACATCGTCACTGATTATCACGTGAGATAGTGGTCAAACGCTTGATCTATACAGTTTAAAAAAAAAAGAAAAAGCAGGCTTTCGAATTTTTAGCTACCTATTCATACATAATATAATTATTATGTATGAATAGGTATGCAGTATATACTTCTTAATCGTATCATTGTGTACACTCGATAACCTGTCATTCTGACGCAGTCGGGTAAAAATAGGTGTATTGGCTATAAATCACTGTAGTTGCAGAAAGAAAAATAAGCACTAACCCTTTTATTTTCCTATTCAATATAGGATGAAACATTTAAAAAACACTATTCTGGTAAAGGAGAAAAGTAGAAGAATAAAACGGCCATTCATCGATTCAAAATCCTTTCAAGAACACTCGGAATAATGTTATTCCAAATTTATTCCGTTTCACTGTTGTACATTGAATACTATTACCATTCATACGCTTCTAGTGTATTCAGTGACCCAAAGAAATGAAGGAGCTTTTTCCATGGGACTATTTAGGAATAGCATGAATTATGCTCATAGGTTTAGCATAATAAGAAATAAAATGGATAATGCAAAAATGTATGACTATAGATAGCGGTACATAATCCTAATATTATAAATGCGAAAGTTTGTATGTGTGTATGTTTGTTACTTCTTCACGCTCAAACGGCTAGACCGATTTCGATAAAATTTGGTATGGAGATAGTTTAAGCCTTGGATTAACACATGGGCTACTTTTAGCCCGGAAAAAGTATAGTTCCCGTGCGATAATTGAGGTAGCGGGAAAACCGTAAGCCAAGCGGATGAAACCGCGCAGCGCCATTAAATCTAGAGAAGTAATCAAATATCACAATTTGAACAGTAGAAATAATGATAGGAAAAGTTAATTTTTTCTTAACTTTTTAACCAAAAAGAAGGAGGGTTTCAATTCAAGTGTATGTGTGTTATCATGTTTATTTAGGTACTAGTCTCACCTTACATGTCCTTTTGTCTCATTTCATTCTGGACCGGGAAAGGATCTGAAAAGACATATCAATAGAATTATCATTCACAATTTACTTAATTTTGGGTGTATTATAATTATTGCATAATAGAAATATAGCAGAACAGCTATACCTATAGTGTCCGTCTGGCTAGCTATCACCATCCTCGAGTTTCAAAATCTGTCACCAATCACTCTGTGTACAAGTACCAGCTTTTACACACTAGTCGATAATAGGTCTAGTATGACCTATGACCATATCGTCTGGTATTTCTTGCAGCCCCCGAGAGTCCTATAAAACGTGGAAGTACACAACAGTTTGTAAGGAAGTGTTGTCGATAAGACTATGTACTCAATTCTCTTTCAAGTTTCCATTGCACTGCTTTTACTAAAAATATGCAAGACTGTGAATAGAAAAAACTAACTTCAATTCGCGCTCCCCGTGATGAATGGCGCGCCATGGTGCGTCGAAGTGTCGACTCATTCTTCTATATTGCAACCTTTTAGACGCTAATGAGTCCATTACAGATTGACCACCATAAGCGCTCGCAGGGACTGACGCGAAAGATTATATTCGTTTTTTTTTCGATTTCACTGGCTGAATAGTTTCGGATAAAATCTGTTGGGTCGTATTTGGATATCACATTAATGAGTCAATTACAATTCGAGTCCAATTATTATTATAAAGGCGAAAGTTTGTGTGTATGTTTGTTACTTCTTCACGCTCGAACGGCTACACCGATTTCGATGAAATTTGGTATGTAGATATTTCAGGTCCCGGAACAACACATAGGCTTTATATATTAACTTTTCATCATCGTGATCATCATCGATAATCACCACGCGGGTAAAACCGCGGGCACAGCTTGTTAGAGAAACATTAAAAGTGACCAATCGATGCATGTAAAATTAAATTGATGAAAGCGGAGATAGATTCAGCTAATACAGACTGTTTTATATTAATATAACCTCGGTTCCTCTTATATACATTATAATGTTTTATTTTGACGTGACAACGTCTTATAAATTGGTTTGCCGGGTGACACTTCAAGAAACTGCGTTACGCTCCGCTCACGTTATGCGCTCACAATGAGAGCGAGTGAGAGGCACGCGTCCCTTCCACTCGGGCATGGTTAGCCCGCCTAAGAGCGAGAGAGACAGACATAAAAAGTGAAAGGCACTCAAAGTCGTTGTCACGTAAAACTTTCGCCCGTATACCGACTTTACAGGCAACCAATTTTTTTTAATTTACATATATTTTACAGTTTTAGTTACAAAAAAATAAATAAAGTAATGTATTTATTACAGCAGATAATTTTCGATATTGGGTGTGGGGTGGGTGCAAAGTGAGCGTTGGATGCATTCTCACGTTGGATAGCTAAGGAAATATTCAGCTGTGGTAGTGTACGGGTTATTTCCAAAAAGCGATAGCAATATAAATAATCTTCGTATTTATTCAGTTTCAATACTGAATAATAAATACGTTTCAATTTACAGGGTATCCGAAACCTATCTAATAACTAATGACTAATGAAATCCTCAACGAAGTCAATCTGTACAAACCCTTCCATGTTCAGTTTATGAAGTCACTGCGAAAATTATGTAGTACCGGAGGAGGGTGGGCTAAAATCGTATTTCGAAAGAGATAAGGTGGGAGGTAGGTGGAGGGGTTAATTACAGGGTGGCTCACTGTTTTAGGAAATGTAGGGAGTCATGGTGATATCGACGTTTTGATGATATTTATGGCGGGAAATTGATGAAATTTCATTTATGCGTCATATTATCCGCTGTTAGATAACAAAGTATTCGGTTTTGTTTGGCTATAAACAGCATATTTGTTTGAATAGACTCAATATGGGAGTAAGGAATAATGGTAGTGATTATGTTATTCAAGTAAACTAAAGTTCTTAAATAGTTACGTTAAAGTCCAAATTAGTACATACAAACACTTATCAACCATAATACTAGAATTAGATGTTTTTTATTACAATTGGGGGTGGTTTTAGGTAAAAAAAGTTGTCATTTATTTTGTGCCGACTAAAACTACCCGCATTTTACCAGCAACTGAATAAATTTGGTCTAATATATTATATTATATGGTCTAATATATTATATTATATATATTATAGCGTTGATAGTAGTTATACGAATTTTAATTTTAGCGCAAATAGATTAAGAGCCTCTTGACTTCAAACAACAAGAGGCTTTTATTCTCTTAATTAAAAAAAATCAAAATGGTGTCGTTGTAAGACATAAAATTTGATTCAACTGTTACACTACATTGATTTTAAAACTTGAACCTTTAAACAACGTTACCTTCACTGGAAGCTCAAGCTGTTGTTGGAGATCGAACCAGTGTCCGTGAATTTGACAGCCGACACTTCTCCCGCTGAGCTATCATCGCTTCAAAATTTATGATTATTTATTATCATTATCATCAATAATCATCACCACGGGGTAAAACCGCGGGGCGTAGCTAGTATTATTATAAAACTAGTACAGTTAGGACGGCTACAGAACATTAGCCGCACTAAGATGCGCGACCGCACATTCTTGCCGAACAGTTAAGTTTCGCTTCGCACGCAAACCCTTATACCTTAACCCTCCGAAGTATGCCTGTTGCGAACTTTTCCACTGTTTCACGAGCTATTGTCGAGGGTCCGACGAATGATGGCGAGTAATTAGTGAGTTGCGTGCTTTTCGACCGCTCGTTTGCGACCGGCCTTTTGTGATGGACATATTGGAGGGCTAAATGTTTTAGTTTTAAACCGGGTAGTTTTAGTAGCTTTGAGCGTACGATTGTATGCATTGAATGCCTATAAATATGAGTTTCTTTTGAAATGAATATTTTCAAATTACAATCAATGAATGAATGAAAGAGAAAAAGGATGCTCACTGAAGAGATGGGAAGATGATGTACCAAGGAAAGGAGAAGATAAGCTTGTTGGAAGGTGTTAGGGGAAGTCTATTTAGCAGGACATAAAAATAAACTGGTTATTGAAAATTTATTATTTTACATCAATAAATTGTTACAATATACAAGTTAAATCTCTTAAAGAGTTTGTGTATCGCATTAACAACATGCTAGGCAGAACTTAAGTTCAAATATTTGAAGGAAAAAATTCGACTGCTAGTGGGACTCGAACCCACGACTACAGAATACCGTCCTGTCGCTTTGTCCAACTAAGCTATAGCAGCCCATACCACTAGGGCCGAATTACAGGACGGTATTCTGTAGTCGTGGGTTCGATTCCCACTAGCAGTCGAATTTTTTCCTTCAAATATTTGAACTTAAATCTCTTTGTCAGTGAAATAAAGGCTTTATTTAGGTATCTAAATTAATGGATATAGAGGTTATAAGCTCGAAAATCTGCAGAGCTCTAGTTTGAGTACACTGCGTCACCGCCAGATACAAATAATATTTATATGTTATGAACGGTTCGTCCATAATATTTATATGTTATGAACGGTTCTTCCCTTTCTGCTCTATATGTACCCATAGTATATTCTATATAACCTTTTATTGAGTATAATACTAATTATAATACTACAGCTACGACAATTACATTTAAGCAATTCACTAGCTCAAATTTGAATGCTCTAGCCCGCTACCAGAGGGCAGCGTACCCAGAATGCTAGCAACATTGCTCGGTTGAATTGCAATGCTGATATGTTTAGAAGATGCGTGACCAAAATGCTGGCAAACAGACGTCCCTTCGATCAAGCGCTTTGATAAACTTTAGAAAAGCTGATGAGCGATTTTAGACAAATATCCAATTAATATGTTATTCCCAGCAGGTGCAGGTTGAAACGGTATCCGTCTAGGCTTAGAAATTGGAGCAATTGGGTTGGAGGAACCAAATTAGCTGCCAGAAGGCACTGTTAGGTGATTCTTAGCCACAGAAATAGGTGAAAGGGTAACGTGTGAAGGATTGCTGAAGAAAGCTGGACGCATGCCGCTGTCTAACAGTCCTGGAGTAGATCAATGAAGATGGGCTTCATCCAGAAGTGGACGTCTTAATAATTTTTTTTTTATGTTGTTATACATATACACACCCAGGCACAGGTCAAACAGACATGTTCATGCACACAAATGTTTGACTGGCCGGTTGGCGCAGTTGGTAGCACTCTGTCTTCTGAGCCGCTGGTCCCGGGTTCGATTCCCTTACAGGGCAAACATTTGTGTGCATGAACATGTCTGTTCGACCTATACCTGGGTGTGTATATGTATATAAGTATATATATATAAGTATGTATATAAGTATATATCAGTCATCAGGTTACCATAGTACAGGCCCTGCCTAGTTTGGGACCTGAAGACCTTGTGTGAAATAAGAAAAAAAAAAAAAGTATTCGCTATTGTAAGCATCTAATTCTGACTTTAAAATATTTAAATACTAGCTGCCCTCCGCGGTTTCACCCGTTCAACTACGATTTTCCTGCTACCTCAAATAACCCACATGAGTCATACATATTCCAGGATAAAAAAAAATTGGTTGTCTGTAAAGTCGGTACAGACGATAGATTTACGTGATAACGTCATAATCATTTATGACTTTGACTTTGACTGACTTTGACTTTGTCTTTGACTATGACTTTGACTTTGACTGACTTTGACTTGGACTGACTTTGACTGACTTTGACTTTGACTTTGATTATTTTATGTAATACAAAACTCAGGTGGAACGTTACGCGGAACGTTACTATTTTTCATGAGTGTTGCTGGTATTCATCAATTTATAAAACGTTATCACGTCAAAAGTAGCCTATCTCTATTCTTCAAGCCAAGGTGCCATCTATCGCTATTCTAAAATTCATCCAAATTCGTTTAGCGGCATAGGCGTATAAAAATGTTATTTCATTTTTTTTTTTTGAGGCATGGACACACACAATCACAGCACACAAACATCCAAGACCCGAGACAAACATCTACACTTATCGTGCAAATGTTTGTCCCTGCCGGGATTCAAACCCAGGGTCCCGTAGTCATGTCACTGACACTAACCACTGCGCCACGGCGACCTAATATTAGTATGATTACAATGAAATAAATTCCGAACTGTTTCAAAGTTCCAAACTTTCATATTGACGGTTTAACAGCACTTAAATAAATTGACAAATCCATTTCTCCTCTAAAATATAGCAGCTGCATTTTATGACATTTCAAATGTTACCAATTCACGTTTTGAATGTTAACTATGACTTTAACAGCGTCAGTTGATATCGTGAGAAAGAAGTTATTGTAATTTATTTGACGACTTTTCAACTGGAATTATAATAAATCTTCATATGACTAAATCAGATTTAAACTTTCGTTTATCGCTTAAAAAATGTTTTTTTGGAAAGTATTAGGGAAATTATTTTAATTGAAATGATTTCTTATATAACGGGGACGAAAAGAAATTGATTCAACTCAACGTGATTTGATAAGTGTTAATTTAACCTTTGTCCACCGCTCACTAAAATTTAGAAAAGTGTGCTGTGGGCCTAGATAAAATGCATCGCTTCATAGCGATTCTCATTCTCTAGCCATTGAATGTTTGTTCTAATACTTTTAACAAAACGACTTTATCAAATAAAACTACTAACAAATGAAAATGTTCCTTATTCGGAACCCATTTAAGTTTAAATATCAACGGAGGTCTACTTTCCTCCGTCTTACGAATTCGATGACGTCACGTCCTGACGCAAGTTTAACATTTTTCCCCATACAAAACAGTGCACTACGCCGCTGAAGAAGTTTTCATTTCAATTACATAAAAACCGGTCAAGCCGTTTCGGAGGAATTAGGTTACAAACACTGTGACACGAGATTTTTTATATTAGATCTTTAGTTAATATTATATTTAACAAAAAATCTAATGTATAAAAAAAGGCATTTTACTAAAACCACGACTTTATTTCTATGTAACTAGGTATCGTTTTTCTGCAATAAATCTCCTTCTTACGTCGTTATGTATATTTGTCACGCCCGATTGACAAGTGGTGCAATTATCGGTAGGCTGTCACATCCAGCCGCGTGACGCGTGTCGGCGGCTGGATGTAGGTTATTGTGACATAAAACTCTATGAGATAAATGATATGTATCACGGTGAAGCCAATATCAACTTGATTGATTTCACGATTACATCAAAAAGAATAATTCTCACAATGGTATAATGGTGGTGATTCTCTTGTTCAACCAAACTAAACTAAAATTCTAGAAAATATAACCAAGATAAATTCTTACATGGCTTTGATAAAGTCCAAATGACACTTATTACGGACAACAATAAAATTACTTCGTTTTAATAAAAATGCGGGTAGTTTTACATAAAATAAGTCGCCACTTATTTGGTGCCATCTAAAACTACTCGCGATCGGCCAGCGATTGAATAAACTCGTCTAATATTGGGGATAGAGTAGTAGAGAGTTAAACGAATTTGAATTTTAGCGTAAATAGAATACGAGCTTTTACAATTTAAAGAAATTTAGTAAATTGACATAACATGATACGCAAGCAACCTTTAATTATAACTAATATAAATATGATACAAGATACATTAATAACTAATTAATGTATCTATGTATCTGTGTAAGGTATTATTTGGCTAGACTGGCCGGTTGGCGCAGTTGGTAGCACTCTGCCTTCTGAGCCGCTGCTCCCGGGTTCGATTCCCGGACATGTCAAACATTTGTGTGCATGAACATGTTTGTTTGACCTGTGTCTAGGTGTGTATTTGTATATAAGTATATATGTATATCGGTCATCAGGTTACCATAGTACAGGCTCTGCCTAATTTGGGACCCGAAGACCTGGTGTAAATGTAAAATATAAAAAAAAAATTTAGTAGACAAAGTTGCTTGGGTCGCTTCATATCTGCCAAATTACCAAGTGGCGCACCAGTCTTTGGCTTCGTAACTCTAGTGATGATCGGTACTGATACGTGATACTTTTGATCTATAGCGAATACATTAAATCTCTATACAAACAAACTCCGCGTCTGCTTAAATTAACTGAACAAGTTATCTTAAGTAGTAGACTTCTATATACAATTTTAAAACGGAACAATCGTGCCGCTTCTGTCAATTCCGAGTGCTGTATTATGAGTTAATACAACTAAGAACTGCTGGCTCACTCTTGAACTCAGTTTCAATGTCAATCCAATTCTAATCCGAACCAGTTCAAATCTCATTCAACGTCATTTTGTATTTATGTAAAACTAGCTGCGCCCCGAGGTTTTACCCGTGTGGTGATGATCGATGACGATGATGATAAAAGTAGCATATGTGTTAATCCATGACCTGAAGTATCTACACACCAAATTTCATCCAAATCCATTCAGCCAATCTGGCGTGATTGAGTAACAAACATCCATCCATTCATCCATCCATCTAAACTTTCACATTTATAATATTAGTGGCATGGGACTAGCTGCGCCCCGCAATTGTACCCGCGTGATGATGAAAAACGGTGATGATAGTGTTGTTGAAAATAAGCCTATGGTAATCCAGGGTATAAGCTATCTCCATACCGAATTTCATTGAAATTGGTGTAGCCGTTTGAGCGTGAAGAGGTAACACAAATACACACAAACTTTCGCATTTATAATATTAGTAGGATATAGTGGGATTCCATCGAACTCGATTCCAATCGTGCGCTATTGATTCGTTCAAAAGTGTCATCTGCGCAAAGTCGATCGAAATCACAATTTACGATCGGGATCGAGTGTCAAGAGTATTCCCGCTGGTCTGGGATAATTTGTATACGCTATATTAGCACTCACGTACGTCGAACGAACCCGACAAGCTATCCTAAGTCCACATTCAGTGCTAAGTCGATCTTAGTCATCGGTCTATTTGCGGGTCCGTCGCGCCGCCTCAAACAGGAGTGTATCGTGTCTTGATAAATGTTCACCTTTGCTGAGGTTGGTTTTAATTGGACTGTAGCGGGAAGTAATACGCTTCGCTGGGTCTAAAGTGCAAAACTTGTTAGTAAGATAAGCAGGAAAATACGAAGCTCCTCAATCATACAACCAGTCGCAAAACCAGTTGTAAAATCGTTTAAATTTTGAATCGTTTGGAGAATATATATTACTTTGAATTTGTATACCATTCATTGACCAATTATTGTAATGACTCCTTTGGTATTTCAAAAATAGCTAAAACTATTTTGAAAAATAATCATTACCTTATTCGCATAGGAATCTTCTCTAAAAACTATGCATAAACATCAGCGAGTTTTGTTGCTTTAACTATTATTAATAAGCTTAAGCATTTCGCAACATGAAACACCTTTTATGTAACACCCCCCCGACGACGCCGCCCTAGGCATGTATTGGATGACCCGGACGACCCCATCGCTGTCGCCTTCCCGCTAGCTTTAGCGTCGTCCCACGGTCGTCCCGGTAGAATACAAGGTCGAGAGTCCCTGGTATACACAGTCAGACACCGAGCCCGACGGCGAGCTCGAGGCAAAAACATCCTGGTTAGATTCTCTCCAAATAGTCAAAGAGCAAACATCCTTAGGGCCCACTTACGGACCACCATGGTACCGGGGCAAGTCGATCTGATAACTCCCTGTCCTGGCGACAGCTCAAGCCGAGGTCCGAACCTCAGTGGTGCCCTTGAGCTAGTCGCCTCGTCCTCTCTTAGTGGCACAGCGCCGTCAGCGCTAGCCTCACTAGGCGGTGCGCCTTCTGCGCCCGCACAAATACCGGGCTGAGCACCATCTGTTCTCGCCCCCCCTCCGATGAAGCTGTAAATGCCGGTAGAGGCAAACAGCATTAGTCCGGAAGAAAAAAAAAACTTTTATGTAACATTTTTCATATCTTCGTAAAATTTTAACTAAAATTTGCGTACAATAAGTACTAGTGTGACTAAAACCGGTAACGTTCAAATTTTTAAACAAAAAAATTACTCTCCTACTTGGATTTGAACTCATGAAGAACTACAGAATAGCGTTTTTCTTAGCGCCATCTACTTTTGAATGTATGAACTATTAATGGAAGGAAGTAACATCTAAGATGTATGTAATTGTAATGCAGGAATCGGACCGTTATTGCCGTGTTTATAGTCGCACTAATCTATAGAGCTTAGTTGGCAAAGCGACAGGGACAGTATTCCGTAGTCGTATGGGTTCAAGTCCATATTGTAGCCAATTTTTCATTTGAACGTATATTTCGCCTAAAGAATGACAATGCAATGAACCAAAAACTCTTTATATAGGTAAGTGCCTATTTTTTATATTGTTTTGAAGCTTTCCATGAACACACTTAAATTCATTTTAATTAAAAATACAGTACCAACGAGTCTGTATACCACTCTTTTGCCGCTAACGGAAATGTCATTCACAAACTACTCCTGCCGGCGGCTTCGCCCGTTTTATTTACTGCACCATTGAAATTGAGCTCGGACAGTTCTCGGTACCCGTCACTTTGTGGAACAACTGGGATGGATGTGGATTTAATGTAAAATGTACACCGCTTTTGGAAGTAAATATCGTTAATAGTGTTTCGTGTGCAAATCCTAACATCAACGACCAATTCTTGTATATATCAGGCGATTTTGAAAACACTCACAAATTGGCATAAAAATGTGTACAGACGACAAAAAAATCAACTAAAAAGTTTCGAAAAACAAATAAACATACGGGTCGAATTGAGAACCACCTACTTTTTTTGAAGTCGGTTAAAAAGTTCATGTGTAATCACAATAGCAATAAGGTTGAGCCCATCTAACTATGAAAGAGATGCAAAGAATGATCTTCAACTGTAATAATTTGTATAATTATGTTATAATTAATATTTCTTTGCAACGATATATTTAGCCGAATAACATTATTAATTTAATAAGCTATATATCTAGGTGACTTGCCTGGGCAAATAAACATTTATCGAGTGTCGTGTTAAGCCTTCGTGTCGGTCCCTGTTGTTATCATGCGACAACAGTCGTCAGACGTCTACGACACGTCGTAGGCTTTCAAAATGTCTGTAAACTCTGACATTTCGGCTGGCCAGCATCTCAATAATATTAGCCAACCAGCTGTAACTTCGCAACTGTCATATTTATACCACACTGAACGAATTAACTTATTGACCTACTTCAAACAAACAAGAACAATGGAGGATTAACTTATCAAATATTCGCATTAAATATCGAGGGAAAGTTTCCAATAAATGCAAATTTCTGTCCAATAAATTCCCGATAATAAACTGGCCCGATCCTGCACCGAGCGCCAAAGCCACCGAAACAAACACAAACTCATTAAATATTTATATATAAGTAAGTTAAAAGTCGGTGTACATAATTGAAATGCTGCGAAACTCGCGCCTTCTCGGCCGAATTAATACGTAGCATTGAATTGGAACGCGTTACTCGTAACTGCTGGCGTGTATGAATGGCATTCGATGTGTGCACGCCGACTTGTAATTATATACTCACAATATACTTTACATTAGTCAGTACTATAACTTACAAATCTATTTTGAAGTCAGTGACATTTTTATTAAGCGATGTTTTCTGAAATACTTTCCAACAATATATTGGTGTCCTAGACGCCAATCCCAATCTAATCTTCTAAGCACTGTAAGCTATATATTTCCCTATATTTTTTTTTTTTTTTTTTTTATTGGGAATAGGCAGGCGTTTGACCACTATCTCACCTGATGTTAAGTGATGATGCGGTCTACGATGGAGCAATATTATACACATGAAGAATACAAACTACACTTATATGTTATTACCAAAACAATATTGACGGTCGCCGTGATCAGTGTCAGTGACTTGACTTCTGTGTCTCTGCCGCCTCCCGCGATACAAGGAATCCTAGTGCGGGGTCTGAGTATGATAAAAAAAAAATTATGTAATGAGCATAAGTGTTTGTTCTCGGGTTTCGTGTAATTAATTGTGTGTTCATATTTTCCGCGATACAGGGTATATATAGTATGGGGGTGTGTAAAAAAAAATAAAACACGAATAAAACGTCATAAACACAAATGCGACAAGAGATTAATATAATTTGACAGGCAGAAGACGCCATCAACCTACTTTAACGTTTAGTCTCAATGCAGAAAACTCAAATTTGTGATGGAAAGTATATTTCCATGAAGTAAATGTTTTTATGTATGTCATTTGTTGTACTTTAATGGCAACGTGATAAGGCTGCAGACCAGTATGATGGACATAATTCTATTTTTGAATATTTTAATTTCGTTTCTGTTTCCGGTAGTCAAAGATTAAAAAAGACTCGTGGATCATGTAATGAAAATAAATTTAGAAAGAGCTTTAAGAACAGTGGCGGGTCACGGATTGATGCCACAATAGTAACGCTGCCGTATCGCAGCGTCAACATTAATATAAGTAATAGTTTATATAGGAAGGAATTTAAACAAAACTAAACAATACAACGAATGGCTATACACATTTATCAAGCGAGTTTGATCTCTGTGTCCACGGTATAACCATTAATAAAAACAAAACACAACTTGAGTTACGGCTGTAGTCGATGTGATATAGTGAAGAACGTGATTCAGAGCCAGAGCCAGGTGGCCGAGAATTCCACAGATGAGGCAATAGTTATTTTAAAACCTGCGCTTGCGTCGGTGCGTCTGACAAGAACTTGTTTGCTTCAGACTCATATAAAGCATATAAAGATTATGAGACAAAACCTTTTGATACTAACCTGGTAATGTTCGGCAATGATTATCTCTATACTATTTGTTTATTAAAACTTGTGTTGATCGAGTTGATAATACATATGGACATAAGGTAGGTACATTATGTTTACGCTAACAATAAAATATTTCAGTTAAGTTTCGACTGCCTGGGACCAACCCTTTTTGAGTTTTTCGTTAGTAGCATATTCACCAATTTCCTTTGACTTCAGTTAAAGAACTGCGAAGCTTTTTTTAAAAAAAAATCATATTCAGTGCCCCGCACTAGGTTTCCCTGTATCGCGGAAGGCATAGACACACACAAACACCCAAGACCCGGGACAAACATCTACACTCATCGCACAAATTTTTGCCTCTGCCAGGATTCGAACCAGGGGTCCCGTAGACACAGAAGTCATGTCACTGACACTAACCACTGCGCCACGGCAACCGTCAGCTGTAATACTACGAGTGTCATAATGATGCTGCAACTGTTATAGAATATGTAGCTTTACATCAATCGAACGATTGGCCGTCTCGTCACAAGCTAAATAGTCGCACAAGTATAACACTGCACAGTAGCTCAAAGCGCCCTTTAGCGACACAGGACGTGCCTTTTTTATGTTAACTGAAGAAATGTTAATTTTACTTGTTCAAAAGTATCATTAAATTATGTCTAGTCACGGCGTCTGGGTCAGATCCGGTCAATGCATATACGCCATGGTATAAGGCGAGTAAAACAGTTTATGTGAATTCATTCCATGGCCGGGAACTTTTGGGTAAGGGTGAATTTAATTTGTAAATAATCTTTGTGTTAATTTCAACTACATTGCAGAGTGGGTTAGGTACAAATTGTTTTTCAGCAACATGACATTATTTTATAGCAATTTTTGAAGAGAAAACTTCTTTAGGCACGGTGACCACTTTTTGGGAGAACAAAAATCATAATTGACTGGCCAGTTGGCGCAGTTGGTAGCACTCTGCCTTCTAAGCCGCTGGTCCTGGGTTCGATTCCCGGACAGGTCAAACATTTGTGTGCATGAACATGTCTGTTTGACCTGTGTCTGGGTGTGTATATGTATATAAGTATATATATCAGTCATAAGGTTACCATAGCACAGGCTCTGCCTAGTTTGGGACCTGAAGACCTTGTGTGAATGTTAATAAATAAAAAAAATAAAAAATAAAAAAAATCATGGAACTCGCGTCATCGTCACCGAACCCTTTCCATGTCAGCTAAGAAACCATGTAGGTTTCATTTCTATCGGCAGTCCCCAAACACTTTGACGGTCCCGTGGCGCAGTTGTGTCATCGATATGAATTCTGTGTCTCCGGGACCCTGGGTTCTAATCCCGGCAGGGGCAAACATATGTGCGATGAGTGTAGATGTTTGTCCCGGGTCTTGGATGTTTGTGTGCTGTGATTGTGTGTGTCCATGCCTCCCGCGATACAGGGAATCCTAGTGCGAAGGTCAGAGCGTGATGAAAAAAAAAAAAAGACTTCCCCTTTGTTTTTTTTTTGGAAAGCGAACATTATGCTTGTTTCAAGCGAGACGAAATTTTTATCGCTGTCTTTTTGTTTTTACATAATTAAAGCACGTAACGCTAGTGTAAGTGTAACATGAAATACCCAAAAAAAAATATGTAATCATAGATGAAAATAAGAATTCCGAAAAAAACACAATTTTAATCCACTTTGGCGGATACAACACTCCTGAAGAGGGTTAGCACCTGGCATTCCTTTAGCACTTATAAAATAAAAGCCAAATCTTTTGACCAGGGTAGAATTGATAAATACAACGACCCTAAATATCTGTAACAAGTAGGGAAAAGAATGAAACTAGCAAATCCAAATGTAAACTAAATACTTTTAACAAAATTAAAATCACTATCATCATCATCATCATCTCAGCCATAGGACGTCCACTGCTGGACATAAGCCTCCCCCATTGATTTCCACAAGGACCTGTTGGAAGCGGTCCGCATGTAACACCACTATATTTCTTTTTAATTTAATAGAATATTATTTATAGAATCCTAATAATATTATAAATGCCAGTTTGTGTTTATTACCTACTTCTTCCTGCTCAAACGGTTACGCCGATTTCGATGAAATTTGGTATGGAGATAGTTTAAGCCCTGGATTAACACATAGGCTACTTTTATTCCAGAATAAGTATAAGTATATTTTAATATAGTTCCCGTGGGATAATTGAGGTAGCGGGAAAACCGTAATCCATGCGGGTGAAACCGCGGGGCGCTACTAGTATTAAATAGATTAGATGTAAGTACTGTATTCTTGGTCTTTATGGTTTTTTGCTTTAACTGAAATTAGAAGCGAGGACTTTTTTTTTTTTTTTTTTTTTTAAACATACAAATATATTATTGTTTCAAAGAAACTTACGTTTGCCCACTGTCTCTTCACCATATTTTTTTTTTTTTTTTTTTTTTTTTACTTAGAATATTATAACAAGACCAAAACAAGTAATTCTGAAGAGAATCCAAAGTTCAATGTTTCCCCGTCAAAGTACAGTTAGCGAGTATCAATACGCTATTACTGCTTGAACTCAATAAAGACGAAATATAAGGGGTTAGTACTTAAGTAACAGTTCCTACTCATTCCGTTTTGCCTCTGAATAGGAGGTAATTGTAGGTTATGCAGGCGGTGCAGTGACGGTGTACTACAGTGATAAAGCTTCAAACAAATGCCTTAAGTAGTAGTTGGTGTATTACAAGAGAAATTGTATTAATCATGGAAAGTAGATAGAAAAAAACATATTTATAGAAAAGGTATATTATAATTTAAATTCGAATATTCAAAAAAAATCTATTTATCACAGTTACACCCTTAGATTCCCTATGTTGCTCGAAGTATCAGAACAATCAACATCACACAAACATCCAAACATTTATGCTCATCACACAATCAATTGCCTTCCCGGGATTTGAAACCAGGGCCCCGGGATCAGTATTCATGACACTGATCATTGAGCCACGACGACCGTCAAACATAAATAGATGACACCACCTATATTTTACGAAAGTGGAAACTTCGATACTGTAAAACAGAAGTACAGTTATCCAACCCGTCACCTTTAGCGTTCTGAAGTAGCGTTAATTATAAATCATGCAGCTGTCAATGTCTACTTGAGTGCTTTAACTCATTCTTGGTTAAACCAAGTATGAATTGGTTAATCATACGCATTTTGCACTGCGGCGTGCTTGCTTGGCGTGGAACAGTTAGGCTGGTCAGTGAATGAGAATTAAACGGTAGACGCGCACTCTGCGGCCAATCGGCAGGCCTGCATTTATTACTGTTTCAATAAACGCATTTATTGTTTTAATTCAGTGATTCGCAGTGGTGCCTATGGTACATTTAGATACAGAATTTGTACAACATATTTTGCTAGCGGCAGCGTCAGGTCCTTTACTATCTCGGCAATTTTAGGTAATTCGGTCAGTTTTTACGTTTGATTTCATATTCATGTTACATAAAAAATCGCATAGGATGGACCTCGGAGAGGGAGGGTAAGAATTATTTATCCTTTTGTTTCCTTTGTCCTTTAGTTGCAAGCCCTAGCCGCCCTCTACTTCCCGAAATGTAATCACCAAAAGTTTTCACAAATAAGCTTTCATAAATAGTAAAAACCAGAATAGCAGGAAAACCGAATAACAAATAATTTGTAAAAAATATGTTTTAAAACCAATCTCGTATTATGCGAAACGTCAAAACTTTACATTTCAAACAATGACAAGCTTTTAAAAATTCTGCGCTTACAATATTTCACGTTCGAAATTGCACTTTCGTACAATAAAATAGAGATATAATCCGATTGTGACAGCCAAATATATCAACTAGGGTTGGCAATAACAAAACAATAAAAAAAAATTGTGATTTTTTTTAAAGTAGGTAATATTTGCACACGTTATTTTATATCGCATCGTGTGGTACAATATAACGGGTACCTCTTGGATAAATAGAATCTTATTGGCAAATCGTTTCCTTTTTCTTTATCGTTTACTTCTTGTTGAATATGACCTATCTTCGTCATATAATCAGAGCACTTTAATGCTTTGTTGGAAACAATAAAGTCTATTAAAAAAAATTGTTTGGAAAATGTCAATTAGTTTTTTTTTTCTCACACTCAGACCCCCGCACTAGGATTTCCTGTATCGCGGGAGGCATGGAAACACAATCACAGCACACAAACATCTAAGACCCGGGACAAACATCTTCACTCATCGCACAAATGTTTTGCCCCTGCCGGGATTCGAACCCAGGGTCCCGAGGACACAAAAATCATGTCAATGACACTAACCACTGCGCCACGGCAACCGTCAAAATTTAGCAACTATCAATTGTAGGCACTATTGAGAATTGACGAAAATTAATTTATTAAAATAAAATCAGAGAAATATACTACTACGACTTAAACGAATAAAAGAAAATTTATAGCTCTTCTCTGTGATAATGAACTATTCATGTTACAATAAATCGTTGCGTGTCAACCCTACCACCTCGGCACCTGTATTCTGAATTCCTCGATGCCGCATCTCGACAGCACAGAGATTACATCTATTTCGAATTTTATTTAAAACACGCCTCGGAAACAACTCTTGGTGGAAATAAAAGTTTGACAATTCTACAAACAGCTCTGAAAACGTTGAAATAAAGTATGTGAATCAGTGGGTCGACGTGTATGACACAAAGCCGCATTAAATTTTACAATTGGCATCTAAATCAAACGCCGTCGAGTCAGACCTGCGCGAGCTGCGAGCGGTCAACTGAGCAGGAAGCGGCGCAGGATCGACAACGATGGCGCTCTCTTGTATCGGAGGCCAAGACTCACTTTGGGTCGCTGCGCCAACAGAGTAAGTAAGTAAGTATCTAAATCAAAGGGCAGTAGTAAAGTATATAAGGGGGAAACTTTAAAAAAAGGTTTTTACTGACGATAAAAAAAACTTAATTAATCAGGGCTACTCTGAGATTATTTAAAGGCACTTGTTAATTTTAAATCGTTTCAGCTTATTTAGTTCAAAGATTTACTTCTATACTAATATTATAAAAAGGAAAGATTTGACTGATTGTTTGCATTGAATAGGCTCCGAGACTGAACCGTATTGAAAAATTATTTGATTGTTGGGAAGCTACACTATCTTCGGGTGACATAGGCAATACATATTATTATGTCTGGGAGAGATCGCTTCTTAACGATAAGACCGCCAATTGTGCAACGTATTTTGTATTTGATTATGTTTTATTTTATAAATGTTATTTTACGTTTATGTACTTGTACAATAGTAACAGTACAATACAATACAGTAGTAAGTGATCTATGTAGCTATCTATATTTTCAAAAAAGATAGGAATCCTTATAATTTTTAATTTTTTTACCCGTGCGAAGCCGGGGCGGACGGCTAGTGTCTAATAAGGTTAAAAATCTAAAAATACCACTTATGAGAACAGTTCATAAAGTTTATTTTCATTCCCTAATTTATTAGTGAAAAAATATTTTCAAGCGACTATATTTTCTTTTATCAAAATTTTTCGCGGTGACGACCAATGCGCTTAAACTGATACAGTTTAAGCGCATTGGTCGTCACCGCGAAAATTTTTGATTGATTTGGTTTTTTACACCAAAAAAAGGGAATTGAAAAGTCTATAAATGTGATAAACCTTTTTTTATGAGCGCGTAAGTAATTTTAAACGCATACTATTTAAACAAAAACACGCATCAGGATATGTGGTGACCTCTCTGCCTGTAAACACCCGCGAGCCCCTATAATGGCATCGGCACCCGTCAAGCCCTTAACTTATACAGCGATTTGCTTACAAATTAAAAAACATCTAAAAAACCTTACACATTAATGTCAAAATCACCAGGCGTAAGTAGTCAAGGTAAATTTAAACTTCCTTCATTAAACATAAGGTTTTGAATGAGTCCAATAATTTGAATTAGTTCAAGCGAGTTTTGATCATATCAACTTAAGATATCAATCGTTATTTCTACTTTTTTCACTCTGAATGTTATAAAACGATTCTAACATGTCTGATAATATAATCATTGTAAACTTAACAACATTAACATTCTTTGAATACATTATTAGAATCTTTTCGTATTCAACCGATTTACTGTAACAATCTAAATTTGAAAATTGAGCAGTCTCTTCGCGCGTTCCCGCCATCGCATCGATGCCACGAATCTATTCCCGTGAGGGCGATGGTTTTTATAACATCACACAGAAGGTTCCCAGGAGTTATCTGAGAAGCCCGTGAAGAATGGAACGTAATAGAGTACGAATGAAACGCAAACGTGGAAAGAAACGTTAATTCGACTTGGAACGAATTCAAGTTTATTCTGTGAAGATACGGTTCGACAAACATACTAACGAACTAATAATTCACACATCAATTTTACTGTAAATTGAGTGGTGTCTGTACTGTAAAATAAAGAGCAAAATATATGAAATATAGACGCTTTTTAGTTCACCCAGAGTTAAGCGAATTGGTAAAGATCCATTTTCATATTATTCCATATAATTCATATGGACCACTTCTCTTCTGTTTTCTCAAAATTCAATCAGAAACTGTGGAAATGAGCCTTATGAAACAAGCAAAACGCTGGACCCTTCCAGAACAAAATAAGTCAACAAACACGTACCACCCATAACACCAATAAAACATAATCTGATATAATCCAACCATAAAGTTAAAATTACAGATAAGGAAAAACCTAGAGACAGGGGATGCGATGTTACTGATGCGTTCAGTCGAGAGACTGATCTGTGTTGACACGCGTCGGAAGCGTGGGTGACAACAATTTGTGGGATTCTTCGTATATCCTATCTCATTAACGGAAGTAGCGTTTGTTATCACTTTCTTGATGCGTAGGTACGATAAAAAATGAACGCGTCAGTTCAAGCAGACGTATGGTATGGGGCATGAGACTGAATATGCTTTGGTTTAATCTTTTTGTTACTCATATAGAAATGCACTGTAAAAGGGGCAAAACTGGCAAAGTGTGAAATACGCCGACATCCGCACCAAATGAAAATAATTTAACATAATCCAAAAGCAAGCGACGTGATTAAAAGTTTATCTTTCTCCAGCGTCATTAAATACATGAAAATTTGCTCAAATATTGAATGGTGTGATCAGTTAACAAATAAACTAACTCTTAAATTTATTATTAGGATAATTCATTACGACATGGGGTCCATTAAATTGGCAACAGAGTCTAATGAACGGCAACGCGTCGAAAGTACAAATGGTATTGAAAATTGTGCGTAGGAGATCGTAACGGCTTACCGCCACGCGGGCTGTACGTATATGCCTGTCTGTCACATATTAAATAAAGATAAAATCAAGCCAGTGTCATATAAACATGACAGCGAATTTGTGCGCATCTATTTGCTTATATTTTACGAAAGTCGCACAAGCTGATTAATTAATATAATAATAATATGGGACAACATTCACACAATGTCTTCAGGTCCCAAACTAGGCAGAGCCTGTGCTATGGTAACCTGATGACCGATATATATACTTATATACATATACCCACCCAGACATAGGTCAAACGACATGTTCATACACACAAATGTTTGACCTGTCCGGGAATCGAACCCGGGACCAGCGGCTCAGAAGGCAGAGTGCTACCAACTGTGCCAACCGGCCAGTCAATTACAATATTCACGGTTAGAGGAACTACAGTGATCCTATGATGATGATATCCTATTCCAAAAATATACAACTCTGTTATAATATAATATAAGCCATAATTAATAGATGTATTGTCCCAAAAAGCTTACTGATATCTGTCATAAACAATGTCCACAGTATAATTGTTATCTGACAATGTCTTCGGTTTGCGGTTCTAAGCGGATTAAACTGGTTGTCAGTGGACGCAGTGGTAGGGTGACAATGGAAGCTGGACGGCCATGATAGCGGTTATTGAGGGCAAAAGTGGCAATTGTATCAATATCTACCAAGTGTATGATGATAACGCTTTATAATAATATCATGTATGCCATTATAAACAGATATTGACAGTTTTGTAGCATAGGAAAGCCCGCTTACAGTGATCATTAAGTATGTAATCAACCCGTAAAAGGTAAACCAGTAAACACCAATCAGGTATTCGAGCACAACATATCCTATCCTCATGCAGAGAGACAGTATCAAAAGTTGTGAATAAGTTTTCATGGTACATGTACATATAGGTAATTAGGTACGTTCAACAAAGTTGTCTGTAATCTCGTTTACGCTAGGTGACTGCCGTTGACATTTTGAACGGAACGTTCTTTTTAGCATCGTTTTACTTTCTGCACGTTAAACAACTTTTTTAATCTTTGTGGATCTATTGAAAAGCGTTACTTACACATTTAACACATGCTAAATATTTATTAAATTTATAAAAGAAGAACTACAACAAGATTTCTGTTTGTCTACGTATAGACGTTAAAACGTAATTTGTTATATTTAAAACCAAACAGCGCTGGGGTTTATCCGCTAATAAGGATTAAGCACGGCCACCCTACACGCAGGTGTTGCGGTAACCAAATCCGTCATAAATAATATTTGATTTGACAGTTCTGAACAACCCTCAAATAATTTGCGACACCTAGAATTTAACGGAAGATTAAGCAATTTTGTTATCGCGGGTATTTTTATGTAAAGACAGATATACCTATACGAAATACTTCTCTATATACATACTAACGTTCAATTATGGCTAAGGCATTCCATAACATTTATCGTAGAAACGAGTCTCGGATATTTTTTGTGATTAAAATTAGGAGAAAAATTGTACTAGTGTCACTTTTTATAACGCTGAGCTATTTTAGGTAAGTAGCTACTTGATAAAATATTTCTATCTTACTACACTCACAAAAGATTTCTAGAAAACACATTTCAAACATCAAGGCTATTTCTTTCGCACATTTTCTCACAGTCTTCAAATAATCACTCCTACAAACAGAAGGTAATTAAGTATCTTCTCTAGAATGAAGCTTTTTATATTTTGCAGCACTTCGCTCAAGAAGCATAGCTTAGTTTATGTTAAGTGCCTATTTTTTACGTGCTGCATGCTTTTAAGTTTAAACGCTATCATAAATTTGCTTGTTAAGACATTAATTAGTAAAAATTACCCTTTTAGTGATAGTGAAAGTAAGCGAAAAGTATTATTTGTGAAACTATAATTAACAAATTTGTATGCTTTATAACTGCAGCGCAATTGGGTAGGTTTTTTAGTAATTAATTTAACCTTTCACACGAGTCGCATGTCTTTTGGTCAGCGCTTTGTTTTATGTTAACACGCTAACGGTTCTGACATGATAAAATACTATAATAAAACTGAATAATTTATTTAATCCTTCGCTCAAACATTTATTCATAATGTGTTTTAGTATATTGGTGTATATGAACTATTAGTGGTATTTTTATTTTATTCGGACTTTACTTCATCCGAATATAATAATTTAACTTGCTTTTGAGATATTAAAGTTATTAGGGTGCCACGATATAATGGTGAAGTTACTTACAAAGGTTTGTGTTGGTACCAAATTGGTACCAATAAAATAAATTCATGTCCAAAAACTGGTCACTTCTTTCATCCGAATCACAAGAGATTAAGTTGCATTACATACGTAATTACATATATACATATATTTACATTATTTTCCCTAGAGGTAAGCAAATTAAATTAATTAAATGAAACTTATTTAACGAAACTACAGTACATACATGAGTTTATATTTGTATTTAGTTGTTCTTCTATTTTGCCGGTTATCGGCACGTGAAATTACATAATTCAGGCTTATGGTTAGTAAAAATAGAAACAATAAAAAAACAAGTCAATAAGGTAAAAGGAAAGTCCCGCATTGACGCTGGGATTTTATTATTCACGGAGACACACATGAAGGAGTAGTTTCTCGTAAAGAATAGTCTTGAGTGTAATAAAGCCTAAGCCTATCTTCATAATACCAAGGCAGCGACCGCGGCCTTCCAATTACTTCGTAATAACATATTTATGATCACGAAATTATTGACTGAATACATAAAAATAGCAGTGTACATTTGAGATTTAGTCCAGCGCGAGGCCGAGCAATGCCAATAAGACAATGGCAAAAATTTGTAAACTGCTAAATTCATACCCGCCTGAATCTATGCTCGTCCTATGTCAGTTTTATGCGAAATTGACTAGTTTGTACCTAACTGACTCTTAAAAACCAACTATGAAAAAAAAATACCAAAAATGGAACCGATTTCAATACTCAAAGGTGTGAAATAACTTGTTGAAGTTTGGCTGTGACCACACGGGAAGCACCACTTGTAAATAAAAAAAGAATCATCAAAATCGGTTCACCAGTCGAAAGTTCTGAGGTAACAAACGCAAAAAACACACATGTCAAAATGAAATACTCCTCTTTTTTTAAGTCGGTTAAAAATGACGTGCTATGCCACGGAACCAAGAATTAAATCAAGATTGATTCAATGTGGACGAATTGAAAATAGCAGACTACCAATGCTATCATAATCGGCCATTGTGAGCGGAGCATATTACCATACTAGTAGCGCCCCGCGGTTTCACCCGCGTGGATTACGGTTTTTCTCGCTACCTCAAATACCCCACGGGAACTATACTTTTTTCGGGATCAAAGTAGCCTAAGTTTTAATCCAGGGTTTAAACTATCTCCATACCAAATTTCATAGAAATCGGTATAGCCGTTGGAGCGTGAAGAAGTAACAAGCAGACACACATGCACACAAACTTTCGCATTTATAATATTAGTTGGATTATTAGTAAGATTGAATATTATAGTAGCCCCAGATATAATATGAAATTTATAGGAAACTCGAGGTAAAATTTCGCCAGGGGACATTATGGTCCCATTAATCAAACCCCTCAGTAGGGGTAGTGAGGGGTAGGTAAAGCAACCCTATATAACTACCCTGGAACACGAGAATCGATCCCGAGCGATTAATAGATTAATCAGATAGGACACACTTCATATTCATTAGTTAGTAATTAAACTTGGAAATAGGTAATTAACATATCTTCTGTCAAAAGCAAATTTCGCGGAAATCCTTTAACGAAACATACTAGCATCCTTATCATTATGTCAGCATGCTATTTTTAATCTGCTATAGTTTATCTATTAGCTGTTGGCAACAGCTCTATAGATAGCTCAAACGTTTCAACGGGCTACTAGTTAGCAGCGTACCCAGAATACTAGCAATAGGTATTGCTAGCATTACAAATGGTTATCTCAGCTACTCTTGCATGTGATCTGTATACAATACGAAATGTATACAAACTGGAGTTTGATTTGGGATTGCCAGGCCTGCCTGACGCCAACTCTCCAACCACTGATTGTGGTACAACCACCAGCCGCAACAAGACGGAACACTCTAGTAATGGGACCTTATAATTATCACTTGAAGAAAAACTATAACATATTCTTACTACTCGAGTAACATAGTGGTCAAACCCTAGATCTACAATACAGATTAAAAAATTGGTTGTCTGTAAAGTCGGTTTACGGACGATAGATTTACGTGATAACGTCATAATCATTTATGACTTTGACTTTGACATTGTCTTTGACCTTGACTTTGACTTTGACTTTGATTATTTTATGTAATACAAAACTCAGGTGGAACGTTACGCGGAACGTTACTATTTTTCATGAGTGTTGCTGGTATTCATCAATTTATAAAACGTTATCACATCAAAAAGTAACAAATGTATGGTTTTCTACTTTAAATATTCCAATTTAATAATGATATAAATCACAAGCATCACGTTTGCCTTAGATTGATCAATAAGATTATGGTTCGCGGCATCAACGCCTCGCACAAATCTCAAAGATAAAAATAACTAATACTCGTCACAAAAAGACGGGTAAAATAAAAGGTCGGGTAAAATACGAGAAATACGGTAAAAAGACGAGTCGGGACATCAAACGGTATCTATACGTCACTTGGTTCGTTTACAAAGGATGAGAATCGGCGATTCCATTCCTAAACCTTTAATTGGCCTTCGGTCTCTCGTCTCGGGGAAGACGTTAACGGTGTAGCCTTATGTCAATACTTTGAAAGGTATACTGGATTGTAGAAAAAAAAAATTGGTTGTCTGTAAAGTCGGTTTACGGACGATAGATTTACGTGATAACGACATAATCATGTATGACTTTAACTTTGACATTGACATTGACATTGAAATTGACATTGACCATTGACTTTTGACCATTGACCATTGGCCATTGACCATTGACCATTGACCATTGACCATTCACCGTTACGCGGAACGTTACTATTTTTCATTTTGGCATTCATCAATTTATAAAACGTTATCACGTCAAAATGGTATGTATAATAGTTGTTAGTTTTCAAGTTGATTCTTCTGTGTGTTTTTAGTTAATAAGTCATATCGCATTTCGCATCCTTATGAAGAAGCCTAGATACTGCAGCGCGTCAGGCATGTTCGCTGATGCAAGGGTTCCCGATTTCTTTGCAGTTATAAGATCTCGTATTGTGTCCTTTTGGAACAGAATACGAGGATCCAGTAATGCAATCCTGAAGTCTTTAGGGGAAGATATTTGCAGTCCGATCTTCAGATTTTGGGTCTCAGTCCACCAGAACTAAAACCGTAAATGACTTGTTATAGAGCAATTTTTATTTTTATTTATTGCATTTATAACCTATTTTATTTATACTTTTATTAGTTTTAGTTTGTTATTTTTGACCATTTATATTTTGTAATTTTGTGATATATGGGTCTTTTTGCCTGCAATAATTTTTTTTTATTTATTTATTTTATTTTATCTTTTGCACTGCAAGCCAATGCTTAATACACTTCTCCGTAAGTTTTTTATTTTAATTTTATTATGAATACGGATCAACATAAAATATTAAGAGTAATATTTTCAAAGAGAATAGAGAACAAATAATGTGAAACATAATTTCAGATCAAATTGTTTCTGTATAAACATTAAAATCCCTTTAAAACATTAAAACAATATTGTTTTACTACGAAAATATTACCTTTTAACTGGCAACTTCGGTTCGAAAATCTGAGAAAATGTTAACGCTTTTCGATTTTCCCAGATGACCAGCGACATAAAAAAAGCGTCAAATTTCTTATACGGAAGAATTTAATTGATAACGAGAATCGCTTGGGAATATCCTGGACGACTTTTGGCCTTTTATCTCACAAATTACACAAATTTAATTTAGGAGTTGGTGACCTAAATTGAGGCCATAAATAATATTATTTTTTACTTATAAGGTTGTGTTTGACAACTGTCTCACCTGATGTTAAGTGATGACGTTGTCTAGGATGTAGAACGCAAACCTAGAAGCGACCAATTTACTTGCGACTTAATGACACCATGATTGTACTCGTACGTATCGGGAAACACAGACTTGTATTTTTATTATTATTATTCATAAAATAAGAGGGCATAACAGAAATCAAATCATTACATCTACATACAATATATAAGAAATTTTGGTGATTATAACTTTACAAAACATGGAAACTGATGCTCATAATTCATAAATATACTTTGGACAAATTAATTAATCATCACATGTTAGGGCTGGCACCCTGACTAATTCGGCGGAGCAACTAAAGCAGCGAAAATATCCTAACCTAGGTAGTGGTTACTTATTTGAACCCTTTGGGGTTGAGATTTTGGGCCCGTGGGGACCGGGAGATCATCGGATCATCAGAACGTTTCATCAATGCGATGCGTGACCAAATACCGGCCCGTATTTGACTCAGCGAATTAGCATTGCAAGTAAACGTGGCAATGCTGCTAGCATTCTGGGCGCGCTGCCAACTGGTAGCGGGTTAGAGCATTTGAGCTATCTATAGACTTACAACAGCTAGTGGATTGCTCAAAAGTTAATGTAGTAGCTGTAGTATTGTAATTAGTTATTAGTATTTTAAATTAAGAAAAGAATCGGCCCGATTAAGAACAAATCAATAGATCAAATTAATATAATTTATAATATAAGCATCCGACACTTAATATAAAAAAATAATGCATCGTTTTAAAAGAGTAAGGTAATAAGTAAAAAATATTTATTTACTATTAGGTACTATTTTAATAATTAATATATATATATTCTCTCCAAAAGGTTTAAAATCAAAAACTAATTAATATACTTTAACAGTATAAAACATTATCACATTACAAAGAACCATTTATTTACACGGATGTGAAGTTTTTTAACTGAAAAATAAGTTTAGGTCATAAAAAGCATTATCTTTTAGCCACTTTTTAAGTAAAACCCTAAATTTATTACCTGGCATGTCCTGGATATGACATAACCACAAACACCATGACGTGTATTTGTTCTCAAAGATCATTGCATATGACTTTGAGTAGGTAAAGCTCATCACCATTAGTAATTTGGGTCTATCTCACTGTCACATCAGTGTTTTTAAATAAACATACTCGTAACTCTAGTATGTAAGATATTTTCGAAATCTTGTCTTAAGGATTAATCGCTTGTCATGTGATCAACTAGTTTAATTAGGCTTGTGCCTAGACTAAGCATGTGATATTAACGTTAGCAAAATCACCCCAAAATACTAGGCCGTAAAATAATAGAGAATGAACATTTCCATAATAAGCAATCCTTGCTACATCGATTGAAGGTACGTCTACAAGGACCGATAGGGCATTACAATAACTAGTTATTCTGTTCTTAATTTTGTCGATGTATGATTTTCGATGGTTCATTCACTGTCAATCCCAGAAAATTGACAACTTTTACATTGCCGACTTGCGTTCCAATGACGTCGATACTAAAGTCCTAGGGCTGTTGTTTTATACTTCCTAAAAAAGAGAAAAATAGTTTACGAAAGATTTAAAAATTTGAGCCAAGTTTGGGCTCATTTTCCCACAATGTTGCACGGATGTACTCATTTTCAAAATCCGGGACGCAATGATGAATATAAATGATCAGTCCCCCTTCACTTTCTCGCGCTCGTGGAGTACTCGTTTATTTACTTCCCAATATCCCAACACAAGGTTCAGAAGCTACATGCAGAATGGCTTCCCCACCCTCATAAAGCATCGGTTGTCCATTTACTCTCATTTTGTCTTATTGTGTCCATTCCAAGAGACAGGCTATTCATTTAAAACTTGGCTCGGCCAAGGGAACACGTTTAAAACGTCCGTAATCAAATTTGTCCGAGTCTTTAAGGGTTAAAGCCTTCAACTTTGAGCGTCCTAATAAATTATATTGCCGACAAAACTGCTCCCGAGTGCGACACAGCTCGTTGGCTCATCTAATTGGTCCAAATTCGAGTACCCGGCTTTATAATTGAACCAAACCGGAGCCTTATACGGCTCGAAATTAGTCGAAATTCGAAGATTGGCCGGATTAGGCGCGCGCGGTGTACGACCGCACCAGACCTAGTAGTGACGTCCCCGCTCAAACACACGTAATAAGTTTCAACTCGTAAAGTAAATGAAGATCCGTACAGCAGACGGAAAACAAATTCGGCGCTCAAGTTTCGGGGTTTGACTTAAACTTTTCGTTTGAATACAGTGGAATTCTTGCTTAATTAACGCGCGCCTCCGCGAGTGTCTTCCGAACAAGTGTGTCGTGTATGTATATTGGTTTATCTTGTCTTGTGCGCTTTTCCTCGTAGAGACGTATTCTCTTCCAATTTATGGGCGCTGCTTGTCGGAGGATAAAGGTTACAAAGCGGGTCGAGGCTTGTCGGGTTTTCTAAACGTGTCCTCTGTCGCTGGTGACGGGAAACACTCTGCGGTGGCCGGCGCGCGGCGGGGTGTCAATTACCTTTATGTACTTTTGCTACCGTAAGCACAAGTACCTACGACTACGTAGCAACGATGTTGATAAAAGGACGTCACAAAAAGTCACACATGCTCGTTATAAGGTCATCTCAAAAGAACACACGAAAGATTTTTTATATTGGGAATAGGCATTCGTTTGTCACTATCTCATCAGATGTTAAGTGATGATGCCGTCTACGATGGAGCATGCCTGCCCAGATGATACCGGTATTTATGCGGAAATACAGATTTTAGGCAATGAATTCCACTAATTAGCTGTACGCACTATGTGGAAGCAAAACGCTTCGTGTGACAAGTTGACCACCTACCATATATGGACGTCGCATTGCCGTCCGTCTGATCGTTCTTTAATTGTGTAACATGTACAAGATACAAGCGTTAAAATTAACTTCTATCGTACCGTTACAGCAAGTTGACCTATTAGCACACGTGTCTACCTATCCAAGAAAATGAACAATACAGATACTAAATTACACGCTACAATTTCTCTGCTATAGTGTAATAAATTACAGACATAAATTGTGTTTCGATCATAATATTCAGAAACTTCCAAATTGTTTACCGGTAGTTCCTTTCAGATAGCATCTCGTCGACGTGTCATATCTCACAGTTAGGTAAATGTTTACCCTCTTCGCGGCCCTCAACAAAAACTTCCAGAACCGTAATACATTGTCGTCGTTTGCTCAGCGAATTCCTCGACAAAGCGAATTCCGGGATTCTCAATTAAAAGCTGCGACACTCCCGCCGTCGAAGTTCGACGAAACTTCCAAATCTTGGCGTAACTCCGAAAGAATTCTTCACTAATTAGTATAAGTTTATGCATTCGGAGGTGGCGAGGGATCTTCAGATTCGGGCTGGCACTCGCCTAGTTTCTAAGTTTTAATTGCGCGACTATGGGCGTTCGTCAAGCAACTCGCCCCGATCGAGATTCGAGTTTTTCTCACCCCGGGATTTGTCGATAAATCTGCGCAGCCATTATTCTTAGATTAACGGCGGCCAGCTGCCTGTCGGCCGGGAATTATATTTTTGCTTAGCTTCCAGTGTACAGGATAATGAATTTATCGCCAGAGAAATGAATTTAGCCAGGCGTCCTCGACGCTCGCGTAATATTTCGTTTTGTTGAGTATCTAAGCCGGGCGCGAAATAAAAATGTTTGCAGTACATGTTTGCGTTGATTAATTAAAATGTTTTTCATGTCACACGTTATAAAACTGTGAAAAATTAAAGCTTTCATGGTTTATTTGATGGCTTTATCCATTACATTAATAATGCTGGAATGAAATTTTTAACATTTGTAGCCTATAGATAACTCAAATGCTCTAACCCGCTACCGGTTAGCAGCGTGCCCAGATTGTTAGCAGTGTGGCAATGGCCACGTTGAATTGCAATTCTTGAACCGTATGGTCTCATGCGTGACGATGGTAAAAGACCTGACGTCATGACACTTATTCCCTGGAAGTTGGGGCGGCCTTTAGTGTAGGACGCTACATGCGTTAACACTTTGGCGCCGTCACATCTTCCTGAGACACATGTTAGGGCTGGCGCCGCGGCTTATACGGCGGAGCAATTGAAACGGTGAAAATATGCTAACCTAGGTAGTGGTTACATATTTGAACCGTTTGGGTTCGAGACATTGGGCCCGTGCGGACCTGGAGCTCATCGGATTTCCCAAAATTTATCAGAGCGTTTGATCGATGCGACGCGTGACCAAAATGCTGGCACATATTTGGCTCAACGAATCAGCATTGCAATTCAACGTAGCAATGCTGCTAGCATTATTTCTGGGCACGTTGCCAGCCGGTAGCGGGTTAGAACATTTGAGTTATCTATAGGCTACCAATAGCTGGTGGATTGCTCAAATGTTGTTGAAGTAGTTGCAGTATTGTAATTAGTTGTTAGTGTTTTATTTTAATAAAAGCATTTGCCCCATGAAAAAAATACATTATTTCATGCGTTGTAATATTTCAATACTTATACCATTTTTATTACCATTAGCATCTTATTATGTCCCGCTTAGACAAGATATAGGGGGCAAGTATACCTTGTATATTTTTCATGTTTATGAATTGACAATGAACTTCCAACAAATTCTCAATATTTGACTAGCTGAAAAAGGGGCAAGCTTGAACTCTTAAGCCATCGTTTCCTTACCGCGTCAGTTCGTCTCGGCATGCCATAATGCTTTTTTGCGACCAGTCGTGTATAATAAACCAATTCGTAATGAGACCGTACTTTATATGCATAATATTTTCTGCGGTTTGCGGCCAGTAACCGAGAGATAAGACTAGATGGGTCACTCGATAAAATGTTATTTGCATTTAGCCTTGGAAGCGAATTAAGTTTGGAAACAAAAAGATCGCTAACTGTAATGTATTCACAAGATTCATGTTTTAATTTTGGGATTACATTTTTTATCAAGATCACATAAATAATTCAACCTATATCTCAGATCGTAGTGTGAAACAAAAAAAAAAGGTATGTAGATTATTGCTTTCTGTATTGAACGTATAAGCTATGCTACTAATATTATAAAAGCGAAAGTTTGTATGTATGTTTGTTAATCCTTCACACTCAAACGGCTACACCGATTTGAATGAAATTGAGTATGGAGATAGGTTAGACCCTGGAATAACAAGTAGGCTATTTTTATCCCGGAAAAAGTACTACTTTTATCCCGTGGGATAATTGAGGTAGTGGGATAACCGTAATCCACACGAGTGAAATCGCGGGCCGCTACTAGTGTTACATAAAAAACAATACCTCTGATATTTTCATTGTGGCAGGGCACTTTTTAAGTGCTCGCCAGGCTAGCTACGCGAACAACCTCTTCAAGATTTGTCACCAAACACTCGTTGTCAACATTCTCAGTTAGTTTATTTCCACCTGCAACCACATTACCGCTAGGCATCAAGTGGTGAAACGCTAAAACTAAAATTATTTTAATAAATCTGGTGTTAAATAGAAAACAAGCAAATTAATGCTTTAAAAATGATGGCACTATACTAAAGGTATAGTAAGGTATGCTAAGGAATAGTGAAGTAATAAGTAGGTATAATGTTTGCAAAACATTACGTCTGGTTAGCATAAATACCTTCCTTTCCGTACATTGTACGGTGCAAAGTAAGTGACCCGTCTCTACGAGCACGGAACTCATTTCATGCAAATCGTTGCCGCTATCAGGCGTTAGTTCTTCCACGTCGCCATTTAGAAGGTAATTCCACGACAATAGCCGGTCGCGAGACTTGTAAAGAAACCACTTCAGGCGACGCGTTAAAAATGATTAGCGTTTTAAAATTCGGCTCAGTGAGACCACAGCTTAACGATACTTTAGTATTCAGCGGGTTTGGTGTCAATTTAAAATTTTAATACGTGTTTAAAGTTAATATAAAATAATAATTCCATAGTAACTAACTGGAAGGAGATAACGTTTACAGAAATATAGACCTAAAGAGTTGATAGCATTGTGGTCAAGGTATAAAAAATTGTATAAATGGTACACAAAATTGGTATCTTAAAGAGAAACGTTTAGAAAACTCTTAAAGCAAAGTAAACCCATGAGTCAGAATAGGGGAGTTTACTATAATTCAGGGTTTTTACCAGATAGCACATAATTATTTTGTGTTAAGTAAGATTCTTGTAACTCTAAGGCTTTCACGACCGGCGTTGCATGTTGTATGTATTGCTTCCGGGCTGTTTGGCCGTGGTCTATGTGAAACTAGTGTTCCAGACGTTTCGTCGATCACTGCGGTCGACATCTTCAGTGGTTCAGGTCCGAGCGGCGACGAGAGCGTAGAACTCTCCTTCGCGGCGTCTTCTCTGTTACTGAGTTACTGAGTAAATCCATCTCAGCGCTGGCAACAAACATATACTACACACATTATAGGCTAGTGGATTGCCCAAATATTATTGTAGTAGCTGCAGTATTGTAATAAGTTAATAGTGTTTTATCTTAATAAAGGCCCAGTAAAAAAATCTTTCATATTTATTAGGTATCATCATCATCATCTCAGCCATAGGACGTCTACTGCTGGACATACACCTCCCCCATTAATTTCCAGAAGGACCGGTTGGGAGCGGCCCACATCCTACATACATTAGGTATGTCGTCAATGATGACCACCGTTTTATATTTATTAAAATTGGAGACGAACATCCCTTAAACTCCGAACAATAATTCAGTGTTTTGTTCCGTTCTTTCAACGACAAGCTGTCATATTAGTGACAAAGACAACACAACACAAAACCACGTTTATTAGCAAGGCAGTAAAAGTTATTAAACTATCGCAGGCTTAACATCGACTTCCGATTCCTATTTAGCTTAGATAGGTTATTTTTTTTTGTTTTTTTTGGTCGAATCTTAATCTATATCTATCATTCTTAAATGTTGTTTCGTCTTCCCATAATGTTTTAAACTAATAAGTTAAATGTATGTATGACCTAAATATGTGTTTTTTCTTTTTGTTTTATATGTAGTGTTGTTTGTCAGTAATAAATAATTTTCTTTCTTTCTTTCTTTTCTTTCTTTCTATTCGAAATTTAAAAATCAATTCACAGCTTGGGTTTTCGTATATTGCAAGTATAATACGCGGAATTATTTTTTCATAAAAGCTATTCTGAGTTCCTTTGTCTAGAAACTTGTCTCTTTTCATTATTTATTCTGACATTTAATTTCGTCTGTAACCATTTTCTCTGGCAAATCTTTTAATTTCATTACTTTACAAATTAAATCTCAGAAGCCAAGGGACCGTTTAGGTAGTACGTTCTTTTTTCAACGAGATTTAATATAAACTTTGCGTTATGTCGTCTACCATCAGTAGCCGCTAGGGGGCACTTGTCACGCAGCGATCTGACGACTTGTCGGTGTGCTGTGACTCATCCTCGATTGTCACCCTGTCTTTTTTGCAATCATCACGTAAATTGAACGTCAATTTTCTTTATGAACTCGACACAAAAGATCGGATTTAAAAAGGTGAGGATTCTGTTGCGTTCGTTTCGCCGAGCAGTCGAGTTGTCTATCACTAATTAATTAGTAGACTCGAAATAGTGTAGATTTCGAAACTCGATCGCTATTTGTGTGTTAAGTTAGGCGATAACAGCGTTAATTATTGGTTCTAAAAGTGATCAAAACGATTTATTTATTTATTTATTAACTTTCACACAAGGTCTTCAGGTCCCAAACTAGGCAGAGCCTGTGCTATGGTAACCTGATTACTGATATATATACTTATATACATATACACACCCAGACACAGGTCAAACAGACATGTTCATACACACAAATGTTTGACCTGTCCGGGAATCAAACCCGGGACCAGCGGCTCAGAAGGCAGAGTGGTACCAACTGCGCCAACCGGCCAGTCGAGCTTGAGCGATGAGCTTCGTTCGTCTTTTCCTTTGGCATTTCACTTTTATCTACGAGTATATGGGATGACTTGGTAAAGCCTAAAGTGTACACATGTACAGCTAGCGCATAGGTAGGAACATGTACAAGAATTTCTCCCTTAATAAGTTTAAGATAAGGTATATTGGTACCAAATTCTTCTCAAAAAATTACATGATATACGCGTTCAATGTAGTAGTAACATATTATCCTAATTATAAATATATAAAATATATATCCTAATTATAAATCCTATATAAACCTGTACGCTAATCTATACTGCTAATACTCAAAAATTGACCTAGAGTACTAAGAGTACTGGAACATAAACTTAAGTACTCAAACATGGGCCTACAGTATTTAAACATGGGCCTACAGTATTTAAACATGGGCCTACAGTATTTAAACATATTCTAACAGCATAACGTTAACAACGTTGTATTTAATTGGAAATCCAATGTCATTCCTACGGTGGGGTTCTCGAACCCCACCGGCGGCATTGCAGCACTTAAGAATTCCTAAGGGTCAAATCCATAGGGACACGGAACTGTGACATCTGAAACAGAAATCGAAATAAATACAGATAACAGTCAACATGACGTATTACAAAGTACTACCATTACTTTGCATTGTATTCTTTCGTTTGGAACTGAAATATGCAATGAAGGTCTTTTCAGGGTGCAAGTGAAGAAATATATCTCCAGTTCTGGGAACTCACAATGCTTACCAACAGGAGAGTTGGTGGTCAGACGCGGACCTTAGACTTTTGAAAATGATACGTATACGAGTATAAGGATAATAGAGACAATACAATTTTTTTTGTTTCATACAATATATAGTATATGACAATAGAGGCCACATTCCGATTGCCGAGCCCTGGCCAATCTCTCTCAGAGAGAGGAGTGATGGTCATACCCATCAATTTGGCTGATGCAGATTGCTGGAGAGACGAGCCAAACGTAGGAGTGGTCAGACCTCCTGACAGCATGGATCGTGGGCTACGGACTCTGTTGAACGTCCCCTCCGAAGCAAAATAAAGCAATTAAATTTGTCATTAGCGGTCTCCCATTCACTGCGATAGTTACAATATGAGTTGCTCGATGATCAGTTGGGTCGCAGGTAAACTCCGCTACACTATAAGCGCTTCTCACTGACTCACATGTCACAGATTATATTCAGGTAAACTCCGCTACACTACACGCGCTTCTCACTGACTCACATGTCACAGATTATATTCAATAATCTGTGATTGAATATAATCACATATGACCTGATTATATTCAGGTAAACTCCGCTACACTACACGCGCTTCTCACTGACTCACATGTCACAGATTATATTCAGGTAAACTCCGCTACACTACACGCGCTTCTCACTGACTCACATGTCATAGATTATATTCAGGTAAACTCCGCTACACTACACGCGCTTCTCACTGACTCACATGTCACAGATTATATATCTACCTACATATCGATTCACCAGGCACGTTTTACGAGTAGCAAAGTTGAAAATGTGCCGAGGCAGCACTAGTCTCTTTGCTTGGCGTTCAGTCCTCATGGTTGATCGAAGCAACGTGGCTTTTTTACAACAATACAGTCACGTGTCACCCTAATTTGTAAACGCTTAATTAAGTGATAAGAAGAAGACAAAACAATACAGTCAGATATCTTCCGAACGAAGCAAAAATAATTGCCAAACACTGCAATAAAAACGTATGACGTCAACACATGACAGTTTGACATTCTGCAGATAAATAAAGTGTAATCTAATCACAGTTGTATAACGTAACATACCTCATGTCATGATATTGGTTTGTGGTTAATATTTGTTTTAGTTTCTAGTTTTATTCGTCTCCCAAATCGGTTTATATACTTGTGTCTTTATAACTGGCTATATACAGGAATACATAACATAAGCAAATAGAAAATTGGCTAACACTGGTTTCCGGCACAACTATCTGCTGGCGAATGCCGTTTTTCTGTTCCTTCCTTCCTTTTGTGCTGTATGGGTACGCGATGTGGTGCAAGGGAAGAGGAGAGAGCGATTTAAACTTTTATTAATTAAGTTTTAGTGAAATGCGTTGATTTAATGTATCTTTACAGAAATAGAATTAATACACAATATAATAAGTATATGAGTGATAAGTACCCGTGAGGATTAGAGGTCCTGAAATAAAGAATAAACTATGATATCTGGTAACCAGATAAGTTTTTTTTTATTGAGACGTTGTGTATACACATATGGAAGAAAGATAGCTCAATTTTTATCATTGTAAAGTTTTACACAACGGTAGAGTAGTATAAAAACAACGACGAGAAATTGTTTTTTGATTGGAAATTCTCGTGAGTTTGACACATTATTATATAGATGTAGTATCCGGCTTTACTCACGTTTATATTTGAAGTTTCAACCTAGGTTTCGAGCATGTCCTCAAGTGAGTTTACGCTGCCAGATGGTCGCCGCGATCTGGCGGAAAAAATTGTTCCTTTTAATCGGTTCATAAGTGACGTAAATGGTATATAAACAATAAAGAAAAATAAAAACTGCTAATTTGGTACCTCTTTGTAAACTGAACTCTATTATTTAAGGAACTTTAGAGTTCCACTAAAGTTTCCTCACATTTTCATCTAAAATTGTTGACAACTTTTTTGAAAGTCGGTTAATATAGAAATACAAAATCTCCCCTGCAACACAACGATTAATAACACAGTCAATACGTGTCCACATTGATTTTTCAAGAAGTGTTTTGCATTGATTAAACTACAGTAGTCCTTTATAATGCTGTGGTGGTACCGGCCTAGAATTGTATCCCTCCATCTCTTCCTGTGGGTGCCGTACCTAAGAGTCCGCTAACCCGCCTGCCAAGCGTGGCGAGTAATGGCAAAACACCCTCCATAGGAGAGGTCTAAGTGCAGCAGTGGACGTATTGTGGCTGACCAAAAAACCTAATAATACTACGCCAATTTCCATGACTTGGAACCTCTTGAAAATCGTTCCCTAGTCCCGAAATAACGCGATTAACCGAACGAAAGGCCGAAACGAACAAAGCAAATGTGATTACCGCGTCGTCGGCCGAGAAATAAGTAATATTTCTTTGGTAGAGCCCTGGGGCTGCATGCTGGATTGCGTGAGCCCCTGCTTATTGTTAATGATTGATCAGAAGTTTGTTATAGATATGTTTTTTATAGCATTAAACAAGGAGAAAGTTTTGTGGTATGCATAGTAAAAAAAAATTAACCGGAACCGACTTCAACACTCAAAAGTGTGATATAATTAAGTTATTGAAGTCGGCACCTTTTCTACTAACGGGATCTAATGTCATTCACTCTCAATAAAGAAGTCTGCATCTAGAGAGGCGTAAAACTTTTCAGTTATTTGAGTGTAACTAAAAACGGTTTGACCGATTTTGGTGAACTTTGAATGGGATCACCACGGAGATACTAGTACTACGCCTAGTACTAGGCGAACCGCGACTGCGTCCGCGAGCGCCCCGTATTCTACTTGAAAAAGATCACCGAATATGGTTGAAACTATAGTAGGAACCCTATCTTATTACGTGAGTAACTCCCGTGTTTTATACATTCATAATGTCTAAACCACGTCAGTTTTAATAACAAAATTATTATGTAAGTGCAAAAGAATATAGAACTTACTAATTGAAAATAAGACACTTTCACACTAGCTTCAGCATATGTTTTCATACTGCCGAATAATTTAGGATTATATATAATTTCTAGATATTATTACGTTCATAAGAAGAGAAATTATCACGATTTTCTCACCCGCATCTACAAAGTTTCATATTGTTGAGTTTTATTGCATGAATTATTACATGTTACATAACGAACAAGTACATACTGTAGTTTACGATATTCATTTGTCAAGGCTAATGACTTCAATCATAATTGACAATGGTTCAGAGATCAATTGTTAGTATCTTGTACGGTCAATACGATATGTACAATCACAATACAATTATTCTTAATGACATGACACTTTATCGTATAAATTATTGTATGTTCTTATCGCTTGTAGCGATTTCTTCCAGATAACCTTTGAATGGACAGTGAGCGTAGTAGTCATCGCTAGAGGAATATAATTAGACATTTTTTTGACTATTATCGCATAAGCTTAAGGCATATTAGGATTGAAACGACGATAGTTTGGGCGGTGGTGAGGGGTGGCTGCTTATCAGACGGTCAAGGATCGAATCTCATCTCCGCAACTTTACAACATTTCCGTAAACTTTTGTTGATGTCTGTTGTACCAAAAGACGGAATACGCAGCATGGTAGTAGGCTACTCAAAGGCTATTCAAAGATCACCTTATGATAAATACCGAAAATACGTTACCAAACTAATACCGCCTTTGAATGCCGGTAGGTGTTCTATGTGTGGTTGGGATTCCTCTTTCGATTACACTGTGACGCCATCTAGTGAGATAATGGTCAAACGTAATACGTAATAATCCACAGCCACAGGACGTTTACTGCTGCATAGTTCTCCCCCACTGATTTAAAAGGTACGGTTGGAAGCGTCTCGCGTCCAGCCCTTTCCTGCCATCTTAGTCAGGCCGTCTGTCCATAATATCGGTTGCCGTCCTATGCTGCGCTTGCCAGTCCGAGGTCTCCATTCGAGAACCTTTCGACCCCAACGGTCTTCGGTTCTTCGAGCTATGTGCCCTGCCCACTGCCATTTCAACTTGCTAATTTGCTGGGCTATATCGGTGACTTTCGTTCTTGTACGGATCTCACATTCTCATCGCTCATTCCTGATTTGATCTCTGTGAACGGTAGAGGTGTCTGACGAGTAGATCGAATCGTGATGTAGGATTTGACGAACTTCAAAAAGTCCATACATCTGTTCTATTATTTTAATCTTACTTGAGTAATAATTCTGCAGTTCAGTGCAAAGTCCTTACCTGAAACAAAAATATATAAGTTAATCGCTTGCTACTTACAATTCATGATTGCAATGTTCACCGGTTTGAAGGTCGCCGTGGCGCAGTGGTTAGTGTCAGTGACATGACTTCTGTATCTCCGGGACCCTGGGTTCGAACCCCGGCAGGGGAAAACATCTGTGCGATGAGTGTAGATGTTTGTCCCGGGTCTTGGGTATTTATGTGTTGTGATTGTGTGTGTCCATGCCTCCCGCAACACAGGGACTGAGTGCGGGGGACTGAGTGTGAAAAAAAAAACCACATGTCTTCACGAATACTTAGGAGCTTCACACAAGGTCTTCAGGTCCCAAACTAGGCAGCGCCTGTACTATGGTAACCTGGTGACTGATATATATATACTTATATACATATACACACCCAGACACAGATCAAACAGACATGTTCATACACACAAATGTTTGACCTGTCCGGGAATCGAACCCGGGACCAGCTGCTCAGAAGGCAGAGTGCTACCAACTGCGCCAACCGACCAGTCAAATTATTTATATAATATTAATTTAATTCAAAGTATTACAACTGTGAAATAATATTAAATATTTACTATAAAATACGACTTATTACTCTTTTAAATAATAGTAAGAATATACAGGTACAGATACAGTTTAAACGTTGACGTTCCATAAACAATCCAGAATATCGCCAACCGAATTAACGATTCTGAACCAGGCAGACATTCAAAATATCCTATTCGAAAAAGGAAATAGACAAATCTATTTAAAATTCTATTTCGAATTCCGAATTTAAATTCCCTCGTCCCACCCACCTGCCAATGACATCATCGGATTAGTGTTGCGCCGTGGCGATTGCAATCGGTTGGTGAATCGAATGCCTCGATTCTCGCGCTCCAATCGCGTGCTAAATGCTCACAATTCATCGTGAATTATATGACTTTGTCTCGTTTAGTTTTGTTTATAGTTGCTCAAGTAATATTAAACCTTTTCAGAGGGATATTATATCAATTTGATTATTATTCTATCTTATGTACATACTAACTAATAATGTTTGGTTCTGCTTTTATTATCTTCTAGTTTCAAAACGAAACGCATTGTATGTATTTATCCCTAAGCATCCGGCATCAATTTACACGATGAAATGCGTTAATCATACCTCCCATTCATTATCAGCATTATTACCTTTTATGATATTCTTGTTATTAATCTAATATGCCGATGCAACAATTTTTGCCGACAAACTCGTTCCGTGCCTGTCATTAAACTGCAATGTCGAGCAAAATTTATTCTCAGTGATTTATAAGATATTAAACTTAATGCCGAAGCAATAGAATTTATAATGGTTAAGTATGGAACTTCAATTCCATTTCGAGGTAGTTAGCATGACAAATCGAATGAGAATTAGCACGTTCTCAGTTGATTGAAATTGTAGAAACTTCCGCATTATAATGTTGATAAATGGACATGATTTAATAAAAGCAGCTTAAGGGCTTTCAATTCGGTTGAAATAACATTTACAAATTGCACACGCAATTAAAAATAATAAACCCATCAATTCAAGCTTAACGTAATCCTTGCCAGAATTAAAATAACTGAGTTGTAAAGTTGTAATATAACTGAGTTAACCACGGCCTGATATTAAACCGCTTTGGTAACAAAGGCTCGGAATGGCTCGAGTGACCGTATCGTAAAAAAATGTAAATTAGAGTGAAAATCGTGTGCGTGGTGCAGCACTAATGACGTTTCTATACAGTAAGACCACGCTCATATAAAAAAATCTGGTATTTTTTTGAATTGTTAGCACAGTATAGCCTTCCGAAGATATTGAGTAATATATGTAGAACCTAATATGCAAAATTTACTATGTACTATATTTTATTGATTTACTAATTTACAGTCTTCTTTGTCCCTAATAAATGGAGATAACATTTTGTTCTGGTGTTCTTTATGAGCTCATGAAATAAAATATCTATGTATATGTATAGTAACTGAAAAGTGGGGTTTTCGATAACATCCGAACTGTTTATTATTTTGAAGATACAGAAAATGAGTTGTTCCACAAGCCCTGCCATAAAAACATTTTGCGACGCAGACAAGTTAATATATTATTATCATTATTATATACTACTCGTTACAGTATAATCTAATTATGGAAATACAGGGTTATGAGTATTATTAAAACAGATAACACTTAAGTTTCAAAAGAGGTTCCAATGATATCATAACCTATTCGTCAATATTGTTTCAGCTTTTTAAAGCAAGAGTTATCTAGATTTATATTTTGTGATCATTCAGAAAATTCACCTAATAACAACAGAAGTTTACCGACTCATCGCGATCGTACTATACTTATGAAGGCTTTTAATAATATTTTTCCCGCGGTAAAATTAACTTTCTTCTTTGTTTGTGGACATTGTATTGTTTATGCGTTATTAAAAGTTTCCTTTGTGGGGTTTTATGTGCGGTAACAGGGTTGTGTCATTTTGGGAAAGCCGGGTTTTATGTGTTTCCGTTCGCTTTCCTACATTTATACTACGAAACTACTGCAATAAAATACTGAAAATGTCGGTGCAACACGGCTGGAAAATTATGTTGTAAGCGTTTTAACAAAAAAAAAAACGCAATGCCCAAATTATCTTTCAGATTAATTCAGATACAAAATTATCCAGAATACTGAAAGTCCACGAAATTTACCAATATGATTCAGCAGATCCAGCAAATCGTGGTACTCATCAGGCTCCGTGGGTTCGAAAGGTTCTCAAGTATACACAAGAAATGGCTATCACCTTCGTAGTTTACCGATAAGGCAAACAGATAACCATAAGCTACGCTGAACTATTATGAAAAGTATACTGGAACCGTGCGTTTCTAAACCGACACTTAAAGTTTATGATTAGGCCCTTCTGATTCCATTAGTTTAGGTAGAGTAGATTAATCAAGTGTAAGTTGACCTAACCATATTTTAACATATCAAGACAGAATTTAGACTAATCAGGCAATCTATCCAACCGGTTTATATATACACCTAGTCTTTGTCTTTAAAAGCAAGTTATAACATTCTTTGACATATAATGACCCTCTACTGACACAGTTAATAAAGGTCATGAAATCGGGCGTTGTCATCCAAAAGAAAACAATTAAAAGCTTTCCGTTCAACAAAGGTGCGTAAATAAAAGCCTATTCAGCCGAATGACGTAGCCTATACAAGCTATAACGCTACAGTATACTACAAGACAGAGTTTCAGATTAATACAAACAGTTCTACGCGTAATAAATACCATACATAGTCCTAAATACTACTATATTATAATTGATATTATAAATATCAAAATAGCTGGTAAAGAGTCTAATGTACAAATATTGGGCGCTTTAAATAAAGTGCAATAACAGGATTTCCTTGTCGGTTTAGTAACAATAATTAATTTTCGCAACTTGAGGGTTAACAGAAAAGTTTGGTTATTTTTACTTGTGCTACTTTAGGCAATATTTTCACAAAAAATAAATAGGATACAAACATATCCCTTTTTTGTCTTAGTACAATTAAAATAAGAATGATAGATTTTTTTCATATTAATTGGTAAAATTTATAAAATGCGTATTTGATGATAACTTCTCAGCGTGTACAGGTTTATATTTCTTGCGTATTGTATATGTCATATGGATATATTAACAGTAGTAGATACTTGTTATTAGCTTTCTTGTTATCTGAACCTAAGTTTAAATTATTTAAGTTTAATTTAAGAGTATCAAGTAATCAAAATATTTGAAAAGTTAAAAAAAAAATTGTACATTATTTTGAAGTATACGTTCTTAAAAGCGTAAACTCATGTTCTGCTGAGATTCTATACCGTGATTACCGTGGCCTATTCCTCATTCAGTGAAAACAAAGAGGCATCGCTGGCCGACTTTTGCCCCGGTTAATTAAAATGTCAACAGCACTTATTAATCAAAAAGCGACTGTGTGCGAGATTATTGCGCAAGCTTGCAGGCTTTTGCCTTATTTCGTAGATATTGGCGAGATTTACTGGGTGGAATTTTGTATAGACCTAAAAAATATTTTAATATGTCTCTGGAATTTTTTAACATATTAAGGTAATATTCTACTAATGCTACGCTTTCGGAGTCTTTAACAAAATCCATAACGTATTTTTACGAGTTATTGGGAAACTTTTAAATCGTAGAGTAAGTATTGTCGAAATGTGGCCCAAGCACATGTGTCTACGCTTGTCGCCAGACAAGAAACCACACTGGAAAAAGTTAGGAATAATGTAAAGATTTTCATTTTGCGTACGCAGGCGCTTGTTGAATTGCCGTCTGTCTCATTGTAATACATTGAATGGGGAAGGAGGAATCAAGTCACCAGTGCGAACTCCCCGAAATTTATCATATCATCATACAAATCTTATACAATATTTAAAGATACACCTAACCTAGACCTGCTAGAGTCTAGCGAGGGCATCTGTAAAGATTATTCAAAAGCTTGTTACTTCAATGACATCTCTTAAATAAGATTAAATACTGCTAGCAACCCTCATCAGCCGCATGTATCAGTGACATCGTGACGTCATCAATCACGCGCGGGTGGGGGGATATATAAGCCGATGCCGTTGGGCCAAGACGGGGCATTCTTCATTAGGCGACCGCAGTAAGCGCACGTCACCTCACATGTATTAATCATAACGTTCCTTCCTTATTACTCTTGTCGTTGAGTCGCTAACGAGCGTGCATGAGAAAGTTATTAATCATACTTGAAGTAAAAGAGTGTGTGCTATCTTCTAGATCTTTCTTATTAAATTAATATTGACTGGCCGGTTGGCGCAGTTGGTAGCACTCTGCCTTCTGAGCCGCTGGTCCCGGGTTCGATTCCCGGACAGGTCAAACATTTGTGTGTATGAACATGTCTGTTTGACCTGTGTCTGGGTGTTTATATGTATATAAGTATGTATTTAAGTATATATATCAGTCATCAGGTTACCATAGTACAGGCTCTGCCTAGTTTGGGACCTGAATGAAGATCTTGTGTGAATGTTGTCAAAAAAAAATAATTTTGGGTGGTTTTCTGCTGATCTGGCTTATGTTATTTTAAAAAAATACTTATTCATTTATGTACATTATAACTAGCAAGTATGTAAAGTATATGAGTTGCGTCCCGGTCTGACGAAGGCAGCGTGCATATTGCTTGCTACTTTATAATTAGAAGGTAAGTACGCTAAGATCAACTCGAGACAAAAATAAAACAAGCGAGCAAAATAAAAAAGGAGATCATATAAACTCTGTATGTGTATACTCTTTATATAAACTTAAACAGCTATTTGAGCAACACATGTCATAATCACGGCGTAATCGCTACGATATTTAATGTTTTATTTAAAATTTAAAAACCGATTTGAGTATAATGTAAGATTTTGAATTTATCTATATTGCTAGTATAGACAATAATTAGCACGTCTGCGTTGTTGGATTAAATTGCCATTAAATCGACTTATATTAAGTCAATATTAATAAAAGCGCCGAGCACATCCTTCAAGTTTAATTAAATCAAAGCCTGAGATTACGATATAATAATTCAGGATGAAATTATTAGGAATTGAATTTGAATTATCGAGAGACTGATTTTGTTATAGGCAAACGTAATTCTATTGAGATGAAACAGATATAATTTTATAATGTCTAAACCCAGGACTGACGAATTAAAAGGGCTAGTTTTATACATCCGTAGTTAGCACAACTAATGAATAGAAAACTAATTATATAATATGACGTATTTCCTACCTCCACTTATTCAACCAATCAAGGACTAGCTACATCAATAGATTTAGCGCCATCTACTTTACACATCTAAAACGCTTTGACATCAAGTCTCTCTGTGTTCATGGCGCGTGAAACCGCGCTGATATATCGGGAACTCAATCAAAATCATGGTGCGTATCCCGTGTTAAACAACATATATACTAATTATATAATTTAAATATTGGTGAAACTTGAATTTCACTAAAAACGGGCATCAAACATAGGTCAAGAAATTAAAGTGAAATAAGCCGGATAAAATGTAATAGCTGCAACAATGCCTGAAGCGAAAACATCTTGTCAAAATCTATTAATATTCATCTTTGAAACATATCCTTTTACTGAATTATTATTTTAATATATACAATGGTGGCATTGTAACCGTTACTTTGTGGCCAAATAAAGGACGCGTGGATCTCCATGCATTCACTTATCCCTAGAAATTATAATATTTATAACTGATAAGCAGGGGGAAACGTAAGAAAGATAGAAAACTTGGAATATATCGCTCGGGCATACCACATACTTTTAAGAAATAAATTGCCCAATAAATGGATCAAATCAAATAGTTTATTGCGAATATAGGTTTTACAGAGATGTTTACATTCAAGGTGAATTGGTCCGCTATATTCTACCCTTTAGGCATGCAACATAAAAAGCATTCGCAGAAGAATAACTAAACTTTAACATTTAATGTCCTTACAATAACTAACAAAACATGTCACTAAGTATATTATTGTCAATCAATTACATAATTAAAACTGTCTCATTGATCATATCTGAGATAAGACATGGATGAGCTCCTAATTAGTATAGCCTGTGAATATCACTACTCTCCTGATTAAATAACACATTGAAATTAATTGCATACACAAACCATGAAATCGCTGTGACATACTTCTGTTTTTGATAAGGTGTTATCACGCTAGACCTAGATTGTTCACTGGCTCTCACGGCCTAACTACACTACATGCTTGGTGACAGTTTCTCAAACTTTTGAGCTAGTCAACCGGGTACTGAAAAGTGCCCAAAACACCATGCTGTGAATTTGATAAGGGTGTTGCCTTCACCGGGTTGGGGATCGTCCGACCGGGGTCTGTCTGGTTGACGCTCCCGCCGCTAAGCTATCAACGCTTCAAGCACTGTACTTGGTAAATGATAGTCTGTATTTAAATTAATAGTTTTACGTTAACATATTATGATTACAACGACGACAGTGACTGTCGCTGAGCCACAGCCATGGTCTTTGTGGCTTAGTGGTCGGTGACATGACTTCTGTGTCTCCGGCACCCTGGGTTCGAATCTCGGCGGGGGCGAACATTTGTGAGATGAGTGTAGTTATTTGTCCAGGGTCTTGGGTGATTGTGTGTATCCATGCCTCCAGCGACACAGGGAATCCTAGTGGGGGTATGAGTGTAATAAATAAAAAATGAAAAACTTTCATTTCGATAGCTATTCGTCCCATGGCTATGTTGTAACACCGTGCAATTGAAGCGTAATAATTTGGCTACACTTATTTTAACATTTACATATTTAAAGAGAATTTGATCTCGTTTATCGGTACTCACGGGAGAGCCGATACTTTACAAGTAACAAGTGGAAGAAATAACAAGCAACTTTGTAGGCGATACGAACATCTAAAGAAGTTGGGCGCGTGAGCGGACTGAGGTAATACGGCCAACTTTTTGTTCTGCAACGTTATTCGAAATTCGAACGATGTTTTTTTGTCTTTCATAACTTTTTAGTTAGTTTTTTTTTGTAAAAACGTAAGAGTTGGTAATGGACGAAGAGCGGGGCGGATTCTGTTGTTTGAATTATGTTGTTTTTGTAGTAGCTGCGGTCCGCGGCACCACCTGCGTAGACTATCGTATTTGGGGTTCTGTACCTCATAAGGAAAAAAACGGAACCATTATAGGATCACTTTGTTGTCCGTGTGTCTGTCAAGTAAAATACACTTTTTCTCAGGAACGCCTGGAGGTATACAGATGAAATTCATATCAAATACTCAAGTTTACCTTCCCTGGGAGCTGTGAAAAAATCAAACTTCTAAGCCAACGCAATTAAACGATACAGCCGTTTATTGCTGCAAATTTTCAACACTCGCAAGGGAATCAAACCCTACAGGGTACTTCCCGTGAACTCGGAATCTTGAAATTTGGTATGAAGCAACGTCTTATATCACAGATAAAGGAAAAATTGCGAAAAACATAATTATTTAGTTACATTATAATAAAAATATTTTTAATAATTTTAAGCTTATACCTACAGGTTTGTACTTTGTAGTGAACATCTAAAAACCTTACGGGAGCTGTTTAGTATTTTTGAAAAAATATATTGTATGTGTTCCATTGTCTATTTCGAAAATGTTTAATCTTTTCCGATGTTAAACAAAGATAAGTTTCTAAACTGACATGGTGACTAATACAAGAATTAAGATTATGAATGTTTTAAGCATCCGTAAAAAAACTACTCATGAGAAAATATCACACGATAAGAGCTTTATGTTAGCAATCTCCTAATGAGTGCTTAGCAGACCTTAGCGTTATAATACTGGCAACCAAAACTTAACAAAACTCTACCAGGGCTGCGTTCGGGTGCGGCTTCGGCCAAGCCATATCTTGCTCTGACAGGGGATATGCGGCGTTCACGAACTCAACTAGAGCATTATTTGATCATGACCGTTCACGTCAACCTGTCAGACCAAATTATGGTCGACTAGACCATAATCTTTCTACCTCTATAATCGATCAAATCTTGATCAGCTGTCAAAAGTGACTTATGCAGTAGTAACTATCACGTGATCTATGATCAATGTAAGTGACTTCTTCTTCTCCTGTGACATGTTATGGAGTAGCCGTTCGTGAGACATCGATCAAATATTGGTCGATCAATATTTGGACGAAGCCGCTCCTGAACGCAGCCCTGGTGACGTACAGATTGTGACGTTTCGTCGTGTCAGCGGTACCGGTATTCTGTGGGCGCGAGCCGTTCAATTGTTCAGCCGGGCTGAACAATTGAACAAGAAGCCAATTTGCGTGAGTGTGGTTTGGACACCTAAATTTAAGGTACTTATTAATTACTTATTTACCCATTAAAAACATATTACTTTAAATAAATTACTCGAAGTCATGTTGAATTTTGAAATGTAAATATTTGACTCTAATGTACGATGTTAACCGTTGACTTTTGCTTGGCTGTTGATTTTGGAATATAATGCTGAAAACTGGTCATGGATGTTTCATTTTGGCAATAATTATGTTGCTTATATATATACCAGTTAATCTAAGTCAAATCGCAGAATGGGCCCCGATCTCAGTAACTTTTGCTAGTGGGATATCAAAGAGGTCAAAATTGCGCTAGACTCGTCAACACCAAAAAAGGGTGAGTGATATTAAACGCTTTTTGCATCAGTCGGTATTTGCGCAGCTGTGGATACACTGGATATTGTTAAAAGGGTTTATGTAAGCATTACTCCGAAATGCTTTCACATATGTGTTACTAATAGGTAATACTTTTTTTTAAAGTTGCATTAAACGCCTACGTTTGTAATCGACGAAACAAAATAGGTAACAGCTTATTTATACTGCGTTAGTGCATGACTTTTGAACTTCTGAAACCGGATCTCTATGACGAATATTTTTAAAGGTCGTGCCTCAGTGGCCGGTTTCTTAAATTTTTAATCGAATGCCTTGGGTTTGAACTCCGGCAGGGGTAAGCATTTATGTGACGAGCTTAGGTTTTTATCCCGTGTCTCGGGTGTTGGTGTATTGTTATTGTCTGTGTCCATACCTCTCGCGACACAGGACAACCAAGGGCGGGTAAGTCGTCATCATAAACATCATCATGTCAGCCTGAATACGTTCACAGCTGGACATATTCCTCCTTCATTTCAATCAGGGATGTTAGGGTGAAAGCATAATTTATGTTATACTAATTATTTCAGCACATGACAAATTGTAGTGGTCCATATTAGTTGGGTGATGCTGATAATAATGCATGGCGGTCGCGGTGGCGCAGTGTCAGTGACATGACCTCTGTGTCTCCGGGACTCCGGGTTCGAATCCCGGCAGGGGCAAAGATTTGTGCGATGAGTGTAGATGTTTGTCCCGGGTCTTGGGTGTTTGTGTGCTGTGAATGTTTGTGTCCACGCCTTCCGCGACACAGGGAATCCTAGTGCGGGGGTCTGAGTGTGATATAAAAAAAAATATTTAGATCAAAATTATATTGGTTTATATGTGTAAAAATTTAGCCAAAGACAATATATTTTAAAAAATGTATTTGGTTCTGATATGTTTTTTACCCAGAAGCATCATTATCTCCAACAAGAAGTTTAAGTTAAAATCGAGTTCCTTATTGTCCTGAAGGCTAGATTGTAAGTTTATTATAACAAAGAAGAAGAAAATACCAGAAGTATCAACGAAAGAATTCAAAAGTAACCCTTCTACATTCACAAAAATAGGATCACTACCTAAGTTATTTTAACACTGTGGTCGAAACCTCAATTCACATCCAGTTAAGCAGTCAAAAATAAATAAAATAAGCCTTTATTGCTGTACTTTAGACATATTGTAGTTGTAAATTAGTACTAGCTAAAATTTACTTCTTCGCTACTTAAATTACTAAGACTACATAACTTAAACTACAAAACTATATAAATTATGTATTTGTATCGGCAACCGGTTTTTCTGCTTGTCCTTCGACAAAGGCCTCCTCTAAAGCTTTCCATTTCATTTTTTCCTTTGCAATGCGTGTCCATTCTGGTCCAACAGTCTGTTTTATGTCGTCTTCCCAACGTTTAGTTTGCTTACCTTTGTTCCTTTTGCTATCACGTTAAGCAGTCATAAGAACTCATATATGTATAATACAGAAAGCGGTTTCCCAAAAATGTAAGGTGGTACAATGTGCCGTATTCGAGGAGAGTAATCAACTGATATTACATACCATATAATTTATATTGTCCAGAACATGGGTCCCTCGCGTGTGGTAGCTGGCAGGTGATCGCTGAGGAGATTGGGGGCACGCAAGGGGCATTCGCCCAGCTCGCTTTTACAGACACTTTGGTAGGATTTCTATAAATTTATGACTCGGAAGCTGTTTCTGCCAGCATATAGTGAGCAGGCATAACTATAGATAGATAGCTTTATAACTAGGGTTATGTAAGTTGAAAGCTAATTAAAGGCTCCAAAGCCGTTATAGTTAGATGACAAAAAATTTTTACCGAAAAATGGAACCGACTTCAACTGTCAAAAGTGTAAAATAACTTTTATTTATCTTTATTTATAGAGCTTTTTCGCTGATGCGAATATGCCGCTCTGTGAAACATAAATCTATATACAATCTATTTTCTTATGCTAATAAACACAATACATTGTAGCATACATTCAACCTTTAATTTGTGAAATAACTTGTTGAAGTCGGTACCATGATAGTTCACAAAAGTAACTATCATCACAATATTGTGATCATGGTACCGACCTCGACAAGTTATTTCACACTTTTGAATGTTAAAGTCGGTTCAGTTTTTTGGTAAAAAAATTTTGTTCACCCTTTTCCTTTGCTTACCTTTGCTACTCACGGGATCGATTATTATTGTGCATGTGCATCAATGTCTTCAACCGCAACTATAATATGGTCGAGGTATGAGTATCACTTTTCAGTTATTGGATTGTAACTCAAAAACAGCTTGTCCGATTTTAATGAAATTTAAATTGGAATGGTACTCTATCAAACAAAAGAATCATTAAAATAGGTTCATAAACGACGAAGTTATGTGCGAACACACATAAAAAAACCATAAATACGGTCGAATTGAGTAGCCTCCTTCTTTTTTTAAGGTCGGTTAAAAAACTCGTTTTAGACGAGATGTGCATGATAGAGACTTAATTAGTTCCCCGAAGTGTACTTTTTGGTTTTCACGAGCTATTATCTTTTTAAATTTTTTGTATATAATCTAGGAAGTGGAGAAAAAATCAGCCGAAAATGTGTATTAGCTATTAACTTATTAGTTGATTGATTTTACAGTTATAAAAACCCAAATTAGAACTATTTTTACTCATGACCAGCTCAAAAACTTAGCAGAAAACTCAGTATCTTTTTTTATATTGTATAGATCTACCTTTTGACCACTATCTCACTTGATGGTCAGTGAGGATGTTGTCGAAGATGTTATCACGCTAGACCTAGAATGCAATGGATAATAATCAATCTTTTACAATGATATTCGTACTGCAGGCTTTAGCATACTTAAGGGGTTTACAGGCAGAAAGGGCGGGAAAAATTCTGTCGAGCGCTTATACAAAATATTACAAATACTTACTTTACAAATAGCTCATAAAAATATTTTCCGATTTTTATACACATATACACATTATAGATCACTGGTCTGAAATAAAAGTTTTTTTTTATTTTTTTTTTATTATTATTATACTTTTTTATTTCCTTTCTTCTGATGACACATTTCAAGCTCATTTGTCGTGACCGCGAGAATTTGTGCTAAAGGAAAATTATGGTCACTCGAAAATTGTTTTTTCTAATAAATTAGCAAATGAAATAAAATTTTATTCCATCAGAACTAACCTCCGTGAACTGTTCTCATAAGTGGTATTTTTTACAAGTTTATTAGACATGTAGGGCTTTCAACAAAATAAGCTGTCGCAAGAGACAAAGTCGATTTAGCAAATGGTAAAGCCATACGAAAAAGAATCGTTTGACTACAATGCATAAAAAAGTAATCGCAACAGACAAAAACCAAAATACAATTACAGATGAAGATAAAGAAAGTGTAATAATCAAAACAAACTACGTTCATTGTTTGGATTTAGAGCAATTGGTTCAATAACCAAAGCGGAAAGTGAGCCAAATCTGAGATAAGATAACCCAGTAAGATTAGACGAGCATACATATGAAATAAGATGGAAAGTGGGTAATGTTGTATGAAACTTAACTGTGACACAGAGAAATGATAGTTTGTACCATCGAACTCATACACTCCTCTATAGGAGCCTAGTAAGCGCGCGACATATACGCCATTTTAAGGAAGCTATTTATAGCTTCTTTCGGTACATTATCATTGCGTGGCGAGTCAAGTAAACTGTCACACAGCGAATTTGTAGTTTATGTCTATAAGATGGCGCTGTAGGTAAAACACTTTCCATAGAGTATAAGTTCGGATGGTTTGTATGTGTATGTGGTACGTGTGTAACTCAATAAAATTGTTTACCGGAATTCGATACGAGGACGAAAATTATCTAGATCTCGATTCTAACTATCATACGTTAGTTGCACCGTAATTACCATTAATAATCTCTGCGATAAGTACGTTCACGATATCCGACCACAGGCTTGTAAAGTGAAATTGAAAGAGCAATTGAGCAATCCAACTTGTCGCACGAAGCGTTTTGCTTCCACATTCTTAGTGCGTACAGCTAACGAATGGAACTCATTGCCTAAATCTGTATTTCCGAAAAAATACGACCTGGGTATCTTCAAGTTACGAGTGAATAGGTATCTTCTAGGCAGGCGTGCTCCATCATAGACCGCATCATCACTTAACATCAGGTGAGATAGTGGTCAAACGCCTGCCTATTCCCAATAAAAAAAAATTGGTTGTATGTAAAGTCGGTTTACGGACGATAGATTTACGTGATAACGTCAAAATCATTTATGACTTCGACTTTGACTGACTTTGACTTTGACTTTGATTATTTTATGTAATACAAAACTCAGGTGGAACGTTACGCGGAACGTTACTATTTTTCATGAGTGTTGCTGGTATTCATCAATTTATAAAACGTTATCACGTCAAAAAAATGAACATTTCACGAATATAAATATGTGAAATATGAATGGAATTGCAACAGTATTCATAAATATACAATCAATAATTTTTTTTTTATTTTTTTATTTTATTTTATTTATTTAAGGTCAACCAACAGTTACAACATTTATACATACAATGTTTACCTTACACTATAATACAATTGCTTAATGCATAACCAATTATAGGCTAACACCTCATGCATTGTAAAACACAATACTAGCCTTAAAATATAATTAGTGAGCAGTTGTAAAAGGTAATTAAATAATTAAAAATCTGTGGAGTGCTTCTATTTATTTAATTTACTTATTGTCTTGATTATGTAATCCGATGTTTTTTTGCGAAATTACAATCAAAAGGTATTTTAAAATAACATACCAATCTGAAACTGAATACGAGTGACAGCTGCAGATCATTTACAATTAATCGGCACGAATTACATAAAGAATCGTATGTATCAGTTGTAACGAGCGATCGAGTAGTTTTTGCTCGATTGTAATCGAGTTGGAAAGCACGCATCCGAAATGTCAAGTAACCAATTGATGTTTGTAAAAAGTTGACGAGTTACAACATCCAACACGTTTTCAATTGTGGTATCTTAATTGGGATTTCGGAACAGTTTACGTACGGTGCGGTATTCGAATACCGACGTAAATTACAGCGAAGTGAAACAATTCATGGTTCTATTTTTAACCAGATTCAGATATATTTATTGTTGCGTTTAGTACTTAAATAATATCAATACAACAAACCGCTATGTTCATACAATAGTAATGAGCTGTATAATTCTATATATTCCGGGCTATGTCGGTGATTTTCGCTCTTCAACAAATATACTAATTTCTGACTTGATCTAATCTCGCCATAGTTTGAGACCACTTTTAGGACCCATATGTCATTACGCCAGGATGGTTCGTAACTTTTTTGTGAAAGAACCAATTTTGATGATTCATTTTACAACTTACAATCTGATTCTAATATTGAAGTTAAAATGTACATCTAGTATACATTATATACTTTATGCATTATGCATACATATATACCTGTGTCTGGGTGTGTATATGTATATCAGTATATATATCAGTCATCAGGTAACCATAGTATAGGCTCTGCCTAGTTTGGTGCCTGAAGACCTTGTGTGAATGTTAATAAATAAATTTAAAAAAAATATATACTATAACATTTGCACGTCTGCTTGCAGACCGAATACTATATCACAAAAATAATATTAAAATCTCTGTATATGTCTGTATTCTAGCAAATAAATGATTTGATTTGATTTTATATGTTATAGTAAAACAATTGAATTGTAATTATCTTTAGAGGTCATTAGAATGAAATCTAGCAGTTAAAATCTTGCTAATTAATAAAGCAAAATTTGTGTGTATGTTTGTTACTTCTTCACGCTCAAACAGTTACACCAATTTCCATGTTTGGTATGGAGATACTTCAGGTCCCGGAATAACAGATAGGCTATTTTTCTTCATCATCATTCATCATCACCACGCGAGTAAAACCGCGGGGCGCAACTAGTACTATTTATAAATGCGAAAGTTTCCATGTATGGATGTGTGTTACTCAATCACGCCAGAACGGTCGAAATCGATGAAATTTGACACAGAGGTAGATCATAGTCAGGAATAGGCCAAACGCTACTTTTTATCTTCTAAAATTTTACGGTTCCCGTGGGATAGGTGATGTAACGGTATAATCGTATTACATTCGAAGCGATGTTAGCTCAGAGGGGGAGCGTCGCCTGTCAAACTGACGGACACTGGTTCGATCCCCTAACAACACCTTGAGCTTCCGGTGAAGGTAACACCGTTATCAAATTCCTAGCATGGTGATAGGGTACTTTCGAATAGGCCCGCCTGGCTAGCTACCACACTCAAGTTTGAAAAACTGTCACCAAACATATAGTATGTTCAGGCAGCAGTCCTTGAGAGCCAGTGAGCATTCTAGGTCTAGCGTGATAACATCTTCGACCACATCGTCACTGACTATCAAGTGAGATAGTAGTCAAACGCTAGATCTATACAGTATACAAAATAACTTGCGGACGAACTCACGGAGCGCAATCGGTATATTCAGTTCGATTCGCATATTGACCTAATTCTGGTCGAACCCAAAACGATCTGTTATGACATGTTCATATTTTATAGACAACATTAAGGCACGTGTCAGAAACACGGATGTCTAATATGTCATCTATTGACAAGACAAAGGCGCCGGTGATTGGGTTCCCCCGAGTGCGAGCGGGACAATGCCTGCGAGACATCCCTTGTGTGCTTTGCAGTTCAACTAATCAGAGGTAAAATTAATTACGGTTCATATATTCAATATTTTATTCATAATAGGAAGTTATCCAGCTATATCTGAATGCCCTTTTATAAAATCTATGTTAATTAATAGAAAACAATTATAATAAAATAATTACTAAAAAAATAAAAATACACTGTAATAATATTAGGAAAGAAAATAACTAAAAAGGATCGCTTAAACTATCCATAGAAATAAAATAGTCTATTGAGAGTTCAAACTATTCTTTATGCCTGGCAACGTACCCAAAATGCTGGCCCGCATTGACATTGCCCCGCTGGATAGCTAGACTACGCTGTGCAAAATATAGGCCAGCATTTTGGTCACGTTTCGAGTCCTTAAGCCTACCCGATAAATCTTTAAAAATTTGTAAGGCTCCCGGTCCCCAAGTCTCCACTCCAAACATGTAACCCCTGTCAAGGTTAGAAAGCTATATTAGCTTAATTATTACAAAAATATGCCAGTTTGTTTTAAGGAATTAAATTTGAATAGTTTTAAATATAAATTATTCAAGTTTCTTATTGACAAATGTTATTATGTAACGGATTTTTTGAAAGACAAGCTAAATGACATATATATATAATTTTAAAATTTTAACTGTAATTATGTCCGTATAGAAATATTTGTACACCTGTCAAGATAGAATATTTGATACATGTATTTGATAAAACACCTACTATATGGCAATATTCTTTCAAATAAACTTATTTTGTTTAATGTTTATTGTTTTGTTTGTTAAATTATACATTTGGCTCGAGGACTTAGCATTGCAATTTAACGTGGCAATAATGCTAGCATTCTGGGTACGCTCCAACCGGTAGGATTGGAGTTATCTATAGGCTGGCAATAGCTAGCAGATTGCTCAAATGTTATTGTAGTAGCTGCAGTATTGTAATTAGTTATTAGTATTTTATTTGAATAAAGTTATCCAGCAGTAAGAAAGTGCATAGGTAGCGTACATCAATAGTTAAAGAGTGACATGAATCAAAATGACATGCACCATGGACGCTATTAGGTACGAGCCATCTCATCATCGAGCAATATTTTTTTTTGAAATTCTCGAGATTTTCACCCATTGTTTATATATCGACTGTCGTAGTGGCTCAGTGATTAGTGACCCTGACTTTAGAATTTAGAGCAGCGACCGGGTTCGAATACCAGCATTTCTGTGATGAGCATAGATGTTTGTGTATTGTGATTGTGTGTGTCCATATCTCCCGCGACACAGGGCATCCTAGTGCGAGGGTGTAAGTGTGAAAATAAAAAACAAAAATATTTTATATTATGCGACTATACTATACCATGAATGTTTACTAATTAGATTATATAATGCCTTTAGTTATTAAAAGATTCAGACGTGTAGATAAACCATTAAGATATGTAATAATCAAACATTACCGCTTGATGATCTATCGACGTTACTGTTTCTATGCTTATAAATAAGATAGATAGAAAACTCTTTATTTGCACACTATTTCAAAACTACACACATAAAGAAAACAAACAAACAAATATAAATACAGTGATACAAAGGGCGGCCTTATCGCTTAAAGCGATTTCTTCCAGGCAACCAAACATACAGGAATTGTCATAAATTTTAAGGGGCGGCAAATCACCGCAATTTCTACTTAAATAGATACATACATAATATAGGTACATGTATAAACTTTAGGATAAATAATATACTATAAGAAGTTAGTTAACGCATCATTAACGCACTTTTATATAGGTAGGTACTGTATAGATCTAGTGTTTGACCACTATCTCATTTGATGGTCGGTGACGATGCGGTCGAAGGTGTTATACATAGCATATACTTCTACGTCTTCACAAGAGTTATCCAGAAATACTTAGGTTCGAAAACCCATCACCACATGCAATTGGTACATTTTTTCAAGAGTTCAGACATTACAGAAGTAAAATATTATTTAATAACACGCTCATTATCACTTTATAATAATTGTATACAAGTTTAGCATGAGTGCAAGACGAAACGTTACGACGAAAAAAATAAGAAGAAAGAAGTTGAAACAATTGTCGATCGTGATATGATGGTGTCACGTTATACGCTTACTTAATATATACATATTATAAAGGTAAAAAACTGCAAATAAATTAAGGATATTCAATAAAATAAACTTGAAGTAAAACAAATGGATCCGATTGTCGTATATCTCTTTGTCTTCAAAGGCATAGAAACCAGTGCCCCATTACGACAAACGCTGGACACATCAAAGCATCTATCGCCGGAAGCCTATATCTTTAATATCCAATGCATCCACCGAAAAAAAAGATAACACGAAATTCGCAAAAGCTTTGTCTCCAAAGCCTACCGGAGCCGATGCCCCTTTCAACAATAATTTCTGGGCGATATATCAAAAACAGTCCCCCACATTCGTCTGTCATCAACCGGAAACTTATTTCGATGCACAGAGAATTTTATTAGGAAGGAAAGCAGCGGATACAATGGAATGATCTTTAGATACAATGCTCCGATATGGATCCCTAAATACGTTACGAGGGGGCGACATGTCGGGCACAGGAAATCTATGTGTGATTTTATTGTTCGTATCTTTGGGGATAAAATATGCAGGAGGACGTTTGGCCGTGATGGATGGTATTGGACGTACACTGCTTTTGTCGAAGTCACGGTTTAATTGTGGGTATTGTGTTGCTATTTTCACATTTTAATGATAAAAGCGTAGTTATGATTACTCACACATTTTGTTTCCTAGTTGTTTGTTTAGGATAATAATATATGTGTTTTTTATTTTATTATTTAACGGACTAATTCTGTTTGCCTCTACCGGCATTTACAGCTTCACCGGAGGGGGGGCGAGCACTGATGGTGCTCAGCCCGGAATATTTTATTTTTTTTATATTTTTTTTTATTACGCTTATACTCCCGCACTAAGATTCCCTGTATCGCGGGAGGCTGGACACACATACAATCACATCACATAAACATCCATGACCCGGGACAAACACCTACACTCATCGCACAAATGTTTGCCCCTGCCGGGATTCGAACCCAGGGTCCCGGAGACGCACAAGTCATGTCACTGACACTAACCACTGCGCCACGGCGACCGCCAATATATGTGTTATGAATGCAGCTTGTATTGCAGATCACTTAAGGATGTATTTTGCACTACCTGCACCCTGCAGTTACATCCGAGTGGTGAGAAAAATGGTGGTGGTGATTATGATGATGATGATGAATAGTAGCCTATGTTATTCCAAGGCGTCAGCTAGCTTCATACCAAATTTCATCAAAATTGGTCCAGTATTTTGATTGTGAAAGCGTAAGAAACGTATTTTTAATACATATTTATAAGAATTTAGTGTCTCCAAGAAATTCTACATACGTATTTTTTAAAATATTTTATGCTTACGTTTGACCACGTTTTAATTTTTTTTTTAAACATTACGTAATATTTCCGTATCATATATAGAGTTATTTTAATTCTTTTTCTACGGTTCAATTAGTTCGGAGATTAGACCTCATTTTCTTTGACACATGAATAAATTAGTCTTATTTTATGCTTATTTGTCTCTATTTGGTGGTTAAACTACTATTGATTGGCACATGACGTAAAAAAACCGATACACATCTAATTTTTAAATTTTATTATATTTTTTTTATGAATGTATACATATATTATATGCCTATTATCGTTTTGTATGTATAACCTTTTAGCTTCTTTTTCCACTCTCAACATAGTCGAAATTATTTCAAGTCCTTAGTAGATCTGCTTAGTGCTTACTAACAAGGCACGTATCTACTCTTTTGCAGTTGCTTAGCAGTAATAAAACCCAACTAAAAGCTGTTAATACAGCACTAATAGCGAAAAATGCTCTAATAAGGGTGCACAGCGTAACTGGGACACTTCGGAGACTTCTCGGCTGCACATAAAACGATAGTCGGGACATTTCTCGTTATCTGGTGCGACGCGGCGCAAACGATTCGGAAAATCGAGCGGTGGAGCTCTGGCATCCATTACTGATATTAAGGAGTCGGGTGGTCGGGTGATCGGTATCGTATCGGTGAAATCGGGATACGACCGCTGCGCCCCTGGTCGATGTTCCGATATTTTTGTTTCATTTCACTTCTTGTATTTTGGACTTTATAAAGATTGGGTGGGTGTTGAAAAATGACAAGCAATTTGGCTCGGTGATTCTTTTGGATGGTTCGACTCCACCGCTTGGGCTATCGACTATCGTACTATTAGGTATTCGGACTTGTTTTTTGCAAATGATAAGTTATATGCTGTTCCTATGTGACCTTATCGTTTTACTGTTTGGGCCGTACTTTACAGCCGGCCGTAATTACAGTGTAGGCCAAATTTAGCAAATAGCATTGCATTAGCAACACTTGTATTTACCGAAAACCGTTCGAGAGCGCGTTTGGCGGTAAATTATGATTCACCTCATCCACGATAGAACGCTTCACGCAGTTCCGGCTATACCAAGAACTGACGAGTTCTTGGTATAGTGGGCAGTTTTACTTCTGAACTTCAAATTTCACCCATACTAGCTTCAAACTGCGCAGAAAATGTAATCTATCGATTATATTCAACATAAGTTATTAGTTGACATGATTAAGAATGCATTGTTTATACGACGCTCAAATCTACTGGCCCATTATAAAAGCGCAAGCGCAATATTGCTTATATTACGTATTACATTGCAAAGCAAATTTTTCACGTATTTCTTTTCTAGTGATGAAGGAAGTAACGTGCAGAATACGTAAAGATATGACGAGTGATTTAATACCAGTTACATGAATTTAATGGACTCAACTGAAACTAATAGATGCAACTAGGTGGAGCAACCGGTCATAGGACAAATGTGACTTTCCTGGTAGTCAAAGAAATATTTCTGAACAAATGGATTTCTCGCAGAAGTGATATTCCAAAACCTCCGCGGAGCAAACAAGCGTCAAACCTTGATTCTTCAATTACATAAAAAGTCTTATGTATTATAATATAGCGGTATCCCAATCAATTCGAAAAATTTTCGATTTACTTTTTTGAATTAATTCGAAATTAATTCAAAAAAGTATCGCATGGGGGAGACCTATGTCCAGCAGTGGACGTCCTATGGCTAAGATGAGATGATGATCCCAATTAAAACGGAACTTCCAGGACACGGATGCGATCCCTTTCAACAAGTCTTACCGGGATTTTCAAAAATTGTGTAGTCGTTTGCCGTAGTGCCAACGAATAGACGGGGCATATTGCTATAACGTCATTTTTTAAAACTAAATTGCATTTACTGCTCGTTGCCATGAATTTATTCAACAAAATATCACTAGTTTAATGTCTATTGGTGATTCAAATGTGCAAGGATTTTTGGCCTGAATTGTACAATAGAGATTGTAGAGAAGTCAGATAGAAACCATTATATATTTTGTAAAATATTTTATAGATGTTTGCGTTTGACCACTATCTCACTTGATGGTCAGTGACGATGTGGTCGAAGATGTTATAACGCTAGACCTAGAATACTCACTGGCTCTCAAGGACTGCTGCCTGAATACACTATCCCCCTTACTTATAAACGTTGAATAAGCTGCGAATAGTAATTCAGTGTTTTGTTCCGTTCTTTCAACGTCAAACTGTCATATAAGCGACAAAGACAAAACACTGAATAACTATTCAGAGGTTATTCAAAGTTTATAAGTAAGGGGGTTAGTGCTTGGTGACAGTAAACACATAGTGACATATATTGTTGCACAATTAAATTATTACTGATAGTAATAATTATTCCTGATAAGACAGACGGAAAATTTCTAAAACAACGATAATACAGGAAATACACAATAATGTATACTTTTTTTTTATTAATGCTTCAAGTGTTTAATACATATATTTAATACGTCAAATATCTATAAGAATATAGTAAAATTAGGTAATAACTATTATTCCTTCACATTATTATATTTTTACCCCTTCTAAAGCTATATATATATATATTTCGGGTGGTGCGCGGGCTGCGAGCAGCCCGCGTTATCGATGTGCATTTGTATTTATTTCAAGATTGTAATTGCAGTTGAAAAAATATATAAAATTCTCATACAAGTGGAGTAAGTGACAGTTTCTTCTAGTATATATATATATATGAATGGAAGGATAGCTAAACACGCTGCTTGTTTTAATTTCTATCCTAAAGGGAGGGCGCTGTATGTTGAAACACAGACGATGAGCCTAGTTCACCGACAGATACCCAATATATTCATCTCAGCCATAGAACGTCCACTGCTGGACATATGCCTCCCCCATTGATTTCCACAAGGATGTACGGTGGGGGGTTTACCAATACTCGCCACGCTTGGCAGGCGGGTTGGCGAGCGCAGTATGATTTTTGATCCTCAGAAGGCGCTGCTGCCCACCTTCTGGTACGTGATCCCTTAGCCGACTCTTACGACACCCTCGGAAAGCATGTGCAAAACTCTGGCCATTTAAGGTGTATAACTCTGTAAGCACACTATTTTTCGTGAATAAACTTTGTTTTTGTTTATTTATTCTTACCAGGGAAGTTTTCTAGTGCGCGGGAACTCTGTCATCCCCGTAGAATCTGAAACAATAGAAGAAATTGTCGTAACTCATAACATATGCGTGGATTTCCTCAGGGATGTATTCTAGGTCCGCTATTATTTCCAATTCAAAACATTATGTGCGTTATTCATAAACAGCTTTCGGTAGTAAATATTTTCGTACAAAAACAAGTAGTGTTGCCCCGTTACAATCTCTTTGCTAAAGTTATAATAATACATCCACAGTGGAAACTAAGGAGGAAAACATCTTATGAGTAGGAGGTAAGCACCTCAGAACAAAAAACGAAAGATACGGCATTGGTATCTAAAAATTAAAGCAACTGTTTTAAAGGTATGCGTAAAATGAAAAGTTCTTTTGAAAGGAAAAATTTATATACGTTCAAATTCTTGTAGGCAACATTTCAGCTATTCGTGGGATTCGAACCCACAACTACGGAATACAAAACGGTATTCTGTAGGGGTTCACATTGCCGATTTTTTTCCATAAAGTTCGAAAGTCCCTCTTAGCATGATGTTAATGCAATAAACCATAAACTCAAACGATTTCTATAATTACATTCAGCGGTTTAAAATATATATACTTAAATACTGAGAAATAATTTTAAAAAATCTCTTACTGAGAAATGTATTGTTTCCGTCGACTAAAACGCTAAAAGTATCTACCTTATTTATGATTTAAGAAATCAAGATAAACTTAAAAATATTATTTTCCTTGATCATAGTTTGTAATCTGATTTGTTTAAACTAAAACATAAAAATAATAGTAAACCGTGTAGGTAGAGAGCAAATCACATCATAATCAAAAACATATGATGCTCTCGACGTCTTTTGTTGTGGGCATGGTTTTGTTTGCTTGCTCGACTGAGCACGGGTAAATTATTTTTTTTACATATTAAAAGTTTGCGTTTGACAACTGTCTCACCTGATGTTAAATGATGACGTTGTCTGGGATTTAGCACGCAAACCTAGAAGGGACCTATTCACTCGCGACTTGAAGACTCCAGGATTGTACATATCGGGAAACACAGACTCGGGCAACGAGTTCCATTCCTTGGCAGTACGCATTAAGAAAGTGGAAGCGAAACGCTTCGTACGTATAGGTGGTATATCTACCATATAACGATGGCGAATTGCCGTGCGTCGAGTCGACCGATGATAGAAACGAATCACACGGCATATTAAATAGATGTAGTATCCGACTTTACTCACGTTTATAGTCGAAGTTTCGACCTAGGTTTCGAGTATGTCCGATGCTCATCCTCAGGTGACCTTACGCTGCCAGATCGCGGCGACTACGCGTGAGTAAAGCCGGATACTAAATCTATATAATAATGTGTCAAGCTCACGAGAATTCCCAATCAAACATCACACGCCGTCCAAGCATTACAAACTGGCGAATAGCTTGTTTATTATGATCCATCTATCTTTTCTTCCTTTATCTGAGGTAAGCTCATAAGAAAATATAAAAGTAGGCAAATATGACACACAACAGGTATGATATCATTGTGAGGTGAGGTAAACAGTGGATTAGGTATCTAGGTAGCACAAACAAGTTTCTGACTAATACAGTCAGCATATAGATAATCGTGTAAGCAAAAGTATCTAATAAAAGTGCAGAAATTTGAACTATGAATGGTATATGTACTTAATCACCAACGACGTGCAAATGCTTTGCGTTAACGCGCTTTAAACGGAATTCAGACGCAGACAATAAAGCTTTGCACGCACGTTTAAAAGTTTAATAGCGCTGTATACAATGATATTATATGTTTATATGAGGTAGTTGTCGCACAAGCGCGCGGAAACTGAGGCGGCAAAATTAAGTCAATTGTAGTAATTTTTATTACGACGCGTATTTCAAGCGCTATTCTAAACATAAAGCTAACCTTTTCTATATTATTTGTACCGTATTATCTGTCGCAGTAAGCATGTTTATGTCGTAAAGGAACAAAATCCGAGCACCGCGCAGTATGAATATACCTCATTTTTAGTAAAACATCATTGGCTGTATACGATCATTTGTATCGATATATGTATATCTTTCACGAGACTTCTCAGCAGTAGTTTTTGTTCATAGCTTTTTGATCGTCTACAGCACCGCGAGCGCGCGTTCCGTAAGACGTGCGTCTTCGATGCGTTAAAAATACGCCGTGTGCATATACCCTAATGCACAAACGTAGCTATTATCATCTCACACATGAGTCTCGCTAATTGATATTATAACAATGTTTGCTTATGAAACTGTGATGGTAAAGATAATAATAATTAGAACGTAAGGACGGGCGGTGCGGGTGCAGTTGAAGAATCTCTGAAGCGTAGTCAATACTCTGACTTTGAGGCCACAAAGCGGTACAATGGCCACTCCGCTAAATAAATAAAATGATTTGAGTCTGAAAACTATCGCGAGTTTCTTCCATAATTGTAATGTAACATATGAAGAACTGCAAATAAGTTCTAAACTGGTCGGAGAGTAATTTTCCAGTGTTTACCACGTGAGTCCCTCTCGGTTTGTTACATGAAATGATTGTTAATTAGAACCACAAAATAAAATTGGGAGCGGAAAAGATTTAACAATTTCTTGAAAATAAAGAGATTTACTAACAGATATCAAGAGTTTTGCAAATCTTATGTATACGACTAGAAGATGGTGTGTGCCCAGCCCAAATATACAAAAAAATTAAAACTAATATCTAACTTCCCCATTTTAAAGGTCGGTTTTAATTTATTTAAAAAATAATTGGTTGTCTGTAAAGTCGGTTTACGGACGATAAATTTACGTGATAACGTCATAATCATTTATGACTTTGACTTTGACTTTGACTTTGACTGACTTTGACTTTGATTTTGACTTTGACTGACTTTGACTGACTTTGACTGACTTTGACTTTGACTTTGATTATTTTATGTAATACAAAACTCAGGTGGAACGTTACGCGGAACGTTACTATTTTTCATGAGTGTTGCTGGTATTCATCAATTTATAAAACGTTATCACGTCAAAAAACCTGACCTCTAAAATGGGGAGGTTATTAATTATTTTTTTTGTATGTTTGGGCTGGGCATACACCATCTTCTAGTCGTACAAATAAGACTTGCAAAATTCTTGATATCGGTTAACCGATGTCAAGAATTTTGACAAATATACAAAATACATTAAAATTGATAACCTCCCCATTTTAGAGGTCAGTTAAAGAAAACAAATAATCTTCCATCGTTGATGCTAACTACTTGTATATAACTGTGTCGTCAATAGACAAAAAAGGGTGAATGAGTCAGCACAGGGGCGTCAAATCAAAGTAGAACCACTTCATCAAAGCCATAAAATGGAGAACAACGTTTCGCAAAAGCAATCTAACCGACATTAGGTACAGGTGCTTAAGCTATTATGCATCTAAACGATTGTGCGGAAGTGACAGATATACCAATCAACACTATCTGTTTGTCTAGTGATGCAATAATGATCGTATCATTTGAGGTGATTTAAGTTTTTTTTTTTTTTTTTTCTTTTTTTTTTATCATACTCAGACCCCCGCACTAGGATTCCCTGTATTGCGGGAGGCATGGACACACACAATCACAGCACACAAACATCCAAGACCCGGGACAAACATCTACACTCATCGCACAAATGTTTGCCCCTGCCGGGATTCGAACCCAGGGTCGGGACCCTGGGTTCGAATGAAAAAAAAAAGACACAGAAGTCATGTCAATGACACTAACCACTGCGCCACGGCGATCGTCAGATTATAACGTTCTTCAACCGACTTCTAAAAAGAGGAGGTTCTCAACTCATTTGTTTTGTTGATATGTGATGCCTCAGAACTGATTTCTGAATTAAATTAAAAGATTTTCTTCTTTTTTATGTCGTCTCTGCCTACGTCTACGGGAAAGAGATGTTCTTTTTTACCTGAAAGATATTGCCTGAAATTTCAAACCTAGAAGCCCCCCAAATGCTGGCAGCATTGCCAAGTTGTTGGATTGAATTGCTAGACTCAAAAAATAAATACAATATAATTTAATATTTTAACAACAATGCAATTAAGCGGTTTTGAAGCGATTATAGCTCAGCGGGGGGAGCGTCGCCTGTCAAACTGACAGACACTGGTTCGATCCCCTCACAACAGCTTGAGCTTCCGGTGAAGGTAACACCGTTATCAAATTCCCAGCATGGTGATAGGGTACTTTCGAAAGGCCCGCCTGGCTCGCTACCACCCTCAAGTTTGAAAAACTGTCACCAAAAACATAGTGACTTCAGGCAGCAGTCCTTGAGAGCCAGTGAGCATTTTAGGTCTAGCGTGATAACATCTTCGACCACATCGTCACTAACCATCAAGTGAGATAGCGGTCAAACTCTAGAGATATATAGTGCTTAAAAAAAAAATAAAAAAAATCTCTCTCTTTTCATTGGTATGACTAATTACTCGTTACATAAGAGAATGCAAATGACGCAGGCTTTCCAAGAGCCAGCAACCGCATTATGCAAGGTCGCGTGTAAGGGGATGTGAGAACTGTGAGAAGAAAAAGTTGCGGTTGAAGGTGTAAGGTTCCGTAGACATTTGCATCACAGAGAAGCTATAATAGACATTGAATTTAAGGCTTGATCTAGCTTGATTAAGGCTTGAAGGCTTGATGATAAGTTATTTTTTTTACAAAAGAAATTGAAAGGATTCAAAATGTTGCAAAGCTAAACACACATAAAAAAATAACTAATAACAAGACTTCATGAAGGTTAATTCAGCTTAAAGAGTATCTGATTTAATTTGCTAGTTTATTAGTGTAAAAATATTTTTTTATCACACTCAGACCCCCGCACTAGGATTCCCTGTGTCGCGGGAAGCATGGACACAAACAATCACAACACACAAGCAACCATGAGCCGGGACAAACATCTACACTTATCGCACAAATGTTTGCCCCTGCCGGGATTCGAACCCAGGGTCCCGGAGACACAGAAGTCATGTCACTGACACTGACCACTGTGCCACGGCGACCGTTATTCGTATTCGTTAATTTATTTTTAATTTATCAAAAATTCTCGCGGTAACTACAAATGTGCCTGAACTTTATCTTACAACAGAATAAAGTAAAATAAAATGTCTAAAAATGGAATTATTATACATAAAATATTTTTTTTCAGCCCGTAGGTAGGTAAGTAAGTAGTATGGTACATATTTTGTAATATTTGAAATCAACACGCTTCATGATTTGACCCGCCCTCGATACCTGTAAACACCCGCGAGCCTCTGTAATGTCATTAGCACCTGTTAAGACCTTAATGAGAATTCATTGAACGTAGCTTGATTGTCTAGCTTACATTTATTGAAATTGAACCTCTTAAAATGGATTTAGTAGTGTTAGTAGTTAGTTAGTAGTGTAGTATTGTGTTGTGTGTTAGTCAATTTACCAAGGAATGTTTTAGGCTATATAACATCACGCTACGACGTATAACTGAGATAATGTGAAACCGCGGGATGTAGCTAGTACATTACATTTTGAAATATGTACAAGGATGGCGATGTTAATGTATTTATAAAATTCTTCAATTTTCACGGCATCCCACGAGGGTAGATAATATATTCCCTCATTACAAAGTGAGTTAATTTGCACAACAGTTAAACTAACCCCGTCATCTCAACAACAGTACAGCTCAACTAGAAATAAGCTCGCAACGAGAACTACCACAAACAAATGAGCCTGAACTAAATCTGTACCTTTAACAAAAGAAAATTAGAAAAAACCCCCAGAGAGGAATATAAGAATATAAAGCTAGCGGTCGGGATGAGGTGATTAAATTAAAGTGTGCCAGAGTAAAGAAATACAAGTTTGCAAAGAAAAAAAAATTCAAGTCAGCTTGTTGCTATGTAGGAGGGTATAAGTCCGTTAAAGATGGTATGACCATTGCGAAGAAATACGAGTCCCGATATACATATATGTTTTGTTGAGGTTTATATCGCTTTGAGGCACCTCTGCAATACAGTTTTCAATAATAGAAACCTCCATCAGTAAATTACTAAGATATTGACCCATGCGTTGCATGGTCTATCTTTGTCCTACTAATATTATAAATGCAAAAGTTTGTGAGTATGGATCATCATCATCATCATCATCTCAGCCATAGGACGTCCACTGCTGGACATAGGCCTCCCCCATTGATTTCCACAAGGACCGGTTGGAAGCGGCCCGCATCCAGCCCTTGCCTGCGATCTTAGTCAGGTCGTCTGTCCACCTGGTCGGTGGCCGTCCTATGCTGCGCTTGCCAGTCCGTGGTCTCCATTCTAGAACTTTTCGGCCCCAACGGCCATCAGTTCTTCGAGCTATGTGCCCTGCCCATTGCCACTTCAACTTGCTAATCCGCTGGGCTATATCGGTGACTTGCGTTCTTCTACGGATCTCCTCATTTCTGATTCGATCACGTAGAGAAACCCCGAGCATAGCCCTCTCCATAGCTCGTTGTGCGACTCTGAGCCTGCTCAGAAGGCCCATAGTCAGAGACCACGTTTCGGTTCCGTAAGTCATCACTGGTAACACACACTGTTCGAAGACCTTCGTTTTCAGGCATTGGGGTATTTTAGACGAGAAGACGTCTCGTAGCTTCCCGAACGCTGCCCAGCCGAGTTGAATTCGACGATTGGCCTCTTTCTCAAAGTTGGACTTACCTAATTGGACTGTATGTCCTAGGTAGACGTAATGGTCAACAACTTTGAGAATCGAGTTCCCAATTGATATGGGGGCGGGCGCAACATGGGCATTTGACATAATTTTCGTCTTGTCCATGTTCATTTTAAGGCCCACCCTTAGGGAAACTCTGTTGAGGCCTTCGAGCATCGTGCTGAGGTCTTCCATCGATTCTGCCATGACCACGATATCGTCGGCAAACCGAAGGTGAGTGATGTACTCGCCGTTGATGTTGATGCCGAATCCTTGCCATTCCAAGAGCTTGAAGGCGTCTTCCAATGCGGCAGTGAACAGTTTCGGAGAGATAACGTCTCCCTGTCTCACGCCTCGTTGCAATGGAATCGCCTTCGAAATTTGCTCTTGTACTCGGACCGACATGGTGGCGTTATTGTACACACACTTCAACACTTCAATATACCGATGGTCAATACGGCAACGCTGGAGAGACTCAAGCACCGCCCACGTCTCGATCGAATCAAAGGCTTTCTCATAGTCCACAAACGCTAGACATAAGGGCAAGTTATACTCCTCGGTCTTCTGTATAACTTGCCGCAGCGTATGGATGTGGTCTATGGTACTGTAGCCTTTTCGGAAACCGGCTTGTTCGGGAGGCTGGAAGTCATCAAACCTGCGTTCGAGACGATTCGCGATGACTCTTGAAAACAGCTTGTAAACATGGCTCAGAAGCGAAATGGGTCTGTAGTTCTTAAGCAATGTGTTGTCACCCTTCTTAAAGAACAACACCGCTACGCTTCTGTTCCATGCTTCCGGCGTTGACCCTTCAAGGACAACGGAATTAAAGAGCTTCTGAAGGACTTTCAGTATCGGTGAGCCACCCGCTTTCAGAAGCTCTGATGTGATTCCGTCGTCACCCGGCGCCTTGTTGTTCTTAAGCTGCTTCAGAGCCATCCTAATCTCGTACAGGCTGATGTCCGGGATGTCTTCGGTATAGTGTCGGGTTAGCTTGGCTCTTGGGTCTTTGGCCAAGCTATCAACAGGTTTAGCGACCGAAGTGTATAGCTGTCCATAGAACCTCTCAATCTCTCCAAGCACCTCTGCTTTGGTCGACGCTATACTGCCATCATCTCTCTTCAGCTTAGTCATCTGGCTTTGCCCAATAGACCTGTCTCTTGCAAACACTTTGGAGCCTTTTCTCCGTTCGATCGTATCTTTAATACGATTTGTATTAAAGGTACGGATGTCGTGTCGCAAGGATTTCCATATTCGTCTATTGAGCTGCCTATATGACGCAGCGTCATCGGATGATTGCAGTTGCAACGAGCGTCGTTCAGCCATGAGGTCAAGGGTATGGCTGGAGAGTTTTTGAGGTCCATTTGTACGGCGGGGTTTGAAAAACCAACAACAGGCTTGTAGAAACTGTCCACGCAGTGGGGTCTACACTGCGTGGACAGTTTCTACAAGCCTGTTGTTGGTCTCGTCCACCGACGCAAAGTTCTCAAGGCAAGCAAAGCGATTGGATAGCTCAAGTTGAAAGCTCTCGGGGTTTTGAATATGGACATTTTGAGGTCGGAGCGTGGATTTCATCAAACGGGACCTCTCAAGTTTAACATTAATATTCAATGTGCCTCTTACCATGCGGTGATCACTACCGGTTTTTACCATGTTGATCACAGAGACATCATTGAATATTTGTTTCTTGGTGGTCATGATGAAATCGATCTCATTTCTCGTGGAACCGTTAGGACTCAACCAGGTCCATTTCCTGTGAGGCGGCTTCTGGAAGAAAGAGTTCATCATAAAGAGTCCCTCTTTCTCCATGAAGTCGGCCAGCCTCTGTCCCCTGGGGTTCCGTTGTCCATAACCAAATTGCCCCACTCTCAACTCTCCATCACTTCTTTTGCCCAACTTTGCGTTAAAGTCCCCCATAACAACAGTATAATGGGTCTTGGAGGTATGCATGGCGCTACTAATGTCCTCATACATAGCCTCTACCTCCTCATCGGTTCCGAGTTTCGAGGTCGGTGCATATACCTGAATGACCTTCAACGAATACCTACTTGATATTCTGAGTATTAGGTATGCCTATCTGAGTGTGAGTATGGATGTATGTTTGTTACTCTGTCATGCCTAAACGATGGATTTGGATGAAATTTGGTATAGAAATATCTTTTATCCTGTATTAATACGTAGGCTTACATTCATCATCACCATCGTCCCCGTTTTTCATCACCACACGGGTAAGACCGCGTGGCGTAGCTAGTTTATCAATAACACATTTAGTCAATCCTAATCTTGATGGCATAATACTTAGAAATCTATCTTAATTTGAGAAGTTTGGATACATATAATGCAAACTTTGGTGTATTTATTTTGCAAAAAATTAGAAAGAAAGAGGGTTGCACAAATCCAAATCGAAAATGCAACAAAGACAAGATAGTACACTTCTGGAAAATTTTGTGGTATCATATATTTATTATTCAGATGCGGTTCATTTTGAATTAATTTACCAGATAAAGGTAATGAAACGAATGATAAAATACATAGTATAACATACCTTGTTGATTAAACCATAGCGCGAAACTGAGAAAATTAATGCAGATGATAATTAAATTATGTATGCAAGTCAGTATGATGCTTTGAAATTAATTCCAATTTAATAAAATTGTAGGTTAGATTTTGACTAAACTCCATTTACTAAACTGAAATATAGAGATAGTAGTGGCAACACTCACTCGTTCTAACTTTGAAGCGCTAGATAGGGATCGTTATTATCTAAAACTATAGTAATATTCGAATATATTGCAATCGGGTACGAAATACATAATGATAATTGAGATATCTATAATGGAAATAACATTCATCTGAGAACAAAAATACCATAACTCTATACATTATATCGCTGGCTGAATACGATAGTGGCACAAGACAAAATTCAACAATTTGAGAAAACGCACATTTTAATATTCAAAGACTAGTGCGCGCGCACAAATTTGCTCTTACTGACTGTGTTTTATGGAATATATAGTTCATTTTTGGTTTATAAATATCTACATTCTATCTTCCGTTGCTGGCAGTAATAATTTTGAAATGTTTTTTGTTCTTTTGATTAATATGAAGCTCAGAAGATGGCGACTCCGAGTTATGCTAGTGTTGCATTGTTTTGTTTTCACTTTTTTTATTAATGTCATAAATTATGTTAGAAAAGTAAAGAAAATAATGATGCATTTTCACGAAAAACTAGCTATGTAGAATATAAAACTAGAAGTGCTCATCAATGGAATTGTTAAATCTTAAATAAAAGTACCATAAATCTTTAGTAACTTTATTTATGATCATAATTTTTAGTCTTACGTGTTGAGAATCAGTTTGAAAGAAATCCACAAACGAAATTTAGTTATTGTACTCTATTCTTACCCATCATAAAAAGTACCACACTTATAAAACAAAATATAAAATCCGCTTTAGCTATGTAACAACAATTAATCAACATTAACTGTTCAATAACTTCTTAGGTTTCATTCAGTTCAATAAACTCTCAAATCACAAAAAATCAGCCTTATGGTTCCAGTAGGAAATTAGAGGTCGGTTATCACATATTAATTAACAATCTCAAAAAATAGGTAGGTACCTAATCAAAGAGCAGACAAGAACAGAAAAGTTCTTTGAAAGAGTAAAACAAGTAGATATTTTGTGGAAGTTTGATTTGTAAAATTAAACTTCCACAAAAATCCTACCTGTTTTAAAATTTTTAACCAATTCAATCATGTTTCAAGTTCTGAAAAAAATCTGCATAACAACGTGGAATAGTATTAGAATTAACTAATGACATCAAATCTTGAAATTTTCTTTGAGAAATGGGTAGCTTATCAGGATATGCTTTCTTCAGTTGCACATCTTGTATAAGTCTTAGTTGTTTTCTAGTTCTGCTGGATCTGATGTTGACCGTTTTGTAGTTGTCATCTTTGTATGAAGTCTTATAAGAGAAGACACCAGGATTCTCTTTATCCACTCGTAAGACACAAATATCGTTAAAATTAAACTTCTCCCCACATGTATTAATATTAAAATTGGTTGCAGTGGTATCAATGAGATCTTTCAGGTCAAAAAAGAAGCTATGATCTAATTCATGCACCTTAAATGATTCTCCAGATTTCCGTGCTGTTGAAATTAAAGTAGTATATTGCGATGGTAGATAAATTGGGTTAGATTTCAACGCTTTCTTGATATTTTTTTCGATTAATGAATGGCTCACATCGCCTTCGTTTTGTGTATGGCCAACAACCAAAAATTTATGTGTAATTCCTTTTATGTTAAAATTTGACACAGCATAAAGATAAGCAGCAATTATAAATTTGTTCTTTCCTTGACCACCACAATTATCGGAATACAGCACCACTTCTACTTCGTCGACATCATTGGAGCAACCAGCAATATCCTGTCTTGAAGAACACATTTCTAAGTAATGCAGTAAGCAAGACCCAATCTCATTTGATCCTTTGTGCCCTTCACCTTCATGCCAAACGTAGCAATTAACTGTGCCCAATCCTTTCTTATTCAAGTCACAAATGGTAAAATTGTATGTGGACAATTTGCTTTTATAATAAAAAGTCGAAACCTCACCCTTCGGAGTTGGTAAAGCGGCCTGAAGATCGAAGCATGCAACTCTGTAATTCTTAGAAATTTTTGTTTTATCTTCTTCTTTCTCAGTTCTAGCTATATTTTTCTCTTCGTGGTGTCTCATATATTCGATTTCTATGTCTAATCTTTCACCATAATCTTTATTTTTGTATGATTCACAAAATTGGCATAAATCTTTCTTTGGCTTAAAAAATTCCATATTAAATTCATAATTAAATATTTGTCTATAGATTGAGAAAGTGACGAAATCACGATTTTCTTTTTGACAATCTTGCTTGTAATCTCTGTATAGGTCCATCAATGTTCGTCCTCCTTCTATGTAATTTTTAGAACTATCTGCACGCGTGTAGTGACTTTCAACTGTCGGAATACTAGAAATATGCTTACGAGCACCGTCTTTTACTTCTTCAGGTATCGTAGCGTGTTTTTCATGTTTGCCTCTTCGATCTTCTGTAGTGAAGCCTTTCTCTGTCTTTTCAAGTACAGTTCTTATGCATCGGTTTGTTATACCTAGAGTAGATGTAAAAAACGTTTTGCAGACACTTACTTTCTCTTGAGCCTTGTACATAAAAAAAGTATGGTTTAATTTGCGAGCTGTCCGATTTTCACGTAGAACAGGATATCTGTATTTAGGTTGAATCAGTTCCATAGAATTTGCAATGAATTGTCTTTGTCTGTTAAGGTCTTTCAAAGACCAAAACGATTGGAAATATTCCTTCCGTTCATCTTCGCTTATTTTTAGTGTGCATTTACGTCTGCAAGAGTCAGTGCAGGGAAGCCCTATTGTCCTTGAAGGCACCAGATTACCTTTTTTTAAAGCTTTGTACTCTTGTCCAGAATTACGTAATTTTTTTGCTCTATTTCTTTTCCACAGTGCAGGATTTGCTTTTCTTTTGCGGGTTTTAGGCTTAATGTTTTCTTCCTGCACACTTTCAGATAGACTTGATAAATTTTCATCAGACTCAGAGATTCTGGATTCGATCCTATCAAGATTTCCATAATCAGGGTCGGCATCAGAGTCGTCAATCTCTGACTCCGAACTTAAAGACACATCTTTGAGAATTGCAGAAGTTGGTATTATATTGGCATCGGTGTTATGGTGCTCTGAAGACACATTGGTCGGTAAATCAAGCAGAATATCATATTGCGAAGGGCTATTTAATTGAGATAGATTCAGGGGCATTTGCTGTTTATTAGGACTTTCACAATCAGTCAAATCGTGTTCTATTGATTTCGTTCTAAATTCAGACGTTGGAGGCAATATCGAAGGACTACCCGGACTACAGAAAATTTTACTCGGACCGTTTGGCGTGTCATCTTCATCCATTGTACGATAATTTACAATTTTATCTGTATCTAAAGATGCCGAACCTTCGCAAAATGTTTCTCCTTCTGGCACGCTTGAGAATGTTGGTCTATCGTTTTCCAAAGAAATTACACTTTTTGATTGTTTGTCCAAGCTTTCAGGTTGACTTTGCGAAAACTCGAAATCTGATGCAGTCAATGGAGAGTCACATAAAATCTGAGCTACATTCGAGACACAATTTCTGCCAAAGAGATCCTTCATTACATCATAATCAAGTCCAGAGAAACATTTGTTTTCAATTGTGTTTCTAGCATCACTCAATTTTTTTACACCAGGGTCACTTACTGATGAAGCTGTCGTATCGTGTTCACAAGGGGATCCTTTAGATCTGGAAAAAAAAAACAGTTATAGTATATTAATTCATACTCGATTCTAGCTGGATTGATTTCGACCTGTACCTACGTAATTAAAATTTTGTTTTACGCGAATAAGTGATTTTCACATTACATTACATTTCATTATGTTGTATTTAGTAACGGTGATTATTTTTATTTAAAACAAAATAAATAACTACTTACCGTGGTGCAGCCCCAGCACACATATTTTTGTTTGGCATCATGGTTATCAAAATTAACACCGGCACAACTAAGAAAAAAACTTCACGATGTTTGTGCAAAACGGGCACAACTCCAAAGTGTCACTATTGCACAACATTAAGCATGCGATAGCCGCGAGCACATGCGGCCGACTAACGATGAGCCGGTGTTGCATGAAAGAGACGCAACAATATCGTTTATTCACTAATGACACTTACGCCTCCAACCGGGTAGTTTATTAACTAACGAGTTGGGTCTTTAATGCATAAAATAAAGTACCTAATTTAGAACAAGAATTCATTACTAACTCAAATTGCCACAAATTCGACTTGTGCCACTAATGTATTCAGTCAGCGATATGTACCAACACTTAGATATACAGCCATATCTTTACGCAATGGCTGGATGGCACGGGCTGATCCATTAGGATTACATAGGTATACCCCAAGCATATCAGATTTACCCGGCGAAAGCCCCCTTTTAAAACAATGCGACCTTTTAGAACACTTAAACAACATCAAACATTTCCCTTTAATTACATTTAAATCTCCTAAATACCTAATCGGCCGTGCCTGAAGTTTGTGAAATCCCGGATGGGGACCGGACCAGGCCGGGACCGGACGCGGGACTAATGTCGCGGCTGCCGGACAAATAGACCACCGGATTGCTAAGCCTTGATTAACTAAACCGCCTTGTTTTGCTCCTGTTTTGTTATGCACCCCTGGTAGTTTTGCCAGATAGGATGATTTGTTTAGAGTTTACATGTAGAGTATACTCCTGAGTATTCTAGTGTTATTGGTGATATATATTTACGGAAGTGGCTCAAAGATGTATTGAAAATAATTACTAATGTACTGAGATAAGCATGCCAATTTTATTGTGTTAAGTTTATTATTTTATACAAGTAATTAATGTTATGTTATTTAATGTTCAAATTGTTTTTAAATTCATAGCACCGTATTGGTTTTCTTACTGTAAAGGTGTTATGGAAGGTGTGAGTAAATAAATAAATAAATATTTTCTTATGTAATGTGGCCAACAAATATCTGTAACTCTATATCTATCTGTATCTGTAACACTGGAGGCATTACTTTACCTAAGTGGCCATTCCTTTTTAAGACTACGAGCATGTTCATTTTCCTTTTGAAGAATCTCACAGTTTCTTGGCTAATTGCGAATAACGAGGGAAGAAGTCCGTTCGACATTTTGCAGGTGTATAGCAAATCGATCGGTAGATTCGCACATGTGAATTAATGTGTGGATAGAGCTTTTGAGCGATGTCGGTCTAATGCGGTGATAAACCCGTGATGTCATGCCAGATTAAAGTGGAAAATCTACAGAACACTCCCCGTTGGAAGTACTGTAGAAAATACATAGAGAGCCAATGTATTTGTGCATACTTAGTTGCTCTAGATCTTTAGTGCGCATCTTAAAGATCTATAATTAAGAGCGTTGGTTTAAAAAGCTTCATTTAAATAAGCAAGCCGACTCAGTTGTGCATGAATGCTCTCGTTTGGTGCTGCGTCCCTGGTAGTTTTGTCATTAAGCTTTGTTTCAAAGTTGATTTAAAATATTTGCTGCTGCAAAATTCTATGTATTTAGAGATGTTAATTCGTTTTATTTTCACAAAGTACAGTTTTGAAAATAATGCAAACGTTTTTGACTGTGGGGTTTATTAAGGCGGCTTATTAAGTAACGAACGGGGATAGTCGATGTAAACATTTTAACACTTCAGGACAATGTAAACATAAAAAGTTACGTTCCGATATACGAATATAAAATTACTATTACATATATTAGATTTACTCGTACTACTAGCGGTCCGCCCCGGGTTCGCTTAGGAAAAAAAATGAAAATTAAAAATTATAAGTGGGGGAGAGCGGGGCTAAAAGTTACCGAGGTAAGTTGTTCCGATTAATATAACTCCGCGCGGAAAACAAATATCAAAATTGTGTTCTCTCAGCCATGTGCGTCCACTGCTGGACTTATGCCTCCCCCATATAGGGGGGATTTGCCAATACTCGCCACGCTTGGCATGCGGGTTGGCGAGCGCAGTATGATTTACAATCCTCAGAAGGCGCTGCTGCCCACCTTCTGGTACGTGGTCCCTTAGCCGACTCTTACGGCACCCACGGGAAAAGATGGGGGAGTACTATTCTAGACCGGTACCACCACGGCCAAAATTGTGTACCTATACCTAATAAAAAAAGGCTTTGTCACTCGGGGATAGTGTAGCTTCCCAACAGTGAAATTATTTTTCAAATCGGTTCAATAGTTTCGGATCCTATTCAATGCAAACAAACATATCTTTCCTCTTACGATATTTCATTTTACTATTTCAGGAGAGCTACTCGTACCTACGCCCCGCGGTTTTATCAATTATAAAAAAAAAAAAAAAAAAATATATTACGTTAACACACAATTATCGTCTCTTGTAAATACTTTCAGCCATTCATATACCTACTACACATTATTACATTTCATTTCAAACATTTTTAAAATCCTATAAATTTATCTTTATATTTTGTTTTTACTGTGGAACTTCTCAGAACTAACATCTGACATTCGGAAAGGGGCGTTGTTGTTCGTGACATAGTCTACAATCAGGTGTCAGAATTCCCATATGTTTGTGTCAAATAAATGAACGGAACATGAGTTATTTAGATTTAAATCAATCATGTGACAAGGCCCTAGTCTCTTTAATTTGGCTCCCTATGTTTTATGCTATTCTCGAATTCTACACAACAGTATAATAAAATTATAATAAAGTAGTTAAATAATAAATATTACATAGTTACCAACCTAAAAACTTTTATAGTGAGTATGAAAACATTTATGAATTAAAAGGCAGGATCACAAAGGGATAGCTACCATAATAAATAGAGCCTAAATAAACAAATTTGTATGTATAACACAAAGAGAAAGATGGTTGAACATTATCTACCTCGTTTGATACCTACTATATCAATAAATTTGGTTCGTAAGATGAAAATAATATAATTACACCCACACATGCATTTTTAGAACGTTTACACTTCAAAGCTTCGAAAGGTCTAATGGTAGTAATTATTTTTTGAAACTAAACTAAAATTGTGAAAAATATTGAAAATATGGATAAGTGAGATAATTTCTTATATAGTTACAATCAAGTTTTAATCGATTCAATTCAATTCAATTTATTATCGTAATAAGTATACAAATTCCACTTAAATATTGACGTGCAGAATCTACACTATGAAATGATTCTTGTGTCGTAGGTTCTGCATTACACACACACACACACACACACATACATACACACACACACACACACACACACACACACGCACACACGTGATAGGTAGTCTGGAGTATGATACCGTCAGCGTCGTCTGTTCCCATGTATTCGGCGGTGATGAAGATCACAGTGACGAAGAAAATGTACCACCGCCGCAATCTCGGACGATGACGCAGCGCGCTGCCAGTCCCGGGCGCACCCTCTCAACACATACTGCACCCCGCCCGCCACCCCCACCCGCACCGCAGCTGTCGCGGCGTTCTGAGCGCGCTGCCGACCGCAGTGGTCGCCGCGATCTGGCAGCGTAAACTCACCTGAGGATGAGCATCGGACATGCTCGAAACCTAGGTCGAAACTTCGACTATAAATGTGAGTAAAGCCGGATACCACATATATATAATATCAATATCATTGAATTTAGATATTATACATTCGTAATTCTGGAATGTCTATTATGATTATTGCGTATTATTAAATACCTACCGTAGAGTATGTTAATTAAGAGAATGCCTCGTTAAGGTGATCAAAGATAGTATACAAATGTTATCAATATTAATTAAAGCGAAGTGTTTGATTTTAATTGGGGGCCTGTTCCAATAACTTCGGTACGTGTTAATCTTCATAGTTGTACATGTATACATCTTATGTTTATATTAAATAACATACTAATAACTATTTATTAACAATAATAACTATTTGCATTTATTATTAATATTAGTGTGATAACAAAAGTTATCACACTAATATTGGCCGTGGTGGTACCGGCCTAGAATAGTACTCCCCCATCTCTTCCCGCGGGTGCCGTAAGAGTCGGCTAAGGGACCACTTACCAGAAGGTGGGCAGCAGCGCCTTTTAAGGATTGGAAATCATACTGCACTCGCCAACCCGCTTGCCAAGCGTGGCGAGTATTGGCAAATCCCCCCCACCCCTATATGGGGGAGGCATATGTCCAGCACTGGACGCACATAGCTGAGAAGAAGAACAAAAGTACAACATGCAAGGGAAACAGTAATTTCATATCAAGATGCCATCAAGAGCAAGTGTAGTTTTTCACCGACCTTTAAGTAACCAAAGCCACAGATTGAACATAATTCCTTCAAGTATTGTTTTAAACTTTCATGGCTTTTCACATTAAAAATATTGTTTAACACGGGATACGCACCATGATTTTGAATTTGATTGAGTTCCCGATATTCCCGATATTTTGGCGCGGTTCCACGCACCATGATCACGGAGAGACTGAAGAAAGCGGTAGATGTAAAAATATATTGAAATGTTAAGGACAGACATATCTGTCTACCCTCTTTTTTAGTCTTTTGCTACGGGAACTCAATGAAAATCTAAATCATGGTGCGTATCCCGTGTTAAACAATATTTTTATAATTCCTTCATCCTTTGTCCCGTACACAGAATAAACAATAGTAAGAGCCCATACATGGAGCAATTCAAATAGAGCTGATGAGCAGACTCGCGGATGTATATAATCTGTGATACGGGCGGTTTAATGGGATGAATTAGGACCCCTGCCACTTTGTCTGTGATACCCACTAATGGTACATATAAAGGTATCTACCTAATTTTTTCAAGTACTTCGCAGTCACGAATATGGCTGCTCCAATTGTTATAAAAAGTGCTTCTTCTGAGCAGCAAGTCAGTTTATCTTCAAGTGCCTTTTGCTAGGCATATAATAGGGCTATTTAGCAATTTTATTTTAACGCTTTTATTGACAAAAACGAAACGAAAATTTTCTAAGTTGGCGGTAGTCAAGCAATTATTTTTAGACTATAGAATGCAGCCAAAATTGTGTACAATAGTTTTTAGTGTCGTCATTTGTCATGGTCAACAAATTAAGCCTATCGACAACATATTGACTTAGAAGTGTAGGAAGACCTATCCGGTGTATTTTTTCGTTATTTTATGAACGAAATATTGACGATGACGTAATTAATTCTTCCTTTCTGTAATATTAATATTACAGTAACAAAAAAGTAAAATCTCTTATTTTGCGGCATGTATAATATCACGGTCATATGTAATATATGATAATGATTGAGATATTCTTTGATCAATTTCAAATTCATTTTTTTAATGTAATTCACGGATGCTACGTTGAAGTGCGTTATATATAATGTGACCATTTATTTTTTATGCCAGTGCGGGACATTTATAGAATTATATATTTAAAAAAAAGTTATTAGTGTTTTACAAGATTTTTATTATAAAAGACAGAATAACACAAATTAATCAAAGCACTAAACACAAAATACCTAGTTAAATAAGCACGACTTTCTAAACCCCATTAGTGGCGTGAATTTATTTCCCCCAAAATTGCAGTTCGTGTTGTCTCTTCGAGCGGGAAAAATACATTTTAAATAATCTTTTCAACTGTTTGCAAAAGCGGGACTATGTCGACCTCGCTGGGGACATCGGGACAGTCTGCCTGAAAGCGGGACGTATGGTCACGTTAGTTATATATAAAGTTTACTTATATATTTTTGAATTGACGAACATCTGTAATGGCTCTTTAAATTAAATATCAATAAAAAAAATAAGGTATGCATTGATTTCCACACCCGCGCGTATTTTACTCCATGTGTATTTATTATAAACTTCAAAGCATCTAGCTTTCAACAGACGACAGTTTTATTAGAGAGATGCCGTTTTTGACAGGAACACCAACAGCATTATTGTCACCAGTTTGGAGCCGGTCCAGCTACCGATTTTCGGAGTTGCTTTGTAGATTACCGCTGTCCAATAAAATTGTTATTCATATATTCATTTTTAAATTAAAAATAAAACAGACAAATTGAGTACCTCCTTCTTTTTTTGAAGCCGGTTAAAAAGGGTCCATTGCATTACCATTGAAAATGAGCGATGTCTTTATGTTATTCAATCAAACTCTTCCCATAATTGTAAACGCGCAACACGATTCAACATCTTATATTCCCACAAATCAAGGCAAAAACAAATGCATGCTAAAAATTCCAGTCTTGCCTGTGAATTGAAGCCAGGAAATCCGCTGCAAGCCTCGTCCCGTTGGGCTAACGGGACCCTCCATAGAAATATGTGATACAATAGTAAATGACGATTGTTTGTTGTGTCGGTGATAGAATGCACCCCATTTATAAAGGTGAGTCGACGACATGATACCTTTGATCATAATTATGATGTCATTATACGAGTAACATACTTCAAAAGAGTACAGCATTATGAATGTTATTTAAACGTTCCTTTTTAACAGAGGTGTAATGTAGGAGTAGTGTAATGTACCTACTGGCCGCAAATAGCTCAAAATAGAGACACATGGAATTCTTTAGAGGAGGCCTTCACCTTCACTTGAGGAGGGGTTCATGCAAACAAACTTCTATATTATTATTTAGATTTAAACATTTTTCTAAAATAAGTGAAATATGTGTCTTAAACTATGTATGTATCTTACTTTTGCATGGAATAAAAGGCTTATTATTATTATTATTATTATAATGTAGGAGGTAACAAATATTACTGTATGTTTTTCTTGTATATTGGTTACCTCAGAACTTCGTTATTTATAGTCCAATTTAGGTTTTTTAAACAGATGCTTTCAGATTATTCACTTTAAAAAAAACAAAAATATGCATGGTACGTTGTTAAAAAAAAATGCTGGAAATGTTATCCTGAGTAGTGACAGTTGATTATTAAGCTAATTACCTAATGGGTAGTCAATATTTTGCCGGTTGTTAGGAACACGGACCAAGACAACAGAAATACGCCACAGTGTCAACTAAAACAGGAGAGCGACTTTATAAAGGTGTGCGTGAAATTGTTTACTTATGAAGAGAAAATTTGAAAATTGAAAGCAATTTTGCGTTGATTCAGCGCTTTGAAAAAGTATATCACATAAGTAATACCTTTATAAGAAATCCACTATTCCCGACAGATAAAACATACAAATTATTTTCAGGGAAATTCATTCGCGGGCACAATGAAATATATTAACAATAACATATTATTCTAGCATTCTAGCACACGCACATTTCAATCTGTAATAGATCGTATAACTGCATCCATATCATGACCGGAACACAAAGATTGGTTCAATTTAATAATTGAACAAGCAACCAATTTAAATATCCCAAACGTCATACAAATATCTAAACTCCATGGCTCTATTTAACTTGGTCTTGTAACATTTCGTACGAACTAATACGTATCAAAGTCATCATTCATACTCTTGCGGTGTCACGATCCGCTGGGGGCTTAATCCAATTTAAAAATAAACCACCCAAGTTAAAAAGTTTAGTTTATATAGCAAGGGGAATGAAAAAGAGACGCTTTTGAAATTCAACAGGCAACGTCAATCTTGAGACGAAACGTGAGGGCGCAATGACCGGCCTATTTAAGGGTTTACGAGTATTTACATCTTAAGGTATATTTAATTAAAGACGATATCAAACCGGCGATGGATTATGGCATTAGCAATGCAATCGCGAAAGTCCAACTCGTGATAGTTCAGTGCACTTTAAGGTCAATAAATTAATGCCTTTCGAAGTTGGTAAATGGTTCACATACGAGATAAGTGCTTGAATTACAACTTGGATTTTATCCAACGATGTGGCGAGAATTCGGCTTCCATTCGATACCAAGTTTAATCTTTTAAATTGTCGACTAACTTCTACTGAAACTTGAATCGCACTGTCAAATTATTTGTCTCCAACTTGGCACGACCACAGCACCAGTGATTTCATTGGCACATCATAGCGCCAAATCGTACGCTGAAAATTGAAGCTCGTTCCTGTTTTATCGATGCTTTAAACTTGGGATTTCTGAGCGACCACTCGTTGGCGCGGTAATGAATGGCGCTTCGGACGGATAGCTCGTTTTGTGTCCGCCAGGTGGTATCGAGTTCCCGCATTAAATAGATTGATGTCGGGAGCGAGGCCTCCACTTAGTGTAATTAAAAACCTTTAAAGATTTACACCGAATTTTGGTTTAACTACGATTCTCGCATCCGAACGCTTTGAAAGGGTTATCGACGGGTTTTCGAGCTTCGAGCTCGATTTTTGAATGCAAGTTGAATATTACTGTGAAATTTTCGCCGTTTGCTGTTAATGCTTTCGTTTGTTTTGGCATTAAATTTTATTTCATTACACCAATGAATGGATAACTGGAATTAATGAAAGGTGCAGCGAAATGGTGAGATGTTTTTATTTCATTTTTATTTTCCTACCAAGTAATACACGCATACAGCAGTGTCCGTACATGAATAATTTGAAGGAAAGTTTCACTTTGTGATCGTATTAGAATTAAACAACGTATCTTTTGCACAAATGAGTAGTAGACACACGATACCTATATTGTACTGTGTTTAATTATATAGGCTGTCATACAAATATGCTACAATATAATTTAATACATTTGGTGTAACTTTGGTATAGCTGGAACAGTTTATAAGTATGACAAAGGATCCTATAGGTCTCTCCGATCTCCAAGTCTTTCCGTAAGCGTCGTGTTTTTAAATAAGCAAAATATAAAGGTTTTTATTTGAATAAGTACATAAACGATTACATTACTGCTAAACATAAAACTTGAAACATTTGTCTTTATTAGCCTTATAATCGGTTTTATTGGTCTTTGACGGTCGCTGTGGCGCAGTGGTCAGTGTCAGTGATTTGACTTCTGTGTCTCCGGGATGTGAGTGTAGATGTTTGTCCCGGGTCTTGGGTGTTTGTGTGTTGTGCTTGTGTGTGTCCATGCCTCCCGTGACACAGGGAATCCTTAGGGGTCTGAGTGTGATAAAAGAACTTTTAAAAAAACTTGTGTTATGTATTGTTGTTGGAGTATTCAGGTCGTAAAAAAGTCCTTACAATTCACGATTATTAACATGTGTTGCTTTTAATATACTTAGAAAAATCCATATTCTTAAAAAAAACTCTTATATTGAATAATATAATATTGAAATCCCTTATCCTAAATAAATCTTTCACCTTCTCCACTTCTTCACCAAGTTCTTATCCTTAATAAATCTTCTATAAATATTCAAAACGTTTACAAAATCACGTTGCTTTCTTCACAACGCGTAGTTATAATATGTTACGGGGACATTGTTAATGCCTAATAACAATCGGTCAGCGCCCGTGGTCCGTGTAAACACGTTTAAACGGGTAATTCCTTACAAAAGCACACTTTAATGCCATTATAATGTCGACAATTTGTGAGAGAAGCGTTGAGAATGTCACAGTGGATGGGAATTACTTGCCAGTGTGATAGTAAAGGGAAAAGACACTAGGTAAGTATAAGTCAGATGCGTGAGCCGATGGTACTTAGAAGTTATGTAAATTGTTTACAGTTCATTTGTCTAAGTATCAAGAAAGTCCGCTTAAAATAATTACACTGTGTGGAGGCAGGGCATTTACAGCGCTTGAATTAAGCGCTACAACTTTACAATTCCAATTAATTAATTATTGATGACCGAAAGATGAATGTCTGTCACTCGTTCTAACATATTATAGGGCTGTCTATGGATGTGTTCCATTCGCATTTTCCAATATCTCGTGTATTTTGTAGAAAATATTAGACTTAAACCAGAATTTATAAAACTAGTACAGAGTATATATTTTTTTTTTAAATTATTGCGAATAGTTCCATACGCATTCGCGTCCTACATAAATTGGACTCGTTAAAAAAAAAGTTCAATTCCTCGTTAAGGAAATCTCATTCAGTATTAAATATATGTGTATAAGCTACACAATAAATTTGACGAACTCACATAAGTGAAACATTTTGAGCACTTTTGTGGTCCTCATGACCACATTCTGTCGTAATTTTGTTCCGTTATGAATTTGATTTTGATTCTACGCTTCCATTGCGTCTTCTGTCTTTGAAAATCTAAATATTTTAAACTTTAAAACTATACAAGGCCGTACTATGACGGTTATAACAGTAGTTTATGAAATTGTTTCATAATAAGGGTCCTTAAAACACGAGTGTAAGTAAGTAAAAAAAAATTAAAACCAAACTAAGTGCAGTTTCATATACTACTTGATCTAATCTCATAAAACCCGTAATTAAATTTAGGTAAAATTACAGCATATGTTTGCATTTATTTGTAAATGTTTAGCGCTAAAGTCCATTCGCTGGTCGCGCATAAAACGAAACGCGCGAAAAACTGCAATGCAACCTCCTTGGTCCAGCTGAAGTTGTATTTTATGTTACAGTTGTCCATAGAAGAGCTGTATCATAAGATATTTTTTTTAATTTATTTTGATATTATATTGTCTATAAAGACTGTCATGAATGTTCTTTTTTTATTTTTAAATCTTTATATTTTAGTATGAGATTAGATAAACATATTTGTCTGTTATAATCTAAAATTTATCTGTCAGGCGACTCCGTTATAAACTTTAAAACGATATTTTCGTCAATTAGCACATGAAAGCTACAAACCGGTAAGCTGAGTCCCATAGGTGGAAGTCCCGTTCACAGTCCATTAGTGTTTCCTCTTTTTTGTTCAAAACTGTACACAAATGATTCAACTCGATTCATCTCGTTATGACACCTCATCCTAAGCCCAATGTAAGGTCAGTGACCTTATAATGGCTTCCATATAGATGAAACGAGATAAGCAGATAAAATATGTATTAGGGAAATATATTTTGGGACAATCTATAAATCATAAGGACCGAGAGTATTATGTTTTTATGGATTTTAATATGAGAGATGGGCGGGAAATTTTGTCACCGACTTTTTTTTTTGTTCGGCCACTTCGGCTCATCTTACAAGAACTGTCACTATTATTTTGCCACATATTATTAAAATTGCATTAAATTGGTTTCACGTTTATTTTTGGAGGTTTTGATTTGTTTTTATTTTGTAAACTCTAAGGCTCTCACGGCCGGCGTTGCATGTTGTATGTATTGCTTCCGGGCTGTTTGGCCGTGGTCTATGTAAAACTTGTGTTCCAGACGTTTCGTCGATCACTGCGGTCGACATCTTCAGTGGTTCAGGTCCGAGCGGCGACAAGAGCGTAGAACTCTCCTTCGAGGCGTCTTCTCTGATACTGATCTGATGTTTTTATTTTATTTTTTATTATTACAATTGTTAAAGACAATTTTAATGTAAATATATTTGTTGAGGACTCTGTGTAAATATGGTAATGCTTTTATTTGTTATGTTATGTGAATGTATTTTGTTTATGGATAGTAAAAAAAACTAAATATCTGATTTCAAGTCCACTTTTTTCTCTAAATTTTACCTTAACAATACTAATGCTACTAGTTAATAATATGGACTTACGTTGCAGTGCATCAACTTGATGCTGGAGTTAAGCTATGGTCTCGTTTGATACGAGGCTGACTAATTCCATGCTAACCTAATGTTAAGCGCCAGCCTGACTGTTACAGTAATAATGTCACTCAGTGGAGCAAGTCACTGCGCAATTCCCGTGAATTAGTTCTTTTAGTATAATTTGTTAAACTGCGATAGTACAAGGATATGTCCACACACGACAAGCCCATGTCGTGGACTATAAGATGTAGCTCGGACCTTTTGAAATAAAATAATTCATTGCTTACTTGAGTTTGAGTCGATTAACTTGCCTGCGGCGAACATTTTTATAACTCGCTGCCCGAGTCTGTGTTTCCCGATATGTACAATCCTGGAGTCTTCAAGTCGCGAGAGAATAGGTACCTTCTAGGTTTGCGTGCTAAATCCTAGACAACGTCATCACTTAACAACAGGTGAGACAGTTGTCAAACGCAAACTTATAAAAAGTAAAAAAAAACATTTGATTTCATACATACTGTAATCTAAAATGTAAGTAGGTACACATTGTAATCGGCGAATCATAAAACAGAATATTTATTAGATGAACCACACAAATATTGCCAGCTTTCAGAAAACGACAACGTTTTCATGCTGTATAATAAAAAAGCGTAACAAAAATAACAATAATGGTGTAACTTTATACCGTACTTCCGGTTACGATTATGTTTATTAGCGTAATGACAATTTTATACCGCTTCTTGTCATCGTCGTCCTTGAAGCGGATAATATACTGACGCTTTGGGAGTTGTAGGTTATATTCCGGTTGGCCGTACGAGGAAGAACCGAAAATATTCCAACTTGAATTTAAACGTACATTGCGTGGTTTGGCTTAAATATATTTATTTACTAGTAGCGCCCCGCGGTTTCACCCGCGTGGATTATGGTTTCTCGTTACTTCAATTATCCCACGGGAACTATAGTTTTTCCGAAATACAAGTACCCTATGTGTTAATCCAAGGTTTTAAACTATGTCCATACCAAATTACATCAAAATCGGTGTAGCCGTTTGAGCAGGAAGAGGTAACAAACATACACACATACACACAAACTTTCGCATCTATAATATTAGTAGGATTTATATATTGGCTGACGAGAGTAAGGAGTATTGTTGCAATTTGAAAAGTCAAAGATTCGACTCACATGCATGTCTATATAAGTGGAGAAAAGACTTCCAGCCCAAGCGTCAGGAGTGTAAGACCGCTGGAGCACCGCAGAACTATTAAGACTATATTTAAAAATGCCACTAGCACTCTCTCACAACTAGAAACAGCAGTAAGAAGTAATGAGGGCAATCTTTGCTGATTTTTTGGGCATTACAAGTTGGATGAAAACTATGGTAGGGGTATGAGACATTATCACATAAGGGCGCGGCTAAACTATAGTTTCATCCATAGCTATGTCTTTAACTCGATCGTCGATATCAGTGGCACTGATAAGAGTGGAAGCTCCATTGTGCATCAAAGGCGTCATATATTTTATAATATTCGGAAGCATGTCAGCCTCAAAGTAGACCCGTGAGTGAAGTTGATAAATAATAGTTCTTCAAGAGGTCTCCGCTTTTCATCCAGCACACAAACATTAATTTCACTCATACGAACCAACACACTGTGCAATTCAACAGATAGTGTTGCCATAGGTATACCTGCAAATGTGGAACGAGCTTCCTCCCTCGGTATTCCCGGGGAGCTACAATATGCGATTCTTCAATGGAGAGTTAACAGTCTTCAAGTTTTGGAAATGTATCGTTATGCCCCAGTGTTGCAGATATTCATAGGCGACGGTTATCGCTTACCTTCAGGCTGCGCACTTGCTTGTTTGAAAATATTACAGCATTCGTCATTTAGTGGACTGGTATCAGGAAAGCTTTAAAGGTAATTTCATGAACATACTAAATATTCAATAGCCGTTTACAAAGACGCAATAAAGTTCCACGCTAAAATATACTTTTATTCCTAGCTCAATAAGGCTGAGGTTCGCTCATGGGTCCGTAGTATACTCTGACTACCAGAAACACTCAGTCGCAAGAATTAGAGGAATTAAACACGATGTATAAGATAAATATACCGATAATAACTTTAATTCCTGTATTAGTGGCCATGTCAGTAGAAAAACTTTCAGTTATTTCCGTAACCACACACTGTAAATATTATAAAAAATGGCCCACCATTTGTGGCACATGTGTCAAGTTCCCGCTTCAACTGTAACGAACTCGAATCTGTCAACTTTTATTATTAGTAGAGGACTTCTCACATTGTAAGTAATAAAAGCCATATTTCGACCGTAAACGGTTTATGGTGTGACATAAAGTGTGATGTTAGTGCATTGGATTGACCATTTGATGATGCCCTTGACATCAATAATCTGGGTTAAAGTTACGCAATCAAAACAAATTTGAATGTAAACTCAAAGGCTTTCACGGCCGGCGTTGCATGTTGTATGTATTGCTTCCGGGCTGTTTGGCCGTGGTCTATGTGAAACTTGTTCCAGACGTTTCGTCGATCACTGCGGTCGACATCTTCAGTGGTTCAGGTCCGAGCGGCGACAAGAGCGTAGAACTCTCCTTCGCGGTGTCTTCTCTGATACTGATGATCAAGCAATACATACAAAAACAAATTTGGTTTCGTATAAAAAAAGATGCGGGCCGCTTGCAACAAGTTCTTGTGGAAATCAATGGGGGAGGCCTATGTCCAGCAGTGGACGTCCTATGGCTGAGATGATGATGATGACGATAAAAAAAGATATCGGACGGACGAGTTATTAAAATCATCAGTTTTTTTAAATTTTTTAGTATTTTTTTTTAATGGCACAACATTTATTCAATTGGCTACGGCATCGATGGTGCGAAGCGAGACACTTAGTTAAAATGTTAGATGTACTTACTCAAAATGACTTGTTGTTAGTCCAGTAGTAGTACCAGCCAGTATTTTGTACGCAAGGCTCTAGAATTCCTTATAAATTTAATCACGTACCAAAGACCTCAAACAATATTGACGCACTACATCAAACCAAATTGCATATCAACCGATAAAGTAGTTATGTTACAAAATATTAAAAAAAAATTGGTTGTCTGTAAAGTCGGTTTACGGACGATAGATTTACGTGATAACGTCATAATCATTTATGACTTTGACTTTGACTTTGACTTCGATTTCGACTTTGACTTTGATTATTTTATGTAATACAAAACTCAGGTGGAACGTTACGCGGAACGTTACTATTTTTCATGAGTGTTGCTGGTATTCATCAATTTATAAAACGTTATCACGTCAATACCGTAGGTGAGAGTGTAATGAATTAATCATATGTTTATATGTTATGCATATCCGAATAATTACCTAGAAGGGAGTTATATAGTTTAGGAAACAAATCATCTTGACTTTATTGAATCAAGGCATTACTTTGCGGAAATCCAGTAGTAAGTGAATAAAAACTACGACGATGTAGAACTATCAGTGACATTGACATAAATACAGATGGGTCATACGTCATGCAATAAATATAATATATAGGATGTGCGTCACATCCAGCCTTGCAAAGCAAATCAATTGCATCGTAAAATTGATAGCGTATGTTTTATAAATGCTATGTATTCCTTATGTAGTTCCTGCTCCATTTACTTTATTTATTATTTGCAATTGAAGCGGCGAAAATATGCTAACTTAGGTAGTGGTTACATATTGGAACCGTTTGGGGTCGAGAACTTGGGCCCGTGGAAAACGGGAGCTCATCGGATTTTCTAAACCTATCGGAGCGTTTGATCGATGCGACGCGTGACCAAAACACATGGCACTGGCACATATTTGGCTCAACGAATCAGCATTGCAATTTAGCGTGACAATGCTGCTAGCATTCTGGGCACGCTGCCGGCCGGTAGCGGGTTAGAACATTTGAGTCATCTACAGGTTGACAATAGCTTGTGGATTGCTCAAATGTTTTTGTAGTAGCTGTAGTATTGTAATTAGTTATTCCTATTTTATTTTAATAAAGGCCTGCCCATTAAACAATGTCATTAACGTAAAATGTATGGATAATTATTATTAACTTGCTGCGCCCAGCGGTTTCACCCATAAATAATAGACATAGACATAACTTTATTGATAATATATATTACAAGTCAATTTAATTAAATGATATTTAATATTAATATATATATATATATTAATATTTTCTCCCGTTATGATACTGGATCGTTCTCTCTAACTATTAAATCTATACTATCTCTAACTATTACGACTAACTAAAGGCAGAATTCGTTCTTCATTCGGGCGTGCAAATGCTTTAACGATATATCCAATAAACTCGATATTGATATGTTTCACACTACTTCTGCAAAATTGAAACATGCACTTAGTTGTAAGTTTTTTTAAAGTTAATATGTCTCTATGTATAGATAACTTATCTTAAATAGTATTTATAATTATATATAATTACTCCACACATCTAGATGACGTCCATTAATTTTTGTTTTGTTAACCTATTTCGCTATTTGTGGAAATTTTTAATTGGCCTTTAGTGAATGTTTACTTATCACGTTTTATCGGCTAGCTGTTAATTTCCCAAAAAATTTTAAAATAAAATAAATAATTAAAATACCAAGTGTTAGGTTGCACATTGTGGTATCATATTCTGAGTTTACTGCAAATAAAGGAATTCTAGAAAAAAATTTATTTAAGTGACTATGAAGATGCATGCCAAAAGCAGAATAAAAGAAGCTGTGTAAAAACACACAGTTATGAGTGTTTTATATTCACACAGTAGGAAACATGTCTGTACATGGACAAGATTTATTACAAATAGGTGTGGCCTTTAAAAGTAGCAAACGTTACAAAAACCTTGATATATTTATGACACAATCAAAAAGCAATCTTGTATATGTTATATAGAGATATTTTTCATCTAATAAATAGGTAAAGCCAAGTTCCATATCCAGCAAACAAACGACAACCAAACCAATCTCCAAAATTATTAGGATGACAATGCAAAAGCAATTAAACCGTTCATCCAATAAAGCGCAATAGAGCCGTGAATTATCCTGTGTAATCTGAGTAAGTTAACACGGGAATATTGTGAGCATCCGCTCCGGAGACAATGAGAATTATTTGATGCATCCAGTTCCTTATTAACATCTCGGAGACACGAGCAAAGTTACTCATCATATCACTCATAGCATAAGTCATAGGTATTGTGAAAGGGTTTTTGAAGTGAAAACTTCTTTAGCGGCTGTAGTTGTAATTTTTAGACTTTCGCGATTCGAACACATTATTTAATTTAATTTACCTCCACGACCAAGTTGCATTGGTCGTGGTCAAGAGAAGACTCAACATTTTTTTTACATATTATAAGTTTGCGTTTGACAACTGTCTCACCTGATGTTAAGTGATGACGTTGTCTAGGATTTAGCACGCAAACCTAGAAGGTACCTTTTTTTTATTTATTAATAATAAATAAATTACTAAATGTTTTTCGCGCGATTAAGCCCCGTTTGATTTAAAAAATATGTTTCTTTAGCGGCGTTGTGCACTTTTGTATGGGGAAAAAATATTATCCTTGCGTCAGGACACCTCGCGTCAGGACACGTGACACTGATCGCAAAATTCTTCAGGCGCGTGACGTCATCGAAAATTCGTAAGACGAAGGGAGAGTACGCTGCGCCAGCAAGCAATGTCTACCGCTTGGCGAAAATGTATGCCTGCTCCTGCTGTTTCGTCTAAACGCCGATATAAAATACATAATTGTAATAGTTCTGAAGTGTTACATTTTTTATGTAATAGTAATTGTGATGTATGTGAACGATAGCGTAATACATGAATATTGTATTTTACCACATAAATGATAGTACTGTTACACTGATAAATTAAGCAATCCGTGCGAAATGATTCCCTAACCATTTCGAAATCGTTAATAAATATGTAAGGTTTGGTAATCAGTAGAAAGTATGATAATATATTTGTTGTAACATACCGACACTTTTATAGGCAAATGTTTTTAGAAGCGACGATACATTAGCGGTGGGGTGTCGGCTGTCAAAATGACGGACGCTGGTTTGATTCCCACCAACGCTTCCGGTGAAGGTAACACCGTTATCAAACTCCCAGCATGGGTGCTGTCGAATACCTGAAACTGCCGCCTGGCTAAATACTCCCTAAGTTTAAAAAACTGTCATCAAACATATAGTGTGTGTTCAGGCAGCAGTCCTTGAGATAACATCTTCGACTGTCACTGTCCATCAAGTGAGATAGTGGTCAAACGTACCTATACAGTATATAAGAGGTTGTATCCAAACATACCTAGAATTTTAATTATGGTTTAACACTATTTCTATAATCTAGTAATTATTTTTATATTACCGACATAATTACATACAAGCAACGTCGTACAAAATTGAACTTTAAAAATTACCATTTAATTATATAATTAACATACAGTCCGTCAGTATATTTATTATTATTTATAAGACTCAAAGTCCACATTCCAAATGAATAATAATAATAATATGGGACAACATTCACACAAGTTCTTCAGGTCCCAAACTAGGCAGAAAAGAAGAGAAATAGAGAAACAGAGAAACCACATAGAGCTGCTAAAAACCATTATTTTCAAATAGACTTAGAGACGACGATTTTCAAAAGATGCCATAATAGTCCAACCTAGAACTGTACTAACAAGCGTTCCAAAGCCTTCAAAGAATTGAAGATGGATTTTAATTGGTCATTAGAATACGAGATTGGATTCCTTTTAGTCAACGTCAAGTTAAGAATCAAAGATTCTAAAGAAATCCGAAGTACTGAAAGGACAAGTTTGAATGTAGATATCATTCAGACTACGGGGTGTAATTTAGTAGTTCAATATTTTCTTTTATAAGCTTTATTACAGAATATCTCGCTCGTTCTGTTCATACTATCGCCGTGAAAATAGTTTTATTTTATTTTATGGTCAACCAACAGTTATAACATTTATACATACAATTTTTACCTTACACTATAATACAATGGCTTAATGCATAACCAATTATAGGCTAACACCTCATGGGTTAGTTCTAGGAAAACTATTATCTAAAAGTGCCAATGGATACGGGTGCGAAATTTCATACAAACGCCACTGGCCTATCCATTCGAGTAGTCGAATTCTAGCTTTGCCATAAAAGGATCGGCTTTTGTTTACCACGTGTATCGCTTTCTATTCAAAGTGACAGTGTATTTATCAAGAATTTTTATTGTGTATCGCATTAACCTCATGCTAGGCAGAACTTCAGTTCAAATATTTGAAGGAAAAAATTCGGCTGCTAGTGGGACTTGAACCCACGACTACAGAATACCGTCCTGTTGCTTTGTCCAACTAAGCTATAGCAGCCCATACCACTAAGGCCGAATTACTTCCTTCCTTATTAACATCTTGCGGGGATGTTATTAGTGGTATGGGCTGCTATAGTTTAGTTGGACAAAGCGACAGGACGGTATTCTGTAGTCGTGGGTTCAAGTCCCACTAGCAGCCGAATTTTTTCCTTCAAATATTTGAACTGAAGTGTATTTATCATTAGAGAGTAATAACGTAAATAAACGTTGTATTGTTACGGATAACATCCTTAACGATATCAAACCAATACCAACCCTATTCATTCCAAATGGCTGCCACTTAAACCGAATATTAAACAAATTGATATCAAACCCAAAAAAATTGAACACACTTATCACCTGATTTGGCTTAAACTTTAAACCGATCCTACGCAACTAAAGCCTCAACTTTCACAATTCAACTTTGGCATTAAATTCACGTACCATAAAACACAAACAATTATAAACCTTATGATATTCATGGTAAAGATGAAAATTGATAATGAATAATGTGAGAGCATGGAACCCTTGTTTTGACAACTAATTATTGGTATGTTCCTAATTGGGCAGTTCGTTTGGTTGCCGAAGCGAGCGCCGAGATTGGACCGAATTCGGTAACCGTACCGAATTGTTTACATTTACCGAATAAATTTTCGCGTTTGGATAACTGATTGCTCGATGAGGTCACCCTATGCATTTGAAATAAGATCATCCTCCACGAACTTGGGCGCCATCAAATATAAGTATTGGTTTGACATTTTATAAATTTAAAGGAATCCGGAATGAAACATATAACCGTTTTGATTTAAATTGACTATATAACAAACACTCCTTATAACTTAAAGCTTAACAAAGAGAACAAATATAATGATCACCAGATAAAAATAATGTGCACCAAAAAATCAACACCAAATTTAGTAACAACACCAAATTTAGTAAGTGGTCACCAAATACGCAGAGTCATGTAGTCCAAGGCGGAGTCGTGTAGTGTAGGTAGGACGATGAGCAAAGCGAGGAGGAGTGTTAGGTTTCTTGTGACCGCACAACGCGCGAGTCTAGGCCCTAAAACTTGTGTAAAATGCAAGATCTGAAATTTTTGGTGGCCGTTATACAAGAAATTGGTGTTGTAATTTTGGTGCTCACTTACTATTTTTGGTGCTAAATTTTACTTTATTTGGTAAACAGTTAAACATAAGCCTTTAACAAAGTACAAATGACAGGAGTTACAAAACTAATTTATTACGAAGTTTACATGTCAACCAAAACAGAACCACAATAAAACATAATAGTAAATAGAAGACAATCCAACTACGCGCAGACAATCCAAAAGACACAGCTAGTCTATCAACCCAGAATAGGACAACACAACAGCTGTAGAATACAAATTGCGAAAACTATTTCTTCCCTCACCAAATTGAGTCTAACAAATTGGATACAAAACGGGCCGTGTTTATAACCAAGGTCATCACATAAAGGGAAACTTAACAGCGCATGCACGTATCATTACCGCAACAAATATTCATTTAATAGGAGAAAATAACAGATAATGTAATAAATAAACCTACAACAGGTGTGTGCCTCCAACTTAATAAAATATTCAACCGACGTACTCGTAGGCCTCGGTATTCAGAGGACGTACGCATACGTCAAAACAGAGAGGTTGCTTGTTTGACAAAATTAAGTGGGCCTCCGGCAACAATAGAATTTATTCACTGGCGTTTTTCTGTGTCCTTGTTAGGCATATATTATTTCCTTTTTGTAAACGAGAGGGAAAACAAGTTGTCGGCAGACCAGCTGGCTCAAGCGACAAAACGTTATTCTGTTCTCCGAATTTATTGAACATAAATATACAATTTATATACAAACGTTCTGGATGGGTGTTTAAATATTTATACGCCTAGACATTGAACCAGCTCATAATATGAATCATATTTAGGAAAGCACATCAGACATGCAAAGCCTGAGCGTCTGGTTGTGATCTGCAAATCTATTTCTCAACTCATTTAAATAGTTCATATTTAATACATTAGTATTATAAAATTGTCTCTGGAATATTGAAGGCCAAATACGTTGGAGAAAGTACCTAAGTTAGCGCCAAAAAGCTGTTAGTATCGAATGTAATTATATTTCCGAACCTTAATACGCTTGAGACCTGTCCGGCTTTGGGGAAAATAATTTAGATTATTTATCAAAAATATGCTTTGACTTAAAGCCAAATGCAAATTAAGGTTAAAATAGAAAAATGTTCTTTGCGAGACATTTTGCGGTGCGTCTGGGAATACGTCGTTCCTTGTCAAGTTTAATTTGAAATTTTCCTTGGAATATGAAAAATTTCTTCACCGCATTTTGGAGATTATTATGAAATGAAATGGTTGAGTTAAAAAAAATGATTAAATATACTATGTTATATAATAATACTGAAAACACAGTTCTGTTTGAAGTTTTTATTACCGCCAAATCCTGTGGTGAGTTTTATTTTAAGTAGGCAGTACCATTTTTTAGACGAAAACTTTGGCAATTTGCTCAATCGGTAAAATTAAGAAAACCTGAAAAATATGCCTTTTAATCGGTTATTTCTACTATAAACAGCTAATAGTTCAACATTAAGAACTTTTTTTTATAAGCTTTGTTTTACGGAAAAACACTTCAAAAGTGTTCAAATATTTACTTCCCAATAACCATTCAACAACTCCGGACATTATGTAAATCTTTACGACTAACAAGTGGGGGGCAAACAGGCCGAATGTTGACGGCAATAATTGCAACACGATTATTCAATTTGACGTTTCGCAATCAGCGGGCACAAACGAGCAAACAGAGTAGTCATCACGCCAGAATCGATTATCAACTCGATTCCATTCCAAAATATTCGATTCACAGCGAATTTTTATTCATTTTGCTAAAGTAATATTTTGACAATCGATTCTTGAATTTAGGTCGGCGTTGATGTGCCTCCGTGTTTTTTATAGCCTGCAATTGTGTTTGATATTGTAAGCCTAAACGTGTCATCTGACACAGATGCGAACCTCCTAGTAAATTTAATTTTATTCAGCAAAAGTGCACTTCCTAATTATATGGCTAAAGAGTTAATCTTAGCAGGTTCGGATAACCAGGCCCACTCCTAGTTATCAAAAGATACAACAACACATTTGATGAAAATTAAAAACATATTTATTTAAAACACAACACACATTACAAAAGAGATACACACCAGACGATGACAGAAAGGAGAACACTTAGAGGCTAAAATTATGCTGTAAGTGATTTTTATGGACTACGACCTTGCATAAGACTGCGCCAAATGCCTAAGTCACTGAAAGTCTAATTTAGCCGTATGTGTATATAAACAAGCATAAATACAATAATCGACTCGTTATTTTTTTATTTGGAATAGACAGGCGTTTGACCACTATCTCACCTGATGTTAAGTGATAAAGCGGTCTACGATGGAGCACGCCTGCCTAGAAGATACCTATTCACTCGTGACTTGAAGATACCCAGGTCGTATTTTTTCGGAAATACAGAGTTAGGCAATGAGTTCCATTCGTTAGCTGTACGCACTAAGAATGTGGAAGCAAAACGCTTCGTGCGACAAGTTGGAACGTCCACCATGTATGGATGTCGCATTGCCGTCCGTCTGGTCGTCCTAAGATGGAATGGGGATGGCGGAATCAAATTATAATTATCGTGAGAACGTCAAGCATCTCTTTTACTATTGTTCGTATTTTATTACGGTTGAAAATAAACTTTCTTAGTAACCCCATCAGCATAATCAAATTCTTATAGAATATCAATAATCCATGCATGCAAATCGACATTCAACGCCATAAACGATTAAACATCAGTCTCTCTTTTATTACCACACCTAATGGCGATAAAATAACCAAGTCAAGTCATGCTATAAAACATAATTTTATACAATTTAAATATACTTTCACAATCGTAACAGTATTACATTTAAGAACGAGTTTCCGTACTAATCTCTGGAGGACCATGAAACGGGACGGTTGACTCCTGAGGGATCCATAACTAACGTTCCTTTTATGACACTATAGAATATTTTAAGTGCATGGAGACATAACGTCCTTGGCAGAGACCCTTGGATATTCTTGGGTAGTTCATAGTAAGGAGAATTAAATTTTCATATCGGCGCATTGAATAGTTTTGTAAAAAGTACGCAATGCTTCTAGCATTTTGAGCTCAATGTAAACATCTCGTTATCATAGCAGTCATTTGCATCAACTAGCTCCTAAACTATGAGACAATGGCAGATTATAACAAATTTATGTTCTTCTTAAATAGAAGTATGGTTTTTAAACAAAGTATTTAACAAATGAAAAATCATTAAATAAATCGGTCATCATCATCATCTCAGCTATAGGACGTCCACTGCTGGACATATGCCTCCCCCATTGACATCCACAAGGACCGGTTGGAAGCAGCCCGCATCCAGCCCTTGCCTGCGATCTTAGCCAGGTTTTCTGTTAATAAATCGTTCAGTTATATAAAACCAATATTTAAAATAAAAAAATTTAACAAAAAATGCAACCGACTTCAACACTCAAAAGTGTGAAATAACTTGTTGAAGTCGGTACCATGATAGTTCACATAAAAGTAACTATCATCACAATATTGTGCTCATGGTACCGACTTCGACAAGTTATTTCACACTTTTGAGTGTTGAAGTCGGTTGCATTTTTTGTTAAAAAAATTTTTTTTCACCGTTTTGAGTGACCTTTGTTACTCACGGGATCAATTGTCATAGTGTGTTCTCCGATGTCTTCAACCGCGACAATAACATCATCGAGATACGCGTAGCACTTTTCAGTTGTTAGAGTATAACTCAAAAACCGCTTGTCCGATTTTGATGAAATTTAAATGGGATCACCACGGAAGTATACTCTATCTAACAAAAAAAGAATAATCAAAATCGGTTCATAAACGACGAAGTTATCCGCGAACACACATAAAAAAAACATATATACCTACGGTCGAATTGAGTAACCGCCTTTTTTTGAAGTCGTTTAAAAATACAATGATTTAAACAAAATTTGTTTTTGTAGAAGAGTAAACAACAGCGACTCGACTTTTAAAATTCTGAGTGGATTGAGCGCGAAATCTTGTAAGCATAGCTGCCACGCCCATTACGTTTTTTTTTAACACAGGCTTTTCACATGCCTAGTACAAAGTTTAGTTTACTACTATTTTTAGTTTAGTGTAATTATTCATGTTTCCTTGAGAATTAGTGTGGTTATGTGGCTAATTAGCAACTGTGGATTAATCTGACTAGCAAAGACTACATAAATAACTCAGCGGACAATCTCACTGTTTCTCACGGCAATCATTATAATGTCTTTCACTGTATAGTGACTTAGTACCACCGCATGAATCGCTTTGGATTACATAGCCTCGCATTGTTCAAGTGAGACGTTGGATTAGGGGTAAAAGATGTGGGGGGAGGGGGTATTCTGAATTGATGATGCAGATTAAAGGTCTTCTCAGACAAAGCCTGATCTCTGAAGCCTTTGGGAGCAGAGAAATTGACGCTATTTAGTTATTTTGCATTTTAATTGTTTGGGTAAATGCCATTTTGGCTGCCATGTTTCGTTACCCTCGTCTTTCGCTACGAGATCAAAGGGATGAATGGTTTGTAGGGCTTTAAGGTTTATTGGTTTATTTTAGTGCAAAAGTATGTCTATTTTTAAGGTTTTTTCTATTATTATACATTGAAAACTGCTTTAAAAGGTTTTAGATCTACGAATCGAATACATTTAAAATATTACATTAAACTCAGATGTTTCAAATACTTTTCAGAGATTGTTGTCTCGTAAAGTTATTTTAACCGTTCAGCTGCTAGTATTTGGAATTACAGTATATAGCAGTGCCTTCTGACATGATTGCGGCTCGACGAATTATTACGTACCTAGTATTTGACTGATGCAGCGAATAGGACGCGTAATGATTGACACATTTAGACATTTTTGCTTGAATTATTTTCATCACCTATCATTTGTCATTGAATATTCATATTACAGAAATAAATTATATCCATGGAAATATTTTTTTGACTGAGTACCTTTTTACAATTCCAAAACTGCACAAGCTTGAACAGCAAGTCAATACAATATTAACAGCAGAGGTCTAAACGACCCTCCATTATGTTCACAAATCGTCGATGCAGATTACACTCCCCAAGGAAAGCTCTCAGAAGCTATTGTGATGAGCTCTTTGTCTTGTCGGGCGAGTGATGGATGTTACTGGACTGGATTAAACACACTGGCTCAGTGTAAAGCCAGCTTTTGACAGCAGCTGTTGTACTGCCGCTGTGGCTATTGAGAAAGTTGACTTGCGGTAAACTATGACATTTACGCGTAGTAGTTTAACCCTTCGCTCACTTCGAACAACAATATTCTTAGAGAGGTACTACTTTGTTTTCTCCTTTAGTGAAAGGTACTATTTAAATGGTAAAATTGATAATCAAGCAAATCGAAATAAAAAGTCATTATCCTTAGAAAAAATGACCATTTACAGTTTTACGTGTGTGATGACAGATAAGGAACCCTGTTCTAAGGTTATCTCGAGAAACTCTTGGCAAGTTTTTATATTAGCCTTTTGACCAGGGCAAAATAAAGATTGCTTAGAAAAGCTAAATTTAAATAAGACAGGGGGCACGCGTGCGCACTGCCAAATTAACTATTCGATTTGTGTGTTATACACAAAAAGAGAGCGAAATGAATACTACTGTATATTCACAAAGATTCGTATTAAGTAAAATCAATTATTCAGCATACGAATCCAGTACAGCACTCATCTGAACCGATCCCATTTCGCTACGTCACCGACAGTGATAAACGTTTACGAAGCTTGCTCGAAACAAAAACATTGAAATATTCACGGAATCCAATCCGAAGCTTCCATAAGGAAATACTGCACTCCATCTCTCACGAAACGAGCAGAAACGAACAGAAATGAGAAGAAATGAGCATTCCGTTTATTAGAAGCCTCCATTTTCATCGCTGAATGGATCTCCGTAGACATCAGTCAGGCGGAGGAGCGTTTACACTCATCCATTTGGTATTCCGTCGTATTAATGAAATGAGACGTTTATGTTGTTTGTTGCCTGGATCACCGAAGCAATTTTACGCTTGTATGAAGCGTAAGTATAGAAGATATACGAGTTTGACAAGAAGCTAGTTTATTGTACCGCATTGCCGACCAGACGGACGGGAATGCGACGTCCACACATGGCAGACGTGCCAAAGTGTCGCGCGAAGCGTTTTGTTTCCACATTTAAAATATGAGCTATGAGTTAAATTCATTGTCTTAGTCTGTGTTTCCGAACAGACCGCATCATCACTTTACATCAGGGGAGATGGTGGACAGGAAAATTGTACAGAATAGACAAGCCTATTCTGTATACATTTTTCAAATGTTGTATCTTAGGCAACTAAACCAAAAAGAGGTATTTCTGGTCCGTCAGATTTCGTAACTATTCTGTGATTTTGCACCAACGAATGCTGAAATCCTCCAATCAGAGCCTAAATAAAGAGCACTCAAAGCAGTGCTAACTAATTAGAGCACATTATGTTTAGTTTCGACGCGTCACAGACAAAAAATGTATCGACTTTTGTCGATTCGAAAATCGATTCTAAAATTTCTTTTACGAATTATTGGAACTTATTTGGTACAAACGAAAAGCACTTAGGGTTAGTTTCTCCATGTGTGGTTCTACGGTGATTTGCCTAGTGCCAGTGCGTATTCTGTTCGTCTTCGAATAACGCATGCCTCAGTAACTAAAGCGCATTGTACTATACATGAATAGCATATGCGCTAAAAGCAATTCTTATAAGCCCTCAATATCTTAGTGGAAGACAATCTGTTTTCCGCAAATGTTTCTGTCCAATTTGAAATTGGTTAGTATTGGCTTAGCAGGTATAGGCACTTTGAAATAATGCTGATTACATTACTGTGAATTATTATCAAAAAAGGTACATTCTGTGACCAATTGTTATCATTGTACTTCTATCTCAAATGTGTGTAGCTGAGCTCGGAGATGTAGTCGTCGGTTCAAATCCCACTAGTAGTACAAGATTTTCCTTAAAAAATTTGAACGTCAGTTGCGCCTAGCATGATTTTGATGCAAACACAATACAACTCATATAATTTAGTTTGCATTAGTGTTAATTTAAATAAAGAACATCCTTTTTACACCAAATCTCATACGTTCAACAATGTACATATACAAATATATATAGGTGATAACAGTTATATTACATCACTTTGATACTCAAATGTTCTCACATCTGTACCGCAACTTTCCCGAACAACTCCACTTAAATAGGTTCATGCAGTTTATAATTTGTACCAACGTATAAGCAGCGTTACCCTCGGCGTGCGCGTCAACACTCTCGTCTTTAATAGCTTTATTATTAATCTTCAGCGTAATTTCCTCCGGGTGATGGATGACGAGCGGTGTCGGGGACTTGTGCTCGTATATTGAGTGAGGTTAGGTCATAGGCGAGAGTTTGCGGTAGGTGATAACGATATTTTTTTATAATGATAGCTTATTGAGCTATTGCATAGCTTCTATCGCGGGCCTTGAGCGTGGAGACCGAATCCAGGAATTCCGTAACGAAAATAACCTAACACCCCCCACTCCGACCGGCACGGTGATACTTTTTAGTTTTGCCATCTATCGATGAATAGCAGAACTATTAATGACTTTCTTGAAATATCACGCTTGTCTGTTAAGTTCAGCAACTCGCCTCTAGGTGGCATTGGTTGTATCGGCGTTACTGCATAAGTTATTAATATATTCATTGCATAAGTTGATAAAAAATGCTATGCAATAGCTTTACCGCGGTAGTCCCCGAGTTCCACACGTCTTTTTATCACTATTTAAACGTGACATAAAAGATGCTGTCTTGTGCTGAAAGGTTTCAAGTACTTATACGTTACATGGGGGAGGCCTTTGTCCAGCAGTGGACGTCCTATGGCTGAGAAAAAAAAAAAAAAAAAAAAAAAATACGTTACATAAATTATTAGAATAGGGTTAAATATCGTATCGACCCACTCAGTAAAATTTATCTTTTCCCATAAATCTTTTGTTTACGATTCGTTTATTTGCAGATCTATGCAGGAGTAACAGAATGGGTATACGTGAAGAGCGACTTGTGCAGTAATAGCGGGAGCGTAGTAAGTAAGCAAAGTCTAAGGAATATGAATCATAAATGAATAATGATTGTGTGTAACTATTGTATGACGTCATACATAAGAACTTTTTTTTTGTAGATTGATCTTAATATTCAACAGGTACACACTCTAATAACAAATAGTTTTTACACTAAGCAATTTGCTGAGTTATTTTTGTATTTTCTCTGTCGTATTTTGATGAGTCCTATCATGTATATCTTAAATAGAAAACAATTTTTTTAATACCAAAGTTTTATTTAACACTTTACAAAAAATTATTGAATTAAAATTGACATCGTTGACACGATGTTTTGACTCCAAATTATTAATGGTGAAACTACACATAACATAAAGCTACCTCATTTGTATAATAGATCTTACTCGAAATCGTGTCTACTTTTATCAATATTTTTTGAATTCTGACTAAATAAAACTATGTATTACGAAACATTGCAACAGAGAACACTTTACCCACTGCTTTTTCTCGAACTGTGTCGCGGTCCACAGTTAATGATGCGAGCGTTCTATTTCCAAATCGAACGGATTGCGTTCCTTAACGCGGTTCAAGACTTTCCATTATAACTTTAAAGTTCTTTGAGTAGCCAATCAAGAGGGTTTCGCCGTGGTTCGACGATGGAGGAATAATGGTTATGGTACGAGGTCTGAATTTTGAGCCTTGATGTTAATGATCTTGGATTGGAATTCCCATATGAAAAGACTTTAATGCACTTAATGCATTTTGGTGAAAACTGCGTGGAGATGAAAGAGCATTAATGCATGTACTCAGAATCCAAAGAAAGACTTCGTGCAATTTATTTAATATCACCATATATGTAGTAAACTTGTAGAAGAACAGCCTTGGCCGATGGCGTGGAAAAGTTCTCGAGTAGAGTTTATTTGCACATTAATATATTTGGTTTGATGTTCAGTGATAATGCGGTCTCTCACATCAAGTGAGATAGTAGTCAAACGCCTGCCCATTGTAAATAAAACCGAAAAAGCCACGGACTGGCAACCATAGCGTCGGGCATCCATCAAGGTTAGACGACATAGATGTGGCCCGCTTCCTACCAGGGTGTGCAAATTCTCGATTTGTTTCGACAATCAATTCATCAACAATGCAATAGTAATTCAAATGTAATCATAAGCAAACTTTATCATTATCATCATCATCACCTCAGCCATAAACAAAGTTAGTATTCCGCTAAAATGACAATTGCATCTAGATTAGATTGAAGGTATTCCATTGCTGTAGAAAATGGATCTGTGTGACCATTAAAATAATACTAGAACCTACACCACAATGACAATTGATCACATCAGTAACAAAGGTCACTAAAAAGAGTGAAAAAAAAATTATTACCAAAAAATGGAACCGACCTCAACACTCATGTAAGTGTGAAATAACTTGTCGAAGTCGGTACCATGAGCACAAAATGTTGATATTAGGAATAGCAAAACTAGCAATAACGACAATTAATTAACACACTATGAGCAATGTGTTCAGCAGAATCGTCCCAGTTCTTCTGGGGAAGGTCCGTCATGTTAAGCGGTGCACGTCCTATGGCTGAGACCATGGTGATGATGATATGCCTATTTAAGTTATACTCATCTGTCTGACGATGGTTACGTAGTTTAATAAGCATATTAATTACTAGTACCACCCCGCGGTTTCACCCGCGTGGATTACGGTTTTCCCGCTACCTCAATTATCCTACGGGAACTATACTTTTTCCAGGATAAAAGTAGCCTATGTGTTAATCCAAGGTTTAAACTATCTCCATACCACATTTCATCGTAATCGTTGTAGTCGTTTGAGCGTGAAGAAGTAACAAACATACACACAAACTTTCGCATTTATAATATTAGTAAGAGGATAAATAGAACTTATTAGTTACGAGAGTGTTTCAATCTTTACTCATAAAAGGTCGAGACGTAAATTTGTTATCTATAAGGCAAATTATTAGCGTCATAGATGCGTTGGTTTTGTGGTACTCACAAGTTTAGCTAGAGATGTTTCTTCGAAGGCTCACCTGTAAGAAAATGGAAAAAAAAGATTAGATTGAGATTAGAAATGAACTCCCTTTGGTTAAAAGAGCAATGGAACAATTCACTCAAGTCAGAAAATAAAAAAAATATTTTTTTAAATCAGCTTTTAGAAAGCGAAAAGAAACAATTTTTTGCAATGGCTATCACAGAAGTATTTGAATCGCGTAGATTTTTAACATACGTTGCGTGTTTGATATTTAAGCTCGACTATAGAAGGGCTAAGGAACAAATTATATTATATCTATATAACTTATAATTTTAAAAAGAACATAAAAGAAAATTTGGTTAAAAATTTCTTAAGTGCAATTTTAAACATTATTCGTTGTAACTACAGTTTACTCATATATACTATGTATAGTCTAGCAGGAAACCCGACCAGTTTCGTGAATTTCCGTGTCATATCTTCGTAAAAAGCACATGCGCGTACGCAGACGATATAAGCGTTTTGCTTGTATTTTCTTAACACGTACTGACAAGGAATGGAACGAGTCTGTGTTTTCCGATACGTACAATCCTGGAGTCTTCGAGTGAGCGAGTGAATAGGTAGGTACCTTCTAGGTTTGCGTGCTACATCCTAGACAACGTCATCACTTAACATCAGGTAAGACAATTGTCAAACGCAAACTAGTAAAAGCAATGATATTTTACTAAAGATGACGTATATTCATACTGCGCGGTGCTCAGATTTTGTTCCTTTACGACATAAACATGCCCACTGCGACAGATAATGCGGTACAAATAATATAAGGCTAAAATAAGGCGAAAGGGATTGCTATACGTTTAGACTTGCGCTTGAAATACGTGTCATAATGAAAATTACTACAATTGACTTAATTTTGCCGCCTCAGTTTCCGCGCGCTTGTGCCACATCTACCTCATATAAACATATAATATCATTGAGTAAAAGGTAAAAAAAAAATACGAGAATGTTCTCGTCTGCATCCGCACGTATACTGGGTCGGGATTTTTACTTCACTTATATATATGAGTTAAACAAATGTTTTTATTTATTTTATTTAAAACGAACTAAATAAAAACTTTATATATTTTCTTATAACAAAGTCATGTCAGGTAACTTTACACCTTAACGGTAACAAGACAAAATATTGAATTAAAAACTGATAGAGATGAAACATGCTAAGAAAAACAATAAGTAATGTTCACGGAGCTTTAAATTTTAGGGCAATAAAACGGCTAAGCTAGCACGTTGGTAAACTTACTCTGTCTCGAAAGTCTGGCGTTTAAACAAGCCCTATGTTTAACTATGTCCAACTTACTTACCGAGGATGCAATTTGTAGAGTTTCAAGCTTTTTTGACGTGATAACGTTTTATAAATTGGTGAATACCAGCAACACTCATGAAAAATAGTAACGTTCCGCGTAACGTTCCACCTGAGTTTTGTATTACATAAAATAATCAAAGTCAAAGTCAAAGTCAGTCAAAGTCAAAGTCAGTCAAAGTCAGTCAAAGTCAAAGTCAGTCAAAGTCAAAGTCATAAATGATTATGACGTTATCACGTAAATCTATCGCCCGTAAACCGACTTTACAGACAACCAATTTTTTTTTTTTATAGAAGTCGAGGATAAAGAAAAAATACAATATAGATAAGTATAATGTATTATGTGCCGTGGTGGTACCGGCCTAGAATAATACTCCCCCATCTCCTCCCGTGGGTGCCGTAAGAGTCGGCTAACGGATCACGTACTAGGAGGTGGGTAGCAGCGCCTTCTGAGGATCGGAAATCATACTGCGCTTGCCAACCCGCCTGCCAAGCGTGGCGAGTATTGGCAAATCCCCCCTATATGGGGAGGCATACGTCCAGCAGTGGACGCACATGGCTGAGAAAAAAATAATGTATTATGGCACTTTAATATGATACGAGATAAAATTATGATTATTATGGTTTAGAGATGACGAAATGTCAGACTGCAATGTTGTGATTGAAGAAAAAAGTAGAACAAGTGACAGGAATTGTAATTTGCTTAGAACATTAGAACTGTGGTTACTTACTGTTTAAACTCATACACATTCACGGACTAGTCCTTAATAATATTTAATTATTTTTTTAACGAAACATGGAACCGACTTCAGCACTCAAAAAGTCGGTACCATGAGCACAATATTGTGATGATAGTTACTTTTGTGAACTATCACGGTACCGACTTCAACAAGTTATTTCACACTTTTGGGTGTTGAAGTCGGTTCCATTTTTTGTTATTAAACATTTTTTACCCTTTTCAGTGACCTTTGCTACTCACGGGATAAATTGTCATTAAGTGTTCTCCGATGTCTTCAACCGCGACAATAATATCGTCGAGATACGCGTAGCACTTTTCAGTTATTGGAGTATATTATTCAAAAACCGCTAGTCCGATTTTGATGAAATTTAAATAGGATCACAACGGAAGTATACTCTATCTAACAAAAAGCGAATCATCAAGATCAGTTTATAAACGACGAAGTTATCCGCGAACACATATAAAGAACATATATACGGTCGAATTGAGTAACCTCCTTTTTTAAAGTCGGTTAAAAACAGGTTTAACGTTTGACAACGCGTAAGTTTCCTGTTACCATTAACATCCTTACGGTAGCAGCATACGTATTACAGACAAAACTGCACATGCATTACGCAAAGACTTCACTTAACTTAAGTCATTTTGGCTCAGTGCATAATCTCCAAAATAAAATAAGCTCGAAACGATTGGTAAAAAATTAACTTCATTAATTCGTGTCAAGTAAAAAATGCATTCATTTTAAGAAGATTCTATACCCCATAGTTGTCTATACAAAAAGAAAAATTTCTACCTTTGAATATTGTCCGATTTCGTTTTTTATTCATATACCCCCTTACTTATAAACGTTGAATAAGCTGCGAATAGTAATTCAGTGTTTTGTTCCGTTCTTTCAACGTCAAACTGTCATATAAGCGACAAAGACAAAACACTGAATAACTATTCAGAGGTTATTCAACGTTTATAAGTAAGGGGGATAGTCTACATATCAGTTACTACGCTTATACGTCTTATATTTTTCAGTTTTTTATATCATCACAACCAGTCAATTTTTGCACTGAAAACTGTGGTTATTTAAAGTCAGTATTTTTCAATAACCATAAACTATTCTATGAAAACAATAAAACGTGTAAGTCTAAAATACATCATACTCGAAAGATTAACGCTTCGATCAAGAATACAACAGGTATTCCTGCTCGAAGGATTAACGTCAAAAATTTTTTTTTATTACTATTTAGAGAGAGCAAAGAGGTTTGCCCCGAAACGTAAATTTTATCAAAAAAATGTACGTATGAATTTCACGAGCAGCAACTGTCTCTATCGGTTGCATGGGAGGTTGCGGGGAACGCTGAGATAGCAATACGTTTGCTTAATACCTACAACACGAAAACAGTGTTTAGTCAATGATATCTATATTCATCATGAAACTGAGGAGGCAAAATGAAGTCAATTGTAGTAATTTTCATTCTGACGCGTATTTCAATCGCAAGTCTAAGCATATAGACTTTTCTATATTATTTGTACCGTATTATCTGTCGCAGTAAGCATGTTTATGTCGTACAGGAACAAAATCTGAGCACCGCGCAGTATGAATATACGTCATCGTAAAACATCATTGGTGTTTGGTATAAATATATCAAACATCAGTGAGTAATCTCAATTCCACCATCAGTAAGTGACTACTTACTTCAGTAAAATACTAAGCAAGTTGCTGATTAAAAGCCAATACAGATTTACCTCTTAAATAGCAACAACAAATCCCTCACGGCAAAGCTTCAAACTTCAAGGCAATAAAACAGTTGAATGGAGTTCACTTCCACGTCTGAAAAGTTCCCCTGCCCGAAGGTCTAGCGTATAAACGAACCCTATATTTAGCTCTTACCAGCTTTTCAAGCGCGGTCGCTGTAAGCGGTTCTTAAGACTTTGTGAAGCGAGCTCATTACCTATTTTGTCATAGGCGTAGGAAGTGATAAAGAATCTTTGATAAAAACAGGGTAGTAATTTTGAAGCGATGATAGCTTTGGTGTTGTGAGTATCGGCTATCTAAAGCGCAAGGACTGTTTGGCTGAGCATGTAAAAGTGTCTCTAAACTAAAATAAATAGAATTTACTTTACAAGTTATAAGAACTTGGCAATGCTATCAGCATTTTAGGAACTTTGCCCATTGGAAGCGGCTTAATGGACTAGATTGTTACTATTATTTTATATGTTGTATAAATATGTTATTTGTACAACTATTTTAATGTAATAGGTGGAAAAGAACTGGAGCAGCTATGCCAGCGACCCAGAGCCATGCTCCGTTATATAAAGTAGTTAGGATGGCTCGGGTAGTGTCTGGCGGGGGAATGCACATAACACCCCAAGCGGGACGTCGGTGCAGGACTCAGGACCTTCAACTCGAATAAGAATAAGGTGGAAAAGAAGCAGGTAGGCAATCACCGTCGTCTATGGATATTTGTAATACTGGGGGCCATTACGTTGCCAATCCTTTTTAAGACTCTGTTAGCTCTTCCTTTTGAAGGGACCTATATTGTAGCTACTTGGAAATACCGAGGTCAAGATATGATCTTAAGGATGTATAAGGCTCTGAGATAATGGTCACCATTTAATATTTTTTTGTGTGTACAGAAAGATGAGCTAGGCGAACAGGTGCACCCAGCATCAGAAGAAGCGATTTGGACATATTAGACTCCATAATAATATATAACCCTCATTGAGATAGAGTAGAGGCTTGTATATCCTATTGTTTAGGCAGGTATTTCATATTCATAATCATTCGTCGTTAAGATAAAACTTTAGTACAAGCCATAATTCGCCTTATTGGCATATAAAATGTCTTTATAAATAAGGTCATAGATCATCAATTACAAAATAATAATTATTAAAATTAAATAAAAATTAATACGATAAGTCAATAGGTCGCAAAATGATATGTCATATAATAATGTCAAGTAATGTTTCGTAGCTAGATATATTGATGTTTACTTTTTACTTTACTTAAATAAGTAGCAAGCAAGCAATAAAACCATGGGTGCAATTCTAAACGTTCACTAACATTATTAAACTTAATTGGTAGCGGTATGTTTTTCATATAATTCTCTTAAAACTATTTATGGAGTGCTGTTACTTCTTATTTTATAGCTATGGTTTCCTAATCAGTATGTGAACTATCAAGACTGATAATAATTTCCTAATCGACTGACCTTCTAAACTATACGACCTAAGTATATCCAACTCCTTTGAACTATCCCTTTAATGCTCCAGTAAATTTGATTAACAGCCATCATGTTAAATAGACGCTAATGTGGGTGTGTCAAAGTGATCGCGCAATTATCGACGATAGATAAATGTCAAAGGATTTTATGGCGGGATCTGAAACTGTCGAGATTGCTAAAGTGTTATAATAATTGTGGATTATATAATAGTAAGAAAAAATTACAGTTATGAAACTATCCCGTAAGTGTCTGTGAATGTGCATCAAAATAGTGAAATATGTGCTTGTGTCATCTTTACTTGAATAAGGAAACTACTTAACTAGTCTGTGGTAATACAATATTGCACTGACAAAGGTTATCTGAATCTTTCAAATAGTCTGTGGTAGAATAACACACTTAATATTAAAACCTAATTTAGCACCTAGGGCCCGATCATCACTGCGAATGACTTAGTTCTGGTTCAGTTGCAATTATGGTTTAGTTTCATTTCACCGTTGTTGATTTCGGTATTACACTAAAGGTCAAGCCGCTACCACATTCAAATTGCATTCTTAGGTCATCTTTATATTCTATTATGGTGGCCAGAGGAGGTTTTCGTAAAGTTTAGTGGCCAGCTCAAACCTCTGTTGGAAGGTTGTTGTCTGAAAACGTTCAAAAAGTTATGTTTCGGTTAGGTATAGTTCGATTTCGTTTCAGTTGATATTTTTGAATGCAATTGCCCTCTTGGTTCCGATACTAGGCTTTCCTGGCCTCTATCGTCTAAAAACAGCAAATAAAAATAAAAATAAAATATTCATTTATTGCCTCAAAGTGACGGATTTCAAGTAACGCATAAGGTTTTACATTAAAAATAATCTTACATCTACAATCTTAAATATAATTTAAGTACATAATTGTCCCTACTTATACCATGCTAGATGTGTACTTTGGGCAATTGGAATATGCTCAGCATAATGCAGTGTTCACTGTGTGATTTGTGAACACTGCGCTGGTTTTCAGTATATCCCTACTCGCATAGATTTTCAGCGAGCGGAAAAAATAGGTAAAGAGCGGTTTAAAAAAAAAATAAACAAATGCAAGTTGTTATAACATATAAAATAAATGTAACAGAAGATAACAAATATACTGACATGCATACGTACTCTCACTCTCTCAGCCATGGGACGTCCACTGCTGGACATATGCCTCCCTCATATAGGGGGGAATTTGCCAATACTCGCCACGCTTGGCAGGCGGGTTGCGAGCGCAGTATGATTTTCAATCCTCAGAAGGCGCTGCTGCCCATGTTATGCATACGTACTAGGGCCATCTTAACTTGTGAAAGGAAACAGCTATCGTAGTTAGTGGTAATAAGCAACATTGCACTAGCGTTCTGATAACAAAGGTTACTAGAAACTCTTGAATAGGCTGTGGTAGCATAATAGAGATCTCATAGATATTGTGAGTTAATCTATGTGTACACAGAATGCTATTGAGGTTGCAACTGTCACCTAAACTGTAATAGAGGGGACGACAACTAGGCGCCAATGCGCTTCTATGTCCCGCTTTCGAGCGACATTGTACTGACAAAGACTATGTAAATGTTGGGCAGATGGGAAGATATTATATGAAATATTTCTTTAATTACATAGTAGTTATAAAGCAAGCAAGGAACCATTTACAGTTTCAAACGAGTGTAGGTAAATTTCTAGGTAAGTAACCTACAAAAAAGCGTACATTTGAAAATACAAAATATTTTAATTTTAAACACACTGAGCGATCTTGTTTGTCCCTTATTGTTACGCACATTCTCCAATCTTCTCGTGACCACGGCCAATGATACTTGGTCGCGACGTCTGAGGTAAATATGAATTAAATATTTTTCAAATCTAATCCGGTTACATTTTATTAACTATAAGAATTAGAAGCCTTTGCGATGTTGTCACTCAAAATCAAATTTGATAGATACTACTTCAAATATAACCACAAGGTCCACAATCGTGTGTCACATCTGTGGACACGTCCTTCGTAATCTTTGCCAAGTGTAATATTACATTCACCACAGATTTCAACGCTCTGTGCAGATCCGTCCAGACGGGCAGAGTCAAGTTACGCCGCCTAGTCAATAGGAGAACTTGGGTTTGTGTTACGAATAAAAAGTTATTGTAGCTGCTTTGAACACTGAAAATTGAAAGTATTATAATTCGATGATTCCCCGTAATATCATTAGCCATTGAATTTGTGTCCGTATAAAAACTATGGGATTAATGTTGTTTTTACATTATGTATGTTTTCAATATTTGGAAAATCATGTCTTCACATAGCCATAAAAAAGTGCTGCACTGACCATAAAAGAGGAAAAATTTAATTACTTATGATTTTAACCGATTCCTCAATAAAAGAGATTCTCAATTTGGTTGTATGCTTTTATATTTGTTTGATGCAATATACACATATCAGACTAGTTCCATAAAAAATCATCAAAATTCATTTATCTGTTACCGACAAATAAATCTTACTTTGTCCAAATACAAATATTTATTCATAACACCTGTTGTTACATGTCAAATCATAAATTTGTAATACAATAATATAGTCATTAGTATCTATCACAATAATCTATTTCGCACATGCTTTTCTAACACATTTGCGGCTTTTACACAAATTAAGCACACTAGGTTATAGACTCTCAATAGTTTAGACCAGTCATCCCGAAGTTCTGATACTTGGAAGCGATGGAGATCACCATCCCGATATCCCTTTTCTAAAGTTCAAATTTAATTAATTTATTCATCAAAAAAATATTAATAAAATAATAAGTCAACGCTTAGGTACCTATAATTTCTGTTGATACATTTGAATTACACGGAATTAATAATTAACAGAAGTGGCTCGCTCGTGCCGAAACGGCGTCGTTTGCGTGATAAACCTGCCACTTTCCGTTGATACACTCGTTAGCGAGAGAGGGCGCGCGTGACGCACATACTGACGGAAACCAAATTGGGAATAACGAGTGATACGGTGTGAGTGGATTTAAAAACATGGAAATGGCCTCTAGAAACACAGATGGGATTTTTATTGTAAACTTTTATTATATCAATTAATACATACATTAATGTTATTGTTGATATTGTTACCCATTGTAATTATGTTGTGCGCTAAAGTAGTAATAAAACGTTTTTCTGTGTCTATGTCTATTAATTCCTTTAATTTTACTTTTGATAAGCACGTCTAAGAAGTTCCATAATTTTTGTTAAGCAATTATAGACAAAAAAATAATAGTACAATACTTTATGGATGCATTATTTAATATCGATATAATATCAATATATTCTTAAAATTAATATTAATAAATAATATAATTTTACAAATTTATAAAATCGTTTATATTTTTCAATAGTGAAGCGTTTCTCACTTTAGCTCCTATACTTAATAATAAACTATATATATATACCACCTATACGCACGAAGCGTTATGCTTCCACTTTCTTAATGCGTACTGCCAAGGAATGGAACTCGTTGCCCGAGTCTGTGTTTCCCGATATGTACAATCCTGGAGTCTTCAAGTCGCGAGTGAATAGGTACCTTCTAGGTTTGCGTGCTAAATCCTGGACAACGTCATCACTTAACATCAGGTGAGACAGTTGTCAAACGCAAACTTATAATATGTAACAAAAAAAAAAAAATTATTATATATAATGTAGATAAGTGACATTTTCAACTTGAAACCAGACAATATGGTTAAATCAACAATATTTCTAGATTCATCGACATAATTCTTCGCTGACCATCCATCGAGAGGTAGTCGAACGCTACATCTATATAAAAAAGATATTTAAATATAATACTTAAGATATTCACTATGGAACTAATTTTTGAAATATTTTTACTTAAGTGTGTAACGGGCATAAAACAGTGCATGCGGGTGAAACCGCGGATTGCAATTAGTAAAAAAAATTTATGAAATAGAAAACAGCAAAACCAAATGTTACTTTACGTGACAAATCGGTTTGTACTGGATTTTTTTCTCTGCGAGACGGGACGGTGCGACGCACCGCACTCAAGATCCTGGTGAAGGGTTCCGGAAGAAGCCGAAACAATTGTCGATCGTGATATCGACTACGCGTAAGTCCCACGTTATACCCGTAGAAACAGTGTTAAGGATTTTTTTGTTATACGAAGACTGCAGCCATATCCAGAAAGCAGCACCTCTCTGCCAACCCTAAGCCTCTCGAAACAATAAGTGCCTATTGTTTCTTGACGTGTAATCATCATAAAACGCTTGCATCTGCTCGTTTTCGCTCCTGTATGCTTTTATCGCTTCGCATGTTTCTCAAGAGAAGGTAGTTGCTAACTTATTAGCGCTGGCGAGCTATAATGTTGATAGACCTCTATTCTATAGACCTCTAACACTGTTCCAAAAAGTATGTGCACAGGTGTTGAGTAATTTTTTTATATACTTTAATAATCTAGCGTTCGACCACTACGTCACTTGATGGTCAGTGAAGAGGTGGTCGAAGATATAATCAAGTTAGACATAATATAATGTTTACTGACTCAAGGACTGCTGCCTGAACGTGTTTAAGGGCAGTTTTAAAAGTTGAGGGTTGTATCTAGTTAGGCAAGCACTCGAAAGTACCCTACGAACAAGCTGGGAATTTGATAATAATGCTACCTTCACCGGAAGCTCAAGCCGTTAGTGGGGATTGAACCAGCATCCGTCACTTTTACAGCCGACGCTCACGTGCTTCTATCACTGTAGTGGTTAGTTTACAGCGCAATAATAATTGGTAGTTGTTTGAGAAGTTTAGCAGAAACTTTAAGTTGGCGAAGGTAATCGCTTACCATCAGGCGGTCCGTCTGCTAGTTCCCCACCTATTGCATAAAAAACGTTACAGTAATGTACCGTGAATGTAGCTGCGCAGTACTTATTTTTGAGTCGCTGTGGATTGAGTTTTATTATAATACAGCTGTCTCGCTTACTCGTTAAAGTTTGCTAAGTTTTTTAATGATTTAAATGACAATAAACGTTAATGAAAGAATTAAACATACACGATTATAAATTTAAATTAAATTCAAAACGTATAATTAATTCACCGAACTCCAAGTTTGTTAAGCAAGCCAAACCATGGGAAACATGTCAAGTTACACCTAAAAAAACGTATGATGAGGGAAAGCGTCATAATCCCCATACGCTTATACTTCGTTGGACTTTATTAATGTTTTATGTTAAACCATAACTTAACCGTCCAATTCAATAATCATAATGATGAAATATAGGTTGTTCAAGAAGACGTGTCGTTGGACCATGCCATAAAGAAATTTAAAAAGATGCATTAGTAACCAAAGCCGGGGATTATCGTGCATAACTGTTTTCCGTGTCAAATCGAAACGGTTTTTGAGTAGGTAATAAAGAAAACATAATTTTGAACAAAACAGGCATGTCTTTATGTCGAGATTAACAGAATTTAAGATTACAACTTTTTATATTTATATGCCATTAATTATTGAATAGGGATAGAGCTGTTTAGTTATTTTATTGAGAGAACTCTCTCTTAAATCAGCATTCTCTTTAAGCGGTATTTGAATTAAAAAATGATTTTAAGGTAACAACGCCAGCTAAGCCTCTGGAATGCTAGCCCAGGGTTTGAATCAAGTCCCGATCCAAAATTTACACCCTAGTTTGAAACCGTATGATTTTAACTAAGACTATTCGACCTAATAGCATAAGAATAATTATATTTATTCTTATGGTAATAGTGCCTATGATAGTGTGTCGGTAGCCCAATTGTGCTGCATCCAAGGTGGGAACGCAGAGGCTGAGGGTTAGAGTTACATTCCTACCAGGTATTATGAAATCATGTATTACCTATCATTCGAATTTTGAGGTCACATAACTCTTAGTATATCGCCGACCTAAGGTTTCCAAGTTATTTATTATTTAAATATGCCGATCGAAACGCATGAGAATCCCTGATGACTATGAGTAATTTCGTCATGATAAGGTATTATATAGTACAGTCCTCCCTTCTTATAACCTGCTTCTTTTTGTCCCGTTCATAAAAAAGATGGCAGACAGGCAATGTATTTTAAATCTTGTTATTAAAACTGACGTGGTTTTGAGACATTATCAATGTATAAAACACGGGAGTTACTCACGTAATAAGTCAGAGGGTTCCGACTATAGTTTCAACCACATTCGGTGGTCTTTTTCAAGGAGAATACGGGGCGCTCGCGGACGCGGTCGCGATTCGCCTAGTACTGGTATTTTAAATCCTTGCCGAAATTTGTATTATATTATATCGTAATAGCGATCTGGCTCAGTTTTTTCGTTGATATCATTTGAATAAACTGTAATATTCTCAAGAGCTCATAACTTGTTTCGTCAGTTCTCTTTAGTGCCTACTCCCGGCATAATATCAGCTATATTCCAAAATATACCATTCCACGACCTGCCATAAAAGTTGAGAAGCAATAATATTTCGTAAGATAAAAGTATGAGGCGATATTGGAGTAAGTATTTGTATATATATACAGTATAAGAGCTGTTGATTTCGCGTGCTATATGCCATATAAATATAAGTTTCTATATGTATAAGAATAACATGTGTATTTGTTTGCATTGCTTCGCAACTGTTTCTATATCAGTTACCGAGAAATACTCAATATTTGTGTAAAAAAATCAATGTAGTTTTTATGTATGAACACGAAATACTTTACTGCATTCGAAATTGGAAATAACAGCTTTTGTTGGACAGAACTCAGCCATGAATGTTGTCAAAACAATCATAACATTTCAATCAAATCTTTATAGGTACTGTATAAATGTGAAAGTTGGGATGCATGTTTGTTACTCATCACTCTAGAGTCGTTGGGGTCGAAAAGTTCTCGAATGGAGGCCTCGGACTGGCAAGCGCAGCATAGGACGGCCACTGACCAGGTGGACAGACGACCTGACTAAGATCGCGGGCAAGGGCTGGTTGCGGGCAGCTTCCATCCTGTCCTTGTGGAAATCAACGGGAGAGGCTTATGTCCAGTAGTAGACGTCCTATGGCTGAGATGATGATGACTCTAGAGTGGCTGAATTGATATGAGTAAAAGTTGACGTAGATACATTGCCTTGCCTTGCCCGGTTTCCGCGGGATCGGGTAAAATGGGTCTTCTAGTGTTTGATAGAATGGATGAATTTCTAAACGTTACTACATGAGTTCATTATCATTATACCAGCCTCCGGACGTCCACAGCTGGATTATAAGCTTCTCCAATAATTTTCTCAAGAACCGGTTAGAACCGGCTATTTTCTACCTCTGCGATTTTTAGCCACGGTTTTCCAACAAAGGGCTAGTACAGCAACAAAATAAAACACTAGGAAACGGCGTCGAGATAAATGCGTTCTTTTTTTTAAAGGTACGTTTGACCGCTGTCTCACCTGATGTTAACTGACGGCGCGGTCTAAGGTGTAGCAGGCAGACTTAGAAGGTAGTATTCACTCGCGACTAAATAGCTAGATAGTGCATTGTCCAGCAGTGGACTATTCCTGCCCGTGCTTCCGTCACGTAATTACGCACTATCGCTCTTAGAACGGAGCAGTGTTGTCACTTGTATAGTTCCGTGATGAATTCACGTTGCCGTCCCGGCCGGGATATTTGCCGTCTCGGCCGGCATATTACCCCGTTACGTATACTACGGCATTAAGACTAATACTGCAGATCCGATAGCATAAATTGCTATTGCTAAGTTCGTTTTTAACTTTCATAACATAAATGTATTATTTCTAAGCATTCCAAATCCAATGGAAAATAAATCTACTAATTTTTTTTTTTTATACTATATAGATCTAGCGTATTGACTACTATCTCACTTGATGGTCAGTGACGATGTGGTCGATGATGTTATCACGCTAGACCTAGAATGTTCACTGGAACGAACGAAAAACTAACTTTAGAACAAACGATAATAATATTTTAAAGAAGTCACTACATATTATGTGCCATAGAAACTGATAGTTCAAAGCAAATATTGTTTAAAAGCACAACACCCATAGCGATTCTGTTGTAAAACACATTGGTGGTGATACAGAAACGATAGGTAAAAAAATTGATATTAAGATAACATTTTATTACCATTTTGAATATTTAACATTAGATTAATTGCATTTTTTATCTATTCGAATTATTATCACAAACTTTCAATGCTTGCTTCTGAATTATATTCCTGATTGTCAAGTGAACTATCCTTGTATTACATACTAAAACGGTCGCGATTAGTGTTGGAGTTACGTGATAGTCCCTCAGTTCTAACAAGTTTTGATTGTCAAGTGAACTATCATTGTATTACGTACTCAAAACGGTCGCGATTGGTGTTAGAGTTACGTGATAGTCCCCCAGTTTCAAGACGTTTTGATTGTCAAGTGAACTATCATTGTATTACGTACTCAAAACGGTCGCGATTGGTGTTGTTATTACGTGATAGTCCCCCAGTTCTAAGACGTTTTGATTGTCAAGTGAACTATCATTGTATTACGTACTCAAAACGGTCGCGATTGGTGTTGGAGTTACGTGATAGTCCCCCAGTTTCAAGACGTTTTGATTGTCAAGTGATCTATCATTGTATTACGTACTCAAACGGTCGCGATTGGTGTTAAGAGTTACGTGATAAACCCCCAGTTCTAAGACGTTTTGATTGTCAAGTGAACTATCATTGTATTACGTACTCAAAACGGTCGCGATTGGTGTTGGAGTTACGTGATAGTCCCCCAGTTTCAAGACGTTTAAAGTGGTCGCGACAATGCCAAGTCGTTATTGCGAATTATTGCTCTTACTTGGGCCGTACGTTTTAATATTTTACCCTTGCACTACGAGTGATACGTTTTAGTGCTCTTTGGAAACAGTTGTATGTAGTAAGTTTCAGAGGGAGTTCGTCTTATTTGAAGTTAGAAATGTTGGCTGTGTACATAAGTAGCTTCATTTAGCGATTCGCACACGCATCGATCAACATTAGAGTTTTCCATAAATGTCTATATTTGCGGTGATCGTCAACTGCTCATACAGACTGTGGTGGAGTAACTGTATATATGTGTAAACAAGCAATTATTAATATTTCAAATCATTCAAGTCTTATAAAACACTAGATGCGCTCTGCGGTTTTACCCGCGAGGTGAGAAAAGATGGTGATTGTGGTGATCATGAAAATAAGCCCATGTATTAATCCAGGGTATAAGCTATCTCTATACCGAATTTCATCGAAATTGGTGTAGCTGTTTGAGCGTGAAGAGGTAACACACATACACACTTACACACATACACACAAACGTTTGCATTTATAATTATTATTATCATCTATTATCGTTTTCACAATTATTATTATTTATTTTTTTTAAAGATTATTTTTTTTATAAGCTTGCGTTTGACCACTGTCTCACCTGATGTTAAGCGACGACGCGGTCTAAGGTGGAGCACGCAAACTTAGAAGGAACCTATTCACTCGCGACTTGAAGATATATATATACAATATTGGTGACATGCAAGAAACAAGGAATCTGCAATAAAATATTATTATTTAACAAGCTACCATTGACTATAGCCAAATTAAACACTAGGTACTTTAAAAGAAAACTAAAAATAGTTTTTGAAAACCACCCATTATATTCGTTAAACGAATTTGTTGAAATGCGTCACAAAGAATATTCATTCGTAGAATTAGCAGAACTTAGCAGTTATAAATAAATTGAAAAATACTGTTTATCTAATCTCATACCGAAATATAAAGATTAAAAAATCAAAAACAGAACTTGAATGACAGTCTTTATGGACAATATATCGAAATTAATTAAACAAGTTACATTATGATACAGTTCTTCTATGACAACTGTATCGAAATATAACTTTTTTACCATTAAAATACAACTTTAGCTGGACCAAAAAGGTTGCAATGAAGTTTTTCTACATATATAGTCTGTGGACGCGGCGAAACACGGATGCGCGATCAGTAAATGGATTTTGGCGCTAAACGTTTACAAATAAATGCATCATATGCTGTAATTTTACGTAAATTTCATTATCTAGATAGAAAGATACATAGAAAACTCTTTATTTGCACACTATTTCAAAAACACGCACATAAAGAAAACAAACAAACAGATATAAATACAGTGATACAAAGGGCGGCCTTATCGCTTAAAGCTATTTCTTCCAGGCAACCAAATCAATATCTATTTCATGAGATTAGATAAAGTAGTGTACATAATTATGGTCCTAAAACACGTGTAATACAATAAAAAAACTCGCCCACGGTTCGTTTTTTTAACTTACTCTCGTGTTTTAAGAACCATTATTATGATCAAATATCAAATCAAATATTTATTTAATCAGAACTAAAAACAATACAATAAATAATGAAGAATCGATGACACCTGCAGTAGTGTAAAACTGTGTCGCAGATGTCAACGCCCCCCTCCGAAATAGGTACATGCAGTTCCAGTTATTAAATATAATATATATATAAAAACTAGAATTATATAAGTAGCAAATAAAAACTAATTCTAATTAGCGCTACTATGCTAGGGTTAGTGCGTGTTTGTGTGTGTGTGTGTGTGTGTGTGTGTGTGTGTGTGTGTGTGTGTGTGTGTGTGTGTGTGTTTCTGTTTTATTTTTATTTGTCAACTGCAAGTAGGTCTTCCGTGTCCTTGTAGGACAGTGATTGCAACCATTCGACACATTTCAATTTACATTTATGTAATGCCAAGGGATATATGTTTAACTGTCTGTTAATTCGGTTATAGAGCATAGAACTTAGATAGCAGTATTGTCGGCCAGCAAGAGCCGTCCGACGTTGTTCAATAGCACAAACCTTGTCTGATCTTCGTTTCGTTGTTATAAATTTAGGGTTATAGTCTACTTGTGTGTGTTTTTTCAAAACTGTTTGCAGTATAAATAGTTGCCTTACCGTAAGGACTTGAGATAGAGTGTACAGCTCACTGGTGGGAAATCTGGGAGGTTTATTATATATGACTTTAAGTACACCTCTTTGTGCTCTCTCAAGACGCATCAAGTTTACCTTTGCTGAGTTACCCCAAGCAGTAACGCAGTATGATATCAGAGATTGAGCTAGAGCAAAATAAACTGTTTTTAGACATTGCAAATCAATAACTGATCTCAGATTTTTAAATACAAATATTAATTTGCGTATTCGAGGTACCATGCAGTCAATGTGATCTTTCCAACTTAGGGTGCTATCAAGTATTACGCCTAAATATTTTATGGTAAAAGTACGCTCTAAGAACAAGCAATTACAATTGGTAGGAACCCTATCTGTTTGACATACGTGTGCACATAGTTTAAAAGTTGAAGGCGGTAAAGAAGACATTTTGCCGGCAAAGGCAATAAACTTGGTTTTAGAGATGTTGAGTGTAAGTAAATTTGAGCAAAGCCATTTCATGACGTCTCTTAAAGCATACTCTGCAAAATCGTGAACTTCTTGCCAGCTGCGTGCATGAACAAGGAGTGCTGTGTCGTCCGCATACGTAATTATTTTACAATTTTTCAATGATAAGTTACATAAATCGTTGATGTAAATAAGGAATAAAGTTGGACCAAGAACGCTACCTTGGGGAACACCGAATGAGAGGATTTCCTCGCTACTATTAATACCATTTATGGTGGTGTATTGAGTTCGATTTCTTAGGTAACTGCAAAACAAGTCATAAGTAATGCCTCGAATACCAATGTTATGAAGTTTAGATAGAAGAATGGGGATAGAGACAGTGTCAAACGCTTTCGAGAGATCTAGAAAAATGCCAATAGTTTTATGCTTTTTGTCAATAGCTTTTGTTATAAAGTGTGAGAAGTCTAAAACTGCGTCTTCTGTAGATTTACCACTTCTAAAGCCAAATTGGTTTGCAGAAAGAATATTCTTTTCCTTCATATAGTTTAGTAGACGTTTGTTTAGAATCTTTTCCATTATTTTTGACAAGGTAGTTAACACAGAAATAGGCCTATAGTTTGTGACACTGTCCCTCTTCCCACTCTTAAATATAGGATGGACGATAGCTTTTTTAAAAACCTGTGGGAAAATTCCAGCCGTAAAACATAAATTGAAAATGTAATTCAATATAGGCACAATGACGACTCTAGAAGCTTTGATAACAGCAGTGGAAATACCATCCCAGCCATTTGCACACTTATCTTTGAGATTAACTATAATACGCTCAATCTCGTCACTATCTACACTGAAAAGGGCCATAGAATTTAGAGGGGCGTAAGCAGGTTGAGTAACTGTAGTTTCATCGGAAAAATTGGAACTAGCATGGACCACAGGAATGATTTTTGAAGCTAGATCTTTTCCAACGTTAGCAAAAAATGAGTTTACGGAATTAAGAGACAAAGTAGGATCTTCGAATATTTTTAATAGATGACTAGGAGTATTTCGACGCTTACTTCGATTTGAAATATCGTTTATCATATTCCAAGTGGCTTTAGGATTTTTTTTAACTCTCTGAAATTCTTTTTGTTGAAATTCTTGTTTAACCTTTTTCAGTAAATTGTTGCAATATTTTTTGTAACGACAGTAGATTGATTTGTTTAGTGTATTATCAGGATGTTTTTTAAATTTCTTGTACAGCTTATCTCTATGACGAATGCATTTTAGCAGACCTGGAGTTATCCATGGCTTAATTATGCGTTTTTTACTGGAGATGCTAACAATACAGGAGTGTTTCCTAATTATAGAAGAAACAATGTCAACAAAATTTGTTGAAGCTCTCTCGGGGTCAGTACACCAGAGCACAGAAGAAAAATCTGCATTAGAAATACCTTCAACAATTGAGGCAATGTCCACTCGTTGTGACGTACGGTTAGTAACGTTTTTTTGAAGCTGTGTATTGCAACTAAACATAATTGGAGAGTGATCAGTGATCAAAGTGTCAAGTATAAAGGTCTTTGATTTTGAAACAGTGCGGGCAATAACATGGTCTAAGCAGTTTCCTTCTCTTGTAGGAAATAGATGAGCAGGCAGAAGAGCATGAGCTGCAATTAAGTTAAGATATTTGTCAGTTTCAGTATTGATATGCGTAGGCATAATGTTTATGTTCAAATCTCCTATAATGACGACTGATTCAAATGATTTTAGAGAGCTCAAAACATCATTCAAACTATCCAAGAAGGGGTTCAGGTTTTTATATGATGGAGATCGATACACAGCAACAATAGCAAGTTTATTAAAATAAAGGATCAGACAATTTGCATCTTTAAAGTCGGGTTTGGAAATAGTACATTCAACACCATGTTTAATATATACGACGACACCTTCATTTTGATTGCTAAAATCAGACTGATAGGAGTCGAATCCAGAAAGCAAAGGTAAAGAAGGACATTTACTTAACCAGCATTCGGATAATATAAATGCGTCGAGCTGAAAACTGATTCTATGTACTAAAGTTAAAAATTTATCAAAATTACAGTTTATGCTCCTTATGTTTACGTGCATGATATTAAAACAGCCGCTACTTTTTATTATAATATTAGCCACATCTTCTGGCGAACATATTTGAGAATCTGATACCGAAATTTGTTCAATATCATTCATTATGTCGATTGTGTCATCCATTATGAAATAAAGTATAATGAACAATGGTACTGGAACAAGTAAACATAGGGATTGAAGCAACACAAGGCAATACTAGAACAGGTTGCGTTGCGTCCAGGCATTCAAAAAACTTTGAAAGGTATTTCGGTTCGGCAACAGAAAAGCTATGAGGGTTTTTATGACTACTTGATGTTTTATGTGAGAATTTGGTGTGTGTTTTGTGGGTAGATGTAAAACAATGTTTTATGTTTAGTTTGTGAGAGATGTGACAGGTATGTAGATTACCAATAAAGTTACAATAGTTTGATAATTCATCAAATGATAAATTGGGTAATATAAGTGGTAAATATGAGACGATGATAGCAATCCAGATAATTAATTCGTTTTTAGGTATATCTTTTTCAGCAATTTCGATTAACAGTGCCTGCCAAGTCTGACTCATTTTGCACACGTACCAAAGGTCCATTTTCACGTTTCCGAAGGTAAATTTTACCATGATACAGTTTCATAAACTACTATTACGTAATTATGTAAAGAAAGCGCATCAAAATTGTATACTGTTTCGATTACAACCATTTTCCAAGAAACAAACAGCATCGCGTTAACCCTCGCGACACCAAACATTCCAAGGCAACAATAACTTCAAACGTTCAAAAACCGGACTCCACACGTTTCTATTTCGACTATCCATTTGATAAAGCCCTCCCTAATTGGAGAAATTCACTACGTTAAAGAAACTGCGTTAATGGTTATTACAGCGCACTCGCGCGATCTCGACTTGGGAGTTGTTAATTTTATCTTTATTGGTACCAATGAGCTATATATTTAACGCATTATCAATGATAATGCGGCCATGCTGTTTGATGGAACAAACAGCATGGCCATGGCATTACAATAGGATTACATATCCTATTGTAATAATAATAAAAGCTAAATTAGTGTGCGACATCTGCATTAATCCGTTGAGAACTTTAACCGAAAATTGAAACCGATCAATTGTTATGCAAGGTATAAAATTTCATCTTCGGCCATTCCTTGGAGACGTTTTTGGTGCCATTTTCTACAGGGGCCCGTCAAGCCGGTCGTAGCTTAGTTCCGATTGTTGTCTAAGGATAATAGTGAGGCCTTGTGGCGGCCATTGGGCGCAGTCTGGAAACTCTTACACTGGGCCAGTTACTAGCCTAAACAAAAGACCCACAGAATGTTAAGTGGTACCCTCTGTTTATAGACAGATACAATTCGTACAGATCTGCATTGCGCCCGTCACCCTGAGACATAAAGTTGGTAAGTCACATGTGCCTTACCAACTCAAATTTCACCGGAAACCATATCCCAGAACACAGTAATGAGAACACTACTGCCTGGCGGTACGAATAGCCTAGCCTAATAATTATGGCGACTTATTTTACCTAAAACTACCCACAATTTTAATTTTAAAAAATTTTTAGTGTTTAGTGTTGTGATTTTTAAATATCATACTAATTTTGACTACGGAAAATGTTATTATTTATATTTTATTATTATTTATTTTACAGAATTTTAGTTTAGTTGCACAAGAACATCATTAAGTACCAGTATCTCACTAGTGGCCACCTATCTCAAGTACCTATGGCCGCGAGTACATTGCGTAATGACGCAGTTTTGAATAAAATCTGTTACGAGCTCTATATATATAATAAATTATAATACCTAGTACATTTCTGGCGTTATCAACTCTAGCCGGGGCATCCATAGATAAAAACGATCGTGTATCACCAAACAACAAAGACCCCTTGACCTCTATAATCTTAAGGAAAATAAAGGTCAAGTGAGGGTGGTATTTTTTCGAGGTGTAATACGGGATACGATGACAGTGGCGCTTAGACGGGAGAAAAAATTGGAGCAAGGAAAAAATGCTAAACGGTTTTGTAGGACACACTATATGAGAGATGTTTCGTTTTTACTTGTATTTTTAATAAAATATGAGGAGGGAATTACCGTTTACCCGACTACGAAACAGATAAAAGGATGTGGTATGTCTTTAGCAGTCGAAGCACGTTTGTGTTAATGTACTTTAAGTTCCATTGTGTAGCGACTATTTTATTTTTAAAAAAGAAGTTTATTGCTTAACAAATAAAAAACTTGTTTAACAAAAAAAAATTGTTTACTAGTGCAAATGGACACCACCAGAATTCCTCATCCCCGTGTGGTTAATTTCTTTATCCATTTCTTCATACTACGAGCTAATTAATAAGACAACAATTAGTTATTACTCTTTTATTTTTTTAAAAGGCATCGCCACTTCATTGAAAAAATAAAGTTATTTCAGCAGTTTATTTGTGTGGGTATTTGTAACTATTAAATATGATTCCTAATTTACACATCGTATTAATGAAACGAAAAGAAAAAACAGTTTTATCTTCTTTTTTTTACGCAATCTCTATACTTACTCTTTTATACCCTGCTACAACTTTTATCGAATACTTTCGTAGCTGACATAACGGGTATTTCGTGATTATACATATACGTACCAAAACATTTAAAAGTTATCATAGTAATAATCTTTATCTTTTTTAGTTTTAAATCTTTAAAGATGTTCAGTGGCCGCGATCTCTCTCGATGGTCAGTGACGATGTGATCGAAGGTAGTCCAACGCTGGACGTAGAGTGATGACTGGCTCCCAAGGACCTGATCACTAGCTGTCCAAAACTGGAAAATAATCCTACCACTGTGCTGTTGTGGATTTGATAACGATGTGCAGAATCTCAAACCGATGATGGGGAGCGAACCAGTGTCTACCAGGTTGACAGCCGACGCTCCCACAGCTAGGCTATCAAAAACTATACAATACTTACTACCCATATTAAAAATAAAAATGCATAAGAGATAATAAATATCTTTGCTTAACTTTTTCAACTCGAGAATGGTAGCTAGTTCAGACAGTTTCTGCTAAGTACCATGTTACCTTCAACGGAAGACCAGCGCTGGTTTACTTTCAACCAGCGTCATGCTGAGTTGGGACCAATTTGAGACATGACATTTAACGCACTTTTAGGCATGTTCCAAATGTTTAATTTTTGTTGAAATTTAAGTGTTTTTGTTATATAATAAATATATTTTCTTTCTTTCTTTCTTCACATGAAGCTTAATACTGTGTTGGGATTCGATTCACAACCGTCTAATTAACGGTCATAAGCTTACTACGCGACTAATCATTATCGCTTCAAACTACCAAAGTAAACTCTCAACAAACCGTAGCGTACTTTATCAAAATTATTCCACACGTAAAATGTGTCTCTTCCATAATAATTCTAATATTCACATAATAATTCATATTCTCACGTCCTAATTGCGCTATATAATTAGTTCTAATTACCGTGCACGGGCATGATAAAGGTATTAAGTGAACACATTAGTGTTATAGCATATTAGCTTTTATGATGATAGCAGAAAGAGCTTCTCGTTAAAAGCTAGATAATATTGTAGGTTCAGCGTACGGGAGAGTGGTTGGTTAGGTTAGAAATAATTCGTTTATATTTACCACCACAAAGACTGTGAGGCTTATTTCGAATTTATTTAACTTATAATCCGTGACAACAGTAGAAATATTGCTCCTAATTCTGATAAGCACACCAAGTGACAAAATTTTTTAGAGCCAAATGGCTCTTATTTCTTATAGCTTTAAAATTCAAATTCATATAACTTCTTCGACGCTATCTTTAATACGTTTTTTTTTGTTTTATACTGTATAGATCTAGCGTTTGACCACTATCTCACTTGATGCTCACTGGCTCACTAGAATGTTCACTGGCTCTCAAGGGCTGATGCCTGAACACACTATGTGTTTGGTAACAGTTTTTCAAACTTAAGGGTGGTAGCTAGCCAGGCGGGTATTCGAAAGTACCTACATGCGGGGAACTTGATAACGGTGTTACCTTCACCGGAAGCTCAAGCTGTTGTTGGGGATCGAACCAGTGTCCGTCAGTTTGACAGTCGACGCTTCTCCCGCTGAGCTATCATCGCTTCAAAACTTTCGCATTTATAATATTAGTAGGACATTTCGGTACAATAACTCATCACTAGCAACACTGATTCTCCCACCCCTCCAATACAATATACCTATCTTTAGCAATTTTTTTTATTTGTAATTCCAGTGACTCATTAACAATTTCTACTTTGTAGGTACTGCCACTGTTGCAAGACATTACACGTATTTCCGATCCAATATTGACTTGAACTGACTCAGGTTTCGCAACAGAGCACTCTTTGTTTGAGTACACGACTTTTATCAGCTTGCTATCAGCCGATATCGTCGTCGTATCGGCAGGTTATCGGTCGTCGTCATCGACGCGTGTATCCGATTCTGTGTCACACAGATAAGTGCGTTAACTAAATTATGTTTATTGACATTCTCGAGGTGTACCGATGCGCTTGCAGCGAAGCTCACCTTATGCAATATTTATCTAAAAACTGGGTTGAGCAACTCACTCTACGGTCATAATCGGGAAGAGTGACGGCAAGTGCCATTTTTAATTAACTTCAAAAAAAGAATGAGGTTACTCAATTCGTGCATATATATTTTTTTATGTAGTTTTTGATCGCGGATATAACTTCGTCGTTTATGAACCGATTTTGATGATTCATTAATTACTCGAAAGTACAATATCGAGGTGATCCAATTTCTGTGCGCTTCTGTGATGAGCATAGATGTTGATATCGTGTCTTGAATGTTTGCATATTGTGATTGTGTGTGTCCACGCCTCCCGCGACACAGGGTATCCTAGTATGAGTGTGAATACGTTTGTTTTTCAAATGTTTTAATTTTTATCTAAAATATATTGAATGTGTAACTATACATTACACTACGAAAAGAAATGTATTACTTATAAAATAAGAAGCAAGAAGAACAGCTAAGATAAAGTTATTTTTAAAAAATCAGCTTCCTCAATGCGTGTTCAAAGGCAAAGCATTCACTATAAAACGCCGATAATGCAGCCTTCGTTGTGTTCCTTGTATGCATCTATATATTACATGGTATATATGAACGGAACACAAAGAATTATCTATTCAACAGTGCACACAAATTACACAGTAAGGACGGAAAGCATTTTCGCTACGGCACGATATTTCTAAATATTTTCCATTATAACATTATTAAAACACACGTTCAGTTTTAATTATTTTTAAGTTCACGACTAGTGAAGTTAATCGATCTATGAGATATCCATTACGATAAAATAATTTACATTAAAAAAGTATTTAACGCACATGCAACGTAACATAAAAAATGTCATATATGTGTGATCAGTGGTATTGTTTAGTGCAATAGTTTCATATTAAAGACCAATTGTCGTAACCGCCACATTGCACCACGGGCTGATACGAATCTTATTTCTTATTATTGAATTAGTGATTATTTTTATCTATAAGACGCTGGTGAGAACAAAATGATTTAATAAACTACATGATCCTGCAATAAACTAATAAATTACAGTATGATATTGTTTAGTTAAGTATTATTGAATTACATTATTCTTATTGAAAAATAGATTTCTGAGAAATCAGGAAGTTATCGGAAGCTGACAGCTTGCATAAATAAAAATGCGTTCATTAAACTACAAAATGAAAACATTCGTACGGGGTAGGTTTTTTTGTACGCGTAACATGTTCAATAATTGTAATAATTCCAAAGTGACAAAATATCCTTACTGCATATATTGTGTACTTTCTGTACGGTACATAAATCTGTTCAAAACTGAACCTGTTTATTCTACTCCTTTATTTGAATGCGCGAGTTTGTTTACTGAGTTTGCGCTGTGATCAAAAATGAACGAGCTTTGTGCAGTTTTCAATGCATGAACTCAACGTTGGTAATATTTATTATTTACAATAACGCACAAAGGACGATGCAGAAGTATTAAATCTCTTAGTGGATCTTGATTATGCGACCTTAAGCTATCAACTAGGTTAAGCATCTATTAATTTCAAAAGAGGGATGTTCCGCTAGTGGTAAATTGATAACCTCCTCCTTTTTGTGAAAGTAGGTTAAAAATAGGAATTTGACTTGAAAGCCATGCTCTTACGATTTGATAGTTCATGAACCACAGTTCCCGAGACAATAAGCAGACTGGATAATAATAATATGATGTATTGTGTATTCATTTTATAAAAAAAAAAATACCAAAAAATAAAACCGACTTCAACACTTAAAAGTGTGAAATAGCTTGTTGAAGTCGGTTCCGTTTTTTTGGTAATTTGTTTTTTCACCCTTATCAGTGCCCTTTGGTGCTCACGGGATCAATCGTCATTGTGTATGTTCACCATCTTCTTCACCTCCAATAAGAAAGTCATCCAAGTATAGACTTAACACTTTTCACTATATATTGCATTGTACTTTTTAACCAACTTTAAAAAAGGTATTATGCATATATATTGTTTATTATTCTACCTATTCGTAATTCTATTTCAAATTTCGCCTAGTACTTTAATTTATCGGGTATTAAATGTTAACTAAATAGCCTTTATCCCACTTCCCACAATATAATATTACTAGTAGCGCCCCGCGGTTTCACCCGCGTGGATTACGGTTTTCCCGATACTTCAATTATCCCACGGGAACTATACTTTGACCGGGATAAAAGTAGCCTATGTGTTATTCTAGGGCTTAAACTATATCCATACCAAATTTCAGACAGTCATGTTATGTTCAAAAATTTAGACCTTAATTCCGCCTAGAATGACGTCAATTTATTGAACTAAAAAAATCCTTAATTAAAATCTTTTAAGAGAGAGATCATTCAAAGCTCAACCGAGATCCCAATCAGACAGCTAACCGACCGTTTGTCACTCAACCACAGTTTACCTAACAGACCCAAACGCCCAAATTCGTCCAATGTTCAATCTATCCCAACACGAACAACCTGCACCCTTCCGTATACCCCTGCGTTATTGCTACACGTGAAATTTACGAGCCACACCAATAACCGGACCTAACTGGTATAGTAACCGGTTATATCTAGATAAAACCGGATTATTGTGCGAAGAAATGGAGCGATCTTTATGGCGGTACGAATTATTGACAAGCGTGAATAGCTTGTGGAAGGAAGGCTGGGTGGTTTATGGACCTGCAGACACTTAAGATTATATTGGCCGCATTTAAAATATCATAAAATCGGGAAAAACTTCGTGACATACTGCAGTAATAAGCGATTTTTTATGAAGATATAAAACTATCACGATTCGAACATGTATTCTGTGAAAGTTTATGAGCTGTAAAAAGGTAGTGCTAATTTGGGACCATATTTTATAATTTGTGGTGTGAAAACGTTGACCTAAACTTTTTTGGGGTGCAAGGAGTGTTTTATAGATCGATCGATCGTTTGCCCGTAACAACACAGTATTAATACATAACATTAAACAATTCAGCAAATTTGAACTTAACAACATTTACAAATAGGTATTCTTCTTAACACATATTTAGACATGTTTATAATTTAGCTACTGTATGGATAAGCCATTACAGAATAGAGTATATTATCTTTTATTTTTACCCACTATATGAAAGCAAATAATGCAAAATTATTATTATTCTTTTATACTCTATAGATTCACTTGAGTCTCAGTGGCGATGTGGTCGACGGTTGCGCGAGACCTAAATTAAGTCAATCACAAATTCGAGAATCATAATCTGCCAAATTATGTTAGAAGTTTATTATGGAGCAAGAGCAATAATCGATTTACAAGGGTTTCGAAATGAACCAGTCCAAGCTATGCAAGGCATACCTATATTTATACTTATGTATGTATACTTCAAATAAATTCTACATAACGGCAAATATTTTAATAAAATGGTACCCTTTCACATTCAACACTCCTTTGTATACAATCGGTGGTACATTCATACCCCTGACTCCTTTTGTAAAATAGGTCAAGCTGTGATCTACCGACCAATTTATAAAAGATGCATCAAACACAAGTCAAAATTCAAGAGAACCTTATTATTCAATCACCAATGACCATATTCCAATGTGTCATGTTTTACATCGACGACTTGGGTCCAACAGTACCCGTATGTCAATCGATACATCGATTCGACAGATGGCCTATCCAATCGTTAGTAATGAGATCCCGCCGAGTAGTGATTGGGGCAGCACTATTTATAATTCTAAATGGCGCCTATGGGGAATCGATTATTCTTCTATTAACGCCGGCTGCTGCCACAGAATCGCGTTAGAAATTGGCATCGCTATACCTATATGTGTACAAGTTTAATTGTTATATTTTAGAAAATTGCAATTCAACGTGGCAATGCTGCTAGCATTCTGGGCACGCTGCCAGCCAGTAGCTGATTAGATCATTTGAGTTATCTATAGGCTGCCAATGGCTAGTGGATTGCTCAAATATTATTGTAGTAGCTGCAGTATTGTAATTAGTTATTAGTATTTTAATTTGAAATTAAAATCATTAGTTTATTTGCCATAAAACAATGTGACTTCTAAAGTCTTTTTACAAATTATTTCCTACTAATTCCTAGTCCTACTAATATTATAAATGCGAAAGTTTGTGTATGTGTGTATGTTTGTTACTTCTTCACGCTCAAACGGCTACACCGATTTCGATGAAATTTGGTATGGAGCTTAAACCCTGGTTTAACGCATAGAATACTTTTATCACGGAAAAAGTATAGTAAAAACTATAGTAAAGTAAAAGTTCCCGTGGGATAGTTGAGGTAGAGGGAAACCATAATCCACGCGGGTGAAACCGCGGGACGGTACTAGTCTTTAATAAAACTAACAACTGAATTATATTTCATACTGTTCAAGAAGCTTCTTGCAGCAAAATTTACGATGCTTTGGTGAAAGCAAATATTTCTCGTACAATATTACTTAGGTAATTGAAATAACACCATTACAGTTTTGACGGTGAAATTGAAATTCTTATCATTTTGGGACAAGAGAAAACTGTGGTAAATGATTTGACTACGGGAAGGTAACAATTTCAATTTGAGCCGAGTGCAAAACGGAAAGCCAAGCTTTTAATCTAAGCCGGTCAAGGTATCGCATTGTCTTATGAGATTAAGTTTATATTTTTTTCCTAAAACTGCTAGCAGAGTTTAGACTTTAATCAATAATATGCAGACGGTCGCCGTGGCGCAGTGGTCAGTGACATTGACTTCTGTGTCGTCGGGACCCTGGGTTCAAATCCCGGCAGGGGCAAACGTTTTTGCGATGAGTGTGGATGTTTGTCCCGGGTCTTCTCTTCTCTCTTGGGTGTTTGTGTGATGTGATTGTACGTGTCCATGCCTCCCGCGATACAGGGAATCCTAGTGCGGGGATCTGAGTGTGATAAAAAAAATGAAATTTACGGTTTACGAGCGTCATTGTCATTCTGACAATTAATTGTGTCTTTACGATATTAGTGTGTTTGTCGCGATCTTAGACTTAACGATCAATTTCCAAAAAATAGTTTATACATGCATAACTCGACTATTTTGTATGTTGTTTTTTCCGCTTCCCCATATCTGTTGCAGTGCTACCCACACTAGTTTAGCGGCCAGCGCTCATCACCACAAGATAATGTTTATTTGTCACTGATTTCTCATTCATATAAAGTTCCTCACACACATTGGCAGTGATTCTCTTGTTCAACTAAACTAACCTAACGAGCAGGTGAACAGACGACCTGATTAAAATCGCAGGCAAGGTCTGGATGCGGACCGCTTCCAACCTGTCCTTGTCAAAATCAATAAATCAATGGGGGGGGGGGGGGGGGGGGGGTTGGCATACAGGAATGGACGTCCTATGGCTGAGATGAAGATGATGATATACGTGTCTTTTTTCACCAATGTATAGAAGCGGAATCTTAAAATATAATTTTTACCAAAAAATTGAACCGACTTCAACACTCAAAAGTATGAAACAACTTGTTGAAGTCGGTACCATGATAGTTCAAAAGTAACTGATATCAAAATATTGTGCTCATGGCACCGACTTCAACAAGTTGTTTCATACTTTTGAGTGTTGAAGTCGGTTCAATTTTTTGGTAAAAATTTTTTTTTTCACTCTTTTCAGTGAACTTTGTTACTCATGGGATCAATTGTCATTGTGGTGTAGGTATGTTCACTGATGTCTTCACCCGCTACTATAATATCTTGTAGTCCAATTTTGATGAAATTTAAATGGGACCACACGGGAAGCACCAGCTTTTAAATAAAAAAGAACGATCGAACCGAAAATCGGTTCACCCAGTCGGTTGATATGCGGTAACAAACACAAATAAAAAAACATACGGGTCGAATTGAGAACCTCCTTCTTTTTTTGAAGTCGGTTAAAAAAGACGTTGTCCGCGCATCACAGCGCGTACATAATCTATACACACCTAAATCTACCTATAAGAATATCAGCAAGTCTACGACAGGGGATGGCGCGGGGAAAGGGGTGCGAAGCCGTCGCCCGCGCCATTAGAAACAATTCGGGCGAGTCCAAAACTAACTACCGCGTACTGCACACCCGTACTTTAAACGTGTGCGCGATCGACTCGCCTAAAACCCAAAAATAATCAAGTAAGTGCACGTATAGACACGTATAGACCATTTTTACCTATATCTCAAATCTATGTCTAGCCGGTGCTTAGACAGACGTGTAACAGGTATTTAAATGGTTATAGAATCCAAAGTAAACTGTTATCTGTTGAAACAATAACAAAGTTTTGTCAGCGGACTGCAGTCGGCATTGTCAACTTTGCACAGGAAAGTAACATATTCCCTACTGTTTGTTTATTGTCCGCGCCGGTTCACGTATTGGTACCTTTTCACCTCGGATCCGGCGCAGTTTTTCCCCGATAGCCGTTTGATCGACCCCTGTATGCCCGTAATTGGCCTTTGTCAAAATGTTGTTTGAAGGCAACCAACCGGGCGTTTAGTACCGCGCTCGTGTGGCCGCATCCTATTTGGCTTTTTTTACTAATTGATTGTTTTACATAAAAGTTTTTACTAGTTAAATAATTAACAGATATTTCGTATTTATTTGTTTATTTTTATTTATTAACATTCACACAAGGTCTCCAGGTCCCAAACTAGGCAGAGCATGTACTTTGGTAACCTGATGACTGATATATATATATACTTATATATATTACATTATATATACATATACACACCCAGTCACAGGTCAAACAGACATGTTTATACACACAAATGTTTGACCTGTCCGGGAATCGAACCCGGGACCAGCGGGTATCATAAGATGCCGCCAGAGTATCAGAGAATACTCGTTCTTACAAGTAATATTAGTCCCTAACCCATATTAAATTGAAAATTATACGAGATAGTATTAAGAATTTTTTTCGTTTTGCATTGGTTATAGGATGGAAAACAGCAATTAAGATGAAGCTTCGAAAATGAGCGTGACCAAAAGACATTGGTGTCTATTATATACTAGTACTGCCCCGCGGTTTCACCCGCGTGGATTACACACATCCATTCTCTTCTATCAGTAGTCATCTCAGTGCTCACACCATTTATATACATATTCTTCACACAGTCCGCCTCCCTCCAGTATGGATATTTTTGACTAAAATATATTATTATGGATCTTAATTAAAGTTTCAATAATAGAACTTATGTTGAAAAAAGGCTACAAATTCTTTACTTCGCATATCTACGCTGCAAAACGATCGATAAAATATATTGTCAATCTTTAAAAAAAATACTGACACCATATTATGTCCAAATATTGTACTTAGGTCACTATAAACACTTTTTTTGTATTAAAACACTCGATTGGAATTCGGCGTTGCAAAGCAAAGCGATAAGGTTGAACCTATCTAACAATAAAAGAAAACGCACCATCCATCGGGAATATTATCTTTTTTTTATGAGGTTAAATGATCTCAAACCAAGGGATGGTAGATGATATATTTGGCAATTGTGAATAACTGGTGGGTTCGTACGCCAGAGAACTATGGATACTACTTTGAATTGAACTCTTCAGTAGAATCGTTAAGAATAAAATAAGCATAAATACTTAGCCAATAAATAACTATACTAAACAAATTTCTTACGTAATCCTTATTCCTCGTATTGAATTATTTTCTCACCTGAAACAAAATAAAAACATTTATAACATTTATTTGGTTAGATTGGTCTTAATGTAGGTTAAATAAAATATATTAAATTTGAAGATACTATAGTTAATTACTTTCTTTAAATGACATTTTTTTTTTTAATCACATTCAGACCCCCGCACTAGGATTCCCTGTATCGCGGGAGGCATGGACACACACAATCACAGCACACAAACATCCAAGACCCGGGACAAACATCTACACTCATCGCACAAATGTTTGCCCCAGCCGGGATTCGAACCCAGGGTCCCGTAGACGCAGAATTCATGTCGATGACACAAACCACTGCGCCACGGGACCGTCCATTACCAACCATTTATATAGTGGTTAATAATATTATTATATTTTTTCTTTTTTTTGTAACAGGTGAACTAGAACTCTTAAATTAATGTTTAATGCAAGCTTATCACTATCAGACTCTCAGCTTAGAACAAATTAAAATTTATTAGTTCTACGCAATGATATTATTAAAAACGAAGAAAGTATAACGTAACTAAAAACTGGACATCGAATACAAAGGCAAACTACAGGGAAACACACCGAGTTGTTACTTTTTTTATTTAATTTTTTTTATATGTTATCATTCACACAAGGTCTTCAGGTCCCAAACTAGGCAGAGCCTGTACTATGGTGACCTAATGACTGATATATATATATATACTTATATACATAAGATATATATACTTACACAAGAGCTATTTGTGCATTTCTGAAAACGAGGGAAGGAATTAATTCTACCTAATTATAAAAATATTTAGTGAAGCCTGATCATTTGAAGTTAATTTATCACGACACTAACCTAACATTTTACTAGAATATGATACATTATGAATGTATAAAACTCGGGAATTACTCACGTAATAAGTCAGAATGTTCCGACTATAGTTTAAACCACATTCGGTCTTAGTACCTACAAGGCGAACTGGGACCGCGGCCGCGAGCGTCCCGTATTCTCCTTGAAAAAGTCCACCGAATGTGGTTGAAACTATAGTCTGAACACTCTGACTTATTACGTGAGTAATTCCCGTGTTTTATCCCACTAATATTATAAATGTGAAAGTTTGGATGGATGGATGTTTGTTGCTTAATCACGCCAGAACGGCTCGACGGATTTGAATGAAATTTGGTACGTAGATACTTTAGGTCCCAGAATAACACATAGGCTACTTTTTATCATCATCATCAATCATCAGCACGCGGGTTAAACCGGGGGGCACAGCTAGTATTATAAATGTGAAAGTTACGATGGATGGATGGATGTTTATTGCTCAATCACGCCAGAACGGCTGAACTGATCTAGATGAAATTTGGTATGGAGATGGCTTATACCCTGGATTAACACATAGGCATATTTTCATCATCACCATCATCACCGTTTTTCATCATCACGCGGGTAAAACCGCGGGGCGCAGCAAGTACATTCATAAATAGAATATGATCATCATTAAAACCCCAACGGGGTAGGTCCTATAATAAATCGGTCACAAAAATATCGATCACGTAACATAATTGTTTCTCCGCCCCAATCAGATAATCGAGTTATGGAAAGGTTACCTATTGTTTTCTCTATTATTTGTCCTGCACATACAATAGATTTCATCAAGAACAATTATTATAGGTCGTCCTGATCGTGACTTTTATTACGAAAAGTTATAGTCTTATTATAACGAAGCGATGACTTGACAGAATAGTGCATGCTTATATAAATCACTGATCAAAACTTTAACGGTAATACTCGTTGGAAATGCTTACACTAAATTGGAATGTTGATGGTGATGGAACATGAAGGCCTAAGCGATCGTTTCGAAATCAGATTTAAGATGTTTTTAGAGGGGCTGGTCAAGAGTATTCTAAACCGACACCCCTTTGAGTATCCAGCCTATCTTCATTTATCTGAGCGACACGCTCATAAAAAAGACGTGTTAAGTGCGGAAGACACGAAAGAAGTGTGTCCAGTTCGTAGCAAGTGGAAAGGTATGGGTCGACGCCTACCTCCAGGGGAAAGAAGCGTAACTGAAATGTTACTATATGTACAACTAGCTGCGTCCCACGGTTTTACCCGGGTTGTGAAGATTGATGATGATGAAAAGTAGCCTATGTGTTGTACATACCAAATTTCATCCAAATCCGTCCAGCCGTTTGAGCGTGAAAGAGTAACAAACATCCATCCAAACTTTCACATTTATAATATTAGTGGGATATAATGTGAACCTCGCCACTTCAAGGGATGATAATCTTTATCTATAGTATACGAACGTGAGACGAGTTTAAACTAAAATTTGGGATAGTTCTAGATTAAAGTAATAATTAACGAAAACGAAAATACATCGGGACGAAAATGGTCATAATAGTTATCAACTGTGGATTTCTCCGAATTGTATTATATTTATAAAATAAGTATAATAAGTTGTAATTTTTAGACTTTCGCGATTCGAACACATTGTTATTAAATCAAACGGGGCTTAATCGCGAGAAAAACATTATTTACCTCGAGGTAAATAAATTACTAAAGTCTTCTCGTGACCACGACCAATGCAACTTGGTCGAAACGTCGAGATAAATAAATTACTAAATGTTTTTCTCGCGATTAAGCCCCGTTTGATTTAATAACAAAGTATAACAAGGGTGACCATCGACAGACACTCAATCTTAATCACCAATCACCACATTATCACAACAAAGCCACCCATATCACGATTCCATAGGTGGACCGTTCTGAAAGCCGTTTACATGCGGCCTGTACCCCGCTTACTTCGGCGATGTAAATAAGGTCGTCTGTCCACCAAGTCAGTCTAGCCTCGGCCTCCCGGCGATATCTACTTTTCGACCCCATTAGCTATCAGTTGATATATGAATATACTTCCTGCCCAATGTCACTTCAAATAGCAATCTGCTGGACTATTCCTAACCCGTTCTTCGACAGGTTTCCCAGTGTCTCATATCAAATCAAAAGGATAGGGTGTGAAGACATGAGCATAGCCCTTCTCATATATATAGCGTCTTTGAAGTTTTTGAGGCCCGCATTTAGAAACCACAGTACGATATCTGTCACTCATATCACTGTACTGTACTTCCAATTGTCATAAAAAGCACACACATATATACAAGTGAATTACCTTTATACCTGTGCAAGTTTGCGTGGAACATATCTAATCACGTTTTTCTTAACATCAGGTAAGATAGTTTGCAAAGAAAAAAAAAATAGTCTGCTTATGTTTACCATTACAATTAAAGTTTTAAAAGTTAAAATAAAGTATTTAAATTTCAGTAAGAAGTCTGAGAGCTTAGCAACTTTCTTTGCCAAAGAACAATGGATACATCTGTCATCGTCTTTTTGATGCCCATTCACAAAAACTACTAAAAGTTATGAAAAATGAAATAAAAAGTTTTGGATTTCGCCGTCAACGAAACAACAACACGGGCAACACCGGCGACCGCAACGACTGACATCCTTTAGGGTTGTCCCCCTTTGAAAAATGAACAATAACAATTCAGATAACGAGATAAGTAAAAATACGAGCTTGTTAAACCGTAAAAAGTAATAATGGGGAGCCGAGAGTCAACAGTTGCGTATTTGAATAAAAAAATATGCACCGCGAATATATCGGTCGCTTTTGTGACACCCGGTTCTGTCACCCTGACGTCATTCATATAAACAGGCTTATGGTTGCGGTTAGATTACCGTGCTGTTTTTATTAGTTACGAACTGGACCCCGCGGTTTTACCCGCGTGAGGATGAAAAACGGTAATGATGGTGATGATTAAAGAAGCCTATGTATTAATTCAGGGTATAACATATCTCCATACCAAATTTCATCGAAATCGGTGTAGCCGTTTGTGCGTGAAGAAATAACAAACACAAACAGACTTTCACATTTATAATATTAGGTCGGGGATGTATGCAGGAGTACGAGACTGTAGAACACGTGCTACTGCACTGTGAGGCCACAGAAAGTATAAGAATCACAACCGGACTGCGTAGGGCTGACTCGTCATTGTCTCACGAACATCCAAATGTACCACTGGAGCAACTTTGCCAGCGACCTAGGGCTATGCTCCGCTATATTAAGGAGCTGGGATGGCTCGGGTAACGGCTGGCGGGGGGAATGCACAATACACCCCAAGCGGGACGTCGGTGCAGGACTCAGCACCCACAAATCGAATAAGAATAAGAGGGTAAGAATGTAAAAATAAACCAAAATAAAATCATCTGGTCTTGATCATTAGGTATATAACCTCTAAAGAATTAAATCGTATGACACAGCAAATTTATCATGAAGAAAACCGGGACCGAAAAATGTTCCCCGTTTTACGCCCTTTCTATGTTTCTCAACATTTACCGCTGTAACAAAACTGATGAAACATAAAATCTCTGGTGGCAGCCCTCGACATGTTGCCAGCACAGCGCATGTTTGTTTAGAAAACATGGTCGCCCAATTAGGATAACCTTTGTTTTCGACGAAAAAACATTTAAATTCATTACAAGACATTTTTACTTATGAAAGCATGTAAATCTGTCCTTAAAAATATACTTTCAAGAATTAAGTAACCTTAGTAAAATTGTAGCCTAAAGGTCAAGTATTGTAAATAATAAAATTATTGAAAACTTGTAAGGTTATCTGTTCCTCTTAATCTTTGGTGACCATCATAACATAACATAAGCCAAGCATAATAACAAAGTTAAAGTCAGGTGCTTACTGATATTATACGAGATATTTTGTTCCATTTTTTTTTTTTTAAATTATTATTTACATTCACACAAGGTCTTCAGGTCCCAAACTAGGCAGAGCCTGTACTATGGTAACCTAATGACTGATATATATACTTATATACATATACACACCCAGACACAGTTCAAACAGACACTTCATACACAGAAATGTTTGACCTGTCCGGGACCAGCAGTATGTAACCACACCAGTATATAAGTGTATATATCAGTCATCAGGTTACCATAGCACAGGCTCTGCCTAGTTTGGGACCTGAAGACCTTGTGTGAATGTTAATAAATAAAAATATTTTGTTTTTATTATTATGCATACAAAATGTATGCATAAAAATAACATAATAAGACGCTTAAAGCTATTTATTATCAATACATAAAAAACCTGTCTGACGTGAAATATTACGTCTTAATATCATCATTACTTATTTTATGTATTGCTATTAAATGGTCGAATTTAATCGGTCGAAGCATCCAGAGAGTACATACATATTATGGTACATACATACTCCCTGTACATTTTACTTTTCTCACAAATTCTTACAAATAAGCTATGCAACAATATATCTTATTTCCTACAAAATAGAGACAAGACACAACTCGCCACTAGAACAGTCCATACAGTCCTTATTTCACACTTAGAATAGAACCTGCAGGTGCCAATATAACCGTTTGTCACTGGACCGCGTACAGTCAGCCGCATAGTACTGAATCACACGTTTCAAATCCACTGCCGGGATAGCCCCTTGATTTATCTTATCTGCCATTTGGCCAACGGTGACCGGCGTTCGTTGACCCCGCCATCAGTGCTCCACATTCAATTAAATATTCAATCGTGAGGCGCAGTGCCCCGGCGCGTCGAGCATTGTGGCTCGCACTGTACTGTTAATAACTACCTTGTGGTCACAAATTGTTGGGCACCACTTGTACAGGCCAAAGATTAGGTCGAAGATGACGCAATGCTTCGAATAGAAAATAGTGGATATGCTTGTACTTTTAAGGATTTAAAAACAGGGGACGCGGTTTGTTCTCTTTTCTTACACTTACACCACCAAAATACAATAGATTTCTTTTTTAATATAGGACAACATTCACATAAGGTCTTCGGGTCCCAAACTAGGCAGAGCCTAGTTAACCTAGTTAGCCTATGGTAACCTGATGACTGATGATGATATATATGCTTAAATACATACTTATATACATATACCCACCCAGACACAGGTCAAACAGACATGTTCATACGCATAAATGTTTGACCTGTCCGGGAATCGAACCCGGGACCAGCGGCTCAGAAGGCAGAGTGATACCAACTGCGCCAACCGCCCAGTCAATTCCTTGTGTCGTGGGAGGCATGGACACACAATCACAGCATATAAACATCCAAGACCCGAGACATATCCACGGTAATCACATACATGTCTGATGTGTACATACATTTTTCGAAGAATTAAAAAAAAAAATGTGTGCCATTAAAATATTATGTCAAAGCCGGTTTGGTAATTCTACTTATTATTAATAAAACGAAAAACACAAGTAGGTATATTCGTGTAATACGTACCCAGAAGTGGTAGAATTATGTTTTTATCACACTTATAACCCCGCACTATGATTCCCTGTGTCGCGAGAGGCAAGGCACACGCGATCACATTACGTTATGCATCCAAGAACCGAGACAAACATTCATGTGCACACAAACGTGTTTACCTCTGCCGGGATTCGAAAACAGGGCCTCGGGCACCAGAAGTTATGTCACTAACCACTGAGCCACGGCGACCGTTAATTGTATTAAAACACTCTTATTTCAATATAATCTTTTACTACCATGTAGATTTTTGGAATACAAATAAGAGTAATTGGTAAATAACCCCTTTTTTGATTGGGTTGGTTTTTAGCAATACAAATACATTAAGTCTTATTTACAAAATATCTTTTTTATAATTATATTTTATTGTTGTACTAATAAAATAAATTATGGTAATATTCTACATTATTAAAATACTTTTCACACTTCAAACTATACCTATAGTTCAATAAGTCAATTGAAATCTACAAATAAAATGGTTCAAAAGTTGCCAATATCAGTTATCTACTTTCGACAATGAAGATTGATTTATCTATGGACGCCAGTCTACTCAATATAGTATTGGTCAAGGCATCATCAACAGAACCCTGTCATTACCCTGCCACGGGTCTGAGACTACGTAATTGCCTTGTGGAGGCTCACAAGTTCCTCACAGCCACGATTGAGCTCCAGTGGGCGTGGAACGCCCGCATTTGAATGACAGCGGACTTTGTTCGAGAACATTTGTTTTTAGAACGGTTCTGTGTTAGATTTGGGTTCATTCCGTTGTAACAGTCATTTGTTTCGTGTAATAACAGCGTTTAATATAATACGTTTTCAATTGTTTTATTAACCTTCGGCGATGACCGAAAAAGTATTCTGTCCTTTTGTATACATTGATGTAGATCAGGGATGCACAGACTACGGCCCGCGGGCCGCATGCGGCCCGCCGGTCGAATACTGGTGGCCCGCCGACAGCAAAAATAATACTCTCGTACATTCGAAAATATTGAGTTCTATTCCAGAATAAAACCAATAACAAATGTTCGAAAAGTAATTTGAATCTCGCGCGCGCGCTCTATCAATCTTATCGGTGCGCCGTGCATGCGTCGGTAACAGCGGTCGGTAATGTTCGTGCTGATCTCGGTTAAATTCGAGCGAGCGAGATAGCAATAGTCCCAAATTCCCGATAGCTCGCGTAGGTAGATACACGAAGCTTCCAGAGTCGGTTTCGAGATTTCTCCAGACAGTTTTCGACTCTATGCGCGTGGTATAAAAGCCACGCTAACCGCAGCGACCGACAGTTCGGTTTTAATTTGAGTAAAGTGTCGTTAGTTCTAGTGTAGATTTTAACTCGACTAGCCGGTGTCATAATTATAATATATTTTGATCCACATTCAACGTAGATTTCCCGTCAAGTGCCGTGTATAATTGTGTTGTGAAATCGTAAGTAAAACTGTTATTAATTTTATCTACATATTTTATCAATTATTTTTGGTAATTAATTAGGAACTGTAATTGGTAGACATGGGCGTTTTCGTTATATCACCAAAACCGTTACACCGCTCTTTAGTAAGAAAGAGAAGAAACGAATATCAATCCATTCAGTTGTGTGCACGGTTTTGCGTTTTGGTTATATCGTTTGCAGTTTTCATAACGTAGGTATTCTCGCGCGTGTTTTGATATCGTCTCGATAATATAGATATCATAGTTTTTGTAATATCGGTTATGTGCAACCGTCATATCGATATGATACGATATGAAACTCATATCGGTTATTAGTTACGTTTTGATATATCGAACTCATGCCTAGTAATTGGTTTTAGGTGCTGTGGTAATCCTAGTCAGGATTAAAACGCAACATGGACATGCCAGGAACTAGTAAAAAACGTAAGGTTAAAGATGAAAATCGGCAGTTTCAAGAAATTTGGACTGAGAAATACTTTTTTGTATGGTCGCATAACAAAGTCGTTTGTTTAATTTGCAAGAATTCTGTTGCGATTGCAAAGGAATATAATGTAAAAAGGCACTATGAAACGCAGCATCCTACTTTTACGAAGTTTACAGGCGAATTAAGAAAGCAAAAAGTTTTGTCTTTAAAACGGGAGCTTATTGGTCAACAAGCTATGTTTACAAAACCCATTCAAGATACAGAAACAGCTACAGAAGTTAGTTATGAAATTTCTCGAATGATAGCAAAGCGGAGTCGCCCCTTCAATGATGGGGATTTTGTAAAAGAATGCATAGAAATTGCCGCTAAGAAAATGTGTCCAGAAGCAGCAAAAAAGTTTGAGAAAATTCAACTGAATCGTATGACCATCCAAAGACGAATTATGTCTTTGTCAGATAATATTGCGGAACAATTAAATGAAAAAACTAAGATAATTGATTTTTTTTCATTAGCACTCGACGAATCCACTGATATTAGTTCCACAGCTCAACTTCTTATATTCATACGAGGTGTTACTCAAGATTTTGAAGTCTTCGAAGAGTTATTAGGAATGTGTTCATTGAAAGGTCAAACCAGAGGAGTTGATATACTCAATGTACTTTTGGACGAGTGTTCAAAAACTGATTTGGACTTATCGAAATTATCGGGAGTTTCGACTGACGGTGCTCCTTCGATGATTGGTGTCAATTCTGGGCTAGTTACTTTGTTGAAAAAGCATTTGCAAGAAAAAAACTTAAACGCTGAAGATCTCATGCAGTTTCACTGCATTATACACCAAGAAGCCCTCTGTTCTAAAAAAATTGAATTTGAAAATGTCATGAAAGTGGTAGTTTCGACTGTGAATTTCATAAAATCACAAGGACTCAATCACAGGCAATTCAAACAATTCCTTGATGACATTGAATGCGAACATGGAGATTTACTGTATTATACAGAAGTAAGGTGGCTAAGTCGTGGATTGACACTGGAACGATTTTTAAATTTAATAGAAGAAATTGATATTTTTCTGGCGGAAAAGCAAAGGGACGTCCCGGAACTTAAAAGTCCTGATTGGTTGTGTGATTTGGCTTTTTTAGTTGACATTACAAATCATTTGAATGTCTTGAACACACGGCTTCAAGGCAAAAATCAACTGATATCCCAGCTCTACGCACATGTATCATCCTTTCAATGCAAGCTGACACTTTTCAGATCGCAATTGAATTCTGGAAATTACAATCATTTTCCGAATTATAAGAAAATGGCTGAAAAATTCAAAAAAACTGCTATTAATTTCAGTTATGTAAAAAAGCTAGATATTTTGATTCAATCTTTTCAAGACAGATTTTCGGAGTTTAAAACAGTGAAACCTCTGTTGGACATATTTAGCAATCCTTTCACGATTTCAGTTGAAAATGCGCCAGAGTTAATGCAGTTAGAAATTATCGACATTCAGAACGACCAAGATTTACGCAACAAATTCAACGAAGGAGACTTGCTGAACTTTTACCGCTGCATTGATAAAAATACGTACAAAGAGTTGCGCATAAACGCTCTGAAATGTGCAAGCTTATTTGGTTCTACCTATATATGTGAACAAACCTTTTCAATCCTAAATAATAATAAAACAAAAAATCGAAACCGCCTTGCAAATGAAAGTTTGGAAGCAGTTTTACGTGTTGCTACAAGTAAATTTGAGCCAAATATAAAAAAGATTGTAAGCACTATGCAGTGCCACGCTTCAAATTAATAAATTCTTTTTCAATTTGAATACATTATTATCAATTTTTCATTGTCTTTAATTACCTATACTTCTGGTGGCCCACCATCAGTTCATAATTTGCCCGAGTGGCCCCTAGTCTTAATAAGTCTGTGCATCCATGATGTAGATGGATTCTATAGAAGAATTGCTTGGGTGTTAATGGGCATGTTTAGGTGTACATTCTACCGAAACTTTATTGTTTGCAGTAGGAGAAGGGTTAATGTGCATCAACGAGGATTAAATATTATTATTTGTATTAACATTTTACATGTATGTGGTTTTCTATAAGTACAATCGTAAAGCTATCTCGTCACGATCACATTAGTATCGTTGTTTTACATCACATGACGTTAAGATTAAAATTAAATAAAAATTATGATTAGATTGTTTGGTTACAAATGGACTTCAATTTATAAGGCAAGTTACGAATGCAACAAACTATAAAATTAAAAGATACGTCTTTGCTCAACACGAGAAAAAATTTAAAAAATTCGTTTTCTTCGAATATAAATCCTTTCAGCTTTAACAGTCGATTTTGTGCCTTATCTATTTTAGAAACCCGCCTCATAAAACACTCATTATTCCTAAGTGAATTTGGGCAAAAACTATACAAACGAGCTTCATTTTAAATTCAATCTCTCCAATAGATAAATCGCTTTAATATCCTTTTGAAACTTTGAAACGTTAATGCGATTCGGTTGTTCGTTATCTCTCCCTGGTTTTATGACGAAACTAGTCACACGCCCCGGCTACGCACGGGTATTACTCGGATGTACCTGAATTAAGACGACTATGTTAAAACACAAGAAGCTTATTTTTACAATATGTCTGTATGTATGTACCTGCTAATCTCCGAAACTACTAAGCGAATTTTCTTGTGCTTTCGTGTGCTGCGTCATAGAATGAATAATGTAGCATGCACCAGGGTAAAAGGGTATAAAGACGTAGTGCGGGAAAGAAAAGTCCGAGAAGAGCTCACTCTGTCTCTGTATCACAGATTAAATAAAAGTTACAAGCTCCCTCCCAGCCACTCAAAGGTGAAGTCTTTATGTCTCGTCCATACAACAATAAGTTAAATTACATATTATGTACATGTACTCTGAGATTTCGGCAGCGATTTGTGCTCAGTGTCTAGACCAGGAATAAGTATCCGTATCGCAATCGAGTAAACAATTGAATATCGCACTTATTGCACGTACAGACTATCAATTATCTGTGTTACACTTGTTCCAGATAACCGACCCTTTGTTTTTTTTTTTTTTTTTACTATTATAAGTTTGCGTTTGACAACTGTCTCACCTGATGTTAAGTGATGACGCTGTCTAGGATTTAGCACGCAAACCTAGAAGGTACCTATTCACTCGCGACTTGAAGACTCCAGGATTGTACATATCGGGAAACACAGACTCGGGAAACGAGTTCCATTCCTTGGCAGTACGCATTAAGAAAGTGGAAGCAAAACGCTTCGTGCGTATAGGTGGTATATCTACCATATAGCGATGGCGAATTGCCGCACGTCGAGTCGACCGATGATAGAAAGGTGATGGTGGAATCAGATTATGCAATTCCAGTGCACATTCTCCGAAATCCACCCGATAGAAAACCGATAGGCTTGCTACTCTACGCCGGTGTTCAAGGCTCTGAAGCCTATGTTCCACCAAAGAGTTACTGCCGATGATTCTTTTGGCTCGCCTCTCGATTGACTCTAGAGCTTCTCTCTTCTGCTTCTCTTTGTTTCGAGTTCAATTGTTTTAAGGTGCAATAGGTGTGCCTGTAGGACTAATAACTATTGTTGCGGAAAATTTCAACGAGGTATTTTTTTCTTTTTTTTTTTAAATGCTCGTTACTTTGGATTCTATTAGGAAACATTGTGGATTACGGACAGTAAGTGTCAATAGAAGCTGACAGCCAACCTTGAACAGTGGAACAGCACTGAAATAAGAAGTGTCAATTAAAGTCCATGAAAGTGCTCAAGTGTAAAGAAATAGAACGAAATGGTCTAAACTAGTATGAATATCAAACCTTGTCTTCTTCTCTTCGCTTCCCAATCACTAAGTAAACCTTTTAATAAAGTGTAATTCCTTTACCGACCCAAAGAGGAAACTAGAAAGGACTTAGGACTTAATGTCTAACTTATGCCCACAACTTCTTCCAACAATATTTCATGATTAATTTACATGACGCTGGGTAAATGGACATCAAATGCGGAGCCATAAAAAAAACAAATAAAAGATAGTTTGTACTGCGTTCAATTGTTTCACGCTGATATTCCAATATTGGTTGAACCAGTCACATCTTACTTAATCTGTGACACTTTATAGTGATGAAGCAACGCGCAATGCGTGTTAATGACCGCCCATCCCATAGAGTTAATCTCTATAAAATTAATTCGAATCTCAGGTGTTATCTTAATTAAAAATAGCCGCACGGTCCCGTATCATCCAACTATTTCAATTAGAGGTGGAGAGTGGAACGGAATATGGGCCTCATTATGAATTTTAATATTTTAGGCTGAACTCTGCCAGATAAGAAAGTAAGGTTATATCTTTATTAGTATAAATTTAAAAATAATGCTCATTAGATACGAAAGGGACATTAATGGTTTTATTAAAAGCTTTTTTGGTTTTAATTTCATATTAGTTGTACCCAGTTAAAGAAGGTTTCATCAGAATTCTGGTGCTGAATTATGCTTTTATTTTAAACTAATTCGCTGACAGTACTCTTGTCACCTGCCATTTTCTGATGACATTAACATTTACCTAACCTTTAGCAGGTTTCATATGCAGGTATGCCGACTTCTGTTACGTAACACGGTTTTAATGCTACTCTGTAAAAAATCTTGCATCATGTAGGGCGAGGTGTGGCTAAGTTATTACTCCTATCCTACTAATATTATAAGTGCGAAAGTTTGTGTGTATGTGTGTATGTTTGTTAATTCTTCACGCTCAAATGGCTACACCGATCTTGATGAAATTTGGTATGGAGATAGTTTAGACACTGGATTAACACATAGGCTACTTTTCATCATCATCGTCACTACGCGGGTAAAACCGCGGACCACAGCTAGTTCGGTATAATTTTACAAGGGACCTGATTTGAGAGAGATATATATATAAATACTGATATTATTATAAGAAAATATTTATTTTTTTGCATGTTTAACGAATAAACTCAAAAACTACTAAGTCAGCCGATTTCAAAACATTTTCCACCATTAGAATGCTACGTTTTATATACTGTATAGATCTAGCGTTTGACCACTATCTCACTTGATGGTCAGTGACGATGTGGCCGAAGATGTTATCACGCTAGATCTAGAATGCTCACTGGCTCTCAAGGACTGCTGCTGCTTGAACACACTATGTGTTTGGTGACAGTTTTTCAAACTTGAGGGTGGTAGCTAGCCAGGCGGGTATTCAAAAGTACCCTACCACCATGCTGGGAATTCGATAACGGTGTTTGATAACGAACTTACTTGTTTGTTTGTCTGATTATTATATTATTATTATTATATTCGTTAACTCCTAAACCACGCGAAAAATGCAAGAGGTTCAGAATTCGTCGGAATATTTTTTTTTTACATATATGTATATGCCTCGAAGACGCCTGGTCGTAGATTTAATAATAGGACCCTGGAAAAATCGTGTGAACTCTTCAAATTTTAGAGGCACACTTAAAGTGATTTAGGAGTTTTTTTTAAATTTTCTGCGTATTAGTAGACAAAGTCGATTAGGAACTACTAAAATAAAGAACTGAATAGTTTTCCGGTAGGATGAGAGATTACTTTACTTACTTTTACATAATATATACAGGTACATACATACACAAATATTTTACACTCACCCCGAAACACACTATTCTAAGCATCAAACTTTGAATTACTGTGAGTACCCTGTATGATTTAGAATTTTATAAATTTTTTGTTTTTTTTAGAATAGGTACTTATATGTTTTTATTGTCAATTCAAGTGGAAGAGCGTAAACGTCTAAAACAAGTATTGCTTAAGCCGTTTTCAATTATTGTTAACTGTTTGTTTTGTCGATTAATAAAAAAGTCATTTTCCATTTGTATTTATTTCATTATTCATAATATTAATTAGCAACATACTAGTAGATAACCAGAGCTTTACATAGTAGTCACTAAAACATATTTATCAAATTAAAATAAAATTAACTTTGCTTCTTAATATGCATACGAACATACATACATATATACAAATTCCGACACGGCCAAGCCAACCACTGAGAATTATTTTGAAACAGAAGAAAAGATTAAAATCATGTATTTTTATTACAAGAGTATTAGCATAATCGTCGTACCGGAAATGGACCGAATTCTAAAGAAATTTTATTGATGTGCGCAATCAATGGGCTAATTACAGGTTATGATTGTTGTTCTATATTCAAATAAAAGTGATTTGTACCGGTTACTGGCCACTGATTCGGAACAGGTTCTATTTAAATCCGTTTTGATGAACGCCTGGTAATCTTGGAATGTTTATAATCTTCATCTTGAATGCTATTAAGACCATGGGATGAACTAACTGGTTTTTACGAGATTTACTTAGGTGTGTTTATACTATATAATTACTCATATATCGACAAATTATAAAAACATATAGGTAACATATTTGCACATAACTGAAAAACATGGTAAAACACTTAAATATAACATACATTTTCATTTACATTTGGCCGGTTGGCGCAATTGATAGCACTCTGCCTTCTGAGCCGCTGGTCCCGGGTTCGATTCCCGGACCCGTCAAACATTTGTGTGCATGAAAATGTCTGTTTGACCTGTGTCTGGCTGCAATGTGTATATGTATAAATGAGTATATATATCAGTTATCAGGCACAGCCTCAGCCTAATTTGGGACCTGAAGACCTTGTGTGAATATTGTAAAAAAATACATTATATATTGTGTATTTAATCAAAGTTATTTTATTTAGTATTCGTATCCCGAAAAGTTTCCAACGGGAAACGAGCGTTGGTTTACAACCATTATGCTGAGTTGGGACCGATTTGAGACACGTGAAAATTATGATAATAAAGTTTATTAAATTACTTTCTTTTAAAATGCTCATAAAACTAACGTAATGAGTATTCAAATGTAAATGTAAATTATGAAGTATTTTATTTACTTGGGCTTATTAAATGTTAATATATTAATTTACTCGACAACAATCTCCTTGACACCGGGAAAATAATAGGTGGAAGTTAGTAACTTAATTAAAATTTCAAGTTTCGTTTGATGTCAAAATATTATTAAAACTTTTCCTTTATTTAATAATAAGGGAACTTCTTCTTGTGTTTGGTGTAATAATCATTATTGAAAGGAGTTTACTGTAGTTTGAACCGTTTTAAACTCAACTGCCGGCAATAAAAGGTTAGGAGGCAAAGTAGTATAACACCTACAAACTATGAACTGACTGTGACAGTGGTTCACAGAGATACACAGATAAATTAAAGTTAGTACTTTGTTAACTTGTCCACGCTACTGCAGGGCTACCTTATTATTATCGATATTTTACCATGAGTCGCGCTGAGCTTCCGGTGTGGTGATGAACAGGTCAATTATGTCATCATCATCTCAGCCATTGGACGTCCACGGCTGGACATAGGCCTTCCCCATTGATTTCCACAAGGACCAGTTGGAAGCGGCCCGCATCCAGCCCTTGCCTGCGATGTTAGTCAGGTCATGCGCTTGCCAGTCCGTGGTCTCCATTCGAGAACCTTTCGAGAACTATTCGAGAGCGTGTCATTGCGATGTCATTTTTATTTTGCATACTGAATTTAACTTTTTTTAAAATTCACAAAGATGATTCAAAAAGGTTTCTTAAACAGAAAACGATTCATTTTATTCAGAATATTTCTCGCACTTATTATAAGAACGGGATTTAAACACACACGATTCCAAAGGTCGCGTTTTAGACAAAGCACTCCTCCCCCTTCCAGCGATAAAATACCGCCATTTTCTTTATACCCGTCACGTGAGCCATATTGATAAGTCGTTTGTACAACGCACGTGTCAGGGAATATTTGCATTCTTAGCGGTAAGTACGTATCATTTGTTGAGAGTTGGAGCTAAAAGAGCTTTTGGTCGATTTTTACTATCTACTATCGCACGTGATGATCAGTGACGATGTGGTCGAAGATATTATCACGCTAGACCTGGAATGGTTACCTACTGGCTCTCAAGGACACACTATGTGTTTGGTAACAGTTTTCAAACTTGACGGTGCTAGCCATCCAGGCGGGTACCCGATAGTACCCTACCACCATGCTGGGAATGTGATAACGGTGTTACCTTCACCGGAAGCTCAGGCCGTTGGTTGGGATCGAACCAGCATCCATCACTTTGACAGTCAACGGTCCCACCGCTAAGCTATCACCGCTATTATTGATAACGGTATTATCGAGGTTAGGGAAGTCCTTAAAATATATAAGAAATTCTTTTATTAAAAAACTTCAGTTTAAATCTTAGGTAAAAAAAACTAGGATAACGCAAAATAATTTTCCCAAAACGCTACAACATAATCATTATGATCATCATCATGACCTCAGCCATAGGACGTCCACTACTGGACCCTACGTCTAGCAGTGGTCTTCCCTCATTGATTTCTACAAGGACCGGTTGTAAGTGGCCCTCATCCAGCCTGTGCCTGTGATCTTAGTCAGGGCGTCAGGTCCACCTTGTCGTATGCCGTCCTATACTGCGGCTGCCAGTCCCTGGTCTCCATTCGAGAACCTTTCGAACCCAATGGCCATCAATTCTTCAATGTTTGTGCCCTGCCCACTGCCGCTTCTAAACCACTGGACTATATCGGTGAGATTCGTCTATTGAGCTGCCTATATATATATATATATATATATTTTTTGCCAACATTCACACAAGGTCTTCAGGTCCCAAACTAGGCAGAGCCTGTACTATGGAAACCTGATGACTGATATTATACTTAAATACATAGTTATATATATACTTATATACATATACACACCCAGACACAGGTCAAACAGACATGTTCATACACACAAATGTTTGACCTGTCCGGGAATCGAACCCGGGACCAGCGGCTCAGAAGGCAGAGTGCTACCAACTGCGCCAACCGGCCAGTCAAAACAAACCTTACAATATGGCATGAGCATTTCATTGTTTTTGAAATGGACCTCCTTAAAACATTCTCCTCAGACGATTTCCTAGAGAACATCTATCGCATACTACGTTCTTTGAATTAGCAGCTCATAGGACATACAGCTTTCTCTTTCTATCATCAGGGAAATGAGGGGGATGCAGCGATGCAGGTGTGTAAACTATGTACTGATTATCGAGGTGTGATTTTAACAGTTTTTTGTTTGCTCATTAGCAGATGGATTTTTTAAATTTAGGTGGCCCGTGTTTTTCAAAGTATGATTCGTCAATAATACTTAATAAGTCTGTTTAATTTTGTGATACACACTCATTTCTTTGGGCACAAAATATTTTCGAGATTTTTAATTGAAGTATTCCAGAAATATCTCAGAAAGCGTTTCATTTTCATTATCATAAGTAGGTTTTAGTTAATTTATTATCTTTTATATACGTTAAAATATTACCTAAAATAGAAATTCACATTTATTTTATTACATTGTTAATTAAATACTTCCTCTGCGACCCTAAAAAATGAAGTAGTGAACTCAACATTTAAGTTCTGAACAAGCGCTAATTACTTTCAGCTCAGAATGGAACGTTTTGAAACGCTAAAACAACTTACGCCACCCCGCCGTCTGCTGAGAACCACGACACATAAAGTTATTACTTTTAAACGCATGTTTATTTTAAATTTAGAACCGTCAAAGCTACAGCTGTCTCGGCAGCCATTACCGTTTCGGAAACCGCGGGAAAACAAATGAACCAATAAAACTTACTTAATCGAAAGAATAACAAATTTGACTGGTGTTTTACCATTGTTATGTATGTTTTGTAACAATTATGTTTCGTGTTTAGTTTCGGTCGATTAATTTATTCGAATACGAGCGCACCTTTTTTGACTAATAAAAAAGTCGAGCGTGACACATGGCTGTTTGCCTTGTTATCGTTGTCTCGCTTTGTTTACTCTATGTTGGTAGCACGTGTTAATGTAGCGTTCTAAAAAAGCGTGGGCAACGTTACAAAAATATTTCGGAGTCATGATCACACATCCCGCGCCAGGACTGAAACCACTTTATTTTTTTACCGTTTTTTTTTCTGCACCTGCCGCAAGGCGGCGGTGCCCCATAATCGATAAAACAGTAAAACGTTTTAAGACTTTTAAGTAAAAACCCATTAACAATAACTTAAGAGCGTAAACAAAACGCAATGCGGGAACCGACCCGGCTAGGAGCTGTTTTATGAGTAATTATTTTTTAAAGCCCACATCACTTTCAGTGAATAAAGAAGTTTGTGGCCGTTTTGTGTATGGGTTTATTAGGCAGAGGATGAGTTGCTTAATTTTTAACCATCTAAATTGAGCTATAAATTTTAGTTGTGACGGCGGAGTTGGGCAATTAAAACAAAAAAAGCGAAAGCAATGTCAAGTTCAACGGCTTTTAGACCCTACTGTCTGCGATTCTACTTCTTGTTAAATATTGACATAATTCACAATAAAAATAAAACTATTAAAAGTATAGATCCTTGTTATTTAATCTTAACTTAACCAAGAGCTATTTTCTAAACTCAGTCACGCTCCTAAAAACAGTAACTCAAATGTTACGCATTGCTATTCTATATAAATCATGCTTTTATTGTATGCTATACAGGTGGAAGTGCCAGGAGCCGTGGTGGGACCGGCCTAGAATAGTACTCCACCATCTCTTCCCGTGGGTGCCGTAAGAGTCGGCTAAGGGACCACGTACCAGAAGGTGGGCAGCAGCACCTTCTGAGGATTAAAAATCATACTGCGCTCGCCAACCCGCCTGCCAAGCGTGGCGAGTATTGGCAAATCCGCCCTATATGGGGGAAGCATATGTCCAGCAGTGGACGCCCCATGGCTGAGAGAAGAAGAAGAATAAAACAGATACTTATAATAAGATTAATTTTAGTGCCATGATTTACTTTTACTCATCAAACTAGGTTATTAACTTTCATTCAATTAAAATCAATATTCATAATGTATTTTGTCTAGTACCTACTTTATGTAAACAAACTAAAAAATTTACTATAACGTAAATTTGGTACAATTCATTTCTTTTATTTTTCTCGCACATTGAATTGCACCTACAAAAGTTGAGAATAAATTTATATACAAGAAAATGGCGCATCTCAGCTCTAGGACACAAGCTTTCGCTTAGTTTGGAACTAGCTGAATATCATTTTAACTCTGAAACAGAAATAAATGTCTTCCGTAGTCAAGATAAGTGTAATAGATAACTTGTTTATCGGAATAAAATCTTTTTTATCATTATATTTGGGAACTTTTCCTACTAGTAGTGGTAATAAACTACATTATTAATATTACATTACTCTTATTAATGTTATTTATTAAAGTATTTCTCTTTTATATATTTTTGACGTGATAACGTTTTATAAATTGATGAATACCAGCAACACTCATGAAAAATAGTAACGTTCCGCGTAACGTTCCACCTGAGTTTTGTATTACATAAAATAATCAAAGTCAAAGTCAGTCAAAGTCAAAGTCATAAATGATTATGACGTTATCACGTAAATCTATCGTCCGTAAACCGACTTTACAGACAACCAATTTTTTTTCATTAATGGATGAACCAGTACACTATTACACTATCTTAGGTTTACTTTAAGATTTACACAAGTTTTGGAAAACTTATTATTCTGATATTCACCATTAATTAAATTTGGTATTAAACCTAGGTATTAATTGCATCTCACCAATCTAATCCGGCTTCGCATAGGTTCGATTTATATTCTTTCAAATGCAGATTAAACAATGGCTTATAGACCATACATTCTATAAATTGAATGACTTATTTAAGTAATACAGCGTTGTTGCTTAAATAAGTTGTTTCATACTCTATGATTCTTATACATTATAATTATTGATTGACCTAGTGAATTGTATTGATTAATTAATTTTTTGAATAGTTAATTAAGAACCATTTTATTGGCTGTTTCACTAAATAAGAATGATTTTTTGATAATTTTTTTTCACACTCAGACCCCCGCACTAGGATTCCCTGTATCGCGGGAGGCATGAACATACAGTCACGGCACACAAACATCTAAGACTCGGGACAAACATCTACACTCATCGCACAAATGTTTGCCCCTGCCGGGATTCGAACCCAGGGTCCCCGGAGGCACAGAAGTCATGTCACTGACACTAACCACTGAACCAAGGAGACTGTCGAATGTGGAAATGGAAGTTGTATTTTTATTTAACATGTAACATTTACAATATTATTAATAATATGACTATTTTATACGAATTACTTGTTAAGATGGAGTAGGTAGGTACTAAAATAAATTTAAATCTTTTGAATAAAATACCTACATACTAGTGAACCCCGATATACAACCCGTTGCGTTGTTTAGAGGGAATTAACAAATAAATGGGTCTTGGATGTTTGTGTATTGTGATTGTGTGTGTCTATGCCTCCCGCGACACAGGGTATCCTAGTGCGGGGGTATGAGTGTGTAAAGAAAAAAAAAACAGACATACGCAGAAGAAGATTTTGTTTTATACGTATAGATCTTAATAAAAAAAATATTTTCCCACCCTCCTTCTAGGATTAATCCCTGTGTCACGGGAGGCATGTCACACACACACAATCACATCACACTTACATTCAAAACCCGGAACAAACGTCCATGCTTATCACATAAGTAAATGTTTGCCCCCTGATGGGATTTAAACCCATCCGGGGATCAGAAGTCATGTTACTAACCACTCAGCCACGGCCACCGTCATATATGTAAGCAAAGGAACATTATAAGTTTAAAATAAAAATATAAATGGATATATTCCGAAGTAAATATGATTTCAGATCAAACAGGCTTGATCCCATCTTTATTTCATTTTAAAAATGTTTAAGTAAAAGTATTCATACCTTTTGACAATGTTCGTAAAACTTGTCATACTATGTTTTTCTAAATTAGCATAGAGTTATGCTGAGATTAACCTGTTGTCGATGGAATCGAAAAATATTTTTGGAAATTATTTTGTATACTGTACATAGATAACGTTTGACCACTATGTCACTTGATAGTCAGCGACGATGTGGTGGAATACATTATCATGCTAGAGCTAGCGTGATTACTGTCTTGAAAGTAAGCGATTTGACAGATTCCACAACCGATATGTACTTATATTACTTCTACTTTATACTAAACAAACGCTTACTTCAATATATATATATTTTACATATTATTTTTAAAGAAGTATATTAACAAACAAACGGACTGCCTGATTGTACGCGACCACCTGATCAATGGATATCTGTAACCTGTTGCCAGTATTCTTATTAAGACTCTGTTAACTCTCTTCTCAAGAAACTCAGTAATACCAAGGGAGAAAACTTACTTGGAGGATTCCGATGAGTTACGTGCAATAAAATGAAAATTACAAGTGACTAAACTAATATTACTGTAAATATATGAATATTTATGGAGGCAATAATACTTTTAATATCTGTTAGAACGGTAATAGAATTCTTGATATTTAATTAAAATGGATTCGATCTTGAGCAGATAATTATAATACTTATCAAGAATACATAGTAGTATCTATACTACATAATAATTAATAGTACAAGTTAGTACTTGTACTATTAATTATTATAATAAATCTTCATCAACCTACTAATATCAACCGGTCTTTTACTCTGTATGAGCTAAGCAACACCTATAGGTACATAAAACATATACTTATATGACCATCGAAACGTAAGTACATACTGTCATAATGTTCTATACTACATAATAATTAATAGTACAAGTTAGTACTTGTACTATTAATTAAATTATGTAATTCATCCACTCGTGCACCTTCATGGATATTTAACAGTTAATAATACACCATAATAACTCATTTACACTAGAAAAACCATCAGTTTGAAAAAAAGTAGTACATTTAAATATTTTATATCAACCGGTCTTATTATTAATAATTACTGAAGGTGCACGAGTGGATGAATTAGAACAAAATGGCAAATCTTCTTTAGCAAAATGTTCACTACTTTACCAAATCAAAGGCGTAAAAGGGAAGGAGTACCGGCCGGCGTAAGTTTTTGGATTACTAGCTGCACCCCGCGGTTTTACCCGCATGCTGATGATGATGGATGATGATGATGAAAAGTAGCCTATGTGTTATTCCGGGACCTGAAGTATCTACACATCAAATTTTATTAAAATTGGCTTAGCCGTTTGAGCGTGAAAAAGTAACAAACATATACAAACTTCCGTCTTTATAATATTAGTAGGATGCCACCACTTAATTCATCAAAAGGTGAAAATGTATATCCTTGAGACTGGCTTTACGCGTATGGAATACGAAGCCAAAATAAAGAAAAAAAATACTCGCTAATCACCATAATATTCAGTACTGTTATGACAAACGCGTCCATACGGTGATGATTTCTCAGAATTGTTCTATTTGCGGCAACCAACTCACATTCAGTGAGTTGGTTCACTAGCATAAGTGGGAAATAAAAGTTAACCATAAAACTCGATGGTTATGAATAAGTTCGTTTACCTCACAGTTGTTGCAGATGTTACCAGCATCATAAAATAATAACGCGTAAAATTAAAATAAACAAAATAAAAACTACAGTTAAACATACGCCATTTGAGTAAACATTACTTAACGTTGTTGCTTCGGGAAAGCAATAAACCGATCTGCAACTACTATGTAAAACGACATAGTTATAAACCATGTACTTACCGAAGTCATTTATTATATTTAGGTAAAGGTCGTTCACGATACAAAAAAAAATTGGTTGTCTGTAAAGTCGGTTTACGGACGATAGATTTACGTGATAACGTCATAATCATTTATGACTTTGACTTCGACTTTGACTTTGACTGACTTTGACTTTGACTTACTGACTTTGACTGACTGACTTTGACTGTGACTGTGACTGTGACTTTGACTTTGACCTTGACTTTGACTTTGACTTTGATTATATTATCTAGATCTAGATAAAACTCAGGTGGAACGTTACGCGGAACGTTACTATTTTTCATTTTGGCATTCATCAATTTATAAAACGTTATCACGTCAAAAAACAAATCTGTGCTTAGAGCATACTCTCATAAGGAAGAAATAGTTTACAAATACATAATATTGCAATATATAGTTAAACTAGCTGCTCCCCGTGGTTGTACCCGCGTGGTGATGAATAACGATGATGATGGTAATGATGAAAATAAGCCTATGTTAATTCAGGGTATAAGCTATCTCCATACCAAATTTCATCGAAATCGATGTAGCCGTTTGAGCGGGAAGAGGTAACAAACATACACACTTACACACGTATACATACAAACTTTCTCATTTATAATATTAGTAGGATATAGTCTGTGAGAGATCGCATTTAGAGATCAGACCGCCGATTGTTAGACTGTTATATTTTTCGTATAATTAAGCTTTCATATGGTATGCAATAACCAGTATTTATGTATATTGTGTAGTTAAATCAAATAGCCAATAGTTTTGTTGCGCTTGTAAGATAATTTTAAGGTAAAATATCTATAAAATCTGCAGATGATCCGCTCGATATTAAGCGATAACCGGCGTCAATGAATGTCTGTAACACTAGAGGCATTACAAAATATGATGTCGACTCTATGAAAATTACATATTGCTTTACAGCATATTTTACAAAATTTGCAGATGCAAAGCCAAAGATTAGCAGTGACAGAATTATAGTTAACATGTTCTCGACTGGATATCAATGCCTGCCAAGTGTAGAGATGGATATCCATCTATATGGAGGAGCGTGAATTAAGATACATCACGAGAAGCGTGATGATGGTTGATGATGAAAAGTAGCCTATCCAGGGTTTAAACTATGTCCATACCAAATTTCCTTGAATTCGTTTGAGCGGGAAGAAGTAACAAACATACACACAGACACATAAATTTTCACCTTTACTATATTAGTGTGATTACACGCTGCACGAAGCTCAATGTATTAGCGACCATTATTTAATGCGTCACACTATTCGAAATAAGATTACAAAAGCGAAGACTTCAAACCAGAACAAATTTCAGTTTACCCATCAACGGTAACAAATGTGACACTGACTGAGAATAATGAATATGAAGTAGAAGAGATAACAACTCCGTCAACTGAGAAATACATAGCGTAGAACTGGCAACACACAGGAGTACGTTCGCGTAAGGCATTTTATTCTAGGTACAATTAAGTTCGCGTGTCAACGCGGATTTAATAACAACTAAATCTCATCCAATAATAACGATAACTCGGATCAAAATTAAATTAAGAAATGCTTAATTGCTGATCCAATGAGTTAATTGTCCTGTGCCGCGAAATCGTCGTGTACATAATAAAAGATTTTATACTGTATAGATCTAGCGTTCGACCACCTCCTCACTTTTATAGTCAGGGACGATGTGGTCGAAGATGCTATCACGCTAGACCTAGAATGCTTACTGGCCCTCAAGGATTGCTGCCTGAACATACTATGTTTTTGATGACACCTTTTCAAACTTGAGGGTGGTAGCTAGCCAGACGGGTACTGGAAACCGAACCCTATCACCAAGCTGGGCGATTGATGACGGTGTTAACTTCACCGGAATTTCAAGCCGTTGTTGGAGGGATCGAACAAGCATCCGTCGGTTTGAAAGCCGACGCTCCCACCGCTGAGCTATCTACGCTTCTAAATACATATATGAGAAAAACGTTTCGTCGTTGTTGTCAATTCGATATTTAATACATTTAATAATTTAAAATATAAACTGATGTAGAGACATACAGTTTCTAGAGTTTTGTTACTATACTTTTACAATAAATTGTTTAGACAGACCATTTTCAGACACCGATCAAATCTTCGTCGGTAAATGTTTGGCGGATGCGTTACTCGAACGCACCCCACGAGGCATACGGCTAATTGCTTATGCAAATACGAAATAATTACACCATTGCATATGTATGAACATGTCGCAGTCAGAAGTATCGCGCTTGTTACACGAAGATGACATAACAGGGCCGTTCTAACAAAACAAAGGATGACTGAACCTTCAGAGCATCGCCAACAATATAATTCTAGTAGAAACTACATCGTAATATGTCGGTAGATAAGCCTGTGAATTGCATTAATCAACGGCGTCGATAGATTTTCCTAGAATTAATTGGTTCGCTGTGTAATTTTAGGTGATAATCCCGCGTGTTGATCGATAAATATAAATGATATTTTTCATCGTATAATTGTGTTAGCGGCGACATTTATAAATTATATAATTTATAATAATCATAAAAGATGAAGGTTTAATTTATAAATTCGAGGTAACATGTAATGTAACATGTTAAAACGGACATAGATTTCATAAAAAAATACTATGTTAGCTATCGCTAAATTCTCTAAAATCTTGTAAATCATTTAAAAGATGTTTTTTTCAGTAATTTCATACCATCAGTGCGTATTTCGCCGAAAAATATGGTAAAAGCAAATACTCCGTTAATAAAGCCAGGTCTATTGTTCATCCCAACAATTCCCGCCCAAAATACACGGAAAAAGGTTTTAACCATAAACAAAATCCACAACGAGGAGTCTCCCGGGGCATCACTTTGCCAACGTCTTAAAAAGGGTGGTGAGATTAAAAGCCGTTCTCCTTTTTAACAATGCTTTAGAAGAATTAAATATTAAATCTAATTTAGCTGCAACTAAGTGCTTGATAGGAACTTAATGTGTTTGTTCTCTTACTATGAAACTCTCAACAAGTCGATACTACGAGCTCTGAAGAGGGCTTTACTTGGGATTTGGAAGTCGAATTAGAAATGAGGAAATTCGGAGAAGCATAAGACTAGATACATCAGCGGATTAGCAAATTGAAATGGCAGCAGGCCGGGCTTACTATAATGTAGAACTGGATGATGAAGTCGAAGGATTCTTGCATGAAGACCACGGCAAGCGCACCGTAGAAGGTGCACACCGACCGACGCTCCGACGATCTAATAAGGATCGTGGAAGAAAGTCCAAGCAGTACTTCATCGTACTTTTGACTACACACTGCGTGGACCGGGTTCGGATGGCCTTTTGTCTATTTATGATTTATATTTGGTAATGTTTATTATGTAAGTCCTGATGGAAGAATACAAGTTGCCAATATCGAGGGAAGTGTTTTATTTCACTTCTACCTGGTCCTTGTGGAGACCAACGGGAAGCTGATGACGGTGAAGAAGATGACATAAAACCTATGTCATAATCAATCACGATAGCTAATGCGAGATGGTGGATAGGCCAGCCCAATAGCGGAGTTTTGGAGCGTTCAGCCTCTTCGCAGACCTCCACTAGTCGACTAACGGCTTTTTGGCTAAAACGAATATCGAGACCAACGATACAAAGTATACTGTCCGAACCAAATGAAAGAAAGAAGAAATTGTAATGCCGATTACAATTTCTAAGGGAGCTATCGGCGCGTTTTCTTGCCATCCTAAAGACCCGAATGTAGCCTAGTTATTGTTTGTTCAAGATAATCATTCGGGAGCTACAGTTTAACATGTCCGGAGAAGTAGGTATATTACATTAATTTTTTTACGTATTGTAAATTTGCGTTTGACAACTGTCTCACCTGATATTAAGTGATGATAGTTACACGTTATAGAATGTTGAGTTGCCACTACCGGCCATTCAAGTAGTGAGTTTAGAGTAAGTTGCTCAACTAGTGGATCAGTCAAAATTGCGTAGGCAAGCGAGAGAGCAACTAAATAATACTAATAACGTAATTCAAGATGAAGTGTACGAATTGAGATGCCTCTTAACGATTATTGCGATTGCAAGAGTCCCTTTTTCAGACGGAGTTCTTACTTTTATCGCGACATTTAAATTTACTTCAATTGCTTGTTTTATTTGCAGCACTTAAAACTTATTTCATTTGGGCAAAGGTAGCTTGTTTGAGAGTTTTTTTTTTAGTTGAAGCAATTTTCGTTTTGTATAAGAACCTCTTTGTCGTCTTGCAATGGAGTAGGTACTAGGTATAGTGCGTATGTTTTTATATGACCACGCAAAACTTTTTTAACATACTTTTTAATGGATATTTTGAAGTTTGTAGGAATACGTGGATAATATAATAATTTCCCTCAGTCTCCCCATTCAATAAAACATCTAAAAACATATCGTTAGTAGGGATCGATCATCGCTCGATAAAAGTGACATACTGGTCAGTGGGCCTAGACGCTAAATAGCCATAGGACGTCCACTGCTGGACATATGCCTCCCCATAAGAATCGGTTGGAAGCGGTCCGCATCCAGCCCTTCCCTGCGATCTAGGTCGTCTGTCCGCCCGTCAATGCAATTGACGTTATTCACTAGTTTATATACAGTTAATAGTAATTCTTGAATGAATTTTACGTGTTTGCGTTAGAGATATCTAATTGCATTCGGGTCACTGGAGCCTCGGCTCGGCTCTGGGAATTTAGGTTATACTATTTATTGCTGTGTTTGCTTAAATTGTACTAAGTTATTGCCCAGTTTATTTACGGTTTGGGAATCAACTCATGTTCAGCTGTGTAAACTATACTATAAATTATTATCTATTTCGATGATCAGGGATCGCTTGTGGTGGTTTCAATGGGGGTGGACAGACAACCTAACGAAGATCGCAGGCAAGGGCTGGATGCGGGCCGCTTTCAACCGGTTTTTGTGGAAATCAATGAGGATATGTCCAGCAGCGGACGTCCTATGGCTGAGATGATGATTTTATTTTATTTATTTATTTATTTGACTTTTTTTTTTATGATGACTTTTAACGGACGTAACGTAGGTTCTTTGGAAGGCGCGTTAAGCTATATCGCTTTCATAGGCTTATCTAACGTCCATCTTTTGGTCCATCTTGCTTTACCCATAATGAAATGTTTCTTGTCGGACTTATCCATTTTCATTGGTGGTAGGTACCATCCAATAAATTATATTTAATTATTTTTTTCTCCATCTTCATACGAAATTCTGTTCGATGAATTTCATTAGGAATTGGTTTTGTATAGGACAGTCGCTAGGCGACGTCATGGTGTGCCAGTCGGGATGACTATTAACATATCCGCCAGCCTACATTACGAGAGGCATATGTCCAGCAGTGGACGTCTTATGGCTGAGATGATGACATAAGCTGAGCTGGTAAACTATGGCCAGTACTAACTCGTTAGGGGGCGTTTTCGCTTATATTGTGTATCAAAATTATTTTAATAGTTACTGTATCTGTGTCTGTGTTTTCCTCTTTTCTCTTTTTTCATCCTCTCCTTTCAATCAAATATTTTGAAAACATCCCCGCAGATGTTAATAAAGGAAGGAAGTAATTCGGCCCTAGTGGTATGGGCTGCTATAGCTTAGTTGGACAAAGCGACAGGACGGTATTCTGTAGTCGTGGGTTCAAGTCCCACTAGCCGAATTTTTTCCTTCAAATATTTGAACATAAGTTCTACCTAGCATGTAGTTAATGCGATACACAATAAAAACTCTCCTTTCAACATATATAGTTATCATTCTTCGTCCATAGTCCATCCATACCTTAGGCGTTCCTCTGCCTTCCACCTCCATCCACATTCATGGTCAGGACAACTCCCACCAAACCTTACAATATTGTATTATTACATGTCATATTTTTTATACTGTATAGATCTAGGGTTTGACCACAATCTCACTTGATGGTCACTGACGATGTGGTCGAAGATGTTATCACGCTAGACCTAGATTGCTTACTGGGTCCCAAGGACTGCTGCCTGAATACATGTGTTTGGATAGTTTTTCAAAATTGAGGGTGGTAGCTAGCCAGGCGGGTACTCGAAAGTACCCTACCACCATGCTGGGAATATGATAATATTGTTACTTCCACCGGAAGCTTAAGCCTTTGATGGGGATCGAACGAGCGCCTGCTAGTTTGACAGCCGCCGCTCCCTACTCCGAATTTTCTACGTGACCCAAATCTATCTCTTCGGTGGGAGCCTTCGGTCACGTTAAAATGCGAAAATTTGGATGGGTGGATGTTTGTTACTCGAATATGTTAGAACGCTTGAACGGCTGTGGCTAAAATTTAGCGCCAAGAAAGATTTAAGTCTGGTAGGTACATTATAGCTCATATTATACTGTTTACGTTGGCAACATTTTAATTTCCATGTTGAAAAGGTCTATAATTACTTTAACAAGAAAAATGTAAAACCTATTTGAAAAGAATACGTTTCTCCGATTTCCTTGCCGCTTTTACCCCTCAGTGGTTTTATTAATTTGAAATACGGCATTTATCTGCAAGTCGGCATATAAATTATATATTTAATGTTAATTGTATTATTGACGTGTGTAAAAATTATCAAGATAGGTAAGTATTTCGTTTCATATAATACCTAATATAATGTGGTAGGTACACACCTAGCTACCTAAATCTCGTTAGACTCCAGTTTATTAGACTCTGTTCTCATTGTTTATAATATCGTCTTTCAGTTAATGTATCCCAGAGTCGGTCACGAACGCAGTGGAAGTATTCTCAGAACACAAACACACACGAAGATAAACAAATAGGAGCTCAGGTCGCGGTACATTTGTTTATGAAACACCGACACAAAGGTCTCAAGTGATAAACTTATGAAGAAAATGTTTGGCGATAAGTCAACACGACTTATCAAAAATAGACGAATTATTGGTTGCTTGGAGATTACACCATTCCTCCACCGCAAACAATTATATATCAGATATTTGGTCAAAATATCTAGATGGACACGCCCGCGATCATCTCATTAAAGCAATAAGACGATATTGTAACTCAATAAACCAATTTATTCAACGAAAGCATAATAAATACCGAGGAATAAAATCACGGAAGATTCAAAAAAAGAACGACAGAATACTTAAAACCAATAAACATAATGAAAGGTATCACTCACAAAAACGGAAAAATAAAAATAAAATATTCAAAAGAGGTGCTTGTTTACAAAGTTTGTTACCTATTTGCGAAGTCGGAGAAAAGTCGTTTGTACCTTATAACGTTATTTTCTCCACTCAGTGTTTGTCTGTGATTAAAATAATATTTCATTACAAAACAATATTTAAGAAAATATTCTTTAACAAGCATAACTTTATATATAGGTACCTATAGGTACCTACGGCCACAGATTTGACAAACTCTGTGCCTACGCATTGCAATTCAACGTGGCAATGCCACTAAAATCTATCCTTGAAACTTTTCTGTATAAGTTTTAATTTTATTTAGGTAGGTAGGTAGGTAATTATTTTAAAATTAATAAATTGAATTGAAATTGGTGGTTCGAAATCAAAACCATCTACAATTTTGTAAATATAGGTAGATTTCTTTCACTTAGTAGGTATGTATATTTTATTAATTATAAACCATAATTAGTTTATAATTAATAAACTAATTAGGTAGTAAGGCATTTTACTAGGGCGTAATAAAGTGATGTACCTACCTATTGTCTAAAACTTTTGTAGATATTTTCAGTTAGATTGTAAATAATGTTTACCATAAAATGGATCTCTCTTTGCTACTCACGGGATCAATTATTGTCATTGTGTGTGTTCACCGATTTCTTCACCCGCAATTACCTAGGAAGTCTTCCAAGTAAATGTACCTACCTAAGTAACACTTTTTACTTAGGTATTGCAATGTAACTCAAAAACCGATAGTCCGATTTTGATGAAATTTAAATGCGACCACCTCGGAGATAGGTACCTACACGCTATCAAACAAAAAAACGAATTTTGAGTACCTATCGGTCCAAAAATGGGGAAAAAATCGGCGATTATATCTACAAAAAAAATACATCCAGTCGAACATATAAAATCCTACTTTTTTGAAGTCGGTTAAAAAAGGGAGGAAGGTATGTAGGGTTCGTACGCCCGCAAATGTTTGGATCGACGCCAAAATAATCTAATAAGGGCATTACCAAATGAGTGTCGATTTTTATGTTATGTTTCGATTCTTTATTGGTCATTCCTAAGAAAATATCCGATTGGTTACGGTGCATTTGACCTTCAGACGAAAATGGAGCGTGATATCACCTTTATATGAGACAAATTCTCTGCTTAGTCCCGTTTCTTCTTTTATAGTATCAATCCCCGATTCAAATACGATATTTCTCGTTACAGTAATGACGTCATGTGATTCATAATTCAATTATTTTACACTTGACTTACATACACAGTGTGAGTTGTTCCTCAGAAGTGCTATAATCGTATTTGATTCATTAACAAGTATAAAGCGTGAATATGGCTGGATTATGCTCTAAAATTTACATAAGACGTTGGAATATGTAGGTAAATGTTTGTTTGCCTTGAAACTATTACTCATTGCTTCTAGTTACAAGCAGGTACATACCTACTTTACTTACACCTACACTACAATCTTATCTCAGTCGCGCGAAATGCGTCATTTATATTAAAGTATTTAGAACTTAGACTAACCTGTAAAGCGCTTGCTGAGAACCACAGGATCTTTTCCGAATTTAGAAACACATGACATCCATCGAGTTCACTTTGAGGCAATGTTACACAGGACAGCACGGTCGGCGAGCACACATAACATCACATTTTGCACTAGCTAAAAAAAACAAACGAGTTGTAACTGTCACGAATCCAGTTGTTTCAAGTATTTTCTGACAGGAAGAGGTGCGAAATGTTCGCATGTAGGAGAATGGTATGTTTTAAAAATGTTTATGTTCGTCGAAGACTACGAGCGAGCCAATCTTCTGATAGACATACGCGTCCGCACGCAACGAGAGCGGCCGAAAGACTGGCGGGCCGACTGGTAGGTAGGTAAGTAGTAGGGGAGATCGGTAACGAATGGTAGCCGAGCGCTGAGCGAACGCATGGCATGGGGCGCATCCGAGCCCAGTGGAGAACTTCGGCGGATGGTGGCATGGCGTGAGTCTCACGCAAACTGGAACGCTCGCTTCCAAGCAAAAGTAAGCTTTATTAAATACGTATATTACCGCTTGTATTTTTACCTTATTACCGGGAGAATGTTTGATCAGTTTTTATGATAACAACGCTTGTTCATTTTGCGAAGGTTTTCAAAAATATTTAGCTGTTTGGTCTTTACGTTTCATTATTATTTTCGTATAATAAATACTAGTCTTTATATTTTAATTTTAGAGGATCGCAGCATTTCGAATGTGAAGCGGCTTAATTTGCCTGAATGGCAATTGTCAGGTTTTACCTAATAATTTTATGTAGGTGCCTCTTAATTTTAGGTCACTGCAACCAAATACATTTTACAAGTAAAGAAAACTTTGAAAACTATTAGATTTTTTTTACTTCTACTGTTTTATACAGTATTATAGCGATTGACCAATACCTCATTTGATGGTCAGTGCTGACCATCAAGTCTGACAGCCCATCTGACAATCATTTACACTGTCGTATTCCACCATTCCACCACGCGAAATACGTGAAACATACATGTGCAAATGCCGAATTACCTATTAATAAAAAAAAATACTTATCCAACAGTTCTGTCAATTAAATTAAGCAACATACTCACACAACTCGACAACTTAAGCGAATTTGTTTTTCATTTTTTTACGGTACGTTCCATTCGTAAACTTTGGTATGTATTACACATCGTAAAAAAAAAACAGCCACACTAACACAGTGTAGCTGGATTTTAAATTTTAGTTGCTCTCCATGTTGAGATTGACAGATTTCTGTCAACAGCCAACAGGCAGTTATGCCTCTTTCGCGTAGGGGCAGGCAGAGACCATATCCTTCTAATAACAACGATCCCGACACTCTTCCATCGCTTCATCCTCGCTCATCACACCTTTCAGAGAAGAGCGTCCGTTTAGAGTACCTACTCTTGACCTGGCCCTTTCTTAGAACTTCCTCAATCTGATTTCGGAACGTTCGTCTAGGCCTTCCTCTTCCAACACTACCATTAATTTCACCCATGTATACCCGCTCAGTCATTCTCCTTTCGTTCATTAACTCTACATGATCAAACCATCTCAATTGAGGGTGGTAGCTAGGCAGGCGGGTACTAGAAAGTACCCGCCTGCCTAGCTACCACTAGCTACCACTTTTATAGGAATTTGATAACGGTGCTATCTTCACTGGAAGCTCAAGCCGTTGCCGCGTTGATGGGGATCAAAATGTTTTAATTTATTTTTACAAATTTACGTAGATAACACATAAAAAGTTAAAAATCTCTAATACTAAATCACCTCCAATCTACATGGATGAACACAAGTTTTAAAATAAAACAAAACTACGATTCCACCGCTCAAAGTCGTTCAACAAAGATAAATTATTAGAGAAACATGTCTGGTTCACCTCAGCAATTTAGACGGCTACCTGCACAGACAGCCATAAGCGCCCATCCCTCGCCATATTGAAAAGATAGTATTATATTGAAGTATTGTTATTGAAAGCAGATGTTATGAATTTGACGATAAATTGTTATAAAGCAGTGAATATGGATTTGCCACAGACCTTACTAACATCAGTTTGGTATAAAGGTCACAACACAATGGAAACTTCAGACATGTAATCATAGATAGCTTAAAGCAGTTCTACATTTTTTTTCAATACAAACGACACCTAAAAATTATAAAGGCAACACCGTTATGAATTTCACAGCATAGTGGCAGGTACTTACTAGTATCCACCTGCCTAGCTAGTTACCACCGCCAAGTTAAAAAAACTGTCAGCAAACACACAGTCTCAGGCAGCAGACCTTGAGAGTGAGTGAATTCTTGGTCTATTGTGATTTCACCTTCTACTTCAACATCTTCACTGACCATTAAGCGCGAAAGTGGTCAAACGCTTGATCTATAAAGTCGGCTAAATATCAGCTTGAGGCTCTGGAGTCCATAGAGAGGCGTGCTAAAAGGCTCATTAACAAGGATTCTTTAGTCGAGACACGACTTCAAAGCCTGCAGCACCGACGTAGAGTCGCTAGCTTACTGGTTTTTTACCGGATACATTTCGGGGAGTGTGCTCTGGAGTTACATAACTTGGTATCTCCTTCCCCGTTCCATCAAAAAACGACCAGACGGACTGCAATGCGACATCCATATATGGTAGACGTTCTACCCTGTCGCACCAAGCGTTTTGCTTCCACATTCATAGTGCGTACAGCTAACGAGTAGAACTCATTGCCTAAGTCTGTGTTTCCACATGAATACAATCTGGGCATCTTCAAGTCACGAGTGAACAGGTATCTTCTAGGCAGGCGTGAATCATCGTAGACCGCATCATCACTTAACAGGTGAGATAGTGGTCAAACGCCTGCCTATTGTGAATAAAAAAAAAACATCCTACCAAATTAATAAAATCAACTGGTTGCACTCCGGGAGTACCGGCAGAAGTGAAAACTTGAACATGATTGATGATGATGATGAAAAGTAGTCTATGTGTTATTCCGGGCACTGAAGTATCTTTATACCAAATTTCATTCAAATCCGTTCATCCGTTCTGGCGTGATTGAGTAACAAACATCCATTCATACATCCAACCAAACTTCCAGATTTATAATATTAGTTTGAAGCAATGATATCTTTTCTCTTAATAATGTCGGCGTTTAGTTAACCGAACTCAATAATACTTTTAACAAAACGACTTTATCATACAAAACTACCAATAAACAAAAATGTTCCTTATTCGTAAGAAAGTTAAGTTTAAATTTCAACGGCGGTCTTGACGATCTGACGATCTTACGATCTGAGGCGTGTTTAACATTTTTCCCCATACAAAAGTGCACAGCGCCTCTAAAGACGTTTGCACTTTAAAAATATTGGATTATGACTATTTATAACACGGGAATTACTAACGTAGTAAGTCAGAGGGCTCCGACTATAGTTTAGACCACATTTAGTGGTCATTTTCAAGGGGAATACGGGGCGCTCGCGGGCGTAGTCGCGGTTCGCCAGTAGAGGTACAAGGCGAACAAAAATACTGGAAGTGTAACCTGAGAAACTGATTTATTTATTTATTTATTTATTTATTTATTTATTATTCCAAAAAATGTACACAACATTACAGTTAAAAACCATTGCGCCGTGACATACAGGGTTATCTTTCTGAGGAATTCATTGTTTCCGGAAGTGCACCAGGCACTGAGCGTAGTCAATGGAAGTTTTAAGCACTTAAAAGGTCTTTTGTTTATTTTTTAATTCCACATTAGCCGCGCCTTGTGTTTTACCCGCGTGGACTACAGTTTTCACGCTACCTCGATTATCCCATTGAAAGTATTTTTTCCGGGACAAAAAGAAGCCTTTGTGTTTTCCCTGGGTATAAAAGCTATCCTCATTCCAAATTTCATGCAAATCCGTTGAGCTGTTTCCGCGTGAAGGAGTTACAGCCGTAAAATGACAAACAACAGACAAACTTTCGCCTTTATAATATTAGTGTCATAGTGAAGGTATAATTAAATTGTTACTTTTATTATTGGAAACGTTTTTACCTTTGGCCCTTTTTTAATTTATTTGCTTCCATGTGTGCATGCGCAAGCGTGCAGCGTTATTGGTGCAGGGTTCGGGACAGCTCCAATTCTGTGGTGATAATGACGGTCACCGTGGCGCAGTGGTCAGGGTCAGTGACATGACTTCTGTGTCTCCGGGACCCTGGGTTCAAATCCCGGCAGGGGTAAATCTAAGGGGATAAAATTTACTTAAAAAAATTACATGTTGGTTTGTGAGTTAAATCTTTGCAATTTTTTTATTTCAAGTATGTATCAGTGTTACAGTATACAGTGTTTAGCACCTGAGTCCTAGTCGGTTTGTTACATTACAATTATGGAAGAAACTCGCGATAGTGTTCAGAACCAAATATAACTCGGTCAGAATATCTGTGCACCTCGCTGGAATGCGGCGCCTCTCCCGCTTCCCCTGTCACCTCTCGCGCACTCCCCGGTGCGACAGTACGGTTAGCATCTTCGTTGCCGATACACGTCCCGATAATTGTGATATTTTCGTATTGTTGTTGTTTTGTTGTGACCGGGTTGTAATTTGTTTGATTGTTTATGTAATATATTTACTTATTGATGAGTAACATATTTTAATGATTCCCAATTGGCTTTATTCCTTAAAATTTGCAGTTCACCAAGTACTGCAACCATGGTACTGCAGTTTTTGTGTGTGCCGTGGTGGTAACGGCCATGAGTGCCGTGGCGGTACAGGCCTAGAATAATACTCCCCCATCTCTTCCCGTGGGTGCCGTATGAATCGGCTAAGGGGTCACGTACCAGAAGTTGGACAGCAGCGTCTTCTAAGGATTGGATCATGCTGCGTTCGCCAACCCGCCTGCCAAGTCTGGCGAGTATTCGCAAATCCCCCCTATATGGGGGAGGCATATGTCCAGCAGTGGACGTCCTATAGCTGATATGATGAATATGACTCCAGTGTGCCTCAGCACACACTTATCACTGGGTTAAAGACTGACATGGTTTTGACACATAATGAATGTATAAAACACGGGAATCACTCGCGTAATCGCGGTCGCGGTTCGCCTAGTACTAGGCGAACCGCGACTACGTCCGTGAGCGCCTCGTATTCTCCTTGAAAAAAGCCACTGAATGTGGTTGAAACTATTGTCGGAACCCTCTGACTTATTACGTGAGTAATTCCCGTGTTTTATAAATTCATAAACTCGGTTAAAGTATCAAATTACAAAACGTTATTTGTCTTCACAGATCTATATAAATTTCAAATTTGGATTTATCATTTATAATATGGCTGTTTTTGTCACATGTTTGATCCATTGTAATACTAAACATCAAAACAGATTCAAACACATAAAAACAAACCTTTATTATTTATGTTACTTCAGATCCTTTTATCTCGTGGCTTTATTGGAACGACATATTATTCGGTTATACAAATACATACGTACACTCACGTAAGATCCTTTTGGTGAAATATATAAGTAATATTTCCTGTTGTGACGTCTTTTTATGCAAATCTAAAAAATATATAGTATGTCAGTTTTTTAATTATATAAAAAAATACCAAAAAATGGAACTAGGGAAAATGGAACAGAAATAACTTGTTGAAGTCGGTACCATGATAGTTCACAAGAGTAACTATCATTACAATATTCTAGGAGTGTTGAAGTCGGTTATAAAAATACTTTTTTCACCCATTTGAGTGACCTTTGCAACTCACGAGATCAATTGTCATTGTGTATGTTCTCCGATGTCTTCACCCACAACTGTAATATCGTCGAGATATACGTAGCGCTTTTCAGTTATTGGAGTGTAACTCAAAAGATGCTTGTCCGACTTAGATGAAATTTAACTGGGACCACCACGGAAGTATACTCTATAAAAAAAAGAATCGTCAAAATCGTTTCACCCAGTCGAAAGTTCTGAGGTAACAAACATAAAAAATACAGACGAATTGAGAACCTCCTTGCTTTTTTAAGTCGGCTTAATGATTTTGATGATTCTTTTTTATTTGAAAAATGCTTCCCGAGTGGTCACATTTAAATTTCATCAAAATCGGTCAAGCTGTCTTTGAGTTACACTCCAATAACTGAATAGTGTGACATTTACTTGGATGACTTTTTAAATAAAGGTGAAGGAATCGGTGAATATACACAGATAATTCCAAATACGAATTTAAATTTCATCTCATTGCGACGTCTATATGGAGATCGCATGAGGCTAGAAGTACCTGAAAGTAGATCGCTTCCAACCGGCCGTAATGCAACAGTAGCTGTCAAATGGCTTAATCGATATGAATATGAGACAGAATATAGAAAGTGAGTTTTTTGGAGTTAGTTCTAGTAAGGTAAGAAAGCTATAGATATGTAGCCAGAATCTTCAGAAGGCGGTTTTTAACCGACTTCAAAAAAAGTAGGTTACTCAATTCGACCGTATATATATAATTTTTACCTTTTGGTAAAAATTATAATGAATTATGTTCACGCGATTAGTTCCTCATCGATTAATTAATAATGTGTTCGAATCACAAAAGTAAAAAAAAAATACATATTTACCTGCTGGAAGAGAGTGTAGGTAATTCGGTTTGGTTAAGTAGTACCTGTAATATTTAGGTAGCACTTGAGATAGCTCACTTCAAAAAGCCAATAAAAATCATTCCTTTCGCTGTCTGGTGAGATCACAGAAAAGCCTGTATCGACATTAATATTCTTGTACTGATCTTTTTACCGCAGATTAAATATATAAAACCAAATAAAAAACGGCTATCTACAACCTCACTCTGTCAGTCTTCAGTAAAATAAAATAAAGCTTTAATATCCAATAAATCTAATATCTTTTTATCTTAAAGTAGTTTTTCGTTTCTTTTATCTGTTAAATTATTTGCCTATTGTATTGTTTCGTTCAAAGTGTCTGAGATACTTGAACGGTTCAACAAATATGATTTCATTGAGATGCTTCGATTGATTAAATGCTAGAGCTGTCACTTTTATTTTGTTAGGGATTAATATTAGCTGTCTAGTATCAATATTATATTTTAAAAAGCTTTCGTTTTATACATCTAAAACGAATCAGGATCTTGAGTCCAGTACGTTCGTCGTAACGTCCCGTCTCGCTCAGAGTCAGTGCGAGACGAGACGTTACGACGAATACATCTTCGATCATCATCTCAGCCATAGGACGTCCACAACTGGACATTTACCTCCCCCATTGATTTCCACAAGGACCGGTTAGAAGCGGCCCGCATCCAGCCCTTGCCTGCGATCTTAGTCAGGTTGTCTGTCCACCTGGTCGGTGGCCGCCCTATGCTGCGTTTGCCAGTCGGTGGTCTAAATTCGAGAACCTTTCGACCCCAACAGCCATCGGTTCTTCGAGCTATGTGCCCTACCACTGCCACTTCAACTTGCTATTCCGCTGGGCTGTATCGATGACTTTCGTTCTTTTACGGATCTCCTCATTTGTGATTCGATCGCGTAAAGAAACCCCGAGCATAGCCCTTTCCATACATCGTTGTGCGCTCATAAGTTCCATAAAGTCTATCTTTTATCAAAATTATCATACTTTGAGCGAATGACCCTTCCTGACAATAAAGGCCATCAATAGGCTGTCAATCACTTCGGGTTTTCTCCATAAATATCCAAAATATGCAATATTTGTAAACATTACACGGAAGCGGCTACACAATAGTTTCTAATAAATCACTCGCGGTGGGTGGAACCCCGTGTGGCTGTGGGGTAACATTAGCAGACATTTTGGCCATTTTCCGACGACGTTACGTTACGACCAAACGTATACCTGTAGAATCCCTATCGCAGTCCCAGCGCAGCCTTATCTTTGCGTGAAACTATGGGGATGTTGACACACGAGACAAATATATGTACAAGTTATGTATTTACGTTAAAGATAACGTTTAAAAACCTTATATAACACCATCAGCTACTAGTAACTTCAAATGGATGGATATAGAAGTACACAAGGGCCGAAAAACGCATGGATAAATATGTGTGGAGATATGTTTATGAAAGATGTGAGCGCTGAGATGACTGATAGAAGTGAATGGAAGAGAAAAACATGCCGAAATCACGCCAACTGCCAAACAACTGACAGTTATGTGAGACACCATGTTAACAATATAAAAAATTAGATTATCAAAAACAATAAGAACATTTAGAAAGTGTAATATACAGTCAATATGTTTTCTTGAATTTTCTAAATTTTCTCGTAGATTTCTTATATTTAACCGACGTTTTAAAAAAAACTAGGAGGTTCTCAAGTGACTGTAGTTTTTACCGACTTCCAAAATGGAGGAAGTTCTCAATTGAATCCGTATGGTTTTTTTTTGTTTCTTACCTCATAACTTTCGACTGGGTGAACCGATTTTGATGATTATTTTTTATTTGAAAGCTGATGCTTCCCAACTTCAACAAGTTATTTTACACTTTTGAGTGTTGAAGTCGGTTCCACTCTGTAGTAATTTTTTTTCATAAGAACGTTCTTTTGGTAATAACAAACATAAGAAAAAGAATTAGCGTAATTGTTCCAGTTCGTCACGCGTGATGCCACGTCTAAAGGATATAGGGATTCAATACCGATGGCGAAATTTCGTCTAACAGGTATATATTGATATTATCAATAGCATCTATACTATATACTATCCGGTTCCTGCTAGAAAATATAGATAGAGATAAAAATCTGGATTTTCCAAGTTGCAGATACTTACAACGCAAATAAACATTTAAAATGCCTTTATGTAAATTGTCTACCGTCGTAGTCTGTGGAGTGGCCACTATCTGGAATGCATATCTTAGAAATGGTAGATGGAGTGATTACATTTTATATCTGAGCCTGTTTCTCGAATTCTAATTTGAATTAATGTCTCTTATTCTATTTTTGTTCGAATTGACAATTATATGCATTCTTGTGCTATTAAGTTACAACATACATAATGTGTGATAACTTACATTAACCTCATTATTTCTAAAGTACCTTAAAGTATTGTATTTCTAAAAACACGTTCTTGACGAGGACATGCCATATAACAAATTTAGCCGAAAACTATCAGTGATTGATAGATAAGTCATTAGACGCGTATAAGATTTGTTTTTCTAGCATTATTAGCTTGCGTTTGACCACTGTCTCACCTGATATTAAGTGATAAACTGATAACGTAGCACGCAAGCCTATCGGGAAACACAGGCTCGGGCAACGAGTTCCATTCCTTGGCAGTACGGCACTTTTATAATGAGTACTGCAAAGGAATGTAAATCCTTGAATGTAATACCTCTTAGGCTTGTGTGCTATGACCACGTCTTCACTTATGACGTGGTTTAGGATGTGTTAAGGTGAGACAGTGATCAAATACAAACTTATAATCTTTAAAAAATATATTATTGTTAATATTATAAAACTGAATAGTTTGTTTGGTTGAACTCGGTTATCTCAGGAATCTTAGGTTGTAAATGAAAAAATATTTTCATGTTGAATAATTTATTAACTGTGGCAAGGAGAAAACCGTAATCCACGCGAGTGAAAGTGGGGGGCGCAGCTAGTTACTAATAAATGATTTCGTCCTAGTAGCGCCTCGCGTGTATTAAGGTTTTCCTGCTACCCCAACTATCCCACGGGAACTATACTTTTTCCGGGATAAAATATCTATGTGTTAAACCAGGGTTTAAACTATCTCTATCCCAAATTTCATCGAAATCGGTGTAGCCGTTTGAGTGTGAAGAAGTAACAAACATAAACACTTACACACAAACTTTTGCATTTATAATATTATTAGGATAGCAGGAAGGATTCGTCATGATTTAGTATAAGTACCTATAGTACCCAAAGTATGTAGTTACCCAAACTGGACCATCTGTCACTTCGAATCAATATCATCAACTAACGTTCTCTACCAATTCGTTGATAAAAGAAATACCCACTTTGTAAGTACCGTTCACAATATCGGAATATTAAAGAATACGGTACAATTGAGATCTATTTCCGAGATAGAGGCAAAAGCGTTACGCCGTACTAGTACTCCGGACCTACTGGTACAATATTTGTTTCGTATGATTTCAATAAACGACCTCCCTTGGAGCATAAATAATGTATGTCGAATTTTGTACGGGTCCCGTCTACGAGATAAAGATCGATAATGTACTATGATGTATTATGTTCGTGTCCGGTAGTTGAGGTCACGCATTTTACTCGATTACCAAAGGGCTAAGTAAACCATTCGCTGTTAGGTTCCGAAATTTACTGACAATGGCTACAGGGTCATCCGAGAGAGAAAAAAAAAATTTACAAAAAATGGAACCGACTTCAACACTCAAAAGTATGAAATAACTTGTTGAAATCGGTACCATGATAGTTCAAAAGTAACTGATATCAAAATGTTGTGCTCATGGTACAGACTTCGACAAGTTCGACAAGAAGTCGGTTAAAAATATAAAAGATTAAATCTGCGACGCTGCATCCGCTTACTTGGTACATACTGGGCTCATTTCCGCAACCAGGCCGAAAATGCGCGGCCCATTTTGTGTGATATGGGGTGGGATCCGTCAGTCCAGCTACCCGATGTCGCCCAGGAAATCCAGCAGCTCGCTGATGCCGGTGCAGGCTTCCTGGACAGTCCTCGGCGCGTCGAGGTGAGCTGCCCTTTGTGTCGCCACGCTACTGCACTCAATGAGCTCGTGCGCGGCCGTTTCTTCTGCCTCCAGGCATCCTTGTTAAGGTGGTAACGTACGGTAATAATGCCGACGACCGGGCTTAGAGCCGGGAAGACCTCTTTTGACTGACTGCAATCTGTAATACTTGCCAGTAGTCTTGACATAGTGTAATAGTTTGTTGGCGAATCTAGAATCTGATATAGTTGAAGGGCAGTGGGGTCAATGGTCTTTCTGAATCTGCTACGAAAGTTCTACCTAGCATGTTGTTAATGTGATACACAGTAAAAAAACTGCTACGAAAGCTTTAAATTTTTAAGCAATTATAGCCTTGCGATGCGATCGTCCATTGTCCGCCTGACGGTTGCTGGTTCTACCCCTATCCCCAGGTTGAGCTTTCGGTGTTTCACAACGTGGTTTCCAGTGAGTATCCTATCTTTCCACCACCCTCGACTTAAACAAAACTTTACCCAAACACACAATATGTCTTTGAGAGCCAGTCAACCTACTAGATCCAACTAAAGAGGTGAAACGATAGATCTAAAAAGCGTCCAAAAATGTGTTAAAATATGAGATGTATAAGTATTATGCGAAACATATGTGGTAAAGCTTCTGTTTGAATGGGTATTTATATGCTGTGTTTATTTTTCGGAGGGGACTGTAGTGCCAATAGGTGCTGTTCTCCCGCCAGCCGCTTTTCTATCTTGGCCAGAAACATTATTCTGTGGCGAATTTCAAAGGTACATTTATGATAAACTTCTATTCTAACACTTCAAGTAAGTACTCGTCGTGTGACAACCTCACGAGGTTCAGAAATCAGAAATATTTATTGAACAACTGTGTGATATAAAAATATAGATGTTACCATTTAAAATAGTTTCAACAGCCTGCCCAGTTTGAGCATTCAATAGTGGTTTGTAAGTATTATATTATATTTTATATACAAATGGTATATCATAAATGTTACAAATTTTACATACTTTACTACTACTTAATTTTACATACTTACTTACATACAAAAATTTAATACTTAATCGCAATTACATAAATTACAGTTGCACCGAGAATAATCATTAAAGAATTCTTTTATATTATAGTAGGTTTTGGACACCAGCCACGATTTTAATTTACGCCGGAACAGCTCATTGTCTAATACCTTCATTTCAGTAGGTAATCTCTATTGTAAACATAGAGAGCCATAACATATGAACTGTTCCGAAACGTTTTATTATTTTGGTTGTCACATGACTTTATAGTATTTTACATACTTTCTATACTTTGGCGACTTTTATAGGGTATAGATCCATAAATAACTAATTTTAACTAACGCATATTGTATTTTAAGAGAGAGGGTTTCAACATATGATCACACCATCTTATTTTTATTTTATGTAATTAGACTTAAGACTCCTCCGGTCCGAACATATGAATTATAAACTGATTGTAAATCGACTGAAACTGGCCTCCACGACACGGGCCTTGAGCCTAGTGTGGGGCCGCCATTAATTCCTAAGGACATGTTAGGTTAAGCTGCCTAAATAATCCACTGTAATTCACATTTAGAAATAAAGGTATTATTATTATTATTAACTTAGTACGAGTTGTTAGACGGTACAAGACAATGACGAAAGCATAGCGAAGCCGGATTTCTTAGTCATGCACAACACTTTTTATGCTGCTACAGAAACTTTTTCATAACGTGATCTCACTGTTGAATCGAACTGAACCATAACTTTACGAATTAAAAGTCCGAAATCGCACGGATTTTTTTATAAAGCATGCTGAACGGTCAAGCGAATGAATCATGAATTGAAGTAGAAGTGGAACAGAGTGACTTCGATATTTATTGGATTTTAAATTTTCGACACCTCGTTCCTTTAATGTTTAATCATTGATCCCAGATATGAAATGATCGGTGCTATGACTAAATATAGGATTTCTGCGGTTTCGGATAATCAAAGATTGTAAACGATTTTGACTGGCCGGTTGGCGCAGTTGGTAGCACTCTTCTGAGCCGCTAGTCCCGTGTTCGATTCCCAGACAGGTCAAACATTTGTGTGTATGAACATGTCTGTTTGACCTGTGTCTGGGTGTGTATATGTAAGTATATAAGTATACATATCAGTCATCAGGTTACCATAGTTCAGGCTCTGCCTAGTTTGGGACCTGAAGACCTTGTGTGAATGTTATTAATAAAAAAATAAATAAAAAAAGGGTAATATTTAGACAACTGCGGCTCAGAAGGCAGAGTGCTACCAACTGCGCCGACCGGTCAGTCAACTCAGTGATAGAGTTATAATTGTAATATGTATAAGTAATAGTAAGTTTAAGTAATAGTAACTACAAGTTATCCATAGACAAGACATCAGCTACGTATTGTAAAAGTATTTTAATCAAAGCGAGCATTCGCCGTCGCGTAATAAGACTTTTTTCTTACAATTTCTTTCGAGCATAGTTCGATTGCTTTACTTTTGCTCCGGCTAAAAAGTTTTTATTGTTTTTACTTTTTCGATTTTGGCTTAATGAAGTTATGCTGGAAGGGACATAACATTGGTACATTATGGTCGATTAAGTTACGGTGGAAGTTGTGAAAGTACAATGGTAAATCGTTTTGGAACAGCGCCTGAAAAAGGGGAATGTTTTTGTGAGATATAAAGAGGGTTGGATTGGATCTTATACAAGTCGCTCGAGCTTGAGTAAACTGCAAATTTTGGAGAGTCAAGGGGGTTCGTACCAAGAGCCTTAAAACAATAGGTATTTGCTTCCGGCGATGCGTTGAAATTTTTTTTTTTTTTTTTTGAAAATACGTGAGCTCTTAAGAAAAAAAATTACGAATACATGAAATGAAACGTCATTTCGTTTCTCTTTCAGTTGCACGAATGTGGTTTTTCTATTTATTGTGTATTTTATGGTATTTTTTTACTCTTCAGCTTTGATTTCGGAATGAAGCGAAGAGATAATTTTAATTATAAGAGAGACGCCTTCGAAGAATGTAGTCAAATACGTTTACAATAAGGAGTAAATTAACACGATTTCATATTTAGCAATATGATTTACCACTACTAAATCAGAACACTCCACCAGAATATAAAAAACTAGGTAAGGTTAAGTTAAAAAAAAATTATCCGTACCGACTTCAATAAGTTATTTCACACTTTTGAGTGTTGAAGTTTTTTTTTCACCCTTTTCAGTGAACTTTGCTACTCACGGGATCAATTGTCATTGTGTGTTCTCCGATGTCTTCAACCGCGACAATAACATCATCGAGATACGCGTAGCACTTTTCAGTTATTGGAGTATAACTCAAAAACCGCTTGTCCGATTTTAATGAAATTTAAATGGGACCACCACGGAAGTATACTCTATCTAAAAAAAATGCACGAATAATCAAAATCGGTTTATAAACGACGAAGTTATTCGCGAACACACATAAAAAAAGTATATACGGTCGAATTGAGTAACCTCCTTTTTTAAAGTCGGTTAAAAAACTGCGACAACATAACGCGCGAGCCGAGCGAGCGAAGCGAGCGTGCCGAAGAAAGCTCAGTTTGCTCATCCATTTGATACTCGGGCCATTTAATTATTTAGAAACATGTACCTGTACAGTGGCCTATTTACATTGAAATTTACTGCTCCATTTGTTGTTTAATCGTGTGTGTACCTACTACGCGACTATACTAGATGACTCCCTCCCTACTTTGTGACATAATGTAAGGTAACATAATGTTTTTTCAATCTGACTCATGTGCGGTCTATAAATCAATTAGTTTTTTCAGAACTATTACTAAGCTGTGTAGTGTAAGTAATAGTATTTTTTTTTATTATATGTGTATCCCACGGTGCAACAATTATTTTCGGGGTTATAAGTAGCCTATGTGTTAATCCATCCATCATTTTGAATTTAATTTAATACCAACCAGTAGATAATACAAGTAGTTACATTTATCCCACTAATATTATAAATGTGAAAGTTTGGATGGATGGATGGATGTTTGTTACTCAATCACGCCAGAACGGCTTGATGGATTTGGATGAAATTTGGTATGTAGTTACTTCAGGTCCGGGAATAACACATACCTAGGCTACTTTTCATCATCATCACCACGCGGGTAAAACCGCGGGGCGCAGCTAGTAGTACGTATAAAATAAATTCATCTGAGAAAAGTCTCAAACGGAGACGGATATCTCATATATCTTTTAATGAAAAAAAAATAGAGTCATATATACTCACGACATTAATTTATATTCTAAGCCAGCTGCGCCCCACGGTTTTACCCGCATGGTGATGATTGATGATGATGAAAAGTAGCCTATGTGTTATTCCAGGGTCTAAACCATCTCCATACTAAATTTCAACGAAATTGGTGCAGCCGTTTGAGCGTGAAGAGGTAACATACATACACATATACACACATACACAAATTTTCGAATTTATAATATTAATAGGATACTAAGTACCTAATGTAATATTACCATATAATAAATGGCTGGCGTAAACACTGATCTTACTTTCCTTTTGAAAGTGGCCTCCGTTTCAATATGCTGCCTTTTATATTATACTTACGTTCAGCTTTTATGTTAACATTTGCACAAAGCATCTACCCAAAGCGACGTTCACATCTAAACAGCCGATATAATCCAAAACAATAGACGATATTAATTTCCCTACAAAATACAATACTTCACCCGTATTAAAAAGTTCCCGATTCACGTGTACCGGATGTCAAAATCAAAGGGACACGGCCATTCAGTCCCTTTCGAGTTTAAATCGCGGTTTAATGCCAAAACAAGACTTATTGTAGCTAAACAAACTTATCAATACACCCCTGATTAGAATTGACTAACCTTGCGTATACTATATAAGGTTTAAAATAGAAGGTTGATTGGAAATGACGCAGATTCGCTCATTGACGCTGTAGTCTCGGACGGAACTCGTAAAATCGAAACAGAACGCCGATATAAAAGGACGGCAGATGAATATCGAGATGAGAAAACCACTATTATGTATCGGACACACTGCCCTCTAATTTGTCGAGCTTCTCAGTTTATTATTTATTATTGATTTACTCTATTTAATGAGCATAATTATTATAGTAACAAGCTTATTGTAGACTTTTTCATAATTGCTATTAATAAGAACTAGCTGCGTCCCGCGGTTCAGCCGGCGTGTTTTGAAAAACGGCGGTGATTATGATGATGACTGCCTATGACAATCACAAATAATGTGACTTTCTAATGGTTAAAGAATTTTCAAACTCCGTTCAGTAGATCCAGAGCTTTCCATCTACAAACTTACAAACTTCACCTCTTTATAATATACATACATATGATTAAATCGTATTTAAAATAAATGTTGAACAAAATTTATAGCGTCCAGGCTAAACTCCAAAAATAAAACAAGTAGTTTACACTTTTTTTTATAATTAATTGGAATACATTATTTCCTATTTATTTTGCGTTAGTCACAGGGCAGCGTGTCTATTAGTCAGTCATTGTGAATAATGTTCCTAATCTCACCTTTCATTTATCGTATCACTATTATTGACATAAACAACGAGAACGAACATTCAACTGTTAGAAAACGAGTGAGTTAAAAAATTAAGCGATGCATCTTGTCCAAGCCCACCTTAATAATATCTGGGTCACTGAAGCGCCACCAGGCCGCCCGGACCGGCCTGTCGAAGTAAACAACTGGTTCTCGGAAATCACGCACACCTCACGTGCCCTCATGCATTATCTATTCTAAACAACCGATTTGCTAAGCGAACTCGCTACCCGTATGTTCCACTTTAAGAGAGCAACGAGACGCACCAGTTTTATTCATTCAAAAAAAGAATCTCACAATTTCATTCTGTTCCCGGTTCCTTCGCGAAAATTTATTTCAATAGAAGTAGGCTGAGAGCTTTCAACACAGTCTTTTTGATAAAGAGTTTAAAAAGTTCCAAGGCACCTTCCAACTTGCGCGCGCATGAACTTCCGTAATACTCGTATCTATAAAAAGCAGAAGTAAATTGGTTGAAGCTGTGCTGACAGTAATTAATAAGTAATAATTTATTCGAGCACAAAAAGGATTAAATAACAGTTTCGTGACAACACCTAATTAATTAATTAATAATACAGAATAATTAGATGAATATCCTGGAATCATTTCGTTCCAGATCTTATGATAATATAATTTTGTTATTAAATAATAATAATTGAACATTTTATTTTTAGTCACGTGTGTAAATATCACGTGTTGTGCGTGCAGTGATAGAGGATAATGTAACAGCTGAAAAAATTGCAAAGCTTTTAAAGTAACTTCATCATAAAAGGTGATGTGTCTCTGTCTACTATACATTTTACTCAGTCGACTAAGTTTGAGAAAGGATTCAGAGTTCTATGTCTTCGGCTATAGTTCTCTGTCTTTTGTATTGGAATCATCAAGTCTTTGCTTCTAGATAATTATCGTACAACCGGCTGGAAGTTTTATATTTCCGGCGATTTTGATTCATATCCTTGTCGAACAAGAATTAATTAATTACTTATTGTATTTCGTGTAATTGGATTTACCATGTACTTGCGGAGAATATTTTCCGCTTTGTGTACTTTTGAGTAATTGAATTTCAAAAATTTTGAGCTGCACGTTAATCATTCAATCGGGCAATATAGACGATTACAGCCTCTTTTCTCAATCGAATCCCTTTCTTAAAAGTAACAACCAAAATTCTACCCTCGGCTGGGTTGTACACCCTGAAACCATTCACTGCTGCTGCTGAACTGCTAGTCACACCTTGTCTTAGTGTATGAATCTATCCTTTCTCACTAAAGGTTAAATTGAAGGTTACCAGGTATCCCACTAATATTATAAATGTTAAAGTTTGTATGGATGGATGGATGGATAGATAGATGGATTGATGGATGGATGTTTGTTACTCAATCACACCAGAACGGCTGAGCGGATCTGGGTGAAATTTTTGGCACAGAGATAGATTATAGTCTGGAATAGCACAAAGGCTACTTTTTAACCCGGTAAATTGTATGATTCCCGTGCAATAATTGATGTAGCGGGAAAACGTTTTTGTTTTATATGTAGTGTTGTTGTGTTGTCAGTAATAAATAATTTTCTTTCTTTCTTTCTTTCTTTCTTTCAAAACCGTAATCCACGCGGGTGAAACCGCGGGGGGAATCTTTGCTTCGCATATTTCTCATTAATAGGCATTTTTACACTAAAGTCAATATGATTTTAACCAATCTTCTATACAAAACACAATAAGTCTTTGACACTGAATTATTTGTATGTTCTCTATTATATTCTGTCGCAAAACCTGGTTATTCATTTTCTCATATTATCTCTAAAATTTTCTTTCAAATACACGAAGGGTCAGACCCCTATTCCATTATATCATCACGAATGTTCAAGAACCCTTTCCGGCAGAAGTATAAACACCACAACTGTTCGAGAACATGGAAGACCATTAGCCGACCGCCATTCATCTCTTCTTATTATTATTCAAGTTCATCCATAGGTTGCGCAATCGAAATGATATACAATGGAATTCTGGCAGTATACAAGCTTATGGTGAAAGAAAATTTATATGTATATATTCATATAGGAGGACCAAAGCTCATAACGGGCAAAAAAGGATCATCTGATGCCGATGATCATTTTAGTTCTTAACCCAAGATATTATAGCTTTTGATAACCAGCTTGATAGGCTAACACAAATTATGATCCGGTAATTTTAAAAGATAATCAAGTTTTAATTCTACACTGGTAGAATTCTTATATCTCTATCGGATAAGTCTATTTTTTTAAAGATTTATTCTAATAGCAGATTTCGGACAGTTAAGTTCACCCTGGAACCCAGACATAATTATGTAGCGTTGTTTGCATTAGTAAGATTGATAAAAACAGGTAGACTTATCCAACGAGCTCTGGAGAACCCTACTCCCGGGATTTCTCTACATCTCCAAGATTGAATCAGAAACGAGGAGATCCGTAGAAGAACAAAAGTGATCGAAATAGCTGAGCGGGCTAGCAAGTCGAAATAGCAGTGGTTTAGGCATATATCAATTAGAACTCATGGACGGTGACGTTGAAAATTTCTTATGTGGAGACCGCGGACTGTCAAGCGCATCATAATACGTCCACCGAATCGATCATACGAGGTTTGAGCTTTCGTTTTTAATCAGTCCTTGTGGAAATCATTGAGGGTAGCCTATATCCAGGAGTGGAACTCCTATGGCTGAAATGACGATAATACTAAAAAGTACATAAACAGATTTTTTTTTTTTTTTTTTTTTTTTATATATTATAAGTTTGCGTTTGACAACTGTCTCACCTGATGTTAAGTGATGACGTTGTCTAGGATTTAGCACGCAAACCTAGAAGGTACCTATTCACTCGCGACTTGAAGACTCCAGGATTGTACATATCGGGAAACACAGATACGTTTACTGACTGATTTTAGCCGTAAGACGTGCACAGCTGGCCCTCTGGCTATTTCCCGGTATTGGTCTTGAATACTTATTCAAGCTCGATAGAGTTTCTTTTTCTATGCAAGGCGGCAATTTTGCCCCAGTGGACACACATACAAAATCGCTTCTGTATAAGCTGTCAAATATTACGTAATAAAGCTGAACCTCTGTGATACTATGTAACCGGAAGCATGGACCATTTCAAAAGAGTTGTTTATGCCATCTCGAAGGTTCCCAATGATAAATTACCAACTCCAGTCTGTTGAAGATATTTCATGTGTTTTACAAAGTATTTCAACTTTCAAAGGGAATTCAAAAGTGTTCAGAGCTGGAGAGGATTATGGTGGATTTAAAAGTTTCAGATAGATAGTGATCTAAGTTGAAATTTATTTAGTGGTAAGACTTTATAATGTCTACTTTGAAGTCGGCTTTAAATGTTAGAAAAACCAATAGCTTGATTATATATTTATTTCCCATATGTATATTGTGACATTTTGTCACCCACGTACTTACAAAGCTTTTCATGGACAACATACGGTACATACCAACATCGAAGCTGTTCGTTATAGTAGGTACTAGGTATACATAGTACTATCTACGTGTATGACGCCATCAATATAACCTTTCGTCGCGTCGCCGCGAGTCATATTCCGTCTAAAACCTTTATCTAAAATGAACCATTGTAACAAAATTAACATTGAAGATAAATAATTGTTGCTACCGCCTAATTTGGGTAAAATACTTACATTTTCATATTTTGTATACAAAGAACGAATTCTTATGACAACAAGTAAGCCATTCGTTAGTGCTATTGCTGTTGCCTGCAGAGGTGTGAATTCTGCAAAGTCAACTTTAATGACTTTTTTATTATATACTTTATTCTGCGACTACTAACTGTATAATATACACTAATACATAAGTAAAAGAGGATCTAGTCACCACGATCATTAAATAATATACCGAAGCTCATGAACGAAGACTTCACTATCATGTGAACGCCGAGGCTATCCAGGTCCTCGACAACACGGACATAGTGAGAAGACCCAATAGGAAAAAACCCGTTGAGATATTTGAGTGTTAAAACAGCCTACAATATTGTGTGATATGTTTATGTAAATACTATCCAACAAGAACACGTGAACTATGTGTCTACCCCTTAATAAAGACGATAAGATCAGGTATCGTTGAACACATTCTTAATTATACTCTAATTAGCAGTTCAAGTTAAAATCGAATTACTTATCGGCCTGAAGGCTAGATTGTAATTTTAATGGGACGACCAGCCAAATGCGTGTTGGACTCGCGCACCTAGAGTTCCGTACAAAAGAAAGGACTACCCCTTTCTTCTTTACGGAAGTAATAAGTTTAAAATGATTTAAAATATGTTTATAATCTGATGTAACTAAAATGTATGCTTTACGCAATTTTTCCTTTATCTGTGTTGCTTCGTACCAAATTTCAAGATTCTCAGTTCACAGGAAGTACCCTGTAGGTCTTGATTTCCTTGCGAGTGTCGACAATTTGCAGCATAAACGGCTGTATCTTTTGATTCTGTTGGCTTAGAAGTTTGATTTTATCACAACTAAATAAGACAGTAGATCTGAGTATTTGATATGAATTTCAGCTTGATACCTCTACGCGTTCTTCAGAAAAATGATCTTGACAGACAGACAGACAGACGGACAACAAAGTGATCTTATAAGGGCTCCATTTTTTCCTTTTGAGTTACGGAACCCTAAAATGCCAATGTTACGAACATAACATCACACAGCAGTGGAAGTGCAAACAACAAGTATAAATCACAGCACCTGAACAGAGTTCCGATAACGAGTTTTAATGAGCATCACCTCACGGTACAGGCACAAGTTCGCGTTCATTTGTTTGCGAACTGGAAACAGAGTGAAAACTCAATTGAAATCACTAATCATATTCATGCCTGTCCTTACTCAAGCTTGCTACAATTCAAGCTGTATTGCTTTCTTCACTTATATCAGATTCTTTAAATATGTTTGTCGTTAAGAGTTCTCATGGTCTTTTTATCCGAGCGGCTAATTTAGACCACGGCCAAACAGCCCGGAAGCAATACATACAATATGTACTATGTACCACATATACACTTGTTGCCTATAGTACTAGGCACTACATATAGCTTAATGGTTAAATGACAGTACTTTTGAGTTTCAATTGTTTTACGTTGCGAAACGTCTATATACCATACGAATTGGGTAGTTATTCGTGCTTAGGCCTAAAGTATCTACAAATCAATACTCTTATCCTCCTATCTACCATTTCTCACCCCATAAACTCCGTATTTCCACCATTCCCATGTTCAACACCACAACCCTTCCTTATCTGTCCAAACACGTAATATTAACGCCATAAGAAACTTATCAGGGCCCTGATAAACGAGTTAACCTCCGTCGCACGTGTACTCCATTGTGCAATACCGTGGGGCAGGAAGACCAGCAGAAGGACCCTTTGTTTCGACCTTAGGAACTCCGGAAGCATCTACCGACCTTATTGGATTAACATAAAGGTGAAAATGCCGCTTTGTACGGCATATGCCGTAGGTACAAAGAACAAACAGGTAGGGACACGGTGCCTTTGATTTGGCAGTCAAAGGAAGGTAATAGAGATTTGCCCCGAGAGGTTTTTTTGTTTGATAGGTGTGGAAGAATGGACCGGCACGGATGTCAGGAATGGTAAAAGTTGGTAATTACACGATTGTGGCTCAAATATAATGCCATTATTCTTTTGATACAGACTAAATTATCTATAAGGAAAAGAAGCATTTTTACCTTTAGCCACCGCGAACAAAGTATTTGTTTGGAAGCTATTAATCTGAATGTATAAAACACGGGAGTTACGCGACGCGGTCGCGGTTCGCCTAGTACTGGGCGACAGTACTAGGCGAATCGCGACCGCGTCCGCGAGCGCCCCGTATTCTCCTTGAAAAAGACCACCGAATGTGGTTGAAACTATAGTCGGAACCCGAAGTGAAATTCTCATTCCTAACACCGATTCCGTACGCTACTTTTTGCAATTAATAATTAACTCGCAGTATTTTTTTTTTTAAATCCAGCATCTGACGACTATCTCACTTGATGTTCTGTCATTATTAGTCACGATATAGCCGTAGATACTTTCTCGTTAAAATGTACCTACCATTTTAGGTGGGTACCAAGAATGTTTACTAGCTCAAATTCAAATTTCAAATTCAAAACTTTATTGCGATCTCTAATAGTACAAGTGTCGTGGTATTACAATAAAATACAGTTCATTAGAGACCCTGTCGGGCACAGCAACTTTAGAAGAGAGGAGGGCGCGTCAGTTTTACCGAATATAACATACAATAGAGAAAATTGAATCAATATTGGAATAATATATAATTAATCAATAAGATAATGAAAATCAAATATTTTATTATAATTTTATGGCGTCAATATTTTAAAGTCATACATTTGTATTTAGTCAGTTACGTAAATAATATATATTTTTCCAATTAAACTATTTTTTTTTCCGTTATTAATTTGTCATTGAGATATTCCTCGATAGAATAATAGCTTTTGTCAATCAACAAACTTTTTAATTTGTGTGAAAATACGTTATCACTATTCGCGTTAACAATGTGTTCTGGCAACTTATTAAATATTTTAATGGACATAACAAAAGGGCTTTTGGAATGCAGAGCGAGCCGCGATATAGGTAATAATAACCGGTTCGGGTGTCGTACTGTTGCGTCCCTAGCTTTATCTCGCCGCTTCGTGTATAGCTGTGGATACTTCCGTACAAATTTGCATATTTCGAATATGTAAATAGAAGGTAATGTAAGTATTTTAAATTTTTTAAAATAAGGTTTGCAACTGTCCGTTTGTTTGATGTTTGCTAAAATACGTATCAGCTTTTTTTGACAAGTGAAGAGCTCAGGCGCAGTGGCTGCATTGCACCACAACATTGTTCCATATGATAATGAACTATGAGCGTAAGAATAGTATGTCACTATAGCAGTATTTAGGTCAGTAGTTCTTTTGATTTCGCCAAGCGCGTACGTAAATTTAGAAAGTTTACTTTTTATCTTTTGAATGTGCGATTGCCAATTTATGTGTTTGTCTATAACTAATCCAAGTAAAGTAAACTCGTGTACCGTTTCTAGGATAGTGCCGTGGAAGTTTAAAGTGATTTTTAGTGGAATTTTTTGATAAGGGTGAAATATTAATAACTTTGTTTTCTGATAGTTTATTTCGAGATTATGGTTGGTCATCCACGCGGTGGTTTCATCGAGAATTTCTGTGAGTTTTTGTTGCAAGTTATGGCTATTTTTACATGTAGTTAAGAGAGAGACGTCATCCGCGAATAATACACAGTGTTCATTGATACTTTTTGGGAGGTCATTTATGTAAATTAGAAATAGGAGACATCCTAACACGCTTCCTTGTGGGATTGATGAATTTAAAATTGTGCAATCCGAGCGGATATTCTGTATCAATTTTTTGTTAAAATCTAAATGTTCTATTTCGACGAACTGTTCCCGGTCTTTTAAGTACGACGAAAACCATTCATGGGCTATGCCGCGAATACCGATCCCATGTAACTTACTTAATAGTATATCGAATTTTACTTTGTCATATGCTTTGGTCATGTCTAATAATATTCCGACGGCGTATTTTTTTTCATTTATTACATTTGAAACTTCCTGTATATATTTGTAAACCGCTAGTGTAGTAGATCGGTTTTTCCGGAAACCATTTTGACTTTCGTCAAATATGAAGTACTTTTCACAAAAGGAATATACACGATTACACATAGCTTTCTCGAAAATTTTTGATGCTGTGGGTAAAAGGGCTATCGGTCGATAATTATTAGGGTCAGTTTTAGTGTTTTTCTTATGCATTGGTTTTATAATGGCTTTTTTTAGTAAGTCTGGAAATGTACCTTCTTGAAATGATTGGTTGACCAGCATACAAAGCGGTAAGGACAGCTCGTCCGCACATTTTTTGAATAAAATAGGAGGGATTTCGTCAATACCGTGACTTAGTTTAGTCTTGAGATTTTTGAGTAGTTTGAGCGTTTCAGATACCGTTATTGGCCTAAGGAACATTGTATTTTCTAAGTAATTAAGCACATGGGGGCCACAGGGCTGGGACCCATCTTTAGGGGGGATGGTTTGTGAGTAACCGATGGATGCAAAAAACGTATTGAAATGGTCAGCTATTTGTTTTGGGTCGTTAATTATACAGGGTGTCCCAAAAGTCAACGTCCAACCGAAAACCCAAGCTAGGCCTAGTTGTGGGGGCTCTCAAAAAAAAAGAAAAAAAAATCTATCTCATGTAGTTTCGAAATGACAGCCATTTTTCTTAAATTGACACCCTGTGACGAGTTTACGACTACTGGGGCTACAAATGAGCTCTTTTATAATTTTATTTTTGTGTGGAGTAGTCTTAAGTGATGCTCCTACAAATTCCAATTCATCATTTGCACACAACTTCATTGGAATTTCAGAAAATATCCGTTTTATACCGAACCATGACGTGAAAATGACTACATCACTAAACTTTGACAGTCTGTACTGAAAAAAAAATCTACTATGCAATTTCGGCAAGTGCCCTTAAAAGTTGGCGCATTTAATGGGCTTTCCAAAATGGTATAATACTTACTAAATTATTTCTTAGACGACGAGAAAATTTGTTAGAAGACGTGCCACTTAGCATTTATCGAGACATGTGGTTCCAGCAAGATGGCTGTCCGGCACACTATGCGCGCCCAGTGAGAGAATTCCTTAATCAAGAATATCCAAATAGGTGGATTGGTCGATCCGGTCAGATCACGTGGCCCCCCCGTTCCCCGGATTTAAATCCTATTGATTTTTTTTATTGGGGAACGGTCAAAGAAATTGTTTACCAAAAACCAATTGAAAATTTAGAGGAACTGCGTCAGAGAATTCAAGATGCCGCTGATCACATCAATTCCAGACGTTTCGCCCGCCAGATTACACGATCGTTTTTAAGAAGGTGTAGGGCGTGCATACGCGCTGATGGCAAGCAATTTGAACATTTGATATGATTTAAATAAACATTCGATTTTTAATAATTGACTTTTATTTAAACAATCCCAAAAATTCACTGACACCAAGTAGCGTCACTCTCCGTCCCGCTCTAACATTTCTTCGTCTCTTTCTTTTAGTAGCGTCACTATCCCGCTCTAACTTTTCTTCGTCTCTTTCTTTAATTACACCTTACAGAACGCCTAGATGATATTAGAATAATTTTGAGAAAGTTTTATGACTAACTAATAATAAGCTAAATATCGACTTTCTTAATTTTTTTTTTCTCGTCGTCTAAGAAATAATTTAGTAAGTATTATACCATTTTGGAAAGCCCATTAAATGCGCCAACTTTTAAGGGCACTTGCCGAAATTGCATAGTAGATTTTTTTTTCAGTACAGACTGTCAAAGTTTAGTGATGTAGTCATTTTCACGTCATGGTTCGGTATAAAACGGATATTTTCTGAAATTCCAATGAAGTTGTGTGCAAATGATGAATTGGAATTTGTAGGAGCATCACTTAAGACTACTCCACACAAAAATAAAATTATAAAAGAGCTCATTTGTAGCCCCAGTAGTCGTAAACTCGTCACAGGGTGTCAATTTAAGAAAAATGGCTGTCATTTCGAAACTACATGAGATAGATTTTTTTTTCTTTTTTTTTGAGAGCCCCCACAACTAGGCCTAGCTTGGGTTTTCGGTTGGACGTTGACTTTTGGGACACCCGTATTGTTATTAATTTCCAATTTAATGTTGGACTTTTCCTTTTTATGCAGTTTATTTGTCCTTTCATTGATTATTTGCCACATTGTTTTTACCTTATTATTCGAATTTTTCATTTTATTTATATACTGTAATTTTTTAGACATTATAACAGACTTTTTTAACAATTTTTCGTATTTTTTGTAGTAATTCGTTAAAATGTTACTATTTGAATTTGATATTAATATTCTAAGTAGTCTTTTGTTGCGACAACATTTTTTTATACCAACAGTTAGCCAGTATTTTTTTTTATTTGCTCCTAGTTTAGTTTTTTGTTTTGGAATGCATACGTTGAGTAAGTTTATAAGTACGTCATGAAAGGCTAGGTAATTGTCGTTTATGTTTTGTTCCGACAAAATGATATTTGTCCAATTTACTTTGTTTAAATTTGTTCTAAAATTATCTATATTTGCGTGGTTGTATTTTCGTTTTTCCGTATACCAATTAGATAGTTTGGTTTGTTGAGGTACCGATATATGTAGAATGGTAGCTTTGTGATCTGAAAATCCCAGCTCCTCTACAGTCGTAATAAGGTTTTTATCATTTAAATTAGAAAAGATTAGGTCGAGACAAGTTGAAGTAGAAGGGGTTACACGTGTTGCTGTTTTAATATGCTGGGTTAAATTATATTCTAACATTAGGTTTAGAAAAGTACTACTTTTTGAATTTTTTTGAAGTATGTTTGTATTGAAATCACCGCCTATAATTATATTGTATCTATTAAATTTATTGTTTATATAATTTAAAATTAATCTCAACTGACTATTGTATACGTCTTCCTCTCTTCCATTCCAATACATAACTATAATTAATATTTTTTCCGTAGACAATTCGATGGCACATACTTCTAGAATATACTCGATAGACATGTCGTTTATATCGCATCTCTGTATGTAGTTAATGTGGTCTTGAAGTATAATACACACGCCGCCACCTCCTCGGATTTTTCTACAATATGATGAGGCAATTTTAAGGACAGCTCAAGGACAGCTTGAACACACTATGTGTTTGGTGACAATTTTTAAAACTTGAAGGGTAAGAATATAGCTAAGCGGGTAGGTATTCGAAAGTAGTCTACTACTATGCTGGGAATTAGAAACCAGTGATACCTTCACCGGAGACTCAAGCCGATGATGGGAATCAAACTCTAAGAGAGCAGGAGGGTGGTTAAAGATACTGGTATATTTAATTCTTCTTCTTCTTTCTTCTCTCAGCCATGTGCGTTCACGGCTGGACATATGCCTCCTCCATATAGGGGGATTTGCCAATACTCGCCACGCTTGACAGACGGGTTGGCGAGCGCAGTATGATTTACAATCCTCAGAAGGCGCTGCTGCCCACCTTCTGGTACGAGGTCCCTTAGCCGACTCTTACAGCACCCACGAGAACAGATGGGGGAGTACTATTCTAGGCCGGTACCACCACGGCACTATATATTTATATATATAGTAAGGAATTGTTATCTCATATATGCATTAAAAAAAAATATCAAATGTACCCTTCGTGTGATTAAACATTTTTGAATGATACCTTCGTGTTAGCCGAGAAGGAGCTCTGTTTAAAGCTTGATTTATCAAACATAATCCATCCTAGGGAACCTCAAAAAAATAAAACTTATGTTATGGTTACATTCAAAGTATCTACGATGAGTTCATTTACGCAATGAACGCTGAAAGCTTTAAAAAAAATTCAAAGCTGAGTGAATAATTCGAGGTGAATCAATTTTACAAGTTTCTAAGTTTGAGTTTTTGGTTTTTTAATACATCGATGAATACATACAAGCGCGAAATGTGGACTTTTAAGAATAAGAATTTGACATGAGTGATGTTACAAAGCTCAATACGCCCCCTACCTCTTGTCACACTATGTCAAATTTCACTGACCCTTCCCTTAACAGTGTGACGTAATATACACTTAACTTGATTCGGCTAATTTTGAATTGCTCGTCAAATACGAAGCCGTACCGAAAAAAAAAGGATAAGTATAAAAGATTGGAATACCTTTTCCATTCAATAACAATAATCAAAAAGGTTTCACTTTCAATGACTATCGAATGATATGAAAAGATATAATCTGCGTCAAAGTTAACCCTTAATCCTCGATCTGTAACTGATATTTTTATCAATTCCGCTATAAATAGAAGGGACGATACCTTTTGTACAATATGAATCGTCCTTTGACGCAAAAAAATGCTACCTGAGTTTGTACAGACTCGAACAATAGATGGTAAGATGGTGGAATCGAGGGATTTTAGGGCGCTTAGTACCTATATCAATATTTTGAATGGAATTTTGTTAAATATTTAATAGAAATAAATGTAGTAACAGATAATGGTGTAGTTAAAAAACAATAAAAAAGGAATTTCCACTACCCATCGGATCTTATCAGAAGCGATGACAGCTCTGCGGTAGAAGCGTCGGCTGTCTGGTTAGAACTGAGGGACGCTGGTTCGATACCCACCAACGCCTTGAGCTTCCAGTGAACGTTATACCGTTATCAGATTTCCAGCAAGGTTGTAAGGTACCTACTTTCGAGTATCCGCCTCGTTAGGTACCTCAAGCTTGAAAAACTGTCACCAAACTCATAGTGTGTTCAGGCAGCAGTCCTTTAGAGCCTGTAAGAGTTCTAGCGTGATTATATCTTAGACCACATCGTCACTGACCATCAAGTGAGTTAGTGGTAAATTGCTAGATCTAGAAATATAAAAAAAAATCCACACGTTCCACGTCTCCACAATTCCACGTTTCCTTAAAAAAAATGAGATAATGATTAAAGTATTTCAGGTCATTACTAAGGATAACTCAGAAACTGGTCAGATCTTGGTCAAATTTAAATGGGATAATCAGAAGCCAATAAAAAATAAAAGCCAGAACCAATTTCCAATTAAAAACAGCATCATCAGAATCGCTCACGTAGAAAAATGTTTGTAGGTGGAACTTGGTCAAACACGTCGGACGTGCAAAATGAGTTATGTTATGCTTATGAATATGACTTATCATATTTGTTGATATTGTATCTTAGTAGATCGGCATACAATTTTATGCATAAGCATACGTCCACAGAATGTTGCCGTAAGCCACGCTGGCTAATGCAGCTTGGCAGATAAGCTATAGTATTCAGATCGCCTAAGGTCATCTGGCATTGCCTATTGACTATTACCCAAAGTTAAAAACTCAGAGATTTCAATCTGCCCATTTTATGAGTTCTACTAGCACATTGCTCATAGATTGTTAATGAACTGTCATTTTTGTTAATTTTGCTATTTTACTTGGAGCACAAATTAGAATGGCTACACAGATTTTATTCCTACCGCAATACAATTACCTACCATGCAATCGAGATGCAGTTGTTAATTTAGCGGAATACCAAGCTTTATTATGATAACATTTGAATCGCTATTGTATTGTTTATGGATTACTTGTCTTTATAAATAAGAGAATTGGCAGCCTGCGAAGCATGGAAGCGCTCAGTTGAAAATTCTACTAGCGGTCACTGGTGCAAGTTGATCGTGGAGTACATTGCTATACCCAATCGGTTAATACCGTACGGGTCAACTCTGATTTGAACGCTTCATATACACACATAGAGAGCATTCTCATAAGATCTTATGCAAGTTCGAGGATAACATCTGGGCAATCCACTAGCTATTGGCAGCCTGTAGGTAACTCACATGCTCAAACCCGCTACCGGCTGGCAGCGTGCCAGCCAGAATCGGGATGGTAAATTCAGTACTGGATATCCAATGGGATTGTGAAGTGAGTACCTACTGAAAATGGTGTTTTGAGTATTCCCCTGTCAAAATCTACCCAATATATTCTAACTCCTAACTGCATCGAAGCATGGTCCCTGGTTTTTCTTTGCCTTTTTGTTGCCACACACACATCCCCCCGCACAAAGATCCAAGACCCAGAACAAACATCTTAGCTCATCACAGAAATGTTTGCCCCGGTCGGGATTCGAAGCCGGGGTCGCGGTTCCAAAAAAGTTAGTGTCGCTGAGCCACGACGACCGTCTACCTTGCGTCTACTGTTTACGCGGCAATACACATCAACGTTATCCTACAATTATTTAATTTGCTATGCTCCAAAGGTTCAGAGAATCTGGGAGAATTCCATCATCGTTCTGTTTTATATCTTCAATTTTCTTTGTTTATACGAGTACTTGTAAAAGGTCTAAGCGCCCTCTTTTCACATTGAACTAAAACTGGTATTGTCCTATACTATTAATGTTCAAGCATCTCTTTGTGTTGCTACCTTGTAAGTGCACAAATCATTTACTTTTTTAAGAGCACCGTTGGTGGTGACTATTCAGCTTTAGAAATCCGTACTCTTTAACTCGCTTTTAAGATTTTAGTTTGACGCTGCTTAGGGCTGTACATAATACGCTTTTAAGTGTTTCGTGGTGGTAGAGAAGCTTTAAGCACTGTACGCTTTACTGTAAACTCCTCTTTAAGGCTTACCATTTGCTAGAAAATTCTAATAAACTTGAAAAAATACTAATTATGACAACAGTTTTGGCAGGTCAATTTTGATTCAACAAAACTTGTAATAAGTTATAGTATTGTATTACTATGGGTCATAATAGAAACTTTTTTTTTTACAGCATTTTGGTTAGTTTGAACAAGAGAATCAGTACCAATAAGTAAGTATAAAAAAATGTGGTATTTAATTTTTTTTATAACATCAATTTTGTCTTTCACAGATCCCTAAGAAGACTGAACACCTTTTCCATAATTTATAACTGGGCACGAGTTTACATGGTTGTAAAATGTACTTGAATAAAGTAAGAGGACCCTTTCTCTCGACAGTTCGTCTGTCCCTCATAAATACGCAAGAAAAAACAGACATCGACGAACATAATAAATAAGAATCTCCAAGCACCACCGTACGACCATAAAGCTCGCCAGTCACTTACACCGTTATATATTTTTACTCGCTCTTTATACCACCAAAGATGAAATATATTCCTCAGGGAAAAGGATTATGATCAATTTTAGGGGTCCGCATATTTGCATAGGGCAGGCGTGCCGGGCCTTTGGGACGAGAACTCGAGATGCGGGTTCCGCCGACGGCGCTGCAATGTGACGCGAGCCTGTATGGAACGGGTACGTGTCCATTGTCTCAGGAGAAATGACGGAAGGTCCGAAAACTGACGGTGTGACATTTGATTAATGATTTTGGGTCAGAAAAATGTAGAGATATGATTAGGTGGTACGAATTTAATACTAAAGAAATTGTTTTTAGGGTATTATATAAACGTGAGGAGGTTTTATGATATTCTAAACGTTTTCGTGATTATTCTTATGGTGGTCACAAATGTCATCGTGAAACGTTAAAGCTGTTTTATGTATTTATCTGTGTTTAACGGGACTATTAAAACATTATGCAATTGAATCAAGTAAATGTTGTTACATAATATGTTTTATATGAGTTTTTCAATAAATTTGTAAATCTTTACTCTTTCGCACAAACAGCAGACATAATACTACAATTTACTTAGTTTCAATAATTGCAGATTTGTCTACAAATAATTTTTAAAAAGCTAGGGCATACATTTATAGTTTTTAAATCTATTTACATTTAAGGCTAGACAACATAGGTTAATTTTTGCTAGTGACAATAATGGGTCAAATTACACTCGTCACAATACATTGAAATGTCGATGCATTAAAGCCCAAATGGCTTTTATTCGGTGTTTGGCCTTAGTATGAATGGTAAATTTAAAGGTTTATTTACGAAGTAGATACCATGTTCGCTGTAGCGGCTGCACAGACGTTTACTTTCAAGTTCACCTTATACTAGATATAATACTTTGAACCTGGTTTTTACAAAGCTTATTATTTGGCCCCAGGTAATGAGTTCACTCGAAGGATTGCTTCCTCTTTCATACGTAGGTACACCTAACGAGTGAGAACGCTTCTGGGGACGAGTCAGAAATTTGTGTTGCAGATGAAATAGAGATGGATGAAATTATGTACCTCCTGGGGCCTTACTATTGGCTTTGTAAGGGCCGTGCAGGTTCCGAGCGGTTCTCTGGCTAAGGCATGCTAGGAACAATGGTGGCCGTTCACCTTTGAGGATAACAATGTTCAAACCGTTCATCTAAAAAATAAATTACTTTGAATTATCTTACTCAAAACTTCAGTGAGTGTTTTGAATGGGCGATCCTGGGAGAGCATTTTATTTTTTATTTATTTATTTATTAACATTCACACAAGGTCTTCAGGTCCCAAACTAGGCAGAGCCTGTACTATGGTAACCTGATGACTGATATATATAGTTATATACATATACACACCCAGACAGAGATCAAACAGACATGTTCATACACACAAATGTTTGACCTGTCCGGGAATCGAACCCGGGACCAGCGGCTCAGAAGGCAGAGTGCTACCAACTGCGCCAACCGGCCTGTCATTACGTACCTCAAGTTTGAAAATCCCCACACACACCGTGTTCGGGCAGCTGTCCTTGAGAACCAGTGAACAATCTAGGCCTAGGGTGCTGCCACCTCGTCCCAGTGTTACAGAATACAAAAAATAAAATAAAATAGTGATATTTGTTAGATCTTCCCGGTTGACGTGTGTTCATGGACACGCACACCTAGATCTCCGCTCTACTCAGCCCGAGGCTATCGTGCCGCGCCAATAACGCGCCGCGTCTAAGCGTCTGCATCACGACATCGTATCTGCGGTCTGTGTACCGAAAACCAGACGATTTGTGCAACTACTTCCTTGCGTAAGTAATCGCGGATTAACATAAAGTTCCAACATTTGACCATAAAGGGATGAGACAAAGTTTTCCGTAACAATGGTGTTGGAAATGTTACAAGCCCGTGAAATTTGCAGACTTGTCGCAAAAAAATTTTGGTCATGTTTTTACGTTTTGAAATAAAAATCTTTTCGTTAAGCAGGTAAATCGATCAGCTTTTTTAATATGGTTTTCGGTAAGTGTGTCGAGTGAGACAGAAGTCGGTCATGTATTTTCAAGTGATGTTTTTTTATTTTTGTTTATTGTGAATAGGTAAGCATTTATGCCTCTTACCACTTTGTCACCTGATGTTAAGTGATGATGCGGCCTACGATGGAGCACGCCTGAGTGATATATATTGAAAATATTCCACGGAGTAGAAGTCAGTTTCATAGTTTTTTTAAGCTAAGTAACTATTATCGTCATATTATTTTGCATATTTATTTGCAACTGGACTACTATTTTCAACGTTTTTGGTCGTTGATAAATAAATTAACTGAAAATGCTAATTTCTTAAATCTACCGCCGACATCAAACTACTTTCTATTAAAATAAACGAAAAGAAACTAAGTAGTATCCAAGTTACTGAGCATTTTCAATTCGCACATGAAATTCTGGAGAGTCACATCTTCATTAATAATACAATCAAGTCTGAGGCGGGTGGGATTTTCGATTTAGCTGCGAAGGAACTCGGATGCACAGATGGAAAGAATAATCTACGGCGCCTGGGTGCTATTCTGCTATTTAACATTAACGCCCGTTATGATTTTGGCATGACCTATTGTTTTGGTTTAAAAGAAGATCTTCACTTCTTTATGATTCAATTGCCAAAACAATTTCCACTACGTGGCATCATCTCAGCCATTCAGACATATGCCTCCTCCATATATCCATGGATTTGCCAATACTCGCCACGCTTGGCAGGCGGGTTGGCGAGCGCAGTATGGTTTCCTATCCTCAGACAGCGCTGTTGCCCACCTTCTGGTACGTGGTCCCTTAGCCCACTCTTACGGCACCCACGGGAAGAGATGGGGGAGTACTATTCTAGACCGGTACTACCACGGCCCCATTACGTGTAACTTGTATTAATTTAAGTACTAGTAGTAATACATTTCTATAGTAAAGTAAACTTGATTAACCGCGATCTGGTTATGTGATCTCACCTAAAGATCATATATACACATATCTACATATATCTATACATACGACATCCTTGAAACATTTAAAGTATATAAAGTCGGATATCTGACATACGCAGATATTTATTTTATTTATTTATTTGGGACAAAAAACGGTAACATAATACATCTTAAGTAACACAATTTGTTCTTATTAATACTAACTATGCTACCCACAACATTATCCACTAATTACTACTAGATATGAGAGTGAAGAGGAAGATAATTTTATTTACTACCAGTTTTTAAAGTGTTAGAGGTGTTTTTATTACTGTTTGCTTTTTTGTTTCTTACCGGATTACTATACTTTTCCGCTGAAGAGAACCACAGCCGAATGTAGAAAATACTTGAATAATACGATTAAGAGAACAGATTACCTACATTTTCTCCAAATAATATCTGAGATATGTTTATTAAATTACATTGAGAAATAACTTCTCTTTGGAAAGCATCATGAGCCCGGACATTAATGTGGCTACATAGAGGTAGAGAAAGGCTTAAGGGTATGGATGGACTGCGTGAAGAATATGTCTGTGAAAGGTGTGAGTACTGAGATGGCCGGTGATACAACAGACTGGAAGAGGAAAACGTGAGAATTAAATTATTACTTTATAATCTTGTTCATTTATGAATGAACGAAATGTAACAACAAGTTACTTTATAATCTTTTTCATTTATAAATGAACAAAATGTAACAACTAGTTACTTTATAATCTTGTTCATTTATGAATGAACAAAATGTAACAACTAGTTACTTTATAATCTTGTTCATTTATGAATGAACAAAATGTAACAACTAGTTACTTTATAATCTTGTTCATTTATGAATGAACAAAATGTAACAACAAGTTACTTTATAATCTTTTTCATTTATAAATGAACAAAATGTAACAACTAGTTACTTTATAATCTTGTTCATTTATGAATGAACAAAATGTAACAACTAGTTACTTTATAATCTTGTTCATTTATGAATGAACAAAATGTAACAACTAGTTACTTTATAATCTTGTTCATTTATGAATGAACAAAATGTAACAACTAGTTACTTTATAATTTTGTTCATTTATGAATGACCAAAATGTAACAATGCGCCTTCTGAGGGTCGGAAATCATACTGCGCTCGCCAACCCGCCTGCCAAGCCTGGCGAGAATTGGCAAATCCCTCCCACATGGGGGAGGAATATGTCCAGCAGTGGTTGTCTAATTGCTGAGAAGATGAAGAAGATGAAATATGATTTTTTGAATATTGTAAGCTCGCGTTTGACCACTGCTTCACCTGATGTTAAGTGGTGACGTGTATTCTATCTATTTAATCGTGACTTGACGATCAAGATTGTACGTAACGGGGAACACAGACTCGGGCAAGGAGTTTCATTCCTTAGCAGTAGCAAGCTCACAACGGTTCGTACATACCTATAGGTGGTATATCTACCATATAGCGATGGCGCATTGCCGTACGCCGAGTCAACCGATGATCTTTGGTGGAATGGTGGAATCAAATCTTTATTTTCTTTCTTTCATTTCAAATTATGTATTTCTAGTGTACACTCACCGAAATGTAACCGATAGAAAACCGATAGATAAGCAACTCTACGCCGGTGTTCGAGGCTCTGAAGCCTACGTTCTACCAAATAGTAAGTGCCGTTTTTTTTTTGCTCGCCTATCGGTTGACTCTTTTTGTTATCAAGGGATGTCATCATGAAAACATTATGATTATATTAAACTATCGGCAATGCAGAATTGTACGATTCAGATAGATTTGTTAGAATTTAATGGATGCAAGACTTCTGTCTCCGAGGGAGTTAAAAATTCAATATAAAATTAGACACAGATTGTTCTTTTAGCTGCGTCCTTGTCTTTCAGACAGACAAGACGGGGTTGATTTCGTGTTAGAGGAAACGTGTCCTTTCTTCCTTACATAAAATAACTATATTACATTAAACATTGCTTTTATAAGCCATATCGAAGTGTATGGCTTATATTCTATAAGCCATACACTTTGAGGGCTTATAGAAGGTACTTATTGTTTAGAATTTCGCGTTTCAAATATATTGTTTACAAAATCTAATGGAACTTGATTGGTTGAACAAAATGTTGCTGGTCGTAAGTGATATCTTGGCCAGTAATTACCAGATACCGTCAGTGTAATGTGTCGTGACAATCTTTTTACAATTCCGTAACAGCTTTATTTGTTTCCAAGATAAGAAGAAGGTAATTGAGGAGAAATTCGCACCCTTGTCTATATTGCCACCCGTGAAACTGGAAAATTCCGGTTTTCTCGTGGCTTAAATGATAAAATGAATGATTTCACAAGATCTATTTTTGTTGAAATTGATAACATATCGTGGATCAACTAAAAGGTCTGTTGGGTTTGAACTAGAAATATACTTATGTACTTACATAGAAATATGCATAATTATTTATATGAACGATGTATGTAAATTTTAGTGAAACTTCATTTGCCTGTTGACGGATTCATCATCATCATCAATCAGCTCAGCCATAGGACGTCCAATGCTGGACATAATATGCCTCCGCTATTGATTTCCACAAGGACCGGATGGAAGCGGCCCGCATCCAGCCCTTACCTGCCATCTTAGTCAGGTTGTCTGTCCGCCTTATCGGTCGATCAACTAAATGGCTTTTTGGGGTTTCAGTAAAAATATATTATGAACGATGTATGTATAAAGCTTTGAGTGAAATTGTATCCAAGCCTGTTGAGGGATTCCGAATTTTTAAATTCAGTTCGTTGATGGTGTTTGTGTGCGTGAGGGTGTATGTATTCTTATGTGATGTAGGTATGTGTTGGTAATCAGAGTAAGTAGTACTTACCATTTGGTACGAAACCGAACTATCACTTCTGAGACTGTCTTATCTGAATATACTAAAATAGTGTGAATATGTACACAGGTTTATGATCTATCTAGGTTGGTATTATTCATCACAAACCGCAGGCTTGCATGCCAGTAGCACGAAAAAAGACATCAAAGCGAATTCGAATCGCCTTTTTATTAACAATTGAATAACGCGACAATTGTGCGTACAAACTATCAATTGTCTGTATTACAGTTGTATTGACGGTTTGTACTGAGCTCAATTGATTTTTAGTGTGATACGGCTGCGTTACGATTGCTACAGCGATAGATAAAATCTTTGTTGAATGTCACTCCAACTAGAATAAAAATAAATAATCATAGTAAAAGTCACAATTTACACTTACGGCGCTTATAAGACCCGATAACCTTGGATGAGCTAAACCAGGCACTAACCCGTTCATTCCTCAGTACAAGGAGGAAAACTGGAAAATAGTTACTTACTTTAAAAATAAAATGTACTGTTATTATATTTTTTTTTAATTTATTTCACTCAAACCCCGCACTTGGATTCCCTGTGTCGCGGAAAGCAGGGACACATACAATTACAGCACACAAACAACGAAGACACGGGACAAACACCTACACTCGTCGCACAAATGTTTGCCCCTGCCGGGATTCGAACTCAGGGTCCCGAAGACACAGAAGTCATGTCACTGACCACTGAGCCAGGGTGACCGTCTAAGTTCAAGAACCGTCTTTTTAAGTTCGTGAGTTACCTATTTAAATACACGATGTTTAAAGTGTTTAGCTACCGTACCAAGATTTTAAATAATAATAATAATATGGGACAACATTCACACAAGGTCTTCAGGTCCCAAACTAGGCAGAGCCTGTACTATGGTAACCTGATGACTGATATATATATATACTTATACACACCCAGACACAGGTCAAACAGACATATTCATACACACAAATGTTTGACCTGTCCGGGAATAGAACCCGAGACCAGCGGCTCAGAAGGCAGAGTGCTACCAACTGCGCCAACCGACCAGTCAACCGCCAACCGCCAACCACCATCAAATGATGAATATATACATAAAAGTTGGATAAATAACATACGTTTTTTTATTGTATTTCGTTGTTGATGAGTGTTATGGCTCTATTCTTCACTTTAAGTCTCTTTAGCTTATAGTGAAAAATACAATGTATAAACTACAAATAAAATATAACTTATCCATTACCTACAAAGCAAATGGAGTTAAAGAAAATTCATAACAATTTCACGACAATGCATTAGCTTCAGAATAACACCAATCATTTTGATTTCTACCCTTATTTGAGAGATATCTCACTGGAAAAATGATAACCGTTCCTAATTTGAAATCAATTATACCGTCTGACGTGTCCGCACGCGACGCGACGCGACGTATGGAATATGGCGGCTGGTGAACGAATACATGAATATTTTAGCGGAGCGTCTGCAATGGGAGCCATCGAGGTCGACGCCGTTTGCTTTTCATTCTCGCGAGTACCTACGGCGAAGCGATCATATAAACTCACGTTTTGTGTATGTTACACAAAATTTGAACCGTTTGGGGTCGAGACATTGGGCCCGTAGGGACCGGGATCTCATCGGATTTTCCAAAATTTATCAGAGCGTTTGATCGATGCGACGCGTGACCAAAATGCTGGCACATATTTGGCTCAACGAATCAGCATTGCAATTTAAGACTAGCGATTAGTGAATATGTACAGTGTCACACAACAAATTATAAGTAAAGCTGTAGGTTTGGGCGCCCAAGATACAGGCTATGCCTAGTTTGGGGCCCGTTGCATAATAATTAAATTTATTAGGTTACTTTAATTTTATAGAATATGTTTGTGTTATTTGTCTAATTTGTGTTTCTGGGAATAAATGATTACTGATTACTGAATTTAACGTGGCAATGCTGCTAGCATTCTGGGCACGCTGACAGCCGGTAGCGGGTTAAAACATTTGTGTTATCTATGGGCTACCAATAGCTAGTGGAATGCTCAAATGTTATTGTAGTAGCTGCAGTACGGTAATTAGTTATTCGTGTTTTATTTTAATGAAAAAATGTTACACATAGTACCTATGTATATCTCACTTGATGTCGTAACAATTTCAACACGTCTTGCTGCCAGTTTACTACCAGTGAGCTATCACTGAAAAGTTAAGTGCAGAAATTATTTTCTTTATTGTGCTTCGTGTGAAATATTTATTATATTAATTTTTAATGTTTTGTGTGTGTGTGTATGTGTCTATGTGCATGTGTGTGTGTGTGTGTGTGAAAGAGAGAGAGAGAATAATAATAAATTCAGTAATTAACATATCAAAATAATTGAAGGCTTGTGTAAGCAGTGCTGAGAAGCTCATCCTATTGTCACCAAAAACCTGCAACCACTCAGTATGCACAGAATATACATTGATCTATCTGCATCTTCTACTGTTAATATAACGGTAAGGGTTGTGAATAACCTTAAAACCCTTTAAACCCTATAAACCCGATAGTTTTGTGTCATATCCTTTGCAGGTATCCAGAGTATAATCCAAGAAGCTGTTTTTCACGTATTGCTTAAAAAAACGTATTCTTGGTGGGTAGGTATTACTTTTCGTCCCAACTGCACCTGCATTTGTGATTACCACGGCGCTAAATTGAGGAATCTTCGATTGGATTCTGTAGACGTTTTCGCAGTTCTTAACGAGATAGAATTTCGGAAATACGGAGAAGGGAAACTCGAGAATAGATTAAAGTGTATAGTAAATATTAAAGTCGACCACATTATATCGCCTATCACATTAAGAAGGCTCGCGGGTGTTTACAGACAGACGTGTTGATTTACAATACTACAAATATGGACTTTACAGACCGATGTCGTAAAAAAATATATTATTGATCACATTCTTAGACTTCTTGATTTCCATTTTTCTGGTTTAATATAGAGTTCATTACGACGAAAAGAATTACAAAGAAAAATGAATTAAATTAAATGATTAATTAATTTTAACTTAATTATTTTTTTAAATTATTATTTTTTCTACTGCGAGAGTTTCCGATAGAGGCTTATTTTATTAATAAATTAGGAACTGAAATGTAATTGAGGAAATTTTCTTATATGAGTAGTATTTTTAAAAGTTTATTAGACATGTAGTAGTACAGACTTTCAACAAAATAAGCTGAAAAGAGTCAACATTGTCAGTCTAGCAAATGGTCAAGCCTTAAGCGTTGGCATGTTGGCATTTTAAACTGAGAGCTTCCTAGTCCAATCATATTAGATGTTTCAACTTGTGCTAGGACATTTGTGAAAAGATTAAAAATACCAATTATTGTATTCAAAAAACTTTAATTAACCTTAAATCCTAAAAATAAATGATACTAAACTTGTCCAAGCAGCATTAATGCCAAGTGGAATAGCAATGCTTTATCTTCTAGCAAGATAAAGGCCAGCGTTTTGATCGCTTGTTGCTTTGATTAGTGCCCCCGATACGTCATTAAACATCATCATCTTAGCCAAAGGACGTGACTCGACATAGACCCGTAGACCCGTAGGTCTAGTTATTTATAATTTATACCTTATATTGAACGAGCAATTCTAATATCGGATTAGCAAGTTGAAGTGGCAGTGGGCAAGACACATAGCACGAAGACGTTGGGGTCGATAGGTTATCGAATGGAGACCACGGACTGGCAAACGCAGCATAGGACGGCCACTGACAAGATAGACGACCTAAGATCTCAGGAAAAGGCTGGATGGGGACCGCTTCGAACCGGTCCTGGTGGAAATCTATGAAGGCCTATGTCCAGCTCTGCACGTCCTATGACTGAGATAATATTCCTGATGATGAATCCTTCTATTTATCTCTAAAATATCTCAGAAATGGCTCTAAATAGTTTTTACATCACTTGTATGTTATGCTATGCATAACAATAGTATATATATATATATTTACATATCTTTATAAGATATGTAAATATAATGCTTGGGAAACGATGAGCGTTCATCATCAGCAAGTATATTGTATTTTCTGGAAGACTTATGTTTGCAGTGCTCGAAGGTTTAATTAATCAGAAAATCCAAATTAATCTTGTATCAGGACTACAATAAAATGTACACTTGCTCATTAAAATCGCAACGAATTTAATAAGTATCGATATTGCTGTTAATATTCAGTTTTAATTAAAAACACATTATGAGACAGCGCTGATACCAAATAGGAATGATAAATTATGCAGATTTGCAAACGTACTTAAGGGATAGGAGTGCTTGGGGTAACACATTAGATACAACTTACACAGCCTACCGAATTGACTGGCCGGTTGGCGCAGTTGGTAGCTTTGCCTTCTGAGCCGCTGGTCCCGGGTTCGATTCCCGGACAGGTCAAGCATTTGTGTGTATGAACATGTCTGTTTGACCTGTGTCTGGGTGTGTGTATGTATATAAGTATGTATATCAGTCATTAGGTTAGCATAGTACAGGCTCTGCCTAGTTTGGGATTTGAAGACCTTGTGTGAATGTTAATAAATAAAAAAAATAATTCTAAGAAACATGACACATTCCAGCAAACTTGTTGAGACGACCGTCGGCTCAGTGATCAAGGAGATCCGCGACCCCGGGTCGAAACCCGGCTGAGGAAAACATTTCTGTGATGAACATAGATGTGTATTCTCGGGTCTTGGATGTTTGTGTACTGTGATTCTGTGTCCCGCGACACAGGATATTCTGGTGCGGGGGTGTGAGTGTGATAAATGCGTTTGTATTGATAAATGGTCCGACTCGATTAATATACCAATATGATCGTGTAACGATCAATACCCTTAGGTAAACCGTAAAGCATTGCACGGCAATCTTTTCATGTTTTTGAGTGAAGTCTATAATAAATTAAATAAAACTGAATAAAATTGAGTAATATAAAACTTGCTCTATATAGGAACACTGTTATTCTCAACTTAACATGACCAAAAGATTGCTGTTCTATATTTCTATTGGGCTTAGCTCATTCTTCCCATCAGATAGAGGTAGGTGTAGGTCGTAAGTGGACAAGAACAATTTAAGGTTGCACGATAGTGGGCACCTTAAAGACGGCACACCGCTTCAGGGTCGACAATCACGACTCACGGCTTAAAACGCCCCTAGAGCGGGGAAGCATTCAGGATGTAATGCTTCTAGCCGTCTATTTAAGCTGTGATCGCTGTGTATGTTCGTTGCTTAAAAGAATAAGATAATAAATGATATAAAGATTTTACGTATAAAGAAAACTTATCTAATCATTTGTCGACCCATATTTAATCCTTACTACGTCTCTGTTAGAATTAATGAAATATGAAATCGTTTTTGAGTGCGGTTTCAATGTTTAAATCGATTTTGTGATAATTTACGAGTAGTTGTGAATCCAAATACGGCTTTTAACTGTCGACCGCAGAAGTGGTTTTGTGTGGGCTGTCTGAAGTTGATAAGTCGCGGTTGCTATGCCTACCTATCAATAGCCTATAGTTATGATTCAATGTTTCCGGCGTACATCTTTGAATTTTATCTGCTATGCTTTCTACGTTTACTTTCACAAGGTCCATGCGGAATCAGTGTTATTCTATATCGTTTAAGAAATGTAGTCTCATCAAAACCCTCTAGCGATATTTACATAACCAGATTTTATTTTTATCGATTTACAAAAAATATTTATATTAAAAAATCAACCATTGACAAGAAGAACGATATTGGAACTAACATCAAACAATTCACTGGTCTGAACCGTGAAATGGCTGTCTAATTTGCCTGTATTTCATCGTGCTACGGGAGTCCGCCGTCGTGTCATTTCCGCATATTTAAGACATCATCCCAGACTTGTAGGCTTGACTTGTAACTTCTGAGGCAGAACTTCTCTGTATCATTTAGTTGACTCATGGGTGTCGCAAACAGTGCGGTTCTACCGATAGTTTATGTAACACACCTGCAAAATGTGAAACTTCATCACTTAACATCAGGTGAGACAGTTGTCAAACGCAAACTTATAATATGTAAAAAAAAAAGAACGAACTGTCTCCTTCGGTGTTCTCAAGTGGCTACAATAAGGGATTCTTCACATTTATTATTATTATTTATTATTACATAAATTGCTTACTGCACTTACAGTATTTACCAACGCGTGCAGCCAGCCAACAACAATTAGAATTAGAATACAATATAGTTACTATCAACTCAGTTAACAATTTAGTGCAGTGATTACGAAATTCTTTAGGTTTACTAAAGAATACGTCTAGTTCAGATTCCTGAGCAAGCAGGGCATTGAGCAGAGACATGGCTTGAGATGTCGGAGCAAATTGTGAGGTAAGCGTGCGGTACCGTTGGACAGGCAAACAGGCGACGTACAGAGCACGTCCGCGATTCCCGAACGCGATCCGGCACCGCCAACGACCACCGAGCGAGCGCGCTGGAATTATCGATGCGCCCATTAAGCAAATGATAAAAATGCATTTACAAGAGTTCTGAAAAGGACGTAATGCCCAAGTATTACAAAAATGCTTTTTAGGCACCCCGTCTGTTTATTTGCCTTATTAAAAACCTCTATAGACAATGTAGCCAAGAAAAAAAAATCATAGCCGTGAAGTCAACTGAACATACAAACCATTCAATAGCATCCAATCTTATATTAAGTCATTAACCGTGAGAATCAAATAAGAGAACACCAAATTTCGTAACCCGCTAGCACACTCTAAATTAATCACCTGTATGCAAACGACTGTTTACTGTTTGCTAACCTGACCACACACCTAACATCTTATGGTACGCTACTTCTTTACATCTTATCACCTCTATTTCTACGACTATACGACTCATAATTGATTTGTATAATGTTAATCGCTGAGACCATACGGGCATCTGTGTCAAGCAATTGACACCTCTCTAGAGCACATGAGATTTGGCCAACCAAGATACCACTATAGAAATGCCGTTCTAGATTAAATTGTAGATTTTAATAACAGTGCGTAGAGTTGATAATGATATAATTCGCTGCTTAAGAATGGTAATGGCTTTGTAGCTATGTATCTGAATTCAACTTTGACAAGTTAAGCCTCCGCGCTGGATACATTGTGAGATGGCATTCATGGTAGCATAAGAGCGTTTGACCTACTTGCGTGGAATTCCTCTGGGAAATTTTGGTGCTTAAAATGGTTAAGCCGTAGTTTCGCCTCACTTATTTCTGGATCGTGGGCTATTCTAGGGTGATTCAACGGCTCTTTGAACATAAACAATAGTATATCTTCAAAATTGTAAAATATATTTTTACCCTACTTGTGCTAGTCGACTAAATTAGGTACTTAATGATGCTTATTTTTCTGAGGCCACAAGCTATCTACAAATTGTCAATGATATTATTAAAAGAGTGAGATGGGGCATTAGCTCATCGGGCGTGGACCGCATAAATTAGGTTCCTGCACACAATTTCCTTTAGTGGCAATCGATAGTTGTGCAGCACGTGTGGCTCTCAGTAAATTCCACTATCATTATACAGGCGAAACTTTGTTTAGACCCTAGATTCATGCAAACACTACTTTTCATCCCGAAAATAATTTCAGTTCCCGTGGATTATTCCACCAAATAATTCAAAACGCCTCTGTTACTCCGTCACGCTGAAACGGCTCTATCGATTTAGATGAAATTTGGTGTTGACCCTGAAATAATACGCTACTTTTACCCCGGAAAAGATCAATTCGATACGTATGTTTTTTTGTAGGTTTGTTACTCCATTACTTTCGACTGGGTCAACCGATTTAATGATTCTTTTTTTTTATTTTATTTTATTATTGAACGACCTTAAAAATGTAACTGTGGGTGTGCGGTATCCTGTAAGTTGCATCTAATCCAGACTTGATGAATGGTTGAATGATTCATGCATCATCCTAAAATCCAGATGTTAGTTACGTCATTTGAGAGCGTACCCGTTCTGTCTACTACATTGACAAATGTTAAAAAAAATGATAACGAACCATCAAATACAAATACGATTATTCATTTGTTAATCAAATCTTAAGCTAGAAACTTAGAATAAAGGAGATATATAAACTATAAGGAATGGTTACACATATTTAGGGTAAGTTATACCCCACACTAGGTTACCTTTTTTGAAGCGATGATAGCTCAGCGGGGGGAGCGTCGCCTGTCAAACGGACACAGGTTAAATCCCCAACAACAGCTTGAGTTTCCGGTGAAAGTAACACCGTCATCAAATTCCAAGCATGGTGGTAGGGTACTTTTGAATACCCGCCTGGCTAGCTACCACCCTCAAGTTTGAAAAACTGTCACCAAGCACATAGTGTGTTTAGGCAGCAGTCCTTGAGAGCCAGTGAGCATTCTAGGTCTAGCGTGATAACATCTTCGACCACATGTTCACTGACCATCCAGGTGAGATAGTGGTCAATCTATAGTATAAAAAAAAATTCTGTTACGGGAATAGTCAAATATGAATTTCCACAGTAATATTGGAGTACTAGTACTTAAACTATCTCCATACCAAATTTCATCGAAATCGGTGTAACCGTTCGAGCGTGAAGAAGTAACAAACATACACACATGCACACAAACATACACATACACACAACCTTTCGCATTTATAATATGAGTAGGATACCACATCATAATCTTGTATCTTACTTTCTAGTTCGTTTTGTGGAATTGGAGCTTCGCTTAGCGATTTAATTTTATCAGTTAAGACACTTATTTAGGCTTAATTTAAAAAGCAAAACGTTGTCAAAGTAATATGATCATCCAATTTGTACAGCTAGTTGAATTAAATATGTATTTTAATTAAATACATTGGTTTCAATACCGCACTAAAGGTACAAAGCTAAGCCAGTCAGTCATATCCCCGTTTTAATTTATCGGCTATCGGCCGTATTTTCCGATATAATACCGGAATATTTTCGGGTTTTTCGCCCGGTTCCCGATGCGGACGCTCGTAAAAATCGGGATCATCTCGTGCCCGTCGATGGTTCGCGCCGATATGAGAGATTCGCAACGGATTTTACAGCCCGGTACAAGTTGGAAGCGGTTTGTTTTTCTAACCGACTAATGCTGTTTGCCTCTACCGGCATTTACAGCTTCACCGGAGGGGGGGCGAGCACAGATGATGCTCAGCCCGGTATTTGTGCGGGCGCAGAAGGCGCACCGCCTAGCCAGTCTAGCGCTGACGGCGCTGTGCCACTAGGAGAGGACGAGGCGACTAGCTCAAATTACATTAAAATCAATAAAGCTATGAAAGGCTGACATTTTTCCGTGTTTTTTTTTTTCACTCACTGTCATACAATTGTATCAATTAGTTTGAACAATTTTACTTTACTAAATCTTTTTTTAGGTATTGTGTAGTAAAAGAAAGAAGCAAAGATTTAATATTAATGCCATTATGTACCACAGTTCTACATGCGTGCACATTCAATGACACTTTACCGTCTTCTTCTATCTCATCCATGTGCGTCCACTGCTGAACATATGCCTCCCCCATATAACGGGGATTTGCCAAAAACTCGCCACGCTTGGCATACGGGTTGGCGAGCGCAGTATGATTTTCAATCCTCAGACGGCGCTGCTGCACACCTCCTGGTACGTGATCCCTTAGCCGACTCTTACGGCACCCGCGGGAAGAGATGCGGGAGTACTATTCTAAGCCGGTACCTCCACGTGCCACGCACTTTACCGTCAATAAACTATTATTAATACTAGTTTATATACTTATTGGCAATAGTGATCAAAACTTGGATAAACATAATTTTGGCGAAATGAGTCCATATTTAAATCTTTATAGGCCTATCAATGAAAACACAAAATCTGTCATCTATGTCATACGACAGTGTTCAGAGTAGTATATTTTATTTAAAACGTTACTTTTCTCTCTTACTTAAAAAAATACTTGAAAGGTCCAGTTTGACCACGATTTTACTTGATGTTCCGTGACGTGTGGTCGAATAGGTAGTCACGCCAGACTTACAATGTTTACTAGTTCTCAAGGAATTCTGCCTTTATTTACTGTATTACTGACAGTGTATCTAACTTGAGCGTGGTAGCTAGCCAGGCATCTACTCGGTACTACCAGTATTCTTGAATTCCATAACGGTGATGCCTTCACCGGAATCCCAAGCCGTAGATGGGGATTGAACCAAAGTCCGTTAGCTTGACAGTTGACGCTGCCACCGCTGAGCTATCATCGGTTCAAAATAGGTCGCTTTTCAATAGATTAAAACTTTAAACCCGGCTTCTCTTATCACTGGTACCATATCACCGATCCGAGTAATATTTCAAAATTTTTAAAGTTCAGCACGATTGCAGCGTCGTACCTACTATCCTGCTTATACACGTACCTAGACGAGATGTTGATTGAAACTCATATATTTTACATTTAATATTGTAAGTTGTTTACTCTGCCCGTAAATTGAACAGCTACCAGATTTATCGCTTAACAAAATTGAAAGAGAGTTTTTGCGTGATCACGATACGATGTAGATATACACAAAACTAGTACCCGGTACCAACTGTAAAGATTGAATAAAAAGTGTAGAAAAGTATAATTATTGTGTTGTCTACCCTCTCTCTCTTTTGGAAATTAGGAACACCGACGATTTTATAAGGCGAAGGAGGTTTCCGACTTCAAAAAAGAGGAGGTTATACGTGTCTCTATTTTTCACCGATTTCTCCCCCATTTCTGGACATATTCTCAAATTTTTTTGGTTGAGTGTACCTCCGAGGTGGTCCTTTTTAAATGTCATTAAAATCGGACAAGGGGCATTTGAGTTACACTCCAATAACTGAAAAGTGTTATGTTTATTTGAACGATATTATAATTGCGGGTGAAGAAATCGGAGTGCATACACAATGACATTTGATCCCGGGAGTAGCAAAGGTGAAAAGGGGATTTTTTTTTTACCTAAAATGTAACCAACTTCAACACTCAAAAGTGTGAAATAACTTGTCGAAGTCGGTACCATGAGCACAATATTGTGATAGCAGTTACTTTTGAACTATCATGGTGTTAGATAGTTGAGTCTTGAAAAATTACAATTGTATGGTATTTTTTTTTAGATAACTTATACCAGTCATATTTTTATAAGTTAGTAGATCTAGTGTTAAACAACTATCTCAATTTATGATGAGCGATGATGTGAGGGAAGGTAGAAATGCGCTAGGCTAGACCCTCAAGGACGGTTACCAGAACACCCCAGGTGATTGAAGACAGATTGCCAAACTTGAGGAAACGGACTGTTTTTTTACCAGCTGACCAGGCAGGAATATTCATCATCATCTTTATACTACATACATACATATTCAACATACATATCCGTATAGTACACACAACATGCACTCACAACACACATTTGCACACACTATGTTTATCATATATCAATTTTACTGCACTTGCCTTGTAAATCTATGGGAGGTGAATGCTGGTATCCATAACACGGGGAAATCTATTTTGGATGCTAGTTTCACACTCATGTTTCGTAAGACAAATCCTACTAATATTATATATGCGAAAGTTTGTATATGTGTGTAAGTGTGTATGTGTATATGTGTGTAAGTGTGTATGTGTATATGTGTGTAGAATTGTAACCTCTTCACGCTCAAACGGTTACACCGATTTCGATGACATTTGGTATGGAGATAGCTTATACCTTGGATAACACATAGGCTAATTTTCATCATCACCATCATCACCGTTTTTCATCACCACGCGGATAGAACCGCAGGGCGCAGCTAGTAATCTATAACTTAAGAAATGTATTATTACTATTACTGTACCTACATCGACTCCATGTTTCAATGTATTGTGTGTATGAACATGTCTGTTTGACCTGTGTCTGGGTGTGTATATGTATATAAGTATATATCAGTCATCAGGTTACCATAGTGCAGGCTCTGCCTAGTTTGGGACCTGAAGACCTTGTGTGAATGTTGATAAATAAAAAAATAAAAAAAAAATCTGCACGACTGTTACGAAATAAATGTTTTTTTTATCAGCCTACGTCGGACCATTTCTGGACATAGGCCTATTTTATTTAAAGTCGCTCCGGCTGCAGCCTGCACCTTAATTTATTTAGCAATTAATTTGAGGTACGCGCCTGTCCTTCGGTAATGACGTCACTAACTGTATGAAATATATTGACATACATTGCTCATCTGTATCATAGATTAATGAATTGTACTTTTTACTAGTTTTGCTATTCCACTGGGACTATAATTCTAAATAGATCTTTTTTCTACCTCAATGCATTTATTTTTTATACTGTATAGATCTTTGACCGTTTGACCGTCCGACCGACAACGTTTGACCACTATCTCACTTGATGGTCAGTGACGATGTGGTCGAAGAGGTTATCACGCTAGATCTAGAATGCTCACTGCCTCTCAAGGACTGCTGCTTGAACACACTATGTGTTTGGTGACAGTTTTTCAAACTTGAGGGTGGTAGCTAGCCAGGCGGATATTCGAAAGTACCCTACCACCATGCAACTCTTGGTCCTTTTGGCTGGAATAAAGATATTGTATTAAAAAAAAAACTTATATCGCAACCCAGATGCAATTGTCATTTATGTAGAATACTAAGTTTATTTATAATTACTATTGCATGGGCTGGATGCGGGCCGCTTCCAACAGGTCCTTGTGGAAATCAATGGGGGAGGCCTATATCCAGCAGTGGACGTCCTATGGCTGAGATGATGATGATGATGATGATGATGACTATTGCATTGTTTATGTGGTTTGTCTTAATAAATAAGAGATTTGGCACTCAGAGGGCACCTAAGAACTCGTTGCCTTCGAAAATTTGAGGTACGCCTGTAATATAAACACGAGAACACTTTGCTTAATGATAAGAATATTTACGTATTGTTTAAATACAGACTGCAGAATAGATATTTATGTCTACATTAAAGTTAGAAAGTCTCGAGAAACAGCGCCGTTGGGGATAGACATGACCAAATAATGAGAATATTATTTACTATGAGATATATTTGTAGACAAAGTTTAATGACCTGCTACTTTTAGGCCTTAAAAATGGCGGTGTAAAATTAGCGAAATTAAAACACAAACTACACAGAAATTTGTTGCTTTTTTGTTGCTAATTACTTGCAAAAAATTAAATCGAAATATCGGCAATAACGTTATCTTTTCAATATGACAGCGTGGAAATCACTGGATGTGGAATCGATCAAGCGGGTCAATTTGTTGCTAATTTGTTGCTGAAAGACACTAAGATTTTTTTTTTGACAAAATAAATAATTATACGCCAGCTTAACTCTCTAGTCTGGATAAAGATTTGTTGCTGCTTCTAATACATCTTGTCCGAGTATAGAGAGTCAGCAACAAAATAGAAACCGGAAGTTTGATTAGTTTGGAGATCGGTTCACAAAAAAACCGGCCACGCCAGCTTAACTCTCGACTTTTCCGTAGAAAATGCCGAATAAAGATTTGTTTCTGCTCATACTGCAGCTAGTCTGAGTATAGAGAGTCGGCATCAACATAAGAACCAGAAGTTAAGATAAGTTGGAGATCGGTGTCCAATGCTTGATCACTCTAGTTATTATCCAATCCAATTGTCCATATTGTTATTAAATCAAAATCGCGAGAAAAACATTTAGTAATTTAAAAGTTATTACTAAATAAAAGTTATTTGGTAATTAAAAAAAAAAAAAAAATTACAATTATCCATACATTCCTAGCTTATTTTGAGCAATGTTAACGCGCTATTTTAGGTACCTAAAATGACGGGTAAGCCTCGTCTTAAATTGGAATAATATAAAATTTATACAAATTGTTAATTATAACATGGCAATATGTCACAAATACAAAATATGAAACTTACATACACACCACAGCACTTTATTATATCCTTTCCTTTCTAATGAGAACAAATTACCCTAAAAACCGTCACTAGAGATCATAACTAGCTGGATCGGCGATTTTTTTATTTTTTTTTATTTTCTAGGTTCGACAAACAGTTTTCCAATATACTTATAAATAAAACTTAATTAATAATAGGATCATTGTGGGACCAACATCGTCGACCACAGGTTACTATATAGTATATAGCGTTAAGATGATATATGACAAAGTATTAAAGTTTAAGCTAATACAAGTAAACATTAATTGATACAAGTTACGATAGACAAGACAAGTTATACAAAGAAAAAAAAAATAACAGAACTAAATAAAAGACAAATATATACATTGCAAAAAAAAAAAGAAATAGGAACTACTATTCCTCATAGTAGGTACCAACAATAAAGACTAGCTATGACTAATAAATAAATACGATTTCAATGTCCACTGCTGGACATAAGCCTCCCCCATTGGTTCCCACAAGGACCGGTTGGAAGCGGCTCGCATCCAGCCTTTGCCTGCGATCTTAGTCAGGTCGTCTGTCCACCTGGTCGGTGGCCGTCCTATGTTGCGCTTGCAACGGAATGAAACGAAAAGGAATTCAATGCAATCCAATCATACCTTAATTGGATTGCATTGAATTCCTCATAGTAGGTACCAACAATAAAGACTAGCTATGACTTATCAATAAATACGATTTCAACTTTAATACCCTTGAACCCATCATTATCGTCATTATCTCAGCAACAAGACGACCGCTGCTGAACATACGCCGCCCCCATTGATCTCCATAAGAACAGATTGGAAGTAGTCTGCATCCAGCCTCTTTTTGTGATCTTAAGTTATCTGATCACCTTGATCGTGGACGTCATACGCTGGGCTTACCAGTCCGTGGTCTCCATTCAAGAACCTGCCCACTGCCACTTTTTTTGTTTAATTTTTATTGAGAATAGGCAAGCCATTGACCAATACTCTACCTGAGGTTAAGTGATTGAGGATGCACCTCCGATGGAGCACTTCTGCTTAGGAAATACCTATTCACTTAATTTGTTAATTTGCTGGGCTATGTCGGTGACTTTAGTTCTTCTACGGATTTCTTCATTTCTGATTCAACCGCGTAGAGAAACCTCGAGCTTATTCTGTGACTGAGCTACAAGGCCCAAAACCATAAATAAAAATAGTAATCGCATGGCAATATTTTGTAACTGAAAAACAAGGTTACAAATACGCTCCTACACACAACACAACAATTCATTTACACTTTCCCCTGTAATAAGATCAATTGACCCTCAAAAACCTTAACTAGCTTACTATGTGGTACGATCCCGGTTAATCCGGATTTCGGATACTGCGAATAACCGCAAATACCGGTAATAATTCGTTTATACATTTCCTATCGGCACGGGAAATTAGCTGACAAGGTGTCCACAGGTGTCTTCGACGGGAATTAGTTTTTCCCGGTTTGTACGCAACAATGGTTAACGTGACTCGAGGAAGGTGCTGTATAAATCAGTGGGAAATCTTTTGTTGTTATCTAATTTCCGTAATTCTATTGACAGTAGCTGCTTTTATGAAGTCCTTTTTTATTTTGTATCTTTAGACTCTGCCGTGGGGTACCGGCTCACTTAAAGTCACGAACATAGCCCAGCAGTTTAGCAAGTTGAAGTGGTAGTGGGCAGGGCATATAGCTCGAAGAACCGATGGCCGTTGGGGTCGATAGGTTCTCGAATGGAGACAACGGATTGGCAAGCGCAACATAGGACGGCCACCGACCAGATGGACAGACGACCTGACTAAGATCGCAGGCAAAGGCTGGATGCGGGCCGCTTCCAACCGGTCCTTGTGGGAACCAATGGGGGAGGCTTATGTCCAGCAGTGGACGTTCTATGGCTGAGGTGATGATGATGATGATTGTTAGACTCAAAACAGAAATTAAAAATAAACATTATATAAAGGTTATGTACCACTTTAAAATCCCTGAAACCTCTAGGATGAGTCTGTGTTGTGGAATTCAATTTATTTTATTAAGAAATACGCGTTCAATTTAACTTCAAATTCAAAGGAACAATCCTTTGTATAGATGATTAAATGGACAACATGCTAGGTGAAACTCACGAATTCGGCCTGCTTGTGGAGTGCTACTCGTTTAGCTTAATTGGCAAAGCGACGGGACAGTATTATGTAGTCTTCCAATCCAAGCCAGGCCAGACGAAGACTATTTTTTTCCTCAAAAAATGTGATCGTGACGTCTACATGTTCCTTTTACATTTACAACAACGATAAGAAAAAAAGAAGGAAACTACAAAAGAATGATAAAAAGGGAGGCAAAGAAGGATTTGTTTAAAATAATGCAAAAAAAATAATTTGAGCTTATTTATTTATTTATTAACATTCACACAAGGTCTTCAGGTCCCAAACTAGGCAGAGCCTGTACTATGGTAACCTGATGACTGATATATATACTTATATACACATGACATAGATTTACTATTGCTTTATGTATCCTAAGTATTTTACTATCCTACTAATTTTAAAAAGGCGAAAGTTTGTGTGTGTCTATGTTACTCCTTCACGCTAAAACGGCTGTAACGATTTTAATGACTTTTGCTGTGGAGATAGGTTAGACTCTGGAATAACCAATAGGCTGCTTTTATTCCGGATAAAATATAGTTTCCGTGGGATAATTATTGAGGTAGCGAAAAAACCGTAAATCACTGGGGCGCTACTAGATAATTAATAAAATTAAAAATTTTGACCATAAAAATCTTGACCCGTCTGCTTTATGCTCCAAGTAAAAATAAGCCTTATATAATACCCCTGGGCACTAGTATGGCTTGACGACAGATGTATTTTTTTTATTCTTACATGCTCAGTTCCAGAGCATACCTCGCATCCCAACCCACATCGATCCAGTTTCTAGAAGGCTGGCACGTACTGATTTGATTATAGGTACAGTCGCTCCCAAGAGTGCTTGCGTAAGTTCACTACGATTTCATGATCCACGGGCTAAGTTCATAGAGCTTATGTTCTGTCATAGTAATAGTACTTTATTTTTATAGCTGTCATGTATAATCGTTAAGCATCGTTATTTTTTTCTTTCGTTCTCTCTCCTCTTCCGTTTTTGAGGAATATTGTTTACATTATTTTTGTCCATGTTAGAGTGATGGATAAAAATTGTTTGATTTAGAGTATTTTTTAAAATCGTTAATGCATTCGAATCCACGTCAATCTAATCCAGAGTTAACGCAGTAAGAGTTGCATGGTCAGTGACAACGTGGTCAAAGACATAATGCAGGACGTTAATTTGGCTTTCAAGGACTGTTACTTGAACAAACAGTTTGATTAGTGACAGTATGTCAAACTTGGGGGTGGTAGCTAGCTAGCTTAGTGGCGTGTACCTTATCACCATGCTGTGAATTTCATGAAGGTGTTGCATTCAGCAAGGGCAGAAGCTGTTGATAGGGATTAAACCTGCGTCTGTTAGGTTGATAGCTGACGCTCCCACCGCTGTGCTATCAAAATATTTAACATATTATTATCCTACTAATATTATAAATGCGAAAGTTTGTGTGAATGTGTGTATGTTTGTTACTTCTTCACGCTCAAACGGCTACATCGATTTCGATGAAATTTGGTATGGAGATTAAACCCTGGATTAACACATAGGCTACTTTTATTCCGGAAAAAGTATAGTTCCCATGGGATAACTGAGGTAGCAGGAAAACCGTAATCCACGCGAGTGAAACCGCGGGGCGCTACTAGTCAATACTAAAAGTTAAACGCTATCAGTAATTTGATCACCAGAGTGTATGTACAAAACTTTATGGAAATGAAGCTCCAAACGGAGCTGGCGCAAATAAGACAATGCTTAACCTTGAAGTGATGACGTCATAGTCTAGTCTAGGAACTATCGATGGTTTGGTCGGACACTTTAAGTAGATTTATTAATATACATATATGTAGTACTTGGACGGACGTAGTGACTAATGGAGTAATCAGTGACAATGACATTAGAACCGCGGCCCACGAATCCCGGTTTGTTCTCGGGTTCTGGACGTTTATGTATTGCTATTGTGTGTGTTCATGGTGCCCACGTCACAGGGTATCCGAGAGTAGTGTGTGAGAGTGTGTGCGTGCGTTTTACTGTATAATACTGCAGCACAAGCCGTGAGGCTTTTTACGAAGATATTAGTTGAAAAATTAGTTTGGGTCAACATAATTTAAGTAGTGGACTAAGAACCACACCGAACCGCACACCGAATTTTCAACGACCAGTAAACAACATGTATCAACACGTGACCGGAATGCCGGTCTTTATCAACGGTTCAAAAACGTGGCAATGCTGCCAGCATTTTAGGAACTTTGCCGACTGTGGCGATTCAATACTTACGTTATTAAAAAAAAAAATATTTTTAGTTGTAGATATGTTATTATTGTTTTTTAATATGCCAATGTTTTTTTTAAAACTAAAAGTGTTGTCTAAAAATCTATAAAATTGTCTTTCTGCTACATGCACCGATTTCGATGAAATTTTGAAACACATTACTAAACCTCTTCCTTTTATTGAAGGTTCCCCCCAGGCCGATGGTATCCATAAAATATTTTCCCGGGTCAAAAAAGGTGATCGTTGTAGTATCGCATAACTGAACTCTGCTACAAACAAGTTTACACAAAGACAACGTGAATTGCCATTCACATGAAATGAATGCTGTTTTTCTTCCTTATTTTCGCTGAGAGACAATACGACCGACCTTAGATTAGTTAAATGTTTTACACGCCACTGGGCACTTTATACCCGTCATTAAGTTGTAACGGCTATTTCTGCGCACGGACAATGGAGAGTTAGTAAGGGACTTATATTTATATTGTATACCAACTATGGTATCTCGCTAACGGGTTTACTCGCGCAGCCCACAGGTGCAAGATACAAACTTTCACACCTAGCATAAGAACCGTCAAGTTTTAACACCGACAAGTCTCAACGTCCTGATCATATAATAATGATTAAACTTTATGTTTAATGTGTCGATGCCTTTATTAAAATAAAATATTAACAACTATTTACAATACTACAGAAACATTTGAGCAATCCACTAGCCTATAGTCAGTCTATAGATAACTCAAATGCTCTAACCTTTTGTTAAATACTATTTTGTTGTTAAATCCGCTTCGTTTGTCTTGTATAATATGAACTGTTTGTTCATAGTTACGTACATAACATATATTTTCACTATAATGTCACAGGGCTCAGGTGTCCACTATACACAGAAGTATTTCTCTAACGAGGCAACCCTGACCACAGTATAAGTAAACAAAAAACATCTTAAGTTAGAAAAGTCACTCTAACGCTAACATGTAATTGTATTTTGTGTAAGTAATAATGTTTTCATCGATGTAATGAAGAAAACTAATTGGGGAGGATGTAGCTAAATTTCAGCATGGACCAATATATTATTACAAGAAGACTGACAATCGCCTAAAGAAAATCGTAAGCCGGAAAAAACCTCACAATTCCAGGCTAAATCTAGATGGTGCTACAGGTTTGGAAAATTTAGTTAAATTTAAAATAAAGATGATATGACTAAGCAAATCAACGGATTCGGTCATCCTATGTTTCTAACGCGTCGTGCCGAAAAAAAGGAGGATTGAAAACTTATTAATAGTAGAAATAATAGTTTCTCACAGCCTATTTATTCATAGATTTTTGTAATAGATCTTAAGACCAGGGACAACTTTAGCAGGCTCGGAAAACTCTCTACACGTTATCAAGGCAAACTTTAAAATTAATTATTAGAAATATAAATACTAAGTAAAAGTTTCCCTACTGATTACCTCCAGATACTGTGTATCACCCGTCTATTAGCAGTAACAATATACTAACACGTTTTTAGCGGAGGGCCAGCTCTAGCGAGTTCACGGGATTACATCACTTGGTATTCTTGTTACTGACAACCTTAGCTGTTTGTGTAGGGAGGTTTATTAAGTTTTTTACATCCCTAGGCGTTTCAACAATTACACCGTTTACGACGGAGAACCTTCTAGAATATTTAACAAGCTTTGTGTCCGGTGGCTTGTCCTGCATTTGCGTAAGTTTCAGGGGCCTAAGTCTACAATTCAATATGGCAATATGATCGGCTCACAATTGGTGAATTTGACAGCTTTGGTAGTCCGCTATTTTTAATTCGTCCATATTGAATCAATCTCGATTCAATTCTAGATTCAATGACACAGCGCGTTATTTCCGTAGTCTGTTAGTACATTAAATGTCAAATGCCCTACTAAACCGACATAGGCCGAGCATAGATTCAACATAGACTCAGGACTTAGCAGACTACGGATTTTTGACGTTGTCTTATTGGCATCGGCTCGGCCTCGCGGCAGACTGAATGTGAACTTTGAATTAGTAGACTTGACACCCAGGTCATTCAGTTTGAAGTGATTTGTTTCGAGGACTCGTTAGTGTGGTGAGGTACATTTTAGATAATTTTTTTCGAGAAATCAATTGTTTTTAGCATTTTCAAAGTACTTTTCATAGATATCTGTCCCGTTATTAATAAACGATTTTCACTTGTACCACATACTTATATTATAAACACAAAAGTTTGTATAAATGTTTGTTACTCTTTCATGCCTAAACGAATGGATTTCGATGAAATTTGGTATAGAGATAGCTTATACCATGTACGTTTGAGCGTGAAGAACTAACCAAAATACACACAAACTTTCGCATTTATAATATTAGTAGGAAAAATAAAAATTGTAACCTAAAAATAGAACCGACTTCAATGCTTATATGTGTGAAATAACTTGTCGAAGTCGGTACCATGAGCACAATATTTTGATAATAGTTACATTTGAACTATCATGGTACCGACCCTACCATATTCAGTGACCTTTGCTACTCACGGGATCAATTGTCGTTGTGTATGTTCACCGATTTCTTCACATTTCAAGAAGTCGTTCAAGTAGACGCTTTTCAGTTATTGGAGTGTAAAACAAAAACAGCTTGATCGATTTTGAAGAAGTTCAAATGGAAGTTCTGGCTCCAGAGTGATACCATATTAAAAAAAAGAATTTTGAGAATCGGTTCAAAAATAGGGAAGAAATCAGTCTGATAGGTACGTGATCATATTGTTCTCAGAAAATATTATTACGAATAGTAAACTCGTCGTCGATTTCGTGTAAAAATATTTTGTATATCGATGAAATTGTATGATAATATCAGCTGATGAATGTTAGCACTTATATACGCCGGCGGCGCGTCTTCTTTGTCAAACATACTTACCTCGAGATGAAGACATGAAATTCGCGATCGTTGTCGCCTCCGCTTGTGGCCTTGGAGGTAGCTAAGAACCCTACTAATATTATAAAGGCGAAAGGGATACATCGATTTATTTATTTATTTATCAACATTCACACAAGGTCTTCAGGTCCCAAACCAGGCAGAGCCTGTACTATGGTAACCTGATGACTGATATATATACTTATATACATATACACACCCAGACACAGATTTCAATGAATTTGTGTATATACCTACTTTAGGTCCCGGAATAACACATAGGCTACTTTTCATCATCATCATCATCATCAATCATCATTACGCGGGTAAAACCGCAGGGCGCAGCTAGTTAATAATAACACACAAACCATCTCAGCCATGTTTGCCAGCTCATCTGTACAATTTGTCGATGGACATCCTAGTTGCTTTTTCCATACTACCCTCACTTATTGGCACAAATCGAATACCATGTGCTACCTTCACCTACCCCACCAGTGGTTCGAGTCCGGCTGGAGTAAGCATTTCTGTGGGGAACACAGATGTTTCTTCTCGGGTTCTGGGTGTTTGTGTATTGTGATTGTATGTGCCATTACCTCCCGCGTGATAGGGTATCCTAGTGCGTGTGTGAGCGTGAATGTGTTTTATATCAACCTCTCACAGAAGTTAAGGGTATCAAATTCTTATTCGATATTATATGGTCGGTCGAACAAAACTTTCCCTTGATGGCTCCAATCTGAAAACGTGTCGCGAGAATATGTAAAGCCTTTCTGCAAGATTACTTTCTACCTCGTCGTCTGCTGATGCTACGATGGATAAGCTCCAGGTATGGCATATTTACTGCATTAAGCTTACCTATCTAAATTTTTGGCTTTAAAAATAAGGTATACATACATAAATCATCATAAATTCACGCCTCGTTCGCATAGGGGTAGGTAGAGACAACATGTTTCCAATTGCTATGATCCCGATACAAAAATACGGTATAGGATCTAGTTATACATATATATTTTTTATTTTACAATACAAATTTGTAAAAAAACACTTTATTGACACAAAAAACAGAAAAAAAAAAATTACAATAAGATATGTTCAATAGGCGGTCTTATCGTTAAGAGCGATCTCTTCCAGACAACCTTTGGATGGAGAATAATTGATAATAGATAATCTCGGAGGGTGGTGTGTCATATAAAATATTAAATAGAATTATACATAAAAAATAAAAATATTTATACATACCTAATATATATATAAATAAATACATATAAATTTATATACATACATATTCAGACAAATAAATAAGATAAATATTGTACACAAATAACATGGAATTTATAATGTTTTAATTATTTATTGCGCTCGAACCCGAACACAATCACAGCACACAAACAACCAAGACCCGAGACAAACACCTACAATTATCCCACAAATGTTTGCCCTTGCCGGGATACGAACCCAGGGCCCCGGAGACACAGAAGTCATGTCACTTATCACTGAGCCACCGCGACCGACTGTATAAATATAATGATATTATATGGATTAAACTCTAGCAGCAGAGCTTACCTATGGGATTTTTACTGATCAACTACGAGAAGCATCGTTCTCCTTGAATACAATATGTGATTACTACTGGTTTCGCCATTTTTAACCGACTTAAAAAAAAGGAATTGATTCGACCGCGGATAACTTCGTCGCTTATGAACCGATTTTGATATTTCTTTTTTGTTTGATAGTGTACATTCACGCGGTAGGCCCATTAAAATTTCATCAAAACCGGACAAGCTGTTTTTGAGTTATACTCCAGTAACTGGAAAGTGTTACTCATACCTCGACGATATTATAGTTTCGAGTGAAGAAATCGGTGAACATACACAATGACAATTGATCCCGTGAGTAGCAAAGGGCACTAAAAAGTGTGAAAAAATTTTTTTTACCCTTAAATAAGACCGACTTCAACAAGTTATTTCACACTTTTGAGTTTTTGTTTTTAATACTTTATACATCTAGCGTTTGACCACTATCTCACTTGACGGTCAGTGATGATGTGGTCGAAGATGTTATCACGCTAAACCTAGAATGCTCACTGGCTCTCAAGGACTGCTGCCTGAACACACTATGTGTGTGGTGACAGTTTTTCTAACTTATGGGTGGTAGCTAGCCAGGCGGGTATTCGAAAGTACCGGAAGTTCCGGAGTTCACCGGAAGCTCAATTTGTTGTTGGGGATCGAACCAATGTCCGTCAGTTTGACAGGCGACGCTGCACCCGCTGAGCTATCATCGCTTCGAGTGAGCGTTGAAGTCTGTTCCATATTTTTCAACTGAGCGCTCCAGTGAGGGCGAGTTAAGTCGGTCCCGGTTTGTGTCTTAGAACAAAAGCAGTTATAGCATAGTAAATTTCGTGGCTTGGTAACTATGACATGGTAGTTGTAGCTGTAAGGTACAAGCTACACATACACTACAAGCTACAAGCTGTAAGCTGTGTAGTAGCTGGTAATGGAACTAGCTTATCCCCCAACCCGCAGGGACCGGGTTTGTTTGCGGATTAAGACCACACCACTGAGCCAAAGGTCCGGGATAATTTTGGTATATATTTTGAAGTATCAAAATAGTAGTTTATGAAACTGTATCATAATAAGGGTTCTCAAACGAGTGTATCATTCATAGCATTACACGAGTCTTTTAAGGCCAAATTATTTGCAGTTTCATACACTACTTTACTAATCTCATAAAATATATATTGAAATTTATATAAAATCACAGCATAATGTTTGCATTTATTTGTAAACGTTTAGCGCCAAAATCCATTTACTGGTCGAGCAGGCGTGTTGCGCCGCGTCCACGATTTTATGTAGAAAACTGCATAGTGCATAGCAACCTCATTGGTCCAGTTGAAGTTGTATCTTAATGGTAAAAAAGTTAACATTTCTATAGAGTTTTCATAGAGGAGCTGTATCGAAATGTTAACTTTTTAAATTTATTTTGATACTTTATCTATAAAGACTGTCATTCAAGTTCTGTTTTTGATTTTTTAATCTTTATATTTTAGTATGAGGTTAGATAAACAGTATATTTATCAGTTACAATCACTTTCTTGCTATAACTGCCAACTGCTACCGACATAGTAACCTTCTTGCGTCCGTTCCCTTACTTTTGCTTTACACATTGTAATGTTGAATGTTAAATTCAACATAGAAATGCTGCCTGCATTTTGACTCCATAGTAGATATTTTAGATTAAGTTTATATTACTTATTGTTATTATGTATTTAAGTTATTAATATAGTGTTTTACTGGTTCTTTTTAATTTATGGATAATTTATAAAATCTTTTTCTACGTCATAACTATTAGACGTAAGAGTTTTTTAGAAATGGAGCTTTAATTAGTATCTTATTGATTAAGCTATAATGTATCACTTGGTACAAACTTTATTGCAATCTCTAATAGTACAAGTGTAGGTAGTACTATAATAAAATACAGTTTATTACACACGGCACAGCCATTTTAGAAGAGAGGAGGGCGCGTCAACACTAACTAGGTACCTTATATTAAAATGTTTCCATCCTTTACAAAAAAGCATTTTGAGCACTACTGCTAATTATTGAATTGATTTTCATTATCATCATCTCAGACATAGGACGTCCACTAATGGACATGGGCCTCAACCAATGAGGGTTTGCCAATACTCGCTACGCATGGCAGGCGGGTCGGCGAGTGAAGTATGATTTACAGACTTAGACCGCATCGTTATTTAAAATCAGGTGAGACAGTGGTCAAACGTAAGCAGTTAAAAAAAAGTTCCCATCCAAACGGGCAACTAGTGCCCGGCCTAGTATTGTACCCACAATTCTAGGCCGGGACCCCACGGAACTTGATCTACTCTCTACGGAATTGATTTTACAATATAGTATTTGATATATATTTGATGTTCATCTAAATATAAGATACAAAAAACAATTTTCTGGACCAAATACATGCAAAAAACCAAAACACATTTTAAATATTATGAATGGCTTTGCAGCTGCCCTCCGTAGAATTTGTTATGAATAATTCAATTTATTAACACCTCAATGTATCACCATTTGTCAAAAATCTCTCAAAAATAATACATTACGGGCTGGTGTTTTAATTCATACCCACGCCATAAATCAATGTAGCAAATGCTTAAACAAGTATATTCTGAAATTTCTTAATGTATACATACGTTTGTGATAATGTATATATTTGAATAAAAACTACCCTCACAATACCTAGATAAATGTATTGTGAGAGCGGCAAACAAAATGCCTTGACTTGCGAAGTTATCTTTATTTCACATAAGAAAACATTCATATACATGAGAATTCTATATGTATATAAATGTAATAAATGTGACTACGTGAATATCATTTGCCATTAGAATTCAAACATAAGTATAATTTTATTATTATTAATGCCGCACAAAGCAGAGTTGGTTTAAGAAAATGTTGGCCGTTGTCTCTTGCTTTTATTCAATACCAGTTTAAACCAGTATGTACTTCAAGATTCAAAAGGTTTTTATGCATTTAGCGGCACCAGGTAGAAAAGATCATCTCAAAAGAAAGCTGCTGGTGAAGCCGCTGGTAAGCGAGAAAGATAAAAGACACTTTTTTTAATTTAAACGGATGACGTCCAATTGCAATCGGCCAGTTTCGAAGTAAGTCAAGTAGGTAGAAGCCTGATACAAAAGAAGAAATGAGTAAAAGATAAAATATTTGCGTAAACTGGTTCCACGCTGTTGTCAGAGAGCAAGCAAAACAAATGAAAAGTTTTCTTACAAATGTGCGTGTTGAGTAACTACCTAAGTTATTTCACCTAATATATCGAAAAAAAAACCCATCGAATAACTTATTTAACTACTTTAGTGAAAAAGAAAAAGATGCAAATGTTGTGGCATTATAATAGCCACAGATACCGCAGTCTGGGTCACTGAGTCCGTACAATATGATAAAACATGTGTTTCAATTGTACAATTGAGAAAATGGTCCTTCAAATTCCTTAAATAAGTTTTTACCTATTCATCAAGATACTCTCACTAATGTTGTTATAAAATATTAAAAATAAAGCATACTCTGTGAAGAAAAACATGTATAGACCCCCTGCTGTCATTCATTTCACAGTATGTGATGTGTCGATTTCAAATCAGTCGTGTGGTATAACCATGAGAAAATACTTACCGCTAAGAGAGACCTATTAGAAAATAGGTGTTTCCAAACTTCATCGTGGGACCTTCAACTTATTAACTACTATATTTAGAGACCACATTCCGGTGTCATATGTCTATAATCTAATATCAATTTATAAAACAACGTATATTCGGTCCCTCAAGACTTAAAAATTAAATACTTTCAAACAATTTGTTGTTTTTATTTCAAAGTCAGCCAACGTTTATTTACCTCTACTTCAGTACTCAGGTATCTCCTGGCGCCAATCTTCTGACAAAAAACTCAATTTCTAGAGTTCCGTAAGAGTTCCAACAAAACCATGTTCTCCTGCTTCCCGGGTGATGTTTTAGTATAAAAACTGTTCGGTATGTAGGTGACCTTGAGGCGACCTGGAAACTTTAGCGTTTAGACTGGTCTACCAATCTATTTACCCTTATTAGCCAGCGTGATACGTTATGGCCAAATTCTCCTCTGAGGAAAAAGCTCATTTTTAGGTAATGAGAATAAAATAGGCTATGAATCTATTTGAAACCTTGTATTGACACTAGTACACTTAACTAGAAGACGAACTTGATAAGGAACTACACCTTTACAGTTCTTAAATAATGTATTATTATGCAAAGCAAACAAAGAAATGTGGTCACACATTTCTTTATTCCAACCAAAGAACCAAAGAACCAAAGAAACCAATTAAGTTTATAATTTACTGTCTTGACCAAGTGATCGTTTGATGACTCAAAGAACCACACGCAGTTAGGATTTTATATAAATCGCTCCAATAGCAAATACCAATAACGCCAGCCATTTGAACTCGTAGGTCAAGTAAATAAAAAGAAAATCGTGTACAGAACCTTTGCCGATTGGTTAGATTCGGGCATGTTTTTTTTGTTGTCACTGTTAATTCTGTCGGAATGCATTAACTTCTTGTAGGTAGGGATGGTCGGGGGTAAAAAGTAAATTATTATCTTTGTGATGGAATATGATAATTGAACATACACACGCATTTAATTTCAATAAAACAAGGGTAACTTTGTTGGAGTTATAAGGGGAGCTATGGGCAAACTTCAATTTATTATAGTTTTCTGTTAATGAGTTTCGCTGTAGATATTTTTGCATCAATACCGCTCTTCGTGATACTGTCCATAAAAAAATAACACATGAAATATTTCAACCGGAATTTTCATTACATAAATACCTAACCTAAAATCTGAGTGTGATAAAAAAAAACCTAAACTGATATTGTCCATAAAAAAATAACACATGAAATATTTCAACCGGCATTTTCATTAAATAAATACCTAACCTAAAATCTGAGTGTGATAAAACAAAAACTAAACTGATATTGTCCATAAAAAAATAACACATGAAATATTTCAACCGGAATTTTCATGAAATAAATCCCTAAACTCAAATCTGAGTGTGATAAAAAAAAATCTACATCGGTATATAATTGTTACTAAATTGTAATTATTGTTTATGGCAAATAATTATTCCTTTTTAGTTTTGTTCACGTAATTGGAATTTTAACTTACATGAAAATAGCCTCAAAAGCTGCCATGTCGCCAAGCTACCGTGATCATGTGTGGTGGACTATACATAATATTAACCTCTTTGAGGTTATAAATAAATAAATAAAATATTCATTTATTGCCTCAAAGTAACGGATTTCAAGTAATGCATAAGGCTTTACATTAAAAATAATCTTACATCTACAATCTTAAAAATAATTTATGTACATAATTGTCCCTACTTATTCCATGTTAGTTGTGTACTTTGGGCTATTGGAATATGCTCAGCATAATGCAGTTTTCACAGTGTCATTTGTGAACACTGCGCTGGTTTTCAGCATATTCCTACTAGCATAGATGTAGTTGTTATGCTCTTTAAGGGGTTAAGTTTACAGGCAGAAGGGGCGGAAAAAGAGAGCGTGTTGATTTAAATTTACATTTAAGCAAAACATTACTAAAATGTATGGCGCGTTCGAAAATATTATTTCACATAAAATTAGCAAATGAAATAATATTTTCGAGCGCCCATATTTTTCCTTTATCAAAATGAGAGCAGAAACGATAAATGCGCTTGAACTGTCTCTTTTTCTTTTTTTTCATATAAAATTAGCAAATAGAATCAAATTTTGTAAAATAAGAATTAACCATAATGAACTGTTCTCATAAGTGTAAGTTTATAAGCTATGTAGGACTTTCAACAAAATAAGCTGATAATACTATTTGAATATTCAGAAATTGAAATCTATTTGAGAAATTGTCTATTAAGCAAATGGTAAACCTCAATATCTTTGGTCATCAAGTTATGGCTACTGTCAGTGTAGTCACTGTCTGTGTGGGTATTGAAAACTTATCATAAGCCAGTTGGTAACCCACGGTTACCAACCCAGGGCTTATAAGGGCTATGACGTCGAGACACCGCCACAACCGCAGGTGAGACGTTGTCGCGGATATGCAGCTCGGATTACCTTGTTTGCAGGATGATCACTGACATTTAGGTCAGTCCCTAAGCTTCGTGTATGGTTAGGAAGCGTGACCTTGCCCTTATCTTGTATGCCGTTTATGTATATAAAGTGTAATTGACCCCGTTTTTAACTAAAAGGGTTAAGAATTACCTTATTAGTCATTAATTCTACTAATATTATAAATGCTAAAGTTTTAAAACTTTTCCATTTATAATATTAGTAAGATTAGCAGGATAGGATAAGACCTTTCTATACTGTTTATGTAATAAATAACTACTGATTCTTTTTAATATTTCCATTCGCACTGGTTATTCGCAATTACTGGTGATGTGTAAGGAGTCAGGAAAATGTATTACTTTCGTGTTAATTGGCAAAAACCACTGAATTGTGATATGGTCATTTGTATTTAGTGATGTCTGCCTGTTAGCTGACTACCTTCGGGTTTGAAATTGTTTACCAAACACACAATCCATTCAGGCAGTTGCGTTTGAGGACCAGTCAGCAATTAAGGTCTACCTTGATTTCACAAATGACCACAGTGTCTCTGACTATCAAGTAATATAGTGGTCAAACTATAGGCTTATCGATAAATAACAAACACTCACATGACAGAATGGTATTTCGAAATCGTTAACAGAAGCAGCATTCCATTTTTTTGCTTAAATTTCTACACCAGTTCCTTATCTTTTCTGTTTTTTATCTGTTAAGTGTAATTAAGTAAAACAATAGCAAATAATTCATAAAGAAGAGTAACAGATGATGAATAGAGACGTTTCCTTCAAATATTCTTTGCCATGAATATTTTACGGTGAAAGTGTTGACTCTATTGTTCAAGTTTTTTTAAAGCACTTGTTACTCGACGATAAATTAACAAGTTCAAGCCCTTTGTATATTGAAATCTAAAGGTTAAACAGTAAGGGTAAAAGACGTTTTAAACCACTTCGAAAATAAAGAGGAGGTCTTCAATTTGTTTGTATTATTTTTATTATTTCGGAGGTAGATCAGAAATCCACCATTTTTGAACCGAATTAAGTAATTATATTTGTTAATAGTATATATTTAGTACATTCAGATTAGTCACAGAGATTTCATCAACATTGTTTCAATATTTAAATGTACAGATACATTATTAGAAAAAAAAGGTAATTTTTCTCGTAGAAATATGAAGGAAGTGATATTTTAAAAATAAATTGTCAATAGTGATTGCAATAGTGTATTGATTTCATGTGTAATGATGACTTTATTTGTGATCATCTCAGCCATAGGATGTCCACTGCTGGACATATGCCTCCCCCATATAGGGGATTTGCCAATACTCGCCACGCTTGGCAGACGGGTTGGCGAGCGCAGTATGATTTCCTATCTTCAGAAGGCGCTGCTGCCCACCTTCTGGTACGTACGTAATCCTTTAGCCGACTCTTACGGCACCCGCGGAAGGAAATGGGGGAGTACTATTCTAGGCCGGTACCACCACGGTACTAATTATTATTTGTGATAATTCTGTGAAATTTAATTTCTGGTTTTAGAACATGTATTAAGGAAAGGCAGTCGGAGGGCCAACTTTGAAATTAGTTAGCTACTGAGCATTAAAGAAAGCGAGATTTGGTGACCTCGAAGACAGAATAACCAAATGCGAAAAAGAGTCTTTTTCTGAAAGAAAGAAAGAAATACATTTATTTACGATTATTACAAACTATTATAACACAAAAGATAGTATATTACTTAACATGTACGGACACATTATACTTAACGTAAGAAAAGAAAATAATAAGTTGTAGTGTAATAATCGCAAATCGGCCCCAGCTCAGCATACTACTGGTTGTGAAGCCAGTGCTGGTCTTCCGCTGGAGCCGGTTTGTGTAAAACACAGAACAAATTTTACATTCGACAGCAGTAGATGAAATATAAACTAACACAATATAATACCATTTAGAAGATATTAAAATGCAATATAATGTAAAAAAGAAGGAAAATAAGAATAGGTATATATGTATATTTATAAGTATTAAAAAGTGAAATAACAAACATAAGTAAAAACACACCTATGTACCAACAAAAAACGGCCTAGGATATGTAAGCTGAAATACTAAGTTATGAAATCTAATATTATTTTAAGAAGGATTTTATTCTACAGTCCACAGAGATACAAATTGACAGGTATTTTACAAAAGCAGGTAGGCACTTGTTAACAGAAATGATGCAAAAATAATGCAAAAAAGGCGAGGCGATGTGCATCCTTAGTACAAACATTACCCTCATATAGCGCTAGTGTCATGCTTCTGGTGTTCCTGTTGTTTTTGGTGAAGGTATAAAAATTTTTCTGTATTGTATATTTGTAGCCGCGTGAATCGGGACTTGTGACGCCCCTTGTAGACACAGTCTTGCCTCACAGCCCTTGTACAGAGATAGTCCTCGCACAGCACCGTAGTTTCTTGTAAGAAGAGAGCAACTGCGTAAACAAAATCTTAATAAAGTATCATTATATACACCAAAACAATAAAAGGTATCGGTTATACGGTATGTAATGGTTAACAGAAGTTGTCTAACGGTGTGTCTAACTAAAGTAGTTAGAATAAGATTTTTATTAGGTACTACATTATTGTTGGTTTTCAAATGCTTTCAGAGTCCATACTGTCTGTAGTGTTGCGATGAAAGGGTTGTGTCGCGTCCATTTACTTGCAAAAACTTAGCAAAAGTTTTCTTCCAGTTATTTACGGTTTGTCGTGAATGGGCGGCGCGGCAACGTTTTAATTCTGTAAGTTTTTCATAAAGAACTTTTTAAGCTACGCTGGCGCTAAAATGGAAGGTGTAAATATTTTACGGTTAATTTTTTCACTTTTCTGTCACATGCTCTTTAGGACCGGAGTGGATATTTTTAATACTTTAGATCGTGTTAAGTTATCCCTTTTAAACGTTATACTAGTAGAAGCACAAAGAAAAAGGGTTTTTTTAAAGTTTCAAGCTGTAAATCGGCCGCTTATTCTAGCGGGTTCATATTCATTTACTCTGTAAACAGTAGCTAATGTACGATTAAAATGCATATTTATAGACTTGTGAAATCTTAAGATTAAGTGTGTGCCGTTTACCTATTTTTAACTGGTTTTACAAAAAAGGGGTTACTCAATTCGATTGTTTTTTTTATATTTTTTATGTGTGTTTATAAACCGATTTTGATGTTTTTTTTTTGTTTGATAGAGTATACTCTCGTAGTGGTTCTATCTAAATTTCATCAAAATCGGACAAGCGGTGTTTGAGTTTTTGCACTCTACTAACTGAAAAGTGCTACGCATACCTTGACGATATTTATAGTGGCGGTTGAAGACATCGGAGAACATACACAATGACAATTGATCCCGTGAGGAGCAAATGTCACTGAAAAGGGTGACAATTTTTTTTTTACCAAAAAATGAAACCGACTTCCACACTCAAAAGTGTGAAATAATTTATCAAAGTCGGTACCATAAGCACAATATTGTGATGATAGTTACTTTTGTGAACTACCATGGTACCGACTTCAACAAGTTATTTCACACTTTTGAGTGTTGAACCCATCTTACCCTCACTGCAAATATAGGCCATTTAATTTATGATACCAAGTTCTTGTATTGCGACGAAGTATGATGCAGTAGGATTAATCCAACATATTTCAAGCAATGGATTCTTACAAAAGAGTTGGCAAAAGTACAACTACCCACCTATAGACAGCTCGGTTTGGCAGATCGCAAAATATGTTCCTGTACTCAATATTACTCCAGACTTGGCAAGCCTTAAGTCCGAATAAAGCTCGGCGCACACCAACGTACGACGTCACGACAAGAATGAATACATCAGTCTGTACCCTAATTCATAAATCGTCTGAAATCATTTTGGCATTATGTTCTATAATTGAAGATAAAAAAAATGTATATGGACCGAGCAAGCCAATACAAATACAAAATATTTTATTGACATAAATATTACATTCATTTTCTTGAGTCCATAGGCTCCTGAACTAGAATAACTGTGTTTCAAGAGCCAGCACACTGAAATGTACTGATTAACCTTATTTATAGATTGCTATTTTTTTTCTACCTGAGATTTTGCGAAACAGTAATACAACATCAAATCGGGACTGCTAAAATGCGATTTTAAACACCATATATGTGAAGACAGAAATAATACTAGTGCGCACATTTGTTATTTGTTTAGGGACTTTTATTTGGATATTATGTATAATGACTCTGAGGTTGCTTATGAGAACCATTTTGTATTTCGGCAATTTAAATTATTACCAATTAGAAAAGTCTTCTTAAAGTTAGTCGTCTTAACCACGGCCTGCATGTTGCTCGAAATGTCGAATAGTTTTAGACGATTCCGACCCGTTAAATTTTATAAACAAATTGAGTAATACAGAACAAGAATGAACGTTGTTATCGGGATATTTACCATTATTTTATTTGTTTTTGTTTATCGATATATGATATTTCGGCACAGTTACATACGCCATACTCACGAGTAACTTAAAGTTTCTGCGGGTAGGTGCTTTTAAGAGGAGAAAAAACGGTCTACCCTCTTTCTTTCACGATTGTAGCGTTTAATGGTGCTGCCAATGTTAATATTACAAAAGTCACTCAAAACTTGATTGTGTTCACGACATACATCACAGTATCTGCCGCGGTCAGAGGTTATATCTGTCTGTATTAGTGACCATGTCTGTTTAAACACATAGTATACTGAATACATCTTTACAATCAAACAGATTGTAAATTTTTAATTTAAAATTTCACTAGTGCTTGATCGCTATAAGACTATGTGTGCGTGCAACCTTAATCCAAACTTGGCAAGCTTTTCACGGACTGTGAGAATTTTTATTTCATGGAGAGGGTTAGTTACGGACCAACTGTTGTAACCTTACATTTGTTACGTGTATCATATTATTATAACTGAACGCTTCATACTTCGAAAATGTTTTATGAAATATTATTTACGCCTAGAAATACTATATTGAGAAAATATTATATATTTGCTTTCGTTTCTCTTACTTTTTTCTGATTAAATTTACAACAATAACAAAGGTTGAAAGATTAGACGCGATAGGCAACAAATTGTTAAAATAAAACCTACTATGTAATCATCATCATCTCAGCCATAGGACGTCCACTGCTGGACATAAGCCTCCCCCATTGATTTCCACTTCCAATTTCTGTTGGAAGCGCCCCGCATCTAATGAATACTGGTAGTATTCTAGCCCGAATCAAAACGTTTCATAAGTGTACAATACGATAAATAGGCTTTCAACGTAGACCTGGTAATTAAACGAGTTCCCGAAACCCTCCCTTAGCAACAGGAGGATCTATGTCTATCTTTAGGTACATATTATGCCCCAGGCTAAACATAGCATCCTCAAATCCGCTTAGGCAGGCATCGCTAGCCTCGCCGCAATACCCAGTCATTAAACACTAAATTCCTTTGATAGTGGTGTATCCATGGGTTTATGTTGGTCGAATTAATTTGCTCTTATTAATTGTTAATTATTATATCAATAGCGGCCGGCGCGGCTTTGTTAATCTAGTCGAATTCCATGTCCTGTACGAGTATAACAAACTCGTCAATAAATAATTCATGAGCATTTACTGGGTGTTAAGTAATAATTACGCGCAGCATAGGACGGCCACCGACCAGGTGGAAAGACGACCTGACTAAGATCGCAGGCAAGGGCTGAATGCAGGCCGCTTCCAACCGGTCCTTGTGGAAATCAATGGGGGAGGCTTATGTCCAGCAGTGGACGTCCTATGGCTGAGATGATGATGATGATGATGATGTAATAATTAGTTAATATTATGTAAATGTTTCATTATAATTATAAATAATTATTTATAATTATTAATTCATTAATAATTATAAATAATTAATATTTGAGCGCAGGTCGCAATTCTCAGTCTAGCGTGGGTCCATTCTAAACCATATCATCACTGACAAATGAATCATCAAAGGAGTTATATGCATCCTCAAAATAAGTACATTTTCTTATTTCAGAGATACAGTGATATGCAATGAATATTTTGAAGCGATAATAACGGTCAACGGTGGGAGCGACGGCTGTGGGAGTGACGGACGCTGGTTCGATACCCACCAACGGCTTGAGCTTTCGGTGAAGGTAAAACCGTCAAATTCCGAGCATGGTGGTTGGATATTTCCGAGTACCCGGAACCCGTACGAGGACCAAGTATTCCGAATTTTTAAATCTGAAGGTGGTAGCAGCTAGGCAGGCGCCTAGATAGCTGCTACCACTTTCAGATTTAAAAAACTGTCACCAACGACATTTTGTGTTCAGGCATCAGTATTTGAGAGCCAGTAAGCATTCAAGGTCTAAGCGTTATAACATCTTCGACCACATCGTCACTGACAGTCCAGCGAGTTCCAGACTAAGCGAAAGCTTGTGTAATGTTGTTTCTATCATATTACGTACAATGCGAAGTTTACTGAAAAAGTTCTCAACAGATTTTAATATGTAGTCTGCGTAGAATATTATAGGAGTTCATTGATATCCAACCTACATTGTTAAGAACTCCTTTAGAATAGAGGAAGATACCCACGAACAATGTTAAGGTAATAAAGTATTTAAATCAAAATATCCTTAGAAAGCATAAGCCATGGCTATAAAGTACATGGCAACCCTGGCGGTTCTTTGAGCCGACCGCGAATGCAACGAATATCTACTCCAGTCTCCAGACTCCTTAAAACGCTTTCATTTCGCAGCTTAAAGTAATAAACTTGAATCATAGACTGTTGCAGACAGTATTGAGACTCGAGATAGATATGTTTGAACTGTGTCTGGGTGTGTATATGTATATAAGTATATATATCAGTCATCAGGTTACCATAGTACAGGCTCTGCCTAGTTTGGGACCTGAAGACCTTGTGTGAATGTTAATAAATAAATAAATATATTATTGTTCACAATAAGTTTAGCGGACGAAGACAAAGATAACGCATTGGAGTAAGAAATCACAATTTGATACATTAAATGTACTATATTAACCAACTTAAAATAAGAAGGTTACTCAATTCAATCGTATACATTTTTCTTTTTGATGGCTTCGTCGTTTATATTTGATAGAGTTCTTTTTTGTTTGATATTTTGTATTTGTTATTATATTATATATTATTAATATTTATTATACTTTGTATACTTCCGAGGTCCCGTTGGAATTTCATCAAAATCGGTCAAGCTGTTTTTGAGTTACACTCCAATAACTGACAATTTATATGTCAATCTGAATGACTTTTTCATAGAGGGTGAACGACAATAATTGATCGTGAGTAGCAAAGGTCAGTAAAGGCACAGTAAAGGTGAAACGATTTTTTACCAAAAAATGGAACTGACTTCAACACTGAAAAGTGTGAAATTACTTGTCGAAGTTGGTACCTCACAACATTTTGATAATAGTTACTTTTGAACTATCATGGTACCGACGTCAACAAGTGACTTCACACTTTTGAGTGTTGAAGTCAAACTTAAACTCAAACTCAAAGTCGGTTCCATTTATAGGTAATTTTTTTTACACTCTTTTATTTGCTTTATGCGATCTTAAAAAAACATCAATATCTAATTATTAAACATAAGAAAACAATATTTATGATTTAATTTATTAAAATAAATCAAATTATTAGTAATGTTACTTCTACTCACGTGTAAAAGTAACATTCTTTTGAGTACAAAAAACTATTTTCAAGGTGATAAACATGCATGGTACGAGATTTTGAGGCTATTGCTACACTTTATTTCTTTGAGTAACACATTAGCTGTCACTAGCCTCAAATAGCTGAAATGCCCGCTACCTGTCGAAAGCATATTATTGTAAATACCTATAATTATACCCGTACATCTTAGTGTGCATCAGCTTGCTAAAGGAAAGTTCAGTCACTGTTTATTCCCAGTTAGCTAGGATTTTTAAATTGCAATGTTATAAGAGTTCTGCAACTTTCTGTTTAACTCCAGTTTTGAAGGAGTGAACCCTAGTTTTCAAGGATTTCTGGAGTAAATACGCTGTTCCCGAGCAGTTGTGAAGTGAAAAGTGCAGTTCGGTTGTTGTTTATTGCTTGAGTTTGGGCTTTGATTGCTAATGTGAAAAAAGTTTTCTGTACGTTTTGCGTTCAATGTTGATTTTAATTGAAATTGAAATTCATTTATACATACAACAATATAAAGAACGCTTGTGAAGTTCAGCAAAGTTATGATTGTTTCAAAGATTCTCAAGGTTCTGATCGTGCCCGACAAAACTAATAGTGACACCGATAACACGCAGCAAGTTTCATCATCATCATCTCAGCCATAGAACTTCCACTACTGGACGTATTGTATTGTAATACTTTTTTATTATTATTATGTCACTTTTTTTTTTTTTTTTTAAGTTTAGTTTTTTTACAGTAAATATGAAAAACAAAGATTAATAAAGATATTATAAAAAACCTAAACTTAAGAGTTCCGCCAGCAGCGGGGCAGGGCCCAAGCTACCGGTGGTTAGGATCGCAGAGTGAGGAACCTCCGGACAATACGCGCCGTTTCAAGGAGTACCGCCTTCTGCATCTGACCCTTGATCCAACCATCTAGCGAGAGCCTCTTAAGATGTTGGTCGAGGCTCTTCGCTATTAAGCCGTTCTTCAAAATGACTATCGGGACAATGATCGTCGAGTTAACATCCCACATGGCGGTTACCTCGTGAGCTAAGTCAAGGTACTTGCTGAGTTTGTCCTTCTCAGCCTTTACGAGGTTCTCGTCATGCGGGATGGTGATGTCGACGAGCACTGCCCGGCGTTGAGACCGGTCGACCAAAACGATATCAGGCTTATTGGCAACAATAGTCCTGTCCGTGATGATAGAGCGGTCCCAGTAGAGTAACGCACGACCATTCTATTATTATTATTATTAATCACACTTAGACCCCCGCACTAGGATTCCCTGTATCGCGGGAGGCATGGACACACACAAACACCCAAGACCCAGGACAAACATCTACATTCATCACACAAATGTTTGCCCCTGCCGGGACTAGAACCCAGGGTACCGGAGACACAGAAGTTATGTCACTGACACTGACCACTGCGTCACGGCGACCGTCATCGTATCCATCCTCCATTGATTTCCACAAGGACCGGTTGAAAGTGGACCGGTTGAAAGTGGCACGTTTGTAAAGTATAAGTTCGAAAAAGCTGGAAGGCGAGTCTATTAAAGTAACATAACTATGGTTTAGAAAAAGAATTCACTAATAAAAATTCAAACAAACATTGGAAATTGGTAATTTTTATATTAATATCCTAATACGGAATATTTTCAGCACATTTAGATCGTGTTGATTTTTTTTTAGCATCGTACGAATTCTATCGGCCATCAAGCTATAATTGTATATTTGGACATCGGGATAGAGTGTTCTTGGTAGAGATTACAAACCTACGACAAGAGTAACCTGACGGTAGAGTTTACCAAAACTTAAACATCCGATTATCAATTTAACCGTCGGTCAAACAGTTTAACTGTTTATTAAAAACGGATTGACCGACGGTTAAATTGATAATCGGATGTTTTCAATTTTGGGGAACTCTACTGTTCTGTAATAATATAGAATAATAAAGAACTTATTATTAAAATTATTATTCTCTTTCTTTCTTAGGTTTAGTTTTTTTTACAGTATAAATATCAAAAACAAAAATTAATAAAGATTATCAATGTATAAAACACGGGAGTTACTCACGTAATAAGTCAGAGGGTTCCAACTATAGTTTCAACCACATTCGGTGGTCTTTATTACGTGAGTAACTCCCGTGTTTTATACATTGATAATGTCTCAAAACCACGTCAGTTTTAATAACATTAATAAAGATATTATAAAAAACCTAAACCTAGAGTTCCGCCAGCAGCGGGGCAGGGCCCTAGCTACCGGTGGTTAGGGCCGCAGAGTGAGGAACCTCCGGACAATACGCGCCGTTTCAAGGAGTACCGCCTTCTGCATCTGACCCTTGATCCAATCGACTAGCGAGAGCCTCTTAAGATGTTGATCGAGGCTCTTCGCTATTAAGCCGTTCGTCGAAACGACTATCGGGACAATGATCGTCGAGTCAACATCCCACATATAAAAAAATATTAAAAATATAAATATATATATTTATATTTATTTTTTTCCCACATATAAATATTTGCAAACCATCAATTTAAGCATATCCGTGTATTATATGTATCAAATACGTTAAATTATATTCAAATCGCCGCACTAGAATTCCCTGGGTCGCGGAAGGCATGGCATGGCACACACAGCACACAAACATCCAAGGGTCTTGATTTTGGATTCAAACCCGATTCGTATTAGATTGAAGTTCATAATGGTTTGAATATGTTTCACTGTGAAACAAATTGAAACCCAATAGTTTAAATCCTAGTTTTTTTTTAAGTAACAGTGGTAAGACTACTTAAATTACGGCCACAGTTGTATAAGTGGGACAAAACGCAAAAATTGTAATTTTTAAACCTTTCGCGATTCGAACACATTGTTATTAAATCAAACGGGCCTTAATCTCGCGATTAAGCCCCGTTTGATTTAATAACAAAACGCAAAAAGTTGCGTTCTATTTACTACAAAACATTACGATAGTTTATGAAACCTCAAAATGATAATCCAATAATTAACCGGCCACAATGAACCACTATATATTTACATTTGCGTTATTCGCACGTGATTTTCAACCACAATCCACACGTCTCCACCACACCGCGTTGTATTTGAGTATCTGTATGATAGAATTGCTGTGGTTTATCTACCCGGCTCACTGACTAACATCCGAATTGTGCCGCAATTGGATGTTGCTATGTGTTTAATTGAAAATGTGTTTGTGATAACAAATGAAAACAAACGGCTTCTTTTCACCAACAAGTACCAAGACTCCAGGGCTGCGTTCAGCAGCTACTTCGGCCAAATATTGTTCGACCAATATTTTATCGATGTCTCAGGAACTACTACTCTATCAATATTTAAGATTGTTTGAGAAGAAGAAGATGATGTCACTTACATATGCAATGGTTTACGTGAGAGTTACTACTGCTTAAGTCACTTTTAACCACTTTGTTATTAAATCAAACGGGGCTTAATCGCAAAAAAAACATTTAGTAATTTATTTACCTCGACGTTTCGACCAAGTTCCATTGGTCGTGGTCACGAGAACTCACTTTTAACCGCCAACCAAAATTTGATCGAACCTAGAGGTAGAAGTAGTGTGAAGTGTGAATAGTGTGTGAGTAGAAGTAGTAGAGTCAACGTGCCGTGGTGGTACTGGCCTAGAATAGTACTCCCCCATCTCTTCCCGCGGGTGCCGTAAGAGTCGGCTAAAAGATCACGTACCAGAAGGTGGGCAGCAGCGCCTTTTGAAGATTGGAAATCATACTGTGCTCGCCAACCCACCTGCCAAGCGTGACGAGTATTGGCAAATCCCCCCAATCGGGGGAGGCATTTGTCCAGCAGTGAACACCCAGTGGCTGAGATGATGAGAGATAGAAGATTCGTCGAGCATAATTTGGTCTGATAAGTTGACGTGAACGGTCTTGATAAAATATTGGGGGGAGAAAATATTTTTTTTAAAGTTTTTATTGTGTATTGCATTAACAACATGCTAGGTAGAACTTAAGTTCAAATATTTGAAACAAAAATTTTTCCGCTGATAGTGGGACTTGAACCCACGACTACAGAATACCGTCCTGTCGCTTTATCCAACTAAGCTATAGCAGCCCATACCGTAGTCGTGGGTTCAAGTCCCACTAGCAGCCGATTTTTTTCCTTCAAATATTTGAACTTAAGGAGAAAATAATGTTCTAATAGAATTCGTGAACGCAGCTGTCAGAGCAAGACATGGCTTGGCTGATGGCGCTGCCGAATGCACGCCAAGTCAGCACAGATGGCTGCACAAGGGCATTCGTTCATTCTAAAACAAAAAAAAATATTTGCCTTTGAAATGACAATTAGCAGTTTGTTAAAGATGTTCACGTCTACGCATTCTTTATGAGTTTTAATCTAGGGCTTGCCTAGAAATGATTCACACTCTGGCGCAAAGTGTGGTCACTACTCGCAACATCGCCCTTCTGAGCAAATTGAATGTTTCATAGTAACGGAGTGGGGCCACAGTTTGTTCAAGAAATCGAATTAGAGAAGAATGCAAAGCGAAGTGGAAAGGGCAGGTCTCATGGCACGCAGTACTGATGGGTGATTAAATGTTCTCGAAGATAGACCTCGGACTGGCAGACGCAGCGGAGGCAGTTTATTGCGACAAGCAACGGAACGTAGACAAGCTAAAAGATCGTAATAAGCTGCTGGATGCAGGCTCTCAATTGGCCTTTAAGAAGATTACTGAGGGGTGCAAGACCATGAACCATGAAGATTATATATGAGTCTATTTCTTATTTACGTTCTATGTAACCTCTCTGATAGTGAGTAACGGACCTAGATGGACAGATTTGGTTGATAATTTGATTTATTATGGTTTTTTATTTTATTTATTATTTATATAGTACATACAATAATTATGTTACATTCTTACTTATTCTAACTTATGACTATGTAGAAGTATATCTATATATAATGCATCTATAATAGCATGTATTTTTAAATTAAGTTAGTCTATTTGAGCTCTAGCTCTCACGGTAGGATACCCTGAGTCTGTGAGGGCTAGCTCGCTTCCGAATGGTTCTAAGTTCTAATAAAATAAAATAAATTTATTCTGGTTTGTGTAAGTTGTATAATAATAAAAACACACATTTTAGGGTGAGCCTTCAACTTCATATAGTTGTGATCGAAGACCACTTACAGGTTAGTTACTTTAAATATCTAATTAGTAAAGATTATGTGTAACATATGTGTGTAACTTTAACAAAACACCCAGGGTAACTTATACGAAGCATAATCATAAAAGCTTAATATTTCAAACCTTCACATAAACTAGAAGTAAAAACCAGTTACAATAATAATAGTCCACGGCACATTGTTCGCGGAACCATTCAGTGTAGTTTAGATTCTGTTATTTATCAGATTTATGTGGCTTATTCATAGCGGCCGGCGCCCGTGCAATAAGGAAGCGTGAAGATTTAAACAATGCCTGTTTCTAGCACTTTAATACTATAGTGTGTTATTATAGAATACATATAATTATAGGAAAAAAGCTCTTCAGTGGTATGGGATCAAAATCTTTTGAAAAGTGCGTTAGGAACATTGGTTCTAACAGGGTGTACCTACCATACGTTGTATTATTATTTGAAAAAGGAAAGTGCAGTGTTCTTTTGTTTAATCATATGGTTTAATTTTTTTATTTCTTATTTCTTTTTATTTACTTATTAACATTCACACAAGGTCTTCAGGTCCCAAACTAGGCAGAGCCTGTGCTATGGTAACCTGATGACTGATATATATACTTATATTCTTATAAGTATATATACTTATATGGTCCTGTATCCTGTAATACAGTCTCGACTGGTACGGGAACAGGAGCTCACACTATACGATAACTTTAGTGATCATATATTTTAAATCATATGATTGTACCACATAAAGATGTAAATCATTGTACCCAAAGCTTTGATTAAATATTTTGAATTTGAATTTGAATATACTTATAGACACCCTGACACAGGTCAAACAGACATGTTCATGCACACGGATGTTTGACCTGTCCGGGAATCGAACCCGGGACCAGCTGCTCAGAAGGCAGAGTGCTACCAACTGCGCCAACTGGCCAGTCTTAATGATATGTCATACGACATCAAAACAGTTATAGACTTATTGTTCAGCAGTTGGCAGTTTGATACGCAGTATCTGTAAATAAAAAGTGTATCTCTAAATATAGTCAGTGCATTGTAGACGGTTGGAGAGAAATTGCACTTTTTATAAAAAGTTCAGAAATGAATCTTTTCTGATATAAATAAACCTTTATACGCTAACATAATATAAATACAAATCCTACTAATATTATAAATGCGAAAGTTAGTGTGTATGTTTATTACTTCTTCCCGCTCAAACGGCTACACCGATTTCAATGAAATTTGGTATGGAGATAGTTTAATCCTTGGATTAGCACATAGGCTACTTTTATCCTTGAAAACGTATAGTTCCCGATAGATAATTGAGGTAACGGGAAAACCGTAATCCACGCGGGTGAAACCGCGGGGCGCTACTAGTGCGAAATATAGTTATGTACATAAATAATATATTCCATTTTTTGAGTCCATACGCTCCTGAGCAAGATTAAAACTGTGTTTCAGGTTCTAAAATAACTGTGTTTATGTTTGTTTTACAGCTGGATATTCCAGTAACTAAAAAACAGGAACCTCCAATGATGTTTTACTAAAGATGACGTATATTCATACTGCGCGGTGCTCAGATTTTGTTCCTTTACGACATAAACATGCTTACTGCGCCAGATAATACGGTGCAAATAATATAGAAAAAGATAGCTATATGTTTAGACTTGCGCTTGAAATACGCGTCGTAATCAAAATTACTACAATTTACTTAATTTTGCTGCCTCAGTTTCCGCGCGCTTGTGCGACATCTACCTCATATAAATATATAATATTATTGGGAACCTCAGACTTTTAATCCTCTATAAAAGTGCGTATTTTAGGTAAGCATATCTAGGTATTCACAGCAAGTTTCAAGCAGGCGCTACACACAGCAAGTACTTAGTTCTCATTAGCAGAAGCGACGCGTGACACCTGAAAATACACTTACAATTATAAATACAACGAAACAGTCTCATTTTGAACCTTATCGCTACGGCATAATGTCTAAGAAAGACGTTAAGTCATGCGTTTTCCCAATGGTAGGACGTACAGACATACACAGACGTATTGTCTCACGTTACACGCTTGAAACAACATGGAGGGGCTTGAGTAGCGTTTCCGGGAGGTATTTATGTGCACCTCTGTTGATACTTACCTTTTTAGTACAGTGTGTAGGATGTTTAGTACCTATTCACTATGCTACTCATATAGTAATAGTGGCAGTAAACCCCGCCATTTAGTCTTTAGTCTGACGCACTCGGCTAACATAAAAATAGATTACTGAAATGAAAAACCGTATTTTCACATTTTTAACCGACCTCTAAAAATGGAGGATTTTTTTTTTTTTACATATTATAAGCTTGCGTTTGACCACTGTCTCACCTGATGTTAAGCGACAACGCGGTCTAAGGTGGAGCACGCAAACTTAGAAGGAACCTATTCACTCGCGACTTGAAGACTCCGAGAATGGAGGTTCTCCATTCGACCCGTATGTTTTTTAATTTTTTTATGTATGATACCTCGGGACTTTCGACTGGAAGAACCGATTTTGATGATTCTGTTTTTTGGTTCAACAGTTCAAGAGCTGCCACATAGACTGACACACATAACCTAGAAGTAAATCGATCCATTTTTCGTCAAGGGTAAAAAAAATTTCGCCAAAGTGTCATCAAATAAGAAAGAAAGAAATACATTTATTTACGATTATTACAAACTATTATAACACAAAAGATAGTATATTACTTAACATGTACGGACACATTATACTTACTTAATAAAGCTAGTAAACGCCATAAATTGAGAAAATTTTTCATGATTTATCTCAAACAAAACGCTCACAACACTTATATACATTCACCAACTACAATATTTCAAAAAAAACTATTCAAGATAAACACAAACAGTTTCGAAACTTACCGGAACGGGACAAAGATTCCCGGTAGTTGGAGTGAAACATGCAAAGTATCGTCGCTCGTCGGACACAAAAGGAAAACTTCACGATACCTGGATGCCTGAGAGACAAAACTAGACGCTGTCTTGTTGATTTGAGATTGTGGTATTTGCAATATAAAACTTTATTAATAAAATGGATTTGTTAAAAACGCTGCAGAAAGTTAATCCATTATCCCAAAACCATTGATTTGTTTATTACCTCAGCTTCACAATTTTATAAATGGCTTAAACAACTGTTTTGGTATTTTTGGTGAAGTATTCATCATCATCATCATTCTGTAATGATGATGAATACTTCACCAAAAATACCAAGCAAAAATACTAGAAATAGTCCAGCATTAGACCTCCTATGACTGGTCATAGGAGGACCAAAGCTTTTTTTTTTTTTTTTTTTTTTACATATTATAAGTTTGCGTTTGACAACTGTCTCACCTGATGTTAAGTGATGACGTTATCTAGGACTTAGCACGAAAACCTAGAAGGTACCTATTCACTCGCGACTTGAAGCTGGACATAACCTCCACCATTGATTTCCACCAGGATCCATTGTAAGCGTCCCGTATCCAGCTCTTTCCTGCTATTCTTAGTCAATTCGTCTGTCCACCTATTTGTGGCTGTCCTACGCTGTGCCTGCCAGTCCGTGGTCTCCATTCGAGAATCTTTTATGATATTATGTACAACAGGTATATAATTTTTTATAGCGCAGAACAATAAATTAACTCTGTAATAGGAGTTCAGTACGTTCAATCTCTAAAACAACTAAAACAAAATTAATCGTGTCATTAAAAATCGCAATCAAAAACAACACAAACTTTTTCTTTTTTAAGAGTCCGGTAATTGTCATTTAATTACCCACTGAAGGAGGGAGACAAAAAATAAAGATTTGAGCCTCTTAATGGGCGCCAATTTTCCACTCTGTGATCTCGCAACCGTCGTAGTCCAAACATTATTTTAGCGGGTATTCATTAAAAATATAATAAAAATTAGGCGTGGAAAGCAAGTTGATTATAGAACAATTAGAGTTCAGTATGTCTTGTTATAATTATCTAAATTATATCTTAGTTATTTATATATTTTTCGACTAATTACGTTCATTTTTATAAAGTTGTACGATTTAAAGTAAATTGTATTGATTTCGTGTGATCGGTCGAGACTTCGACGGCTTGCTTGTGATTTGTTCAAGAGGACTTGACCAATCACAAGCAACTAAGAGTATAACAGTGGGGATAAGCGAACAGGCAACGCATTTTGGAAGTATGCCGCCATTCGTTTTCCGACATTTGTCTGAGTAACTTGTATCGTGCCGCTGTAGGCTTTATTAAGTAAGATTGTACCTCTAAATATATATAGCAATAGCAACTAAAGCAATAAAGCTGATTTTCAAGTTCACAAAGAGTGTTTTTGATTCAAAGTCCTTGCTTCTGAGTGTTAAACCAGTACGGTTAATAGTCTTGTACTAATGCAACATAGATAACGTATCTATAGTTTGTATTTGCAATTGGTACAATGTTCAATCATTTATACATCGCAATACAAAGTATTTATTTTACACTAGTCACGAAAACATACTCATAAAAATACAAATCTCTTCCAGGAATCGATTTAGGCAATAAGCACAAAGGCACAAACTATTTGACGTTATTCGGGTTTCTACGTATTTAATATCCTTTCATTCATCTTGTTAACGTTGCAAAAAAAAACGCAACGTAGAAATATTTATTAAAATATAAATATCTTTTGTGCTGTGAAATATTTTATCTTTTTATTGAAATAACTTTTAAAAATTATAATTATAATGTCATTCCGCATTCAAATATCTCTATATTCATTGTCGTATAAAGTTTAGGACGACCTATAACTGTCCTAGAGCCATGAACCTAACGTCATTAAGAATCACACTTGCCTAAATAATAGCCCTAATTCTGTTAACTGCTCAAACTAGCTAAAATTCAAGATAATTGTTCAAAATAGCTCGTATTCTATTTACGCTTAAATTCAAATTTGTATAACTCCATACAACGTTATCTCTAATATTAGACAAGTTTTATTCAATTGGTGGCCAATCGCGGGTAGTTTTAGTCTGCACCAAATAAGTAGTGACTTATTTTACTTAAAATTACCCGCAAAAAGACAACTAATTTTGTGTGTTGTTAATAAAAAATGTCTCACGTGATCTTACTAATTTTAATTTTCCAATATCAATAATTAGAAAGCACTGGTAAAAGTGGTGCTACATTAATATATATACATTACATTGCTTAATATCATCCGGTAGCCAAGGATATCAGCCTAACTGCCTAAACTCCCTTCCATGGGCTTTCAAACTTTATAGTGGTAGTCAAGCAGGTGGTAACGAGAAAAAAGGACAGTATATAGTCTCCTTTCACTATGTTGTAAATGTCAACCGCATGCAACCTTCAGAAATATAACCTTCAGCTTCAGAAACATATGTGTTAGATAAAGAAGATAAATAACACACAGACATCGTATAAATACTTACCTACCTTTTGACTGGCCGGTTGGCGCAGTTGGTAGCACTCTGCCTTCTGAGCCGCTGGTCCCGGGTGCGATTCCCGGACAGGTCAAACATTTGTGTGTATGAACATGTCTGTTTGACCTGTGTCTGGGTGTGTATATGTATATAAGAAATATATAAGTATATATCAGTCATCAGGTTACCATAGTACAGGCTCTGCCTAGTTTGGGACCTGAAGACCTTGTGTGAATGTTGTCCCATAAATAAATAAATAAATACCAGTATTCCAATTGAAATTTACTACGGATCTCTAAATATACAAGAAAACCATTTTAGTCTTGTAGGAGAATATTTTGCGACCAGTTCTCCGAAAATTAAGTTTCCTAAACGAAAATACCGTGTACGAGATGTTGTTTAGCTTCGGGTATTTTTGTGTGCCCGAAACTATTTCATAATTTTGGTTTAGTTTTATTTTTTCGGAGTTTCCACTCAATGAGAATTCCTGAATATTGTTTGTGCGAATTAAAAAGAGAAATAGGTGCGCTGGGTGTATTGACTGTGTTGAAAATTGTGCAGTGACTGTGTGTCGAGCAACAATTCGGAAACCTGGCTGATGGCAGCTGAGTTTAAAACCTGGGGGTTGTACAGTTAGTTCCAGTGAAGTGCAATTGGAACATAGACTAGCAAATTAGAAAACTTTCAGCAGACTTTTTGCAAAGGAAAATTATACTGACATAGTTTTGACACATTATGAATGCATAAAACACAGGAATTACTCACGTTACAACTCAGATTAGTACAAGCGCGACCGGGAGCGCCCCGTATTCTTCTTGAAAAAAACCCACCAAATGTGGTTGAATCTACAGTCGGAACCCTCTGACTTATACGTGAGTATTTATAGTAGGCTTCGCAGTAGCCGTCAAACAAACTGTCAAGATGGAACCCAAACTCGATTATTAGCTTTCAGTGGTATGTATAGGTGATTTTGTAACAAGACTGTTAGCTTCTATCCAGAGCTCGTCCAGGTAGACACTACTCACAAGTTTTTCTAATCGGTTACTATAATATAATCTTGCTGTAATTTTGGATTGAAGATCATTTAGTAACTATTGAAAAGAGCAAGCTGGTAACACTGAAACGAAAATGCAACATGAATATAAATGGTAGTGATTTCTTTTTGTGGATAGGGATGAAAAACTTATATTAAAAAGACTACTTAAAATGAACGTGGATGGATTTAGAGGTAGAATAATGCCGATTAAGGTGTGGATGGATTGCGTGAATAATGATAGGTTTATCAAAGGTGTGAACCAGTTGATTGGAAGAGAAAAACATGGTGTGCTTGCAAGAAGAGTGGACTTTTTTTCATACCGATTTCAGTTTGTTTTAATCGTATTTTCTGGCAGCACTGACGTGTGTCTGAGGACGAAGATCCCGCCGAAGGGACCAAGAACCGATACTTTTCTGGTCAACCTCTACATCGAGGCGAACTTAAATTTAAAAACGGATACAATAAATATCTTAAATAATAAATATTTATCCGTTCGGCATGTTACTCAAGCGGCATATGTGCTAGAAAAAAAAATTAGAACTTTTCAGTTATGTAGGTAAGTTTTTTTTTAAAGTCTGGGCAAGTCAGTAAAAGCGTATTTTTTTACTTTATTGCGAAAATAATCTTGCTTTTTCTTTGATTGATATGAGGGGGGAGGGGAAGGGGGGAGGGGGCATATTTCAAACATTATCCGGTGTTCCAAGTTTTGAAATAATGATGTAGTTTGTAAGGATCACACAAACATACGTACGTAATATATTAATGTACTTCAAAAACGTAATAATCACGCCTCGGGCGAATTTTAGTTAGTGATTCTCGAAAATTAAATAAGCCGTAAATACCACCAATTAAAAGTCCTGCAACAGACAAAATATAAATACGAAAATAATTTTCTGAAAATGTGTAACGGCGTAACAGATGTTCGCGGCAGCGGTGGTTTAACGTTTTAACTTTTCATTTGGCTGGCGGTAGGAACGTACACGAAAAATAACCTTTTTTAGAGTTTAAGAAGGTTTTGTTTGGATACGAATAATTTAATTAGACTTATTTAGGTTTCGGAACGAAGCAACTGATTGTCACTTTATTGTCCGCCGTCGGATTAAGTTACAGGACTACATAGTCGTGTAACCTATATAGTCCATTAACCAGCTACTATAGCAGAACTTGTCTGCTTAAATAACATTCACACAAGGTCTTCAGGTCCCAAACTAGGCAGAGCCTGTACTATGGTAACCTTTTGACTGATATATATATACATATAAACACCCAGACACAGGTCAAACAGACATGTTCATACACACAAATGTTTGACCTGTCCGGGAATCAAACCCGTCACCGGCGGCTCAGAAGGCAGAGTGTTACCAACTGCGCCAACCGGCCAGTCGAATAAAGACGCATACATGAAATATTGGGCAGCTACTATCTTTTTGATATCTATTTTTGCAAATCCTGTATTTTATTTGCGTTCATGACTAATTGATATCATATTGTACTAAAATGTAATGTTATTCTTAAACTCATTACAATTTACTTGTATTTTCTATGCGAAAAAATAGTTTCCATTATCTCTTCATTAATAATGCATAAAGAACACATAATCCATGGATTTATTCCATTTACAAAAATAGAATGATAAGTTTACCATACCATACCATTTTAAGTATTTAGCATAAGGGTAGGAGCCTTCGCTTGATACGATATCAACTATAATGTTGGTCTATTAGTCCTATGAATAAATTGTTCATACAATTAAAGGTAGATGGCGCTAAGAACAACATTCCCCAGATGTTAAAAATGAAGGTATAAATATAATTATATTACATTTTTATTTAAATTACACTTTCCAGGGAAAAAAAAATCACTTGTATCGCACTTGAGTCTCAAGACAGGCTCTCGCCTAGCTTGAGACTTCCTGGTAACATAAAATTCAATCATGTACTGTAATGCTACATATATTTTCTAAATTAAAGTAGTGTTTATTGTACTTTTTAGAAATAAATGTTGATTTGATTTCCATTGAATTGCAAAGACGTGAAACAACCTATAATTATGACACCAGTAGATAACAAAACAAAAGTAAAGCTGCCTCGACAGGAGACGTTTAAATAACAGGCTTGTATGCGACATTATTACATATTACTTCACAACGTGTATTTTACATTTTTATTTGAGTGACGTTTTAATGCATGGCAATCAGTGTTACAAGTGTTTTCCAGGACATGCTCAAAATAGCTCTTTTGTTTTAAAATTCTAGTCCAGACTTCACTTGGAATTCGTAACGCTAGAAAATTTACGAGTGTGGCGTCTGTCCTTTTAATTAAGTTGCGCCTAATCTTCTATACAAGAACTAACTTATTTTGTAACATTCCTGTTCAGAGGAGACCTTAATGGAGATGGTAAAAGTAATAGTAGTTTATAAAACTGTATCATAATAAGGGTTCTTAAAACACGAGCTTAAGTTTTATTTATAGCATCTCACGAGTATTTTAAGTCCAAATTATGTGCAGTTTCATACACTACTTTATCTAATCTCATAAAATAGACAATAAAATTTTGGTAAAATTACAGCATAATATGTTTGCCTTATTTGTAAACATTTAGCGCTAAAATCAACAAAAAAAACTTTACCCATGAGTGAAACACAACCATTTTCACCACACAGCACAAACGAGAAGCTTGCAAGGCGAGCTGCGAGAAGGATTATTCCATAAGATTCTTTCACAATTCACAAGCTTCTTTCAATTGCACTCTTATCGTGTCAGGTTCATCCACGAATTTCAAAATAAAATAGAATTTTCCTGTAAGGAATCTATGAGTAATACTAGCGATTGACAGCTAGTGTGGTGAAAATATATGTGTATTATTATAATAATTATAATCACTACACTACACACTACATCATTAGTAGGTATATATACCATCTGCATCTACCAGTGTTCTTAAGAAGTCTTGTCTTAAACAAGACTTCAATAGTAAGTAGATAAATAAAATTTAACGTCATTGTTGTGTTAGTGTATATATATTATTTTATGCATATTGTGTTCACTCCTAGTAGGTTCTGACCTTGTTATTTTGTATGTGATTAATGTTGATACTGTATATTAGTGTGTAGAACCAGTTTTGTGAACGTTTAATAATAAAAAAATATATATTTTTCAATGTGCATACTTATAACTTGCCTACTTTTGTTATCTTGCATATTTGAGCGAACAAAGTAAAATGAGATTTTTTAATGTGTTACGAACCTTATTAAAGTGAAGGAAATTGAGCAATAAATTGTCCAGACCACATTCAGAAAGAATATAAAGTGAAGCATACATATTACTCATTCTGTTTTTAACTCTCAAAAGATTTATTGGTATAGTTTAATGTTCTCGCCGATATAGCTTTTAGCATATTTCACCGATGACCGCCATGGGAACGGGTTTAGTTAGTTTTTATTTAACCGCACTTTTACGATTTATTTCTGTGGACTTCTAAGGTTTTCTTTGAATTCTTTAGTAAATTACTTTGTATTATTGTCTATTAGCCTTCACAATTGTTAGAAAAGTGTGGAATCATTTTGAGTCTGAAAACTATCGCGAGTTTCTTTTTTGTTTACCACGTGAGTCCTAGTCGGTTTGTTACATTACAATTGTGGAATCATTATTTATATTGAGAGTAAAAATATTTAGCAGTGGCTGTTTTTTATATACTGTATAGATAGATTTCGTTTGACCACTATCTCACTTGATGGTCAGTGACGATATGGTCGAAGATGATAAACAAGCTAGACTTAGAATGCTTACTGGGTTACTTTTTCAAACATAAGGGTGGTAGCTAGCCAGGCGGGAACTCATAATTACCCTACCAACATGAAAACTGTTATTCAGACTTGACAACATAAATCCAATCTAACCATTAATATAATATTATATATCACTATAGTACCTATACATTAATAATGGCCAATACTTCTTTTCTCCAGAGAAAATTTCATAATAAATTGATAAATAAAAAATTTATTTTTATTTTTTTTACTAACATTCACACAAGGTTCAGGTCCCAAACTAGGCAGAGCCTGTGCTATGGTAACCTGATGACTGATATATATACTTAAATATACATATACACACCCAGACACAGGTCAAACAGACATGTTCATGCACACAAATGTTTGACCTGTCCAGGAATCGAACCCGGGACCAGTGGCTTAGAAGGCAGAGTGCTACCAACTGCGCCAATCGGCCAGTCATTTGACAGGATATCATTTAGTATCCTTTAGTACTACCTACAACACCCGCAAACTGGGTTCGGATCCCAGCAGGGGCAAACATTTATGCGATGAGTGTAGGTGTTTCTCTCGGGTCTTGGATGTTTGTGTGCTGTTATTGTGTGTATCCATGCCTCCCGCAACACAGGGAATCCTAGTGCGAGGGTATAAGTGTGTAAAAAAAACTATATACATGTGTGTACAAGATAAACTATAGTAAGCTTTCATTTGTTCTATGCTGTAAAAATGTGTGAAGCTTGTAACATAGTCTTAAACTCTCTAACGCAGAAGCAGCTACTAGCTCTGAAAAACTTATAATGTATTTCAGATTAAATACACAAATCGAGAAATTAATTTGTGTAATCGGCCGTCTTCGACTCCTGCATCACCCATCACATCGACTTGTATAATCAAGGCGTCTGCACCCGAATTTGATTAACTGGCACGCTACAGCTCTGTAATCTCGACTGCTGCAGTAACTACTGCCTTACCTAGAAGACCACGCTGTAACTACTTGCTAAGTGGAACCATAGTAAAGATAAATATGGGAACAGAAGGACACTTCTGTCAACTTTAGTTTCTTTCATGTCCTTTTTTTCAATAGAAATTAGCAACTGTAGGATTCATTGCCTACTTTTAAAATATGTACGCAAAGCATATACTCGTATAAGAAAATACTTCATAGTCCATAGTGCTTTCTTTCATAGAACTTATTTGCATGTCGTCATTATATATACACATGCTATAATTACACATAGCTACTAACAACAAAACGATTTAAATACTAATAAATGTAATTAAATGAATGAAGTGAAAGAAATGGATTCAATGAACGGAATGAATTAAATGAATGAAGCGAATTCAATGTATGAAATGAACGAAATTAATAAATGATACAGACAGACAGACAGACAGACAGAGACATATTTACATATTGATACATATTTATTTGATATATATTAATTAATCATAACAAATGAAAAGTGTATCGCGTTGGGTCTAGATTTTGATTATATCTTTATCCTTGGGTATTACAGATATAATAAAACACAACAAAACATTAAAAATCTCATCTTAATATATTAAAGACAAGGACAGAAGCAAGGATCAAAATATATTTGAAAGAGCGACCTCTAGCAGGCCGCTCCCCCAATCCGCCATTTTGTTATGCGGCCTTTAGAAGGCCGCAGCCCAAATAAAGGGAGTCGGGATACTTCTGAGCTGTTCTTATGTCTTGGCCCGGTGGTCAGTTTTTAGTGAACTGATGGCCTTGAGGCCGAGTTTAGATAAGTTTGACACGCGAGCACGCATTCACTTAAGTGCCTGGATACTAAGCGCCTGCCGCGCCGGGACCCAGGAAGACCCAGAGAGCCGTGCCGCGACCATGGAACCATACGTCGCGGTCGAGGCGGGCGCCCCGTCCACACAGCGCACACGCGCACCCTGTTCGCACCTGTGTGCGACATACGCCCCATTGATTTCCACAAGGACCGGTTGGAAGCGGATCCCGCATCCCTTGCCTGCGATCTTAGTCAGGTCGTCTGTCCACCTGGTCAGTGGCCGTCCTTATGCTGCGCTTGCCAGACCGTGGTCTCCATTCGAATCTGAATAGAATAGAATAGAATAGAATAGAATAGAATAGAATAGAATAGAATAGAATAGAATAGAATAGAATAGAATAGAATAGAATAGAATAGAATAGAATAGAATAGAATAGAATAGAATAGAATAGAATAGAATAGAATAGAATAGAATAGAATAGAATAGAATAGAATAGAATAGAATAGAATAGAATAGAATAGAATAGAATAGAATAGAATAGAATAGAATAGAATAGAATAGAATAGAATAGAATAGAATAGAATAGAATAGAATAGAATAGAATAGAATAGAATAGAATAGAATAGAATAGAATAGAATAGAATAGAATAGAATAGAATAGAATAGAATAGAATAGAATAGAATAGAATAGAATAGAATAGAATAGAATAGAATAGAATAGAATAGAATAGAATAGAATAGAATAGAATAGAATAGAATAGAATAGAATAGAATAGAATAGAATAGAATAGAATAGAATAGAATAGAATAGAATAGAATAGAATAGAATAGAATAGAATAGAATAGAATAGAATAGAATAGAATAGAATAGAATAGAATAGAATAGAATAGAATAGAATAGAATAGAATAGAATAGAATAGAATAGAATAGAATAGAATAGAATAGAATAGAATAGAATAGAATAGAATAGAATAGAATAGAATAGAATAGAATAGAATAGAATAGAATAGAATAGAATAGAATAGAATAGAATAGAATAGAATAGAATAGAATAGAATAGAATAGAATAGAATAGAATAGAATAGAATAGAATAGAATAGAATAGAATAGAATAGAATAGAATAGAATAGAATAGAATAGAATAGAATAGAATAGAATAGAATAGAATAGAATAGAATAGAATAGAATAGAATAGAATAGAATAGAATAGAATAGAATAGAATAGAATAGAATAGAATAGAATAGAATAGAATAGAATAGAATAGAATAGAATAGAATAGAATAGAATAGAATAGAATAGAATAGAATAGAATAGAATAGAATAGAATAGAATAGAATAGAATAGAATAGAATAGAATAGAATAGAATAGAATAGAATAGAATAGAATAGAATAGAATAGAATAGAATAGAATAGAATAGAATAGAATAGAATAGAATAGAATAGAATAGAATAGAATAGAATAGAATACTTTATTTGTAAGAACATGGTATGTATACATGTACAAAAAGTGAAAAGTCTGGAAACAATGGTATACAATTATTTTGCTTAACTGTCCCTTCTGTATGTTTATCACGCTGTATCAAACATTTAGTACTACCTAATCTGTGGGGTTCATCTTCAACTCATTCGGTACACACGAATGTTACTGCACAATATATGTATAGTATTGTTTTAAACTTTCATGGCTTTTCATAATATATTGTTTAACACGGGATACGCATCATGATTTTGATTTTTATTGAGTTCCCAATATTTCAGCGCGGTTCCACGCACCATGATCACGGAGAGACTGAAGAAAGCGGTAGATGTAAAAATATATTGGAATAGGACAGACATACCTGTCTACCCTCTTTTTTAGTCTTTTGCTACGAGTACCACTGGCACTAGAACTCGATTGCAAGTTTCTACAAAACACACTCACTGTATCTCTGCGGATATTCGTACGGTCACAATGTGCGTGTATTGTTTTTTATGCACCCTAATACTGGATTCCATGTGTTTGAGAGCTGAAAACCATCACCTCGGTTAAAGTTCTCGTATTTATACAATATATGTATAATTTGATGAAGTAATTACCCTGTATTGTATAATTTGAGACGAAGACGTTATTAAGGTTTTCCCCATAGAATAATCATCTATACAATTTATAGAGTGAACGCTCCGTATGCGAACTAAGAACCATTAAAATTGTGATTATATTTGTGTGTATATATAATGATTTTTATTGAATTATTCCCATGTTTAGTGCAATTTTATTATTTTTGTATGAATAAATATCCAAATACTACGCGTTGACGTTTTGATAGTTTTAATAGCAGAACAACGTTTTCGAGGTCAGCTAGTTTCCATATAAATTAAGCACTACGTTGAAATAAACTAAGATTTAACTATAAAGTAACCAAACTTTCCTACTCGATAATTTATCAAATTCTGCCGATCCATAAAGTTATTGTTCGACAAACGACCCAATAAATATCGTTGGCACATAACATAAAGTATACGGTAGAATTAACATAAACTGTTTATCGTATGGACTTACATAAAACATTGAATAACTGTTTTTTTATTATACAAGCAGTAAATGTAATATTATTATTATTTTTATGCTGTATAGGTCTAGCATTCGACCACTATCTCACTTGATGGTCAGTAACGATGTTATCACGCTAGACCTAAATGCTCACTGGCTCTCAAGGACTGCTGCATGAACACACTATGTGTTTGTTGACCGTTTTTCAAACTTGAGGGTAGCTAGCCACGCGGATACTCGAAAATATCCTACCACCATGCTGGGAATTTGATAACGATGTTACTTTCACCGGTAGCTCAAGCCGTTGGTGGGGATTGAACCAGCGTCAGTCAGTTTGACTGCCAGCGCTCAAATCAACACGGCAAAGAAACCTTTCTTGTACATACATTTCCGCACTCGTGTTGTATGACAGCCCGACCGAGTGATATAACAATGAAGTAATATGTATGTACCCGAAGCATTCTTAATTTAATCGGGTAATAATACTTTTTGATAAAAACCAAAAGTTATAACTGTACATGTTTGCTTGTTTAAATAAATTGTACTCAGATAAATTAACTTAGATAAACCTACACAAATTAACTTTAATTATTGTTATCCAATATAAAAAGTACAACAAGAATAAAATTGTTAATTATATATTTAATATTGGATGCATGTCGAGTTAGTACGCGCTATTTATTTTACAAGTCGGTGCGCGATACAATAAGCCCGCGCACAGCGTGTCCATTCTAACAATACCAATTCCTTTTTGCTACACTGACACACTTGCTAGTAAGCTAGTGGCCCTAATTCTGTTAATCACATAAACTAGCTAAAATTCACTAAAATTCTTCAAATTGAAATAGCTAGTATTCTATTTACGCTAAAATTCAAATTCGTATAACTCCATACAACGCTCTCACTATATTAGACGAGTTTTATTCAACTGTTGGCCAATTGCGGGTAGTTTTAGTAGGCACCAAATAAATGGCAACTTAATTTCGCTAAAACTACCCGCAAATTTAATAAATATATTTTAATTTTAGTGATGTTATTAATAAGTCTCATACTAATTTAGACTTTATCGTAACCGTATAAGAACTGATTTAGTTTTCCAAAATTTTAGTTTAGTTCAGTTGAATAAGCGAATCACTACCAGTGTGTCAAAAACAACATCCATCGTATGTATAATTAAAATACAAATGTGTTATAATAATTTATTTAGGTTTCACGTATACAATGCTCTGTCGGTCAATGCACTCGAGTCGATATTATGTGATAAGGCAACCAAGTGAAAAGATGCACATAAATAGTCGTGGTAGGTAGTGATTCTGTTCTTCAATCAAACTAACTAAAATAAGAACGTTATAATACAGTTACGGTATAGTCTACATTTGTACTATTTGTCTACATTCTTCTTATCCTTAATTCGTGCTCCTCATCTCTGAGGGTCGTGACCAAATCCTTCTAGGACCCTTCTCCGAATGATATTACGCCATCTTCTCCGATTCCCGGCAATGTGTACGGTATCACGGACAGATGTGTCCAGGGTGGTGCGGACCTGATAGGACCAACACATCGGGCTGCGACCTCGAGCTCTTTTGCCGTTTCCTTTGCCAGTGATTATGACTTTCTCAGGATTGGTTCCGTCCTTTCTGGCAATATGTCCATAATATTCGAGAACTCTTTTAAGGCCGGTGGTTGAGAGGCTGCTAGTGATTTTTAGTTTTTTTTGTATAATATGCGTTGGTTAGATATGTTGTCTAAGGTATGATATGATAAAATCTATTAACATTAGTAGTCAAAGTTATTAAGCTTCCTTTCTAACCTACTTTAAGGACACATTGTATTTATTTACAGTAATTAACATACATAGACATAGGTAAACTAAAGTGTAAACAAATTTTGGTTTGTTCTGTTAGACTTTATGTAATTATTTATGTTATTAATCTGTGGTCTTCGCTGTTGGTACATCAACTACCTATACTTATATTTTTCGCATTCAATTATAATTTTTTGTTATGTACTGTCTGAAGATCCTTAAATAAATTTTAAAAAAAGGTAATCGCAGTATAAATGGTATCTTTACCAATTTATTACTTCAGAGACCAAAATCCATCGCTAGCTTTCTACTTGCCGTTCTTTAGTTATTTTCTTGATACGCAGCCACGAATATAGAGTATTGACAAGGGTTTATTTATGCGACACTGGAACAAAATGCAACCTTAAAACGTTTTGATATCTCCAATAAATATGAGGGAATAATAAACATTGAGAGCACTTTACAACGCTAGCGATGGCACGACTTCGAATGACGTTTAACGACTCTAAACCCACTATGTTTCCATTTATTTAGCCAAGTAATCTGGATTACTAATAGATCTAGATTACTATTAGCTAGTAGTACCTATATTTATATCACCATAGGTTATAAAATGTAGTAACTAGTTACCATATTACAGATACAAAAATAATATTTCGACAATCCACTAGGTGTTGCAAGCCTATAGATAGCCCAAATGCTCGAAAATGGCGTTCGTTGCGCCCGTCTGGCGCACGAATAATGAATACATTTGTCTCTTTCATTGATCGGTTTTTTTTGTATTTAAATGGACTCTCACGGAAAGTATATATAATCTGTCACATACATGTTTAGAGATGAAATTTTTATGGATGAATTTTGTCGATATCGCTATCGATCGATATAAGTTGTCGACATCAGTTTTACGCTAGAGAGTGTTGGTAAAATTGTATGTATCGTTGACACGAACAGACGATCCATACTTGCGCTGCAGGATTGGCACGTATCGATATGGCACAAGTTTTCAGATTCAAAGGTGACGCTGAACGCTTACCATCCGACGACCCGTTTGCTTGTGTGATAAGACTAGTACTGTATATAATCATAAAACGATATGATTATGTACATTACGTTTGTGGCAGCCGTAGTTATTAAAATATTGCCATACTCCAGTGGATTTTAATCCTTAATGTGCTTATCGCCGGCCACGTTGTTTTCTTGAAGACGTCTATTCAGTAACATTATTTATTGGTTATCTTGTTACTTTATCTCTGTGAACACCGGGTGTAGTGTTGCCAAAGTTGCCACGAGGCATTGCCCCAAATTTGGTGAACTGGTGCATTTTTTGTACTGCGTTCATATTGCGTTAATTTTTCTTGAGTCAAAAGTAAACCTCTCAGCCATAAGATGTCCACTGCTGGACATAGGCAAAAGCAAAACCAAGCTATGAATAAGTGATAGTACCTACATGTTTAGTAACGAATAACAACATTAGTTATTTCGGTATAACAATCAATATGTGATAACCGAAGTTCAACACAATCAATGTTCATTGACTCTCATGGACAGTGATGAAGAAATGATGATATTTTACCCACAAAATCTCAAACCTGGGGTGGGAACCGAACCGGATACCGTTAGGTTGACAGCAGACGCCTACACCTCGAGGCTATCGTCGTTTGAATACTAAAACAATCCAGCCGTTTTAGTCATACGTGCTTACCAGCAAATATTGTTGTATGTAATGTAGATGCAATGGTTTTCTTTTTTTGAAAATTACAGAAGACAAGAATTCCTCCAAAAATTTCCTCCTTAAATACATTTTTTTTATTCATAAAATAGAACCGATTTAAACACTCAAAAGTGTGAATTAACTTGTTGAAGTCGGTACCATAAGTATTGTGAAAGATAAGAGATAGAAAAAAAGAACATACAGTCGAAATGAGTAACGTACTTCTTTTTTTGAAGTCGGTTTAAAAGTAATTAAGTAATTCTAAAACCCAGGAGAACCGGCTAAATCCTGGCCCGATCGAGAGTTAACTCGGAAAACGTACAGGTAAGTGTCGTGAACCAGTGCTTGGGTCATTCACTACACCTTCCTATGATCTGGGTGCCAATTCTCTTATTTATTAAGACAATCAATTCATAAACAATGCAATAGTCGTCCAAATGTTATCAAAAATAAACTTGATTTTCCGCTAAAATAACAATTGCATCTCGATTGCATTTTAGACAATTGAATTGCGGTAGAAATTAGATCTGTTTAGCCATTACAATTATACTCCAAGTAGAATAGCAAAACTAGCAAAAACGACGATTTATTGACAATCGATGAGCAATGTGTTAGTAGAATTGATACCCTGGCCAGACGATTGGGGCGACACTCACCCAACTCTTAGGCTCCAACAGATTATCTCTTTTTCCGAAATTTCGACAGCTTAGGTGAAGAGGCTATCAAAACCACCTTCCAAGATTATATTGGTTCTCGTTTCCACAATTTTTTCAGCAATTGAATCATTGAACCGTGGTACATACTTGGATTGATTAATTAAAATAATATTTTTTATACTGTATAGATCTAGCGTTTGACCACTATCTCATTTGATGGTCAGTGATGATGTGGTCGAAGATGTTATCACGCTAGACCTAGACTGTTCACTGGCTCTCAAGGACTGCTGCCTGAACACACTATGTGCTTGGTGACAGTTTTTCAAACTTGAGGGTTGTAGCTAGCCAGGCGGGTATTCGAAACCTACCACCATGCTGGGAATTTGATAACGGTGTTACCGTCACCGGAAGCTCAAGCTGTTGTTGGGGATCGAACCAGTGTCCATCAGTTTGACAGGCGACGGTCCCCCCGCTGAGCTATCATCGCTATATATATCAAAAAATCGTTTTTCTTTTTCCATACAACACGCTAATTTCATATGTAAGAATAATACATTTTAAAATATGTACAGGGCGCTATATAAAGCTTTGTGCACCTCCATAAAAATAAAAAATGTCTCGTAAACTAATCAAGGGTAACATTTTATGCTGTCAATTGTGACAGTAACATTTTTATGCCCAACCCCTAATTTTTTCAATAAAATAAACGACAGCCCCCGTGGAGACTTTGTCACAATTTGAATACCGCTTACCCTATAAAAGTCAACTCGTAATGGTTCGAAATTATATGAGGGTAGTTACAAAAAAAGCGGGAACGATTATTTCAATCGGATTAAGGAGCGGAAAGCTTTTGTGGATTAATTTATATTATTGGTTGGGTGCTGATTTAAATATTAAAGTATTAGGGCAGTAGGGAACATTGCTGTATGTACCTCTTTATTGGATCGAACTTCTGTTTTTAGGATCTGACCAAAGCTAATAATAAATAGTACGGGTTGTTGATTAAATGTTGGCATCAAGAGAAACACTATCTACAGTCGTTCAAATATATTGTCTACCACATTTGATATCATAAAACTCGAGAATAAAGGTCACTTTTCCGTGCAATTATATTTCCATTGCCGTATGCCGTGCCGTACAGTGCCGTGGTGGTACCGGCCTAGAATAGTACTCCCCCATCTCTTCTCGTGGGTGCCGTAAGAGTCGGCTAAGGGACCACGTACCAGAAGGTGGGCAGCAGCGCCTTCTGAGGATTGTAAATCATACTGCGCTCGCCAACCCGCATGCCAAGCGTGGCGAGTATTGGCAAATCCCCCCTATAGGGGGGAGGCATATGTCCAGTAGTGGACGCACATGGCTGAGAGGAGAAGAAGATATTTCCATTTTCTAATGATAAACCTTGATAATAGCTATTGTTTTTTTTGGTCTAATTAATGTACATTTTTGTATTATGTACATCATTCAATTACGATCTAGCTTTAGGCTAATGAGTAATTTAGTTTTAACCTAATTTGCTAAAATATCACAGCTATTGTGATTATATTAGTTTACTTTGTCGACGATACTTCAGCAAAATATTTATATGTAAACAAAAGACGCAAAAGCCGCATTTTGAATAAAATGAAAAAGTGGCGACCACCTTGGATGTAATAATTGGAGGTCCTAGAAACTAGTGGAGTGCCACTATAGCTTAGATGGCAAAGTGACCGGATAGATGAATAGATGAGTCGAGTAGTCGAGGGTTCAAGTCCCAATAGTAGGCAATTTTTTTGGAATCGAGTTGGCATTTTTGCGTAAAACGAACACTGGAGAACTTTCTAGAGGAATTTTTAGCAAATCTAAAACTATGTACAATTATATTTGTAAAATCTTTAGATAATATATATTAATATTAGGTATATTTGTTCCCGTCGAAGTTTCAAATACTATTCAGTGATCGAGGTCCCGGGTAAACAAGATTACACAAGCCTATGAAAAAGTTATGAAGGAAAATTGGCCATGGCTGACATGACACGAAAGTGCTCAACTAAATCTGCAGTATATGAACATCGAAAAAAAACACCTCTTCCAGTGACGTTTTTCGGCTGAAGCATACTACTGCACTGAACGAAATCATGTCACTACATGAAGATCCACTACGGCCACTACTGACATGAAGATCAGTATGTAACTCTGTTTCTAATGCTGGGTCTTAAATCCCATTAATAAAAAAAAGTTAAAGGTTTAAAAAGAAAGTTTGGATGGATGGATGGGTGGATGAAGTGATGGATGTTTGTTACTCTTTCACGCAAAAACTACAGAACGGATTTGGATGAAATTTGGCATGGAGATAGGTTTGACACTGAAATATGACATAGGCTTTTATCCCGGAAAGAGTTTAAGGTTCTCGTGGGATTATTAAGGTAGCGGGAAAACCATAATCCACGCGGGTGAAACCGCGGGTCTACCAGTGGCTAATATTTGTGTATTAATGGACAAGCCCAACTTCTAAATTCAGTTTAAAAATCCACAAATATTTACCAGAAGAATCGCTAGTTTTAGAATGTTACGTGTGTCAGGTGTCTACTGAAATTAAAAATACTATAATTTGAATAGAAAATATAGTTGGGAAGTATCACCGGCTTAGGACCCAGTTACAGAATAACTAATGAGTTTCGTACAGCATGTATGCCAAATTGGAATTACATTAATAATGATTGAACAAGAAATTGCCGACACGAATACGATAAATGAAATCACTCTCAATATAAAGAATAGTGTGAAATTATAATTACTCAGTGAGGTTTCTCACAAAGACCTTATCGAATAGGGATATGTAAATATCGTCTGTTAGATCCCCTATTCCGGATTATTGTAGCGAGAGTGAGCATTAGACGTGTACTGCTTAATCTGAATGCGCTTATTGAACAGCGAGGAAGCAGTGCAAAGTGTGGACATAACACCATTACATTGACGGTGGTCTATTTTAGAAGAGAATGGTTTTAACCTGCAGAGGGGAGATTAAGGTTTTAAAAAAATGATTAATATTGGCGTAAGCAAATATTGAATAATGTAATGAGTGTGTTAATAAAAGAATATTCATGGTATTGTATATATTCTTGTATGTAGTCTTTAGTCGCTTTTTGACGCTGTAATCCCACTAATATTACAATGTTTGAATGGATGGTTGGATGGATGTTTGTTACTCCATCACGCCAGAACGTCTGAAAGAATTTGGATGAAATTTGGCACATATATATTCTGAAGTAACATATAAGCTACTTTTTATCCCGGTAAAATGTATGATTTCCGTGGGATAATTACGTCAATGGGAAAATTGTAATCCACGCGGGTGAAACCGCAGGGCGCAGCTAGTATTTCAAATAAATACGCCCTGGGTGTCAAGTCTACTAATGTAATGTTCAGATTCAGGGTCGGTGCGAGGCTGCGTCGATGGAAATAAGACAACGTCAAATATTCTTAGTCTATTAAGTTCATAGCGGCTTGAATCTTTGTTGAACTTATGCTCGGCCTATGCCTATTTAGTGTAAAGAATTCCTATTTTAAATATAAGCCCATCAAAAAGAAAGATTTCAGGCATAAAAACGCACTTCTGAACGTCAGTGAATTGATTCATATGCTAGACCATAAAGCTTGGATAAAGATTTTCCCATCCCTATAAATATCGATATCGATACTCCTGCATAATACACTAGAGACAACATTAAAATCTGTCAAATATCGTGCCAGTGATCGCTACAGCCAAGTCCATAAGGACCGGTTCGTTCTTTGTGTGATTATTATCTATTTCGCTTTCTGATCACTGATTCATATGACAAAAGTTATGACAACGCCCCGGTCCAAATTATATACAGCCAGTATCAAGAAAAGCGGCAAAAAGCTCTGGATCTTATTCTTCTCAAATATTTTTTACAATGCGCGTTCATTTTAACAGTACTATCGCGAATTTCTTCCAAAATTGCTCTCAAACAAATAAACTCCCAGATAAAGACCTGGAAATAAGTTCGAAACTGGTCACAGAGTAATTTTCCAGTATTTACCACGTGAGTCCTAGTCGGTTTGTGGATTACAAATAATAAAATAGGTAACGTAATTATTAGTATGGTGCTTGGCGGAAGTTTAATGAAGCACATTTGTTTTCTTAATGTTTTCATAGCATGCTTATTCATTGATAACGTTTTTTTAAGAAAAGAAAAGATAGAAAATTATTTATTTTATTTTTACAAAGCCTCTCTGAATTATCTTTCCATGAGTTATATTATATTATTTTGTCTATCTTCTTTTGCCTTGGACTGAAAGGCTACTGGAGGCCGTCGTTTGAATGCGTACTAAGGCTCACAATAGAGGCGGCCGTCCGCCTTTCTACCATTAATGCAACGGCTCAAGTTGTTCACCGTGGGTAAACCTGTCGGCTACGGCTAAGTTAATGTTATTGATGGAGGGTAGTTAGATAGAAGTCATTATCAGCCCAAATTCGTGCACTGCTGGAAACATACGTCTTTTCTATACTCACATACCTAAATACTTGCGACCACATAATTACATAAGCAAAAGTACGCTTATAAGTAAGTCGCCCCCCCCAATTTGACAAGCATTTCTTTATCAATGAAGAATATTAACTTATGTATATTAGTTGTATTTAACCAAAAATAATATCATTTAGCATTTTTTTAAATAAATTAACCAATCAAAGGCACTTTATTGTATACTATTATGTTATATAATACGCGTGTACTAGCTATTAATAAATAAATAAATAAATAAATAAATAAATAAATAAACTATTAAAGTAATTTATTCTTGTTGTAATTTAAAAGTTTAAAAAAAAATCAAAATTAAAATATATTAATGCTCATAGTTTTATGGTTAATTCCATTAAAATCATGCTAGGCGGAACTTACGTACCAATTATTGAAGGAAAAATTTGGCTACTGTTGCGATTTGAAACTCGTAGAATCTGGGTATGGTGCCTCTCCTAATACGTTACTAACTGTAATGTTAGTCTATCGATACTATCAAAAGTTCAAACAATTAAAGGAAGATGGCGTTAATGGAAAACATTCCCTCAGATGTAAATAAGGAAGGAATAAATTCGGACGGCTAGTGAAGTGCTACAATACCTTAGATTTGAACGCTGGTTGAACAATGCGCTGTAAGCGCTTTTAGCCACTGAATAGTGAATCTCGGCTCCTTGTAAAGTCCGCCAGATCCAATCCCACCTCAGACATGAGCTTACGGCCACATTGCTATGTAATCAGTAATCAATACTCGAAAACAGAGATATAAATTATTTAATAAATGACACAAAGAACCTCACAAAACTCTGCTAAGGCATTTTTTTCACTTGGTTGAAACTTTCGTAATTATTAGACATTATAAACCTATCATCACAAAATTTAAAATATTAGTTTTCCCATTTCTTTTATACGCTGCAGGACAGTCGTTGAATGTTTTATTATAGATTAATACCGAAATGTAAAACTACATAGCCATCAACAAAACAAGAAATAGAGACGAAACCATTCTCCCGGACGAGTGGTCCCGAGACCGGAGCATTACTCAATGTTAGGGCCTGACCTTAGCGGTCCCTTGTCACCGACCCTCTGTCCTAAAGAAAAATCGGGAAAGTGGATTTAGGTATACGCGAACTTACTTATGATATTGTACGATAACTGACGCTGTCGGGAGGTTCTTATAAGATCTCCATCCCATAGGGAGCACTGTTGTTTGTCACCTGTGGCATTGTCTTTTTCTTTCGTTTTGTGCGGGTAGGTTCAGATTTATGTACGCATGTGGGGTTTGAAAATTGCATGTTGCAATCTTATTAAACTATCAATATAAATTCAAAACCTCCATCTTGAAGGCATCATTTAAAGGTATGAAATAGCCTAGGCATTAGGCGGGATGGTTTTTGGATCCAATCAGGATGGTGTTTCTAATGTAAACATCGTGTTGAACTCTTCTTTATTATTCAACTTACTTTTTAACTAAAAGAAACATTTTATAAAAATATGTTACTGTATGGACAAAAATGGGATCTATAAAAAAAAAAAAAATTTACCAAAAAAAGGAACCGAATTCAACACTCAAAAGTATAAAATAACTTGTTGAAGTCGGTACCATGATAGTTCAAAAGAGACTGATATCAAAATATTGTGCTCATGGTCCCGGCTTCGACAAGTGATTTTATACTTTTGAGTGTTGAAGTCTGTTCCATTTTTTGGTAACAATTTTTTTTCACTCTTTTTAGTGACCTTTGTTACTCATGGGATCAATTGTCATTGTGGTGTAGGTATGTTCACCGATGTCTTCACAAGCTACTATAATATCGTGTAGTTATAAGCACGAATTTTTCAGTTTTTGACATGTAACTCAAAAAGTGCTCGTTCGATTTTGATGAGATTTAAATGGGACTACACGGAAAGCACCACCACCAGCACTTTCAAATAAAAAAAGAACGATCAAAATTGGTTTACCCAGTGGGAAGTCATGCGGTAACAAACACAAATTTTAAAAAAAAACATACGGGTCGAATTGAGAACCTCCTACTTTATTTAAGTCGGTTAAAAACTGGCATTTAAATTACTGTCAGCAGTTATGGTTTGCAAAAAGCTGGCAACATTGGCTGGCAACATTGGCTCGTTGAATAGCCAAACTTATTATTTTTCTGAGGGAAGCGCCAGTTCTTTGATCACCCGTGATTTTTGAAGTCTTTTTTTTTTTCTTTTTTTAAAGATTTTAAGCTTGCGTTTTACGTCTGGACATCTCTTTCACAAAGCGATGTGCTTCAAGACCCCACGAACCCGCGGTGTCCATCCCAAGGGGTACAAGCCGCACACGGCTTCCTTGAAAGAAAGAAAGAAAGAAAGAAAGAAAGAAAGAGCGAAAGAAAGAAAGAAAGAAAGAAAGAAAGAAAGAAAGAAGTAAAGAAACAAAGAAGGAAATAAATTTATTCGTAACATTTAAAGCATATTTGAAGTATTGGATGTTAGATGGCGCTAGTGTGTTGACAAAGTTATGACTTTATGCTTCGATATCTTAAAAGTTAATTATGAATTTATCGCTTTGTTTGTTCTTATTTAGTCCGGGATAATGCAACTTTCGATTAGATATTATAATTCCTATCAATAGAAACCTTACCTCTTTGTCATAAAACTCAAATATATGTCTTTTTAACCGACTTCAAAAAAGGGAGACTTTTTATATTCCAATGTATTTTTGTATATGTGTTCACCGCTTTCTCCGCTTGACGGAATGTTGAATGTTGACTGATAATGAAAACAAATATTATCAAAATTAATCTAGTAATTTTCAGGATATCAAGGAAAGTCTTGAAAAATATAGTCTTAAAAAGACACTTGTATTTTTCCAATTTTTGACAGTAAATCTCTTATTTTGAACGATCATCGTAAAATCACTCACTTTAAATGTTACCTTTCAAAATCTCAATAACCAATGTATTGCAATAAGTAGCCGATCCGTCTCCATGACCCTCGTCAGCGCACACATGTTGCTGAACTACACTTTATGAAACAATGGTGCCGATTCTGGAGCGAGTATTTAAATATAAAATTAATTATTTTTTTAAGTTGGGTATAGCTTTACACGACATCTAATATTCAGCTGCGTGATTGATCAAAGCAGATGGAAGATGGGGTATTAACTGTAAACGTAAGTAAAACTGTTCATTTTAGACGGAGCTTTTCTTTGATTGATTGATTGATTTGAATAAAAAACACAAAATACCCCTATCAAATATGACTGTTTGTTTGGTATTTTTATAAACTGCTAATGAAGTAGTATTTATAAGAATAATCAGCGCAATCCCCTGGTATAAAACGGCTTTTATTATAAAACACCACAGGGGACCGACGGTTTAATCTGTTTTCCGAAGCACAGAGACGTTTTGTTGAGAATGCCATTGCATGCGTACTCCGCTACTAGCGCTTCCAGCTTCCGTTTTGCTTACGAGTATAAGAATTCCAAATATTAGAACATAAAGAGTTTTATGGTTCATTGCATTAACAACATGCTAGGCGGAACTAACGTTCAAATTATTTGAAGGAAAACAATCGACTACCAGTGGTCTAGTACCCACGAAGAGCATTAGAAAATTAAGCGGCAAAGTGAGATATGTGTTTTTGCTTGAATCGCTTTTTTATTTTAAAAACATTTTCTGATGTTAGAGAGTAGTTACTGATAAGTTTTTATTTGAAAAAGGAATTTTAAAACTAGATTTTATAGGTATAAATAAATATGACCACCCTCATCGTTTCAGCAAACCATTTTAGATGAGTTCATCTTGTTTTGTTTAAAAACTCCTACCTTCCGACTCCGTCATCAGACCCTAGATTTTATGTAGCACCAAAGAACTAACCATGATAAAATAATTGAGCCCAAACCAGATGGGTTTATCTTATTTAGTTCAGGAGTTCCTTTAGCAGACTTTCAGCTCCATCATCAGTATAGCTCTGTAGAACCACATCATTGTATTTTCACCAAAAATACATAAATGTACCACATTTTAGCTCAAACGGTTAAAGATAACTAACTGATGTAAAATTCAGTTGCAAGATTCCACCCGAACAAACATACATACATTGAAAGGTAATTATGAGCTCTTAAAAATAAAACTACGTTCAGAACTGGCACCTGAAATTGAAACTGCTTTCAGTGTACATTAACAATGCTGAGAAAGCAATTCATTAAAGTAAAAAAATTAAAATTATTTTTCATATTTTAGGATAAAATATTTCAGTTTTAAGTTTGCATGTCAGAATTATCACCAAATGGAAATTTTGTGCAGACGTTATACAAAAAAGCGGCTCGAAGTGAAGGAGTCCCGAAGGCAACCCTAAGGTATGAAGGGTTACAAAATGTTATAGATGTTTGCAGGTAAGAGATAAGAGGCAAACTGATCCTGGAACAAATCATTTTATCTTACTCAATAATTAAACTAAACTTAGGAATATTGTCAGTATATTGGAAAACTTAGACACATACACAGTAGTTTAAGTACCTACATTAAAAAAACTCTGGTATTATGCTCCGGGGTGCCAAGTCATCAATTTTATATCCAGATTCAGTCCAGTGCGAGGCCGAATCGGTGCCAATAAAAAACTAGCTGAAAATGCGTAATCTGTCAAATTCATAGTGGCCAAAATGTATGTTGAGTCTTGATCATCTAAATAAATAATAGAACAAAAAGTAGAGAAATACATGTTGTGCCAATCCCACCTAACGTAGGATAAGAGAGGATGTGACAAAAAGAAGAATAAGAAAACCTTTGAAAAGAGAATTTGATATTTTTTTGCAATTTCAGTTAGTTTGAGTAAATAACAGAATTACCACCAATGCCTTTAACTAAATTCAAAGAAGGAAATTTTAAATTAACAAAAGTAAATTTGTCTAGGTTCTTTAAGGTTCTATGTCCTGCCGTATATTTTTCTAAGAATTACTTCGCCTAAAATGGTCATAATTTCAGGGACCTAACTCATAATCTTACAATCGCACTTAACGCCTAACTTACAGTTGAACTGATAGTTAAACTATTCGAATCCAATGTGGAGTCGACCTCCGTCTTCCTTATTTACGGGACGTTGCGGACTGGTGCGTTATTGTCTAATTTATGGGCTAACAGTCGGACTGTGTTGTTCGGATTTGATTAGGGTCGACTAGGAGCTTATTAAATACTTGAACTGCCGACTTACCTTGTTATATGGTTTGGACTTTGACATTTCGAAATACTTGCTTACTGATTTCCGGCTGCAGTTTTTCTGTATACTCAGTGTAGGGCAGTATTTAAATTGTAATTAAAATACGTCACTGCAATACGTGACGTCACTCTCTAGCATAATGGCTCGATTTGAAAAACAGCATTGTAATGTTGTGTAATTAACGAATTTGCATAATTGGGCAACAATTATACAAAGATTTTTTTTACCGGTGACGAAATTCAACTCTAAATCACCATACAATTAAGTAACATTTTTCAAGTTCTTACACCATAATTTGCTTCTGATTCGACAAACAGTGAAATGAGTCATGTGAAAAGAATGGACAATATCTCGATTTTTTTATTATCGCTTCGCAACTTTTGTAGCGGTAAAAAAAAACGCGGAAGAGAGAGAAAAAAACCGTTCGCTTAGGGGTTATAGTTAAATTCCTCTCCTTTATACGATTCTCTGGCTTTGGTTAAGTCATATAAAGTTAAATTGTTATTCCAGAACAATAAATCTGAATGTGAAAAAAATTGAAAGAAAAGTGTCTCCTTGCTCTTCTTTAAAGAATAGATAGAAAAAAAATGTGTACTAACATAAGATAACAAAAACTGTTTATTTTTAATTTGCTTTTCTGAGATTGGTAACAACTGAGGAGATCAAGAAAAGTCTTGATTTTGAGCGTGGAAAATAGGTCCAGAACAGAGATAAGTATTTTGAACTATTCTGTAGTAGAGAGAATGCACTTATGTCCACTTCAGAATAGTTGAAAATACTGTTTGTTATGTTGAAAAAAATTATTTTACATAATTTAAATTTTCGGCGTACCTATATACTCTTTGAATCGACCCTCGGTAAATTTAACTTGAAATGGGTAGTTGACATAAAGGGAAAAAAATTGTGGGTATTTAGCGAAAAAGTGCTTTTCGGGTGATAATAACTAGTTTTTACAAACACGTTTTAGTTGCGGGTACGTTTCTTTTGGTTTTCATTCCAGACGGCGGCACTGGTAAAAAAATATCAACAGAATATTTCAAGGATTGCGTTGAACAACTTAAACGTCAAGTCACACAGTTCAAAAATCTGAATGTTGGGCAGCAAAAGAGGTGAATGAAAGAAAAGTGCATGTTGCAGAGATGCGAATGTTGAGATGGATGTGCGGGTGACTAGAATGGATAAAATAAGGAATGAGTATAACAGAGGAAGCTTGCAAGTAGCACCAGTGAATCATAAGTTGAAAGCGAATAGATTGGCTTGGAATGGGCAGGTTATGAGGAGGGATGAAAAACATATAACAAAAAGAGTACTTAACATGAATGTGGATGGTTATAGAGGTAGAGGAAGGCCGAAGAAGGTATGGATGGACTGTGTCATGAATGATATGTTTATGAAAGGTGTGAGCAATGAGACGACTAATGATAGAAGAAAATGGAAGAAGAAAACATGTTGTGCCGACCCCACCTAGTGTGGGATAAGGACAAGAAGAAGAAGAAGATTTCGAACGGTATTGAAAAACTAATATTGAGAAATGTTTCGAAGAAGCTTCATTCCTTTATTTTCAAATATTTTCGACTAATTTTCTGTTAGCTACGCTAGTCACGCATGTCTGTCTGAAATTTGGTACTTGGTTAAAACTTTCAATTTTAAATTTAATGTAAAGTCTGCACGTGAACAAAAGGTTTGGATCGATTTTAAAAAAAGAGTATCTCTTTAAGGTCAATGTTCAATGACATCAATTCTCTTTATCACAGTTGTAATAGATAAATAACAGTTGGTATAAACTATTGGTATAGTCATTTCTGAATGGTACATAGACTTCGTAATGTTTTTAATATGTAACCGTATAAAACGTACAGTTTTCACTAGTCGAAATCAATAGGGGAGGCGTATGTCCAGTAATGTAGTGGACCTCCTATGGCCGAGATGATGCAGATGATAATTGATGTAAATCTTTGTATAAAAAATGCTAAAATACTAGAGCTACTACAATATCATTTAAGCAGTAACTTTCAATGTTTTTAAATTTCGCCATATTGTCATAGTTATAAGATTTTTAAAATATTCAATATTTGATGAGCTATTGCCATTTCTACAAACATCACTATTCTAGCATTTACAATGCGAGATACAATAAAATTATAATTTTCACCTGACTTCAATAAATAAGGAGTTTATTTATTCGGTCTGGACTTGAACGTCCACTGCTGGACATATGCCTCCCCCATTGATCTACACAAAGAACGGTTGGCGCTTGGCAGCGGCCCGCATCCAGCCTCTTGCCGCCATCTTAGTCAGGTGGTCTGTCCTCTTTGTCAGTAGCCGTCCTCATATCCTGCGCTTGCCAGTCCGTGGTCTCCATTCGAGAACTTTTCGGCCCCAACGGCCATCAGTTCTTCGAGCTATGTGCCCAGCCCACTGCCACTTCAACTTGCTAATCCTTGTGGTATAAGATGGCAACAGACTGAAATTAATTCATTTTTATGTCGTAACATTACAGATACGTTTTGTAGAAACTTTTTAGCCTTTGTAGCTTTCTTGGGTATCATCATCATCATCATTTCAGCCATAGGACGTCCACTGCTGGACATATGTTTCCCCCATTAATTTCCATGTGGATATTGGGTATTGTCAATGTCTTTACAATTGTAAAATTACATAATTTTTAGGTATGTATTTTAAAATTCTTTCTTTTAATTTTCAACTATTTTACAATGTTCCAGTTTATGTTATTTGCATTTGATTATTACGTCAGTAATAAAACCTATTTGTTTATGAACAATCCTCTAGTCTAATCTAAATATGATTGAAATTCTACTGAATAGAATTGTAAACTATTGCGTACATTACGAAAGTAGGTTTAATGTTTCGAGATTTTAATGAATGTATATGATTATTATTAATATTAATGAATTATTATTATTAATGAATTTATATGATTGTTTTGAGATGTCTTAAACTGGAATTATAGAAATTAAATGTTGAACGAATCAGTCAAAGTATTTACTTTGATGTGTAATTTGGATCTTATTTTAGGTGCTTATATTTTACTGCGGCACGTGGTTTTAGATTCGCCGTGTCTCAACCGGCTTATCTAGAGTTGAAGTTGTTGTATTTGGATTAATTAATGTTTGTCCACTATCTCTCCTGATAGTACTGTCTCCGTTGAACCTATTTTTTTTACTCGTGACTGGAACATACTCTGATTATATCTATAAAGAAAATGAGTTATCTATAGGCTACGAATAGCTAGTGGATTGCTCAAATCTTATTGTAGTAGTTGCAGTGTACCTAATAAGTTATTAGTGTTTTATTTTAATGAAGAAATGAATAATTAGGAAATAACTTCATACATCAAAATTAAATAACCTAATTTAACAGTCCATAAATACACACATGTGTCAATATTTGACATTGTCACACATAGATAGATAGATAGATAGATAAATAGATAACACATACTGATGGGTATAACCACCGTAATGGGTATAAAAATTATTTATTATCTGTTTGTATTCTATGTAATCTGGGATAATATGAGATTTTTCAAAAGGAGGGTTAACAGATTATTTAAAGGATTGGCAACGTATCGTAATGCCCCCAGTGTTACAACCTCCCAAATTCTAAGAAAATGATTGAATATACAATATTTAAAAATTCAAAAATTTATTGCTCTATCGATACGTATATGTTTCATTCATGAACGCGTTTTTTTTCTTCTCGGCTGCGAATGTATGGGAGTCTGCCATCCTCCTTTGGAGTTCAAATTGTCTCTGCATTAAACGGTTAAACAGGAACTTTGAAGGCAAATATCTGTTACTGTTTTACAAATTGTCGCGTTCTAATCTTTAATTTTACCCACTTAAATTCAACAAAGTAAAAATTAGTTCAGTGCAAGGAAAAACTACATATTTCGTAGAAGGAGAGCTAGATTTGATTTTATTAACTTCAATTTGAACGTTCACACACATACGCACATTTAGGGAATCACGTATCTTATATAATCTAGGTAGGTATATAAATCTCGTGCACGGTTTCTTTTTCTATTTAAGGGTTAACACAGTTGTCAATAACATTGCAGAGGCTCGCGGGTGTTAACAGGCAGAGTGGGCGAGAGAAATTCTGATGCGTTTTGATTTCAAATATTACGAATATGTCCTTTACCTTTCCCTACGGTCTCACAGAAAAAATGACTAATTATAATAATAATATAATAATCACATTTACAGTATTTTAATTTCCTTTCTTCTGGTGTAAAACACAGTTCAAGCGTAATGTAAGCTCTAAGGCTTTCACGGCCGGCGTTGCATGTTGTATGTATTGCTTCCGGGCTGTTTGGCCGTGGTCTAAGTGAAACTTTTGTTCCAGACGTTTCGTCGATCACTGCGGTCGACATCTTCAGTGTTTCAGGTCTGAGCTTCGACAAGAGCGTAGAACTCTCCTTCGCGGTGTCTTCTCTGATACTGATGACCTGAACCACTGAAGATGTCGACCGCAGTGATCGACGAAACGTCTGGAACAAAAGTTTCACATAGACCACGGCCAAACAGGCCGGAAGCAATACATACAACACAGTTCAAGCGTTTTCACCGTTACCGCGTGAATTGATGATAAAAGAAAAGTATGGTTATTCTAATATATTAGTAAATAAGCAAATAAAATCAAATTGTGTTCAATAAATTGACATATTTTTTTTTTTTTACAATACAAGCTAAAATGGGATGCGATCTTCAAGGACTTAAATGCAACGGCTCCACACTAGGCTTAAGGCCCGTGTCGTGGGTACCATGCTCATATCGATATTACATATTTGGTATCGGCATGGACGAACTATTGTCATAAGTGGTATATTTTTAAGTTTCTTATACGCTGAAAAGATTTAAAATCGTATATTTAATATAGTTAAAATACTAGTAAATGGATTATTAAAATATGGATTATAAAGCCTTAAGCGAATATCGTCAGATTTTTTGCATCATTATAGACCCAGGTTAAATGATACAATATGCAATAATTTCGATTTAAATTATACAACGTATTGATACGTACTTTTAGATATTATTAGTACGTAAAATGTTTGATTTGAAGCTATTTAAAGTAACTTACTTAAAGTAAGATATAAATAACTATGGTTATGTCTTTATAGATCATTTTTTTGTTTATTTATTTTACTCTCTGACAGGCAGTTTGTAAGATTTTTGGATATGGTGGGATATATACAATATATTTATTTTTTAATCTCTAAACAGTACGGGCAGATAACAGGTACAGAAAAGGTAAAATCACTAATCTAATGTATATAAATATCAACAATTTCAATATGTTAATTTAATGAAAGACATTAAGGCAATTTGTATAATTTTGTTTTATTTTATATTAAATGTGATTAAACTGAACTTTAAAAATTTATTAGTTATAATGACGCCGATGCATCTAATATAGATTTTCATTACACTTGTTTTATACTCGTAAACAAATAGGCACACAAATTGTAAACTTTATGGCAGATCTAATTGTCTAAGCGTAATTGTTAGTTATTAGTATTTTAATTTAATAAAGGCACCGGGCCCATGAAAAAAATATATTTAAGAAATTCATATTAAAATAAACAATAAAAATAATATATTAAATGTTCATATTCAGTCACTAGCTCCCAGTCTACAAGTTGCAGATGTTCCCCCGGAAGGAATGGAGATATTTCCCGTCCCGAAGGTTCCAGAGAGATTTCTTTTGTGGTACCAGACACAGAATATGTTGGATATTCCGCGCTTGGGGGTTTTCGCTATTCCGACGCGATATTTTCATGGAGTCTTATTGCTAGTGCACTTGGAGATATTAATAAACCGTGAGTGGTAGCAGATGTTAGCAATTTCATTGCGATTCTAAATTTAAATGCCGAGTGTTTAAAAAAAAAAGTCGTGATAGGAAGTACTGTTGAGAGCACTACAGAATTATAGTCCAGTTATAGCAGTGTCTTCATCAATGAGACAGTCTTCTCGCTGCATCCCGTTTCTTTTAGGTAATTACTGCGATTCTTAATTTAAATGTGGAGTGTTTAAAAAAAATAAGTCGTGTTAGGAAGTACGGAAGTACTGTTGAGAGCACTACAGAATTATAGTTCAGTTATAGCAGTGTATTCACCAATGAGACATTCTTCTCGCTGCATCCCGTTTCTTTTAGGTAATTACTGCGATTCTTAATTTAAATGCGGAGTGTTTAAAAAAAAAAAGTCGTGATAGGAAGTACTGTTGAGAGCAATACAAAATTATAGTCCAGTTATAGCAGTGTCTTCATCAATGAGACAGTCTTATCGCTGCATCCCGTTTCTTTTAGGTAATTACTGCGATTCTTAATTTAAATGCGGAGTGTTTAAAAAAAATAAGTCGTGTTAGGAAGTACGGAAGTACTGTTGAGAGCACTACAGAATTATAGTTCAGTTATAGCAGTGTCTTCACCAATGAGACATTCTTCTCGCTGCATCCCGTTTCTTTTAGGTAATTACTGCGATTCTTAATTTAAATGCGGAGTGTTTAAAAAAAAAAAGTCGTGATAAGAAGTACTGTTGAGAGCACTACAGAATTATAGTCCAGTTATAGCAGTGTCTTCATCAATGAGACAGTCTTCTCGCTGCTTCCCGTTTCTTTTAGGTAATTACTGCGATTCTTAATTTAAATGCGGAGTGTTTAAAAATAAAAAGTCGTGATAGGAAGTACTGTTGAGAGCACTACAGAATTATAGTCCAGTTATAGCAGTGTCTTCATCCATGAGACAGTCTTCTCGCTGCTTCCCGTTTCTTTTAGGTAATTACTGCGATTCTTAATTTAAATGCGGAGCGTATAAAAAAAAAAGTCGTGATAGGAATGACTGTTGAGAGCACTACAGAATTATAGTCCAGTTATAGCAGTGTCTTCATCAATGAGACAGTCTTCTCGCTGCATCCCGTTTCTTTTAGGTAATTACTGCGATTCTTAATCTAAACGCGGAGTGTTTAAAAAAAATAAGTCGTGATAAGAAGTACTGTTGAGAGCACTACAGAATTATAGTTCAGTTATAGCAGTGTCTTCACCAATGAGACAGTCTTCTCGCTGCATCCCGTTTCTTTTAGGTAATTACTCCATTCGTTTTGAAACGCTAAGTCTTTTGGATTGTTAGTAAATCTTTTGACGTTAAAAAGTGCGTTTTTTATGCCGAAGTTGAATGAAGGATTTTAAAATTAAGTTTTTAAGTATTAAACTTTGGCTTGCTGGCAACATTACACAATATTACAATTTAATTACAAATAATTACTACAATACCTATACTATTACATTTAAATAATTCTAATTCTGCGTCATAACATAATACATAATCTAATTAAATTCCGAATAAAATTATGTTGTTTTGACGGTAAGTTCCTCAGCTTCAGAAGACGTGAAGTGAAAGTAAACAGCTAACACAAAACAAAGCATTTTCTCTGGGATCTTCATTATTAACAATGTAAAGTTTTAATTTACTTTGGACGAGCCGCACTATCTTCGCTGTTTAAAGTTTTACAACTTGAAGACTGGATAAATAAAAGATGAAAGCTGTGTTGTTCTAGCCGCGGTTGAAATTGTCAGTGACATTTTATATTCAACTAGCTGCGCTCAGCGTTTTCACTCGCTTGGACAGTTATTATTCCGTTAAGGGGCATTCATAAATTACGTAATTTGGCAATGTTACGACCCCCCTTCGCCCCTTGGTGGTGGTCGTAAGACGTCTCCTTATCAATATCGAATGCTTTAGTTATATTCATCAGAAACAGTGTAGTAATTAATGAACATGAAAATATTCTGTATGTCAGACTATACTATTACCAAGAGATATCTGAGATAAATGAAAAATCATGTTACTTTATTATATATATGTGGTGTCAAACTCACGAGAATTTTCGATCAAAAATCATGTTACTTGTTCAAAACCAGGTTGAGAAATTTTTCCGCTGCCAGAAATAAAAGATTTGACGGAAAAATATTAACCCTTGGACACGTATGCGAGCGTTAAAATAAACTAATAAAATGTATCTTGCATGAACTTGAGGTTAAAGTCATCATCATCATCATCTCAGCAATAGAAAGTCCACTGCTGGACATTAGCCTCCCCCATATAGGGGGGATTGGCCAATACTCGCCACGCTTGACAGACGGGTAGGCGAGCGCAGTATGATTTCCGATCCTCAGAAGGCGCTGCCCACCTTCTGGTACGAGATCTGTTTCTCACGGCACCCACGAGTAGAAATGGGGAAGTACTATTCTAAGCCGGTACCCCACGGCTAGGTAATCGTTATAAAATCCACAGTAAGGTGGTAAAGTATTTCATAGTACTCATCTGGCAAGCTTGGCAGTTTGGTGGTCCCTGAAGCTTGAAAATTACCACCGAACACCCAGTGTCTTCAAGCATGGATTCATTTTACGATCTAGGTTTAGAGCAATATCATCTTTGAAGAAGATTTAATTGATTAAGGTTTTCCTGATTTATTCTTTACTAGCTGCGCCCCACCGTTTCACCCGCGTGGTGATGATGAAAAATACCAATGACACTCACAAATAACATGGCTTTCTATTGGTAAAAGAATTCAAAATCGGTTCAGTAGATCCAGAGATTACCCCCTACAGCCTCACAAACTTTATTAGTGAAGATAAGTAAGAAATGAATACGGTCTTTCTTTTTTCGAATCAGCATTGCAATTCAACGTGGCAATGCTGCTAGCATTCTGGGCACGCTGCCAGCCGGTGCGGGTTAGAACATTTGAGTTATCTATAGGCTACTACTAGCTATTGGATTGCTCAAATTTTATTGTAGTTGCTGCAGTATTGTAATAAGTTATTAGTGTTTTATTTCAATAAAGGCGTAAAGGCGCGTGGCTAAGCAAAGATTTTGTTTTATGAAAGCATAAAACAAAATCTTTGCTTTGAAGCAACATTCTGTTTGAGAAACATTAAGTGAAACTCTCATCATCATCATCATCATCTCAGCCATAGGACGTCCACTGCTGGACATAGGCCTCCCCCATTGATTTCCACAAGGACCTGTTGGAAGCGGCCCGCATCCAGCCCTTGCCTGCGCGAAGCCAGCTTTTAGCAGTAGCAGTAGCTTTAGCAATTTTAAATGTTGGCTAAAAGAAATCGCTTCGCCGATAAGTCCTCCTATTGGTTCTTTGGGATAGTATAATAAGTTTATAAACATAATTAAGTTACTATTGTTAGACTTCATTTTGCTCTTTAAGTCTAACAATAGTAACTTAATTATGTGTAGAGTTTTCTTTTGTTATCTACAATTTTACTTATATTTATCTATTTACTGACATTGGACCGCTTACTGAAACTCTGTATGTCTTCCAAGTAGTGCACTTTAACTGCAAAACACGTGTGTATCGGAAAGTTATCGGACACTTAGCTATTGTTCCACTTGTAAACATTTGGAAAACAGAAGCTCGCGAACGGCTAGCTTCTGTTTTATAAGGAACGTGCCTTATAGTATGTTTACTCTTTTAAGATGCTTCGTTTTAAAGAGTGTGAACACTATAGAAATGTTTTATTATAGTTATTTTGTTAGACTGGTCGGTTGGCGCAGTTGGTAGCACTCTGCCTTCTGAGCCGCTGGTCTCGGGTTCGATTCCCGGACAGGTCAAACATTTGTGTGTATGAAAATGTCTGTTTGACCTGTGTCTGGGTGTGTATATGTATATAAGTATATATATAAGTATGTATATAAGTATATATCAGTCATCAGGTTACCATAGTACAGGCTCTGCCTAGTTTGGGACCTGAAGACCTTGTGTGAATGTTGTCCCATATTATTTAATTTAATAGTTATTATGCAATTTTTTTATATAAACAAATGTAGTGTATATAGAGCTAAGACAACACTAATGAATAATAGTGTAGTGTGTATGGGATCCCTTGTAACAAGTTACCTAAAGTAATAAGGGACCTGAAAACGAATCATTTTAAAAAGGCTCTCAAAAAGCATTTTCTAGAAAAATGGGCTGTTTGGCCGTGGTCTATATGAAACTTGTGTTCCAGACGTTTCGTCGATCACTGCGGTCGACATCTTCAGTGGTTCAGGTCCGAGCGGCGACAAGAGCGTAGAACTCTCCTTCGCGGTGTCTTCTCTGATACTGAGACAAAAGTTTCACATAGACCACGGCCAAACAGCCCGGAAGCAATACATACAACATGCAACGCCGGCCGTGAAAGCCTTAGACAATTTACATTTACAATAGAGATATTTCTTCTCAGTTATACAAATGTGTTTTTAGTGTACATTCCTATCTTAACCTTTAAATTGTAACAAACAAATTCTAAAAAATGATTACATCAATGTGCTACTTGACAATCCAACTCCTGACTTGAAGGATCCGGGGTTGTACCCAAGAATCTATTGTAAATAAAGATTGTTGTATGGTAGGTTTGTTTATCACCTTGTAAGGTGTCTAACATGTACCATTGCCTCACGTCCGATGATAGAATAGAAATGGTGGAATTAGATTGTGAAATTCTCGCGTATAATTGCCAAAATGTAACCGATAGAAAACCGAGAGGCCCGCTACTTTGTTGTTTAAGGCTCCAAAGCCTACGTTCAACCAGCATCACCATCATCATCTAAGCCATAGGACGTCCACTGCTGGGTATACCTAGGCCTCCCCCATAACCCCACCAACAGCAATGCAGGCAGATCAATGGTGGAGGCATATATCCAGCTTTGGACATCCCATGGTTGAGATGATAATGAGGAAGAATGTATGGGGAGCTGTACGGACACTTTATTCAGACGTAATGGGGCAACAGATTGTGAATGACTTATACGCCTTTCTTCTACTCCATATAAAAATCTAATGGTACGCATAGAAAAGTTCTATATAATTTTAATCTAATGGATTATGCCATTAGATTAAAATTATATAGAACTTTTAGGCTTAAGTGTTACAGTTCAGCGATTCAAAGGCATGTTTAAACTTTTGCTTGGCTTTTACTTTTTTGTGGTGGGCAAAAATTTTAAAAACAGTATGAATCTAAATTATGTAACGTTATGGGGTAAACGGAATACACAGTTACGACCGCTTTCAAACCAGATCTGCCCTGCCCTTTAAAGTTGGCCAACAGTGAATGTTTATTGCTCTACAAAAATCACAAAACTGTCTCAATGCATAAGTTAAAGTTGAATGAGTACTAACTTAAAGGTCACTCACCATTCAAGCGCACCTGTTAAAACTGAAAAGTAAACCCACCCAGAATGGCATTTTTGACTCGTCATGTTAATTAAAAAAGTTTATGGGTTACCCAAGAGTAGGCAGTAAATTTAAATCATGTAAGTAATGGTAGTACTGGAAGGTAAATTAAACCTTTAAGCGGCAGTTTTTCACGTTGGTATAGTAATTGTTGCGATGGAATAAAGAAGTGAACTTTTCAAGAATCTCAAGTTAAACTTTGAGATGGCACAAACAAAAACAGAGAAATGTTCATCTCAATGATTCGAAAGCATCGTGTGCTGTTCGTCCAATTAAACATAAATAACTAAGGTTGAAAAAACGTAAAGATAATGAAATAGATTAAATATTCAAAATCAATTCAAAAGTGATTGAAGAGAAAAATTTGTCTAGTCGGTTGATAAAAACAACGATGGTTAAACTTGCGATTGTGTTCTAGCTCAAATTAAAAAAAACATTGGTACCAATAAAAATGCCTTACGTTATTATTTGGTTCCTGAACGCTGTAATACAAAACTTGGGCTACAAGTGCTAGATGACCCACTTATTGCTGAAACCGCTTGATACGATGATAGCAAACAACAGTAAATGAGTCATTTAGTCAGTAATAGTCGGATTAGATTGTCGCTGGATCCTAACCTCAGGCTTAAGTTTCCTACTTGAGTAACATCCTCATTGAATCCTCAGCATTGTGATAGAGTATTTTCTCTTGCACTTCTACCCTCAAGTACATCACCCAAAACAGAGTGTGTTTGGGAGGAAGTCTTTGACGACCAATCAACATTTAGGATTAGTGTTATCCTAACTATGTTCAGTGATTACATAGTCGCTGATCTATAAATAAGATAGTGGTCAAACGTCAGCAAGTCTCATTATTTATCTAGAAGACTAAATGTCAGTCTGATCGCCAGGCGCTGTTTTAGGGAAAAGAATGTTGGAAGAAGTTATTATATAGTTATATAGTTAGGAAATAGTTATTGCAGCACCAAATAGAATACACTGCCCGCTGAATAACAAGATTCTTATAGCTAATTTATAATGCTTAAATTTCAGACACGCATCAATTCCTTACGATGACGCCTTTGCCAATCCCCTTGGGTGCAAGGCGACATCGCTGGCAACGTAGGCTTGGCTACCTTTGGCAACCGAAGGTAGCCAGGGGCTACTGTCTGTCTCAGTCAGCTCGTTTTCGATCCTTTTAAAAAAAATAGTTTTAAAAATAACACCCGGATTCTGAAAAATCAAGCAGGCTTATGATTCGTAACTTGAAAGACTATAACGTTTCCATTTCATCGTGATCGTCATGAAGTAAATATGGGGTTAATTATGTACATATGATAGAGAATACAGAAGAAGTTTCTCAGGTGGATATATAAAAAGCAGTATGGATTTTTTGTAGGCTATCCATTTTTGTATCCAACTGCGTTTCTATTAGGTATGACTGAATATAATACTCTGGAAGTGAGACGCATTGTATCTTTAATAGAATATATGGTTCAAGTTTTATCTGGGAGTAGGTGCATACCATTACTATTAAAAAAAAATAACTGGCTGTACCTGATAATTATATAAGAGCTAGGCGAAATAATCTGTTTTCCATACGAGGGTATAGGACTGAGCTGGGGCGCATGTCTCCTATTCCACGAGCTTTGCATCTTCTCAATGCTGTACTGCACCAGCGCCAAGATGTGGACATATTCCATCATACGCCACGAGAGGTTCACAGAGCGGTTATAGAATATGCAGAGGCAAACTTGTAATCATGGACTTAGTTTAACTATCAAACCCATCGTTTATAATTTGTATAATCATATATTGTTACTTTATTTTTGTTAAATTGTATGCTAGGTGTGTGTTTGTTCTATAGAAATAAGCTTGTGTAGGCGAATTGGGCGACTGTTATGCCTACACAAGAATGTCAATTAAATAAATAAATAAAAATAAATGAATTACTTTGACAGAAAAAACAAAACCTACCATTTTTCTTCGCTGTAGCCGGGTAAAATTAGGCCAGCGCGAGCTTCTAAGATGGCGTCTGGCTAGCTACTGAATGAAATACGGCTGTGACATCGCCGTGGCGTCCCGTGGAGGTATATTATGACCCTTAGCTACCACACAATAGAGAATTATTTATTATGTAGTAACGTAGCTAGCGAGCGACAACGTCGCCGTAGCGTCCCGGTCAGGTAGCGCCCTAAAAACTACTGGGGCCATTTAACCTTTTTCGAGGTTAACATTCAACAAATCACCTTTGATTATAATAAAAATTAAATGTAATGAAAACTTCGGTATTAATAAGTACATTTCTACGGTCTCTAATAGACCAATAAATTGGTCAGTAAAATCACCTAAACGTGGCGATTCTACAACTGTATTATTATGTAAGGCGAAACCTTTTAAGAAATCGAATACGAAACTAAAGAAATACAATTTATTGGTCGTTAATTGACGATATAAATCACAATAAGTGTTATCGATACGATCAGTAATTTTAGTGTCATGTCTTTCTGACAGTTGCCATTCTCGAAATTAATAATGATTGATATTGGTTCGGGAAACCTTTTCGCCGGGACTTAAGTTGGGCAACTAGTCGACATAAAAAGTTGGTTCGATTTTATGATAGGGCTTCATCAGTCTGCCTATGCATGAGAATTTTGGAGATACTTTAAAGGTTGCAAAGCGGACTGAATGGGAGCCAATTGAAGGATATTTTACTCTACAGTTAATTGGAACGTGTCTTTTTTACAATCCAATAAAAAAATCACTACTCTCTAAAAAAATATGTGTTCTTATTTTAAAATGGAAAAGTCCTATCTTACTGAGACACCCTATATATAAAAACGTACTGATACGATCATTTTCTACTAAATAACCATTGACACTTTTTTGTTACATTATGTAACATACCACCAATGACGGATTTACACATGCGCCGCCAGAAGCTTCCTGACTTAAGTTTTCTAATTACTAAATCTTGCAATTTGACACCCTAGTTCTCAATCATGTTTCTTTTGTTAATAAAATTCCAACGGTATGATTAGTGCAATACCGCCCACATCTGTTTTTCCCGCTATTAGTTTACTTAATTGTAAACTAGGAGATCGAAGTGTCAGTTCGTACATTATTTTTACACACCACGTAGTGAAGATTACACCAGAATATTTCGGGTGTATTTCTGAGCTAAGCAAAGCTTTATCATAAGGTAGGATAAGGTATGCCTTCATATCACAATTGAAGCATTTTGGGCTGAATTCGCCGCCTCTTAACATCTGTCTCCTTGCATCATCATCCTTCCATGACTGCCAATTACTCTTATAATCCATTTATATCCGATGAAACACATATCTAATGAAAGGAGTTATTAATTACGAAAGAAAACTCTGCATTAAAAAGAGAAAATAACTTATGAACCTTCAATTAAAGGACGATTGCACTAGATTGTGGGAACCTACTATGATCGCTTAATCAATAAAAGTATTTTATTTTTAGTTTCGTAGATTTTACTAACATTTGAAAAATCAAATTTTATTAGACAAACATAACAACACCAAAAGTAAAATTCATTTATTCAATTTTATAAGTTATACTGTTCCCGAAAATATGAACCTTACTAATGATTGATAAGTTCGGCGGCTTATTTGTAAAAAGTGAATAAGTTCTGTTACCAAATTGAAAAAAATATTAAGTATTCAAACAGGCTTTCTATTTTTTTCCTGTGCTGGCCATCTGTGTTGTTTAGTTGTTTAAAACCATAATCTCGTTTGGTCTTAAATGTTTATTTGAAAACGTAACTAATTTACTTGAACATGACAAAGTAAAGATTACCATAAACAACTTGCGTGTGTTTTTAAAGAGTGTGAATATCTTGTCTATATTTCATTTGAACATTTAATGTTTATTTTAGATAACTATCCGCCAAATAGTATAAGATATTATTCGGTCTTCGACGAATAACAAGAAATATCGAAAAATGTCGAATAAAGATTAATAGCACGTATCTGCAAAATCTCTAATCCGTGCTCTTTTAAAAAAGCCATATATATGAAAAATGCCACGATAATTTTCATAATAAAGTAACATTTTGTACATAAATAAACAAAAAGATGTTAATGCTTAAACCATAAAACTCTTAAGATAAGGGTGCCTTCGTTTGATACGATATCAACTGTAATGTTCGTCTATCAGTCCTATTAATTAATTGTTTCATACAATTAAAGGTAGATGGCGCTAATAACAACATGCCCTCAGATGTTAAAAAGGAAAGAAGTAGAAATATTTTAAAAAAATATTATTATTCAACAAAAGATTATAACCTTAGTAAAGTAAACATGTAATTACTTATATGTATATATATATATATATATGTGGGTGCCGTAAGAGTCGGCTAAGGGATCACGTACCAGAAGGTGGGCAGCAGCGCCTTCTGAGGATCGGAAGTCATACTGCGCTCGCCAACCAGCCTGCCAAGCGTGGCGAGTATTGGCAAATCCCCTCTATATGGGGGAGGCATACGTCCAGCAGTGGACGCACATGGCTGAGAAAATATATATATATATATATATATATGTGTACTACATGTATAATATACAGTTACTAGAATATAAGGTTAAGTGAATGCTTGTGAATCCTGCACTAGGCAAATTTGTGTCGCATTACCCACGATTTTGCGTTTAAACAATTTTTATTTTAGTAAATGTATGGTGCGGTTTATACATTGAACAGGATTAGATACCTACAATTTTTATTAGAAGCATTTTTATTTTTTATTTTTACAATTTTCCTTAGATGTATGTATGTGGTGAGTGTGTGTAAGAAGATATAAAATTTGTTTCGATGTAGATGGTGAAGTTTTTCACATTTAGAAGAATAACTGCTAGGAAACAAGTAATGCAAGTAATTCGGTCCTAGTGGTATGGGCTGCTATAGCTTAGTTGGACAAAGCGACAGGTCGTGGGTTCAAATCCAACTATCAGCCGAATTTTTTCCTTCAAATATTTGAACGTAAGTTCCGCCTAGCATGTTGTTAATGCTTAAATCATAAAACTCTTGAAACAAAAAGAGTCCAACTTGTTTTCGTATAACTGTGGTAGGTGTTCCAATCCTTCCGCTACGGTGAGTAACTCCAATCGTTTTCACCGCGGGGCGCTGTGCGCCACACGCCACCGATGCAATGCCATAATTGATTTTTAATCTCATTGAATCTCAGTTAGATTAGAATATTTCAACGCAGTCTCGATTGCCATTGAATCTGAGGTTATTTCAACGAAAAACTCATTTAGCGTGAGTATAGAGTAATTGTTTTATTTCACAGTTGGTTATATGGTTTTGAAGGCCGATGTGATATACAGTGTATACAGTAGATGCATCTGCTATGCATAGAATTTCGTGGATTGCTGTCGTGGGATAAATCATCGCCATTATAATTTTAGCCATAGGTAAAACTACTAAGCATTTTTATTCTATCGCATTATATTCCACAAGGATCGGTTGAAAGCAGCTTGCGACCAGCTTCTTCCATCGACCCTTATGAGGTCGTTTGTCTCCCTTGTTAGTATATGGTTTGGGATATGATATATATCATATCCCAAACCATATACTAACAAGGGAGATATATTATATATATATGATATCTTACGCTGTGCTCGAAGAGAAACTTTTGTCTAAAACGTACCATGGACACATTTGTGTACCCGAGACAAAAAAATCACCTTATATTTGACAAAGTAGCATTAATAATAATAAATTTATTTATTCAGACAACTTAGCCCATATTAACACTACAATATAATTTAGCAAGATAATTAAATACTAAAAATAGTGTCAATATCTTACAGTCAAAAGTGATTTAGTCCTCTCAATCATCTTCCACACCAAAGGACAATCAAATTTCTCAGCTATCGCCTTTAGGATGCTGTTACTGCTTGAGCGAAGTCTGGTCCAGCAATGAAGCGGTCTTTTTGCGCCAAATAGCATCGAAAGAATCAGTACGAGCCTCCGTGAACATAGTTGAGGCGCTGCAGAATCGCGGAAGCCGTAACAGCGCCTAAACGCGTTATTATATTGAATTCGCAGAGAATTGTAAGCTTTTTGGGTATAGCTGAACCACAGACTCGCTGAGTAGAGAGATGTACAATACGCTTTAAATAATGTTATTTTTACTGCATCTGTACATCTAGAGAATCTACGGGCCAGCATATTCGCCCTTACTGACAATGCTCTGCGCTCCCTTTCCATGTCTGCCTGATCTTTCAGACCCTCCGTTAGCAGATGCCCCAAGTACTTAAATTGATGCACTCTTTTGAGCGGGACACCGTTGAGTGTCACAGGCAGAACATGATTAGGGCATCTGGCACTAGCTCTAAAAATCATATACTCGGACTTAGTTACATTGTACATTTATTTATTTATTTATTAATAGCTAGTACACGCGTATTATATAACATAAGTACAAGTAGTATAGTAGTACAATATAAGACGCATTATTAATATAAATACTTATATATAATTACTTATAATGTAATCATAGGTAATTATATATACTCACATATATAATTACTTATGTATTATTGTGAATTAACTAATGATTGTTAAGAAATTAGGTGTACATTGCGAAATAGCCTCACGATAAAATGCAAAAAAAATAAAAAAATTAAATTAATTTAATTAATTAAACATTAGCCCATGACAAGACACATATGTCTCACACACTGCAACAAGCTTTCGTATCAATGGTTATCCTTAACTGGCAAATTAGTAAAATGTATTAAATCACCAACATTCAAACATCAGTCTTGTTATCAGATCGCAGACCGGTTGAAACCGGCTAAAGCAAACAACAATGCTAAACGTTCAGTAAACCAATCGGAAAATAATATCCGGAATACGCCCGCCAACTAGACGTAATTTCGTTAACAGACGGATTCCGACTCGAGTCTAACCGAGAACAAATAGTAGCATCCCTGGTTAATGCTCTGACAATTAGTTTAACTGAATTTGCGGGTAGATGAGATCGAGTTTTGGTTTTCTAATTATGACATAAAATAGAATCAAAAAAGGATGTTTAAGCAGATCATTCTATTTTGGAATATAAAAATTGTATATTAAGGATAGTGGTAATAAATATCCTCGGAAAATTAGAGAGAGAGAATTAGGTATTCCTAACCAATTGTTATGTTCTTCCTGCCAGCCATATTTTTGTAATGTAACAAACCGACTAGGACTCACGTGGTAAACACTGGAAAATTACTCTCCGACCAGTTTCGATCTTATTTGCATTTCTTTATCTGGGAGTTATGAAGAATTTTTTTATTCTTTTTGTTACATTACAATTATGGAAGAAACTCGCGATAGTTTTCAGACTCAAAAAGACATATTTTTGTTCATCTATGACTGGAGCATTATCGGTGGTGAACAGTAGTAATTGTACGCTGACGTAGATGTGTGGCAGCTATCAGAGTGACAGTTATATCCTCAGTTTGTGATGAGATTTCTCATTTCAATGAGTGAATGAGACAGCAAGTCGAGAGAGGTGAAATAATCACACGTTAGACGCACAAAATAGATGACAAAACTACGTTAAGGTGGCGGTGACATTACAGAATATCGCGGGTTTTAACCGACTTTAAAAAAAAGGAGGTCACTCAATTCGACCGTATATATGCTTTTTTTTACAGGTTCAGGCGGGACAATAACTGGTGCGTGTTAATGTACATTTCAAGCGCATCTGTCGTTGTCCCGAGAATTTTAAAAAAAAATGAAATTATGGTCGCTCTAAAATATTTTTGTAACAACGAATTGGCAAATGAAATACAATTTTGTTCAATCAGAATTAACTTTTATGCACTGTTCTCATAAGTGGTATTTTTTTTAAGTTTATTAAACTTGTAAGACTTTGAACAAAATGAGCTGAAAAGTCTCGAAATTGTCTATTTAGCATATGGTCAAGGCTTAACATTTTTAGATGTTTCGAGAAGGTAAGGTAAAGAACGTTGATGATACCTATAGCTCAAACAATAACATAAGGACTGCTAAACGCATTCACATGGCGGCTGGACTTCAAAATATCTACACCTACAATATCGTGTTCAGTGAAGACTATCTGTTGCTAGCCTTGTACAAGTTTACAGCTTTGTTAATTTTCCATTACCCAGCCACACAAGCGTGAACAATTTTCACTTATCTAAACGATTACACCGTAAAATGGTTTTTAATTTAGTGCGGGGGTCAGAGATGGACGTGATCTTACCAGTGCTGATTGGGTTTTTCCCGTATGCGGTTAGAGGCGTTTCTGGTACGTGATTTTTATAGAAAGACATCTTACATATTATTATAATAAGGTATTGAGACAGTCTTAGCATGGATCCATAAATCGTATTGTAGATATTAAGGCCTCATCATCATTGCAGCCATAGGACGTCCACTGCTGGACATAAGCCTGCCCCATATAGGGGGGATTTGCCACTACTCGCCACTCTTGGCAGGCGGGTTGGCGAGCGCAGTATGATATCCGATCCTCAGAAGGCGCTGCTGCCCACCTCCTGGTACGTGATCCCTTAGCCGACTCTTACGGCACCCACGGGAAGAGATGGGGGAGTATTATTCTAAGCCGGTACTACCACGGCATGGCGGCATTAAGGCCTACGCCTTATTATAAGTGTAAGCCATAATATATTGTATGTTTAAACTTTATATCTGAAAGGTAACGCTTTGAGTAGATTGAAGGCGCGTGGTCTTCATTAAATCTACAGTTCTCATTTTAAATAGTTTTTCTTAACAATTTTGGGAGACTATGGCAAAATCTTTACAGAGAACATAAATCATACATGAGAAGTTAAATTAAATTAAATTTGCCTAAATCTGTATTTCCGAAAAAATACGACCTGGGTATCTTCAAGTCACGAGTGAATAGGTATCTTCTAGGCAGGCGTTCTCCATCATAGACCGCTTTATCACTTAACATCAGGTGAGATAGTGGTCAAACGCTTGCCTATTCCCAATTAAAAAAAAAGTTAGCGCCTGTTTATGTAATAAAAACATAAAGTTTCTAATGGAATAAAGACTTTTTTTTATCATTATGCTGTGTTTTCTAAGTTACACAAAAGTAGTAATAACTAAAATTACTAAGTTACACGAAGATCACCAAATGTTACTACGGAGTTTGAATATGTTTTGATGGTCTTTAAAAATACCAAGATCTAGGAGGGTTATTAAATTACCCAGGTAATAACTGCCAACCTAAGAATCATTTTTATTGTGTATTCAACGACATTAAAAAACATTTACATTTTATTTACTAAGGATTTACATAAAATTCAGAAATGTTTACTCTGAAGCATAAAAACGTATTAGTGTGCTTACATAGGCCATAAACAATACACTTTACGAGCATGACAATATAAAATATTTTTTTTACTATGCTAAGTAATTAATGGTTAGATTCGTTATGCTTCCAACTCTTTGGAAATCAGTGCAATGGGCATTATGTTTATGTCCAGCAGTGTACATCCTGCGGCCGCAATGAGCCTACAAACATATATATTCAACTTGTACGCCTAAATTTATACCTTTCTAAAAATCTACTTCCTTAAAAGTACTTGTTCTGTTGTACTGTTTATTACTCTGTACATTTTTCCGAATAAAACCGAAACCGTTATGAGCGACCCTGTGCTATGCAGACCTCTAACAGCCCTACATTTTCTTAATATCAAGAGCGGGTAGTTGGAGAAATAACGCGCCGTCGCCGATGTTCTCACCCGCATTCTCCAGTCTTCTCGTGACTGCGACCAATGCTACTTGTACAAAACGCCAATGTAAATAAACTACTAACCCCCTTACTTATAAACGTTGAATAACCTCTGAATAGTTATTCAGTGTTTTGTCTTTGTCGCTTATATGACAGTTTGACGTTGAAAGAACGGAACAAAACACTGAATTACTATTCGCAGCTTACTCAACGTTTATAAGTAAGGGGGTAAGTGTTTTGTACGATCAAGCCCTGATCGATGTATTCATCGCAGCCATAAGACGTCCACTGCTGGACATATGCCTCCCCAAATAGAGGGATTTACCAATATTCGCCACGCTTGGCGGGCGGGTTGGCGACCGCAGTGTGATTTCCGATCGTCAGAAAGCACTGCTGCCCACCTCCTGGTACGTGATCCCTTAAACGACTTTTACGGCACCCGCGGGAAGAGATGGGGGAGTACTATTCTATGCCGGTACCACCACGGCCAATGGCCAACGGATCGATGTATGATCGATATTAATTATTCTCCTTTAATATTTATGCCTGGCCGCCTACCTAAACCTTTTTATTGATAGCATATTGTGAACATGATAATGATTTTAATTTGTAAAGTATATAGGCCCGTGTTTTGGAATCCTTAGTAGCTGTAACACAGGGAAGCCTATCACAGCTACTAACGATGCCTTTAGTGTTATATTGTAGTTTCTAAGATAATAACAATTTTTGTAAATTTCATCAACACTAAAGATGTAAATTAAGTATTTTTTGTATAATTGGAATGAATAAATGAATTATGAATCCTTAATTTTGCTGCCTTTACACCAACTTTGTAGTGTATCGTATTTCCCGACACGTACAATCCTGAAGTCTTCAAGTCACGATTAAATAAGTACCTTCTAGGCTTGCGTGCTACATTTTAGACGGCGTCATCACTTAACATCACATGTAACCGTGGTCAATCGCAAGCTTACAAACTATAAAAAATATAATGCAACTATCTTACATTGAATATATAGATATGCAATTGAATTGAAGTTCTTAATACGTACCTACATATCATTATAATAATATTACTAAACTTAGGAATTTTCTCGAAGTTGCTTTTGAATCGCAACAGCTTTACACAAAGAAACTTTGAAAGTTATTAACACAAACATTAAAACATGCCGCGGGGGTTTGAAAGCCATTTTATCCTTTTTACGACTCTTACAAAGTCACCTTTAACGTTTCTACCTCTACTATGTACTTATATGTCGCAGTTATATCTTTGTTGTGTAAACGAGAGTGTAAATTGTTTTAATTAATTCTAGAAATGTGTTGAGAAACCTTTTCGTAAGCTTTTGTTTAAGTTTCATAATTTGGACATTTGAGAATTGAGCTGGTTAGTATCCATTTTGGGGCAAAATTTATAGCTTTATATTTTCTATTCTGTATGATTTGTATTCTATTTCTCTAATGACAAATAAGTTTAGGCATATAAAATATTTTTTTCTGTTGAAATGTTGTTATTAAATAAATAAAAACGGCTAAAATAACTAAATATTACTTTCGCAAGTAGATTTTGTATGAATGATATTCTTGGGTTGGGTTTATTTTATTTTGTTTCAGGGTTCGAGTGATATCCTTTAATTGAGAAACTACTAATTATAAATCACGGGAACTATAACTTTTCCGGGATAAAAGTAGCCTATGTGTTATTCTAGTGTCCAACCTATCTCCATACCTGATATCATCGAAATCGGTACAGCTGTTTGAGCGTGAAGGAGTAACAGCAGTTTTTCAATTATTTACTTATCCCACGGGAACAGCAATTATTTTCAGGATGAAAATTAGTAGTAAAATGTGTTAATCTAGAGTCTAAAATATTAATATACCAAATTTCAACAAAATCTGTGCAGGCGTTTGTGCATGAAGGGGTAACAAACATGCACACATGCAGACTTACACACATATACCCAAACTTTCGCGTTTATAATATTAGTGAGAGGTGATAAATACAAATCGCCTCTTTTCGAAGAAAAGAGAACATTATATGTATGGGTAAAATTAGACCTTATTTATGGAGGCAATTTTATGTATTTGGCTGTGCGATTTGTTTACGAGAATTCACCGGAATGAAAAGGAAGAAAAAATACTCTTGAAAAGACTTTTACACGTTTTGCATGTGAATAAAACCAAGAGTGAGTCAGCTATTTGTCTAAGTGCTTGTCGTATAAGTATAATACATATTAGGTTAAATTATTATTTTTGTAAAATTAGTAATATATTTTTATATAATCAGTAATTTTTAATTTTTTATGATGATGATGACCCACCTCACTAGGATTCCCTGTGTCGCGGGAGGCATGGACACACACAATCACAGCACACAAACATTCAAGACCCGTGACAAACATCTACACTCATCGCACACATGTTTGCCCCTGTCGGGATTCGAACCCAGGGTCCCGACGACACAGAAGTCAATGTCACTGATTACTGCGCCACAGTGGCCGTCTTAATAAATTAAATATAAATTGTTATGTTTTAACTTACAGTACCACCAGCCATCTGCTTCGAACAGTTCAAATGGCAGGATTGTGGAATGGCTCCGAAAGCCGTCTTATACTACTACAAATCTGGTTCTCGATGTGAAGTGGGCATGTGGCGAGGGTGTCTCCCGAACCCCAACATGTTCGCAGATGAGTATGAATGCGTGCAGACCTGCATCTTCACTGTGAGGGCGCGGCCTGAAGACTTCCATGGGTTTCAAGCAGAATTGGGGGAAGATAGTGATGATTACTCAGACACTACGACCGATATGCCGACCACTGGAACAGGTGAGTGTACAACGTGTCCCAAAACTCAGTCATAAGCGGCACCTGATGGTAAGCCTGCGCAAAATACATATAAAATATATAAATACTAGCTGTGCCCCGCAGTTTCACCCGCATGGATTACGGTTTTGCCGCTACCTCAAATATTCCACGGGAACCAAACTTTCTTAGGGGAAATCTCAAAATCCTTTCTTAGGGGATGCCTACGTCAAAGTAGCTTTATGCATGCAAAGTCTCAACCCGATCGGTTTAAAATTGACAAAGTTTCATACAAACTTTCATGCCCTATTTTATAGTAGAATTAATCAAAATCCTTTCTTAGCGGATGCCTACGTCATAACATCTACCTGCATGCCGAATTTCAGCCCACTATTCACTATTTCAGCTAGTCAGTCACCTTTGAGATATATATATTTAGATAAAGTAAGAAAAAATTATCCATGTTTTTTTTTAAATTATAGAAATTAATTTGAGATCCTTCTTAAATTCACAACTCTACAAACATTGTTAACTACCATGACCACAATTTTTCGAATGTTTCTTAAATATTTCTGTCTTTATTGTATTGGAAACTTAAGTAGCACTGCTATTTACCACAACCCTTAAATATCTCAGAATGCCTGTAGTTTTCACACAAAAACCAATCAAAATTATAATTTTCGTTATAATTTTCTAAGATTTTTACTTTCAGTCTACTTTCACTCATGAAATCATCTCTTTTTTTTCAATGATATTATATTTTTATATGAGGTAGATGTCGCACAAGCGCGCGGAAACTGAGGCGGCCAAATTAAGTCAATTGTAGTAATTTTCATTACGACGCGTATTTCAAGCGCAAGTCGAAACATATAGCTATCCTTTTCTATATTATTTGTACCGTATTATCTGTCGCAGTAAGCATGTTTATGTCGTAAAGGAACAAAATCTGAGCACCGCGCAGTATGAATATACGTCATCTTTAGTAAAACAATATTGTTTTTTTTACCCACAAAGTATGGTCACTACCATAGCTTTGACCATTTGCTAAATATACAATTTTGAATCTGTTCAGATTATTTTATTGAAAGTCCTGCATCGCTAGTTAACTTTTAAAAATATCACTTCTGAGAACATTTAATGAACGTTAATTCTGATAGAATAAAATTTGATTTTATTAGCTAAGTTGTTACGGAAACATACTCGCGGGTGACCATATTTTTCCTTTATTGAATATTATCGCAGTAACGACAAACGCGTTTCACCAGAATAAGAAAATGTTGATGTTGGTGTGATAATTATTATATTTACTAGCTGCGCCCCACGGCTTTACCCGCAGAGATTACTGTTTATTCCATTGATATTTATTCCAATTTCCATGTAAATCCGTTAAGCCGTTTCGACAAGTCGCGATTGAATTTTATTCTAAGTTTGCGTGCTGCACCGTAGACCGCGTCGTCACTTAACATCAGGTGAGACAGTGGTCAAACGTAAAGCTTATAATCTTTTAAAAAAAGACGAATGACGGACAAACTTTCGTCTTTATAATATTGCGTGACAAAAATCGAAACTATATTTTTTTTTTTAGGAACTGTTGGAATAAACATTACTGAAACTGTCGGTGAGAAAGGAGAAGGTGTAACTGAGGACGGAGGAGCAACAACAGCAGAAGGTGAACCAGCAGAAGGTGAAGCAGCAGAAGGTGAAGCAGCAGAAGGTGAAGCAGCAGAAGGTGAACAAGCAGCCCCTGCTGAAGGCGAAGAACATCCAGATGAAGGTGGTGAAGCAGCACCCGCAGAAGGAGAGGATGCAGCACCGGCAGAAGGAGAGGATGCAGCACCGGCGGAAGGTGAAAAGAAGTAGACAATGATGGTGAAAATATTGAATATTTACATATACATATTTTTGATATTTCTTTCTTATGTGAAATCAGAAACAATGGTGATTAAATTATTGACAATACTTTCGACTTATTTAGCTAATATTATGATGAATGATATTATGAACCTTTGATGTATTGATACGCTTATCAGCATAATTAACTAAAATTGGGAAATAGACAAGAATACAGATTTTAGTATGCTGTTAGGGAAGCCATCGTAAAATAGCTGAATTTTGATAGTTCAATGACACTCGCTTTCTAGCCTCTAAGATCTTTAGCCGACGTTATGGAAATTTATGTTTATTTAAGTCTAATATTTTTTAAAAGTTTTTTTTTTCTTTATTATTTTTAATCACACTCAGACCCCCGCACCAGGATTCCCTGTGTCGCGGGAGGCACGGACACACACAATCACAGCACACAAAAACCCAAGACCCAGGACAAACATCTACACTCATCGCACAAATGTTTGCCCCTGCCGGGATTCGAACCCAGGGTCCCGGATACACAGAAGTCGTGTTACTTACACTAACTACTGCGCCACGGCGACCGTCAATTGATGACAAAAAACCGTATCTAATATAACAGAGTTTGAAAACTATAAAAACCACAACACGCGGTTTAGAGTTTGGAAATTTTCAACATTTCGATGGATATACAGACAAATTTTGAACCGTGTTTTTGAAACAATGATAGCTGAGCGGGGTGGGAGCGTCGGCTATCAAACTGACGGACGCTGGTACAATCTCCACAAACAGCTTGAGCTTTCAATGAAGGTAGCACCGTTATTGAATTCCCAGGATGGTGGTAGGGTACTTTCGAGTACCCTGGCTAGCTACAACCCTCAAGTTTGAAAAACTGTCACCAAATACATAGTGTGTTCAAGCAGCAGTTCTTATGCAGTAAGTATTCTAGGTCTAGCATGATCACATCGTCACTAACCATTAAGTGAGATGGTGATCAAACTGTAGATCTATACAGTATAAAAATATTAAAACAACATTTTCTATGTTATTTATGGGACAAATATGGAAATATAGATCTTCAAAAAAATGTATTGTTCAACAAACATTACAGTACATATACAAATATTTAAAAAAACAACCAAATTGATAACCTAGTCCTTTTTTAGAAGTTAAAACAATTTTCTGTATAGTCAGCTAATTCAGTAAAATACACTTTAAATTTCGACGTTATCTGTTTTTTTATGTTGTCATCATCATCATCTCAGCCATAGGACGTCCATTACTGGACATATGCCTCCCCCATTGATTTCCACAAGGATTGGGTGGAAGCGGCCCTTGTTATGTTATGAATGTTGTTGAAGAAAAACAGAATCTTTTTTTTTTTTTTTTACATATTATAAGTTTGCGTTTGACAACTGTCTCACCTGATGTTAAGTGATGACGTTGTCTAGGATTTAGCACGCAAACCTAGAAGGTACCTATTCACTCGCGACTTGAAGACTCCAGGATTGTACATATCGGGAAACACAGACTCGGGCAACGAGTTCCATTCCTTGGCATTACGCATTAAGAAAGTGGAAGCAAAATAAAAAGCTAAACATAGACAAGTTGATCTCGTAATAATCCTTTCACAGCTAACGTCTACAATCTGAAAAATAAAAATAAAATAATTTTAATTGTTGCTTATATTTAAGTTTCAATTTTGTAATTGTGAAATGAATCATTTTCTAAATTTCATAGAATATGGTTCACTGCAGATCGCAGTCCGGTCTGTACAACGGCCATTGCAATAAATTTGCAATAAATATGGCAGCATTGTGTACAAGATAGATTAATTTAGTCGGCGGACGCTATCCGGCGCAGGCGTGCCAAATTTATTCGTATGGCGACTGCAGTCTATTGTTAGTACATATATATAGATAAAAACGCAGTGCAGTGGAAATACCACGATGGTTGATTAGAACCAGTTTTATTCACCTGCTACCGACTTTATTGCTAAAAGAAGACCTGATTGTGGGGATTATATTTGTTGCTTATATTAGTGACTAACTGCGCCCCGCGGTTTTACCCGCGTGGTGATAAAAAACGGTGATGTTGGTGATAATGAAAATAACCCTATTTGCTAATCCAGGGTATAAGCTATCTGTTTTCCAAATTTCATCTAAATCCATCCGGATGTTTGGGCGTAAAAGAGTAACAAACATTCATCTATACATCCATACTCACAAACTATCGCATTCATAATATTAATAGAATACTGATACAGAAACAGATGTCGAAATAAATCTTACAGAAACAGAGATCGGAAATCGGGACCAGAAACAAACATCTGTTGTAGAAAGTAAGTTTTTTTTAACGTACTGTTTTGTTTCAATAACAATCATTTTCATAGATTGATGAAAAATTGTAGACTTATTTTGTCTATATCGACTAATTTACCCGGTATTCTTTATGAATAAGACCATATTCAATTTGCATTTCTAATGTAAATCATATTATGTCAGAAAATTTCGTCTATTGTGTAACACATCACGTAAACAAGTTTGTTACTTAACATTATGTGAAGAAATGCCCCTGCGTGCCCCACAGGACTGTGCCACAGCCAGGCAAATACCGCTTGCTACTTTCCTATAAAATAATACCTAAGTTCGCGAAGCGCCCACGCATCTCCACTACTATATTTAGTTTATCAGGGAATCAGGATAAGGATGAGAAGCTTCGTTCGTTAGAATGTCCGAGTACCTGTATCTATTATTATTATTATTATTTAGCCTTTTATTTGATTCCAACAACATAACAATGCACAAAATTTACTTAGTCTAAGTTTTCTGTTGCTGGAACCCCATTCCGGGTATAGGCCTCCTCCAGTTTACTCCAAATCTCTCTGTCCCTTGCTTTTGTTTTCCAGTCTTTTCCTGCTGTCGCTATTATTTCGTTGACCCATCTGTTCTTAGGGCGTCCCCTCTTTCTTCTACCAGTAGGTCCATCGAATATTGTTGATTCTAGTCTTTTGTCTCTGTATCTATACCTCGGTATATTATGTTATGGTTTGATATTCAGCTACTAGTGGTTTTGTACCCACGATTCTAGGATATCCTTCTGTCACTTCGCTCCAGCCATTATTAGCTGGTTGCTCGGAAATTGCCTACGTCATATGACATCATGATAGAACGCATAACAATGCATGGTTGTGCTGAGCGAGGATCAGAAAATTATAGCACCTAAAATAGGCCGGAAGTCTGAGAAAATCCACTTCGATTATAATCGAAATACACTTCTGCTGACTACTTATTATTTAAGTTTTATTATTTATTTATTATTATTTTGAATTATGTGTATTTTTGTATGGACCACTTAGTACATTGATAGACAGATAGAGAAAAGAAGTAATAGGCAGAATGCATAATGCTGTCCGTAGATGGGAATAACTTTATTTTCTCTCTCTCTCTCTCTCTCTCTCTGAATATATTCCATAAAAATACAATTTAATGTTTTATTTATTGCCTCCTCATAACCGAAAGTTTTCACCAACGTGCTATAGAAGACTGCATCAATGTCATAACTCAATCCTCGATCTTACGCGCCAGATTATATTATAGTTTTCATAAATAAACCATTCTGAATATTGACAGAAAGCCATTCTTCAATTTCGGCAGCTGTCCTTTTGATATATAGTTATTATACTATATATGCGTCCAAAGGATCAAGACCTTTCTAGGATGCATTGGTATACGAAACTGTAAAGAGCTTGGCGGTCTTGCTACGTTGGTTATTTGAGTGCCTTGCAAGGTTGTAGATACTATGGTATATGTGGTGTCTAGGGAATACGTTGTATCTCTAATAGGTTATAACTATATACGAAAATATCTAGCACTGGATATTATGTTTTATCGTTAAGACCTACGATAATCATCGATTTTCAATAATTGCATACATATATTTCAATAATACTTTACTTATGTGTGTCAATTGATAGGCATGCAAAATAAAATAAATTAATGCTGTCGGTAAGTATGTTAAAACTATAGACGATACTAGAATACAGTCTGTGTTAACTTAGCTCAGGATTCAAAGGAAAAGACGTGTGTGTCTGTATTAGTAACTTACAAGACCAACTTAGTAGTTGGTAATCAAATCGTTACATTTTCCCGAAATTAGCTAACTTAGAATCCATTAGAAACCCCCTAACTAAACCTCTCCCATTTCAGAACTTTCCACTTAGTTTTAACCAATAACAATGGCGAACGATTCCGCAGACTTCCGCCTCCAACAGGCTAAATAAAGTGCTGTTTTATTATAAGTCCGCCTAGACAAAGGCAGGGATGCAATAAGGACGAAGTGTGATTAATAAAACAGAGGGTGGACGACCTTTACAGCCTGAGGAACTTCCTTAGTCGTCGGATGCGATTATAAATCTATAATTTCTCTAGAATTAATAAACTTCAAATAATTTACAAAAATTTAGAAAGGATTAACAAACGCATGGATATCAATCTATTCTGCACAAGTGTTGCGTCGGCTCGACAGCGGTTGAGCAGTGAATTCTTTGACCGTATGTAAATATTAATTATGATTGTCGAGTTTAATTTTATTGTGTTAATTTAATCTGGTTACTCAAGGTCACCTATCATTTTACTTTCTCATATAGTATTATGTGTGCCTGTTCACGAGAATAAAAATCTAGTATTAAGTTATTCTTAAGGACCTATATTGGCTTTATGTACCTATTTAGGTACTTAAATAGCATTCTAGACCGAGCGTGATAACATCTTCGACCACATCGTCACTGACCATCAAGTGAGATAGTGGTCAAACGCCAGATCTATACAGTATAAAAAAATATATTATTGCAAATTGAAAAGCTGTTTGGTCTTCCAGAAATATGTAATGGAATTGTGTAAAGAGTTGATATGGTATAATTTTGAATTATATAACACTGATGCAGCCTCATTTATCCTATCCTCCTACTAATATTATAAATGCAAAAGTTTGTGTGTATGTCTGTAAGTGTGTATGTGTGTATGTTTGTGACCTCTTCACGCTCAAACGGCTACACCGATTTGGATGAAAATTGATATGAGATAGCTTATACTCTGGATTAAGACATAGGCTTATTTTCATCATCACCATTTTTCATCACCTCGCGGGTACAACCGTGGGGCACCGCTAGTATAGAATATGTGTATGTGTACCACTTTGTTATGAACAATTTGCATTGATGTTCACTATCTGAGGGAAAGTCTCGAAAGTAATTTATGTAGCCCGATGACAACATAATTGACTCAAATAAATATTATTCTTATTTATGAATAAATAAATCAAGTCTATTTGACCAACATATCGTGAGCAACATCACGTTTTAAGATGAAGACAGTGTGAATTTATATTTGCTATACAGACTATGGTGTACTGCTAACGATTCTTATTAGCAGTGGCCCCTAGGTTCACCCCGCCCTTACTCCGTCCACCTTACAAAGTTATTGCAGGCGATCGGACGCAGTCGTGGCCGATTGGAAACTTTCGGTGGAATTGTGAAGTCCACTGCAGGTGCCCCGTTTGATAAATTGGGTGAGAACGAACTTTTACAGCGCTTTAGGAAAATCTAAACCGATAAGCTCGGGGAAGTTAGTTAGGAGGTTTTATTTTTCAGCTGTTTAATAAAGCCCTTGAGAAAAATATTTCTATGTTGAGTTCATATCATTGCTAAACAGAATTATTTGTATTGGTATATTGATGAATTAGAAGTGTGTCAGTAAATAAGAATTTCAACCAGCTGCTGCTTTGGAGTTAGACTTGAGCCCGTATATCTTGGTTTGTACACCTAGATGTGGTCGGAACAATAAGGTTCCTCGGAATAATTTGTCGAATGCTGTGGCAGAGCATTCTTGCCAGATATGTGGTTGGGGTCATTTTCTCAACTACTAAGCTTCCGAGATAATAGTCCAAACGCCTATGTAACTAATTGCGTTAAACTACTTGTTTTATCTAATTGAGTCCGCACGATATGTGCAACAAGTAAATGCATAGAAACTCGAAGTACCTTCCACATTTCCGCTTTGATTCAGTTAAGTGATCACATTGTGTGATACCTTACTTAGAACTTCTGGAGAGAAATAAAGAAGAGTAGATTGTGCGTAAATATATACGAACATGAGAATATTAATCCACCATTTCACATTACCGATGAAACAGATATCGATATTCGGAAGTATTTGGCGTATCTTCAGAGTAATATTCGTTCATCGCATCGTAATTCTCACCACTCACCATTCTCCCCCATCTTCGGACTTGAATACAGGGCTAACTAACACATTATGTACATAGCTATAATTATAATATGAAAATAAGCCTGTGGGTTAAGCTAGGGTATAAGCAATCTGTGTTCCAAATTTCATCTAAATCCATCCAGCCATTTAGGCGTGAAGTGTAACATACATACATACATATCTATACATTCATACTCACAAACATTCGCATTTATAATATTTGTAGGATTGTAATATATATCTTTGAAATTGTTATAATAATTAGGTAGGTAAGTATAATAATAATAATATGCAATAATATACATACACAAGCTACACAATGGTACACATTCTAATCCTACTCCTACTAATATTATAAATGTGGAAGTTTGTGTGTATGTGTATGAGTGTATGTCTGTTACTTCTTCACGCTCAAATGGCTACACCGATTTCGATGATATTTGGTATGGACATAGTTTAAAACCTGGATTAACACATAGGCTATTTTTATCCCGGAAAAAGTATAGTTCCCGTGGAATAATTGACGTAGCGGGAAAACCGAAATCCACGCGGGTGAAACCGCGGGGCGCATTAGTTATATATATGGGTAAAATAGTATTTTGTATTGATGTCGATTTGGTCTCTCTATGAAGCATACCACTTGCATAATATAATTGTGTTGTGTAATAACAACGAAATAACATCACAGCAACTGTGTAAATTTCCTTCCTAATATGCATCTTCCTTGCAACTTAATTGCTACGTAACTTTCAACTTTATGACAAGCTCGTTAGAGTTAATACGCGTTAGCTTCGTTAGTTATAATTTATTCATAACTTTAAAAACTTTGCTCGTTACCATCTGCCAGTTCGTGGAGCTAGAGCTATATTGTGTACTTAAAATCATAGGAGCTAAATCTTAACTATTTATACATAAGAAAGACAGACTTTACACAGAAATGTTGTTTGTCGTCTGTAGTGATTATTATATGTAAGTGGGAGGTAGTCAAAACGTCATAATGAAATAAACCAGTTGTTGTCCCGCTCTCGTGTTTCATTGACATCACAACATGGTGACAGCGGTAAAAAAATTGTAAAATCACGGAAATATAGCGTAAATAGAAGTGAAATGCTAATAATAATATAACCACAGTCGCAAGTTGTGTAGTGAACAAGTTTTTATAGTGATTACGCCGTGTAAATCAGTGAATTACAATGGAGCACGCTCGACCGCCGGCCGAATTAAATATGGACGGCGGCGGTGGGCCTGTCAGCCGGGCTGACGCTTGGAGAAAATGGAAGCAACAATTCATATTGTTTATAAAGGCATCTGGAGTGCACAAAGAACCAGCGAGTGTTCGGGCTGGTTTGTTAATCAACCTGATAGGGTCCGACGGTTTTGATATTTATCAAACGTTTACTTTCGAGAAAGAAGAGGACCGGGATAACATCGACATATTGATAGAAAAGTTCGATAATTATTTTGGAACTAAACCAAATATTACGCTAAGAAGATATAAATTTTTTACGCGGAATCAAGAAGAAGGCGAATCGATACAACAATATGTTACGGCACTGCGTCTACTCAGTAAAAATTGTGAGTTTGTATCTTTAGAAGAAGATTTGATCAGGGATCGGATTGTTTGCGGCGTCTGTCAGGCTGCGGTCAGGGACCGCTTACTGCGAAGCGAGGATCTCACGCTCGATAAGGCGATTAAAATTTGCCAAGCTGAGGAAGTGTCACAGGAAAGTGGGCGGCAAATGTCAAACTTTGGCGCCGGCACAAGTGTGGGCTCTGTGCATGTCGACAGTGTAGATGTGACGAGCCGGAAGGGAGGCGGACGGATGGTATCGTGGCGCGGCCGCGGGGGCAGTGGCGCAGGCGCCTCCAGCCGCGCTTATCAGGCGCAACCGTCATCTACCCGGGCGCAGGTGTGCCGAGGCTGCGGCGGCGGCGGCGCGGGCGGCGGCGCGCGATGCGCTGGCGGTGGCGATTGCCCGGCGCGGCGCGTTATCTGCTTTGCTTGTGGTAACAAAGGACATTTCGCGCGAATGTGTAAGTCATTTCAATCTAATAATAGAAATCGTTTGGAAAGTCGAGACAGGACCGGTCGTGTATATGAAGTAGAACGTGAGTGTGATTATCAATGTAGCGATTCGGATGAACAGGAGATGTTTTATATTTCAACAATAAATTCTAAGAAAACGAGTGCAGATAAATGGTTTCAAGTACTTTCATGCGTTAATGGATGTGAGAAGTTCAAACTAGACACTGGTGCGGATTGTAATGTATTGAGTTATAGTAAGTTTGTACAATTAGGATTTAGTGATAACTTGATACAAAAGAAGAAAGTTCCTTTGTTATCTTACACTCATGATGTCATACCCACTAAGGGAATATGTGTATTACCATGGTCATATAAAAATACGACGTATGAGTTAAAATTTGTAATTGCCGATATGCCCTGTAGCAGTGTGCTGGGACGGAAAACATGTGAAACTCTGGGATTAGTAAGGCGTCTCAATTCGCTCGATATTGCAAATTATGACGATGTTTTTAAAGGCTTAGGGTGTTTGCCCGGTAAATATCACATTGTCATCGATCATTCCATTTCACCTGTCGTATGCGCTTCTAGGAAGGTTCCACACGGATTACGCGATCGGCTCGAGAAAGAATTGAAGACTATGGAAAATATAGGCGTTATTAGAAAGGTCAGTCATCCCACTCAGTGGGTTCATCCGCTAGTACTGGCGGCAAAAAAGAATAATGGGATTCGAGTGTGTTTAGACCCGCGGGAACTTAACCGCGCGGTGCAGCGGCCGCACTTTCAGCTGCCGACCGTGTCCGAGTTAGCTTCGCGCCTCCACGGGGCGAAGTATTTTTCAGTTCTGGACGCTAATTCTGGTTTTTGGGCCGTACAGCTGGATGATGAAAGTGCTGATTTATGCACGTTCGCAACTCCATTCGGTAGATTCCAATTCCTTAGACTTCCGTATGGAATAAGTTGTGGTTCTGAAGTTTTTCACGCGAAAGTACGTCAACTTCTGGAAGACCTGGAGGGAGTAGAGATCTATATAGACGATTTTATTTGCTGGGGGGAAACGAAAGAAATTCATGATCAACGGCTGAATAGATTACTAGAGAGAGCGAGAGAAATAAATTTAAAATTTAACAAAGCTAAATGTAAGATTTGTGTGAGTGAAGTTACATATCTGGGGCATATATTCGACGCGAATGGAATGAGACCGGACTATAACAAAATAAAAGCTATTCAAGAAATGTGTCCTCCGAACGATAGGAAAGAGTTAGAGAGATTTTTAGGAGCCATAAATTACTTATCTAAATTCATTCCGAACTATTCGGAAATAGCGGTCCCATTGACTAGTCTTTTAAAGAAAGATAATGGATGGCGATGGGATGAAAGTGAGAATGCAGCGTTTAAGAAATTGAAAGAATGTGTATGTGGGGCTGGCGTGCTGGCGTTGTACACGCCGACGCGGCCAGTGCGGCTCGCGGTGGACGCGTCGAGCGTCGCGCTCGGCGCTGTGCTGCTGCAGGACGGCCGCCCCGTCGAGTACGCGTCGCGCACTCTCACCGATACTCAGAGAAGATATGCTCAGATTGAGAAAGAACTGTTAGCCATAGTATTTGCATGCGAGCGTTTCCATCAGTATATATATGGACAAAAGCGCGTAATAGTGGATTCTGACCATAAGCCTTTAGAGAGTATATTTAAAAAACCTTTAATGTCCGTCCCGGCAAGATTGCAACGAATGATGCTTAGAATTCAGTGTTATGACTTAGAGGTTAATTACGTGCCCGGCAAATATTTATACATACCAGACATGTTGTCTCGCGCGCCACTTCCCGATCTATACGGTGAAGAAATTAGTAATAATATATTGTATCAGGTGCAGATGATTGTTGAAAATTTGCCTATTTCAAACGATAAACTAACTTTAATAAAAAAGGAAACTAAAAAGGATTTAGACTTCAATGAATTAATAAGATACGTGAACTCGGGGTGGCCAACTCATAAACATGATGTAGCTTCTAACGTCAAAGAATATTGGTCTGTAAAAGATGAGCTATTTGTTGTCGATAATGTACTGTTTAGAAATGATTCAGTCATAATTCCGGCAAGTCTTCGCAACATAATGTTGAATATCGTTCATGAGGGTCACTTAGGTATAGACCGGTGCAAGAGGCGAGCGAGACAGGTTATCTATTGGCCGCATATGTCACACGATATCGAACAGTATGTAAAACGTTGTAAAATATGTCAGGAGTTTTCAAATGTCCCATCTAAAGAGCCAATGTTGCCAGTAGAGATTCCAAAGCTACCGTGGAACAAAGTAGGAACCGATATTTTTGAATACAAAAAGAAATACTTCCTCGTGGTAGTCGATTATTATTCTAATTACGTTGAAGTATGTAAGTTGAATAATATATCTTCTGGTACTGTTATTGAAAATATGAAAGAGGTGTTTGCTCGACATGGCATACCTAAGTTTGTGGTAAGCGATAACGGTACACAATATAGCAGCCGCGAGTTTCGACGATTTGCTCAGGAATGGGGCTTTGACCATGTGACGTCATCTCCCAACTATCCTCAATCAAACGGTAAAAGTGAACGCGCGGTACAAACAACAAAATTGTTATTGAGAAAAGCCCTCGAAAGTCAAGGAGATTTCAATCTGGCACTTCTTAATTACCGCAATACCCCAAGGGACGGTTTGAGTTCTCCTGCGCAGCTATTGATGGGTCGGAGGCTGAGATGCCAGCTACCTGTGTATTCAAAGCTTTTGGAGCCTCAACTTGCCGACCCATTAGAGTATCAAACCATGTTGAACAATCAAGTTTCATCTAAGTTTTATTATGACAGGCATACTAAAGCTTTACCGGACTTAAAAAGCGGTGATAGCGTGGTTTATGTTAATGGTAAGAATAGAAACAGGGGCACAGTAGTCAGTCGCGCGAACACGCCTCGATCGTACATTGTTCAAAATAATATGGGTGCAAGGTACAGACGTAATCGGCGTCACCTTATTAAGTGTGAGTCAAGTGAGATTGGGCCTCGTACTCATGATCTTGCTCAGTGCGATGGCGACGTGTTCAGTGACGCATGCGATAATGTAGATGTTAAAGAAAATGTCGTAAAAAGTCAACCACATTTAAGTCCCTACAAACAGCTGCCACTTTCATCAGCGAAAACTGTATCGCCATCTACACCATATTCAAGAAAAGCTAAAAGAGTGGCTGTTGAACGTCTTGCCACATATAAATAGAATTTTAGATAATAGATAATATATATGTATTATTTCATCATTTTTTCTTAATAAGTGCATACTCGTTTATAAACTACAAATGTTTACTTAAACTTGATAGGGAAGAATAGTACAAGGTATACTTTCCTATTTGTAAAACCATAGATGTGTGTAATAATTATTTACTTAAATATATATATAAGCCTAACTTTTAAGAGGGGAAGATGTAGTGATTATTATATGTAAGTGGGAGGTAGTCAAAACGTCATAATGAAATAAACCAGTTGTTGTCCCGCTCTCGTGTTTCATTGACATCACAACATCGTCTATAGAAATATTCCCGTCTGTCCCCATGGGGACAAACGGTAAGTAAAATTGCAATCTGTCCCAGTCGCGCAATGGGGGGACAATAGGTACAAGGTTAATTTAAAAATGTACCGTTTGTCCTCCGGGGGACAGATGGTACATTCATTGATGCCGTCAAATGCAGGTTCGCGGATGAGTACGTGGCAATGTTCGAATTTTCAGACCACCAAAGAGCTTCTTCTTGTTCCTCCCCTATCCCCGTTACACGGGGTCGACTTTCACAATCATGCGGCGCCAACCAATTCGGTCGCGGGCATCCTCTATCGTGGCACCCAATATCTTCAAATCTTTATTTAAAGTCGATTTAGTCGGTTGTGGAGGGTTTTCCTCTATGCCCTCTATCCTCTATACCTTTTGTCGAAGAAGAAGACCACCAAAGAGCCTCCAGCAATATTATTATTCTAGCACAACAACCGATACCGACGTGCCCTTTGAAGCACATAAGCGCTCTGTTGCAATGGCCTAGCGGTCACCCATCCCTGGTACGAACAAGCTGTATACGTTAATCCCAGTTAATCAGCTATGGTCGCATAGGTAAAGTATACCAAAAGATATGACATATCGCAGAAATATGGCTGCATTTTACCTCAAATTAATTGAATATGCCAGATTTAGCAGCATTGTGGCCAACACCAAATGTCTGAAACTCAGTAAGTCTGCTCGTACTGTAGAAAACAAATGAAACTCTTTTGTATTCGCCGGGTCGCAGGTCTTTAAGTTTGAACGCACCGAAGATCTATGAGGTTAACCAGTAAACCAGTGTAATCTATTCAAATCTCTATAACTTGTATTTTTTAGACTTTCGGACACAATGTTAATAAATCGATTGGGACTTGATCACGTCAAAAAACAGTAAAAAACTTAGTAATTTATAACCTTGACATTTCGACAAAGTTGCATTGGTCGTGGTCACGAGAAGACTGTAACTTGTTCTGGTATAAAAATAATATTCTGATGCGATACAGGTATAGGTAAATCACCAATTAAAATCTTAACCTAGGAACTTTGCACAATACAATTTCTCCAATGATCGTTTATAAGCTTTGAACAACCTATGAAGAAAAGCAATTAGATAGAAGCAGTAGTTGGCAAGTGTGTACACGTAGTTTAATGTATATTTACATTGAGCAAAGTTCGGTGCTTCGTCGAACCGCAACATCTCTATTGCCTTACAGTCTCCGTAACTGAAGCTTCAATGTCATAATTATTAGGCATCTAAACTGATTTTCAAATACCCCTAAGCCTCGAGATTCAATGTTTAGGGAATATGAAAATATTTGGAAGCCACCACCACAACGATATTATAAAAACGCAATACCAAAAAAGGTAATTAAAAGTATGTTTTGTTCTCTTCTGTGTTTTATTGATCGATCTCTAGGAGACCTTAAGCTAGATTAAATCTTGTCTAAGGTTTCAGACCGTGAGGTACCAGTCGAAGATGTCGGTACCTCACCTTCTAAGCTACCGACTTACAAGTTATTTCACACTTTTGAGGTTGAAGTCCGTTCCATTTTTCGTTAAAAAAATTTTGACATAACAGACTTCTAAAGACGAAATCAAATCACGACCCATATATGTTTTTTTTGTTTATAGTGGTATTTTTCTACTACATTATTTTCTACATTAATTACACATCGATCATATTAACACATCATAAATCTTACATTCTAAAGACTACAGACCCAATATGTCCCGTTCTCCCGATAAAATAATAGCTCCACCGCAATTCTCTCAGACAATGCTTTGAATTTGCCTCAATGATGTGAGGCACACACTCGTACAAAGGCAGGACACAAACAGAGGAACAGTGTTGTCGACGTTCGGGACGATTTGCCTAAGACAACATTTTGATTGTTGGCACGACGACGTGCGAGTTTCCATTGTCAATGAGACGACTTTGAAATATGAGAGAGAATATATAAATAATGGATGCCTTTGAGATATGCGTTCTTAATTTGATATTTTTTTTTACGATAATGTGGCTAGATGAGACAGTCCATTTTAGACTTTGCGATAATATCTTTAAAAGAAAACGATAAGACCATTTGAATTTTCCTCTCTGGTAACTGAGCTTTGTTCAATGTCTTACGCCTACTTACGAAATTGCATTATAAATCTATATTAGTGTCTGTCAGAGATTGCATAGCTATATGCCCGTCCATAACCATAGGCTACAGTTAGTACGGTGTATACTATTTATGTACATGATATGATTCGCAATAAGGAATTATTCTATTCTATTATAAAATAAAATGATCTTGAAAATGTAAGAAAATGATTACCGAAAAACTGATAATAGATGCAATTGAATCCTACTTCCTACCAATACATATTATAAATGCGAAAGTTTGTGTGTATGTTTTTTACTTCACGCTCAAACGGCTACACAAATTTCAATGAAATTTGGTATGGAGATAGCTTATACCCTGGATTAACACATAGGTTTGTTTGAATCATCATCATCGTCACCAGGCCACAGCTAATTAGATATAAAGTTAAACATTAAAAGCTAATCTTTATCTGCTAATGTAATTACCAAAAAAATATCTGGTATGTCAAGATTACATGGAGTATTTCCTGAAAATCTGTAATTCAGTAACTAGGAGTTAATAAGGCGCCTACGTATCACACGATCTACTTCTTTCAAAGAAAAAACAACTGAGGTCCAACCGTTAACACGTTCTAATAGTACAATAAAATCGTGCTATCCAAATCACGTGCAGTGTTGAAATGGACACGCACACTCTTTTAAACAAGGAACACTGTCACCGCACACAGTTTCATGTTTGTCCACGGCCTCTCTCATTGCGATGAGACTGTCTTACAGAACTGGTGTAAAGTACTGAGCTGCAAAAAAAATATATACATACTTATTGCGTACGCTGTTAAACTGACGAACGCTGGTTCGATCCCCATCTTTGGCTCGAGTTTCCGGTGAAAGTAATACCGTTATCTAATTCCCAGCATGGTGATAGGGTACTTTCGAGTAGATACCCTGGCCTGGCTAACTACCACCCTCAAGTTTGACAAACTGTCTTCAAACAAACAGTGTGTACAAGCAGCAGTCTTTGAGAGCCAGTACGTATTTTAGGTCTAGCGATCGTCACTGAGCATCAAGTGAAATAGTATTTAAACGTTAATCTATGCAGTATAGAAAAAATGATTTTGTTCAATTCTTCATTATTCATGTACCACGCGCTATATTAATAAAACACTTATCATATGTTTAATTTTGTTCTAAGATTATTTCTGTAATACAAGTAAATCAAAAGAAAAAATATATCTTGGTTCTATCATTGCATCTCAATGAGCGTTGTGCACGCTGTCAGTTCCAAGCGTTACGTCGATAGCAGTTTACTTAGGTTACCCACAATGCGGTGATCTTCGTGTTTCTACTTACATTATATGTAGATAATCCGACGGCGGCAAACGCACAACTACCGCAACGAGTAGACCGCAGCTATCTATGCCGGACACAAACATAATTAGAGGGTGTAGGAGTTCGAAAACAAACACTGTGACATGAGATTTTATAATTTAAATTAGAAAAGACAAATACATGTCCAAATACAACTCGGCTGGGCAGCGTTCTGGAAGCTACGAGACGCCTTCTCGTCCAAAATACCGCAATGCCTGAAAACGAAGGTCTTCGAACAGTGTGTGTTACCAGTGATAACTTACGGAACCGAAACGTGGTCTCTGACTATGGGCCTTCTGAGTAGGCTCAGAGTCGCAAACGAGCTATGGAGAAGGCTATGCTTGGGGTTTCTCTACGTGATCGAATCAGAAATGGGGAGATCCGTAGAAGAACGCAAGTAATCGATATAGCCCAGCGGATTAGCAAGTTGAAGTGGCAGTGGGCAGGGCACATAGCTCGACGAACTGATGGGGCCGAAAAGTTCTTGAATGGAGACCACGTAAAGGCAGCATAGGACGGTCACCAGATGGTGACCGGATGATGACTTGACTAAGATCGCAGACAAGAGCGGGATGCGGGCCGCTTCCAACAGGTCCTTGTGGAAATTAATGGGGGAGGCGTATGTCCAGCAGTGGATGTTCCATGACTGAGATGATGATTATGACATTAAAAAAACAGGCAATAATATAAATAACTATATAACTGAACACAAACAGAGTTCTATTCATGTCTCTTGTCTTCGAAATTAAAACTTGATAAATGAATGTGTAGATAACATATAGTAATGAATCACACCGTGACGGGATCGCCCAAGGGCGTAGAATATATAATACTTAGTCGAGGGTGATCCGAACACCGATAGTGTATTAACATAACGAAGCGGTCAGTCATGCGTGCTTGCTTATCTAGGGTCGGGGGTACGGAACCCGGCGCGGCTAATTTGTATTCGGTACAGTGAATTATGGTACATAATTTACGCGAAAAGTCTAAGGTTTGGGCTCTTTTAGAATTTTAATTGGCGTTTGGCTTATTTACTCAGTATTACTCTTAATACTGGGGTTCAACATTTTTGCCACAATGTATGTTATGATATATTTAAAAACTGTTTGTATTGTAATGTAAGCCAAATTAATCTGTCACCATCTCATAAATAGGACATCCACAACTACCAGCCTAGAATTGTACCTCCCCATTTCTTCCCGTGGGAGCCTCTTCTATTTTCGCCAGCGGCTAGTTAAGACAAATGACATGTAACTTTTGTTAAAAAAGCAAAATTTGTGAATTAATGAAAAAAAATTTCAAAGAAAGTCATAGCTTTAAGACAAAGAGTTTATAATAAAGTCAATACTTAATCTTTTCATCAGCACGGTTCGTCGCCAGCGCGTGCGCCGGACGCTTATGCACGCCGCGCTGAGGGGTAGATAGGGGCAATATAGTCCAGCGTTATCGGTCATCTGTTTATTGTTCTGGAATTGAATTTAATTAGAGCTAGTATGAGTCCGACTGGTGTTGGTCTAGTTAATATTTAGTTTTAATTCAGCGAGTCGCAATATATATAACTTTTTTTCTTAAAATCATTTGTTCGCAGGCATGCCGATATGTATTTAGAGAGAATAAGTTCAAAACATTAGTGTAGTTTTTAATTACGCCACGGCACTTTAGTGGAGGTAATGAGTTTGTGATTTCTTGTTATTATCCTATTAAGTTTCTTCTAATTGGTTCCTTTGAAATCTTGTTATCATCCGCCTCCATCGTTCCCCGATTTCTTAGAATCGTTACTATTTTCATGAAGCCCACTGCTTTCTCCAACGGTTCCTGTCTGTTGCTTGATGGAGAGCCGCGCTGACTGGGATCTCTAAGCCTGCTAAGTCTGTTCATCATCTGGGGCTTCTTCCTCTACGGCGTTTACCCTCAACTATAACCATAACTACTAGGCGCTCCAGGTTGTCGGAGCTTCTGCATGTTATGTGACCGAATAGTGAGGTATCCGATGAATACATGTCATGGACATGTATTCATCCCAAAGGGGTTCTTATTAATACATAATATAATTTGCCTATAATTATGTGCAGGTGTACGGATGTGTATGTTTGTAGCAAATTGATTTTTTAAGACCGTGGTCACAATCGTTAATTTGATGAAAAATTAGATCTTTACGTTAATAAGTTCTTAAACAGGCATGGTCACTAATACGAGAACTAATATTATTATCGGGATATTTAACATGTAATTGATTTGTTTTATTTGCTCGATATTTCGGCCTAGTTTCATGCGCCATGTTCACGAGTAAACTGAACTTTCTGCGGGTAGATGTTTTTTAAGAGCAGACAAATCTGTTTACCCTCTTTCTTTCACGTGTGTTGCGTACTTAATGGTGTTACCACTGTCACTATCACATACAGGAACATGGCGCATGAAACTGTGCCGAAATATCGAGCAAATAAAAAAAATAAATTAAATGGTAAATATCCCGATGGTAATATTAATTCTCCTTACGTTAAGTTAAGTACTCAATAATTCTAATATTCCATAAGTTCACCTACACAATCGAGTTTGCGTTATCTAGTACCTACTAATTATTATTGAATCTCGAAATCATTAACGAAAATGAAATCTTTGTGGCATATTCGTCGATGCATCAAGAAAACATGTTAATTATAATACATTACATTAGTTTAGCTACATTAAATGTTATAATTAATGGTCGCAGCAAATTGTGATCTTATCAAAACAATCGGATAAGCGACGTGAATAAATTTCCCATTAATTTTCACAGCTTAATAGTGTACAAATTACAATTGAAATATAGCGGAGCAGTACGAAGCACTTTATGATTTTAGATAGAGTTATTATTGACTGGGGCGACATTCGGAAACTACTTCATTCTTACATTTATAAAGATTTAATTCAATGCATCAGTTACCTTCGAATTAAACTTAGCCTCCAAGGTTTGCATTTATAGAGATTTTTTTTCGATTATCTAGTTATGATCGATTTGTTGACTTTCTGAGTCACATTTTAATAGAAAGCATCCGCTCCCGGCCGCGTTCACTCATGTACTGTCCCAACAGCTTAATAAGCTTAACAAGTCCTCCAGGAATTGTTAAGCCCTTTGTCCTCAGTGCTAACAACTGCGGGCAGAAGTCGTTAAGTGATATTGGACAAGAAAATGTGTTTTTAGAATAGCCACTATTGTATCCGCCCGAAATGATAGCGTAAAATACAGTCAATTCTCCTTAGAGAAACATTTTTCTGGCTGGAAATAAAATTATAATAAATATACATTTGATCGAAAATCAAAGATGTTTCATTTCACATCTAAAACAAGTCAAAGGGAGCCACAACCTAAATATAGAATGCACGACCTATTCCAAACGCATTTCAGAGCCAATCTCTTTCTACAAACAGGGTACGTACGATAAAAGCAGTATGGAAACTACCGCACAAGATAATAATCTTCGATTACATTGACCTAGTGTTGAAATAAAAAAAAAAGAACAAATGAGTCTAAGAAAAGAGTAGAGTTTCAAAAAATTAATATTTCAATATGGACAATATATCGACGCTTGATATTAATTACCCGCTTATCGTTCTAATTTGATTGTAAGATTTTTTATTTATTTATTTATCACACTTACACCCCCGCACTAAGATTCTATATGTCGCGGGAGGCATGGAGACACACACGCACAATTACACCACACAATCCAAGGGGGTCCCGGGTTCCAAGACCCGGGACAAACATCTACACTCATCGCACAAATGTTTGCCCCTGCCGGGAATCGAGACCCGGAGACACAGAATTCGTGTCACTGACACTGACCACTGCGCTGCGGCGACCATCGATAAAATTAAAGGTTTGTTAATTAATTGACGCATTTATTACGACTGCTTCCATAAGTAATCTATTAATGCTCACATATCATACATGTACCTATCTGCTCTGTATATATTAGTAATAATGTATGTATATAAAAACGCAGTGATACATAAAAACATTCTTTGGTAAGTTCAAATTATTTGAGGAAAAAAAATTGGCTGCTAGTAGGACTTGAACTCACGACTACAGAATACCGTCCTGTCGCATTGTCCAACTAAGCTATATCAGCCCATAGCAGTTTTGGAGCAAGAACCAAGAACAGTTCAAGTCCCACTAGCAGCCGATTTTTTTCCTTCAAATTATTTGAACGTATAATTTAACATATTGCTATAGCTTTCGACAGCTTTCATTTCGAAAATAAGAAAGATTCAACAATTATTGATTTATTAATAAAATAATTATAACATTTATTTATTAACAATTAATCAATTGTTGAAGCTTTCTTAGGTTCGAAAATACGGAAAGAAAGTCTGAATCTATAGCAATAGTCAAAGCAATATTTTTAGGCGGAGGACCCCTTGGTCTAGCACATGCGATATGTAATCCCATGACCAAAGCTGCAGCGATGTCGTTATAATAATGTCAGGCTCTAGACAAAAAAAACTTTTTTGTAGACAAAATTAAAGTTACGTTTAAATCTTTGAAAGAAAAATTCGGCTACTATAGTGAGGTGACGTTGTGTTTTTCCTTCAAAAATTTGATGGTATGTTCCACATAGCATGATGTTAAAGCAATAAACCATAAAACTCTTAAATAAATTATCGAATTTCACTCAAGCTACAGTTCCCATACTGCCATTACAGTCTCCAGATATACAGTGCGGTTTACATGTGGCACAAGCTTTTACTAGATAAAATATTTGACTTGAACTATCCTCTTACGCTCTTGGTTCTTGTTTGGTTGCATGCTCTAGTTTGCAGAACCAATTTTGTAATGAACTTAAAAATACCAAGAAGAAATATTTCGAATAGATTATTGGAACGAAGTTCCTTATCGCGCGTTGTGAAAGGGGGCTAGACGGAAAAAATTCTTACGAAAAGTTGTCACGACACTTTTTGCTATAGTAAGCTATTGTAAGCTGTGCGGCGTGCACATGTTTCTCTCTCTCTCTCTCTCTCTCTCTCTGTTATAGAAAGCAAGCCAGATATTTTCATTTCTATTTCGCATTGAACAGTGTGGTGTTTATTTAATTATTCATTATTAAGAACTTCGTTCGAGAAACCTCTCAAGTTTTTATTTCATTGAAAGTGTTGTTTAACTAATATTAACAATGCAAGTATGCAATGTATGTGTGTAATAACTACCAGTGAAATTTGTTGTTCAGTAGCCGTATTTTTTTTCTCAAGCTATTTTTACACCGACCGTACCATGGCACTATATTACATATACTTATGTTCATGTTATAGTCGATTAAGGAGTACTACCAATCACGAGAATTAAAATGTAAACCGAATCAGCAAATTAAATTTACTTAAGAAGCTCCTTGAGAAATTGAAAATTGATGTTAAAAACAATGGAAGAGCGGTCGATTTTTAAAACTACGCCGACCTGATTAATATTAAAGATATTTTTCGTAAAACTACCAATTGCCAAATAGACAATTTTGAGTCTTTTAAGCTTAAAAGTCCCACAGGTCTATATACTCGTAGTAAATTAAAACAAAACACTTATGATAACAGTTCATGAAGGTAAATTCTGATTGAACAAAATTTAATTTAATTTGGTAATTTATTATTGAAAAAATATATTCACGAGGCCATGTTTTTCTGTTATTTATCAAAAATAATCTCGTAAGGACAAATGCGATTAAACCGTGTCTTACACCAAAAGAAAAGAAATTAAAATTTCCTTTAATACGATTAGAAATTTCTTTTTCATCCCTTCTTTTCGATAAACAATGATTGGTTCGTCCTTAAATGCTAGCAAAGTAGGTCTGTTCTTTTTGAGAGTTTTAAAGCGGGCGTAAAAGAGTTAAACTTAGTATAGTTATTAATTAGAAATTTAATTAGTTAGTAATTAGAATCAATGTGGGAGACCTGTGTCCAGCAGTGGACATCTTATGGCAGACAAGATGATGATGATGGTGATGATAATGAAGATATAGAAATAGGTACCTATTTATTTATTAAATTAATTAGTAGTAGTATGCAAAAGTGTCATATTTAGTTTCCTCATAGTGGGATGAGAGGTAGAGTGAATCACACGGTCGCTAAATTATTTATTCCTCGGAAGAGGTACTTATTAATGTATGTTCACCGATTGCTGCTCTATTTTTGGACCGTTTTTCAAAATTCTCTTTTGTTTGTTAGAGTGTACCTACTAGGAAGTGCCCTACCAACATGCAACGGTGAGCAAAAGGTTAATGCTTAAAAAATTACTCAATTTGCTTAAATCAATGTATTATGCACGTTAACAAATGATCTTCAAATTCTTATGCAGATGGTGGCGAACAAACAGACGGGCCGCACGTTGGTAAGCGATCACCCTGGTTTATAACTACAACTAAAGGAATCACTATACAAAACAATGCTGATCCTGCGAAGACTGTTAATTTATTTTTAGAATTTTTTTTTTTTCTTTACTCCCACGCTCCCGCACTAGGATTACCTGTGTCTCGGGAGGCGTGGACACACAAACATCGTCGCTCATTGCATAAATGTATGCCCTTTTTGGGTTTCGAACCCTGGGGAACTTTTCGAACTTTGGGAACCCGAAATCATGTCCCTGACTGAGATTGGGTTTTATACTTATATACATATACACACCCAGACACAGGTCAAACAGAGATGTTCATACACACAAATGTTTGACCTGTCCGGGAATCGAACCCGGGACCAGCGGCTCATAAGGCAGAGTGCTACCAACTGCGCCAACCGGCCAGTCAAGTCATATTGTTTGGGAAAAAAGTCACATTGCCTATTCCAGTTATTCTTATTTCTCAAATTTTATTATTTGGTATTCCCCGAGCAAAGTGTACAAAATTAAATTGGAATAAGTCAACAATGTCCGGCTCGGATCTTAATTTACGTTAACATTGTTAATGGCGGGCGCGTTCGCTAAAAGTCAGCGATATTTCACTAATATTTTACTGTATTTGATTTTGACTCTGATTTTGTGTCAATTTGTCTCTTCGTTCATGTTGAGCGGTTATTATTTTTATTATATTATTCGTGTTTGTGATTTTTAATTGACGTTGCAGCGATCTATTTGCTTTCACGTAAAAGAACAGCGATTATAAACGAAATTACTTCATTTATAGAAGATACTAATGTTTTTTTTCCTTAAATGTAGATGCTCGATTTTAACTGACTTCTAAAACAGGAGGAGGTTATCAATTCGAGTGTATATTTTGTTAACGTTTGTTATCTCAGAACTAACGACTGGGTGAACTGATTAAAAAAAATGATTATTTTTTATTTGATAGCTGGTGCTTCCCCTATGGTCCCATTTAATTCATCAAAATCGAACAAGCGGTTTTTAAGTTACAGTCCAATAACTAAAAAGTGTTATGTCTATCTGGTTGACTTCCTTATTGTGGGTGAAGAAATCGGTGAAAAAAATAAACAACGACAATTGATCCAGTGAGTATAAAATGTGTCTAAAAAGAGTGAAAAAAAAAAAAACCAAAAATGGAACCGACTTCAACACTCAAAAGTGTGGAACAACTTGTCGAAGTCGCTACTATGAGCACAAAATTTTGAGAATAATTACATTTAAACTACCGTGGTACCGACTTCATCAAATAACCAAACTTTTGAGTGTTAAAGTCGGGTCCATTTTTTTTTTTTTTTACAGTATCCATACGCATCACTATCATTCATTATCCAAACCAAACACCTTTAAATGGAATTCTGTATAAATACCAATAGCCTCAAGTTTCTTTATAGCTCTCGTATATATAGCTCTCAAAACTATATTTACGATGACAACGCTCAATTAAGAAACAATTTTCTCACAGACTTATATAATAATTCAGAAAACTATCCAAAAGACAGCAGTTTACCAAGTACTACGTCACATGACACCGGATCTATGGACCATAAATCTATCAAATGAAACGGCGTGCTGGCGCGTCTCACCTCTAATCTTTCATCTTAACGCCTATACGGTTCGCTGGAAGGAAGGAGTTTTCTACCTATTTATAAAATTATGTTTTTTTTTTTGCTTTAGCGTTGAATTCGTGATATAAAAATAGGATTGGTTTTGCCCTTACCTTCCAGAAAGTATTATAGGTTTTAAATTACGTTGCTTATTTTATACCTCAGAATTGCGTCATTTAGAAACAGGTTTGAAAGTTTTTATTTAAAAGGGATTCCTTTCAGAATGGCCCCTTATGTCTTTTTATCGAATTCAGTTCAATATCTCTATTCATTTTCTAAATATTCTAAAATAGTTAAATTCGTTTGGTCATTTTTTTTCTGAACTCCGTAATTATGATAATGAAACTCCCATACAAACATACTTACGTACAAACTAATCAACGATTTAGAGAAACGTCACAGGCCCATAATGAAGACAAAACCACAGTCAAGCCAACTAACAACTAACCAAGTTTAAATAACTAAATACACGGATGCACCAACTAGGCGCCTTTCAGAGGCAGACGGTCTAGCAAGTCTAACTGCGGTACAGTGACTCTCAAATTGAAATCCAGAGTTAAACAAATAAAGAATTGAGAACTAGTTAAGGGAGTGCTGATTTCGCATTGTGGTGGGGTAATATTGAGTACCCGCTTGGCTGGCCACCACCCTCAAGTTTGAAAAACTGTCACGAAACACATAGTGTGTTCAGGCAGTAGTCCTTGAGAGCCGGAGCCGGAAGCAGCTCGGAGTTTCTTTCCAAGATCTAATGAGTATATCCGTAGAAGAACGAAAGTCATCGACATCATTTAGTGGGTTAAAAAAATAAAATTACACTGAGTACCTACATCACACGGCAGCCAACATATCATATTATATTTATACTAGTACAATGCAACATTGTGACAAAATACTTAGTTTTTAAGTCTATTTCAATATGACAATATTTTTATGTCATATTTTCAGCTTAAAAAACTAAGTATACACTAAACCAGAAACTTTAATAAATGTTATAATAAAATCCTAAAAATAAAAAGTGAATTAGTTAATTGATTTATTATTAAATTTAACTAAATCTAAATTGCAAGTGAAATTTGCTAATCGAAACTACGAGACATCTGGTCGTGCGTGTCAGTTGTAGTCAGAAGAAAAAAGCCGCCTATATTTTAATTTGATCATGGTGCCGTAATCTAATTCCATAATATTATATAATGTAATTGAACGAAATATAATCATAATCATCTTATCAGCTCTAGGACGTTTATTACATAGACTTCTGACATAGGAAGAGGGCAGGCAGGTAGCCAGTTTAAGGCTTTGGTACGCAGAAAGTGTGCCTTATGATTTCCCACACCTAAAGCCTAAAGAATGCGGGATAACATTTCCAAGGCAGACCACTCTATGCTCTGCTCTATTTATATATATTAATTAAAAATGTAGTCGTTTAATAGCCCAACAGTTAACCATTGAGAACCAGTGGTCTATATCTATAAGTATAACTCACATTAATATGTAGATGGTAAAGCTAAACTAGACGCCTACCAGATCTGAACTTGTGCTCTGCTTCTGAAAGTTAGAGCAAGTTATCAATAAGTATTAATAACGGATGATTGTGTCGAGGTTAAGTTATCGTAATTAGCATTCCAGACGCGTCTTTATTTATGTTTTGAATTTGGAATAACTTTGAGTTCGGCAAGCGAATCATAGCACGCTGCTACCCAACATAGGTTAGATTCTTAACCTGTATTGATCAGCCATGTTCTGTGGAATGTGGCCAATACTCATTTTTTTCTCTGAACGAAAGACCCACGTACTAGTAGTGCAAACAAAATGGACTAATCTGTTAAACTATAGTCTTTGACCATACTTTTTTTGGGACTAAGAAATACGTGTAATTCCTGGCATTATGCTGCAAACGTGTAGCAAATTTTCTGAAAAATTTAGTAAAAGCCCTCCCGAAATCACTCGTTTATTTACCCTTAGTTTGATTTAGAACATTGCAGACTTTGTGCTTCCAAGAATTTTTCAAGATACGCCACCATCGTTTCTAGATGGAATACGTGTGAACAGGTATCTTATTGCTTTATTACTTTATAATTACTTACTATTTAAAAAATATCTTGTTCAGCCTAAATTCACACATGAGCCATTATTGTTCTTATTCATGGAAAAGACCATACAGTACGGGCAACGTTTTATTTTCAAGACCCCTTGAATTCACACGCAATTCCGAAACGCCTATAATTTCGTTCAACGTAAAGTCAATTGACCTACTTGCCGTTGGTACTTCACGAATAATTCACGTTTTTACATACAACCCCTACGTGAGCTGTTTCCTGAATACGGAACCACTCTTTGCAGGAGTCGCGAAGCGGTGAAGAGGATTTTGCCAAAAGAACAACTATGAAAGAATTACATTTCCTCTTTTCCAAGACATTTTCAACTCCACAGATTTTTTGTGCTTCAGAACTTTTTGCTAGCGGAATCAATTTTATGATTGTTTTATTTAAAAAATGGCGCTTCTCGTGATGTCCCATTTAAATTTTAATTAAGATCTCATCGGTAGTTTCTGAGAACTCAAAACGTGGTAGGTTCAAAATAAGCATTATTAAGGATAATTACTTAATTATGCTTATTAGACTTTGCCCACATTGATTATATTCTCATTACAAGAAAACGTTGCAAATTTTTCACGGATGTGTAGTCGATTTGTATAGCTTTTTTAATTATTAAACAATACAATTAGTGATGTCAGAAATTGTGATGGACGTAATGTGTAATGTATGTTATTCATTTATAAGTTTTAGTCATAGGTGTTAAGCAAACAGTACAAGAAATGTATAAGCGGGAATCCATGAGCACATTCTTGCTGTTTGAATATATTTGTTGAATGAATTGCAGTCTGCAAATTTATCGTCAGCAGTAATTACCATTAAATAAAGAAGGCTGCTTGTTCTGTTTGTAAGGTAGGATATATTGTACATAACATAACAATTTTATTGCCACTGCAGTTATGTACAATATCTCTTGACCTAGATCAATATACATAGAACAAATTAAATAAGAATCTAAATATGACATGGGTTTTGGCGTGGGGAAAATGAGATGCATCGTTGTAATAATTGATATTTTTCCATAAATTGGCGACATTATTTTGACTTTTACTTCCGTTTACCCGTTATGATGTTGTATGCCTTAAAATAATAAATTCGCTCTTGTCATGAAGATACTCAGATTGTCATTATCATCACTCGGATTGTACCCGTGCGGAATAACAGGCTTAACATGCCCTGCGAATCACGGAAACGCTCCGTCGAAAAGCCAGTAGTGGTCACCCATCCAAGATGTGACCGTGTGGTACGTTGCTACACCCGTTTGACATGTTAGAACTGGTTAGAATGGGTGAACTCTTTTAACGAGTGTTCCTATAGTCTAGTGTTTGGTGTTAACCAAAAGACTAAAGCTAAATTCTGCGTCTTCAAATCATTTCTTGAAACCATAAACGTTTCCTGGCTTCATCAGTGCCACATTAAGGATTAATGCTCGGTCGGCATTAATTCTGATATCTTTGATGGCCTGGTTCAAGTAAACAGCGTTTAATATTAATTGGTTCCTTTACCGACCCCACAAAGCTTGATGGATCTTGCATGAAATGTTCCTAGTCGGTTTTGGGTCGTTTTAATGTTTCCTAAAGACAGGGAACTATTTTAAGTTCATTTTTTTTCATTTTATACAGTTGAACACTTTTTGGTTCAGGTAGTATATATAGTTAATCAATCGAAAAGCATTCCGGTGTAAATTATAAAAATAGGAAAATGCATACTAAGTATTTTATTTCAGTATATGTGCAGATCAATTGGTGAGTTTAGTTTGGTTGGCCTGTTCTTCCCTATTTAAAAGTCTAATCTACCCCAAAAATCTTCCCCATTACACATACTTATTATATTTAATGTTGAACTATAATAAATAGTTGATAAGTAGGAAAAATAAATAAACTTGCTTACTTTTCAATAAGAGAGGTTTCTGTCCACCATCTTCCTATGGCTAAAGTAATGATGATGATGATGAATGATTTGCTTATGGGTCGGAAGTAGACTCTATCACCATTCAAGTCTCAATGAAATACGATATATACTGACCGGTTAGCGCAGTTGGTAGCACTCTGCCTTCTGAGCCGCTGGTCCCGGGTTCGATTCCCGGGCAGGTCAAACATGTGTGTGTATGGACATGTCTTTATCTGGGTGTGTATATGTATATATATAAGTATATCAGTCATCAGGTAACCATAGCACAGGCTCTGCCTAATTTGGGACTTGAAGACCTTGTGTGAATGTAAAAAAAAAGTAAATATCAAGTCCCACTAGCAGCCGAATTTTTCCTTCAAATATTTGAACTGAAGTTCTGCCTAGCATAGCGTTAATGCGATACACAATAAAAATCTCTTAAAAATAAGGGTAGGGTGCTTTCGTTTGATACGATATCAACTGTAACGTTGGTCTATCAGTCCTATTAATTAATTGTTCATACAATTAAAGGTAGATGGCGCTAAAACATCCCCGCAAGATGTTAATAAAGGAAGGAAGTAATTCGGCCCTAGTGGTACGGGCTGCTATAGCTTAGTTGGACAAAGCGACAGGACGGTATTCTGTAGTCGTGGGTTCAAGTCCCACTAGCAGCCGAATTTTTCCTTCAAATATTTGAACTGAAAAAGTAAATATATAATAATTATTTAATTGCCTATATAAACGCGATCATCGTCATTATTCAATCTTCGTATTGCTTAGTTTTGCTTTAATAAAAACTTAAGACTCTTTTGAGCCCCTTAGTAACTGATGTCACAAAGTCAAACGTTTTTGTACATTCATAAATCTGCCATCGTGTCAACATAGTACCATGGACAGGTAAAGCATACTTCACGGAGAAACTTTTAACCCCAGGCAAGTCGCAGTACAGCTTAAGTCCGGTGACCCACTAATGTAAACAGACACTGTGTAATCAGTGGCCATACTGTCCGCGAGACGTGAGGCCACTAAGTTGGAGGTTGGCGAATTATAGATATAGATGACCAAATTGTTTCCTATTTTGAAATGGTCATTACTAATAAAGTTTTGCTTTAAATTAAATGTTTCTCTGCTAGTGGAACACAATTTCAGTTCCCTAACTAATCAGATCATTTTAATAACTTTATCCTTGTTCCAATTTCAAATTTACTTTTGTGATACAAGCAATACTGGAACGCGACTCCGAGTCTCTCGCCCGCCAATAAACAGCGAACACTCAACACATACAAATTATACACCCAATAATAAACAATTGCGTAATGTGAACACTATAAAATCTAGTTATTAAAACTGACGTGGCTTTGACACATTATGAATGCGTAAAACACGGGAATCACTCACGTAATAAGTCAGAGTTCCGACTATAAAATCTGACTTTCAAACTACTTATCCATAGAAAATATAATTTATTATATAACCGCATTGACATTATTGTATAATTTTATCAATTAATTTATTTGACATTTTGCTATAAAATTTAATTTACACAGCTATTGTAATTGGTTTTTTGTAAATCGTTTTAGTTGTTAATAATAAATAATAATAAAAATAATAATGGAATATTCCAATATTTGCTTGATCAATAAAATGTTCATAAATAAATACTTGCCAGATTTTAATCGAATTTCTACATCATCATCATCATCATCTCAGCCATAGGACGTCCACTGCTGGACATAGGCCTCCCCCATTGATTTCCACAAGGACCTGTTGGAAGCGGCCCGCATCCAGCCCTTGCCTGCGATCTTAGTCAGGTCGTCTGTCCACCTGGTCGGTGGCCGTCCTATGCTGCGCTTGCCAGTCCGTGGTCTCCACTCGAGAACCTTTCGACCCCAACGGCCATCAGTTCGTCGAGCTATGTGCCCTGCCCACCGCCACTTCAACTTGCTAATCCGCTGGGCTATGTCGGTGACTTTTGTTCTTCTACGGATCTCTTCATTTCTGATTCGATCGCGTAGAGAAACTCCGAGCATAGCCCTCTCCATAGCTCGTTGTGCGACTCTGAGCCTGTTCAGAAGGCCCATAGAATTTCTACATGACTAGGTACTCTAAAAGCATATGCATTTCAATAATGAAATATATTTCAAATTGTAAATTACTGAGATATGATTGATTATTATATTAATACTAATATCAGCTTAAGCTCTTGGTATTAAATCATATTTTATTTCGAAACCATCCTCAAAAAATCCACTACAACTATGACGAACATCAGATCACCACATAATGCTTTGGTTCACGTTATGGCGACGTTTTCATGGCCCAACAGACCCTGCCGCTTCGGTATGTGTTACAACCTTTATTACATGTAATTTGTTACCACCAGTGATCGTATTCAATGCCTGATCGATGGGCGTGTTGTGAGTAAGCAGCCTTTGTTTTGTAAGACAGAGATGATTGCACGATTGTAGGGCTGATTTATGTATGAATATGAACTGCGTTTCGTATAGGTGTACGGTACGTAGTTATTAGTATGAGTGACAAAAATATTAAGTTATTACATTTTTAACCGACTTCAAAAAAAGAGGTTCTCATTCGACCCTTATGTTTTTTTTTTATTATTTGAAACAAGCTTGGTCATTTGTTGTATTTTGTGAATAAATAAATAGTTGCAACAAAATTTTTTACCAATAAATGGCACCGACTTCAACACTCAAAAGTGTGAAACCTGTTGCAGTCAATGCCATAACAGTTCGCAAAAAAAATATTACTAAAAAATGCAACCGACTTCAACACTCAAAAGTGGAAATAACTTGTTGAAGTCTGTACCATGATAGTTCAAAAGTAACGAATATCAAATTATTGTGCTCGTGGTACCGACATCGACAAGTTATTTCACACTTTTGAGTGTTGAAGTCGGTTCCACTTTTTGGTAATTTTTTTTTACTCTATTAGTGACCTTTGCTACTCACGGGATCAATTGTCGTTGTGTATGTTCTCCGATGTCTTCAACCGCAACTATAATATCGTCAAGGTATGCGGAGCACTTTTCAGTTATTGGAGTGTACCAAGGAAGTATATACTCTGTCAAACAAAAAAATAATCATCAAAATCTGTTTATAAACGACAAAGTTATCCGCGAACACACATAAAAAATAAAAAAACATAAACACGGTCGAATTGAGTAACCTCATTTCTTGAAGTCGGTTAAAAATGTTATACCAACTACAGCAGCAAACGGCACAAGAGGGTAGAAGAGGCGGTATGTGTCCACAGTAGACAGTGTTAGAAACCCTGGAATCAATATTCTCATACGAGATAGTTTTTGGTATGTTGAGTGATTAACAGACAACTAATATTACAACAACAATATTTTAAATGCGGTAGTTTGTCTGTGTGTATGCAAGTATGATTGTAACTACATAGTGTTAAAATTGGGAACGGATTTGCATCAAATTTGGAGGAACAATTAGTTAGACTCTGAAATAACACATAGTTTTTTTTATATATATATATAACACTCAGACCCCCTGCACTAGGATTCCCTGTATCGCAGGAGGCATGGACACACACAATCACAACACACAAACAACCAAGACCCGGGACAAACATCTATACTCATCGCACAAATATTTGCCCCTGCCGGGATTCGAACCCAGGGTCCCGGAGACACAGAAGTCATGTTACTGACATTGACCACTGCGCCACGGCGACCGTCAATTATATTCACATTTTATTCAACGGTTCTTTGAACATAAGTAGGTTTTCCCGAGAAACCGCAAAGTTAAACCAGTATTACATAACATTTTTAAAGTAAAACTATTTACTTAACAGGACCCGAATATAAGTTTCGTGTATTTCTGTTGTATGATCCTAAATTAGGACAAAGTTCGAATCAAGGATCTCAAGCTGTCAGTATCGTCGCGAGCATGTGTAACCCTGACAGCATGTCTTCGAGGGCAGCCCATAAACGTCAGCCGTAACGCTCCGCGTGGATTTAGAACGGGCAGTGGTCAAGTGGGCACATACATCTGCCTGTTAATGGGCGTGTGCTGTGGAAGGTAAGTAAACAAGTGTGGAGGTTAGTGCGAATTGACATTATTGGAGTTTTATTTTGATTGATGTTTTAGGTTAGGTAATGTTTACGATGGAATGTTTATGAATTCAATTTGAAAATCGTTGTGACTGAAGTACTAAAGTACCTACTTTAGCCATAATGATTTTCAAATTAATTTATTAACATTCCATACTAAACAGAACTTAACCTAAAAACTTAAAATAATTGATGATACTTTGTGAATGAAATGAAATTTATAATCTTTATTGTATAAGCTAGCTACGCCCCGCGGTTTCCAAATTTCATCGAAATCTGTTCAGGAGTTCTTGCGTGAGAGAGTAACAAACATACAACTATACATCCATACTCACAAACTTTCGCGTTTTTATTATTAGTGGGATGTGGATAGAGGCCGGCTTGAGGTTTCATAGTTAATCCTTGTTGAACGTACAACATAAATGCACCATTTTTTTTAAATGACACATGCATTCTGAGTTTATGATGGGATTCAGAACTACATTAAAACATATTAAAATTACTCATTGAAATAATCAACATATTGTGTCAATAAATAGTAAGAGCGATAGCAAGAAACATTAGTAAGTAGTAGCAAGGTTTTTTTTTTTAATAATAAAATTTACTGAAGTTTAGATTAAATGCACTCCATTAAATCTAGTTAGATTAAAGTTTTCTCGTGTCCAAATCGCCAATCGCAAGAGATCTTAAATAATACAATTTTCTTTGCCTTTCACATTAAATAAGTAATCATTCAAGGGAAACCTCTTATTATACAATATGATTTGTACCAGGCAATATAACGCACACATGGTTTATAGGGCCTAAATATTTTCTTTCCACGAACCAGCAAGAGCAATAAAATATCAAATCAACTAAACTAAACAGTCATTGGTCGCTGGTCACTCCAAGGTCGCTGGTCACTCGAAGGTCACTTTTCACTTCAAGGTCGCTGGAAGAGTGTGGTTGTAAGCCGATTTCAACTGGTCCCTACATTGATCAGAGAGCTATGTCTCCGCTGAGCCAGTGTCATCATTAATCATCAATGGATCTAAAGGCAATAATGCTAAATAACTCTTATATAATACAGCGAAAACAACTTAGAAAAATATTTATTCAAAGAAAACGCTTGGATGAATGCTGCCGACAATAGAAGCGAAAAGTAGCCGGGCCAGAGGTGCGCAACAACTATGTTACAGTCCAAGTTGTAAGCGGAACCGTGACCAAAGCTCAAGCGCGATGACATACATCCTCATCGGTACCAGATGGAACGATTTTCGCTGGACTTATATATAGTATATAGTAAGAAAATTGCTGCCCTTCGTATTTTTTATCCATAAAATTATATGTTTAAAAAAAATATTTTTTTAAATTATCGTGTCTGCTCAAAATTGACTGAATGTCAGTGGTTTACAATGCCGGTACGTAGATTTTATCTTTATAAATTCGTCGTTAGATGTAAAAAGTCATTTGTAAGGCAGCCCTTACACAGACAATTTAGATCACGATCAAGTAGCTCTCACCGCGATCACAGATTGATGGATTGCGCTATACCATTACACATTCAATCTTGATTTCTTCAGTCCGAGTTATCCTATCGCCGCGTGAACACGTGTTATCATGGATTTACGCAAGGTTAAAGCTGTAGTATCTTGTCTATACTTTCATCTAGTAGCTTTTGTCTTAGCTCTAACTTTGAAGAAGTGAATTCGAACTAGACGCTGTATTGATCAGTGGTTACACAAAAGAGAAATTTATACTCATTCCCCTCAATTGTTGCTTATGTACCAATCTACAACTAAAATGAACCCTGTAGAGTTCATTTTTTTAAATATATATTTTTTTAAACTACTTTCTTCTATTACTTACACCAAACATTAGCCTGCGGAGCTCAAGATAACCATTTAGCATTTGTTGCAAACCTGCCGGTTACCTGTAGAAGCCCCATTGTTCAGGAAAATAATAAAGGTGAAGAAATGACCACAACACGTGAAGGTAAAAATTATCCACGCTCGCTTCGCTCGGGGCAAACTTGTTTTACAATCGCTATGACGGTTAAATTATTATTACATGCAAAGGTAACATAATTTTAATTTTATAAAATTGATTTGCGGTTGATAATAAGGTTGCAAGATAAAACTATGACAACAGACTTGATACAAGGATAAAACTTGTTGCTAATTATACAATTTAAGTCTTTTCGGTTTATTTTGTTGAAAGTCCTACATGTTCAAAAAAACTTAAAAAAAACACCACGTACTAGGCGAACCGCGACCGCGTCCGCGAGCGCCCCGTATTCTCCTTGAAAGAGACCACCGAATGTGGTTCAAGCCATAGTCGGAACACTCTGACTTATTACGTGAGTGATTCCCGTGTTTTATACATTCATAAAATAATTTTAGTTTTAAATTAGCAAAGACGGGAAAAAGGGAATCGTTTTTAAAATTAAATTCCAAAGACAGAGCTCACATAATAAAACTTCAATGAGGCTATAAAACAGGTTTCAATTGGAGAACGGGATATTATTTTGTAGATGACAGTACTTGGCATGTTCCAGCTCTGCTGAGTTACCAGAATTATTTTTTTTCACTTTTCAATGACCTTTGCTACTCACGGGATCAATTGTCATTGTGTTTGTTTTTTTAAAGATAAGAGCTTACGTTTGACCACTGTCTCACCTGATGCTAAGCGACGACGCGGTCTAAGGTGGGGCACGCATTCTTAAAAGAAAAAGAATGCGTGCCCCACCTTAGACCGCGTCGTCGCTTAGCATCAGGTGAGACAGTGGTCAAACGTAAGCTCTTATCTTTAAAAACCTATATATATACCTATTCACTCGCGATTCTCCTTTGTTCTCCGATGTCTTCAACCGCAAATATGCTATCTAGGCTACCTATGCTATAGGTATGCGTAGCAGTTTTCAGTTATTGGAGTTGAACTCGAAAACAGCTTGTCCGATTTGATAAAATTTAAATGAGGCCACCGCGAAAATGTACCCTATCAAACAAAAAAATAATCATTAAAATCGGTTCATAAGCGACGAAGTTATCCGCGAACACACGTAAAAAAATAAATATTTATACGGTCGAATTGAGTAACCTCCTTTTTTGAAGTCGGTTAAATAATGGCCCCGAGTTTCGTGCCGGTTTCTCTCGGCATGGCTCAATTGATTAGAGAACGCGGCTTTCTAGCATAATTAATTAGATACTGCTAGAGGCCGGTTAACACTCTTGGTCAATCGTGATTCCATCTTCGTCCACTGAGTTACTTGCCGTCAAATGGGATAGTGGTCAAAAGTTGCCAAACAAATTATGTATAGTTGCCAAACAATAGTAATTATATAGTATTTTTTTTTTTTTTAATTCTTTAATTAGTAATTATATAGACCATGTAGACCAAAATAACCACAGCAAAATTAGCAGGAAAAAAGATTGTTTAATGGTTAACCCCCTTACTAATAAACATTGATTACGCTGTGAATAGTAATTCAGTGTTTTGTTCCGTTCTCTCTACGTCACACTGTCTTATTAGCGACAAAGACAAAACACTGAATAACTATTCAGAGGTTATGCAACGGTTACTAGTAAGGGGGTAAATCTATTTGATCAAATAATAATTTACATTAAATCTTCACTAACTATAAAAAGAATAAAAAGGATTTTTTTTTTTTTTCCCGCCATTGAACTTCGGATTCCCAGGCAATTAAATGTTACAAATATCAAATTTTCTTCACCGCTTCCCAAGATCATCTCAAAGGTGTTGACCATTACTGCGTTCATTACCTCGCCAAGTTACATGTTTTATGTAAATGAGCAATCTATGCAAAACGCAGTGATACTATCGCCTCCTTATACGGGATGACTCGCGAAAGTACTCATTGTGTGCACATCCGAAACGATGCTATCTCAAACTTTGTTAGCTATTTCCTTACCAATATGTTTTGATCCCTCTACTGGGAATACTTCTTCGGCAATTGCTCGTATTGTGTAAGATCTCGGAGTTCTGTTAAACTGGTGTATAGCTTTAGAATGTGTGAAATTCCCGATCCTTATTGAGTTTGCGTTTGGCTTTATGGCGTGCTTATCCAACTGACATTAATTTGTGTTTTCTAAATTATAAGGAACTTACTTAATTCTTTATTATATATATATCCTGCACCTTACAGTATTAAATTGGTAATTATTGTATACTTCCCAGAAACCTCGGAAGAGGCTCAAACGCTTTTGCATGGTGGTATGGTACTTTCGAATACCCACCTGGCTAGCTACCACCCTCGAGCTTGAAAAACTGTCACCCAACAAATAGTGAGTTCGGGCAGAGCAGTCCTTGAGAGCCAGTGAGTATTATAGGTCTAGCGTGATAATATCTTCGACCACATCGTCACTGACTATCAAGTAAGATAGTGGTCAAACGCTAGAGCTATACAGTTTAAAAATAAAATAAACATTGATAAAAAATAGTGTAAAGCTATCTATATAGGCACTAGCTGACCTGGCAAACTTTGTTCTTCCAGATAAATTATCGGAAATTCATTTTTTTTTTCTTTTTTTTTTTTTTACTTATTATAAGTTTGCGTTTGACAAAATTGTTTGGATACTTGTTCATATAAAAATGCTACAATCACGACCAACCCCTAGGTAGGAGGGTGAAAAATACTTTACGACCTTCCCTTAGACCTACGAAATACACATTCTTAGTCCGTACAGCTAACGAATGAAACTCATTGCCTAACTCTGTATTTCCGAAAAAATACGACCTGGGCATCTTCAAGTCACGAGTAAATAGGTATCTTCTAGGCAGGCGTGCTCCATCGTATCATCACTTAACATCAGGTGAGATAGTGGTCAAACGCCTGCCTATTCCCAATAAAAAAAAAACACAAAAAAATCATAATAATCAGGCTAGCCCTTTTGGAGGAGTACGATGACAATCCCTGTGACGTGACAAAAGATGTTAAATAACATATTTAATTTGAAAAACAAATATAATTTTACAATTTGCTAACTTTTTAATTCCAACAATGCAGACTCTCGCAAATCCCTGCGGTCCACTACATCACAGAGGGCGCTGATTCTGCAAGTCATTAGCATTTATATTAATTTTATTTCATTTTAATATACATCCTTCCTCGGAGCTACGTGACGGGGATCTTTTTATGAAGTACAAGCTGCGCCCCGCTGTTTTATCCGCGTGGTGATGATCGATGATGGTGAAAAGTAGCCTATGTGTTATTCCGGGACCAGAAGTATCTACACACCAAATTTTATCCAAATCCGTTCAGCCGTTTATATTTATATAAGAGTATTTAGCCATATTATAACATGTAGAATATTTTGAGTCTGAAAACTATCGCGAGTTTCTTCCATAATTGTAATGTAACAAACCGACTAGGACTCACGTGGTAAACACTGGAAAATTACTCTCCGACCAGTTTCGAACTTATTTGCAGTTCTTCATCTGGGAGTTATGATCGTGCCAGGCGGCGAGCGCCACGCTGAGCACGTAACTGGCGTTGAGACGGCTGCGCTGCATCAGTCAAATTGTCCCGGTGCGCACTGTTACTTGAGTCATTGTCACTGTCACTTTGGTGATGATGATGGTAGGAGGCCGGTTTACACACCATGCTTGTCGTGTCGTCCTCATGTTTCCATAGCCCGGATGTATCAGAAACTGGTCGGAGAGTAATTTTCCAGTGTTTACCACGTGAGTCCTAGTCGGTTTGTTACATTACAATTATAGAACATTGCTATGCAAGCTTAGATTATATACGCATACATCCTCAGATCACAATTATATTGTAAAGGCGAACGATGGTTTGTCTGTTTGTCATTTGTTACTGTTGTTGTAGCTAAAATTACATAGCTAATACATTTCTATATATAACGCACATAATTATACCAAATTAGACATATATATAGACATATATATAGATAACATATATACGGTCGAATTGAGTAACCTCCTTTTTTGAAGTCGGTTAAAAAACCAGACATACGATAACAATATAGCGAAAATACGTATTCAATGTAATTTTAAAAAAGGGTTGCAAGTAAAAAATCAACTATATAAATACTACGTTGGAAAAAATCTATCCCAAGAACAACGAGTGTTAACTCCAGCAAAGGAGAACATAAATCCCGACAGCAGCTTGCGAACGTCCGCTCCACGTCCAAACTTAGAACAATATATTGTTCTCGTTGTGTTGTGTTTGATTGTTATAGACTAATCGGGAATGTTCGCTTAGGACTCGGTAAATGATAGAACAAATTTCTCGACGAGTTCTTCTCAAACTGTGAAGAACCTATTTCAGTTTCTACCGAAACTATTTTGTTGATTTTGCAGAACTATTGATGTTCTGAAGTTTCTATTATTATTTGAAATGGGGATGTTGTTTCTTCTCCAGTTAATGTTGTAATTAGGTTTGTTGAGTATAACTACTAGTAGCAAAATCGGCCCAATATAGTCCCACTACTGGGACATGGGCCTTAAAAGACCGGAGTGCTGGCCATAACCAACCACGCTAGTCAGTGCAGGTTAGCGGATAAACTATAGTAGCTAGCTCAATGTCAAAGTTTTCAAGCTACCCAAGGGCCTGCTACATGCCTAACCGAGGCCAAGAACAGAGACTGACGCCCTAACGTGGCTTCCGAGGCACAAGGCTTATTACAATACTAGGTATTTCATAAATTAATCTCTCTCTCTCAGCCATGTGCGTCCACTGCTGGACATATGCCTCCCCCATATAGGGGGGATTTGCCAATACTCGCCACGCTTGGCAGGCGGGTTGGCGAGCGCAGGATGATTTCCAATCCTCAGAAGGCGCTGCTGCCCCCCTTCTGGTACGTGATCCCTTAGCCGACTCTTACGCCACCCGCGGGAAGAGATGGGGGAGTACTATTCTAGGCCGGTACCACCACGGCACCATAAATTAATAACGACTAATAATTCATGATAGTTGACGAGTGATTTACTTTTACGAAACGAGTGGATCACTTGAACTCTGAAGACGTAGCGACAATCGGTCTGCACAGTTATATTGCATCTCCGTATTTTTTCTACCGCATACGCAACAGGGAGCTTTTATTTATTTCTTTATTTACAGCTAATATGGCTCAATTAGTAACATTAGTCTTACACATACATAGTCATTCTTCTTCTTCTTCTTCTTCTTCTTCTTCTCAGCAATTAGAAATCCACTGCTGGACATATGCCTCCCCCATATAGAGGGGATTTGCCAATTCTCGCCACGCTTGGCAGGCGGCTTGGCGAGCGCAGCATGATTTCCGATCCCCAGAAGGCGCTGCTGCCCACCTTCTGGTACGTGGTCCCTTAGCCGACTCTTACGGCACCCACGGGAAGTGATGGGGGAGTACTATTCTAGGCCGGTACCACCACGGCACATAGTCATTATCTCAGTACAAAATCTAATATTGTTGTAAAATCTGAAAAGATAAATAAATTGACGATTGAGATTGACTCAAAAATATTAGCACGAATTTATTTAGTCCGCATTAATTCAACGCGGATTATGTCCAAAACATTGTTAACAAAATTATGCTAATGCCACCTGTTCAGATTAAAAATCGTTCTGGAAGTATTGTCAAAGCGAGTGTATTATAAACTGATGTCCGACCAAAATAGGGTTTATCCACGAAACCGAAACTGTTTCGGCATATTATATTTTATATATGTGGAGTGTATGTAATAAAATATTCTGTTTATAAACGTGTGATAAAAAAACGTTGCAGCTATATTAGGACAATAGTTATTCATACATTTAAATAAATAAAAAATGTAAGCTAGATATATGAGTAAACTGTCTGAAAATTATCGTTTAACAAAAACTAAACTATCTTAATTGAGTGTTTTGCAATTGTTCACAATTTGTACACAATTGATTTATGAGTTAGTTAGAATTTCAAATTTACTCGAAATAAGCAATATTAAGAGTTGTAAGGTATATTTTGATTTATTTGTGGTTGTGGTTTATTGATTACATTAACAGCATGCTAGGAAAAATAATAAAAAATATCAGTTCTCTTAATATTATCTTCAATGTTCAATCAATTAAAGGTAGACGTTATGAAAAACATCCCTTCAGATGTTATTAAAAAAACTGAAGGAATATATTCGGACGGCTAGTAGAATGCTGCTATAGCGTAGATGTCAAAGTAACAGGACTGTATTCTGTGGCGTGGGTCTCACTGGTAGCCGAACTTTTTCCTTCAAAAACCGTGCTTGTATCTTCTTATAAATAATTGATTGTATCTATTTCACGAAAAAAATATCAATTCTCTGTTACAGAGTTGTACCTGCTAGACACATGAACTCATTTGTGCAACGCTTCAATACGACCGCAGCGCTCAATATTAGCTTAGGCGAGGATTCGGAATATTTTGGCCGAAACTGGACTATTTAAGGCCGAATTCAAACGTTCTTTCCGTCACTATAACAAACATATCGTGTATTCAATTAAATGGTATCGTACAAAAGCAGTGTTAACATGTAAATTGGACCATCCGAAATTTCGTGAACCCCAAGTCCCATGCTAATAGGAAATAGCCCTTTTCCGTTATTATTCTCTTTGGTCATCCACCGCACCCTTTGTCCGTAGATTTGGAAATTATTCTGAGCCCTTTAAATCGACGTGTTTAACTTTGAGTGCTTTTGTTTTTATTTTCAGCCAGTTAAAATGTGAAAACAAAATGTTTGTCTTTGTTAAAAGGATCAGGGATGGATTGTTGAAAGGGTTCAAGGTAGTCTTGGTACTTTTGTTTTTTGTGCGTATCATCAAAAAATGTTTTTCCTTTATTACACACACATTTACATCACAACCCCACACTGAAGCTCTTTGCATCGCGACAGGCATGACATAACAACAAACATCCAAGACCCGGGACAAACAATTTTCTTTATATTGTAGGGTTTGACAACTATTTCAATTGATGGTTAGTGACGATGTGGTCGAATATGTTATCACGGTAGACCTAAGAATGCTTACTGGTTCTCAAGGACTGTTTATATATTAACAGAAATATTAACCCTTGTCGGGATTCGAAACCATGATCCCCAGGAAGCAGCAGCTACGCCAGTGGCGACTGAGCCACAGTGAGCTTTCCTTTTTATACTATTAATGAAAAAAGGAATACAAAAGCTATATGCATGAAAACAATAATTTCAAGTCTAAGAATAGTCTAGCAAGGTTATTATGTTCATTGATTCAGACTTATAGAATGGGACTATTCTAACGTATATCTCGAAATGTACAATTTTAATTACAATACAAAGTTTACACAGACAAAATATATATTTTGATAACATCATAGCGTAAAAAATATACTTTTCTCTCAGATCAAACTAATTAAAGGAATTAAATAGATCATTTTTTTAAATTACAGGGTGCCAAAACTGACTGCATTCCCGCGTTGATTTGCCAAAAAACAGTGGCCAGAGCACGAATCCCCGTCGCAGTCGAAGCACTGCTGTATCGCAGCGTAGTACTACTGTGACACAGAGATATATCAGTTGTTACGGGCGGAGCGTGCGTTATTCAATTGTTTATACGACTGCGATACGATAACTGTGAAGCAAGTTATTCGTGCTTCAGACACAAGTTTTTTTTTCTGGTCCTTACCCCACACTAGGTAGGGTCGGGGCAACATGTTTTCTTTCAGTGACAAGTTTTGAATCATCATCATCATTATCATCTCAGCCATAGGACGTCCACTGCTGGACATATGGACATATGGTCTTTGTGGAAATCAATGGGGGAGGCCCTCATTGATTTCCACAAGGACCTGTTTTGGAACCAAGTTTTGAATATATATGGTTTATTTCATCAACATCTTAGCTATAGGGCGTCCACCGCTGGGCATATGACACCCCTATTGATTTCCACAACGACCGGTTGGAGGGCCGCTTCCAAACAAGAACATTTCATTCAAGAACCTTTCAACGACCATCAGTTCTAATCCGCTGTGCTATGTCGGTGACTTTCGTTCTTCTACGAATCTTCTCGTTTCTGATATTTATATACAAATATTTTTTCTCAAGCTATAGGTGCTGAATTAAAAGATATGTATTTAGTTTATTTTCTTGCCTGATAAAAACCATTTTAATAGGAAATAAAAATATACTCCCATAGTCTGGGCGAGTGAAAATTGCAGTACTTATATATGCTATTGTGAGCCACTATCGACTAATTGCTCAGAAATCCAATCAAAAACTCTTGCATTTTTCAAAAACAAAAGGGGAGCGATACGATTTCATTCGACGTAGTTGATACGGAACTAAAATGACTTGATTATTTAAACCCTTCCTGTTTCCACTTACTCCCAAAAATCCACTTTACTTTATCAACTTTAGGAATCATTTTGGTTTGTATCAAATAATTGAAACATGCTTTCATGATAGGATTTTTCAAATCTGAAGCGTTCCTCTTAATTGTCTGGTGGTATTAATGTTTTGACTAGCAATTTAGCAAGCAAATGGTAAAATAACTTGTTGAGATATAATTAACGCTGATATTCAAGGGTTTTGATCTTTAGATTACGGCAAATGAAAAAAAATATTGGAAACCTATTTTTCAACCTACTGACGCGTCTAAAAATCATGTTGGAGCTGCAGTGAATTCTATGTTTAAAATATTCTTATTTTAAACATAGAATTCACTGCAGCTCCAACTGCATTGGTATAAGTAGCGTTTTATTTCTATTTATAGTTGCTCGGGCAGGCTTAGTTAATATGGGTACATTACCAAACTAATTACTTACAATATTTGTAGTCCGACAAAGCAACCTCATATGAGGTAAGCGAATGTAAAAATAAAATTATATAATGTCCTACAAACGTTTCAGCCGATAATGAGCTGTCACAGCAGCACAGCTTGCGATGGGGTGTCTGCATCCAACCGAATGCATGGTAGTTACCGGCAGGACGGACAACATGGGATTTTAATGGATAGGGGATCCTTGCTGCTTTCGGAGTACTCAGGGTCAGGAGTCGAAGCCTAGCATACCTCTGCAAGCCATTTTGAGTGAGAGTGGAAAAAACGTGTAATACCCTTACGCATTGGTTCCACACTCACTCGAAATGGCTTGCATTGGCTCATTAGGAAAAAAAGCTAGGGTGGACTATTAATCATTTGGTCATTTTTTTTTTTTACAACCTTCACACACTTTTTTTTACACATCTTCAGGTCCCAAACTAGGCAGGGCCTGTACTATGGTAACCTGATGACTGATATATACTTATATATTTACTTATATACATATACACACCCAGACACAGGTCAAACAGACATGTTCATACGCACAAATGTTTGACCTTTTCCTGGCTCAGAAGGCAGAGTGCTACCAACTGAGCCAACCGGCCAGTCGACTTGAAAATATGTGTAAACAAAATGCTATATATGTATATACTACTTGAAACTATTAGCTTGTTTTATAATAGAGGAATGCTGCTAAGGCCAATGCCACTATAATATAATTATTCCGACATATCACATCTGATATTACTATCAAGGTTTTATTAAAATAAAACACTAATAACTAATTACAATACTGCAGCTACTACAATAACATTTGAGCAATCTACTAGCTATTGGTAGCCTATAGATAACTCAACTTATATCTATATAACTATCAAGGCTTGAACCATTTGTTCAATAGATACTTTTGAGTCATTTCAGCTTATTTTGTTGAAAATGTAAATCTACATGCCTAATAAACCTTAAAAAACAATACTTGTTAGAAACATTTATTAAGGTTAATTATGATTAAACAACATTTAATTTAATTTGCTAATTTATCAGAAAAAAATATATTTCGAGCGCCATATTTTTCTTTAAACAAGTTCGCTTGAACTATGTCTTACACGAGAAGAAAGGAGACAAAAAAGTATCTGAACAAAATGAGTTATTTATGACAGAAACAATATGAGTAGTTTTTGACGTGATAACGTTTTATAAATTGATGAATGCCAAAATGAAAAATAGTAACGGTAACATTCCTGTAACGTTCCACCTGAGTTTTATCTAGATCTAGATAATATAATCAAAGTCAAAGTCAAGGTCAAAGTCAAAGTCAAGGTCAAGGTCAAGGTCAAAGTAAAATTAAAAGTCAAAGTCAAGTCAAAAGTCAAAAGTCAAAAGTCAAGTCAAAAGTCAAATGCTATATGTCATATGTCATATGTCATATGTCATATGTCATATGTCATATGTCATATGTCATATGTCATATGTCATATGTCATATGTCATATGTCATATGTCATATGTCATATGTCATATGTCATATGTCATATGTCATATGTCATATGTCATATGTCATATGTCATATGTCATATGTCATATGTCATATGTCATATGTCATATGTCATATGTCATATGTCATATGTCATATGTCATATGTCATATGTCAAATGTCAAATGTCAAATGTCAAATGTCAAATGTCAAATGTCAAATGTCAAATGTCAAATGTCAAATGTCAAATGTCAAATGTCAAATGTCAAATGTCAAATGTCAAATGTCAAATGTCAAATGTCAAATGTCAAATTTCAAATGTCCAATGTCAAATGTCAAATGTCAAATGTCAAATGTCAAATGTCAAATGTCAAATGTCAAATGTCAAATGTCAAATGTCAAATGTCAAATGTCAAATGTCAAATGTCAAATGTCAAATGTCAAATGTCAAATGTCAAATGTCAATGTCTTACATGATTATGTCGTTATCACGTAAATCTATCGTCCGTAAACCGACTTTACAGACAACCAATTTTTTTTTATTACAATTTGAATTAAAGAACTTTAAGTAGAGTGAGTGAGTATATCCGTACGAAAACTTTTTATTTACAAATGTTTACGCAGATATCATAGGGAAATTGTTCCTAGGTTACCTGTCACAAAAAAGGCTTGATAAATGTCCTGTTCCTAGATATTCACGTTTAGCTGCTCGAAAACATTATAATTATCTAGCTCCAGTCTTTTATAATAAAATAAATGTAAAAAATAAAATTAAAAACCTAACTATGTACAAATTTAAAACTAAAATATTCGTATATATATTAAATAAGGTGGAATCACTTCTGGAGATAGTTCAGTAAGCTGAAGATGATAATGTAAGCTGATGAGAGAAACGGCACAATACATCTATCTCACATTTATATATTGTAACTAATGTATTTATGTTTGTATTTTAAGAAAATAATTCATATTTTGTACATATTTCTATAAAGATTCTATTACTACTTTATTGTAAAATAGAGATATATTTTGGGAAGACACTGCCTTTTGTAACACAATTATTCTTAATTAAAACAAAAGGCAGTGTACAACATATTTTGTAACCTTTAAATTTTGCAATAAAGAAACATTTGTATTTGTATATTTGTATTGTGTATCGTATATCTTTTGTTTACTTTCTTCCCAAAGTTTTAAAAACGTTTTAGAGTAAGCATGTTCTTGGATAGACTGGATGACGTTTTTCTGTGAAAAATATATGCAGAGATTTCACAGCAATATGTTGCTCTGGGGGCATATTTGATTTGATAACCAGGTCTCAAGCACTTAGAAACCATCTTTTCTATGGAAATTAGGTTATTTATTAATTTCCATAGCTTCACGTAATATTATTCGTGTGAAATGATGCTTCTTTCTGGCAAGAATTGAGTATGTAAGCCAAATGAAGCGGCTGAGCTGTTCTCGTATGTACTGCAAAAACCCCCACATAACAAAATACGTGAGTGAGGCTCATGTCCAGCAGTGGATGTTCTATGGAGATGATGATGATGAACTGATTTTTTAGATAACACATTTTAGGACAAAGTATTTTATATGTATGTGGCAGAACAAATTTAATTTTGTTAAGCCATATAAGTAAGTTAGGTCATCATCATCATCATCATCATCTCAGCCATAGGACGTCCACTGCTGGACATATGCCTCCCCCATTGATTTCCACAAGGACTGGTTGAAAGCGGCCCGCATCCAGCCCTTGCCTGCGATCTTAGTCAGGCCGTCTGTCCACCTGGTCGGTGGCCGTCCTATGCTGCGCTTGCCAGTCCGTAAGGTAGGTAGGTAAGTTAGATATATCGTAGTAATTACGTCCCTTATCTGTAATAGCCTAAGATGGTATCGTAAGATGTCGACCCAGAATAGAGATGTTCATAACTGGAGACGGGCGTGTCACCAGCGGCTGGCACAGACGCGACGCAAACAGACGCGTCTAGACGGAAGGATTCGCTGATATTAAATTTGGAATTGCTTTATGAAATTGTTTTGAAAGTACACATCAGAGCGTTCGCTTGTTTGCTTGAATTTTAATCATCACATCAGCCATAAGACGTCCACTGCTGAACATAAGCCTTCCCTATGAGGAGGGTTTTGCCAATACTCGCCACGCTTGGCAGGCGGGTTGGCGAGCGCAGTATATTTTGTGATCCTCAGAAGGCGCTGCTGCCCACCTTCTGGTACTTGATCCCTTAGTCGACTCTTAAGTCAAACCCATACGTTACATTTACCGGCATTTATCCTGTTTCAATATCTAACACGGTCCTACATACAATTTTAATATTATTAGGAAGTGGGTGCCTCGAGAGATAATATACAGTACGATACTGAGCCACCGCGACAGACGGTCGCGGTGGCTCAGTGGTTAGTGTCAGTGGCATGAATACCGCGTCTCCATTTGTGCGATGAGTGTAGATATTTGTCCCGGGTCTTGGATGTTAGTGACGTGATTGTGTGTGTCCATACCTCCCGCGATACAGGGAATCCTAGTGCGAGGGTCTGAGTGTGAAAAAATAAAGAAAAAAAAACATACATAATTTATTTATTTATTTATACTGTGGTAGTAAACTCTGCAGATTGGAGACGTTTTGGAAAAAGACAGGTCATGATAATTTTTATGATGTATGAACATTTTGGGGATGGACCGTTTCAAAAGAAAAAATGTGACATTGTATATGTACATATCAAACGTGGCTTTTAATGCGTTATAAAATTGTATTTTACCAAAATTCTACCTTATTCAGTCGATTTTGGCTTACATATAGCTAAATTGGAGTTAGAGTGACATGTATCCCTGTTACAGATTCGGGTTGTTGAGTTGGCAGCCCGTCACCTTTGCCCCTCCGGAGCGCTCGTCGACGGAAATCCAGTGGCGCACATCACCAATGACGTATGCGTTATGACGTAGCCCTTGTGTAATACTAGCCCTTGTGTAATACGTGCCCTCCAGGATACAAGTGAGCTAGAGGTGTTATTAAATGAATAATTAAATGAGTAAGTGTTATAATATCCACACTAATATTATAAAGAGGTATGTTGTTTTTTTATGGTTGTTAGTAGTTTTTAAGCTTATACTAATTAACTGCTCACTTTGTTAGAACGTTACATTCACCCATCATAGATAGATAGATAGAACACTCTTCATTTGCACACTATTTCAAAAATACACACACATAAAGAAAACAAACAAGTATACCAAAGGCGTATACAAGTATAGTGGTACCAAGGGCGGCGCTTAAAGCGATTTCTTCCAGGCAACCAAACAGACAGGAATTTTCATCATGGTACGTGGTGTTGAAGATTTTTGTGTCTTCCCGTCATTCCACGGGAGCTGTCAATATTTTTTGTATAAGTAGTAGTCTGTGTGTTCTTTCAAGGTATAAGCTATATTCATTCTAATTTTCATGCAGTCTTTAAGCCGTTTGAGCGTGAATGACTGACAAACATACAAACAACAAACAAATTTTCACCTTTATATATTAGTGTGATAGATATCAAAATATCCTCATTCACTAGTCTATTTTTTGATACTTTGTATATATACTTTTTTACCACTTCTGTTCAAATAGAAGTCGTTATAACTATTTTATGTGATTGTTTATAAATCACGAATCTCTCAAAATTAAGCCACCCCAAGGACTCTCCTAATCTTATGGACACTTAACACGACGAGTATGTCAGAATACCCCCAGAAAAGGCTCACCCCATATAAATTTAGGTAGCTATATCAAGCGATACTTAAGGCTGCATCGTAAGGCTTCAACTAATTGGGCCGCGGTGAGACACCGAAGTGGATTATTACTGTACGGTGAGCCGTGCTGCTAACTGTTATATACTTCGGATGGTGTCTAGTATACATACATAGTTTATGTATATTACTACAAATATAATTAAAGTTTGAGGCACAAAGCGTCATGGAATTTATTTATTTATTAACATTCACACAAGGTCTTCAGGTCCCAAACTAGGCAGAGCCTGTACTATGGTAACCTAATAACTGATATATATACTTATATATATATATACACACCCAGACACAGGTCAAACAGACATGTTCATACACACAAATGTTTGACCTGTCCGGGAATCGAACCCGGGTCCAGCGGCTCAGAAGGCAGAGTGCTACCAACTGCGCCAATCGGCCAGTCAATTCTTTTTCTTGTTTATTTTTGCCGTTGTAACGTGAACTGCCGATTAAAGTGGGACGGTCACCGACCAGGTGGACAGACGACCAGAATCGCAGGTAAACCTAATATTTTAACCTATAATCACATCGCACGCAAACTCCCCAAATTAAAGGAGTTTAATATTTCTAATTACCTTCTCGGCGTTCTAAACGAATCTAATAAATAAACGCATACTGAATACGCAATAAACGTGCTAACGATTTAATAAAATTTTAATTAAAGGCTGACTGTTTATGGCTGCCAGAAGATGTCACTGTGGATTAACAAATTAACAGACTGCAATTAGCTTTGATCTCCGTGTTTATTTTATAGCCTCAGATGTGGTAGGGTACCGAATCAGTTCTAATTTTATTTTATATCAAACTGCAGTCGCGGAGCATTAAAAATGTAGTGCATTAATCTTTTATTGCTATATGATCCGCTCGCGGCTTGGCTTGTGTGGCCTGGACAAGTCCAGGATCCAAGATTTTTATTTATACTTTAAACCTAGA